>JBAMBE010000579.1:8567723-9875446 GCA_037043585.1 Drosophila mimica
CCGAAAATCGAAAGTCGGCATTTGGGCATAGGTCGAACCTTCAAAATGCCATAACTTCGTCAAAACTCAACGTATTTTCAAAAGCAAGGGCGTTTTAAACATAGTTTGGCCCCTAGATCAATCCTACATTTAAAGTTGAAAACGTAATTTTGGGTCGGAACATAAGTCAAAATTATAGCCCGAAAATCGAAAGTCGGCATTTGGGCATAGGTCGAACCTTCAAAATGCCATAACTTCGTCAAAACTCAACGCATTTTCAAAAGCAAGGGCGTTTTAATCATAACTTGGCCCCTAGATCAATTGTACATTTACAGTTGAAAACGTAATTTTGGGTCGGAACATAAGTCAAAATTATAGCCCGAAAATCGAAAGTCGGCATTTGGGCATAGGTCGAATCTTCAAAATGCCATAACTTCGTCAAAACTCAACGGATTTTCAAAAGCAAGGGCGTTTTAATCATATTTTGGCCTCTAGATCAATCGTACATTTACAGTTCAAAACGTAATTTTGGGTCGGAACATAAGTCAAAATTATAGTCCGAAAATCGAAAGTCGGCATTTGGGCATAGGTCGAACCTTCAAAATGCCATAACTTCGTCAAAACTCAACGTATTTTCAAAAGCAAGGGCGTTTTAAACATAGTTTGGCCCCTAGATCAATCCTACATTTAAAGTTGAAAACGTGATTTTGGGTCGGAACATAAGTCAAAATTATAGTCTGAAAATCGAAAATCGTCATCATATGGGCATAGGTCGAACCTTCAAAATGCCATAACTTCGTCAAAACTCAACGTATTTTGAAAAGCAAGGGCGTTTTAATCATATTTTGGCCTCTAGATCAATCGCACATTTAAAGTTAAAAACATGATTTTGGGTCGGAACATAAGTCAAAATTATAGTCCGAAAATCGAAAGTCGGCATTTGGGCATAGGTCGAACCTTCAAAACGCCATAACTTCGTCAAAACTCAACGTATTTTCAAAAGCAAGGGCGTTTTAAACATAGTTTGGCCCCTAGATCAATCCTACATTTAAAGTTGAAAACGTGATTTTGGGTCGGAACATAAGTCAAAATTATAGTCTGAAAATCGAAAATCGTTATCATATGGGCATAGGTCGAACCTTCAAAATGCCATAACTTCGTCAGAACTCAACGTATTTTGAAAAGCAAGGGCGTTTTAATCATAGTTTGGCCTCTAGATCAATCGTACATTTACAGTTGAAAACGTAATTTTGGGTCGGAACATAAGTCAAAATTATAGCCCGAAAATCGAAAGTCGGCATTTGGGCATAGGGCGAATCTTCAAAATGCCATAACTTCGTCAAAATTCAACGGATTTTCAAAAGCAAGGGCGTTTTAATCATAGCTTGGCCTCTAGATCAACCGTACATTTACAGTTCAAAACGTAATTTTGGGTCGGAACATAAGTCAAAATTATAGCCCGAAAATCGAAAGTCGGCATTTGGGCATAGGTCGAACCTTCAAAATGCCATAACTTCGTCAAAACTCAACGCATTTTCAAAAGCAAGGCAATTTTAATCATAGTTTGGCCTCTAGATCAATTGTACATATCAAGTTGAAAACGTAATTTTGGGTCGGAACATAAGTCAAAATTATAGCCCGAAAATCGAAAATTGGCAGTTGGGCATAGGTCGAACCTTCAAAATGCCATAACTTCGTCAAAACTCAACGCATTTTCAAAAGCAAGGGCGTTTTAATCATAGCTTGGCCTCTAGATCAACCGTACATTTACAGTTCAAAACGTAATTTTGGGTCGGAACATAAGTCAAAATTATAGCCCGAAAATCGAAAGTCGGCATTTGGGCATAGGTCGAACCTTCAAAATGCCATAACTTCGTCAAAACTCAACGCATTTTCAAAAGCAAGGCAATTTTAATCATAGTTTGGCCTCTAGATCAATTGTACATATCAAGTTGAAAACGTAATTTTGGGTCGGAACATAAGTCAAAATTATAGCCCGAAAATCGAAAGTCGGCATTTGGGCATAGGTCGAACCTTCAAAATGCCATAACTTCGTCAAAACTCAACGCATTTTCAAAAGCAAGGGCGTTTTAATCATAACTTGGCCCCTAGATCAATTGTACATTTACAGTTGAAGACGTAATTTTGGGTCGGAACATAAGTCAAAATTATAGCCCGAAAATCGAAAGTCGGCATTTGGGCATAGGTCGAACCTTCAAAATGCCATAACTTCGTCAAAACTCAACGTATTTTCAAAAGCAAGGGCGTTTTAAACATAGTTTGGCCCCTAGATCAATCCTACATTTAAAGTTGAAAACGTAATTTTGGGTCGGAACATAAGTCAAAATTATAGCCCGAAAATCGAAAGTCGGCATTTGGGCATAGGTCGAACCTTCAAAATGCCATAACTTCGTCAAAACTCAACGCATTTTCAAAAGCAAGGGCGTTTTAATCATAACTTGGCCCCTAGATCAATTGTACATTTACAGTTGAAAACGTAATTTTGGGTCGGAACATAAGTCAAAATTATAGCCCGAAAATCGAAAGTCGGCATTTGGGCATAGGTCGAATCTTCAAAATGCCATAACTTCGTCAAAACTCAACGGATTTTCAAAAGCAAGGGCGTTTTAATCATATTTTGGCCTCTAGATCAATCGTACATTTACAGTTCAAAACGTAATTTTGGGTCGGAACATAAGTCAAAATTATAGTCCGAAAATCGAAAGTCGGCATTTGGGCATAGGTCGAACCTTCAAAATGCCATAACTTCGTCAAAACTCAACGTATTTTCAAAAGCAAGGGCGTTTTAAACATAGTTTGGCCCCTAGATCAATCCTACATTTAAAGTTGAAAACGTGATTTTGGGTCGGAACATAAGTCAAAATTATAGTCTGAAAATCGAAAATCGTCATCATATGGGCATAGGTCGAACCTTCAAAATGCCATAACTTCGTCAAAACTCAACGTATTTTGAAAAGCAAGGGCGTTTTAATCATATTTTGGCCTCTAGATCAATCGCACATTTAAAGTTAAAAACATGATTTTGGGTCGGAACATAAGTCAAAATTATAGTCCGAAAATCGAAAGTCGGCATTTGGGCATAGGTCGAACCTTCAAAACGCCATAACTTCGTCAAAACTCAACGTATTTTCAAAAGCAAGGGCGTTTTAAACATAGTTTGGCCCCTAGATCAATCCTACATTTAAAGTTGAAAACGTGATTTTGGGTCGGAACATAAGTCAAAATTATAGTCTGAAAATCGAAAATCGTTATCATATGGGCATAGGTCGAACCTTCAAAATGCCATAACTTCGTCAGAACTCAACGTATTTTGAAAAGCAAGGGCGTTTTAATCATAGTTTGGCCTCTAGATCAATCGTACATTTACAGTTGAAAACGTAATTTTGGGTCGGAACATAAGTCAAAATTATAGCCCGAAAATCGAAAGTCGGCATTTGGGCATAGGGCGAATCTTCAAAATGCCATAACTTCGTCAAAATTCAACGGATTTTCAAAAGCAAGGGCGTTTTAATCATAGCTTGGCCTCTAGATCAACCGTACATTTACAGTTCAAAACGTAATTTTGGGTCGGAACATAAGTCAAAATTATAGCCCGAAAATCGAAAGTCGGCATTTGGGCATAGGTCGAACCTTCAAAATGCCATAACTTCGTCAAAACTCAACGCATTTTCAAAAGCAAGGCAATTTTAATCATAGTTTGGCCTCTAGATCAATTGTACATATCAAGTTGAAAACGTAATTTTGGGTCGGAACATAAGTCAAAATTATAGCCCGAAAATCGAAAATTGGCAGTTGGGCATAGGTCGAACCTTCAAAATGCCATAACTTCGTCAAAACTCAACGCATTTTCAAAAGCAAGGGCGTTTTAATCATAGCTTGGCCTCTAGATCAACCGTACATTTACAGTTCAAAACGTAATTTTGGGTCGGAACATAAGTCAAAATTATAGCCCGAAAATCGAAAGTCGGCATTTGGGCATAGGTCGAACCTTCAAAATGCCATAACTTCGTCAAAACTCAACGCATTTTCAAAAGCAAGGCAATTTTAATCATAGTTTGGCCTCTAGATCAATTGTACATATCAAGTTGAAAACGTAATTTTGGGTCGGAACATAAGTCAAAATTATAGCCCGAAAATCGAAAATTGGCATTTGGGCATAGGACGAATCTTCAAAATGCCATAACTTCGTCAAAATTCAACGGATTTTCAAAAGCAAGGGCTTTTTAATCATAACTTGGCACCTAGATCAATTGTATATATCAAGTTGAAAACGTAATTTTGGGTCGGAACATAAGTCAAAATTATAGCCCGAAAATCGAAAGTCGGCATTTGGGCATAGGACGAATCTTCAAAATGCCATAACTTCGTCAACATTTAACGGATTTTCAAAAACAAGGGCTTTTGAGTCAAAATTATAGTCCGAAAATCGGTATCATAGCATTAAAATATTATATAATTATAAATATTTGATAATTAGTTTCATTGAAAACTACATTTTATTGAGCTTTTAAGCACCAATAACTTACCAATGAACATTAATTCTGTTCAGACCATCTTTCAACGATGGTCTTCAATCAGTTTCCAAGCGGATGTTACCAAACTTCAACATATGCAACATTTCAGAACTACATGCTTATTTAACAAAAACAAATCTTAAACAACAAGTGGAAATAAGTATGCTGAACATATTGCTTCCAAAAATAATGACATAAATTTCTAGCATACTTTGCAGTGCCATTTTTGTATGCTCCCAAAACTATACTCTTTTCAGTAAACAGAGTATATTGGCCAAATTGACTTAGGCTATAATAAATACTCTCCCACAGCCAGATTCTATGTCAACAGTCAGTCATCTTTCCACAAAATCTGAATAAGCAACTGAACCGATTTTCAAAAACTATTGCATTTAAATTGTAATTTTTTCCTAATTGTTGATTTCGTGTTTCTTAAATAAAATTCCAGAATTATATTTCATTGATTCATTCGTTCGTTTTATTTCAGCTGGATTCGCGCAGAAATAAATGGTATAAACATATTTTAATGACTAAAATTCGATTACAGATTCCCGATGCGCGAACTCAGGTACAACATTAATATTAAATATTAAATAAGATTATTATAGTTAATTACAATTATTCAATATCGTACGTTCCTATGGGCACGGAGAGGCAATCGTGTCAATTAATTAGTGATTGGGCATCAGGGCAGGCGCAACGAGCCTAGTAATTGAAGGCGATCGCTGGTTTTGGATAGGAGTAACCTCCCTCGCTCTTGGGTGCCGCTGGTGGCAGATATTGCGCCGGGGTGGGTGGGGGGAAGGGAATTGCGGGCTTGGGATAGTCGTAGCCCTGATGCTTGGGCTGAGGTGGTGGCAAGTATTGTGGCTGTGGTGTCGTCCTCACTGGTGCTGGGAATGGAATTGCCGGCTTGGGATAATCATAACCCTTGCTCGTCTGCACGGGAGGTAGATATTTTGGTTTAGGTGGACTTGAAGTCGTAACGGGAGGTAGGTACTGGGGCTTAGGTGGACTTGTCGGCACAACTGGTGGCGGGAATGGAATTGCTGGCTTGGGATAATCGTATCCACTGTTAATCTTCACGGGAGGCAGATATTTGGGTTGTGGTGGACTTGTCGGTTGAACGGGAGGCAGATATTTGGGTTGAGGTGGACTGGTTGGTCTAACGGGTGCAGGAGTTGGTGCTGGGAATGGAATAGCCGGCTTGGGATAATCATATCCACTGCTAACTTTAACTGGAGGCAAGTATGTGGGCTGGGGAGGATTTGTGGGTTTTACTGGAGGCAAGTATTTAGGTTGAGGTGGTTTTGTTGGTACAACTGGTGGTGGGAATGGAATCGCAGGCTTAGGATAATCATATCCACTGCTAACGATAACTGGAGGCAGGTACGTGGGCTGGGGAGGATTAGTGGGCTTTACTGGAGGCAAGTATTTAGGTTGAGGTGGTTTTGTTGGTACAACTGGTGGAGGAAAAGGAACGGAAGGCTTAGGATAATCATATCCACTGCTAACCTTCACTGGAGGCAGGTATGTGGGCTGGGGAGGATTTGTTGGTCTTACTGGAGGCAAGTACTTGGGTTGAGGTGGTTTTGTTGGTACAACTGGTGGTGGGAATGGAATCGCTGGCTTTGGATAATCATAGCCCCTGCTAACTTTAACTGGAGGCAGGTACGTAGGCTGCGGAGGATTAGTGGGCTTTACTGGAGGCAAGTACTTGGGTTGAGGTGGTTTTGTTGGCACAACTGGTGGAGGAAAAGGAACGGAAGGCTTAGGATAATCATATCCACTGCTAACCTTCACTGGAGGCAGGTATGTGGGCTGGGGAGGATTTGTTGGTCTTACTGGAGGCAAGTACTTGGGTTGAGGTGGTTTTGTTGGTACAACTGGTGGTGGGAATGGAATCGATGGCTTTGGATAATCATATCCACTTTTAACTTTAACTGGAGGCAGGTATGTAGGCTGGGGAGGATTTGTAGGTTTCACTGGAGGCAAGTATGTGGGTTGAGGTGGGCTTTTTGTTACAACTGGTGGTGGGAATGGAACCGATGGCTTGGGATAATCATATCCACTGTTAATCTTCACTGGTGGCAAATAATTAGTTTGAGGTGGGCTTGTAGGCTGCACAGGTGGCAAGTATTTAGGTGTCGGCTTAACAGGTGGCAAAGTCGGTGCTGGGAATGGTATCGCTGGCTTTGGGTAATCATATCCACTATTAATCTTCACGGGTGGCAAATATTGGGGTTGAGGTGGGCTTTTCGTTACGACTGGTGGCGGGAATGGAATCGCTGGCTTGGGATAATCGTATCCTTTGCTCGGCTGGACAGGAACGATCTGCTGCTGTGGTGGTGGGATATACTTTGGTTGCTCGGGTGGAAAAGGCACCGCTGGGCGTGGATACGAATAGCCGCTGGTAACCTTTGGCTGTGGCGGTGGGAAGGTAATCGTTGGCTTGGGATAATCATATCCTCTGCTTGGTGGCTGAGTTTGCGGTGGGAATGGTACTGCTGGACGTGGATACGAATAGCCATCTGTGAAGGGCACCTTCGGCTGTGGATAGTCATAGCCGCCGTGCACATGATTGCTCAAGTCCTAAAAGTATTAATAATCAGGGATGTGTTGAAAAGAATTTAACCAACTCGCTTACCGGCTGTGGCTCGAAGGGGGACAAGCAGTGAGCTGCCACCACGCCTAGAACGAGGCACACTAATTGAAGTTGCTGCAAAGAAAAAGAAGAAGATACAAATAAAATCATTAAATATGATGACTATCGACACTAACAAGACAGCTGAGTGACAGCCTCAATGGACAACTGAATGTGTGTTTAATACATTGTCATTGACGTCTCAGAAATATCTGCATATAATTAAGGCCTGTGGTAATTTGGCGACCGGCAATTTGTAATATTTTTGAAATGTTTGATTTGCCAACAATTAGATAAAAACAATTAAGGCCACAACTAATCGGGTCACTTAAAACAACAGCAGCTCTCCCATAAACTAGATTTGATGAATTCGCTTGAAGCGTTTAAAGCAATTTTAGTTGTGGAATGTTGATTGCCTCCCCATAAATGATAGGTCGTCCATTAATTATGAGCCAAAGGCGCCCGCATGTGGCAACAAAAAATATAACAAAAAAAACAAAAACTGGTAGCAGTGGTTTTAACTGGTTCAATGTCGGAGCATCTGCAATTAACATATGATAGTTAGATCCGAAGTCGAAATGTTCTAATTGCATAAGTGCTAATGACTTTTAGTTGTTTTTCGGGGTATTTTTATGCTCGACTCCAGTTCAAAGAACTTTTTCACATCCCTGATTATTTAAATTGACAACCGGCGAATTGGTTAAGAACTAATTTGTGGCAAGTTTTTATGTCACCTTGAGACGAAGACACAGAATAAATCAATTTGTTGCCATTAGAAGCGAACTAATTTTAGTACCATTGCTTTGTGTATTCTACCACGATAAGAATTCAAATCAATGATTATCATCGTAAAAAAGTGGTTCTTTCCTTTTGTTCACCTTTATTTCGATGTTGCATTTTTTTTGTTGTATGTCTTAGTTTGCTTTCAAGTTGTTAAGCTGATTGATCTTTTGAGAGGCAAACAAACAAAGCCTGCTTTTATCGCAAATGAACCCGGAATTTCGGATCTCGAATTGAAGTACATAATTCTTGGCCGCCTTGAAGTGGGCTCTTAAAAGCCATAAAATCCTAACGACAAGCTATCAAGCCAAGCGCAAAGAACTCATCTAAATAAATAAATACATATGCAAACATACTTATGTATATAAATATAAATAGTTTTCAACTCCCACGCAACTTTTGTATGACTTCAGACAACTTGTCGAGCTGAAACGGAATTTATTATTAATTGTAATGAAAAATAAAAAGAAACACACACAACCACACACACACAACCACACACACACACACACAGGCGCGCGCGCGGGCATAAAAAATGGCACTCCACACAGCGCATTTTAGCCAAGTTGTCAGCAGTGATTACTTCACGCGGGCCACTTGTCAGCTGTCAGGTCGCGAAAAAACTTAAAACAAGTCGACTCTTCTAAAGTGCAACTGCACTAAAACGATCGCTAGCTTCCTTCTCGGCCAAGTTCAGATTTTGTGCTCTGTGCTGGACGACATTTATTATGGCTTAAATGATTTCGTTCGCCGCGAACAACCACTTTTGTGATATGTTGACCACTAACTCACAGCCCAATTAAGCAGTTTTAGTTTCTTTTTTTGCGCTTTTTTTTGTTTTTATATATGGCTGTGACTCAGGTGTCGTACAATAAATTCTCAACGTGCCTCGTAGAAGGCGTACCGCAAACGCTTTTCTGCCTCTTGCTTTTATTTAATTAAGCACATATGGAAATTTATTTTTTTTATTTATTTTTTTACTTTTTTTTGGGTAAAAATATACGGTTTCAAGATGAGTTTTGTAGATACTTGTGTGCGTTCAAATGAAATAAAGAGAACATAAAAACAATCTAAGCTTTAGAATAAATTCTTGATTTAAGTGCAAAGTGTAGCAAATCGCATTTTATAATGGCAACATTTGCTTAAATTGAATGTTGCATGAGGCTTGTGGATTATTATGCTACCAAAATGTGAACAAAATCACATCAGACGAATAAATATTCAGCTCTCATAAAAATAATCGCTCGATTTTGTTAATTGATATTGACGGATTAATTCATTTTATAACCCCTGAAAAATCTTAACTTGACTCAGAATTGCTGAATCTAACATGTATATAATAAATTCTTCAATTAAGCTTCGCCTTAATGTTTTAATAATGAATTTAGCTTCTCTAATTTTTCGTGATTTCATTTGTAAGCATTATTCTCAATGCCTTTCGAGTATGATTATTAAACTTGCCCCACTACTAATTACGAAATCTCTAACAAATTGCTGAATCATTGCAAGTGGCATAATTCTGCGGCGGTTCTCTCTGGTAACTGTTACAACAGAGCAGCTAACTGCACCCACAAGTGGCCCGAATCAGATTGTTAAATCACGACGAGTCATTTTGTACAACAATGCGTAATGGTGACAAAAGCAACAAAGCAACAACAACAACAATAACTATCTTTGTAGCGCGATAATTGTCACAATTGAGGCGTGTGAAATTTCCTTAACACTAAATGGTGTCTCTGTGTGTGTGTGTGTGTGTGTGTGACGACCTTGAGGAAAATCTGGTTGTGGCTTTTTTATGGCTAGCATTAATGCTGAATTGCTCAACATCAGCAAAAGTTTGTTAGTTCTGATTGTGCCACATAAATTTCATGCGGAATGTGAAGTTCAGCGAATTGCGCATACGCAACGTTGTCTGTCGGTGGTCAAACAAATTGCCACATCTGAAGCGCCACACACTGGAGGCCAAGAACAGGCAGTCGCAAAGCGTGAAAAGCGCCAACTGCTTGGCCAGATGGAAAAGGAGGGGGGAATGGGAGGTGGGGGGTTATATTAGCGTATTTATGAGTGTTTCCGGTCAGTGAGTTTTGCGTATTGCTCATCCGCCCATCAGCGTTAAATTCATGCGATTTTTGGGTAGCAGCACTTAGTGACTCAGCCAGGCATTAGACTAAGGGTTAGTCGTTATGTTGTTATTGCTGTTGTTGTAGTTGTCATCTAGCGATATGCAGCAACATAATGATTGAAGTTGCGGCAGGTCGTGTTTGTCGTTTCGTTTGCAGCTTTGCTGTTTGCTGTTTGCTGCCACCTGTTTTGTCAGTTTTGTGTTATTTTATTTGTACTCGTACCGATTTTCCTCAATTGTAGGGCCATTTATGCAAATTTTACGTATACGTAAAATCGTGGACTCTATTCGGTAAGTTGTTTGTTTTTGCTGTCGCTTTGTTGGCAACTCTTTTTTTTTTTTTTTTGTTGCTTTTCGTCTTCGTCGTCGGTTGGGCAATTTTGTTTGACAGACAAATGCGATGCCGACGAGTCGAAGTTGAAGTCGTTGTCGATGCCAGCTGCCAGCGGCAAATTTGCTAGCTGCAACGCTGCAAGCTGCAAGCAGCAAACTGAAAAAACTGCACCCCAAAAAAGTGTGAACCTTTCTTGGATTCTAGCATTGGAGTGTCTTAACTGATATTGTTATTAGTTGATTGTTTAACACATTGAACTCACCATCTTTATTCTTGTGCTGACTGCTGTTTTGTTGCAACAATGCGTATGCGTATTTTAGGATATGGTAACACTTGCGTCAGCAGCTAAAAATATATATGTGCATATATTTGTAATATATATTTGTGGAATGTTTGATATATAGCAATGACAGTCTGTTGCTGGTTCTGTTTCTGTTTCTGTTTAAGGCAACACTTCTACCCACTTGTTTGTTGGAAACACTCACACCAAAAAACGCTATCAAAACGCGCGCGTTTCGCTAGCGACCACGACGGCAACGACGACAACAACAACAACGACGACGAAGACGACGAGACGCACGAGAGTAAACGATGCGAACTCGAGCAGATTTGAAGTTCAAATAACAAAGGCTGTGCCGTTGTTCGCCTTATTTATAACAGCATCGGGCAACAACAACTTCGGCCACACTTCGACTTCGACTTCGAATCCGAAGCGTCGGCTCTACGCATGTGCAGTTAGTATTATTACAGTTGTTGTTGTTGTTGTCGTCGTCGCTGCTGTATTTGCTGAATATTGCAGGTGGCAGAATTTTTAGCATTACTCTGGTTTCCTCATGCGAACTTCGCCCGCTAATCGATTTATTCAAACTGTGCTGTTGACACGCATTTTGGCTTTACTTCAATGAGACCCCCAAAATGTGAGACACATTTAGTCAGGGTCAGTTTCATATTTGAAACAGTAGTCTACACTGTAGAAAAATTCGCAGTAACTACATTTGAAAAATAAGCATATTTTCATATTTTTCAGAAATTTTTATATATTTAAAAAATAGATTTTCATATATCTCAGACAGTTATAAAAAAACTAACTAACTAAGCTAAACAAATTTCTAAAAATAAATAATTGTGAACGTTAAACATGGTCTATTATAAAATCTTAAAAACTTATTTTTAAGACATGTAAAGTTAATCAATTAATTTATAAGATACATTTATTTTAAGTTGTTTAAATTGGTTTCGCTAATAATTTTTTCAGTGTAGGCTACTGTTTCAAATTTTCAAAGTGACCCTGACTGTTTGTCTCAAACTTGCAGCCAGAGAACTGCCCCATTAGCAAAACTGGATTTAGTTTTCTTTTTGCCAAGTACAAAAGTCTAAAGAGCTTTAACCTTAGCTGACAGTCTCAATTAAAATTCACTAGAGATTTGGGGCTTGTCAATTTGCAATGCGTGGCTATTAAAGTAATTCAAAAGGCGCAAAAGATTTCAATTTCATCAATCATCAATTCGACTGGAACTAAAATCAAATCAAATCAAATAAAATACTGCACCTTAAATAAAATGCAGTTAATAGTATTTGGGGTCGACGATTCATATTCTATAAAACCTTGTTCATATCGCTTGTAATTGTTAATTAATGTTTTCCCATTCATTAAAAGCAGCGCTGACAAATTATGGCCCGTGTTATCGAGCGTTTAATGGATTGCAGTTTGCTATTAACTGAAAACTCTAAATATGGATGAAATGCTCTAGTCGAGACAGCTCGACCAGAAGATACCCTAAATCCAGGGAATTAACTATCCCAATTTACCTATATCGTGTCTTTAAATTGTAATGTTCAAATAATACTTGCTAAAAAAGGCGAATTTCTTACTTGCAGATGATAAATGTTATGTCGAGCTATATACAGATTCTCGATTAGAAGGATATATCTTAAAAGTTGACGTAATCGATAATTATCGACGTAAGATTCAAAGACATTCGCTCTTGTAGTCTCTGATATCGTAGCTCTCAAACAGAGAAATAAACGAACGTGGTTAAATCGCCTCATTAATTGAAGCTTATCAAGAATATAGATACCTTATAAGTTCGTCAATGCTTCCCCCTGTAAGTAACATACTTTGTTTGAACTTCATTATGCCCAATTTACACATTTTTAATGGGTTCAGGTCACTCAAAAAATACACCTAAGATGCTGGTTGTTCACAGCTCGTTAATAGTTTAAGCCACAATTATTATTAATAATAACAACCGGAAGATACGCACAAGCCAAATTCCAAATGATTCGTTTTGAGCCAAGTATTCAAGTATTTCTACTTTCAAATGCGATAGATTGTGGCTATCAGACTAAAAAATGCCATAAGCAGTTCCAGCAAAATAGCTCGATTCTCTAAGCTACTAACTATTTATGATATTAAGTTAGTTGAAACTAGAAATATTTAAATCCGCTTAAATAGTCGCAGTCAGCTTGGCTTAATACTAAATAGCTTTAAATATTTATGAATAGAGGGAAAACACTTAAAATTTAATCATTTAATTGTGCAATTTATAAGTCAACATTTTGGCACTGGCTAAGTGGACAGACTGTCTCCCTCTCACTCTGTCGCTATCTCTCTCTCTCTCTCAGTCAGTTGCTACTGATTTGTATGCTATTCAAGTGACAGTCGCTGTCAGGATGTGTCAAAAGCAGTATGTCTAGAATCCACTAGTTAAGATGCTCGTCGGAACGCCACATAAATAATATTGATTTTTATGGATTTCAACACTTGACTCGAAATTGTTACTGCGACAATTTCGCCAGTGGCATACAAAATGTCGTTCAATCAAAAACCGCAAAGTAAACAACAACAACAACAACAATAAGTGTAATAAATGAATCAGCGACAATGATTTTCACCCACGGTAAATCCGCAAACAGTTCATTACACTCACATTTAATAAATTTTTGAAAAACGATACAATATACAAATAACACAAATGTACAACAAAATAAATAAATAAATTAGCCGACGAGTAAAGAAAGCTGACACCACAAGGCCGAAGCTCGAATGCTCTTCGCACAAGTTGCTTTTAATTATCAAGTTGATATTGCTAATCTAGCCACCCACATACTAAAAAACTGCCATATTAAAAAAACACATCAAAAAAGTGTGTATTACAAGCTTAATGGAATTGTTGTAGAGTTGCTTTTGCGAACAACTCCCATAAAATGTTGAGCTGAAAAAGAATCATTCAAGTCTTAATTGAGTTAACCAACACGAGAAGCTGGCTGAGCTGTAACAAATTTTTAAGAAATTTGAGTGCTTAATTTATGGCAAAGCGTTTTTCAATGATTAACTTTGCTTGGCTGAAACAACAACAAGAACCACAAAGCAGATGCAACAATAAAAATTTCAAGTTAATTGCTTACATTCTACAACATATCGAAAGCAATAATAAAAACACTTTTGCCCCAAGGTTGCATCAGAAATGAGAATCGTCGTCATCTGTTTCCCATTATTTATAATCATTAGTGACAAGAGAAACGCTCTGATCCTGTTGCAAAGAAGGAAGCGAAACAAAAGAAATATTAAGATCAAGTTCTGGATCAGAATTCGATTCTGAGACTGGTTCTCATTGAAATACGAGGTGACCTTGCGTACAGGATTTGACCTTGTGCCTTTCTAAATGCAGCCTTTTGTGGCGTCGTTTCCACTTGAGTCAATTTTGCTAACCTGTGGCGAACATGGTCATAACTCAAAACTGAAACTTCCCGTCAGCACAAATACTAACAATAATAATATGATTTAGAATTTGTGCTAAAAATGTAGAACCAGCTGTTGCTTATTATGTCAGCCGACATGTATTTTAAAAAAAATGTTTCCTTCTTATAGTTATAGCGATGAGTTGGATCTGATTATATGGCTCACTGAACGGCACTAATCGCTTAAATCAAAACGAGATAATGGTTTCACAAATCAAACAAACGCCGTAAAATACACTTTATGAATATTTCAGCACAATCATAAATCATTCCAGTGGCGCTTTGTGGGCAGGAGCGCACCCACAAGCTAGATATATATCTATATATATATATATATATATATATATATGTATATATATGTTGATATATAAAGCTTAAGATAGATGGACGCTGTGGATGGACAGGCAGAACATTGCTGCAAATGTTCGCAGTTTGCGGAAGTTAATGGCTAATTAAAGCGCTTGACTTTTTGAATTGCTGGTAAAAAAATTACCAGAGTTGGTACAAAAACCATTTTTGTTTTTGTTTTCTTTTTGTTGTTTTTGGGCGCGTTTCTGGTCGGATGCATTTAGAGCTGCTCGGTGGACCCTCAATTGATTGCCCTTGCTTTTGCCAACTCGAGCATGAGACAAGAGATAATTAAGGTGTACAGAAGGGGGCGTAGAACTGAGGGATGAGGGGGCGGGGGGGAACAATACAACAGAACACGCAGACATTCCGTTGAGCGCCCTGCGGTGCTCCGCCGACATTCACACATGAAGATCGCAGCGAAGATCAGCGTGCAAGGTCAATCACGAAACTTAACTGTCAGAGACTGAGTGCCAGAGAGAGACCGAGCCATAGGTAGAGAGAGAGAGAGAGAGAAACATATACAAAGCGACCGCAGTTCTTGGCCACTTGGTTGCTGCTTACCACCTGCATGTAACCACAAAAGTCGCCAAATTACCGCAACGGCAAAACAAGTTTTTGCGGCCAGTTCAATGGCCAAATCTGAGGGTCAGCAACAGGATGAGGTTCAAGTGCGTCTGCCACTGTGTCCTTGGTGGCAAGCAGGCAAGCAGTTGCCGCACATTCCGTTGCCAACGCGCCGCGCCACATATCAATTAAGCCAGTCAAACGAAAGACTTAAGACACGAACTGGTCGCGAAACAGGAACTTTTCAAAAAGCAGTTTTTATATTATTTTTAAGTCGACTCTAAACTGTTAATGCCACTCTGCATATAGATTGATTATTTACCCATAATTATACATTACGTCAAGAAAGCTGATTGCATTTTAAAGCCGCTGCATTCGAGCAGTCCTCAAGGCGCCCTCTAATGACGCGATTAGCGTCTAATTGAATTATAACCAAACCCGCGCAATGCCGGACAAAGAAAAATACATCAAATTCAAAATTGTGGGTTCGCTTTCAATTAAAGACAGTCGCTCGTCTCGTCTCGTCTCAGATCGTGCACTTGAACTCCAGCCAAAAATTTGTCTGCACCAAAAACATAAACATAAAAAAATTAATAATATATCTATAAACGATAAAGAAATATAGCTTCTAGGTACAAGTCGACAACTTGCTCATGACTTGGCAGTTTTTTTGTTGAGCTTGTCCGCTTTGGTAATGAGTGTGTAAAACCCATTTAAAATCATTTTTGTGCCTTATAAAATGAAAGCGTGTTTCGAGCCGAGTCATGACTCTTCAGATTTGGGCCAATGCATCGCTGCTCACTCAATCGATATATTCAATGAGCAATGCTCCAAAAATATATATCAGATCTCGACGGAATGCAGTCCGAATTGTTTGTTATTGTTGCTAATTGAGATAATGATCTTGTCTGCACACCCAGTAGTTACTGAGAGTGGGAGAAAGAGTATCATAAATGTAATAGGTAAATAAACAATTGGTGTGTCAAACAGGAACCGAAACCACAATTTTAGCAATATAAATAAATATTAATAAATATAAAGCCTTGATTACAAGGTGTCTTCTAAGCGATCATTCTCGCTAATAGATTACAATTAATTGTTGTGTGGGTAAATTGAATAAATGAACATAATCTGTAAGCCATTTACGATTTAGGATAAGTAAAGACTCGTAATGGAACCCTCTCAGAATGGTTGGATTACAGAGTAACTTCAAAGCGCACCGTCCCATTTGTGGGAGTTTTATACAAATATTTATAGCAATTAATTTAACTACTGCTAACTTATTTAAATACCTCAAGTCACATTTGCTAAAAAATTGGCAAACAAAAATTATGATAAATGCCTAATATACGATAATATTTTAATAACTCGAATTTTAGCCACGCTCCAACAACAACAACAAAGGCGAAACGTGAGCTGCCACAGATGAAATGATAATTTAATAGCCAATTTAGCAGCATTGTCTGCAAATGTGAGTATGAATACAAAACGGAATGGCTTTTGAATGAATGAATACACTCAGATGTTCTTGATAATGACATTTATAAAGCAAATATAAACAAAGAGGGAAATCAGCTAAATATGAATGTGACTAAAGGTCAATAACGCATCGAATTCTTGGCAATTTAAATTTTGGCTTTCCCTTTATATTTTTGGCAAGGTTCGCACTACTCAAATGATTATATAAAATGTATATTTGTATTTATTCATCGATCATTGATTGACATGTAAATTGTATTCGAAATGCTGATCGAATCGAATCAAACGGTTATTGTCCAAACATAAGTCTGTCAAACAGCCGTTAATCTTGGCTGCAGTCCAACTTCCGTGACCTTTCGCCTCTGGTGCTGCACCCAAAGACGACACCGACTGACAGTTGGCCCAGACTAACGTGGCTCGTGTGTTTATTTATGGCCCAATAGCTAATAGCTAATTGTTTGCTGTATTTGTTTTTATTTTTTTTTGTTAGCTGTTGCGTCTTGACCAAATGTCAGCTGAGGGCGTCTTGGTTACACAATCGTGAATGTATATAGCGACTATAACTCGTCTCGTCTACGCACATTTGCTTTTTATTATGCTCATTAATTACGCACAAAATAAAAAAAAAATTAAAAAGTAAAAAACAGAAGCAAAACTACTGTAATTCTAGATGTGGCAACATTTGCTTTTAATTCGAAAGAAATGTGTTTTTATTTGAAGTTGTCGATCGCCTCGACAAATTGGAAACTTAATTTATTTCAAATATCTGTTAATTAGTTCAAGTCACATTCAGGTTATATTTGCCAAACTAATTTTCATTTTTTAACATGTTTTGTGAATAATTTTAGCTATTTTATTTCGGCATTTCATCGATCCTCTTTGCTGAGTTTTTATGAGCTCGAGTACTAATTATATATATTTTATACGTTCTCGATCTATCTTCTAGTTTTGCATATCTGCTTAGTCGTCAAGCTACTTTTTTTTTGATTTTGTTGCTTAGTTAAAGCAATTATCCTTGCGCACTTAAATTGAGGCTAGAGTGCAAACTTCTAAGGATGAGGTGAGGAGTGAGTTGAACAACGATTTAATAGTAGTGTCCATAGTGTCCATGATGATGATGCGATCCGTAGTAGCCGCCATAGTAGGGATATCCTAAATGTAGCAAAGCAGAGTTTAGATAGGGCATTAGTTGTGCATTTCTCTGGACAGGACTCACCAAACTCACCCAGGCCGTAGTAGCTGCCGCTGTAGTGGGGCCAGTAGCCACCTAAGCCACCGTAGCCACCATAACCACCATAATAGCCACCGCCCAGATAGGGTGACGAGTAATAGCCATAGCCATAAGATGCTGCACCGTCCAAATCCTTGTCGGACGCCTCCGCCTCCAGTTCGCTAACAGCCGGCTCCTCCTGGGGGCGTGGCGCTGCCTCGCTGCCCCCAAGGAGCAGGCAGAAGAAGGCGCAGGACAGCAGCAGGCAAACGAAACGGAAATTGTACATTTTGTTGGATTAGTTGGATGGATGCTAGTTGCTTCTTTTGGTGTGGTGCAAATAATGCCACTAGACAGTGTGTGTTCAACTGACTGACTCTGGGGCCGTGCTGCATGTTTATATAATGGCAGCGATTCTTGCAACCATCGGCATCAAAGCGCAGCGACAAAACAATTGTCTACACAGCAAATTTGCCTACAACGAATGACAAAAAAAAAGCAAAAAGTTCCCCCAATTGGGCTGCGTGTGCCCCAAACAATGCCCCGCCAACCACCCAAGCATCCACCCACCCACTTGCCAGATTATCAATGAAGCGTACTCAGTATTCAAGTATTCAAGTATTCACCTATTCAAGTATTCAAGTACTCGCAGAGTACTCGCTGCGAGGCCTAAAGGGGTTTCTACTATTTCTTGCATGACCGATTACTAATTACAATGCTGCATCTTAGTCTCTGTCTAGCTATCTCTTTCTGTCCCCCATTCTTTCTCTCTCTCTCGCACGCACAGTCTGTCCAATTTGGTCAGTGGGGTCAATGTCGCAACGGGTAAAATGCGCAAACAAATAAAATGCTTTAATTATTATTCCCCACACATTTGTGAATTACAAAAACGTGGTTCAAAAACCTTAAAGCACCGATTTGGGAAAGTTGACAGATTACATAAGAAGAACACGTTTTCTGGCTTTGCGACGGATCCCCGAATATATTTAATTTATTGTGCAGGGCCGAGAACACCAACCCACGTTCCTGATCTATAAATTAGAATCTTGTATGTCAAAGTCGCAGAACAACATTCTAAAACAATAAAAAATTAAAACTATAATGAACCCAATAAAATCTTTGTCGAACGCAACTAAAAGCACTAAATGTCGAAAAGAGAACGCTTTAATTTTTTGTTTTTAGACTATATTTAAAAAATGTAACAGTTCAAATATGTAAAACATCCCATAAATAAGATAAACATGCAAAATTGATTAAAAGCTTTATTTTTGGCAACTAATTTTAATTAAATTCAGATGAGAGGCTGCCACGGAAGTTTTTAAAATAATTATATATATATAGTCTGAATACTAGTTTATGTAGATATATATATATATAATAATAAGCTACATCCAAACTGAATCGTGTTATTTCCTAAAGTAATCATAAATATATATCTCGTAACAACCTCCAATTGTAGTTCACATGATTCGTTCTGGCTAAAGGCCACTAGGTAACAAGGTCAACATTTGTTTATGATCTTTCGCTTTTCACTATCTTACTGTCTCTCTCTCTCTCTCTCTCTCTCTCTCTCTCTCTCTGTCTGTCTTCTTGGTGCAAATTGTTGACAACTTAGCTGCGTTCTCAGCAATTTGTGTATGTTGTGCGGGGTCAGGGTTCAAGACAATGGGCCCCTCGACAACAGCCGCTAAGGTTCCAGCCAGCCAACTAGCCAAGCCAGCTAATTGCCAGTTTGCTTATCTAAATTGCCGCATTAACCAAGAACCTACGTCTCGGCCGTTGTAATTAGCCAAATTAAATGCTTGGCTGCCCCAGCGCCAAACAGAATCTCAAAACTCATTAAATACATGGAACAAGGGCTTTCAACATTTTATGTGAATTATTGAGAGCCAAGCCAAGAAATGTATATTTAAATTGGTTTATTATACGCGTGTTGAGGGTATTTAATTTTGATGAGCAGATGTCTCCGGCTTTATAGAATATACAAGTTCCCTATTGCCGTCTGTGTATCTGTTCTCATTTTTAACTCCCAATAAAAAATATAAAACAAACCATTAACATTGCATGATTATATCCTATAATTTTCATAGTCAGTCAGGTTTTTTAAATTTATAGTTAAATTTAGATGATGACAATTTTAATCCGGTCTGTGAGGGCATTTAATGTTCGACATGCCTCAGACAGAGTTTCAGTCTAGTTTTAATTTAATGCAAGAATCTGCAAATTAATTTGGCACGTTTGAAGATTAAATATTTATATATTCTTATGGCTCATTCGAAAAAAGGAAAAAGTGTGGGTTTTAGATTCTTGGCCTTCTTCTAAATTCTTGATTTTGGGTTGCTTTCTTTTATGTTTATCACACGAAAGTGTAAATAAAAATCAAAAACAAAGCATTAATTTCTTATTTATATACATATAAATATATCAAATTTGGAATATATTTCTGATTTTAGATGAATGAGTTGACAATAGACAAAGAACAATCAAAAGTTTCCTT
The DNA here is from genome assembly GCA_037043585.1 of Drosophila mimica. NCBI lineage: Eukaryota > Metazoa > Arthropoda > Insecta > Diptera > Drosophilidae > Drosophila > Drosophila mimica. The sequence goes on from JBAMBE010000579.1 coordinate 8,587,960, forward strand.
TTTTCCATAATATAAAATATAGCTTCAGGAAATAGGTTGATTTCTTTGATGAAACCGTAAATAGTCAAAAAGAAAACATAAGTTATTCTTTCATTGTCATAAATTTGTGATTTATTTTGAGCGAGCCACTAGCTTAAATTAATAAATTAATAAATAAATAAAAGTTTCAACAGTTTCCTACTCCAGATCTATCGTGGTTATGGGTTCATTTGCCTGTGGCATGTCTGGAAAGAGGTGAAACAAGGCAGACGTTGGCTTCGATTCGCTGTCCAGATGCGTCTCATAGATCACGCCCTCGTTGTTGATCAGATACCAATTGGGCGACGTTGTGGGCGTGGCAGGCAACAGCAACCGCTCACCTGTCAACGAGGTTATGGGCGAGACACTGGGCAAGTTTTTGGCAATGGCATTCAACTCTTTGAGATACACATCCAATTCACGATAGTCACTGTTATTATGCGGTGGTGCAACGAACTGTGTGGAGGCCACATCGTGCTCCTGCCACAAATTACGTATATTCGACATTACATCCGCATAGAGCACGGAATCATCACTGCGGGATGAGGGCAGCTGCTGGAGATGATTGCGGTTGTTTGCGGATTTGCGTGAGTTAACCAGGCGACTGGCCAACGGAGTTCCGGAAATCAATCTTAATGTGGAAGTTGAATCGGCTGACGTTGTTGTTGCTGTTGTTGCAGCTGTTGCTGCTATTGCTGCTGCTGTTGTTGTTGTTGCTGTTGTTGCTGTGGTTGCATCATGGCGGAAGTTGCGCCCTCGGCTCACTGTCGCTTTTTTAAGTGCGCCCTGCTGCTTAAACAGCCGCTGGCGACGCCGTCGATTTTTGTCATAGTTGCTTGAGTTGGATTTAAGTGTTGTCGTTGTTGTCGGCGTTGTTGTTGTTGTTGTAGTTGTAGTTGTAGTTTCGAGCGTTTCCAGCTCATCGGGCAGATAGCGTGTGGCATTCTGCAGCAGCTCATCTATGTGCGCCACCAGCTTTAGGCCCTGTGCCACATTGAAGTCATCAATCTGCCGCTTCACCCGCTTGCTACGCTTGTGCTCCTGGCTGATTGTTGCACGCAGGCGATGCTGCTGTTCCCGCTGATGGCGTTGCTGCTCCAGCGACTGCTGAGCAATTAGCGTATGTGTCTGCCGCTGGATGTGGCGCTGTCTGACGACTGGTGGCCGCTGCTGTCGCTGACGTTGCAGCAAACGCTCCGTTTTGCGCACCGAGGCAAGTATTTCCATGGGGAACTGCAGATGGTTCTGTGTCTCCTGCGTTAGAAGATCTGCATTGACTGGCTTCAGATTTAGTTTGGGCCGCTGCTGAGCTGGTGTTGCAGGTGTTGCACGATTTGTGCTCAGCTTGCGTGGCTGCTCCCAGACGAGGGCTGACGACTGTTGGGGCTGCCTCTGCCTCAAGCGCTTGAGCTGCTGAAAGTGCTGGGGTGGTTCAATGATGCGGATGACATCGCCAGCATCATCATCCACAAAACCGGGTCGGATGTCCTGCAAATGTTGCGGGACTCGTTTCACGGGCTGTTTGAGTTCAGGACGCGAGACGCGATAAACTGGCAGACTGACATTGTTCCTCGGCTCCTGTGCCATGTCAATTCTCAGGCTTAGAGTTAGACTCAGTTGCAGCAGGAATAACAATCGAAAAAGGCAGCTAACCTGGGGAGCCATTTACTCTCACTTTCAAGGCCAGTAAAAATTAAACTCGATTGCTTTTCACTTTCGCGTGCGGTTTGCGGAGATTTGTGCAGTTTTCAAAGCTAGGCAATTTCGGGCAACGGCATCGACGGCTGGTGAGCAACTGTGTTGCCAATGTTGATATCATTGCACCTTTATAAAATTTTCGTAGTGTTTTTGCACAACTTTTCCAGTTTATGTTCGTCATCCCCCCCGCCATTTGAATGGGTTGCCATTTCTCTCTTTCTACCACCAGCAGCAGCAGCAGCCATGACGAGGTGTCTTTTGCAAAGAGTTCGTTTTCGTCGTCTTCAATGAAAGCGAAAATGGCCAAAATGCAACTCCAGATGACGTTGCAAAGTCAGACAACAAATGCAGGCAGCATTCAATGTTATAACCGGTCAAAGACGCCGCCGTCGTCGTCCTCTCTGTGACCCCTTTTCTCTAGCCGCGTTTTCGATTTAGAAACCCACTTTGCATATGCAAGCATCTCTTGTGTTTTGGCACATATCAACAGTGGCTGCAGCCAGAAACACGTTTGAAATTAATTTAAACAAAAATATGTGGGTTTATTTGAAGTTCATATCTCATTAGTAGGCATTAGTAAGCTGACCCCAAACTTGAACTTTGTTTTGTTTAAATTTGGGCTGCTGCGGTGAAAGCACAAACATTGAAAGGTTATAAATCAATTTGAATTTGTATTGTAAATCACAATTTTGAAATGCACAATTCGAAAATGCGCGCCTCAGCGCTGACTTGCAAAAGCTGACAGCTACGCAACGGCGCCAGGCGAAACGTTTGGAAATGGAACAGCGCAAAATAAACGTTAGGCAAAAAAATGAATTTAAATTGTTGTAAATATTGGCAAAAAGAAGGAAAATATTTAAATCTATGCTGAAAAATTAAACATTCCTTTTGTGAAATAAATAAATAAATAAAATTTACTTATTCAATTTTAATAAATTATTTGTATTTTATTTCTAAACCGTTCTCACTTTTTGCGTCTTTTTTTGTTTTGCTACACGCTACAAATAAATAAATAAATAATTAAATTTGTTGCATTTGTTAAACATTAAGTTTAGGTAAGATTAGGCATTATTACGTCATACAGTTGCAATAACTAGACAATTTTAGGACTACAGACTAAACCAAAGTTAATACAATCAAAAAACTGCTGCAAGCAATTGTTAGAAGAGGCTTCAGGTGAGAGGAGGAATGAGAGGAAGGTGAGGTGAAAGCATGCGACATTTGTAATTATTGTTTAGTGATCCACAACCAGCGGCTGCCAAGCATTATCATTGGCATAGTCATAACGTACAGCACCACTGACAACACCGCCACCACCAACACCACTGCCACCACCAGCACCAAAGCCCATTCGGCGTTCGTTGGCCGTTGGAAACGTTTGTGGAAAGTTGCCCTTGGAAGCCGTCGTGGATGGATATCGTTGCTCCACCCGCTGTGTGGCACCCACCACAAACTCCTGCTGGTGCTGATCCACCCGGCTGTTGGCGCGCTGCTCAAAGAAATCAATGATGGGATGATAACTGTAGTTGATGCGACGACTCCCATTGTTGTGATGATTACTATTGCTGTAGATGGAATTTAGATGTGGCGCTGGCTGTGAAAACTGTGGTGTCGATTGCTTCTGCTGGACTGTGGTGGTGCTTGATGATGATGATAGTGGCGTCGCTGCGACAACTGGGATCGTGACTGGAGCAGCGGGCGTCGTCGGGAGGGGCGCATAGAAGCGAGGTCGCGGCTTCTCGCCGTTGGCATAGTAACTGATCCGCTGACCCGGGTGGAAGGCAGCGTCAGATGATGCAGTTGCGCCGGATGCAACAGACCCGGCTGCTTGATGGGCATAGGTGGCACCACCAGTTGCTGCTGCTGCTGCTGCAGCTCCTGTTCGGGCTGGTAGGCTACTGCCACTACTGCTGGTGGCTGCTGTGGTCTGTGGTTGGTGGGATACGTGCTGTAGGGGTATGCGTGCTGCTCCTCCAGTGGTGGTGGTGGCTGTGTGGGTGGGTGTGGAGCTATAAATACGCTTGCGCTTGATCGGCACTCGCTGCTGCGGCTGTTCCCCAGCCAGCAGTGGCTGGCCAAATACGTTTACCTCATGTTCCGCCTGCGTTTCGCTGCCAGCCAAATCCAGACTCAGATCCACATCGACACGTGGCTCATTGTGTTGCGGCCGCCGGCGGCTCAAATGCTGATAGTATTTTTTCGAGCTAGAACTGGAAGTGGAACTGGAACTGCTGGTCTTGTGAGTTGGCTTATAGCTGGAAAACTGATTGTCATCGTCGGGTGGACTCAAATAAGGTCCCACACTGGAGGGCGGTTGCACCTTGGAGCGGACCTTTTTGCTGCCCAAATAGCTCAGCTCATTCGTATCGCGATGATGATTGTACGGCGAATAACTCAAGCCCAGGTCATCCTCATCGCTCTCCTCGTTATAGTCGAGATCCTCCTCATTAATGGTGCTATAGCCATTATCCAGCTTATAGTTGTTTATCGGCGTGTAATCCTTGGCCTGTATAGTGGAGAGTGGTGGGAACTGCTGCCTATAGCCATCCACCTGGCACGAGCAGCAGGTGGGCACCTTGAATATATCCACATGCAATCCACGCACCTTGTCCCAACTCAACAGTCGATGATAGTTGTACACCTGCGAACAGTGGGAGCGATAAGATTGCGCCAGATACGAACAGCTTTCCCCAGGATTGCTGCGAATCAAATTAGAGAAATCGTTAGAGCTAATTGGAACAGCTCATTGGAAAAATTCAATTAAGCTGCTGTTAATGTTAATAATAGATCGAATCAGATAATTAAATAATTGTTAGAATAAGAGATGCTATCATTAAAAATCGTTTGTCATAGCACTAGTTAGCAGCTAAGCATTATAGAAAAATACACATCTTATAGTACTATTATATTATTATATATAACTCAACATTTAAAAAATTAAAGCAGCAGAATTTTGAAACTAGTTTCGACTCAAAATCACAATTTAAAATTTAAATGTAGACCTTATTCAAAGGCCAAACCATGATTAAAACGCCCTTGCGTTTAATTAAGCTTTGACAAAGTTGGCGCTATGGAAAATTTAGAGCCATATTTTATAGCTTTTCAATAAGTTGATTAATGTTTAAATATAATGGCTATATAAACAATAAAATAAAATAAATAAAAAAGGATTTGTAATTGCGTTTCTTTTAGGAAACTTTGAAACACGTTTGCAAAACTTAGCGTAAGATTAATTTATAGGTTAATCCAGAATAATCCATGATATTTATGTCAGATGGAATTTTAGATTCATGATAAAGTAAGATTATCTATGGCGGAATATTGATTTCAACCAAAAGCGTCTTTCAAACAAGGTTACCAATTTTTATATAGACAAAGTAAGGGCACCAAAAATGCTGAATTCATCCGTACTTCTTTCATTTGTTAACACATGACTTTGGTACAATAAAAATCACAAAAAGAAAGCCCAAAGCGTTAACAAACTGATGTAGTTTTAATTGCTATGAAACGCAACTAATTTTAATAGAGATACGGCTCTGGTTGATGAGAAGTGATAGCGTAGCTAAAAACAGAGTAATTTCCTTACGTAACTTGGTGAATTGATGAACTCTTTCTTTGAAAATGCAACAAGTGTGTGACAAAATGATGAACACAATGAAGCAAAGAAGCAATGAACAAACTATGTTTCTGACCCATAAAAGTGACTCACCTGCATTTCTCGAGCCGCAGAGTTTGTGTGTGTTGACCCGTATTCACAATGAACTTCCATTCACCGGAGGCGGCCTTGGCCTTTTGGGGGCGGGCATAGCGCACAACACTCTGGCACATGCCCCCGGCGCTGCCCTCATCCTCACGCCTAAGAAGAGGGATCATAAATGGTTTTGGTTTGGTTTCACTCAATCTTTCGATCTTCCACTCACCGCTTTTTGTTGGTCACATAATCGTCGAACTCGTCACCCAACTCCAGGTTGTTGTTGGGTTTGTCGTAGAACTCGGCGAGAAGAGCACTCATCGCATTCTTGTGCCGGCGAATGCTGCCCATGATCTGTTCGCTGTGAAAGTGAAGAATGTGTTTAACTGGATGCAAGGTGTGTCTGTGTGAGTGTGTGAGTGTTGTAGAACCACCGAAACCACCAAGTGTACAAATATGTGAGTGTGCAATTAAATAGGAGCAGGTGAACCAAATAAATAAATTAAACCTTTATTTGTAGCTAAAATTCGTGACTACAACTAAACTAAACTAGTCTAAAGAAGTTGTGGAAGGATAAACGGGAACCTGGTAACCAACAAGCTAACGAAGTGGATCTTACAGCGGATAGTCGTCGGTGCGAATGCACATATTGTTCGTAAATCTTTCGCACTTCTTGTGAGTGGGCAGCACCACCGGATTGTGGGAGCTGGCCGATGTTTTGGGTCGTCCCCGGCCATAGGATGGACTCTGCACCCGTTTGCGCTTAATGGCGGGCAACTTTTGACTCGGACGCTTGTGGTTGTTGAGGCGATAACGCGGACCGGCGATGAGTTCCTCGGGATTGGGCAGTGGCTCCTCAGCGCTGCTGTTGCCGGCACTCAGTTGAAATTGCCGATCAACGGCACTAAAAGGCAAATCGGTGCCATTTAAACCGGCAAAAGCGAGATTCTCAATTTCCTCATAGGATTGAGTTGGAGTAACTATGGTTGTAGTGGTGCTGGTGGTGCTTGGCTGCTGTGTGCCTGCAGCGCTGGGTTGCTGGAAGGCAGTCGTATTCAGTTTGATGGTGCGTCCAGCTGCACCACCCAACAGCTGCTGCTCCGACACCGAAATGGGTGACGAGCGGGTCAATTTGTGCACAAATTCATTCGCAGAGCGACGCACACGACTCAAAGTCGAACTGTCGCTGGCGGTGGAGGTGGAGGTGGGCGGTGGATTGCCAGCCGGCTGCAGTGCCTCGTTGATCATCTGTGGATCGAGCACCTCCGCTTGCATCTCATCGAAAAAGTCCTCCAAGCCATCCTCGGGCTGTCCACTCACATCGATGGTGCCCACGCTATCATCCTGCTCCGATTCCTCGGCGGTCAGCTCATCCTTGCGTCGCAGGGCAGCTGCTGCCATCTCGCTGCCCAGTTTGATGTACTTGCGTGCCGAGCTCTTGACCAGATTGGCCAGGTCGTAGACAACAGGCAGCAGCAGCTTGCGATCATTGCCAAACATCATGCGAACCTGGCAAGAGTAACATAAATATATATTAAGAGTGATTTGGGAAGTGCAAACAATCGCCTTACCTGCTCCAGTCGTAGTTCGTGTCCCTGCTTGGCATTCATTTGGGCCGAGATGAGGGCGGAGAGTGCCAATCGCTGCTGCGAGGATAGAACACGCAATATGGGCATCACTTCGGCAAATTTCTGACGCTGCGCCCGATCCGTCAAGGCCTTGGCCAAGGCAGTGCGCAACACCCGTTCACGCCAATCGAATTGGGGCAGCTGCTTCTCCGGCTCCGGCTCATCCAGATCGACACTAAAGTCGAGCATGTTGCTCTCGAGTTTCTTTTCCGCCTGCTGCGACTGCTGCTGCTGGTCATCGTCCAGCGGCCAGTCCTCTAGCGAGGCTGTTGAGTCGCCATCCTTGGCAGCGGCATCGGCAAAGTCAAAATCCATTAGCTCATCCTCGCTGCTGGCGTTGACCAAATCCAAATACAGCACACAATAGAGCAACGCCCAAAAGAGGCAGCCAAAAGCGCGTCCCGCTTTCATTTTCGCTTTTTTGTTTTTGGATGACGCTGAAACGAAAGTTGATGGGAAAATGGGCGGTCAGATTGCAGTTATTAAGACGCAATTAAAATTGCCAGAAATAAAAATCATAATACAAAAGTAAACACTCGAAACCAACAGGTGTAACCAAAAATACAAAACACACAAAACAAAACAAAACAAAGCTAAACAAAACAAAACAATTTTTTGTGTCGCACGCTTTCAGCCAACAACTGTTCATTCTAAACGAAAGACTTAAGCAACAAACTTTTGCTTTCATTCGAGTTGGATTTGGTTGCCGAAAGTAAAACTAAAAGCCATTAGCATGTGCCTTAACAATCGTAGTAGATGTGTAGGCACCACTCAGCCACCGTCATGCCAAACACCACCACTCTCAGTGGTGTCAGTGGCAAAGTCATAGCCATATAATCATAATCAAGTCATGCTAGTGGCTATTACAGCAGCAACAGCAGCGGCAGCTGCCACTTCAGGTAATCGCCATTGCCATGGAGATGGCCATAACCATAGACATCGCCACATTGTGGCCAACGTCATCTTCGCCCGCTCAACAAGGCGTGAAGCACCAAACAACTCACAAGTGTCGTTGTTGCAGCTCCCCTCGTTTTTCACTCACAACTCAGACAGCCTCTGCAATCTGTGATCTCGACGGTTAAATTGAAAAAGTACCTTGTGTATGGGACCATGACAATAGTCAACTAGAACTATAATTTTCTTGTTAAGTAACACACAGAAAATAATATAAGACATAGAAAGAAACTTATCAGACCCTTCGTAATCAAGAATAGTGATAGGGCCTGGTCCATTGGTACTAGTCAGTTTTAAAGCATTATTAATTAAGCTCGGCTCAGTGATTAAAATGAATGAAAATGAATAGAATGGAGGTCAAACAATAGATTCCCTTTTTCAACCAAGTTCTTCCTATGTGAGCTATAAGAAATAGTTCTCCGATATTGGGAAAGAACTTCTCTAAAATGCTAAAAAAAAAAAAGAAAACTTGGATTAATATAAGAATATGCGATATACTTTAACACCTCTGACTACCAGACTATGATGCTTAATTCCACATCGACTGTCAACTTGCAATTCCACTGATTAACAACTAAATATATAAATATTTATATCAAACAAGCTGCTAAATAGTTTGCTGATTGTAGTTTGTTTAATATGAAAATATATTTTGGTTAACAAAATCTGAGTTTCTTAACCGATGTTAATAACATGTTTTCAGTTGATAAATGATATGTCAAGGTCTATTTATAATTCAAATGGCAGGCTATATTTCGAGAATCTATATTCCACATTAGATTCTATCTCTTAAAGTCTCTAAGCTCGTCTTATTCATATGGACAGCTGATCAAGAATATATATAAACATATATATAAATATTTTATGGGCTCGGGCATGATTTTCCTGCGTGTCACATGCTTTTGCACAACTTAATTATACTCTTTTACCCACTTTTAATGAATTGCAGATTACAATTAAAAGATTGCTTTGTTGCACAGTGTAAACAAATTGAATACTGCATTCTGAGGTTAATAAACCGAGCTGATTTCCTGATTATAAAGCTAGACACGCTCGCACACCCGACTTGAACTTATCCACTTGGATTTCGTAGTATTTATTTTTTTTTTTTCATTTTTTGGTAGGTTGCGAAGTCGTCTGAAAATGCAAATGGGCATGCGGCACCCACGGAATGCAAACAATTGCAATGGAAAGTGCAACAGCGCCTTGTGAATGCCAATGTCATGGGTTGGCTTACAAAATCAAATGATAGCTACACCCAGAAGACGTGGAGGATGCACCGAGAGGCAGACTGCAGACGGCAAATGCAACTGAAGAAGTTGACCTGTGAAGCTGCAGCAGCTGCAGCATTAGTTGAAAAGTGAAAACGTGCCGCTTGTTTGGCTTTATCTGCTATCTATCGACTGGTTGACAGTTTAGAAAAGACACCGAGGCTACATTAACAATAACGACGCCAAAAACAAAAAGAAAAAAAATATATACTCGTAAATAAAGTAAAAAAGGTGGCAGCAACTAGCTGAGATTTGTGCGCATCGCTTGCTTGCAGCAACTTGGGACTTGGGACTTGGCTCCAGGTCGTGAAGATGTTGCCATTTATTTAATTTATTTTGCACACCTGCGCAGCGGAGAAAGAAAGACCGACCTAAGCGCTTCTGGTATTCGATGGGGCGCCTTTTGCATATGTGTGTTTTTGTGCATGGAGCAATTTTTTGAAAGTGCCATCCAATGTTGCCATAAATCAAATTAAGCCAATCAAAGCCTGCTCGTGGCTCCCACATGACTAGTTTGGTTCCCAGGCCCACGTTTAAGTAAAAGTTAAAGTACAGGCAACAAAACATAACAGAGAGATGAGTTCGAATTTGCGATGCTGCATTTGAATGCATTTTCACTGCTCTGCAGCATTCTTTGGCAACATTAATTAACTTATAATTCGCGTGCGTTGCGCTGAAAAAAAAAAATAAGCTGCAACGAGGCCAGTCGAAAAAAAAAACCATAAACACATCAAGCAAATTAAAGCGTAGCAATGAGAGAAACAACCGCAACTAAGAAAGTCGCTACTCGAACAGAATCCTCCAAAGCAGACACAATATTGCAATAACACCAACAACAATAACAACAACAACAACAACAACAACAACTAACCGACTAACCTAGTAAGCGCAGAACCCGCAAAACGACCTAGACAACTTTGCAAGATCGAACTGATTGTCAGATTGACTGACTGACTGTCTGTCCGTCTGTCGGTTCTCATCGAAAGCATTATTAAATTGTTGTTGTCGCGTGCTAACGGCAAATAAATTCCAAACAATTCAAATTCAATTTGTCGGCCCTTAACGAAAGACTTAAGCAACGAACTTGACACCACTTATGCACAGCAGTGTAAACAGTGTATAACACGTACACAACACACACACACACACATGGAGAGCTTAACAAGTTGACACAATTTTCTTGGAAGAATGAAGAATAAAGAGAAGAATTCAAATTTTTTGGTGCGTCGTCCAAGACTTTTGTTTGTTGTTGTTTGTTTCTTGAGTTTCTGTGTGTTTCTTTTAGAAAGTTGTTTCCATTTCACATATTTAAAGATTCCATTTTCGATTTTTACGATGTGCCTCGGCGTTTTATGATTAAATTATTTATTTTTTTTTTTATCCAATAAGGTTGCGACTCAAGAAATCACCTGCGGTTCGATATCGGTATCACTTTATATATATATCTGTATCAGTTTATTTCCTGCTCGGCAATCAAACTGAATAATCATCAAACACTTTAAGCGGCTAATTTTCACTTTTATGTCTGCCACTCTTCCGCTAGTTGCTGGTGATGTGTAGGCAAATTTTCACAGATTTCACACACGCCTTAATTTTGCAGCATTTAGCTGAGATTTTCTACTTCTCGCCGCGAGCGAAAAAGAAGAAGAGCGCGAGCGAATTGAGCACCAGATCTGTTTAGAAAGAGAGTAGAGCGAAACTTGAACTTGAATAGTTTTGCCTTGTGCACAACTGGCCAGCTTGCACGTCTTAACGCTTTCAACACTCGCCGCCGACTGTTTTCTGTTAACGGTCTCAGTCGCAGTCGCAGAGGCAGTCTCTGGCTTAGCTGCTGCTGCTGCTGCTGTTGATTGCTGGTTCTTCTGCCTTTGCTGCTTGCAATTTGTGGCTGCGACGTGTTTGCATTAAAATTGCCAATTGTCTAATTGCCTTTGCTGCTTGTGCTGCTCAGCACAGTTCGATGAACCGTTAGTTGGAATTTAATTCAACAATTCAAATTAGTTAAATAGCGAGCACGTAATGCGGAAGAGTTTAGTTACGCCTCATTACAAAGTTCGTGTCTTAAGTCTTTTGTTTTTTATCGTTTTTTCTATTTTTTCTGAGTGGGTCAGGAAGCAAACACAGCAACCACAGCTCGTGCGCCCTAACGGAAGCCCAAACCAATTTGCATAGTTAAATAGCCGAAAGCAATAACCGTTTAGCCAAACAGGTTAGCTGGCTGCGGCAGTCAATCATATTCAATCAACCTCGCACCTCGTCAGGGTTCAAGCGTCAATCAATTTGGCAAACAGGCTGCCAAACTTTCGTTTTGCCCAAAATAGCCACGGGCCAAGAGTTTAAATGCACGGTTAGCGCCCCTGCCAACTGAAACGGCGTATTTAGTTGGCTCTTTTCTTTGCGGTTATTGCACGATTAATGATCGTTTTTTTGGGGTGTTTCGCTTTTCTGCACTTTATTGTTATTTCTTTATCACTTAGAGAGGGGGCGGGGGCGGGTTGGAGGAGGTGGGTTGGCGCAAATTAGACTAAAGACTTGTGCTTAGTTCGCACCTGCTCCACACTTCAATGACCACTCAAAATTTCCTTCTTCACACTTTCTTGGTTAGCCACAGTTGCAAAACCGCAGCATTTTCTTTTCTATTTCGTTTTTTTTTTCACGCAATGCGTTTCAGCTGTTTAAGCAAAATACGCACATTTAGCCATGTTATCGCATCGTTGGCTTTTTATTTTATTGCAGCGTCATCAATCAGCTTGCCTCAAGTGGCTTTTCAGAAAAAAGCTTTTCCGACAACCATCTTCATTGGCCATAAAATAAAAAAACAACAGCCATCAACAATACTAATTTGCAAACTACTGTCAAGTGTGGTAGTTATGGCTAAGTTAGCAGCAGTTATCATTTTATCTTTTATTTAATGACATCATTTTCTCAATTCCTCAATTGTGCAACTGTGGTTAAAATAAATGAACTTCAACAAGCTCATTAGCTTATTAATATGCAATCCAAATGCATGTCGAATGTTTAATTATGCATAGAGACTAGTTTAGAATATGCCTCGCTTTAATTATGGCAGCTTCTTCCGCGATTGCGATTCTTCAAGGTGGTAACTTTGGCTATAATTATTCCGCTTGGCTGAGATGAAGTCGATAACTGTTTGAATTTGATTTGATTCAAGTTTTTAACAGCTTTCAAAGCGAGGCTAGCTCAAAAGTACCAACAAGAAAAAACGGAACCAGTTTGTGGTTGCCAGCTAGCTATAAAAATGTTTGAAACTTGACTTGAGCAAGGTGGCAACCTTACAGGCAACTGAACAGCGTTGCCAGCTTGGCAGAAAAAGATGACCACAGAGAGACTGAATATATTGAAAATATGCATATATTGAATTTATCAAACTTACATTTAAATTAACTGAAAAATGTATTTTTAATTCTTATTTATTTTATTTCTCCCTCAATTAAATAAAAGAAAATTTATTTTGGTGTAACTATAATTATTATATATTTTGTGTTTAATTTATTTTGTACAATTATGTATTTCTATATCGATAACAATAAAATTAAGTCGTATATTCTATAGAGATATATATAAACATATACATATATATATACATATATGTAACTTGTGTGCCATATTGCGGTGCAGTCAACTGGACTAAAAACTACGGTAACGGTTAAAGCGGCTCAACTTGTGGGGAAATGAATTTTAGATACAGACTAGAAGAACTAAGTGACTAATATCAACTAAGCACAAGTAGCGCCATTCATTAAATATACAGCCTAAATGGTAAATCATAATAAACAATTGCATTCGCAAAAACAAATATATATATATATATATATATATGTATATACAAAAGAGCTCGCAAAAAGCCGCTGGCAACCGAAAACGTACGAGGGGAGAATAGATACAAGATACAAGATACAAGATACAAATAATACTGCTCGACAAGCACGCGAATTTCGAATTAATATGAATTTTGGGTATGCAAATGAGCCTGATTCTAAGTATATATTATTTAGTTGGTGGGCAATGGCGAAGTGGTGTGCAATTGGATGCTAATGTGGTGTAGGTGGTGCTGTTTTTTTTTTTTGAGGTTGGTGATGTGGATGAGGGGGTTGCAGTCAACGTCATATCTCGCACTCGAACTCCGAGATGCGGTGATTGAAGTAGACAACGCCATGCTCGAGATCCTCGCTGAAACCACTGACGTCCATATAGTCGGAGGCGGCGGAATCATCGTCGACCCACTTGTGCAGCGATCGAGTGATCTCCAGACGCGCCTGGGCGAACGAGGGCCGCATCTGTGGATCCTTGTGCCAGCAGCGCGACATCAGATTGTAGAACTCGTGCCGGCTCTCCTTGGGCAGCTCCGGTCGCTGACCCTGCGGCACACGGCGTATGACCTCCCGTCCCGTCAGGTGAGAGTACGGCGTGGAGCCTGGGAATATAGAGTAATTAGTAATCAAGTAACACCTTTACAGGGTAGGTGAGAAAAGCTAGATAAGCAGATACTCAGTAGGAATCAGAGTATAAGTTATAGTCCTACCCAGCGTTGCGATCTCCCAGAGGACAATGCCAAAGGCCCAGATGTCCGTTTCGGTGGTGAACATGTGAAATTGCAGACTCTCCGGCGCCATCCAGCGTATGGGAAGTGCATGCCTCTTGCCAATGGTGTCATGGCCATGCGACTTCTTGTCGGAGTGCGCCTGATCCTTGGAGCAGTGCTGGCCAGTCTGGCCGAAGGTGTGCTGCCAGTGCTGCAGAATGTAGCGACTGCCAAAGTCGAACTTAAACTTGTGCGCATTGCTGCGCAGCATATCGTTGGCGGCATTCTTCTCCTGCTCCTTGCGCATCCGCTCCGCGTCCAGATCAATGGACATGCCAAAATCACAGATCTTGCACATGCCATTGTGGTCCAGCAGCACGTTGCGTGCCGCCATATCGCGATGCACAATCTGTGGAAGGACGGATTAATATTGCTGTTCTATTGTACTCAGTAGAGTCTCCATGCTCACCCTGTGCCCGGCTATGTACTCCATGCCGCAGGCAATGTCCAGGGCAAAGCCTGCCAAGGTGCGCGGCGAGAGCGGCGCCAGACTGCGTCCACCTGGCACCGAGGCCGGCAAAATATTCGTTGCACTTCGAGCTGCTCGCAGCAGGGACAAAAGACGTCCTCGCATCGCATACTCCATAATTATCATATGGGGCTCTGTATAAAAATATTTACAAGTGAAGATTAGCAAAATTATAATGGAAGTCATCTAGTTGAGGAGTGGAACTCCTTTCAACAAATTACAGGGTATGCAATTACAAATTTCAGCAACTTAATTACGCACCGCTTTCGACACAGGCACCCAGCAGGGTGACCACATTCTGATGGGAGCCCAGCTTGCGCATAATGCTTGCCTCATCCTTGAGGCTAACTTGAGCGCTGCAGGCTCTGATTGTCTTTACGGCAACGATGCGTGTGGCACCAAAATGACCACTGAGATCATCCGCCTCCGCTTTCCACACTTGCCCAAAGTTGCCTTCGCCGAGCAGACTCTTCAAACGGATATTGCTCCGCTCAAAGTCCTGGAATTCGCTGGCCAGCGAACTCTTGTCCTCGTAGCGATTATGGTTAGTGTCTCTGATGTGTTGTTGCTGCTGTTGTTGTTGCTGTTGTTGCTGCTGCTGCTGGTGGGCGTTGGAAAGGGGCATGGTTTGCTGATGATGATCCACCTCGTCTTCATCGTGCTCCAGGTGGTACTTGGAGTCGACTTTCTTGACCGGGCTAATGGGCAGCTGGTCGGCAATGCAGATGTCAAAGACATCGTCCTGTTTGGTTTGGCGACGCACCAAATAATTGCGCACCAAGTAGAGCACAATCGCAACCAGTGGCACCACACCCACCGCCACCAGCACCAGTGTGACCAGATTCATGCGTCTCATCTCCAGACCCACATCCCGTTCATCTGCTATCGCAGTGGAGCTGATGTCCACTGGACCCACCGAGGAAGTCGAAGAAGATTCCACAATTCCTATAAAAATATTGCCAGTGGCAGCTGCTGTTGGCGTCGCTGCTGCTGCTGCTGCTGGTGGTGGTGCTGTTGTTGTTGTGCTGGTGGTGGGGCGTGGATTGACCGTGGAGCGCACCGAACTCAATACAGTGGTGCGCAGTATCTTTGAGTTCGAGCTGGAGTCGGTGGTGGTGCGTGGTGTCGCCTCACAGTTAGCGGTGCTATTGCAAAAGATGATCAGATTATTCTGATCCTCAATGTTGATTTCTTTGGTCAGAGATGGACCCAAGGCACGTAATCTTTCCGTATCCTCTTCAATGATGGTTTTGGGTTTGCTCTGCACGGGTTGAGTGGTTGAGGTGGTTGTGGTGCTAGGTGTAGGTGTAGTTGTTGTGGTTGTGCTTGTGCTTGTGCTTGTCGTTGGAGTTGTAGTGGTTGTGGTTGTAGTTGTGGTTGTTGTCGTTGTTGTTGTTGTGCTGCTTGTCATTGGCTTCCTAGTGGTGCTAGGTGTCGCTGTGGTGGTGGTGCTACTTGTAGTGCTGGTGCTGCTCGGTGTTGATGTACTCGTTGATGTGGTTGAGCTCTCCGGTTTCAGTTCGGGCTGCAACACAGTTGTCTCCTCCTCCGCACTCAGCACGGTGATGATGAGTGGTGTCGACGATGTTTGTGGTTTGTTGGCAGCCAAGCGCCGCACCACTACAGGCTTGACCGGCTCTGGATTCGTCTCTGGCTGGCTCTTTTGTTCAACAGAAGTCTCCGTTAGACCCGCTGTGGGTCGGCCGGAGCCCACATAGCGTGTACGACTGATGGGTGGTGCAGTGGTGGGCACCACACCACGTTCACGCATGTGGTATTTGTAGCGACTGCGACTACGCTCCACAGCGGTTAGGGGACGACGTGTGGAGACGGTGGGTAGTGCTGTTAACTCCACCGGCGGCCCAGTGGTTGTGGTGGTGCTGCTGACAGAGACTTCGAGAACTCGTGGATGCTGATCATCGCCAGCGGCTGCTGTGATGGTCAATGCGCCCGGTCTAATTGGCGGCAACTTGGCGCCAAAATACAGATAAGGCTGCAGTCCATCATTGTCATCCAGCTCCTCGTCCTCATCCTCCAGGGAAGTGGGAGCAAGTGTAATGCTGACCACCGCTGGCTTGCCTCGTCCACGTTGTTTAGCCACCGTCGGGGATTTGGCCACGTCTGCTATGTGGTTGAGGGTATCGTTCTGCTCCTTGGCCACCACAAACAATCCATGCGAGGATTCGTCGCTGAAGAGAATCTCGTTGGTGTCGCGTTCCCCGGTGGCAACACTGGCCTGGCTGGGCGGGCGCAGCACCACCGAACTGTTGTTGTTGTTGCTGGCAATGCTGCCGGCCATTGCCATGCGGGTGAAGTTGGCGCATTGTCGCATGCAGCTGGCGGTGGTGCGGCGGGTGAAATTCTTGGTGCAATTGCGTATGCAAACTGTGCGTGGATCACTCGGCGATTTCGAGGTGCTCTCCACAGCAGCAGCGGCAGCAGCTGCCGGCGATGTGGCGCTGCGACCTGTGGTGCCGATACGCGTGCGAAAACCACCGCGATGCAAGGCGGAGCGACGAGCCGCCAAAACATTCATCAGTTTGCGTTCGCGCTCCTGCGCCGAGTTGTGTGGTGCAATCGAGGGTCGATTGCCGCCGCCAGTGGGTCGATAAGTGGTGGGCTTCTCGGCAACCACATCTGCAAGAGAGAGGAGAGGTGGGGCAACGATTAGTACGCAACTCTTAAGAGCTCCTCGAGGTTCTTGTTACCGCGTCGCAGTCGGATACTCGATGCCAGAATCGTGACACGTATTGGAAAAATAAATCGCAATCTCGATTGCTGATTGTCGATTGTGGATTGGGAAAAATAAACATTGTGCGTTCGCCAGACAAAAGCGCTAAATAAACAGAAAAAACACGTAAACCGAAACGAGTTCTGTTTAGTTTGGTTTCAATTCGATGGCCAACTTGACAACTGGCCAACAGAGGCGGCTCGCCTTTCAGCCAAGTTAAGTGGTGCGTTTTTCGTTACCCAGGCATAAATTATTAAATATTCTGTTGCCCAATATTCAACGCATTTAGAAGCAACAAAAAAAATAATATATATATATATAAATATATATGTAAATGGAATGTAGTTTGGAAAATCAACGCTTATTAATCAACTTAACTCGAGTTGAGTTTTTCAGCGTTAAAATAACTGCAAATCAAGGCTTGCTCAACTTTAACCCATGCCTGGCCACTGTACCTGAATGCGCACAACAAGTTTAGCATATTCAAATAACTGTATTTTCAAGCTGAAAATAAATGTACACAAGTCAAAATGCAAAATGTACTCAATGGAGACAAGTGAGCAAATTCGGGTTAACGAAAAATGTAAATTTAAAATTTTACTCTATTTAATATTAAAATAGATGCAGATTTTTCGTAATTTTAGCTTTGCAGTTTAAATTTATCGGCATTTAATCAGTTCACTTAATACTAAAAGACTCATTCTTTAAAGATTCAAAGAGTTTTACAGCTAGAAAGAAAAACTGTAAGTTTTTTACACATATTTTCCAATTGTTTATATTATTTGCAATAAAACTACTCATTCATGGTTTTATATTTTAAAGACTCTTGGCAAAGAAAATTGAGTTTTCAATGAACTTGTTTAATCCACATTTTGAAATGGAGTTTTGAATGAACTTGATTTAATTCACATTTTTTATGGCATGAGTGCGTGCCCACATTTAAGACAGATTAAAAATTTGAGTCAACTTAAGTTCATTCAAAATTCCCAGCACTGCCCTGCCCTGCCCTGCCACGCCCACATTTAAAGCAGACACTTCCACGATTAAAAATTAGAGTCAAATTAAATTCATTCATAAAATATTTGAACATCAGTGGGCCAAAGATAATTAATCTGTCTTATTTAGCCTAGAAAGACCGAACTGTGCACGAACTGATTCACAATTAGCCAAGTAGCCTCTTGACATGTTTGCGCTGTGAGGCAGCTGAGGCAGCTGGGGCATTTGAGGCAGCTGAATAATTAGTTAAGCACAAATTGATGGCGACTATGCTTTGTGCCCCTTGAGCGAAACAGCTGCCCATTGTGCATTTTGCATTTGGTAGTGGGTTTTTTTTTTCTTGTTTTTGGCCAAATCTCATTCTGTTGTAGGCCCATGAATCATTGTGGCGATTATCAAGCGGCTGCTTGCACAATTGTTTAATTTTCACGTTGCCATTAAAAAAAAAAAAAAAAAACTGCCAAAAAAAAAAAAAGCCAGCCAAACAATTCGCTGCTGTCTGTTGCTGTTGCTGTTTGTTGTTTCAGTTGCTGTTTTTGTTTTTTTCACAAGCATTTAGTTCATTGGCTTGCAGTTTAGGCCAAGGTTAGCTCTGGCATCTCGAGCGCAGTGCAGCGACTAGAACAAGCGACAAAAAGCGAATGCTGCCGCCTTTTGGCCAATTGTCTTTTTTATTTTTATTTTTTTGGTTAACTCTTGCATTTGAATTTTCGAATTTTGGTTAATGGTCGATGGAGTGTGTTTTGATGCCTATTTCGATGTACAACACTACAACACTGTTTAACAGCTCCCCATTTGGGCGTCTCGTCACGTCGCATTGCTGCCTTCAACAGAACCCGCAACAACAAAAACAACAATGGCAACACCAACAACAAAAGCAGCAGCGGCAAAGTAGCAACAACAACTTTGAACCGCGACTGCCATTTTTGCTCTGTGTTGCGAGACGCGGGCGTTTGCTGTGCCTACTTAAGGGGAATACCCTTACTCAAGCAGTATTGCCTAATTCAAATGATGTAAAAATGTTGAAAGTAGATGAAGCATAAAAGGATAATTTGCTTTTATAAAGAAGTGCATACTTATAAGGAATACCCTTACTAAATGAAATGTAAATTTAGAAATGATGTTTTTTTACTGCGGGTAGTCTTGGATTATTTTAAGTAAATCTGGATTCTGATCTTGAAAAGAAGAAATGAGAGCAGAAAGAGTAATGCGCCTTCGGTAAATTTAAATTCTTATATATTTGCTGTCAATGTGGTGGTGCTTGTGGTGCAAGCCAAGCAAACGTCAAACCACTTGGCCGCGCCACTTCTTGGCATTAGCTATGCTGCCTTTGCTGCCGCTGTGACCATCGTCAACGAAGTTGTTGTTGTTGTTGCTGTTGTTGTTGTTGTTGTTGCTGTTGCTGCTTGGCATGCGTTGTGGAATTTTAATTTGATTTTAGCCACAGACACGATTTGGTTTTTGGGCAGCGGCAACTGCACGAAGCGAACCAAAACCAAGTCACAAAAAAAACCACAACTGTTGATTCCACAGAATTCTCCCAATTCTTATTTGGCCAATACCAAATTCTAAGCAGCTTAACACTCGAGTGCTTACACAATATCCAAAACAAGAATGACATATTATTAATCTTCCAGATGAGCTGTGACTAATGTCAATATTTGCTCAAAACATGCTACCAGAATTTGCTTGACTGTTGATGTGAAATTTAATTGCTGTCAATTTGAGTGATCGTCGCACACAATGGACGAGCTGTGGTTCTAAGCCAACTTTATTTTTTTGTTACCGCCCTTCACTTGGACAAAAACATCAAGGCTCCCACGAGCTACCGGGCTTGGCCTTTGGCTTTGGGCCATTGGATGATTTGCCATAGAATTAAATTCAAGTTTTAATTACGCGTACTCGTACTTTAAACACAAACAATTGAATACGCTTTGAGAGCTCATTAGTGAGGCGCATTTATATATACATATATATATATATATACACATTTATATATATATATATATATACAGACAGCAAACACTTGTCGAGTATTATAGCAATTCAATGAATCGCATGACTTTTCTTTAGAACCTTTAATTAAATGCGAATAACAAAAACGAGTGGGTAGCTAACTGACTCTTGTGCCCCTCACTTGGCTAATTAGCGGACAAAAGGCTGGCCTGACAAAAGACAAACGACAAACGACAACGACACAAACACACACAATGCACACTAAAATTGACGAAAATCCAGTGGATTTTAATGGTGTCACTTACAAATGTTATGAAATCCCCCTTTTGACACAATTATCAATCATACGCAACGTTGCGCACTGTCCAAATTAATACACAACAAAAAAATGGGGGGACATTTCGCCAGTGTTGACTACAACTAATTGTATTTTAAATTTTTGCTAATCACAGCGAAAAATTAAAAAATTTACATAATAAAAGTATTCAAAAAATATGACGCTGCGCATTAATAGAAATCCAATTTTTCTCAGAATTGTTTGCAAATGCAAAACTGAAAGTTTAGAATTAAAGAAGGGAGAGAGAGGGGGGAGGGGGTGGCTGGGAGACTCTACTCTTAATTCTCAGCCATTACTTCCATAAATTTGGCCCTGAAAGCGAACTGAGCATTGTTTGGCTTACAAATTGTGACTAATTGTGAATCATTTCCGCCACACAAATCAAAGCCACAAATAAAAGCGGCAACAGCAACAACAACAACAACAACAGCGAGTTGAGCAAAAACTTTCATTAATTCATTGAGGCTAATTCACGTGTTGCCTGCTTGCTCCAGCTTCACTTTTGCTTTTTGTCTTCTTCTTCTTCATAAAGACGAACAATATTTTTAAATGCCGCCTTGGCCACAAAAAACTTTCTCTGCGCGCTTTCGTTGCAGTTTGTTTTTGTTGTTGTTGTTGTTGTATTTTTGTGTTGCATTGCAATTTTCGTTTTGTATTTGTTTGTGCTGCACCCTACGGCGCATTGCTGGCCAAATGCATGTGCATGGATTGGCTATAACTTGTTTTTGGCCGACACGTTTTTGGTCGAGACCGAAACGATCGAAAGCATTTCTAATGTGAAATCGAAACATGCAACAAAATAAAATGCCAAAAGCAGCCGTAGCAACAAGCAACAAGCAACAGCAGCAAGCAACAAGCAACAGCAGCAAGCATAACGGGAGCAGGGCGGAGGTACAGTGGAGCAACACTACAAGCGACACTGCCAAAGTTGGCAGTTCATGTGCGTGACATTTTGCCTTAACTGGATGCAGAGAAAGAGACAGAGAAAGAGATGGAGAAAGAGATGGAATTGATGCAGCTCGAGTTGGGCCTGTTTTGCCGTAGGTGCAGTTGTATATTTTATGCAGGAAATGTTTCTGTTGCCAAACGTGAGAAAGCTTCAACTAACAAATGGCAAAGGTAAACAACAAAAACAAAAATTAAAACAAAAACAAAAATAGCAAAACTCTTTTGCGGAAATACAAGCGTTTTTAAGAGTTGTCGTGAAATGCCGCTAAATGTTAGTTTGGTGATTTTTATTGTTGTTTTTATTTTGTATTTTGTTTTTTATTAAATGCTTCCTGGTTGTGCATTAACCCTTGGCTGGGCAGCCTTGTTCACCGAATTTTTGACCCAACTGCTGCTGTTGCCTTACTGACCTGCACCGAAATGGGTGTGATTTGTTTTTTTTGTTGGCTAAATGTTTAACGACGTCAGCAATATAAGTGAAATAACAGCCACATTGGATAATTGCAAGTATTTTTTTATTTTTTTCGTTTTTTATTTTCTTTTTTATTCGCTTGAGGCTTCCGTTTATTTGTTTTGACTTTGGCTTTGGCTTTACGAATTCAGTGCGAGTCGCTCGGTCTGAAAAGTTTTCAATATGCCCCCGCGCAACATATTGTTGTTGTGCATTGAGGCGTTGCAAATGGCTGAGGGGCGTGTCACATGCTCGTCATCATCAAGAGGAGGCAGCAGCAGCAGCAGCAACACTCGCATCAGCAGCTTGTTGCACAGTTTTACGCAACTGTAAACAGATTTTTCAGTGTGTGTTTAATTTTTTGTTAGCCCTTTTTGTTGGTTTTGGTTTGTGACCCGCCTGCAACTTTGGCATCATTAGTTTTGGCCCGGCTTTCTTTCTGTTTAAGTGTAGACCCCCTTCCACATTCAACTAAATCATGTAAGCTTCCAGCGCTTACATAATTCCCCTCCTTCTCCTTGGACTTTGGGTCAGCTTCGTTTAATTAATCACATGCCATCAAATCAGAGGGGAGGTGAGGAAGAAAATGAATGAAAATTGACAAAATGAAGAGTCCAAAAAGCGGAGTTCAATCAACTGGTCGCTTGTTCGTTTGAATTAGCCGCATTTTGCAACGCCACAGCGACTAACGAAAATGAAATTAAAAAACATTTTATGTAAACAACCAAAAATGCCTGAAAACTAAAAACAAAAACCAAAATAGCAAAAAACAAAATAGCAAAAAGCGAAACTAAACCCAACTAAAAATCGCCAATAGTTTTTTAATAGCCACTGCGAACCGCACACAAATTACGCATTTCATTTCCTTTTCCTTTATACACCCAACAAACAAACAACAAACAACCGCAAAATAATCATTTTAAATGCGCTTTTAACTGAAAAATTACTTTGCAAAAGGGAGCGGATTTTTCAGGCAAATTACATTTAGAGAAAAGTCTAAAAAACTGCTACAAAGTTGCAAAGAAGATAAAAACTTTCGCTTCGTTTTAAGTAGCTGCAACAACAACAACAAATTGGATACTTCAAGCTGCAATAAAGCGTAAAGAAAAACACTAATATTTATATTGATTATTTGTTGTTTTTTGGGCGCAAACAGAAAACACGTAACGCGGCAGTCATCGTTGCAAGAGATTCACACAAATACTTGAAAAGTTACGTCTGACTGCAGAGGGGCACTTAGGGTGAAGGGGGGGATGTGTCTGTGCGGGGAGTGGCCTAAATCATACATCTCTTGAGTACCTAAAACACGTAATGCAGCAGCTGGAATTTAAATGCCCTGTAAACAAACAACTGCTTAAGCTAAAGTGATGGGAGAGAATCGAAGAGAATTATCGATAAATTTCGATAGAAAAATCGTTTATTTTATCGATAAGTCAAACTGTTCGATAACATAGATTTTTACAGATATTGCTTTGGAGACTAGTTAAACTAAAGAAGATGTTTGTTTTCTTTTAACAATAAGTATTGGATTTAGATATTAGAGCGAAGCTTAAGAGAAGCACCACATGCAGGAGAGGTATATTTTCCTCTTTGATTAGGTAAGGCTTTACAATAAATATGATTTCAGATGCCAGAAGATTTGGCAATAAATAAATATGAGTTCAGAGACCAGACCAAAAGCTTCAATTTAACATATTTCAATAAGTGTATATGAATTCACGGACTGATAAAAGTTGTGATATTTATACATACTGAAGAAGTATATTTTCCTCAGATATCCAACTTGATTTTAAATTCTGAGTGCAGGGTATCTTTTAGTGAGGCAACCTCGATCTCTCTCTACCTGACTTGCTATTTTGTGTTATGGCCAAAAACAATGAATCATAATCACACACATAGTGCACACATACATATGTACATAAATATAGCTACACCCACTTAAGTGCAGCCAAAAACAAGAGAAGAAAAAACCGCAGCTTCAACTAAAATTGGCAATCGTATAACGTGAATAACGTATGTGGCATGCCGCCCACATTGCGCATACGCCAGGCGATACGTAGCGACAACGCCGATGTGTTGTGTTGCACATGCAGCACGAAAATTGCAGACGTTGCTGCTTGCTGTTGCGGCTGTTGCAAGCACTGCACTTGGCAGCTAGTTGGTTGACTGGCTGGTTAACCGAACTGCTCTGTTGCCAGTTTTGTTTTGCCTGTTGACTTTTCTGATTTCTGAGGCGCTCTTCTGCCTCCTCGCCAACAACAGCTGCTTTAAGCCAACGCTTGAAGACCCCTGGTAAATGTGTCGGAAGATTACGCAATGAACGCACATGAGCAGCAGCAACAAACAGGCGGACAAACAAACAAACAGACGGACAGACGGACAGAGAGACGAACGGACAGACAATCAACAGGTAAATGTAATGAGCACACACACAGCAAAGGTGCCTCCACGAAGAGTGGCAAGTTCCAGCAATATTGATATTTTTGTTGAGGATTTGGCTTTTTGGCTGTTGACTGTTGGCCAGTTTCAGTTTAACCTCAAGTGACACCTACAACAACAAAAGCAGCCAGCGAAAACCGACTGAAGAATTGCGTTTCATAACTTTTGCGAGGTGTTCAAAAAATTAAAATTAAAAATACATATATAAATATATATAGAGAGAGATTTTAACAAAAAAGAAACAATAATCAAAATGCATTAAACTTTTGTTTAGTTGGGAGTTTCTTCTTTTTCTTTTTTTTTGTTGTTGTTTCTCTCTGGCCATAACCAGTTTATGTAAGTTTGGGTAACATCAGTAGAAAGAGTAGCCCCAGTCGGCTCATGAATAAACATGCATAAATACATAAATTTCAAGCAATATTTTTTTGTTCAGGTGAAAATGCGGGCCTTGCCAACTAGGCCTAAACAACTACAACAACAACTACAACAACTGCAAAGCCTCGTTCGGAGTCGAGCAACAAAGACAATTGACGCCCACGAAACTAACAAAGTAATTGCTTATGAAAATACTTGATAGAAATAACATTTAAGCAGATATGTGAACGCCATGGACACAAAATGGCTAAAGCATCTAAAGTGAAGTTTGGCCTAAAGTTCACTTGCAACAGACAGACAATCAAGCATGGAAAAAGGAAGGCTATTTGCAGCATGCCGAAGTCATCAAAATGTAGATTTTATTATTATTTACTTATTTTTTTGAGATTTTAACAAGAGCATGCAAAATCAACATAGATTTTGATCTCTCTTTGCACATAGTCGTGTGCTGGGACTTTAGATAAACGAGTCAATAATAAATATTGTGGTAGATACTTGGCCAAAATAGGAGTACGGCAAACAACAAGCTTGAAGAAGAAACCACTTTGAGCCCCCATTTGACTAACGACTGTCTCTCAAATGCAAGAGATTAGCCAATGCCAAAACTTGTTGCTGTTGTTGTTGTTGTTGCCTCTTCTGCCGCACTTTCAGCTGGCCAATTGTATTTCTTTGCAGCAAGCCAACTCTTGCGGAGCTTTTGTTGCGCCGCTTTTGCTGCTGGCAGTTGGTCAATAATTGGCATAGATTTATTTCGGCCAATTTTCCGAAAAGCGGCCCATAATTTTACCTGGCCAAAGGGGCGCTGTTGCTGTGGCTGTTGCATTGTACACTCAGCGAACTGGATTTTAAAAGCCTTTCTTACTAAAATTGAAAAACAAGTAATGAAATTTACTGACTTGGCTTTCATTTTAGTTTTAGCCGTGGTCTGTTGTAGAAGCCGAGTTTAAGTCGCCGCAAAACCGTGAATGATAAATTGAGTTACGCTTGGCTTCAAAAATTAGGCCAAATTTCTAAAATATTTTCTCTGAGTGTAAGTGCAACTCTTCAAAGTCGTGTGTGCAACATGTGTGTCATAAGAAATCTACTTACCCACATCGCTGGCGCTCAAAATTTCTGGAAAACTTGCATTTGGCATTTGGCTTTCGCTGCCAGCAGCAGCAGCAATAGTTGCTGTTGCAGTTGCAGTTGCATTGTTTTGTTGCTGTTGATCCCCTTGTTTCTGCTGCTGCTGTTGCTGTTGCTGTCTAATTGCACCATTTGTTGCACTCGTTTGAGTTTCGCTGCCTGTCGTCGATGTCGCCGATGTTGCCGTCGTCTCTGCGAGCGACAACAATGACAATGCCACCGACAACAACAACAACAACATTAATGTGCCACAACTCCAAAATGATTCATTGCTTCGATGAATTTTCATCAACGACATCGTTAGCGAAGCATATACCAAAAAGTATATTTATGTATATATGTATATATATTTGTATCTAAGTTGTTGCTCTGTTTTCTTGTCGGGGTTTTCTTTGTTGTTGTTTTTCTTTGCTTTTTCTGATTTTTCTGATTTTCTATCTATCTAGCAGTAGCAGTAGCAGTAGCAATATTTGTTGCTATTGTTCGTTTGCACACTTTTCCACAATTGTTTGTGCGTCGTCGTCGTCGTCTTGCGGTTGCAGTTGCAAATCCAGTTGCCTCTTCCTCCTGTTGCTGCTGTTGCGTGCAATAATTCAAGTCTTGCTGGCGACTTATCTGTGCTGCTGCCTTGGGAAATCGTACGCCTTGTTGCCGCTGCTGCAAATAGTAGGAAATGTGAAAAAAGAGAGTGGTGAAAATCGCTCTGACTTAAATGGCAATTAGTTTAAGTTTATAATTTGTATTTGAACTTAAGCTAAAAACTCTCTTTCCACATTAAAATTTAAGTTGTGCGAACAATTTAAAACTCTAATAAATATTTCTTAACTTTATTTCTTTAACTTAAAATAAAATATTAAAATTATACGTTTAAGTTAATTTATTTTCAGCGTCTGTGTCGTCTGATATTAGTTGACATTAAATAAATAAATAGATTATTTAATATCAACATTTGTGTTTGTTTAGAAAATCTGTGTTTAACAGATTGCCAATAATATGTCTGGCTATATTATATTTCATTTGGATAATATGGGATACATATTACAGAAACTTTAGCTTTAACTGCTATCGAAAAATTGAAAAATGGGTTTCGCTTAACAAAATCTGTGTTTCGGATACAATCTTAAGGATAGTTTTACAGTTGATCATTAATATTTCTGGTTAGATTAATTAACAATTGTAGATTTTACTGCTATCGGAAATCAATTTGTAGTGATTCATAAAACGGGTTATCAATTAAATTAAATAAACTTGATCTGCATATTGTTGACGTGAATTTATATAACCAATTTAAAGATATTTCCTTTTATGGTCTCTGAGAACCGTTTAATCAAACGGGCACGCCTAAATCAGCCCGGCCTTTGCTGCTGATCAAGAATATATAAGAGGTCAACACTTATGCAATTCGGTTCACTTTGTGAGTTTAAAGCCTGGTTAAGCACTGCTGTGAACTTTTGAGCCTCACAACTCACAACAAATGTGTGTATTTATAATTGAGTTAGAGAAGAACACACACATTGGCCAAGATGTTGTTGAAGATTGCACAACAAGATTGAGCAATTCTTACGAAATTAAGATCTAAACATTTTTTGGGGCAGATTGCAAATTTTGGTCTTGGGCAGATAACCCAACGAGCGGCTCAATGCTGAGTTGTGTCAGTTAGTTGCCTTGTCTGACGATGTAGCGACCCATTGGCCATCGGAGCGTAGCTTCAAATAGACACACACACAAGCACACACACAGGCACACACAGGCACACACAGGCACACACGCACACTGGCACCGACATCATTATAAGTCACATTAAGTAAGAGTGATAACTGAGGTCGCTGCGCCGGCTCAAAAATAAAAAAAAAATAAAAAATGGAAACTAATAAAAAAACACGCATACGCCCAGCTGCACATGGGAATTGACAGTTTGGCGTTTAGCGTTTGGCGCTTGGCGTTTGTGGCGCACCATTAAATAGGCATAAGCAACTATGAATTTATTGTGGCTATAAGCAAATCGCCTGGCTTTAATGGCAATGTGTGTCATTGCCTGTCGAGAAATCAATTAAACAACAACAAAACGGTTTCGCCGCTTGCGCAAAATTACGTTGGCAAATTTCACTTGATTTTAGTTTTGATTTTGGTATGCGGCATAAACCGTTTATAAAATGCAGCTCAAAATTTAATGGGTGCGCCTGGTTGTGTAGAAAATATTAAATAAATATAAAATATATAGTAAATTATATAAAATATTTCAAGTATTTAGGCAAATGGCCAAAAGCTAAATGATGGCCAATTGTCATGCTAATGCTAAAGAAGTTTGTGAAATGCAGGTCAAGTTTGCGTAAAAGATAAATAATATTAGAATATATCATTTATTATATAAAAATAATAATTGTAGAAATCTTGTTAGATATTTAGTCAAATGGCCAAATTTAGCTGATGACCAATTGTCATGCAGATGCGAAAGAAGAAGAAGTCGCCAGAACACAAAGCAGTTGCCAAACTATTCATTAGCATTATTCCATCTTCTTTCTATCTATTTTTATTTCTATTTTCATTAATCAAAATCCCTTTCACAAGACCCGTGAGTTCAATGATTCCTCTATATTTTGGCTAGTTTGGCATCTGTTGGTGATTAATTGTTCAGTTATAAAGAAGAAGAAGAAAAATAGGCAGAATGAAGCAGGATGCTTGTAAGAAAAGCCAAATGAGATTTGCATGACAGATGAGCCAAATTGAAGACTCTCAAATTATGTATTGGCTAACTTATAATTTTAGCTGCGTAGATTCTTATGCATTATTATTAAATGTTTTTTTTTTTTTTGCTCATTAATTTGCCGTCAACGGAATAACAAAAACAAAAAAACCAAAATCGAAATTTAATTATAAGAAAGCCATTGATTTTTTTACTTTTTACATGGCCAGCGCTTGTTTATAGGTTTGTTTTTTAAATACCCTGTTATGTTCTGGGATTATTAGTTGAGATGGGCCTTCCAAAATAGTGCAAACACTTTATACATAAATATCGTACATTTTTTGTTTATATTATGATGCTTTGATACTTAAAATAGTTGCTATATCAACTTATTTGTAGGCACGATGAAAAAGCTAGCTAAATTATAGTTTAATACTCATTTCGTTTTTGAAAAAGTTCCCAAAGAAACTATTTTTAATGGCTTCTGATTTTAGCTAAACATTTGTCAATATTATTCTTAACTTATAACTATAATCTGTACCTCTAGACTTTTCTGTTAGCTAATCTATCTCGACTGTACTATTCTTAATGTTTGTTTTTTCTAATTACTTTTTCATAATTTATTTACAAAAGCAGCGATCTGCATCGTCGTTTTCAACAGGGTATCTGCAAGTCATCTTAGAGCAATCTTACTATATTTTTTTTGTATCTTGTGTTATTTTTTTGTAATTTGTTTATAACATCAGCGTTCTAAAGTTAAAAACATGCGCGCAATAAGATTACAAAAACACGGACGGACTCAAGTGAGACTCGGAGAAGCGGCTTAGACAATTACGGCTTAAGGCTTTTGGCCATATGACTGATTTTTATTTTTTTGTTGGCGGTTTGTGTCATGTTTGGGACTGTTTTAGGTCTGGGGTAAAGCTTTGGAGCAGAGCTCAATCAACGTCAACAACAAAGCAGAGAACAATTCTGAAGTGCCTGACAATTGGATGACTTTGAGTTTGAAGTGGTAGATACTTGTTAGAGTTCTCCAGTTCTCCAGTTGTGTGTTCTGTTTGAGACCCGGTTCAGTTCTCGATTTTTCAGCTTGATTAAGTGCTGGCAGTTTTGATGCCAAAGACAATTTTGGGTAAGCAAAAAAACATTAAAAATAATCGTGCGAAAGAATTTTTGTTGTAGTCCCACAGCGACAAACATTGCAAAAAAAAAAAAAAAAAACTGCCGCCCACTTAAAGCTATCATCATTTTATTTAATTTCTTGTATCTGCATAAAGACGCATATTTATCATTTTAGAGCCAAACTGAAATCGGCTTTTGTGTTGAACAATGCGCTGATTAAAAATGCGAAACCGTGGGACGAAACGCGACACGTGTTCGCAAATTACAAAAATATGTGTTTATTTAATATCAATAGTTTTTTATCAAAGACGAAATATCTAAAAAAAACACATAAAATGTAAACAAGCCCACTTTAAAGAGGTTGAAATCAAACGCGCTAAACTCTTGTCATAAGTAAACTCAAAATAAGATGTCACATGCTTGAAAATGTTATCAGTAATTAATGCACTTAACAAGCTATGAATAGAAATAATAAATACGTCTGCCAAACAATAAAAAAAAATATAATTAAACAAAACACAAATCGGAATATTTAGTTAGCAGGAATGTTGCTGTTGTTATGTCACTAATCAGTAAGCAGAAGATTTGTTTTAATTATTAGAAAGCCAAGTAGTCGTTGCTGCTACATGTCTGTCTATCTAATTATAGACAGCTATCTCAGATTCAACTGGCATATCTAATTGTTGTTGGCCAACTGAGCGCCGACAAAGGTTAGCTTTGCTGGCCAACAAGTTTCAATTAGCCAGAAAGCCGCTTCCTTCACGACTTACAAAATATAGTTATTAAGCTCATAAGCACATCGTCAATTAAACACATACTTCTAGCTCTCTATACATATAGTATATATATAGATATATATATATAGTTGGCTCGTTCACAATTTGTCAGCCATGAAGGTGAGTCTCCGAGTTTTTGACGTCGTCTCAGTTTTAGTTTCGATTGTTTTAATTCCAAGCCACGCATGACAAAATCGACATCTGCTGATGTCGTCAACTTCCTTTTTCAGTTTTTTTTTTTTTTTTGTGTGTGTAATAAAATAATTATTATGAAGAACAAATATTAAGTAACTAAACAACTTAAATAAAAACAACAAGCAGCGAGACAAGCGCACAACTTAATAGCACAAATAATGCATAATTTTTAGTCAGAAAACAGACTTCGATGCCGACAATCGTGCAATACTCAGTACAGTAAAAACAACAACTGATGACCCTGAACCCCACATCACAAGTTGAGGCGAATCGACTCGACTCGACTTAAATCGACATGAGTCTCGCCGCACACGTAAGAATGCTCGTTGCCCCATTGTTGTTGCCTTTGTTATGTCTGCCCCCATGGATAACAAATGCTGTACTACAATAATTTGTATCGGATTTTTACACGTCTCGATTCTAATGAAATGCACACTCAGCAGGCTTTCCAGCTTCTAACTTCTGGCAACACATATTTGTGGCAAGAGGTAAACAAGCATTTTAACATGCTGTTCAACATTGCTTTGGATTAGCTGGCTCTTGTTAGTCAATGTGACCTGTAAAATTAGTAGGTATATGCAAATGTTATAAAAATTACATGCTTAGTCTTATTTTCCTAATTAAGAAGAGTTCAACTTGATTTTTTCAGTAAATGTGCCCTGTACAATTAGCTGGCAGTTCAGCTTCTTCTTGTTTTCCTGCAATTCCCGATCCCTTGGGAGCGTTATTTTCTCAGTAGAGTTGGAACATGTAAATATATATTTTTTAAGATTTGTTGAAAAAATAACTCTTATCAAAATGTTTCTAATAAAGAGGTAAACATGAATTTATGTATTTAATTTATCTTTTTTAGGTTAATCCCTCTAATCTATAAAAAAAAAGTCATCAATCATTTTACAACTAAGAATATTTCAAGAATTACTTATTTTCATTTATTAGCTGTACCTACCCCATAATTAATTAATTATCGCCTTAACCCAAAACACTGGCATTAAGCATATCTTTAACTATTAGCTTGCTGGTGTTGCAAATTGAGTAACAGTGGCAATTTCAACACATTTCCACTCAATTTTACCGTTGCCTCAAATAGGTATATTAATAATAAAATCTATTAAAGCTAAATAAAAAAAAAGCTGACAACTTGTGCAACAAGTCAAAAAAGCATTGCAAATTGATTTGCAGCAATTTGACGGTAAAGCGACAACAAAACAGTTAACATGCCAGCGAGTCATTAAGCCACTAATTCACAGTTAACGTTTTACGGCTACTGTGAAAAACGGGATGCAATCGAGATGGCTCAGAGCGAAAAAACACAACTGAATTATGGCCAAGTGGACGTGGAGATGAGGAGCGATTTGGCACATTTCACATTTCTCAAATGAGTTGCATAAAAACACTCCTTGCTGTAACTGGTAATTGAATTCAATTTTCAGTTAAGAGTCTCAAGGCTTTGGTTGCAAACTGTGATTTGATGTGGGAGAACGCTTAGCGTGGAATGTAAAAGACGCTCCCACGAATCAGGGGCGCAGCTCAAACTCGACGCGGGTGTGAAATGGCCACAAAGACAATTTAGACAACGTTCTCAGATATAATATGAAATGGCCATAACCACAATTTACTTTAGGCCTCACAAAACGTAAGCACCATTTGGCTAATTAGTTCAGATTGCACGTGTTGCTGCCTAAACAAGCAGTTGCTTTAAATACAATTCTCAAGTCATATCTAAATATAGAATTTACGTGCATGCAACCAAACATGTGTATACAAAAAAAAAATTAAGTAAATATATTAATAGGAGTTATATAAACAAGAAACAACGGCACTCTTATGTGTGACGAAGACTAAATGTGCTTGCAGAAATCAAAGTATCGATAAATAAACCAAGCTATAACGGAAAAAAAGAATGATTGTTAATATGGGAATTGTGTGATATAGTATGATATAGTGAGCCGATGTTAATAAGCATAGATCTACAAACAAACAGTTTTTCATGTCATTTTAATTAGGAATTCCTTGTAAAAAATTCACATTACATTTAACACATAATAGTCCGATCTGATTAATTTTTGGTCGTTTTGTTGCGATAACTTGTTAAACCAAAAAACTTTTTTATACTAGATATTAGCTATGGTTGCTCTAAGATAAATTGCTCACCAAAATGTGAGAGGAAAAATAATACAAATACAAAGTAAGTTTTTCTCTGTTTTTCTCTGTTTTTCTCTGTTAACTTAAAAGTTTCTCCTAAAAGCAAACCGATCCGCTCAACTCCTACATATAAGCTTTCTGCCGTAAAAATACGGACACACATCCACTTTCATCAAGATAACTTTAAAAGTGGTAAACTTGTTCACAGACAAACGAACGTGGCTTTAACGACTTGGCTAATGCTGTTGATCAAGAATATATACACCATATAGACTTCTACTTCAATGCTAAACAAACCCTCTGCAAGTGTATAAAATAATATAATATAATATAATAGCCCAAGCAATGGTGGCTTATTCATAAGAAGCTGTTCATGAATCATGTTAATTACTGGCAAGGCGTTGCCCGGCATTGTCAGCATTGCTAACTTTAAGTATATCAACGAGTTGCCATTAAAACATTTTTTTCGAAATTCACCTTCAGCCAAATATAGGTAAGAATTGTGCAGCTATTAAATTTTAACAATTTAAACTGCGTCTTGATGGGAAACAACTTAAATAAAAAATATTTAAGCTTGGGAGTTATATAAAAATAAAAACAAAACAAAAAAACAAAATTAAATGAATATGACAGTAAATATATTGGACAAGTTATGGAGGATCTTCAGGCTAGCAGCAATTGTTGCATAACACAACACGCATATAATATATTTCATATATATATGTATATATATCTATACATAACGTATACGCATAGCGGTTAACAGCTAAACGCAACAAAATGCAACTTAATGCTTCATTGAGCGGCACATTTGCAGCTTCAACAGCAGCCGCATCAACTTCAACAACAACAACAACAACATCAACAGCTACATTTACAGCCACAATTAGGCATCATTGAGACTGCTGATTATTTGTTGTTGGTTGGTTGGTTGTTGCTTGTTGGTTGGTTGGTTGTTTGTTGGTGTCCGGTTGCCGACTGATCCGTTTACCGCAGGCAGTTCACATTTTACATTTTTCTACAGTTAGCTGTTGGCTATTAATAGTTAACCAATTGTTGATTTCTGATCTCTGTCCGCATCCAATTGGCCACTGTGTGTGTGTGTTACGGTTATGGCCAAACAACTTTTCAATTTCAATACAGTTTCACACAGTTTTCAATTGCATTCACAGCCCAGTCAGCTGTTGTTGCTGTTGTTGTTGTTTGTTTTTTTTTTTCATTTCTTATCTTAAGTTTATTTTCACAAAAATGTTAAATTAGCTGCCAACAACAGTCAAATAAATTAAGAGCTACAAGTTCTGGCCGCCTATTTCTAATGAGTGCGAACTTTAACCTTTTTTGAACAAACTCATTAGCTGTGCTCCAGTTATGGACAAAAAAAAAACAACATCAACCACAACCGGTGGCAATTGCAAATTGGCAAATTAGAATGGCCCAGAAGTTGTTTCAATTGGCTCTAAACTGGCTATTCCCTTTTCCCTCCACATCCCCTTTCCGCTTGCAGAACTGAAACGGAGGTCAGCCGGAAAAACATGAAAAATGCTGGCAAAAGCAGCGCCATTAAAAATGCTGCCAGCCAGTTAAATAAAAACCAAGCAAGCAAACAACAATAATCATAAAAAAAAACCCAACAACAACAATAAATGCAAAAGAAAAAAACCCGTTTTCAGCGACAAGTGCAACTTACTTATGAGCCATATACAAAAGACAAAAGTCCATGCCCATAGTGCAGGTTAAAAACACATGGCCAACATTGGCAATCATTGCAATCGCTGGTGACCACTGTGGAAATCGAAGCCCAATTTGGCCCGGTTACACTTTGTTTGACTTTTATTGTTGGCAATAGATACAAACATTAGCCATATTTTTGAGCAACACATACAGTAAAAAATATCACATTCGAGAAACGTGGAAACGAACTTGGAACTGCAACTCGTCATTTGTTGTTGGGGTTTTCCAATGAACCCACATTTGTTTTACAATTTGATCAATTAGAGAATTTAACTAAGCAGTTTAGTTTTAACCTAACTATTATCGAGGAAGATATGTTTGTCTCAAATCTATCTAAATTATAATAAATATATAATATAAGAATTATAAATAAATAATAAATAAATCCCAAATAAATATCTAATAAAAAATATTATTTCAGTACATTTTACAGAAGTCTCGTCAATAATAATAATCTTTTGGTATTAAAAGTCCAAAAATAACGCATATGCATAAAAAAAATTAAATTTTACACCAGTCTCATAACAAAGTAACAACATTTTCATTTTAAGAACTCTAATAAATCGCATACGTTTTTAAATGGTTTGCAAAACGAAGATTAAATTTTACCCAAGTCTCTTAATAATCTTAATAATCCCGTATTTTGAAAAACACATAAATAACATAAGGTATACAAAATATCTAATAAATAATTTACACAAGTCTCATAGTAATAATTATTTAATTTTATGAACCCAAAAGAACGTATACGTACTAAAAATATTTTTTAAATATTAAAATTTTGATTACATATTAAACAAGTCCCATAAATAATAAACATATATAACGTATATGCATAAAAAGTATATTTTTATAAAATCCACTTCATATTCCAAGAAGCCAAAAAATTACTCATACGTTTTAATCATGTTTGTAAATACAACAAATATGATTACATTTGTATCTCATTTATAAATTTCCACATTAGTTTGCAAGCGTTCAGCCCACTGTGCAATATCTGCGCTTTAAAAGGTGTTTTTTTTGTTTTGCTTGAAAAGGTTTTTGTAAGCATTGCAGTTCACTGCGGCAATTGTTGTTGTTGTCGTTATTCTTGTCGTAGTTTTGTATTTTGCTATTGAAGACTGCTGTTTGCTTTGTGCACTCCTGTTTTAAAGTTCAAAGGTGCTTTTGGCGCTTGTTTTTTGGCGTGAGAACCAAAGTGCAAAAGTGTTTTGCGCTTGCAGGCAAAATATACATTTGGATATAGATATAGTTAAAGTTACTCGTTATTCGTTACCTGATTAAACTGTGAATTTATTGCCTATAAAGATATCATTAATTTAAATAGCTGTTGTTGCTTGTCAACTTACTTTAGCTTTAGCCATTTGTGGATGTGCAAAAGTTGCTCACAAAAAGTGCAGTAGCATTTTCGATTAGCTGTTGTTTCTGTGATTAGAAGTTATTCACTTGTTGCTGCTGTTGTTGATTCTCTTGTTTCTCTTCTTTACACTTTTCATACTACGCCGAGCTTTTGGCGCAGCTTGTCTGTGCACGCGTGCGAGCGGGATGGCAATAGCTGTTGCTATGATTGTTTGTTTTTTCTTTTATTTACTTTTTTCTTTTTTTTGTGTTACGTTTGGGATATTACCAAAAAAACAAACTGTGCAGTAAACTACTTAACTTTACTTAATGATTACTTATTTTCCTTGCTTTTTTGTTGTTGTGTATATTCTAGTATTATTCCTTTTTTGTTTCATTTGGTTTCGTTTCGTTTCATATTTAATGCATTTGACCCGCTTTGGGGGCTTTGTTGTTTTTTTTTCGTTTCAAGTTGTTTACTTTGAATTTCGATGTTGAATTTCGACTTTTTATTCTACATAAAAAACACCTTAACTTTTTTTCTATTTATTTATTTATTTATATTCTGTCAACACACCAACACACTGACACACACACATATACACGCACACAAGCGCAGCTCTTGGCTAAGATAATATTTTCATGAATTTCGTGAAATTTTCAGTTGCGCGCGCGCATTTTTTAGCACCCACGAAATGTTATTTGTTACTGCTGCTCTCCCCTCTCTTTCTCTCTATCGCACTCTCTCACTCTATATGCAAGCGTTTGATCTCGTTGTGTTTGTGGGTGTTGCTCGTGGCGGGGAGGGTAGGCGTACAAAGTAAGCAGCGCGCGTTCCGCTTTTTGAACTGTTGGCCACAAGCTGCGCGAGACGACTGAGCGACCGAATTCTTCACAGGTGCTTTGAGCTGTGCCTTGTGTTTGCAGCTTTGAGCGAAGCTTCAAAGCTCATTGATGAGACTCAGCTTTTGATATTGAACGAGGTGTAAAGCGACATCTGGCGACTTTGTTAAGCTGGGAAAAAGCTATGGGTTTTAAAATAAATAAATGTCAATTTAATTGACAGTTTTTAAAAAAAAGTTTAGAGTTTTGTATACCCTATAATATGAATTATATGTATGATTAGAGATGTGTATTATAACTAAATTTTTTAATTTCTTAACATAGTGTTTAAAGTACACAGAATATACTTTTGAAGACTTTAGCTTCTATAACTTAGTGAAAACTGAACTGATTTCGAAAAGGAATACCCTTTGGTTAGGACTAGATCAATACTACATTTAAATTTAAAATTATGATTTTTAGTTCGAACCTAAGTAAAAATTGTGTTCACAAAAATCCACTTAAAACAAATCCAAACTTTCCCATCTTATAAACGATTTTCCAGAGTATCTATAAAGATTGCCTTATATTTTATACCTTAATGTATCGTTTTATTTTAAGTACAGATAAAGCTATTTTTATTACAGTCATCAATCATTTCTTGCTCATCAATCAAACAATACAAGATAAATTTATATTTGGGAGTGTGTTTGTTTCAAGATCTATTTGATTTA
Organism: Drosophila mimica; assembly: GCA_037043585.1. NCBI lineage: Eukaryota > Metazoa > Arthropoda > Insecta > Diptera > Drosophilidae > Drosophila > Drosophila mimica. The sequence continues at coordinate 8,625,196 of JBAMBE010000579.1, forward strand.
TTATTTTTATTATCGTTTAACTGTCTAAAATAAAATCAACATTAAATCAGCGCAGCTAACAAAATTCAAATAAAATCGATTTGTGTGGGGCGCTCTGCTTTTATAGCAGCGATCGATTCGAATTCGAACTCGAGTTCGAACTCATTACGAAAGCGCCGCATAAGCGCTCGGACACCATGCGAAGTAAGGTGAGAAGCAAGGGGGGAACTTTTATTTAACTTGCTAAGGGGAGGGGGGTGGGGTGGGATTTTAAGCAATTGTTGATTTATCTCTCTGCTGCTGCCGACGCTTCGCTTGCTGCTTCGGCTGCTGCTGCTGCGACTTACTTACTGACCAAGTTTATAAAACATTGGGCCCACAATGCATGCGTCGCACAGTTGCTTCGACAACGTCGCGACGACAGTCGGTTCGTTCGTCTTCCCTGCTCCACCTCTCACCAACACCCCCCGCGTTGAACGAAATTTTTGGTCGATCGGCAAACAAGTTGCAGGGCCGAGGGCCAAAAAAGCAGCAGCAGCAGCAACAACGACAACTAATCGCTTTATGCGCTTTATCAACAACAACAACAAGTTGAGCATCATCCGCCGCAGCAACGAAAACGAAAGTCGGTCCAAAACAGAAACACGGATCTCGATTCCATCTCTCTTCCGCTCGCACTCGCACACGTATCTCTCGCTCTCGTAACTACAGCCGAAATGTAATTAAACCGCAAAGTGAAAATTGACCGCAATAAAAAACACACACTCCAATCTAAAACAAATATAAAAGTAAGTGTTCTAAACACTGTGTAAATGTAATGTGGCAAAACATCAATCAAAAAAACATATTAAGAGTAAGTGTTCTCAGTGCAAATGTTTTGCGAAAACTAGCCAAAATACAAAACAGCCCAATAGCAAAAATAGTATAAGAGTAATTGCTCTTAAGTGTTCTGTGCTCAGTGTAAATAATCCAAAAACACTTGTTAATTGAATTGCGTACGTAAAAAAGGCTTTTTCTGCGGGGAACATTTCTTTCTACAGGTCTTTCCAACAAAATGTGTTTGCTATTTGTAATAATGAAAACCAATATCTTATAATTTGCAGCTTAATTCAAATCTTCAATTAATTCGCAGTGTTACCAAAAATAACTACTTTTCTCAACAAAATCGAATTTTCCCTTTTTTAAATTTTGTGCATAAATACCCAAAAATTCTGACTGTTAAAAAACTCTTTTCTGTTACTTTTGACAACTTCTCCTCAGAGTTTAATATAAAAACTACCCTTTTTATACTTCTCGTTTTTTACCTTTTTAATTTTGTAATTTCTTCCCAGTTTTAAGAAAAAACTCACATCTTACTATTACTCTTCTCACTCCCGGTTGCCCATCAACACGGGCTGACAATTCGAAATCGAATCTCATAACTCAGCATAAATAATATTATATAAAACAGATTCAAACATATTCGAAATGTTTCGCCTACACCCATTCCACTCTCCGCTCTCTCCCTCTTCTTCCTCTCTCTCTCTCTCTCGCTCACTCTCTCTCTCTCTCTCCCTCGCTGATGACTCTTACAACATCTGGCAAGAAAGAAGATGGACACACAACAATTATGCAAAAGCCAAACCAAACAAAAAAAAAAATAGCTCGCTGAGAAAAGCGAAATGCAAACGCGTCAACTATGCAAATAATTTTGCTTGTGTATGTGTTTTATCTACTGAGGAACTGCGCCCAATCCCAAAAAGAAATAGATACAACTCTAACCCAGTCTGCGTTACAGTTTCGAGAAGCAGCACGCGACCTTAAGCAATGCCAAAAGCATGATAAAATTCTCGTTCGCAGCAATTTAAATGAAAAATGCGTGTCCAGTTGTTTTTTTTTTCGGTTGCACACCGGACCTAAGGCTGAGCTGCTCTTGCAATAATAAGCAATAAAAAAAAAACTTGGAACTATATTACGTGTGTTTTGCTTTGCGCTCAAAACGAAAACGAAAGCACCCCTCGATTCGTATTTACGGTACTCCAAGTTTTTGAGTCTGACTTCGAGTCGGTGCGGTCAGTTTGTCGAAGAAGAAGAAGCAGCAGCAGAAAAAAAGCTCAACTCGATTGGTTTGTTTTTGTTGTTCAATTGAACCTTAAACGTTGAAATTGGGTTGAGTTATTTGTGCTTTTTTTTGGTTTGCTTTTTTGTTTTGTTTTGCTTTTGTATTTTGCTTGAAAACTTTTACTACGCGCGCGTTTTGTGCAAGAGCCGTTAAATGCCATAAATGAAAAAAACAAATTATGAGGCGCTAATTGTTGCATAAGTGTTTAACAACAACAGCAACAGCAACATGGGCAAAACCTACAAATTTAAATGCAGCAGCAGCAGCAATGGCTCAATCGGCGTATGCGTTATGTTCTAAGCAAATAGAGTGAGATAGAGTGAGAGAGAGCGGGAGAGAGAGGGAGATGACGTTAGTGCGTTTAAAAACAGGCTAATTTGCATTGTAATTTGTATATTTTCAGTACGTATAAAAAAATTGTGTGTGAAATATTACTAATAAATAGTAAATAGCAAAAAGTAAATAGTAATTATAGTTAACTGACCTTCAGGCCAATAAAAGTTAACCAGGCCAAACTGTTTTTTCTTCTTCTTTTTTTCGTATATATAAATTATAAATAAATAAGAATCACAAAAAACAAATAAAAACAAGGTGATGGAAATTGGGCGCAGTCTGTGCTTGTTGGCTCTGCTGTGCGTTGCCAAGGGCGCCACCAATCAGAGCTCCGCAGCAACAGCAACAGGCAACACGTGGCAAAGACAACAACAACAAGTCGAGTTCTACAAACATTTAAGTGCAGCTGAAAATTTAGGAGATTTCCATGAACCACATTTAACACGCAGCTCGGTCATCTTTGGGTTAACCAAAGTGGTCAACGAGAGCAATGTGAATCCCCTGTGTGAATCCCATTTGCGGCAAGTGCAACGCGGCATTCTCAGCAAACAGCCCTGGGCAATGAAAGGTAAGTGAAGCATCCGCATTTTTCACTGTACACTGAACAAAAATCGACGTAAGTCTTGGAAATTATTTTAAAGGTGTATTTCTATAAAACCACAGATTTCAGCATACATTCTTCTAAAATTAAGAAAAAATATACATCTATTTCTTTTTCATGTATCTATAAAATACTCTACAAGACTCGTCTTTGGTTTTCTATATTAGAAAATTACAACATTTTTTAAGATCGTGTTTTTTATATTTAAAAATTATATCTAAAAACAAGAATAACTGCGTGGACGATTTACTAAATTTCAAGACGACTTTTTCGCTGAGTGTCGTTAGGTCGGAAAATTTCCGCGTTGAAAACGCAAATATTTTTGGAACTATCCGGAATAGTTTTCAATTAAAATTGGCAACAAGTCTATTGACAAACTTAACAAGTGTTTACCCAATATTAACAAGTGCAGCTACAGCTGCAAATCTTGCAACGCGACAAACACCCGATTTTACGTATGACTCACAACTAAAGTTTAAGCAAAAGTTATAATTTTAATGATAAATAAAAGTTGAAGCGGCATATATCAAAATCAAGCAAGCTAAAGCTAATAGGAATAGGAATAGGAATTTTTCCCATCTCAGATACAAGGCTACAGCTACTAAGTATAAATATTAAGGCAAACAGCCGTCAATGAGAGGGTTCAACTATATTTTAACCTGGGTATTAATTAGCCATATTGTTGTCCCAGCTGGGATATTAAATGTGTATAGGTTTCTGTCCCAGGTGTAATATTAAATGCGTCATTATATCCCAGCTGGGACAACAATAAATATTATTATTATAGAATGCGTCTTTAGATCCCAGATGGAACAGCTATCTGACTAGGTGTTTGGGGTTTGGGGTAACTTTACTTGTTAAATGTATTATTATTAAAATTAAAATCTTTTGCAGTACTCGATGCATCGGGCACAAAACCCTCCGGATTTGTGTATGGCCAGAACTATTGGCTGGGCAGTCGGGAGGCGTGCAAAGGAGTCCAGCATCCTGTGGGCATAACGCTCTCCAAGAACTTTGAGCGTGTTATGCACCACGGACTAATAACACAGCAGGCACCCTTCGAGATGGATTATCGTGTGGTTTATTTGCGGCACAATTCGCCGTGGCAAGTGGAGATCAAGTTGATGTCCGAGCAGATCATCCACATTGGTCTCTGCCTGCCACGAGCCTGTACCGGCAGCGAGGTGAAACAGCTGGCCGGGGAATATGTGTCCCGTGGCATGTTCGCCGAAAATGACATCTTTGACATACGGCCGGAGGTGTTGTACCTAAAGGATCTGGAGCTGAGCGATGTTTTCTATCAACGCACCAGTTTCCGGCTGCTCGTCATTTGTGTGCTGGCCACCTGTGCCTTGATGCTGTGCGCACAGCAGCAGTTGCTGCATGCTGGTGAGGATTTGACCAAAGAAACAACTGTTGGCCTGGCACCAACTGAATCCGAGCTGTGGCGTGTTCTTCATTCCCTGCTGAGATGGGAGCAACTGCAGCAATTTGTCAGCTGCTACGATTTGCCTGGCAATTGGGCAAAGATATTTGCTGTGCGTTCGATTCCCACTCAGAAGGAGATTCCCGTATTGAATGGGCTGAGGAGTGTGTGCGCCATTTGGATTATGATCTTTCACGTGGTGTGGTTCATGTATTTCACCGTGCACAACAAAACCGTGCTCCTTTCCTATGCGGAGCAGGCATTCTTTCAGTATGTCTCCTCAGCACCGCTCCTGGTCGATGTCTTCTTTACCATCAGGTAAGTGATTTGGGATTGCTAAAAAGGAAAAGAATATGTAATAATAATAATAAATAATGCAAAACTAACATTATTTATTGTAATTTGAAAAATCCGCTCTGTTGGTATTTTTTGGTAATATTTAGCAGGAATAACAACTGTTCACATGTTAACAGAGGGCAGACATGTTAAAAATATCGGTATACAACTTAACATTTTAATGCCCGCCGGTTTTTGAATTATTTACTTTCTGATTACTTTGATTATTCATTATAAAAAATATAAATAATAATAAACTTATAATTTCAGTGGCTTTCTGCAAACGTACAACTTTCTGCGCAACGCCGCCCAACTGGACGCTGTGCGTCAAAATGGATGGCGAAAAAATGTTAAGCTCTTTGGCAAACTGCTCTTCCATCGCTATTTAAGATTGGGTCCACTTTATCTCGTTGTGATGGCTTCGGTGGATTTGGTCTACGCTTATATTGGAGACACTTCAGTTTATCACATTAATGAGCGCTTTGATGAAATGTGCTCCAGACACTGGTGGCGCAATCTGCTCTTCATTCAGAATCTCTTCGATCATCGCGATATGTGCGCTAGTTGGAGCTGGTCTTTGGCCTGCGAAATGCAGTTCTTCATTCTGGCAAATATTCTCCTCTTTTTATATGCCAAGTGAGTTGAGTTTATTTATAAATTTGATTTTTTTTTAATTACAGCTGTTCAAATATCAACAGAGAGCAGACATGTTAAGAATATCGATATAAGAAATTCCTCTCTTTGTTGCAGCAGTTTCATCTATTTTTAGTATTTTCCTAGCATCAGCAATAACAGCTGTTGTCATTTTAACAGAGCGCAGACATGTTCAAATTATCTTAACAGCAAAAAATTTGAACAGTTTGACTAGATATTTATGTTCTAAATACATATCGATATACAACTAAACATTTAAATAACGACCTGCTGTTAAGAACATCGATATACTCTTGATTTAAAAATACCAACTGGCTTTCAAGCTTTTTATTTTTTAATTTACTGCTTTTTACAGACATCCCCGACTTACAAAAGCGCTAGTTGCCTCCACTTTATTCTCCACCATCGCTTGGACCTACATTATTGGCCTACGCATTAAATTTCAATTGTCCTTCGATGCCGCCTTTGCCACTGGCACAGAGATTTACACATCGCCCTTTGTTCGAGTGCTTCCCTATATTCTGGGCGCCATTACAGCCTGGCTTCTGCTGGAGGAGGGGAATCAATCAGAAGTGGAGCCTAATGAAATGAGGAATCGTTGTTGCTGGCACTTTGCGCTGTTTGTGTTCTTTGCCTGCATCTACTCCACGGTTCGCCGGGATCTGGGTTCCTTGATGGCCATTTCGCTATTTGTTTTGGGCAGACTCTTTTTCTCGTTGAGCGTCTGCTGGATGATTGGGGGCAGTGCGAGAGGTCGTGGCGTTTGGTGGTCACGCCTACTGGAGGCCAAGGGCTTTCAGCATCTGAGTCGACTCTCGTATGCGATTTATTTGCTAAATCCTTTGGTGATTGCGTTTTTCTACAGCTTAACAAGCGCCAGCACTCATGCAGATCCCTTAATGCTGGTGAGCGAAAATATAGATATATTTACTCTATATTATTTATTTATAATTTATTTTCCAGTGCGTTGTCACCTGTGGCTTTGCCGTCATCGTATATTTGGCGTCCATTGTTTTTTCGCTCGCCTTTGAATTGCCTTACAGCAATTTGTCCAGTTCGATTTTGAGGCGCAGCAAATTGAAAAGTGCCTGACAAAGATGCTTATTTCTGAGTAATTAATTGTATAAGGAATGCCTCCATGTTTCAATTGTGATCGCTTTTGCATGTACAACAATAATCAACAAAAACCACTACTCATTATTATCATTAGTTTAGTCGTATTTTATATATAAATTAGTAGGTAAAAAGTAAACAAACCATTTCAAAAATTAATATTTGGCGTTCTTTTTTTTGGTATTATTCAGCAGCAGTAATATCAGCTGTATGCATTTTTACATTTGTGTACAAAGTATCGATATAGCCCTTAACATTAAAATACCGGCCGCCTGTTGACTTGTTTGTCTATGCATCAAAAATAATAATGCATAATAATAAAATCGCAGCTATGACTGAAAGTATGGAAATTAAAATTGCAGTTGCTTTATTTATTATATAATGCCATTAACCTTATTTAAGGTCAATAAATGCGAAAACGCCTATCGATATATCGATATCTTCAGCGCTTAGCGCTTCAAAACAGATATTTGTAAATATGTTTAGAAATATTTGTAGTACGCGTGCGTATCGACTATCTCTCATTTGCTCCCGCTCTTTGCGTCTACGCTGCATAAATTTTAAGCACAGGTGCCTGTGTGTGAACTAAAGTAACAGCTCACAGACAGTCAGTGCTGCGCCGGCTGCTCCAGAGGTAGGTACGTACGTTGTGGACACGGGCAATAATAAAGTGCTCGTGCGCGTCAAAAAGAATCAACTGCTGATTTCTGCATATCTCATGAAAAATCCGCGTATTTTCCATGTTTTGTAATAATTGTACAAAATTAAAATTCAAGCTTGCAATAATTGTTTTTGGTTACGTGAAAAAATTAAGTGAAAACAAGCCACAGCAAAAAATGTGAAAAATTTCCAAAAGCGACGCGCAGCATCTCAGCATCAAAACGGAGCATCCTTGTGAGTGTTACTCTCCCTCTCTCTGTGTCTGTGTATGTGTGAGTGTGTGTGTATGTCCTTGGGTATATGTATGTACATACATATATGCCCTGAAATTTCTTAATTTACTGCAAATTCCAATTTGACAAAGAAAAGTAAATAAATAAATAAAAATAAAATAGCTAAATAAAAATAAGATAAAAACGTTTTCCTTTCTTTATTAATACAATTCTGCAATAGTGTCTTTTTTAAATGCTGCGACCGAAAGAAAATGAGTAAAAAAATAGTATATTTTTTTTTGTCAAGTGCTTTTTTATTGCTTGTTTGTTTCACGCACACACGAGCAATCAGTTGCCAATCTCTGTCTGTGTGCGATTGTTTTTGTGAGTATTTGTGTGTGTGGGCAGGTAAAGAACCTTTATTAAAATTCATGCATTTAAATTATGAATTAAATTTGGCGTGAACATGTTATGCACACATATACAAATATATATACATATGGATATACATATAAATATCTATGTGTGATGTGTTCTATTTTTGTTCTCCTGAATTTGTCGTATCTTATCAGTAGTGTCAGCATCAATAACCAGTCATTGTTGTTCTCTCGCAAATACAGACAACGTCGCTTTGCACCCTCTCCCATTTTTTTTTTCTGTGTGCTGTTGTTGCTATGCATGGAATTTCTGTCGATGCTCCGTTTTGGACCTTTAACTTTTACAGTTCTTACCGTTTCGTCGTCTGTCGCGCTCTCACTCATGCGACTGACCTTGAACAAGTTCAGCTGTCTTTGTTCTTCGTCTTGTTGCTTCTGCCGGCTGTTAAATCCTTGGCCTTGGCTGCATTCCCGCATAGTAAATTGTTTGCTTAACACACAGACAGACACGCACGTGTTCTTTGGGTGTGCGTTAAGCAAAGCAATAAGTAAATATTTGCAGTCAATTAGTATTATTAAAAGCGCTGCTGCGCTCCTCCGCTGATGACGACGATGCCGATGACAACGACGCTTTCACCCATCACGTGTTCATCAGCTTCCGAGTCTCGCTCTCTCTCTCTCTCTCTCTCTCTCTCTCTCTCTCTTACAGCAAGTCTGTTGCTCAAGTCTCTTATGTATTTGTGTTTCTTTGTGTATGTGTGTTAATGTTAACAGTTACACTCTTTTTTTGTTGCCTGATTGGAACTGATCAGCACTGAACACTTTCTTAAATATTAACACAAGATTCGCTTATGTGTGTGTTTGCGTACATTGAACCCCAGCAGCGACTGCTTGTGACGTCACGAACGTCTCCGTTTGGGTTTGCTTTGTTGGCTGCCTGTTTGAATCTATGAATCATTTTTTAAGTGTTGCACATACACAAATGGCTGGTGCCATTCACTATTTCAATTGAGTATCATTTGTCTCTCTTTCACCCTCTGTTTCTAATTTTTTACCTTTTGTATTTGATAATAGCTCATATATTTATTTTGCATAACTTTTTTTTTTATTTTGTTTGCCTTAACAGGCAATTAAACGATAACATTTGTCGTAAAGTTGTCGTTAAGCTTATATAAGTGCCTCTCGTAAAAGGCTTGATTTAATGACATTAATTGTATCACTGTTATCAAGTCTTATGGTCAGTTAGTAAAAACGTGAATGTTTGCAAATTGCTGTATGATACTCATTCTTTCATTGATTATTTCCAATACTAATTCATTCATGTTCAATGTTTAAGAATAGCATAGAGGAATTGTGCATAGGAATGTAATAGGCAAAATGAATGGTATTATATATAAATGTTTATATATTCCTATACTATTAGCATTAGTAACTGAATCGATTTAGGTGATCTCAGTTAAATATTCCAAATTGGGATTATAGGTGCATGTTTTCCACAGGTTTGTTATTATCGTCTACGTTTTTGAGTTCATTAATTGGACTATGCCTGCTTAAATGGCCAGAAAAATAAACAAAAACTGCAGTTCGCTCAAATTCCAAATTTTATAGCTCAAGTTGTTTTTAATGTAAAGCATATTTTTTTGCAAGCGAATTTGCGAACTGATATTTCCATGCTTACAATTTTAAATGATTAACAAGCATTAATTACTTTGAATGATTCAATAATAAAGAAGATAAATACATACATATATATGTAATATATATATTTATATTTATATACATACATTGTGAAATGTAATAATAGCCCTTGTGTCAACGCCTCAATTCAAATTTTTATCTGTCTGTATTTCTCAAAATGATACACAAATTATATATACATAAGTACATATATATGTATATATGTATGCCACGCCTTTTATTATGTCTGCGTGCATGCCACTCGTTTCAAGCTCCACACAGGGGAAGTAAAGGAAGAGGGCGAGTGGGAGGGGTTGGGGTGGACTGGTCAACGGCCCATTTTCTTGGGCATTGGCTTTGACTGACTTGTGAACTGCGACAGCCGTGAAAAGTAAACAAAACGCGCGTAATTAAATTTTCATACGAAAGCACGAGTAAATATGTTCATAAATTATTTGGTTATTTTGACTCACCTTTTAAGCAGACAACCACATCCTCACAGCCCCCAACTGGGCGTGATCCCATCCCTGTCAAATTTACTATTTGCAACTAATACTTGTCATTTGGGTGTTCCCACTTCTTAATTGGCAAATTGTGGTAAGCATTTGTCTGATCGGCTGACTGGCTTTCGTTTACTTTCGTTTGTCGTTGCTCTTTCAGTATATAGGGTATACACTAAAAATTTACTAGGCATATTCAAGTCGAACACTGATATTCTTCCTTACAATGTTGTTTTTCCTTGCCTCGTGACAAACTGATGCAGTTGTCGGGTTATCTGAAGAGGTGGCAAGGAACTCAAAGCCAAAGACTTTCAAAGCCGCTTCTATTTGCGATATTAAATGATATGCGGCGTATGCAACTGATGCTGCCACACAAGCGTAGAACTGCACTGAAAAAAGTAAATTTCTCTAATTGTTTATGAATTCCAGAAAGGAATGTATTTCTTAATAATAGAAATTATATCTTTGGGATTGTCGATTTGGGAGAAGCCGTGCTAATTTTTAGAATTTTTTTTTCTAATATTCAAAAATTATTTCTAAAAACTTTTCGGGCGATTTTTTCTGAGTGTACTACGCACAGTGATTATTACATACGTGTGACAGGCATGAAAACGGCTCGTTGGCAGATTGCTTCCGATGTCGGATGTTGCTGCTTTGTGGCATGTGGGCATTTACTTGCGCCCGCACACATGCAGCCTGCTTCCTTTTGGTATAGCGACATAAACATACAGATACAGATAAAGATACATTTACAGAGCTGCAGATAGAAAACGCCGACAGACACATCCACATCCGGCACACATCTGGGCTGGCAAATATTATTTTACATATTTTGCAATTTGTTGTGTCTGTGGCACAACGTTTAAAATGCAACTTGAAGCAACCAAAAACATCAAACAGCAGCTGAGGATTTATAATCTGTCATTGCATGTTGCAATCGTGGCAACAGCCATGAGGAGAAGAAAATGGAACACTCAACTCGACGCTCCTCGCATTCATCATAATGAGCACTTAAATAGTCAAATATATAGAAATAAACTTTAGCAAAAGGAAAAACTCGTACAAAATTGAAGGCTATTGACTATAGAGTATTTTATTGCTATCGGAAATCCATTTAATTCGATAGTTGTGAAGTAAGCGCGGTTATCGATAGAATGAAATAAGCGTGAGCTGCTTTTGATAAACGAGAACTTGTAATCCAAATTTAAAGTTTCTGGCTATTAAAGTCTCTGATCTTGGCGTGCTTATATCGACAGAGGGACCTAGATGGAACTTCCGGTACATTGTTCAAGTCAAGTCTTATATTAAATGTACGTGTGCTTGTTTGTGGCACGTTGCCACAAAAGGCAGCTGCGTGCTGCTTTTACCCGTCAGGCACGTATTGCCAACACACACACACACACACACACACATAGTCACACACTCTTATGTCTGGAAATGTAATTGAAATTTGCGGTGTTTCCATTATTAAGTAAGCAATTCCAAAGATGTGTTTGCCACACACACACACACACACTCTTATATTTAGCATATGTTGCATGCTTGTATGTATACAACACACCTCTGAAGGCTGCATGCCGCAATTGGTTTTGCCTTATCATCGCGATAAGATATCGAGCGTGCCAATTGCACGTGGCTAAGGTTAGCAGCGATAACATTTATTGAATGTATATCTATGGCCAATTAGTGGAGAGGCAAATGAATCATGCTCATAATAAAGTCCACCTTATAGACTCCATATACAAAAAATAAAAAAAAGGTCGCAAAACTAAAATCTACAGTGTTAACTGACTGTTGTATCTGTGAATTCTCTTCGACGGTGTCAAAATAATGACCAATCAAATGTTTTGACGGCGATTATCGGCATTCAAGAGTTAGTTACAGCTGTTATCTTATCTTAGTGCTATGAACACATTTCCAACTAATTACTCAAGTTAGCTTTTGAAACAATTTCACAATTTAAAGCTCTCTATTTTCAGATTTTGTTTTTTGCATTTTGTCAGATAGTTAAGTAGTTTTTTAATTCCCCTCTGTTTAATATCGAAATGTAGATCAATATCTGTTTGGGAAAGTAGCGTTATTTTTGTGTTGTTTGTTGTTTTTTTTTTAAAAACCGTTACAAGCAAAAGTTCATGGCAATGGTTATTAAAGGAGCCGCCAGCAGGCATAGTCAGCGGAGGAGGGGAGCGGGGCGAGGCGAGTCGAGACGAGGCGAAGCCAAAGGTAATAAAGTTTTAACATTCATGTAAATAACCTGCAAGGGTTGCTGTTATTGTTGTTGTTGTTGTTGTTTCAGTTACTGTTGCTGCTGGTGCGACGAGGCATGGCAATGGTGGAATAGGGCGCCTAGACACGCAATTGTCCTCGCCCAAAAAAAAACAAGCAACACCAACAACAACAACAGCAGCAACAGCAACAGCAGCCCAACAACAAGCTGCATATGCGATGACGTCAGACGTCAGCAGAGAATAAAGAAAATGACGACTTAAGGGAATGCGGCGCCATTTTGCAAACGCCTTTTCAGTTATGGCCAAAGAAACAAAAAAAAAAAAACCAATTACAAACCGAGCAACGAGCCGAGTGACCAAGAACGGCCAAGAAATATGCCTTGATAAATGATGTGCAGCTTAGTCTGTTGATAGGGGGAGAGAAAGAGAGTGAGAGAAAGAATAGGAGACAGAGAAAGAGAGAGTGACAGACAGACAGATACAATGAGGTGGTCAATCTCCCTCTCTCTTTTCTTCGCTCTCTCTCTCTCTATCGCCTATGGGTATATAACCTCCATATTATCATTTTCTTTTTCGCTCTCTCTCTCTCTCTCTGTCTCTCTCTATAAATCTCTCTTGCCCGTCGGTATATTTTAGAGTTCGTTCAAAGAAAAATATCTGAGGCTATAAAAAATAAATCGGCCTGTGAGTTTGGGTTTGTTTATGTTCCGATAAGGTCTTTTCGGGACAAATAATATCAGGTTGCAGTAGGTTCTGGCGACTATTCTGAATTTTTGAGAACCCGATAAATGTTTATCTTGGGCATATTTTGCCTGTTCCAAGCTGAACGTGATGTCAGACTTTTGAAACTTACTGTGTAGATGAATGACATTCAATTTGGACTTAGACTTTTGTGAATCACTGTATAGATTATATTTTACTTTTGTAACTCACTGTAGTTTGCATTTGACTTGGAATTATCCAACTCACTGTGATTACATTCGAACATCCACTTCGATTGCGATTATTGCAATCCGAAGTTAAATTCGCAACAATTAATTACTCCACATGCCGCTCCCGTAAGTTGCCACACACACACACACACGTACATACAGAGAAACACACTTGGCGAAAGAGGTGTAGTGAGGGGGGGGGGGGGGGGAGGAGTAGCTGGGCAGGCAGGCAATGGTTTTCTTTTTGCTCTTCTGTTTATTTTTGCATTTTGCACTCGATAAAAAACGGCAACGGCGCCAAACATTTTTGCCTCTTGTTTTTCTTTTTATTTTTTTTTGTCTTTGGTTTTTGTTCAAGTCGAAGGTTAGATGATATCGCTGCAACTTTGTTGCTGCTGCTCTGTTTATTTTTATTTTTTTGTCGTCTATTGTCTACTGCTTATCGAGGCTTTGACTTGCAGCAAACAACAGACCACCGCCTTGCTGCCCCTCCCTAACTGCAAGTTGGCTAAAATAAATTGGCTGTTAGCCAAAAACACTTTGCTGCCACTCTGGGGAACAATGCGGGGAAAAACAAATTCACAAGCATTTCTCATGTTGTTTTCCCAAAGAGTAACAACATTTTCATATCATGTGCAGCCCAGGTGTGTGTTTGTGTGTATTTTGTTGTGTCTGGCTGGGAATGTAATTGTTATAAATTCGGGCTGGAATAAAAAATGTATTTAGCACCTCGCCTCGCACTCATGAGCGACTAACTGCCCTGATACATACACACACACGCATATATATATATATATATATATATATATGCGAAAGCGATAACTACTGTAAAAGCTGTAATACAGGTGTGTATATAAATATATTTGCTAATTTAGAGTTGCGTTAAAAAACGAAAAGAAATCAACAGCAGCTTATGCAACAGAACGGCTTATCTTATATATACTTATATATATATATATATACATATATATATATATATATATATATATATACATAAGGCACTGTGTTGCACCTTTTTACCCGAGACGTCTTTATATGATGGAAATTCACGTAGAGTCAGTTGTGTAATTATAGTTTTGACCGACTTGGAGCTATTTTTGTAAACAGGGCAATCGTTTTTGGCCATAGCTCGAGAATATCCTTCAGCATGTTTTTGTACTCACATTAAAAGTGTTGTCGATTAGCATTCAAGGACTTTGCCAAACAGAAAAATTGTGAAAATCGAAAGTCCGGACTATCCGAATATCCTTTGAACAACCTACCTACTCGACCATGTCGATAGCTAGAGTAGCTAGAGACTTCTAGTGTATAATTGAAATTCTCGTCAAGCACACGCAGATTAAGTTTATTTTATTTTTAGAAACAAAATGGTTTAAATGTCAAGTTTAATTAGTTTAATGTCAGCAAGCCTACAAACAAGTATTTTCTACTTTCAAAAGCAGCTTATTTAAGAGCCGAATTTGTGAAACTGTGTGTTGAAATAATTAATATATGTATTTGGCAGCTTGGTATCTCTCCGATCTCGACTCGAGCATTTAAACTTGGACAAATGCTTTAACAACGTCGTCGTGCTCTGACTTTGCTCTTGGGATCACATTTCAGTAGTAAATGTGCCTCCGTTTGTCAATTAAACATTGTTGAAATGAAAACGATTCCATTTTCTATATAACTGAACGGAAAGTGGCAAACAGCAATAAATAGTGGTAATTTATGAGTCGGGGAGCGAAAGCAATTAACTTGTTGCACATAAATTATGCTTCTGGTTAGCATTTTAATTATGGTTGAATGTGTCTCAACTGATACGCAGAGTATGGTTTTTATTATTTCTTTGCCATTTGTTGATTAGTTTTTGTTTGGTGAGCACTCTAATTGATTATTAACAAGTGCGGCAAAAAAGGTGTCTCTCGGTTTTTAAAAAACAACATATTTCACAATGAAAATGGCGTTGACTGCTTTTTCCTGCGGATATTTCCATTGAAATTGCGTCAAACTGTTAAGCGATAAGCGGACAAGATTATTTTATCGTGATTGGTGGTTAATGTTTAACGCGTTATGAGTCCAGTTTGTGGAAAGCGTAGCGTGTTCATTTGACCGCATTGCAGAGTGCACAGGAACTCCACGGAAAATTCATCATGTTTTTTTTTGTTTTGCGCGCGAATTAATTATTGGAATTTTATACAATTTATGTGTTTTTTTTTTGCACGTGAATTAATTAAGGTCATTTTTTTTAATTGAATGTTTTCCTTATTTTATTGACCTTTTTTTTCAAATGAATTGAATGTGGCAATTTGTACTTTGATTTATATATAAATGTAATTGAGGCGATTGGATTTGAATACATTTAGATTTATTTTCACATTCGTAAGCAGGGTTAAGCCCTTAAAGGGGCTTGGGGAGGGTAGGGGAAGGCAAATACTGAATTGAACTGCCAAATAAAACAATAAAATACGGGAAATCGTCAACGATCGCGAGGAATTTAATTATCGATTCTAAGCATGAGGAAATCATAGATTGTCATCATTTAATGAAAATATTAAAGCAAATATATATATATATATATATATATATAGGTAGATTGATGTGCAATATTCTTTTGATTCTATTTTAGAAGTAATTTATAACTTATGCGAACAATATTAAAAATATTTTCAAAACATTGAAAATAATAAATATATATTTTAATTTTGGATTATTTACCATCAATAAAGAATATTTATTTTTTTCTATTTTTTAAAAATAAGTTTTGCATTTACTCGTGGTATATTTAGTTTATATTGTTATTAAATACAGAAACCTATTGTGTTGATTGTCCTAATCTAGCTTAAGGGGCCTTAAGCCAAGGTTAATATGGCCTTAAGCAATACTATTAGTAAACAAATTATTTGAAGATTATCTAAATATTTATTTTTATAGATTGTGCAATGAAATAAAAATATTTAATGACAATGAAATATTACGTTAATATTATCTTTTAAATTGATAAGGCTTGTTCAGTTATAGCCAGTTATTATTCCCTTATCAAAAAAAAAATTGCCCTATACCAACATGATTATGGAATAGCTAAAGTCCTCAGCACTGGTCGCATTTATCAATAACTAGGACTCGAATTGTGACAAGCCGAATGTCCTTTGGCCAACTTATTTGCTAACAAGCCTGAACATAATTGAGTTGTTGCCACACTCCTCCCACATCCCCACCCTCTTGAAGCTCTAGTATTTTTCGTTCATCATGTGGCGTGCTCAATTAAAGTAATGTTTATTTCTTATTCGCACCTCGATGTTTGTCTGATTGATGGCAACGCCGATAATATTTCAACTATCGAGTCGCATTCATTTGGATTATTTTTAACATGTGACGCAATTAATTAGAGTTTTTCTTAATCTATCTTTTTTTAGCAACGTCGAGTGTCAATTATTAAATGGCAAAGGCACGCAGAAAACGCTATCAGGCCAAGGAGCAGCTGGAGCTGCAGCAGCAGCAGCCAAATGGGTGTAGTTAAAAATAGCAACAACAACAAAAACAACAGCAACAACAATATCACAATGGATAAGCGTTCGCTTTGCTACCTCATCTTCTGTGTGAATGTGTGCTTTGTGTTGTGGCTGGTCAGCATGCAACAGCTCGAATCGGATGAGGCAGGCACACTGAGCACACAGCTGCAACAGCAACAGCAGCAGCAGCAGCTGCAACAACAGCAACAATTGCAATCGAGTGCCAATGGCAGTAGTAGTAAACCAAACCAAATACACGACCCTAGTCGCACTCAGCAACTTAGTAGCAACCTTAGTAGTTATTCTTCATATTATTATTATTCGAATTCTAATTATTATAATAAACCTAGCCAAGTAGTTAGTCTAAACAAAGCGGCCATGCCCATATCAACAACAACAACAACATCAACCACAACAGAGTCATCAGAAACGCCCTTAGAAGATGCCAATCAGTTGATTGATTTGCACAATTTTGGCTATCTGATGGTGCAGCCAGCGTGTGAATCGCATATTCTCGCCTTAATCCTGGTGCATACGGCGCCGCGGAATGCAGAGAAACGTTCACTCATCCGTCAGTCGTGGGGCGGAGCACCATCGGCGTCGCAGTCACCGCTGCGGGTTGTCTTCCTGCTGGGCGCTGTGCCCGCCGAGGAGTTGGAGCTGCAACATTCGCTGGAGCGGGAGAATGCCCATCACAAGGACATGGTGCAGGGCAATTTTCAGGATGCCTATCGCAATATGACGTACAAGCATGTGATGGCCTTCAAATGGTTCAACACCAATTGTTCGCATGCCCAGCTGCTCATCAAGGTGGACGATGATGTCTTTGTGAATACACCACAGTTAATTAAGTTGCTTCTCCTCCGTGAGCCGCCCACGCTCAACTCGACTCTGATGTCGTCGACATCGGCGACGCCATCGTCGTTGGCTTCCCTGCTCCAGCAGCGACGGGAACTCCTCTTCTGTCGACCAGTCATGGCCTCCCGCGTGAAGCGATCCTATCGTGTGAGTATATGAAGTATATATAATATGCTCTCTTAATTATTTAATTAATGTCCAATTAATGTTCGCATTCGCAGTCCAAATGGCGTGTCAGCTTCCGAGAATATCCCGAGCATTATTATCCGCCGTACTGTCCGGGCTTTGCGATTGTCTACTCGGCGGACGTGGTGCACCGTCTCTATCAAGCTGCCCAGCGCACGGCCTACTTCTGGGTGGACGATGTCCACATCACAGGCATCCTGGCGCAGCAGACGAACACAACGATCACAACGCTGCAACCCTTCGTCCTCTACGAGGATGATTGCCAGCGATTGCTGAACGGGGAGCGTGATATCGATCAGCTGGAATTTCTGTTCACGTGGCACACAATTTCATCCAGCCAGATAGGAGCACTGTGGCAACTGTATGTGGCACAAAACTACACGTTGCCACAAAAAAACGCGCAGTTGGTGGAAACATTGGACGGAGATTTGGCAACGGATACGGGTTGGAGCTAGCTTGAAAAGCTTAAAAATAGGAATATCTTCAATTTATATTTTGGCTGTTTTGTTTAAGATTTCGCTGTACTTTACTCTATTTATGAAACTTAGATCTAAAACACTTAATATTATTTAGCATTTGGCGTGGAGCTGAGCTGAAGAGATGGAGTAGATGATGATGATGATGATTATATATATTGTAAGTCAAGTGAACCACCAACCACCTGCCTACAATCATTCGTATCATATATGATATAGCGTATAACTAAAGCATAACGATAAAGCTAAGCGATAAGTCGAAAAGTGCACACAAAGAAGCCTCTCTCTGGGTGATAATTACAAAAATACACACAACATTCGTATATCAAGCACAACAACAATAGCCTGTAATAATACCAAAACCCTATTCCGTATATGTATATATATATACATAGAAGATCGGCTTAAGATATTATAAAATGTGTAGCAAAGCATGACATATGTTTAGTCTAAATCAAATGAAATGATTCGATCTGTAACCTGTACTTATTATAAATCAAATGAAGTCGTTGGCAATGAGAAACTTACCAATAATGTATTTTTTGTATTCATCTATAGCATCTAAATAAGTATATCATTTTTATTTTTAATTTTAAATATATGCAAAATTTGGCAACATGGACATTTTATATTCAGCCGCTGCACAAAGAAACGAAACAAAAAGAGATAAAAGATTTCAAGTGGGAACATTCAAAAAGCCAGGAACGTTAACAACAACACAAAATATCAAAAGGAACGAAAAACAAAAAAAAAAGAAAAGTAATCTTTGTAACAAATGAAATTTATAAATGTCTAATGAAATTAACTAAATGTTCAAGTTTGTCAGAAATTATATATACACACACAAACATATATATGAGAAAACAAGAAAAAAATCCATATAAAAAAGAACTTACAAATTGTACAATGTAAAATGAAAAATAAAACGAAGCGAAAATATTTGAATTTCAATTGGTATTCAACATCTGTTCGTGTCTTTTCTTAAACTTACATCTCTAGATGAGCCCATAATCCTTAAATGCAGTTCAATAGAAGATGTCCTTGTTTTTCTAACGGAACATTTTTTGTTTAAAAATTTGTTGTAATTTTATGCCAACAGCAACAAATGAGATACGTGTTAAAAATCTGTACAATATGCTCAAGTGAACTGCTTGCTTCTTTTGCTGAGAAGTTGAAAGGTGCGAAACTCTGCTAGTTTGAACTGCTTTCTTTCGCTAGCTGACAATCGGCTTACAGGTGTGAAACTGTGCTCTTTGCACTACTTTCTTTCGCCTGCTGACAATCAGCTTACTGGTATGAAATTTTGCTCTTTGTGAAATAATTTTTTGTAGATTGCAGATTAATTAAAAGTTGAGACTCGTGCAAGGATATGAATAAACAATATTTCATTTCTTTATAGACGCCTGAAAGTATGCCTTTTACTTTCAATTTTTGGATAATTAATAAAGTGAACTGCTTGGTAAGCAGCACGAAAGCAGTCTCAAAGTAGTGAGCTTTAAGAGTGCTATGAATTAGCTGGAGCGCAAGAAGCTTTTGCATGTTACGATATCAAATTTTGCGGGATATTTCAAAAGTAATTTCTTAGACAATTTTAAAAAACAACAATTGTCATTTGTCTACCTACTCAACAGTTGCTACTTGTCAACGCTGACTTTATCATTAAATATTTAATGGTCGCATGAAAGCAATTGTTCTTTTCAACAGCTGGGCCGAAGGACATGCAAAATTTCACCCAATTATTCAAACGCCTCCTTGTACAAACTGTACAAATATTGTTGCAAGTATTGAAATATATATGTAGTTGTCAGAATTGGATGCGCTAAAGGTAAGGGTGGCGTAGCTCCAACCATCCAGCCTGTTGGGGCTCATTTCGTCACTTGGCCTTTCAACGGTGTGCGTGTGTTGGCCACAAATTGTTGCATTCAATGGAAGACAAATGTTAGTATGTTATCGTGGGTCAGCGCGTGCGGACACAAATACAGGACATATTGCCATTTTCATTGTTTGATTAACTAAATGACAATGGTTTCGGTAAGTGCAATTTTTAAATATGCGCTCTGCCTCAGACAATGTGGCTCAAGTGCGGCTCAGTTTGCTTGCCGCTTAACTAACTAGTGGCAACTAACAATGCACTGTGGAAAAGGGATAATTTGTACTTAAAGTGAGCACAGACTTAATTTATTTATTTAAGAAATCGAAATGCTTGATTAAAATCCGAAACGAAATCATGAAATTCGCTTAAGAATTTTTAAAGCTTCTCAAGAATTCTGTTACGTATTTATCTAACTTTAAAAATGGATTTAATTTGATTTAAATATTAAATAAAACATTATACTTCAAAAAGGGTACCAATTCTATCCCAATTTCACTTGAGCTTTACTCAGCCTTTGTTTTAAGTGGATCAACAAGAAAAACAGCAGAATCAGGAAACCGGGTTGAGTTTGCTCGTTGTCCTTAGTTGAGTGGCGGCGCCGCCTTCGTTAGTTGCAAATTATGAACAAGTGGATGGAAAACACTGTAACCCAGGAAGCAGGTCCACAAACAACTTCAGCTTTTAGCTTTAGTCTTAAGCTTGTAGCTTTTTAGTTGTAGTTTTAGATTGCATTCCTCAGGCCAAAAACTGCAAGCTGTGTGCTAAAAAAAATCTCTAATTTTTTTTCCCGATGCTTTCCGAAGGGGGGAAAGCTTTTTGGAAGTTGCGAAAAAGTGTGTCATGTGGAGGAGTAGGCAAAAAGTTATTATACATACAGGAGTTGTTTCGAGTGCTGCTCTTTTGCTGCTCCTATTTGCTACTGGTTTAGCTGCCCCTTCAAAAAGCGTGCGTCGGCGCTGAAAAGTATGCAACATTTTCAGTTGCTGCTTCGGTTTTTGGTGTCGGTTTTTGTATTTGTTTTTGTTTTTGATGGTGTCGGTTGCTGCCTGCTGCTGTTCGGCAAAGTGTCGAACTTCTCTGATGCTGGCTAGTTTTTAGTACACAAAACACTCTTTGCAGCTTCGTGTTATCTCTGAGTGAGCAGCAGGGAGGCCACGGAGGCTGCTGCTCGTATCCGCTCAGGACTTCGTTTGCCAGGCAGCCTGGCAGCCTGGCAGGCCTATAAATGTTTTGTTTTTCTGCAGTTTGTTGTTAGTGCTGAACTGTGAACGGGCATCAGCGTGTGGCTGGCCACATCAACATCATCATCAACACACACATATTCGCACACACACACAGTCGCACTCGACACTCACTAGAAGCGACAACGACGAAAAATTCGAGGCAAGCCTCACTTTTTTTGGGTGTGTGCTTGCTAAAAATAGCGCCCAAATTTTGTAAGCTGGCCAAAAAGCACGACAATCTCAAAGTCAACAATAATAAAAATGAAATTAAAGTGCAAATTAATTTAAAAAAAAGATCAAGCGAATTTCACAAAAAGTGCAAGCCAAAAAAGACAAATAAACAATAAAAAGACAACAGGTGTTTTTTGCCCGTTTATATTAACATTATTTAACTAGTTTCCTTTGCTTAATGTTCCTTTTCTGATTGTGTGCGTGTTGTTTATATGTGCATATGTGTGTGTGTGTGTGTGCGTAAACACACGTGCAGCATAAGATGGTTGAAGAGTTTCTAGAAAAATTGCCTGAAATCGACACACGCTACGAGGTAAGTTTTCTTCCTCTCTCCGTCTGCTCCTTGCTCCTTTGACTAAATCCTGAAATCCTTGTGCCGGTAATCGCTTTGTAAGGCATTGTCCTGCGTCTCCTGCTGCGACTGCTGCTGCTGTACAATGACAAATACCTAGTGGCAGCAGCAGCAGCAGCGGCTTTTGTTTCGCGCCAGGCAGCCACCTGCTCGACATCCTGTCGTCCTGTCGTTCTGGCTGGCTTTGCAGCTCTGCTGTTTGTTTTGTTCTACAAATTACATTTGCCAACAAGAACTACGGCAATATACTCGGCTCACTCGACTGACTCTTTGAGCCTGCCATGCAAATGTAGGCCGGATATTTAATCAGTTTGCTGCTGCTGCTGCTGCTGCTCGCATTTACCGTTGCACTTAGTCAGCAGCAGCCGCGTTTGTTTTTTGGCTTTCGCATGCGGCTTAAAGCCAGTTGCCAGCTTAGCTGCTCGTTTATCCTTTGTGTTGCCAGTTTTAGTCGTTTTTCATAATTCATTAGTGCTCAGTGAGAGCGACGCTTACCTGGCATTTGAGATAAGCTTAGGAAATACCGAGTACACTTATATTTTTTAACAGGAATTTAGCTTAAGTTGGCAGGAATTTATCTTGAGTATTGCAAAGTATTCCTCAGCAAAAACCACAATGCAATTTATCAGACACGGTTGCAGGTGATCGATAACAGCTGTAGTTAACATAAGCTTAACATAAATGTGTGCATTAAGATCATACTGCGTATGAATATAAAACTTGATATGAAACTAGGCAAAGTTTTAAATAACACAATGCTATTTAACAGACACGGTTAACAGATATTGGCATAGAGATTGACAACAGCTGTAATGAACATAAGCTTAACATGATTGAGTTCAATAAGATCATGAGTACCAACGTAAGAGAAGAAACACTCGTGGCAAATTCTTAAAATAAAAGAAGTAGACTCATATTGAATAGATCAAAAGAATAGATCAATAATTGCTGTGAGTGTAATTGTAAAATTCCCTCGTGTATTTCTTGACACACTTAGCAACATCTTAAGCTTACAATCTGATAGCGTGTATCCTTGCGATATGTTAACTATGCCAAAGGCAAAGCCATTGAGGGTTAAGTCAACAGCTTAAAAGGCAATTAGCGCACATTCTGACGGGTCATGAGGGCCAATTACAACAACAACAACAACAAAAACAAGTCATGGCCAGAGCTGTTTAACGTTCACATTAACTTTATTAGCGGGCAACGGCTGTATAAACAACACACACACACACACACACACACACACACACACGCACACGCACACAGCGATAAACTGTGGTATATAGATATAAAGTTTATACTACATACATCATATCTACTTACATAATTATGTGCCGTATTTTCAACAATAACCAGCCGCCTGCAAGCCTTAAATGCCACACTGAAACTAATAAACATGTTGGGGTAGCCACAAAGTTTGTGTGTGTGTGTGCGTGGCTGTGGGTGTGGGTGCTTATGGTGTGTGTGCGTGTGGGTGTGTACGCAATCGCGATCAATAAAATTTAATTATTCAATACAACATGCCATAAACTTTCACTCGCACTAAGTCGCATCAGACAATGGATGTGTGTGTGATCCTTTGTGTGATTTAGTTCGCGGGGGGGGGGGGGGGTGAGGTGCACTGCTGACTATAACCCACTGTTGAGTCCTTGCTGTCATTGTCCTGTTAGCTGAGCTCGTTGCGGTCGCGTTGTCGCCACTATTTAGCTGTTAATTTACATGTGAGATTAGCTGGGAAAACACAACTGAAACAAAAGATGGGAAACCACAAACTTAAACCTTAACCAACTGTCCTTATAAAGTTGGTGGGAATAAATAATTTTGTCTGGTCATGGCATCTGGCAGGACTTAATAATTTTCCCATGCACATGTGTTCTCAAAATTAATAGTAATTAAATGTCAGCATATCGACTGAAAAGTTAAAACTTGTGGCATATCAAATGAATACCAAATACTTAAGAATGAGTCTATGAGCAAATAGCTAAGCACAAATTTTAAATATTCATCTTTAAAATAAATAATTGAATTAGTCAAAGTTTACTTTAAGCTTTTAAAGTTCTTGTACTACGATACCAAAGGTATAATAGTATATTGGGTTTGTGCAATGTCCGTCATGCTGTCTATCCGTTTGTATGAACGCAAATTGCTCCGACACCCCTATTGTGCATATTGCCACCCTTCATAAATCTGTAATCCGCCCATTTGTCGATTTTCGGATTATAATTTCGATATGCCGATTTTCGGACTATAATTTTGACTTATTGTCCGACCCAAAATAACGTTTTCAACTTTAAATGTACGATTGATTTAGAGAGCAAACCATGATTAAAACGCCCTTGCTTTTGAAAATCCGTTGAGTTTTGACGAAGTTATGGCATTTTGAAGGTTCGACCTATGCCCATATGCCGATATGCCGATTTTCGGAATTTAATTTTGACTTATGCTCCGACCCAAAATCACGTTTTCAACTTTAAATGTATGATTGATCTAGAGGCCAAAATATGATTAAAAATCCCTCGCTTTTGAAAATGCGTTGAGTTTTGACGAAGTTATGGCATTTTGAAGGTTCGACCTATGCCCATATGCCGATATGCCGATTTTCGGACTTTAATTTTGACTTATGCTCCGACCCAAAATCACGTTTTCAACTTTAAATGTATGATTGATCTAGAGGCCAAAATATGATTAAAAATCCCTCGCTTTTGAAAATCCGTTGAGTTTTGACGAAATTATGGCATTTTGAAGTTTCGACCTATGCCCATATGCCGACTATTGATTTTCGGACTATAATTTTGACTTATGTTCCGACCCAAAATAACGTTTTCAACTTTAAATGTAGGATTGATCTAGAGACCAAACCATGATTAAAACGCCCATGCTTTTGAAAATCCGTTGAGTTTTGACGAAGTTATGGCATTTTGAAGGTTCGACCTATGCCTATATGCGGACTTTCGATTTTCGGACTATAATTTTGACTTATGTTTCGACCCAAAATAACGTATTTAACTTTAAATGTAGGATTGATTTAGAGACCAAACCATGATTAAAACGCCCATGCTTTTGAAAATCCGTTGAGTTTTGACGAAGTTATGGCATTTTGAAGGTTCGACCTATACCCATATGCCGATATGCCGATTTTCGGACTTTAATTTTGACTTATGTTCCGACCCAAAATAACGTTTTCAACTTTAAATGTAGGATTGATCTAGAGACCAAACCATGATTAAAACGCCCATGCTTTTGAAAATCCGTTGAGTTTTGACGAAGTTATGGCATTTTGAAGGTTCGACCTATACCCATATGGCCATATGCCGATTTTCAGACTACATTTTTGACTTATGTTCCGACCCAAAATCACGTTTTCAACTTTAAATGTAGGATTGATTTAGAGAGCAAACCATGATTAAAACGCCCTTGCTTTTGAAAATCCGTTGAGTTTTGACGAAGTTATGGCATTTTGAAGGTTCGACCTATGCCCATATGCCGATATGCCGATTTTCGGACTTTAATTTTGACTTATGTTCCGACCCAAAATCACGTTTTCAACTTTAAATGTTTGATTGATCTAGAGGCCAAAATATGATTAAAAATCCCTCGCTTTTGAAAATGCGTTGAGTTTTGACGAAGTTATGGCATTTTGAAGGTTCGACCTATGCCTATATGCGGACTTTCGATTTTCGGACTATAATTTTGACTTATGTTTCGACCCAAAATAACGTATTCAACTTTAAATGTAGGATTGATTTAGAGACCAAACCATGATTAAAACGCCCATGCTTTTGAAAATCCGTTGAGTTTTGACGAAGTTATGGCATTTTGAAGGTTCGACCTATGCCTATATGCGGACTTTCGATTTTCGGACTATAATTTTGACTTATGTTTCGACCCAAAATAACGTATTCAACTTTAAATGTAGGATTGATTTAGAGACCAAACCATGATTAAAACGCCCATGCTTTTGAAAATCCGTTGAGTTTTGACGAAGTTATGGCATTTTGAAGGTTCGACCTATGCCCAGCTACATTTGCCAAGCTTCGAAGAAGGGTTACTATCTTATATCTACCTGAATCTGAAAGGCAAACTTGGATAGTATTTCTTGGCTACACACAAATTCTCTTGTTTATATTCAAATTGCTGAAATATGTATTAATTAAAATTGCGTAGTATTTCATATACTTAATTTTAGCAATAAAATAATTGTTCAAATATTTTTCATATATATGCCATAAATACATAATGATACAATAAATGTTCACAAACATCAAATTTTAATTAAAATTCAGTCACTTTATCATAAATTGCATTATAGCCATTTACAAACCTGTTGGCAATTTGTGGCAACTCTGGTGATTATATTGATCATCATCATCATCATCAAGCTCACCAGCAACATTTGTGGCTTAAAAAGTCTGACGGCTCTGTTTACTTTTGTAAATATAGTTTTTTGGTGTATAGATTTGTGGGCTCTTCAAAAACTGTTAGTTGAGCTGTCTGCTTGTGTGTGTGCGGGTGTGTGTGTGTGTGTGTGTGTGTTGTGTGTACTTGCAAACAAAAAAGCAATTTGTGGGTACATTTTAATTGAAGCCCAGTACAGTCAGCCTCAGCCTACCTGGCAGGATGTCGTCATCCAGAATGATACCACACATGAAGTGGCACTTGGCATACAGCCAGTAGAGAAGTTCTAGCAGGCAAGTGGCATGCGGCAACAGGAACTGTGGCAACGGCGACGCAAGTCGTTGAAAGTTTGTCACATTTTTGTTCGGGGCAAACATTTTCAATATGCATAAGTCGTTAATACGACACAAGGGGACGAGTCGACGCAGGGGCGTGGCATTTGAATTGCTGCTGTCTTATGCATGTTTTATAAGTGTGTGTGTGTGTGTGTGTGTGTGTGTGCCTGTGTGAGGAGGCACGTGGCGTATGCGTAATATGCTGCATAATGCGTATTTAGATGAAAATTGAATTGCGCATTATTTCCATGGCGCATACGTGATGCTTATTTTGCTGCATTCTACAAATGACTATATATATATATATATATATATATATATATATATATTTATTTGACTGGCCACGCCTGCTGTGCGACAGATTAAATTCTAAGTTATTGTCAGTTGGGCGTTCAGCTAAAAAGATGATGCCAAGATAGCTGAGCGCCGACCCAAAAAATAAATAATGCGACTTCTGATTTGCTGTTGTTGTTGTTGCTGAGGATTGTTGTTGTTGTTGTTGTTGTTGTCTGCGTATTTGATTTATGGGCCAATGAGCATTTGGCTATTTACAGTCTGCATGTTGATTTCGTTTTTATTCATTCGATTTTGTTTGCGTATCACTGCAAAATAGAATTATGAGTTTTGAAATTTAATAGCTTCATTTGCAAAACTGTTGAACAACGGTAAACATATGTAATGTGTGCTATTTATGTGGAATCCACCATATATCAAAATTTAAATTGTATTTCATGGTTAACACTGAAAACTTCTTATCAACTAATTTTAGTCAGCTGTGAGCATTCAGCTTGCTCAAAATACGTTTATTACAATGCTAATCCTGCAGGACAATGGCCAAACGCGGCTCGGTGCAAATTTCATTAATAAACGTCGAGCGAGCTCTGTGAATATAATCCATTTTACTCAATGCCCATCAGGAGGGAGTGACGGGGAGGAGTCGGGGTTAGCGGATAAGGGTACGTGTGGCAGCTGAATGCAAACAATAAACATTGGAGAATATCACAGCCCGCTGGGCAAACGCAGCTGCTGATGCTGATGCTGATGCAGGACACTCAAAAGCTGTAACTGAAGCTTATCTATAAAAGGGGCAGGACGGGGGGAGAGGGGGATGCATGTTTGTGTGTGCGGGAGCAGGGCATTGCTCACATAGTGGCAGCATTTTCAAAAACCACATATGGCAAACGCCATTGTTGCCACAATACACGCTCTGAAAAAAAGCAATTTTTCTATTCAATTTCTTTTTTGGGAAACCCGCACTGAACGGATTATTGCCAGCTGGTTGAGTGTGTGTGAGTGTGGCATCTACACTCTGAAAAACATTGCTCTGAATTTTAGAAACATCGTCTTGAAAAGTAAAATGAGCTCATGTTTTTAGTTTTTAGAAATCTTTTCTAAATATGAGATGTAAAATTTCTAAAAATTACAAAGTCCTGCTTTTCATAATTGCATTCCCTGATTCTTAAAAAAAAGAAATGGCCTGAATTTGAGACTAATTTTTTATAAATTTGAATTTCAAATAGAAGGTAAAATAATGCCAAAAATGCAAGGGAATTTTTTTCTGAGTGGTTGAGTGTGCAGAGTACATAAAAAGTGTTTGCAAAGGAGCAGCACAACAGATATGAAATGGCCAACAGGACAGCAGAGCTGTCTGCTGTCTGCTGTCTGCTGTCTGCTCTTCGCCAGTGTTCATTGCACAAATCCAATTTGCCTGTTTGCTAATTAAGTTTTGACCAACCTCACAAAAAATGATGTACACAAATTAAAGCTGATGCAAATTGCTGGCTGTTAGTTATTCTGCAGTTGCCAGCTGCCATCTGATCGCATCCTTATTTTCTCATTGCTTTTGCAGGATATTGTGCCCATGGAGCAAGTGAGCTCGATGGTCTCCAACGGCGGCGGCAGTGTGACCATGCAGCGCGATGATGAGTACCGAAATCGCATCATGAAAAGTAAGTGTGTCAGCTCTCATTGTAAATATCTCTGTGTATGTATATGTGTTTATGTGTATATGTGTACCACCCCCCGCCCCCAAAAGAAAAATCATCACTTTCTCCACCCCCAAAGAGCCAGCATATATAGAAAGGTAATTCCTGCTGCTGCTGCTGTTGCTGCAGTTGTGACTGCTTTGGATTTTGCATGGGACTGTGGACAATATCCCTGACCCAGTGGCTTTGCAGTTGACACACTTTAATCCCGGCCGCCCGGTGAGCAGCACCAGCAGCTGCCACAGCAGAAACAGCAGCAGCAACAGCAGCAGCAGCAGCAGTGGCAGCAAATAAATAGCTTTTCACATTTCGCTTAGCGGTATTTGCAAACTCGCGCCACCCCCCGCCTTGCATGCGCTGCCTGCATGTTTATCCTCAATAATAATACTCTAGAATATGCCATATATGCACTCAGAAAAAAACTAGACAAACTTGTTACCATATCAGAGAAAGAAAAACCTTTATTTGTAATCCTAAAATTGCCTAAACTATTTCAAGATAAATTAACTGCGACTGTTATAAAATATAGTTAAAATATAGTTATAAAATACAGTTAAAAATAGTTAACTATTTAAGTTTTGGTTTTTCTCTGAGTGCATATAAACTGTAAGATATGTACCATAATTATGCCACCAAACTAACCAATAAACGTAATCATTTCATGATGCTTGCTCAACAAATTCGTCGTATTCGGTCGAATCTCTGTACAAATTTGCATAACAAATAACAAAAACGCATCTCGAATCAAAAATCAACCAAAAAACCGAACTAAAATCAACAAACTAACCAACCAACCAAATACGCTTCTCTTTCACTCAACTGTAGTACGTAGACTTGGTGAGTGCTGAAATTTCAAATTAAATTAAATCACTAACTAAAAGCATAAATATTTAATTTAGTTTGTATATAGACATACATATATGTATATATATGCCAGCGTAAGTATGTATAATAATCTAAACATGATTTAAATTTTTGATTTAAAATTGCATTAGTTTAGCCAAAAATTAAGTTGGAAATTCGCAATACATAAATTATCAAATGCAATCATAAATGCGTGTGTGTGTGTGTGTATGAGTGTGTGTGTGTGTGTTTCTGCACCACATTAGCATAACATAACATTTGCTAAGTGATTCTAAAACAGAAACTTCGTCTTGTGGCCAGACAATCAGCAAAGTGGAATGAAATCGAGGCGTATACTTGATATTTGTATAAGCTCTGAAGTGGGTTCTGTTGCAAGTTAGCTGGCCAATGCCTCAGGGATCGGCTGTGGCCAGCTTGGACTATATACGTATATATATCTTGATAAGTTTGTGTCCACACAGAAGCGACAGGCGACATCTTCATTTGCTGTGTTCCAGATACTTGGTAATAACTGTACAGTGCACACATAAGGCATCATCTGCACTCGACTCTAATGACCACGTTGACCTGTGAATAATGGCCCAACTTGGGGAGGCAAATTAAGCAAAACAAAACATGGGTCAGCTGGAAAATACCCTGTTGAATGTTGAATGAAAAAACAAATTTATTTAATATAATAAATGTGAATAATATAATTGAATTAAGCGATGTGCCCTGAAAAGCATTGAGAGTTTCTTCACCTAAAACTTTCTTCCTATAAGCATATACCCAAAGCATAAACTTTACGTAGGGTATCAATAAAAAACAAGGACCAACACAGTAGTCTCTGCATTTTTCATCATTAGCTAATTTGCCTGTTTCTAGTCCTGCCATCCTCAGCCCTGCCCCTGGGCCCGTTCGACTGATTAAGGGTCTAATTTAGCATTAAGTCGGCATTCAGCAGCTGGCAGCTGATACTTTCGTGTCTTCCGACGACGAAACCAGAAGTAAAACAAATAATTTGCAGCCAAAGCAACAAACGAAAAAATAAAAGAAAAAAGAAAAGAAAAATACAAAGGAAAAGCTAACAAACCGTGGCCAACAAACAGAAGAAGGCCAAACAAAAGAAATTAAAACTGCGAGACTTTCCCCGGCTTACTTTGATGACCCTTCGTCTGAGGTTTTAAAGACAAACCCAAAGCGCAGCCAAAGCCAGTGCCAACAACAAAGCAGGAGGAGGAGGAGGAGATGGAGCTAGTGGAGCACCAAGTGGATACCATGGAAGGAAGTAAGACTTGCGCCTAGTTCAATGCACTGGCACTCAACAGCCCCCAGAGCAATGTTGGCAAAAGTTAAGAAAATCGCCTAAGCCTCAAAAACACACACACAAGCATCAAAGATTTTTAGTCTATAAGTAATTTTATGTGACTGCTTGCAATTTCAACTGCAAAAGTTTTCTTTTGGCTTTTCACTTAGAGTTTTCCTCGATTTGTCCGGCAAATATTTCTCCCTCTCAGCTCGCTGGAGGTCGCTTATGAATTCTCAAGATAAACGAGTGCCTTTTTTTTCAATTTGCTCTCATGCTTTGATCCAAATATTTTATTATATTTGATTTTCCTGGTTACGATACCCTGCACTTTAATGTTGTTGAGTGGGTATAATAGATAGAGAGCAAATATGCAAAAATAAAAAATTAAAAGCTATAAAATGAAACTTTATTAAACATTAATCGATTTGGATGTAAACTTTTTTTCACGTTTTCAAATTAATGTTTAAGACTGATCTAGAAACTAAACTATGATGAAAACGCCTTTGGTTTTTAAATCCAGTTAATCCAGTCAATCAATTAGTTTCCAACAAACTTCTGACAGTGGCATTAATTATTCTTTTGGGAATTTATTTGTTTATGAATATTTAGAATATTTCGTAGTCGAGCACATTTGGGGAAAGCAGCTCGACTGGTTTCGCTTTTGGCTTTTGCCTTCAGTTTGAAGCATTCTTGAGGCTCACAAATTGTTGGAAAACTTTGTCGGTGGCTTTTGATGCTGGTTGAAAGTTGCCATTTTGCAGAAACTTTTGGCATTGCTGCATATTGTAGCAGGTATCGATTCTGGACAATATGTGAGTGAAAGCCTTTAAGTGGCACTTAGATAAAAGGTAAATGGGGAAACACGACATTTAAATGCGGAAAATGTGTACATTTAATTGCTTCTTTTCTGAGATAGACCGGCTAAGTGGCTGTGGAAAATCAAAAGAGCAACTTGTGCAACGGTTTGCTTGTGGAAAAGTCGGTTGGCTTGTGAAAGACCTTATTTATTAATGTCCTATTTCAGACTACCAGTTTGCTAAGCTGCTGCCAGTTTAACAGTCATTAAAGCACAATAATGGCTTCTGCCAGTTTTAGTCTGCGACTACATCGTCTTCCTCTTCTTCAACGTCGGGGTTGGCAACTGGCAGCTGGCCAAGCGATGACAATATGGCCAAAGTGGCCTGTGCCTCTAACAGTTTCACAGTTTCATAGTCTCTCTCTCTCTCTCTCTCTCTCTCTCTCTGGCAGTAGTCACAAATCGCACGTAGTACAAAGGCCGAGCATAGAGAATGACGCATTTGGGTGCAAGCGGCAAGTGGCAAGTGGCATGTGGCCTCATGCGGAAGTTGTTAATTTGACGCACAAAAGGCGTCTCGCAATTGTTGTTGTTGTCGCTATCCCTAAAATGGGCACAAGTGGCGCCAATGCTGATGCGCTCCGTGGTGCAACAGGGCGTAGACGTATTGCACGTAATTACTCGCAAGACGGCTTTGACAGCTGCATGCCCCATGTATTGCCCCCAATGCAAACTTCAACTTGTTGCCATGACGATCACAGAACACAGGACATCGCCAGAGTGGGTGGCTCTGTTGGCTGTCCAATTAAACTGAGCAATTTATTGGTCAGTGCATTGGGCACGCGAAAGGGCCAAGTTGCAAAGGTGCAAAGGTGGTTTGCTGGAGGTGGTAGACAGTTAGTAAACGGCCACAACACTAACAACCAATTAGTGTAATTATTTTGAATTGCACACAAAACCCACACTTTTTGCTCATCACTCTTAATGTAACGAAACACTGGACTGAATATTCTGTATCTCTTTTCATTAATCTATTGAAAGGTACAAAATCGCCATGGAAACTTTTGCGTTTGTCGGAAAAGTGGGAGGCAAATTTAATGACAATGCACTTTAAAACTTAAAAGTATGGAAAATATTCCAGGACTGCAACTTTTTCTTAATCGCTGTGAATTTTTGCTTGAGGCAGACCTGTAAACATTTGAATGCTTACCTTTGTAGAAGCCTCTATTATACGCTCTTTGCGTTAAGTATTTTCGAGTTCTTTTCAAAGCGCAGTCACTTAAATACACTCAGGATAATTTTTGAAATATAGAAATGTATGCAGAAATTTTTAGAAAAAATGCATTTTAATATGCAGAATAAATGCAATAAGTTTTAGCTGTCATATGAATTTATAAATCACTTATAAGGTTTGTCTATGTGAAATCTGAAAATACACTTTTGCTTATAAATAATTAACAACAAAAAGCTAATGTTTACAGTTACTTCCTTGTACACATGGAAATCAGACATATTTTCCAAATTATGGAAAAATTTAAACTGAAATTAAGAAAAGAAAAACACCGCTCTCTATATAACAAGGTTAGTTATCCTTGTATTCAAAAGTGTGGATACTTTCTAAAATTCAGGACGATTTTTTTTCTGAGTGCATTTACAATTCAATACTGGAGCAGCGCAAGGGGATAACGAGTCGACAGTTGGCTTTGAATGTTGTCAGTTGCATTATAAAATATTCAGGCTTATGCAAGCATGTAAATGACAGAGCCGAGAGCGTCAAGAGCGTCCTTACAAGACTTTCACTCGCCGACCCGGCTGTGCCCCTTCCTGACTGGCTGCACGTCTACCTGCCCACGGGAGCAACCGGTTGAAAGTCGTTATCCTTTGCCAGCTCTGCTCTTGCAGCGAGCAACATGCAAATGGCCTACTTGCCCGATTGCTGTTTGCCTTTTGGCTGGGTCTTGACTTGACTTGGCTTGGCCTGGCTCGAGTTGAGTTGACGGTAGCCAACAAGTCCAAGAGTCAGCGGGGTGTGCGTGTGTGTGTCTGTGTGTGTTTCTGACTCATAGTCTCATAGGCTCAAAGCATTTACAATGCACACAATTACAGGTTTGGTTTCGGTTAAGGTTTCGCTCTTCCGCTCGTATCTGTTATGTGGTTTCGAGGTTCGAGGTTCTCAGCTCTGGCACACAAAAGATGCTTTTTGGCATTTCCGAGGCAGCCTGACAGTGCACATCCTGCATCCTTGAGCTACAAAACGGTACCTAAGCGCAGTCCGGCCTCAAATCATATTCGTTACGACAGCGAGCCATTAACATGTCCACTGCCAATGGCAGTTCACACAAATCGGTCGTCCATTAAAGATTCTCCCCACCGCAACCAACTAATCACAACTTTTCTGGGCCAGCCCCGATTGTGTGTGTGAGTGGGTGTGCTGGTGTGTGTGTGTGTGTGACGCAAACAAAACGTGCAGGACACAATGCTAGAACGCAATAAATAAATTTAATAACACTACTCGCTGTTCAGTTTGGCCTGGTCTATAAACTAAGCTGGTCGGTGGTCAGCGCACAGAAACTTTAACTTCGAGTGAATTCCAAAAAAAAAAGAATAAAAATATAAAAAATATAAAAACAAAATAAATATATATACATATATACTAAATGTGAACAACGCCAACGAAAGGCCAGTTTCCACACAAACAGTTCTCCTCATTAAATTAGTTTTCCGTGTTTTCCCTGCCAAACCGAGCAATGAGCACCAACAGTCGCAGCAGTCAGGCGATTTTGGGTACGCAACGAGGAAATAAAATTTAAAAAATAAAAAAACAAAAACATTTCACAGTAAAAGTAATAATAATTGTGGTTGTGAGAGTGGTTGCATTTGTGTTTTAATGCTATTGCCCTTGTTGTTGTGCTAATTTGAATGAATGCGACTGCGACTCGAAGCGTGGCAAACAACTTTGTGTGTGTGGCAACGGCAAAAGTTTTTAATAGAGTTCTTGGGTAGTTTAAAGCGCAACTTAAATAAAGCGACCAGTCGGCCAAGTTAGGTCCTTTGGGCAGCTGCCAAGTGGAACCCGCAACTTGTGGCAATTAGTACAAACTGCATATATACATTTATATATATGTATATACATTTCTGTTGCAAGCTGACCTGGCAATTATTTATCTTCTCGTATAGAAAATGCACACAAATTCCTAAGCAACCACAGAAACCAATAAGACACAGTTGCACATTAAATTGAATTCGAGTTTTGAGACGGCCTCAAAATATCGGACCGCACAGATAGTTTGTGGCAGTCGACCGCTGCCAGCATGCCAGTGGCAGCTACTCAGCACCGACATGCAGCACGACCACTAAACCAGCACCACCACCAACAGCACCACCAACGCACCGCCGGACAGCACCGGGCAACTGCACCGCAAAACTCCAACAAAATGCTGAGCAGCAACCACAGTAGTCCCCGCGAGATAAGTGCCTCGCCCCGAAGGGTGGCTCTCGACACAACCGCCTCGAACGGTTCCACAAGCGGCTTTGGCTTCAGTCGAGGTAAGGTTTAAACAACAAATAAGCCTAGTTTTGGATTAACTGTTCTCTGAGCAATCTGCCAAGTAGAGATAATGAGAAAATTAAAATACTGTGGACATGGGACTAAATCAAATATCTAATTTGAGTCTTGGCTTAGATATATTTCATATATATGTATTCAAATGTGTTGTATTTATGCTGATTAAATCACTGACTACAGGCTAACTAGTTATACGCAAGTGGGCTAAAACTAATGCAAGGGTTGGAAATCTTTTTCCCCCAAGACTGGAGCACTGTTTTTGATTTATTTCACATGGTTGTGAATTTCGTTGAATAAATTTTGGTTTATTTTTGAGACCAGCACGAAAACATAACAAAGAGAAAATTTGGGATATCAAACAATTTGCAATTTTCGTAATAAATGAAAAACAGGTGAAATATTTAAATAATTTCCCAGAGGCCTTGCAGCGACTCCCTTAATAAATCTCGTTTGCATCGGTGAATACGAGATCTGCAACTGAAATATTTCGCTCAATGAATTAATGTGGTTAGTCGCAGTTAACGTGTTTCACTTTTCATTTTTCATTTGCCACTTTCCATATTTTATTTTTCACTGCGACGACGCTTTTTACTTGTGCAGGCAAAGGAAATGCGCTCAAGTGAAATATGTTTTAAAATTGCCGAGGCGTGTTTGGCAACATCAAGTGGCAACGCTGCTAGGAAACGTGGGTTGGTGCGAGTTGGCGGGGGAGTGTGTTGCATGTGTGGAAGCACACATTTCCGCCGCATGCAGCGCCACATCCGTTCGTTCCGTGATAATTAAGTTGGCAAAGTGTTGGTGAAGTATGTAGAATATAAACGAGGCTAGAGGAGAGCAGGAGAACTGTCTGGCATACCGTGCGAGAGAAGTGACGCGCAATAAGTCTGCCACCAAGCAGCTAGACCACATGCACCACCCGCACCACCCACATCACGAACATAGACAGTGCCCGCTGGACTGCGCTTTAATTGATTTTCCAGTTGGCCACGTTATCAGCATGTGACTGAACGCAGCTGTCTCCCGCCTTCTGCCACCTGTCTCTTGCCCCTTTGCCACATTGCCTCCGGCTCAATTGTTTATCCACATTTCCAATCTCATCGCTTGTTGACAATCCTGTTTTACATGACATATGTACATGCAGAGTTATCCAAATACAAATACCCTGAAACTCAGCCAGAGAGAATATCTTAATTAATTTCCATTTAGGTCAGCATCTGGTTAACTGCTTTTTTCCACACCCTTTTCATTTATGCAACCGAATTAATTATTGCCTTGGGGTTAAGTTGCGGAATCTAGAAAAGATTTTCCTGCGAAAAAGTTAATGAGCATCTAGTTATATAAAGTTGCCAATTACCGAGCATTTCTCTTCTAGTCGAATATTATCTTTAGTTTCCGAGCAAATCAATGAAATGGACACTCGCTCGTTTCAATATGACCCTATAAAGGCAGTCAAACAAAACACACACAAACACACACACACACACCACAATACATATTCGCATCAATATTTCATGGCTCGGGCACCATTAAAGGACACTCGCAGAGCCGCACGACATCAACGGGAGGAAGACAAAAAAAGGCGCAATGTTAGCCGCCAAACAAAACGAAAAAAATAAAAAAAAAAATCAAATAAAATAAAATAAGCATCAACGAAGATTGAATGCTCTCAATTGAACTCTTTTTTAGCTATATTAATCATATTTCAGCTTAGCTTAGCTGAGCATTGCTTAGATTTAGTAAAAAAAACAACATGTTGCATGTTTAGGAAAAAAAAAACAGCATTGCTTAGATTTAGCAAAAAACAACATGTTGCTTTCTCTTTTGCACATTTTTGCAATAAATCACAGATTACAGAAATTCCATATTATTCATATATATATAGATATATTCTCAAAATTTTCATAACAAATAGTAAAATACTCAAATACAAAAGTCGTATGCCTAGTTTAGTACTCGGTAATAAAACATTATGTTTAGCACTTATTAAAAACTTAAAATTTAAAAAAAAAAAAAAATTAATAATTCCCATCCGAATACATTACAAAATTGATGATAAAAGTGAAATACCCTCTTCAAGGGCAATCAAAATAAAAGAAATAAGAAATTGTAGGGACGTTGTTGCCGTTGGCGCCGCATGCCATTCATTTATTATGCGTGTGTGTGTGTGTGTGTGTGTGTGTGTATAGTGTATAGTGTATGTGAGTGAGTGTTACTGGGGGCATGGAAGTCAGCATTGATAAAGTCATTTCATGTTCATGTCCAATGGCAGGACAACAACGCGTTGCCAGAATCAGAAGCAGGAGGAGCTCAGCAGGAGTATCGACTGCGAGCTGAGAGCTGAGGCTGCCACACGCTAAAATATTGCTTCGAGTGCTTGCAGCAAGCATCGTTTTTCATTTTTCATTTCGCTTTTCATTTTTATTGCCACGAAATGTGTCGTCAATGTGCAGTTATGAATTATTGATTGAATATTTCCCTAAGCCGGACATTTGGGCGACTTAACAACTGTCTGCCTTCAAAGTGGCCCTGACAGTTTGATATGTAGCCATTATCCAGAGCTGACTGCAATTAGTGGGTTGCCTCTGATTGCCAATATACAACTTTAACCAGGGCCCCCTGGCAACTATCATTTCTGACAGTGGGAAGAGCCACATTAAGTGCCACCCACCATCCTCTCTGGAGGCCAATCAGGCCTCATAAATTGAATGTGCATATTTCATTTTGGTCGAGCTCCATGAATTTCCCTCTGCTTTCATATTTTATGAGAACAGGGGGGAAAAGATAAGGCAGTAAAGAAGAAGAAGGCAGCAAACGAGAAAAGGAACCATTGACAATCAGCTCACTTTACCAAATGAACTATCAGCAGTGGATTAAAATTGTGAAGCTGTTCAACTATTCATGAGTGCAACAGTTTGTGCAACAATCCAAGAGTGTTTTACTTTATTTTCTTTCTCTTTTTGTTTGTGAACAGCTGCTGTGTTTCTTGGCCACTCAGCTATTTACGAGTGCAATATTTTATGGAGTGGACCACAATTTGCAGTTATCTGTTGTTTTTTCTTGCCACAAAATGTGTTTAGGATGTCCACTTAAAAGTGTAACAAGGCCACAAGTTGTTGTTGTTGTTCTTGTTCAAGCGAACATTTACTTGACTTCCACAATCACAATACACTCAGTATGCAAACAAACCGATGTGTGTGTGTGCGGGTGTGTGGGTGTGTGTGTGTGTGGGTGTGCGGGTGTCTGGCAAAAACTTTCACTTCGAGACAGGGACAGTGACCTCATATGACAATAATTCGACGCATTTGTGGCACAAGTCACAAGCCACCCACCCACAGCCACCCAGTCACGACAAAAAGCGCAAACGTCAACAATTACAGGGCGCAAGAAACCGACACAACACCACCCATCATCCTGCACCACCAACACTCTCCCGTTAGGCCCGGGCAATTGCCATGCCAGGACATTGTGTGTTCTGTCTGCTGTCTGTTGTCTGTTGTCTGCCCCGTTTACGTGTCCGTGTCCGTGTCCGTTTTTGGGTATCTCTGCCACAGGCTTTTGCCAGTTCTTCCGTTAGCATTTAAGTGCGACATATTTGCCTGGCTAATTTCAGTTGCTGAGCACCGCCGCAGGACATGCGGTTCAAAGTCCTAGGCCTCCATGTGAAACGTCATCTCCAGTTTTTGGCATCTGCTCTCAGCCACATCAGTTGATAAACTCGTAATCTGACTAGGCTACTTTCTTTTATGCTTCTTTATGCTAGTTGTTGTGGACGCTTTAACAATTGAGTCACGAAATGTTTAGTGCTTTAGGGACCGACTTATCTGAGACTATAAGATCTGTTTAATTTAGATTAGCATCTTTAGTGAATAGTTGAAATACCCATCAAGATATTCTAACTGCCTATTTCAATTGCTATTGTTGCTTTAAGACTGAGACTATAATTTAATATAATCAATAGTTTAAATAACCAACAAACTGACTAGCTTTGATTGTTCCTATGCTAATACTAATAACTAAATGCAGTTAAGTCCAGCTCAACTTATATCTTAAGGAAAATTAATTTTGTAGCCCTACCAAAATTACTAGTTTC
Source organism: Drosophila mimica (assembly GCA_037043585.1). Lineage (NCBI taxonomy): Eukaryota > Metazoa > Arthropoda > Insecta > Diptera > Drosophilidae > Drosophila > Drosophila mimica. The sequence goes on from JBAMBE010000579.1 coordinate 8,664,336, forward strand.
GATTGTTATTTTGCTCCTTAAAGAGTAGTTGTTTTTTTTTCAAGCTTTAATTTTCTTAAATGCATTTGGAGGCAGTTCAGCTCCTGTCTTGAAGGGCATTTCATCTTCAGCTCCGTTTTCTTGTCATTGTTTTGGGGGCATTTCCCAAACGTTTTGTTTTCTCGTCGTCATCTTTTGCTCATTGTCATTTCATGTTCTCCGCCGCATTTCGATATGACACAGCCGTCAACTATCTCTTTCCCTCTCCATCTCCATCTCCCTCTCACTTTCAGTTCTGAGTCAGCTGTCAGTCAGAAATCTGTTTATGTCCTTTTTTGTGGCTTTTCTTTTGGGCTATTTTCTTTTGCTTTGGCAACGCCTTCGTCTTCGTCTTCGTCTTGATTTGTTTGTGTGCCACCAGTTAACTGAAATCCTTGTTTCGATACGCAAAGTGCTTTAGCGCTTTTTTATGTTTGTCTATAAAAATGCGGAAAAGTGCCTCGGAGGCGAATGCTTTCATTTTCTATATATCTTAGTGTCACGGGCAAGTTTATCCTCGCAAGCTGAGCTGCACCATTTCAGCAAAAGGCATTCCTTGAGAGCCAACACGTGTACAAATTCCCAATGTTTAAGCTCGAGAATGTATTGCCGCTCTAGACGACCAGAGGAGCATTTCAGGTTATCCTGGCAATTTGTCTGCCACTCGAGAGACACAGAGAGATAGAGAGAGAGAGAGAGATAGATGTCCAAATCAATTCGCACATTAATCAAATGACTGAGATTAATTAACTGCTGTGGCCCACGGCACCGGTCCGACTCTGCTCTGTTCTATTCGATTCTGTTCTGTCTGTTCTGCACCCTCAAGTGGAGGGGGCAGTAAAGTATTGTGTATGCATAAATGCCACACAGAACGACACTCATACGCATTGTAGTGCCACATTTAACACGACACTCCAGCATAGGAGTTGGAGTGGCGGCTGGAGGAGGGTGCCTCTTGAAGACTTGGCCTGGTTGCGAGTGTGAGTGGCATTTAATGAAGCGTAAATGGTAATTGACGGCTCAAAGCCGAATCCCAACTGTTCCCATCTCTTTCCCTCTCCCTCTCGCTCTGCCTCTATGTGTGACCCAAATGTGCGACAGTTCGACAAGAGATTCGAGTACGTTCATTAGAATGCCAACAAATATCATGGCTGTGCCATCATAAGGAGTAGTCGATGTTCTACTCACATCCATTCCATGCCGGTAAACAAATACAAAAAAAAATTGATGTTTTCACACAAATTGAAAAGCGGCGCTCAAGTGGGTGATACTACACTACAATAAAAGTCGACAGCAGCAGCAACAGCATGTGGAAGATGTCATGAATTAATTTTTGTCGCCTGTACACACGAATCGAGCCAGGTGACAAAAAGGCGATTCGCCATTTCCGACTCTTTCAACAACTTTTAGTACAGCGTGTGCTAAAACTAACAACTCAACTCTCTTACTCTCTTCCGCTCCCACACTCTCTTTTTCTCTCCCTCTCTCGCACTCTCTCTCACTCTCTCGTTTAAGGATTTCCCCAGGCGAAAAAAGCTTGTCGCTAAAAGCTTTGTTCCTGAAGTTTTAAGCCGGGGCATAGTTAACGTGGCGCATTGTGCGCAAGGTCAGTGCAAGCTGGAAAAAAGAGAAAAGGTAGAAAGCTGGAAGGGGCAACTATGCAATAGCAACACCAGCAACAACAACAACAATGAGAACCATGGCAACAGCAGCCCAGATGCAGCTGCAACGACGCAATAAAAAAGCTCTTTGATCATTTGCCATTTAGCATACGTTGAGCAATTTGTCCGTCTCCCTCTCGACCACTGCTGCTGCGGCTTGCCGTTGATAACAAAGTTTTCTTTTGGACCCTCTCACGCAAAGCTCTGGTGCTGCTGCCGCTTCTGCTGCCGCTACTGCTGCTGTGAGTGTGGCAGCTGCTATAAAAGGATGCTCGCTGGCGGCGCACTTTCAGTTGGATTCTGAACGAGGCAGCGACAACAACGGGACAAAAACACTTGGAGCAGCCAACGGACACAGAGGACGCCAGCCCAGGATGATGATGAGGATGAGTGGAAAGAAGGAGTGCTAGCAAAACTAGCTCAGTGTAGTGTGTATGTGTGTGTGTGTGCTTGTGTGCGTGAGTGTGCGTGCAACATACATGCATACATACTAAACCCAGCCAGTCAGCTAGCTGGATTTGTTGTGTTCTGTCAATGTATTTGTGTTGTTGACTGCGACCCGTTGTGTAAAAGTGTGGAAAAGTGTGTGCGTGTATAAGTGTTAGCGTGTACGTGTGTGTGTGTGTGTGCCATGCATCATTTCTATTTTGCTCGGCGAGTCACGCATCAAAGCTAAGACTGCCCCACCATCCAACACCAGTAGCACCACCATCAGCACAATTTGAGTGAGGCCTGAGCCTCGAGTTTTGATTTGAGGCTGCTTGACGCACAGCTCGAGCCAGCTGCCACAGCCGTCGCCCTGGCGTCGTTTTGTGAGCGCGGCTTAATGCCGGACTCGATGATGGATATGGAGCATCGGGATCATCAGCTGCATCGACATCAGCAGCCGCAGCGTATCGTTGCCACAACAAGCACAAGCACATTTGCACCACCGGCGCCAGCGCCAACATCAACATCAGCCGTATCAAGCAATGAGCACAGGGATCGGGATAGGGACCATCAGCTGCCTATAACGGGTACGCCAAGCATGCAGCATCACCAACTACAGCCGCAGCAGCAGCAGCAACCCGTCATGCAGCAGCAACAACAGCAGCAACAGCAGCAGCAACCCGTCATGCAACAACAACAGCAGCAGCCACCACCTCCGCAGTTAAGAGAACGTGAAAATCACCACCAGCAGCCGCAGCAGCAGCAGCAACAGCAGCAACAGCAACAGCAGCAGTTGCCCCTGCCGCACAGTCATCATGCACTTATGCAGCAGTCGCATCAGCAGCAGGCGATACACAGAGCCGAGCAGCGACGAGGTAAGTTCAGAGTTGAGCACATAAACAAATTCCTGGAATCGCCAGGGGAAATGCCTGTATACACATAAATCTGTATAGTATATATATATAGTATAGATATATATATAGTATAGAGTCCTAATTGTATATACCACATAAGTTGAGCTGCTGCTGCTGATGCTGGGCTGTGTTTTATTCTCGTTACTAATTTATATGCATTTCCTCTGGACTTGTTGCGTGGCAGCGCAAAAAAGTATGCTACACTTTTTTTAATATGTACACTTCCGCCATTTTGCATCTGATGACCATTACTATTCACGGCGTATTTTCATTAGCGTATACAACAACAACAAATATCAAAGAAAACGCTTTCAAATCACTTTTTGCCAGCACAAAGCTCCCCAATCGCTCAACAGGCTCATAATTTATTGATGCAATTTGGCTGCCAACTGATCGAAAAAACAAAAACAAAACCGAAAACGAAAACGAAATCTAAACATAAAACAAGCAAACAACTTTTCATGTGTGTATCTGTGTGGGGCATGTGCGGGTGTGTGTGTATGTGTATATCTGTATTTGATATTAATTTATTTTTTTTTATTTATGACTCAAAGCTTGCATCAAGCTGTACTTTTTTCAATCTAATAAGCTGAACTTTATTATGCAAATATACGAGAGTGTGCCTGTGTGTGTGTGTGTGTGTGTGTGGGAGTGTGTGTGGTATTTCATTTTATATGCACGCTAATCGCATCATTAGGCGCTCTGACAAAAAAAGGGGTTTTCCGTGGCAGCAGAATTTTGGCCGCTTCACATTTGGCATGCAAAATTCAATCAGTGCCATACAACAAAAAAGTACACACATATATACACACACACACACCACAACAACAAAAACAATGGCAAAAACAGCAACAACATTAACAAGTTGACCCATTTTCAGCGCAAAGCTTTTTTGCCAGGGGCTGCTGCTGCCACTGTTGCTATGACGTATGCGGCTGGGAGTGGAAGTGGAAGGGGGAGTGGTGAGTGGGAGAGGGAGAGGGAGTGGGTGGTAGTGGAGTGGAGGTGCAAGTGGGTGGCCGTCGGACGCCTGGCCAGTCATTAAAAAATTATGGCTACACTGGCTGCCACGCTGTGAATTAAGCTCCCAGATTAAGTCCAAGAATTATGATCATCTCTCATTTTATTTTTAGCTATGGGCTTTATTTTATTTGGTGCTACATTTTGTGGGTCTACACTTTAAATTGATTTAAAATTTACGCTATAAATTTATGTACCCGAATACTTTAACCGTTTACTTTGAAATACACTCACTCATGCCAACTAATTACATTTCAACTCAACACGAAAGGTAACAAAATTTGGCTATAAATCTATTACCAGATACACACACACACACAGTAACGCACACACACACATACCTAAACAGACCCTCATTTGTCAGCAGCAGCACCACAAAAATACTTTCCTCATCCGCACCCTGCAACCCACCAATCCTCATTCGCATCCGCATCCGCACATTCAAATTGACGTCAACGCCATTGCAATTATTTTGAAATCAATTTCAATAAAAGTTTGTTTGGGGTGGTGGTGGTGGTGTAGGTGGTGTGGGGTGACTGAGGTTTTAACAGCATGTTGGCTTAACGTGTCCTCTTTAGGTGCCACCACACAAATACATTCCAATCATCAAAGTTGCCGAGCGTAAATTGCAACTACGAGAGTTTCACAGAGCCACAATTTCTGTTTGTCTGTTTGTGCGAATGGAGCTCGTTAAAAACACTTTGAAGCCACAGTGACTGGGACTGGGAGTGGGAGTGGGACTGGGGCCTTGTTGCAAGCTCTCGATGAACTGTAATTGAAACTGAAATGGAAACAGCAACACTAATTGCCACAATCCCCCGCCCCCAAAAAATACCAAGAGCAAACATAAATACGATACGAGTACTCGTAACATTCATTCCCAAAAAGCATGGCATGCATCATCTATGATTTAATTTGAATTTTACCTTTAGTTCGATTCAGTTAACTAATTAGTGGCTTTTGCATGCAGCAGTCACCGGCTCCACCACCTAAAACATAAACAACAAAAAATAAAAATAAAAATAAGCCACAAAAGTAGAAGCAAACCATGTCCATTCCCTTGTCCAATTAATTTTTACAATTCATTTGGTTTATCGTATTCTTGCAGATACACAAGCAAAACATTCACATGGATTTCTCTATTGTAAGTCGCACTAATTTGGAAAAATCCAAAAGTAAAAAAAGAAAACGAAAAAAGAAACTGAAAACAAAAGAAAAACCAAAAACATAAATCCCCACATCCTCTAACAACAAAACACAACAAAACACACACAATTTACAATTTACAATTTACGCTTTAACTTTTAACAATCTACGATTATTTATCTATCAAGTGTTTCTCTTACTCTTCCTCTTGTAAGCCATTTTGCTTATGGCCAACTGGCGCGCGCTCTTAACTTAAGTATGCTATAGTTTCACGTTATCCCTTTTTCCTCTTCTTTTTTTCGGTTTTTCCTTAAAGTGCCCAAGTGTACAACTATTTTTTCCTTTTGACTGAAACAAGGCTTTCACAGCACCTTTCGGGCTTACAAATGGGCGACTTGTTGGCCGCAACAGAATCTTTTGAATTTTTTGGCTAAACTTAAAGCGAGTGATTTTGTGAAAATTAAAATACATTTTTTATTTTTGGCAAGCGCGATTTGAATTGCAAATAAATGGACTGATAATTTTGTGTGTGTAAACCTGAAGTGAAATTTGCAGCATTTTCTCTATACTCTTGTCTTGTTGCCACTTTGCGCTATAATTTTCTGTATTCTTGGCCAATTTACCCGCAGCGGACGAGGAAATCAGTGACAAAGCTTCAACATGCGGCAAGTTGCTGATATTTTTATCCGTGGCACTAGTGATAATGACGCTGCCCTTCAGTCTCTTCGTCTGCTTCAAGGTAAGTCAACTACTGCAACTAATTTTAATGCAGAAAAATTATTATAATTATAAGTTATATGATTTTTCCCTGTCAGTCGGATACCATCAGCTTTCCATGCATAAATAGTATTAATGTTTTAGAAAACATGAGCATTTTTTCATTGAACAAATTTCAAAGATAAGCATCACATTAAAGGCGACAAAAACAGATGCCAAAACTAAACTACAAAAAAGTAGTTTGCTTAGATTAAATCAGTACTTAATTTGACGTTGTTAAATATAAAAACAAATAGTTACTATCACAACAAACAGTACAAACAATGTAGATATAACTATCTGTAGTATTTATAACTTGACACTGATGTTGACTTTTTTACATTAAATGCTTCAGAAGTCGTGAAAATTTATACAAAACGCTTTTTTCAAAGATTGGCATCACATTAAAACTAATGTTAATATTTGAACAAAGACAAAAAATGGCAACAGTAAAAAACGTAATTTGCTTAGATTAAATCAGTTTACATTTTTTTGTAACAAAATGCAAAAATAATAGTTTAAATCGCAACAAGCAACAAAGAAAATAGATATTTATCTATCTGTAGGCTTAAATTATAGCCTAAAACCCCATCAGTCGTTGAGAGAATGCAATTCTTTTTAGATGATATCATGCGAAAAGCATCCGCAGCAGTTTGTGGCTGTGGCAGGTTTTTTGGCCGCTTCTTCTTGGCCAGTATTCAATTTCATACCGCTCTCTCTCTCTCTGTCTGCCTCTCTCTCTCTCGCTCTCTTTCGCTCTCTATTATATACTCTTTGCATCTCTTTCCGTTTTGTCTTGCTCACATTTTGCAGGTGGTGCAGGAGTACGAGCGCGCAGTTATCTTTCGTTTGGGTCGCCTTATGCAGGGCGGTGCAAAGGGTCCAGGTGAGTAATGGGGACACGGGCGGTTGGGATGGGGCTTGTTGTGGGGTTGCCTATGCAAATTCGAGTGTGTTGAATGGCGACGAGAATTTGTGTTAATGGCTGCACTTGCTCCAAATTAGCGCACAGCTTTTGGTTGCCGCACCACTTAAGTGATTTTGCCGACACATTTGTCGCAGATTAACCAAACTGGCCGACAACTGTACTCGTTTGCCACATAATTCATGACTCTATGCGTACTCTCTCTCTCTCTCTTTTCCCCGCTCTCTCTCTTCCCACCTCTCTCTCTCTCTTTGTCTTTCTCTCTCTGCAGGCATCTTTTTCATCCTGCCTTGCATTGACTCGTATGCACGAGTGGATCTGCGAACTCGCACCTACGACGTGCCGCCGCAGGAGGTAAGTGAGATATATAACAGCAGCAACAACTATATATTCTATACGTATGTTGTTGTTGTTAGACGTACACATTCACACACTCACACACACACACATACACACAACACTATCTAAACTTAAACAAGTTAAAAATAAAATAAAAACATAAACAAAAAAACAGCAAAGAAAAAACTGTTAGCTTCGCCACATGTTTTATTCCAAGCCACACACAATTTGTTAACCAACAATTTCTTTGATTTGTGTTGGCCCAAAGCACACACTCACACACACACACAGAGCTGTTGTGTTGATTTTGCTGACGAAGCACACACACACACACACACACGCACACACACAGACACACACACACAGGATACGCAACTAGAGCGTGAATTACGCATACGCAACGTTCTTTTTTTGTGCCTTTCTTTACGTTTCCTTTGGCATACCTCTCTATGTGTGTGTGTGTGTGTATGTGTGTGTTTTCTTTTTTTCCTGTGTGTGTTGTTGTGCTTGTTGTTGTTGTTGTCGCATGTCATGCTGTTTACTTTGGCTTTCGTATCTGATTTGTCTTTTTTTTCCTTCTGTTTCTTGGACTTGCGTTTTCCTGCGTAACTGTGTTTCTTCTGCTCTGCTGCAGCAGCTTTTCACTCTCTCCGTCTAACTACTACTACTTTTCGCCAGATACTTTTCTGAGCCCCAACAAACACACACACACACAAAGCTAAACACAGATACACACACATACAGCACATAAAGCTGAAGCAGCAGCTCTACTTAAATTCTTGTTGCATTTGCTCACTTTTCTTTTGCATTTTGAGATACACACACACACACACACACCAACGCACACACACCCAGACTGTATTGTTGTTGTTGTTGTTGTTTGTAGTCTTGCTGTATCTGTTGTATGTTTTAAATGCTATTTAACTATGGTACTCGTTGTCGTAAGATATTGCAGTTTTAATTATCATTATTATCGTCACTAAGCCACACACACACATTTACACACACACACACACACACTCTGACAAACTAACAATCCTCTTACAGAGAAAAATCGCCTTCATTTATTAAGTTATTTTTCAATGTGCCCAGATTTATTTAATTTTACTTTAACTCATTGCATAACTGCGTGGCAAAGTTTTATCTACTAACTACTAAAATCTCGGAGAGAGAAAAGAAAATAAATCCGTATTAAATTACGGCGTCGCGTGGAGCAAACAAGAAGAAGAAAAAAATGAAATTATCCATTTGCCGCTGCTTATTTCCACCCCAACTTAGATAATCATTTTCTTCTTTTTTTTTGTTTTTCTCATTTATTTTTTATGGATTCTCGTGCACATTTGCAACTTACTTTCGACAGCGTTTTCCATTCTGTTTTCAGTTCAGTTGGTTTTGAATTCCCTTTTTCTGTTTGCTTAAAACGCATGAAGGACACTGCGGCAAAGCCCCCAGCATCCACACAGAAACTAAATCAACACAGAACTGAACCCTTTCCTTCTTTTTTTATTTATTTATTTTCCTTGTGTTCTTAAACCAATGTGAAGTCTTCTTGTTGTCGATGTTGATGTTGATGTTGTTGTTGTTGTTGTCGTTGTCGTTGTCGTTGTTGTGTGAAAGTGCATACGAAATGATATCGTGGATGTCGTGTGTTCATTTATAATTTATGTACAATCTTCATTTAAGTTGTTACGTGTCTTTAACTTCAACTTATTACAATTTGCATAGTTGTACAACTCTGATTGTGTTCTTGCAATTAGAAAACGAAGCAACCCAACCCAAAAATATGAAAAGCATAAAATGATCAACTGAAACTCAACTCTCTCTTTCTCTCTGTATAACTCTCTCTGTCTATCTATATCTGATTCTCTGTGTTCAGCAGAGCACTTAAATGCACTACAGACTACTCCTCTTCTTTCTCTCAAAAATTGGTGGGCGGGGGCCAGGGGGGCAAATCAAAAATTGAATATAAACAAAATTATAAAAAAAACCTAAACTGAACAGCACAAACCAAAATTGGCTCGAATGTAAAATGTTTGTTCACTGAACACAGGGTAAAAATACACACACGCTCTCACTCTGTACCAAACGCACACACCCACACACTCCCTCTCTTTCTATCTCTCACACCCACACACACACACAGACACACAGGTAGCTGCAAAGTATGCAACAGAAAGCAAAAGCCACACAGTATTAATTATTGAAATACCTTTCACCACTTAACTGCACACACAAAGCGTCGACATCTGTCTATCCCTCTCTCCCTCTCTGACTCTCTCTATCTCTCTCTATTTCTCACTTCTCTATGTAATTTTAACTCTGTCTTGCTCGCTCACCCGCTCGAACAAAACACTAAATAGTTTAATAAACTGCTTAGTTCTCCGTCTCTCTCTCTCTCTCTCTATCACTCTCTCTCTGTCTATCACAATCTCTGTGTCTGTTTCTGTCTATCTAACCCACGCTCTATATCTAACTCTATATATACCTAAATATATATATACTGATTTTGTTTTTGAGCTATGTTCGTTTTGTTTAGCGAAACAATTGTTTTTGTTATATGAAACCAATCGAAACCAAACCAAAACCAAAAAACAAAAACCCCCCTAAAAAACAAAAGAAACAACCCTTAAGACATAAAAAAAAACCAAAAAATAGATTACACAAAACTACCAAATGCACTTACTTTTTGACACCCCTACTCTCCCTCCTCTCGATTAAGAGTTCGAATAATTTTTGAGAGCATGCTAAGTATATATTTCCATAAATGTCTATTCTAAAAGCTTTCTAACTGTGAAAACTAATAATAAAAAAGAAAAATTCTTAAAACTCGTACTCACACATACACACACACACACATACGCAAACATCAATATATATTTGTTAAGTAAAAGTACATTATTCATGCCGTAAATGAGTCGAGATTCAAAAACAAATTCAACATTTAAATGTACAGACTTAAGTTTAGTATTCACTCACTAACTAACTAACCAACACTCACACACACTCAGACACTCGTAAATACATGCTTTTAGTTACGACAAACAAAAACCAAAAAAAAAAAAAAACAAAGATTTATACTCGTATATTATATATATACTTATACCACTAACTAAATAACCGTTAACATTTGATCTGTTCGAGCACTAGCGAAGGACGCTTTAACGTACGCACCCCAACAAACAATGAGAGATATATCATGATTTAGCATATATATCTATACACCAGTATACAGTATATTTATATATATAAATATGTACATACACTTATATATTTATATATATCTATATATATATACGTATACGTATCTATATCAAGCAAGCAATCCATGTCGAGTTCATCTATGTGTGTTTTGCGTGGTTTAGGCTGTTTAAATGTGGGTTTAACTCGTTTAACTCGTTTACAACTATCAACAAATAAACAAAAATCAAAAAGAAAATCAAATCGAAAAAGAAAATCGCACGCATGAAAAATATGAAAAAAGAAAATGCCGCCGCCGCCCGCCAACGTCTAGTTAAAAGTAATAGTTACTAAAATACCGTTAGCCTAGTTAGCAAGACTACAGCATATATCTATATAGCATATAGAATCAATCAACTTGAATTACTTCGATCTCACAGCGATGCCATTGAGCAAAATCAGTTCGCCCTCTTTCTTTCCCTTCAGTCTTTAAAATTCTATCTATATCTCCATCTCTATCGCTATCGCTATCTCTATCTCTATCTATCTCTCACTCACAATAGTCAGTGCATCCAGTCTAGATATATAATTTTCAGTTGAAATATGATTTAACTAACAAAAACAATATCCAATTGAAAACAATCGAAATCGGAAACAAATCGAACTCTGCAAATTGTAATAAATGATAATAATTATATACCATATATATTTTCGAAGCTCATTAGCTTAGCTGTTACAGTGTATAAACAAATATGTATGCAAAATTGTTAAATTCAAAATACAAAATGCAAAAAACCAAAAAAAAATCAACTCCATTTATTTCCAATTAAAATCAATGAGATTAGTGCCCAGTAAATAAATTTAATTGAATCTATTATTATTTAACTATTGTTCACTTACGTCGCATTGTTCTTTCATTTAATCTTCATGCACACACACACTCTTACACACACACACTTACACACTCACACACACACAACAACAACTGCAGTTTATCATCCAATTATTCCACCTACTATCCCAAGAATACACACGAACACACAATCGCACACTTCTCTCTCACACACACACACACACACACACACACACACAAATAACACACACATATACACATTGAGCACTGGCTTAATACTCGACTATTGTTCGAATTTTAAGCCATTGTTCTGGCAAATTGATTTAGAGTACTGAATAGAAATGGCTGTGGTTAAGAATAAGCTCTTTGGGGAATTCAAATCGGCCCCCTTCAACCAACTCAGCGCTTGGCTTAAAGAACTGGAAGCGGTAACCAAACTAGTTGGCAAGTTTTTGACCTCGCTTCAGATAGGTTATAATTTAGGTATTCATGGCTAATAAATTGCAAGCAGCCTACAAACTTATTCATCCAATCTCTCTCCGAAAGACGGTCAAGCAAAGTGCGCTTTAAGAATATGAAGTATACGCACAGTTGTGCATGGGGAAAACCCGTTAAAGCTTTGCTGTTGATTTTTATGATAATGTGGAAAAGCAGGAAAAACGCTCAAGCACATCGGGCCCAAACGACACTTAACAACATTGACACCAAGCCCAGAGAGCACAATAAAAAGTGGTCTAGACACGGTCCAAGCTGAATCGCCAAGCTGAATCTTGGCCAGGTCGTAAAACCATCTCAACTTGTGCACACAGCCTGCCCCAAAAAATGGGGAGAAACTTTTGCGTTTGCCGCCGTTTTTGTGTATGCGAATAATAATAATAGTTTTGATGGGTTCTGCGTTTGAGTTTCTTGAGTTTGTGTTTGAGTTCTTGGAGTTAACGGGGCGAGAAAAGAAAAGAACCAGAAAGGCAATCGTATTACAAACAGAAAAACCCAAAAAAAACCCCAAAATAATCAAAGACCCCCCAAAGACATTGTACAAACGAAAACATTTCTCTATCGCAATCTCTCTTTCTCTCTCCATATATATATATATACATATATATATTTCTCTATTTCTCTCTCTACCTATCTCTATCCACCCCTACCCTATCTCTCTATCTCTCTCTCTCTCTCTCTACCTATCTCTCTCTCTCTCTATTTCTCTATCTGTTCTGTTTCTGTGAGTATACTCGTTATATCTTTAACAAATTAAACGCATTTGGTTTTTAAGTTGATTTCGTCGTTTAGTCTGCCTCTTGATTTGCAATCGTTTTCCTATATATATATAATAAAAAAATAAAAAAAAAAACAAAAGAAAACATATGTATGTACTACAACTACATATGTACTATATATATATGTATATGATTTGTGCAATATACCCATACCTATATCTTATACACTGTAACTTCAAAGCTCTTGAGTTTGCTCCACGTATCGCTATCGAGCTCATATCACAAAAAATAAAATTTAAATATGAATCCAACAAAAAAATCTAAAACAAATATAAGAAAACTGCTGCCTTCGTAAAGTATCTTGTACATATCCATTCATATCTGTGTGCAAAACGCCGCTTGACTCGAGTTGCCCAAATTCGCAATCTAAAATGCAAACTGCAAACTGCAATTTCCCCGAAAATAACGCAAAACTGCTTCTGCACTTGAGAAAAAATGAACACAAACAAAACACAAGCAAATAATCAAAATAAAAGCAATGACACCATCCCCCCCTCTCTCTCGCTCTCTGTCTCTGTCTCTGTCTGACACTTTTGTGTTGTATTCGTCTCTGTCTGGCGTGAAAGTTTGCACCCTGCACTTAGTTCTAATAAAGAAAACGACCACGAGTCAAGTGCATATTCTAAGCAAAAAGCTACTGAATTATTCATACATAGTTGCACAGATACAGCTACAGATACAGATACAGATGCAGATACAGAAAACTTCAGCTTATAAGCACATAGATACATATATGTACACATGTACACATGTACACAGTCGCAGCAAACAATAACAAGCATAATCTGAATAAAAGAATAACCAAACAAAGCAACAATAGAGCAACAACAAAACAAAAATATAATCCTAAAAGAAAGCACAAAAATAGTAGAGACAAACAAAGCAAAAAAACAAAGCAAAAAAAAAAGAAAAACAAAGCAAACAAAAAAATTCCACCCACTGCATCTTGTAGGTGCTCACAAAGGATAGCGTTACGGTTTCGGTGGATGCAGTGGTTTACTATCGGGTATCAAATGCAACCGTCTCTATAGCGAACGTGGAGAATGCTCACCATTCGACCAGACTACTGGCACAGACTACTCTACGAAACACAATGGGAACTCGGCATTTGCATGAGATACTCAGCGAGCGTATGACGATTTCCGGCACCATGCAGGTGAGTTCTAAACAAGCTGACAGCGAGACAAACTATGTCTGCCTGCAAAGATCCAACCAACCAACCAACCAAGCAACCAACCAACCCCCCCTCAACCCTAAACCCAACCCTCGAGCACGTAATTGACTTATGTGTGTGCCCCCGTCAGACCTGAAATCTCTCTTCTAGCCACTTGCCACTTGGCACTGCTGCTGCTGCTGCTGCTGCTAATTATTCAGCGAGTTGCAGCAAAACTTTATACATATTAATTGCTAATTGCAAACATTTTTGCAGCAGCTGTCACACATAATCCACGTATCTCTCCACAAAAACAAAATAAAAGTTGCAAATTGAATGCGCACATCTTTGGGCCAGCAGCAGAAGCATCAGCGGCTCAGCTGCCAAAACTTAACCCAAATTTCGCTCAAGCTTCAGCTTTTTAGCTTTTCAGCTTCTCTGCATTTTATTTATTTATTTTTATGGTCTTACTATAAAAAAAAAATAGTTCAAAATCCGTTTCCCTACCACCCCCCCGCAACCAACCCCTTTTATCGCCTGACAAAGAAAATGGCTAAAAATCATGTTAGCTGAATGCTGGCGTCGAACATGACCAGAATGCCAAAGTTGGCAAAGTTGTTTGGCTCTTCCACTCCGTTAGACGCCAGCAAGTGCTGCATTTTTCAGTTTAGCGGTTTCAAGGATGCTGCAGCGACCCACAAAAACACAAAAAAAAAGTATATATACTATATATATATCTGATCCAAACATAATATGAAGAAAAATGCGAAATGTGAAATGTGAAAGGCAAAAGAGTAAAAAAAACCATCACAGTTAACAGCACGAAAAAAAATCGTGTGTAAACAGAAACTAATGTGTTTTTACTGCTATTTTTAACACACACACACGCGAAATTCTACAAAAACACACACACACTCATATACACCTACACACACACACACACATGTACCTGCCAACTTTATGTGGGCCAAATCATAAACAGGTTCAGCTCGACGAAGCCACCGATGCTTGGGGCATCAAAGTTGAACGTGTTGAAATGTAAGTAGTGCAACTTTTCTATCACACACTCGCACACACACACACACTCCCAACACAAACACACTTTCATGCATAACGGTTTCTATGTCAAAATGTAGTAGGTGGTCGTGGTTGGCATTTTGTGTTCGGGGTCCCCTTTTATTACAGGCGAGGGAGTACACGGACTGAGGGACGCTCCATTGGCCTTTGTCTGCTGTCACAGTTGATGCGTTGTTGTAATTTATTATTAGCCAAGTGGGATGCTTCTCTGCCCGACACACCAACACACCAACACACAGCTGCTATTCCCTGCAACTCTTGACAGCTTGTCAAATACATGACCAACAAAATGGGGAACAGCTGCAATGGCCAAAACAACTTGACGCGTTTGCTGTTGTTTGCTGTTGTTATTGCTGTTATTGTTGTTGCAATTGTTGTTGTTGTTGTTGTTGTTGCGGCTTAGCTGTGGCTACCAGCCTGCGGCCCTTTTGTCAACGCTTTTTTTTTGTTGTGCCTATGAAAATTGTTACATTTTTATGACAGTCTTATGGCACTTCCGATTTTTTTTGTTGTTCGGCAACATTTTTATGAAATTAATCAGCCGATAAATTTTTGTTTGGCATGGTCCATGAAATATGGTCGACATTTTATCATCATAGCGGCAGTAGATGGAGGACGAAAAGACAACAATTTAGTGGCATCATAGAAATGAACAAACGAATAGTTTACACCCTTGCAAATTAGACCATTAAAATTTAGTTGCACATTTAAGAAATCGACTTAGACTTTTACATAGATATAGAATTATAGAAAAGTTAATTGAGAGACTAAATAACTCATCGAATCGGCTATTGATGATGGTCAAGAATATTAATGCTCTTCAATGTCAAATGTTATTCTCTTCAAGGGCATATAAGAATAGTTTTATACAATTTCCATGCAGCAGACTTTGCTGCCACAAACAGCATAGTTTTATATCAATCAAGTAAATAAAAAAGGAGCAGCTTCCTAATGACCTCTAATGTGGCATCCCTGGCCCAAAGGCTGATGAACCTTGAACGTGTCTCATTTGGCACACTGGAAGTTTTCAGTTCAGTTTAATAATAGCAGTTGTTAGACGTTGGGCAGAACGATGAAGAAGTAGGCCAAAACTGTAGTGGAGACTCGACAGTCGCTTACTGTTTTCCAAATGAGTTTACAGCGAGAAATGTGCAAATGCCTGCTGCGATTTGTGGGATGTGTGCTACGATGTTACGATGTGGCTAATGTACCTTCTTCTATCCCGGACGCCGAACAGCAAGGATGTGCGTCTGCCGGTGCAACTGCAACGTGCGATGGCCGCCGAAGCGGAGGCAGCTCGTGAGGCACGCGCCAAAGTAATTGCCGCCGAGGGCGAGCAGAAGGCGTCCCGGGCACTCCGTGAGGCATCCGAGGTGATTGGCGATTCACCAGCAGCACTGCAGCTGCGCTACCTGCAGGTATGTGTG
This sequence comes from Drosophila mimica, assembly GCA_037043585.1. Taxonomy (NCBI): domain Eukaryota; kingdom Metazoa; phylum Arthropoda; class Insecta; order Diptera; family Drosophilidae; genus Drosophila; species Drosophila mimica. The sequence goes on from JBAMBE010000579.1 coordinate 8,680,505, forward strand.
TCTGGTGGAGTATTATCTACACTCAGAGAAAAATAACAGAATTTATGTACTAATTGCAATTTGATCAACGCTTGCAGACACTCAACACCATATCCGCTGAGAAGAACTCGACGATTGTATTCCCGCTGCCCATCGATTTGATAACGTATTTCCTGAAAACATCCGAGGCAACCACGCAACAGAATGCGGCAGCTGCGGCAGCGGCCCAACAGCAGATGCAAATGCAGCAGCAGCAAATGCAAATGCAGCAGCAGCAATTCCAACAACAACAAGCCCAACTGCCACTGCAAATGCAGCAGCAGCAGCAGCCGCAACAATTGCAACTGCAACAGCCGCTGGCGCTGACGCCCCAGCAACAACAGCCACCAACAGTGCCGCAGCAACAGCAACAATACCAGCAGACGCAACAAATCTCATCAGCCATGTAAAATGGTTGAATAACTTTGTTTTCGGCATTGCCGAACATCGAATGCGCTTCACAGAAAAGACCAAAATAAAGGAGCACAAAACTGATATGCTGCAAACACTGCCATGTTGTTTAACATAGCCTTAACATACTGTAAAGCAGCTGTACATTGGGGGTGCTCAGTACTTCGTGCAGTGCATTCCACAGCCACACATACACACACACAAACAGACACACATACACACACATACATAAAGAACACAATGACCAGATATTTTAGATTTAGACACCAATAAGTGCGATTCGTATCCGTTTCCAAATCTCGGAAATTTTGCGATATAACGTCCTTGTATAACAGTTACAAAAAATTATATACATTTCCGGGCACATGTTGAAATGCTAGTGAAAAATTCTAAAACCAACCAGTTTTGAAGATATCAAAATGAATTGGATGATTAGATTTCTGGTTCCATCAGCCAATACAACTTGAGATAATCGAAAATGGTTGGTTTGGTTTTGAATTTTTGTCAATCTGGTGTTTAGCATGACTCGAAGTTGATGTTAAGATTCCCAATAGCAACAAACACTACACTACACTACACTGTAAAATCATGTTGATGGCTTAATAATATTTAATAACATATAAATAATCAGAAATTGACTAGCACATATAGAGATTAACATATAAAATAACTTTATCTTAATTTAATTAAACAAAATATGCCAGCACCTCGGTATATTAAATAACTTTATCTTAATTTAATTAAAAAAAAAATAAATACCAGCACCTCGGTATCAGCGGCCAATTCAGAGGAATTGGCGTTCGACAGTTTCTCAGTGCTATATATCTACATGGATAATACAGTCGGTGGATGTTGCCAGCCGTTGGTGGCAGCAACAAAATTCAGAAATCAAGAAAATCCATGAATTTATTGTAACCGAATCAAGGTGGCGAAATCACCGTGCTGTTTATCCATTACTCAGATAGAACTATATATATAGTGCTATTATAGTATCGATACTTATATAGTACACATATTCTTGCATGTGAGTTTGGTTTTCGAGATTCAAAAACACAGTCAGATCTCAACTTAGTGTTGCCAACATCGCAATCGAGGAAATACACAATTGCAATTGCATAGATAGCATCTGTCGGCGGATGTCTCTTGTCAATAGCACTTGGCTCAAAGCACATGCAAATCCAGTTTAAATCCATTTCTGCAAATATTTCAATAAATAAATGGTCAGTTTACATGTTTAAAACATTAATGAAAAATAATAGAAAATTATATATATATACAATAAAAAAGAGCAATACATATTAAAGTATTGTAATTTTTGCCTTTGAAAAATTTTTAAATGAAACGATTTCAATATTACTTATATACTTATATATATATATATTAGAAACAAAAAAAGTACAATAAAAACGCAACTTTTTTGGTATCCAAAAAAGAGTAAAACCCAAAAACTGCATTCTTTTTTCTCAAGGACACTTCAAGGATGACTAGGAAGGAAGTAAGTTTAGCTCAGATTAAAAACAAACTTTTTTTTTATTACATATCTTTCATTTTATTGATTTACTTTTATGCATTTTCGTTACACATCTCAGCTAAATTCAGTTTGCATTTATTATGGGGGCGAGTCTCGTAACTCGATTTCGGTTTTGTTATGCAAGTGGATCTCGATATTATTTAGTATTTATAATTAAACATATGACAGTGTTTAGTTATACAATTTCGCTTAATCAACCACAACAACAACGATGACGTCATCGGCGGCACGCCTCCCAAAGGCCGAGGCTGGAAAATTTTAGAAATCTGTCCATTTGATTGTATAAAAAATTGTCAATTGTCGTTTTGTTTTGTTTGCCACATTGCGTGCCACAAATGCCGCTGCTTGTTGTTGTTATTGTTATTGTTATTATTATTATATATTAGTTTAGTTTTAGCTTTAGTTGTTAAATCAATTCAATTTCATTTATTGCTACACGTTATGTCAAGTATATATATACAAAAATTCATCAACTACGCTAAACAATTTCAGTGTTGCTTTTTTTTAATTATAACAATATTTATTATTTATTCTGTTTTATCGTAATGATTTAGTTCGTTTAGATTTAATTTTACGTTGAATGCAATTTCATACAATGATTTGTTGCTACACGTTTATATTTAAGCTGCCTTATCTTCTCTATGTATGTGTATGTGTGTGTGAGTGGGTGTTTGTGTGTGTGTGTGTGTGTGTATGAAATGCATTAAGTTGCCGTATAAATGTTGTTCTTTACAAATACATATATATATATTTTAATACGAAATGCTAAACTTTGGTTTTATGCTACAGATGTGCACAGAATGGCCAACACATAAATTAAACGCTCGAACTTAAGGCTATAACAAAAATAATATAATAAATTAAAAGAAACACAATTTGCATATATATATATATATTTACTGTACTCTAAGATGTGTATTGTTATTTTGTTCTGTGTGTATTTATGTATGTGCCCGTTGACTGATTGGTAAGAAATATTGTTATCATTATCTGATATATGCTTGTTTCCTTGTTGCACTTGAAACCCTTAAAACTGCAATCATCTTTCATTCATCGTGTCTTTTGACTTGGGTTCTATAAATGTGGAACAATGTCGAGCGGATCTGGAGAGGAACTAAATGTGAGCTGGCAATTAGTATTTAGAATGTAGATTAGGCTATACATATATATTATATATATATATATCTGTGTGTGGACTGTGCCCAACTGAAAGTGTGTTTTTCTAACATCATTTTATATAATTTCACTTGTGCTTAAATACATATATATATATATAGAAAAAACTCTTATAATTTTGGCATAAACTTAAATGTACTATAAACATTCATTGGTTTAATTACTAATAAAAAACAAAATGGTGTACGTAAATGTGTATTCTTTTTTTTTGTTTTCTTTTTTGTCTAATGTTTTATACAAAATGTTTTACAAATTTATATAATATATAATTAATTGATGGATTCTTATCCAGCAACTGCTCAGACTGATGCTGTTGTTGTGTTTTGTTTTATTTATTAGCCTCAACTACTCGTAGAAGCAGCAGCAAAAGAATTTATTTAATGATATTTATTTTTGTGATCAATTTGAGTTTGATTGAAAACGATGATGTGACTTGGAAGTAGATATAGGGGCGTGGCGCATCGGTAGGCGCCGTACAATATGTTTAAATGCCATCATTGCAAGATTTCCTATTAGCTGAAAAGATCCAACAACTTTTTGATTGTGTTAAATAATACTTGGTTTTAGTTTTGTGGAAAGTATCAGGAATAAAATTCAGCAGTAGAGTTAAAGACAATAATTGGGATGGATAAATAGATTGATAGATAGGATAGATAGATAAATTGACAAAAATCTAAGCACCGATTAAAGTAGCATAGTAAATTGTTGTTGTTGTAAAGATTTGTTGTTTATGTTTTCATTTGCATTCGATTCGATTAGAAAAAAATAAATCGAGTTGCATTTGCGTTTCATATAATTGTGGTTTGTTCATCATCTTCTTGGATTTGTTGTTGTTGTTGTTTTTGGTAAGCTTACAAAACTAGTTAAATACTTGCTATTTCAATAGTACATACAAGTAGTTGGTATATAAATTATAAAATAGTTTTTGCGTGTAAAATATAAAATGTTGCATTTCCATCGAAATTCTTTATCATATACGCTTATACACAATAAATATATATATATATATACCATATACATATAGAATTATGTAAATGTTATATGTTACTGTTGTTGTTCTTGTTGTTGTGTATGCAACTAATGCCTTGCCATTTTAAAAAGTCTTAAGAATTATAGTAAATATGTATAAATGTTTACGTTACATATATATAACGCTATTATATATATATATAGATGTGTGTGTATGTATGTTTTTGTATGTGATGTGAGTGTTGTTGTTGTTGCCTAATCCTGTACCTCCCGATACGGCACCTCGGACGTCACCGAGAACGACTCAAAGTAATGATTCAAGAACTCAAATGTTGGCCTCTTCTCGGGCACTGCGTCCCAGCATTGGAGCAGCAGATGATAGATATTGTCGGGGAAATAGTGATTTGTCGGCTTTGGCATGCGGAAACCGCGTTCAATATTCTCGATGACTTCGCGACTATGCATGCCCGGATAGGGCACTTGTCCGTACGTGAATAGCTCCATTAGCAGTATGCCATATGACCACACATCCGATTTGATGCTAAACTTGCCATAGATAATCGCCTCGGGCGCCGTCCATTTGACGGGGAAACGTGAGCCCTGCTTGGGGCAGTACTCATCGTCGGCGATGACGCGCGCCAAACCAAAATCACATATCTTTGCCACATTATTCTCGCCGATGAGCACATTGCGCGCCGCCAAATCGCGATGGATGAGCAGCTTGGACTCCAGATACTCCATGCCGCTGGCCACCTGCGTGGCAATATAGATGAGATCCTCAAAGTGCAAATAGCGACCGTCGCCTTCACGCAAAAAGTCCAGCAGGCTGCCCTTGGACATGTACTCCTGCACAATATAGATGGGCTCCTCCTACGGAACAAAAGATATTAGACATTAAATAAACTGATGGAGAAGAGGAAGTTCACTTCACTCACCTGCGAACAGACAGCGTAGAGGGCCACAAGGCGATTGTGTCGAAACTTTTTCATGATGGCCGCCTCCTGGAGGAATGCCGCCGTGGACATGGTGCCCTCGCGCAACGTTTTTACCGCCACATCGATGCTGTTGCGCCATTTGCCGTAGAAGACCTCACCAAAGTTGCCACGACCTAGTTTACGCAGCAATTGTATCTCTGAGCGTGGAATTTCATACTTGTCACGCAGCTCGGGCCCCAGATCCCACATCTGTGGCTGTGGTTTGGAGCAGGGACGCGACAGAATGTGACACAGTCCAAGCGCGTTTTCTACGAGGAAACAGAGAGAACAGCATGAAAATGTACTCTAGTAATTGATGACCTGCTCTATAGAACTCACTGCTGTAGGCCATGACGAGGGCCTGGAGCGAGGGGAAGGTTTGATTTGTGGCTATGTAGTAGCCGCCATTGTCCAGCGGCTTGATGCGATAATGCTTCACATGATAGCCACGCCCATCCTCCCAGTCCTTTACCGACAGCGAATAGCCGTTGGGATTGTGTTCCGAGGGACGCACCAAAAATGTGCCACGTGGATTCTCCTCAGCCAGCAGCAGTTTGTCCGCCTCCTTGCGTAGCACGTTCTCAAAGAACCAGCTATTTGGAGGAGAGAATACATCACATTTATTTATATGTAACTTGAATCTTTGCAACTTGAACTCACTCTTCACTGTTGACGCTGCGCTCCTCGGCAACAAAGTTGAGCGGAATCAGGCCCTCCTGGCGTGTGGTCAGATTGACGACGCGCCACCAGTCGGACTCGGTGTCATCGATGACCTCCATACGGTCGCCCTTCATAAAGCTCAAGTCGGACTCATCGCGCGATTTATAATCGTAGAGCGCAACAACAACCCGTCTCTTTGGCAGAACACCAGGCACGCCAGCTAAAATAACAGATAGGGAAAGACAGGGATGGTGAGCAAGAGATACACTCATAAAAAAACAAATATCAATTTAAATAAATATAGTAGAAATAAATATTCTAAATGAAAGAAAACATTTTTCTTATAATGAGAAAGGCTTCCTTAAATTGCCAATTTCAAAAATGTGGTGTTTGTAAAATTCAGTTTAATTTTTTTTTATGTGAGTGTAGCAAGAGTTGGCTGCAAGCGGCAAATACTCGTACATAGATGCTAAGTTAGTGGCAATTTTCGTCTGGCTGATGTGGCAAATTTGATTTGCCGTCAGCGAGGCGAGGCATCGTTGACGTAAACTGCAATTTCTGGGCGACAAATTGGCAAATATAAATTTATATAACATGCCCCGCACGCAAATCGAGTCACAATCTAATTGGAAGTTAATGAGTTGCGACACGACGCAATACTGCAGTCAGGCGAATGTTTAATTTTGTCAGGCATCAAATACCAGGCAATTTGGCCAAAACAATACAATTTCATTACATTTCTTGCCAAGCCACATTTGTTTTTCCGCCCCATTTTGGCACTGAATTGCATTTGGCTAATTGATTTAGTCCAAGCGGGGACAACTTGGTCTGCTGCAGTTGTAGTTTTGTTTTTTTTTTTTTTGTTTTTTGTTGCAGTTGTTGTTGCCTTGTCCTCCATTTTGGACTTAAATGCTGACAGCGGGCCAAATGCTTAAATCTCAGCCTTTGTCAAAGCATTTGTCCGGTTTACACGACGTAAGCAGCTTTGCCCCAACGGTATCTGGACACACACGCAACGCAAATAAAATGCAATGCTAAATGCTGAATGCCCAAGCTGATCAACAAAGAACAACAAACAGTGACGATTAGGCGCACCCCCTGCTGAAGAAGACACCTCCTCCTCCTCAAGATTAAAGATTGAACAAGTAAGAATCTAGAAAAACTGTTTAATACTCCTCTCTTCTTAGAAAAACAATTTGAATTGTTGGCAAACTTTCTGTTAGCAATTTGTTAATATTGAAAATTGATGAATTATAATTGATATTTATAAAATTGATGTGGTGAACCATGAACGAAATCTATCATCTGATCTTAATGAAATTTAGAATGAAACTAACTTGATCTGCCTATAAAATAAATGGAACTCTCTGGCTTTTATAGTTCCAGAGAACAGTTTACTTATGACAGACAGGTTTAATCGACTCGGCTGGTCAAGAATATATATTCTTTAAGTGGTCGTAAAAGCTTTCTAACTTTATGTCTTTTATTATCAAGAATTCTAGATGCAAATTTCGCAAAGAGAACTTTCCTTTGACATTCAAGCATACCAAACTTGTTAACTGCATACTCTAACAGCAATAAGTAAACTACTACCAACAACTTGCTTTGGTCAAAACATTTCTTCATTTCCTGTTTGCTGTTTCCTTAACGACTTGCGCCAAGTGTCGACTAAGAGTGGAACTGTAATTATGCAATTTGTAGCTAAGTTTGGCAAGCGACACACAACCAACACACACACACCACACACCTCTGCTGGTTGGTCAAGGTTAGCGCAAATGGCAAGCATTAGGGTGACCTTCTGCTCCCAACTGACACGTTCAGCTCATATGCAAACAAGTCGGATCAAACCTCTGCCCCCTTCCCCTGGGGAGAGACGCAACTTTAATTGCATATGTGTTGGTTTTATAAATAGAAACACTCGCATTCAGCAGGTCGAAAAGGAAACAGCTGCCAAAGCCAAAAAGAAAGCAACTCGAATAGCTAATTAAAGCGGAAAGGTCCCCCAGGTAAACATAATTATAATTGTGGGTGGTTTCAGGTGGTGCACTCAGACAAAAATCACCCTGAAACTCTTTAGAAACTCAGCATACTTTTGGTGCCCAGTGTTCCCCCCTCAGCTGATTATTCAAAGTCATTTCCTAAAAATTAATGTTGTATGCTTTCTAAAAATCTGGATTTGCATTTCTTAATTTCAGGGTGGATTTTTTAAAAATTAGAAAACAATATGTTTAAAATTACAGGGTGTTTATCTTTGTAACTAGATGGAATTGTTGTATCAAATCTTTTGTTAATAATATAAAATATTTCTAATGCATTTTTAAGATTGTTGCTTTAGGTGGAAAATCTTTCTAATATTAACAAACATGTTTCCATATTTTTCTAGTTTTCAGGTTGGTTTTCTAAATGTGCGATTGTTTTTCCAAGTGTGTTGCTGGTGGTTCTACTTACTCGGCGTGGTGCGCGTGCGGATGATGTCGACGCCGCCCTTGGCGCCAATTTTTAACGGGCCACGATTTGGATCGGGGGTGTAGCGTGAATCCAACGAGCCGCCATTGTTGTGCTTCTGGCCAAGAGCAGCTGCCACTCCGCCACTGCCACTGTTGCTGTTGATGTGCGTCTGGCCGAAGGTGTAGTCGGATTTCTTGTAGCCACCCGTGGGATAGGCCAAAGCCAGCTCCTGATCCTGTCGCTTGCTGCAGCATTTGTTGCCCATGTTGCAGCTGCTGTGTGAAGAGTTATTGTTGTTGTTGTTGCTGCTGGTGCTAGTTGCTGCTGCTAGTTGCTTATTGCTGTTGCAAGTTGTTGGATGTTGTTGTTGGCGTAGAATTAGCAGCAGCTGCAGCGGCAACGCATATTTGGCATATTACGAGTTGGATTATTTTTTCCTTGCAAATATTTACTTAATAATATATTTTTTAAAAAATGTTTGGTTTGTTCCGCTGCTGCTGCTGCTGCTCTTAGTTGTTGTATTTAGTAGTTTAAACTATCAGTCAAGTTGTGTGTTTGTGTTGTGTTTATGTATGTGTGTGTGTGTGTGAGTGTGGTTGTGTGTGTGTGTTTAAAGTCGCCTTTAAGCTGCTTGCATCAAAAGTTGCATGGAGGGCATTGCCTTTTTTTTTTGGTTTTGTTTATAATCGCTTTCAAAAATGCATTTCGTGTATAAAAAATGAGTTGTTGTTGTTGTTGTTGTTACAGCTTAGCTGGTTGCTGTGCGTTGTTGTTGATTATCCTTGCGGTTGGTGTCCTGCCAGCGACCTCAGCCAGCAACTGTCTGCACATTGTTCACGCTTGTCTACCTGCAACAAAAACCAAAGTAAACAAAACCAAAAATTAGTTAGTGCTCAGCTCGTATAAATATTCATTAAAAGTGCATTTCAAAGCGAAACCACACAACAAGTTAAATAAATTAAGGCGCTCGAGTCGACAGGGACGACGAGCAGATATCCTGTAAGCAGATTTCAGTTTGGATTCCAGGTAACCCACTGGTTTAATATTATTGGAAGCAATCTGTTAAATCTATTGTGCCCCTTCTGAGCCCATATCAATCCTCACTTCAAAGGTAAGGCCTTAGTAGACCCTTTAAAGGCAAAAAAATAGCCACCGATTTATGTTTATTAATTTATAATCATTAAACAAATAGGCAACTTTAGTATGCATGTAAAATGAAGTTTATGTTTTTGCCTGCTAGCGTAAGCATACCCTATTTTATGCCAATTGAAATTGGCAACAGGGTAGACCGACTAGAGTCACTGACCGGCCCAAACCAAGGCAAGGGGGGAGAAAGAAGAGAGAGGAAAGAGCAGAGTTACGTGACTTTGCGGGACAGAATTGCAATTGCCTCTGTTTGCCTTGCTGTGCTGCATTATGTCCTGTTGCAACAACTGCTGCTAGTACAGTTTGTGCCTCTCTCTGGTCTCTGGTCCTTAGATAAACGTTTTTGGCACATCATTTCACTTGGCTTGGCAGCAGGTTGACCAGAGCACAAGCGACAGTTGCTGTTGTCGTCGTGCTGACGACAACAGTTTCAACTGAAACAACAACAACAACATGCAGCAACCACAACAATTGCCCGTCTGCCTGAGTGGCTTGCTCGAAGCAGCTGTGAATTTGACGAAGAGTCCTGGTTGGTCCTCATTGTCTATTGACTTAAAGGCTGTCGGGCATCTGTTTATTGTTCAATTGGATAATTATGGGCTAGTGCGTGTGTGCGAGTGTGTGTATGTGTGTGTGTGTTTGTGTGTGACAACAAAAACCACAACTGCTGCTGCTGGCTGGCTGGCTGCAGCATTGTTGCCACACTTGCGCCCTCTAAAATAGTTTAATTGTTATCGTTGTGCATTTGTTGGCTCCTCGAGTGCGTTTCTCTGTTTGTGTGCAGCTGGCATGAAATTGTTGCCAGTTGGCAGAGGATGGATGCATTTAGGGGCATTAACTAATATCCTGGCATTATCCCCTCGTAAGCCAAGCCACTCAATTGTCAAAGTGGCACTTAAACTGCATTAAATTTGGAGACAACAAAGAAATTGAGAGAATTCAATGAATATGGATTGCGAAAAGGACAAAAGGACAATGGCTTCAAAGTCTGCGCTTGCCAAGCGCTGATAAAAGCAAAAGACGCGCGAGTCGCCTTTTAAATGCCAAACAAATACAATAACCAAAAACTTTGTGCAAATTTTCATTTAATTTTTTTGTGGAAAGTTCATGAACTGCGCCCAGCATCAGCCACAAAGGAACACTCAGGGGTCAACAGCAGCAGCCACAGGAGCAACAGCGGCAAATAAGGAGAGCCATAAAAACTCAAACACAGACAGACTTAATAAGCTCAATAAAGGTGCTTGCAAAGCAAAACACAAATTAGAAAAAAAGGTGCACAAATTAAATAAATAACAAATACTTAAAATACAGTTAAAAGCTATGAAAATCAATAACGAAGATAACTTCACATTATAACCATGTCCGAGCCGCATTTCTCCCAAAATTTTGACTTATGTTCCGACCCAAAATAACGTTTTCAACTTTAAATGTAGGATTGATGTAGAGTCCAAACCATGATTAAAACGCCCTTGCTTTTGAAAATGCGTTGAGTTTTGACGAAGTTATGGCATTTTGAATGTTCGACCTATGCCCATATGCCGATTTTCGATTTTCGGACTATAATTTTGACTTATGTTCCGACCCAAAATAACGTTTTCAACTTTAAATGTAGGATTGATCTAGAGGCCAAAATATGATTAAAAATCCCTCGCTTTTGAAAATGCGTTGAGTTTTGACGAAGTTATGGCATTTTGAAGGTTCGACCTATGCCCATATGCCGATTTTCGGACTATAATTTTGACTTATGTTCCGACCCAAAATAACGTTTTCAACTTTAAATGTAGGATTGATCTAGAGGCCAAACCATGATTAAAACGCCCTTGCTTTTGAAAATGCGTTGAGTTTTGACGAAGTTATGGCATTTTGAAGGTTCGACCTATGCCCATATGCCGATTTTCGATTTTCGGACTATAATTTTGACTTATGTTCCGACCCAAAATAACGTTTTCAACTTTAAATGTAGGATTGATCTAGAGGCCAAACCATGATTAAAACGCCCTTGCTTTTGAAAATGCGTTGAGTTTTGACGAAGTTATGGCATTTTGAAGGTTCGACCTATGCCCATATGCCGATTTTCGATTTTCGGACTATAATTTTGACTTATGTTCCGACCCAAAATAACGTTTTCAACTTTAAATGTAGGATTGATCTAGAGGCCAAACCATGATTAAAACGCCCTTGCTTTTGAAAATGCGTTGAGTTTTGATGAAGTTATGGCATTTTGAAGGTTCGACCTATGCCCATATGCCGAATTCGACCTTAGAAAACTTAAATGCGCATATCTTCCATAATTTGTTAGCTAGAGTCACCAAATTTTGAAAGTATGTTACTGGTAACTCATCTAAGAGATCGATAGAAATCGGATGGCCACGCCCACTCCGCCTACCCAAACCGATTCACCTTCGACGAAAGGTTACTATCTTATATCTACCTCAATCTGAAAGGCAAAGTAGGACAGTATTTCTTGGCTGCACACAAATTATGGTATCAAAGTATTTCGCTGCCGGTTAGGTCCGACTGCAACGTTCTCTTGTTTATATTTTTTTTGTAGAACACCTTATTTGTAATTGGAACAACACAGGCCCCTCCACCGGTCGACAGGTGGCGCTTTAACATTGCGCATGACATGGAAAAAACTGACTGAACTCGAATTGGTTTTTGCTGTGTTGTTGTTGTTGTTATTGTAAGGGATGTAGAGATGAGAATTGAAACCGAAAATATGAATATTTCATTTGGTAGCTGTAGCTTTACTTCTGATGGCAGACATTGAACGAAGGGGAGTGGAAGTGGAGGGAGTGGTGGGTGCGGGTGGGGCGTTCTGTGGCAGTTGCCAGTTAAAAGTCCAAAAGCTGACAGCGACATACTTTGCCATGTATGTGGAATACACACACTCTGTAGGGGAGTGTGTGTTTGGATATGACATGAAATTGTAGCTTTGTGCTGAGCATTGTATTGGTGTCGCCTCTTGTTGTTGTTTGGTAAAATGTCCACTGTGCGAGTTGACAAAACGAAATGAATACTTAATTGGATACTGTGGCTTTGAATGCGCCTGAAAGGCGGCAACAGCAACAGCAATGGCAACAGCAACAGCAACGGCAACGGCAACGGCAACAATAACAAAAACAATTACAAATCGCAAATGCATGACATGAAATTCATATTGATGTGATGTTCTACTTGTTGTTGTTGCTATTGTTGTTGCGGTTGGTCAGCAGGAATACAAAGTACGAGGCGTCCATCAATCAACATCAGCAACAATAAAATTTTGAAAGGCTTCGTTCGACATAATCCAAATTATGGTAAACCAAAAGTAAGTAATTAAGTAAACGGAATTATCTGTTGTTTGAAGAGTTTAAATTAAATTAAATGAATACCACATTTTTTAAGTATGGCTATCACGGAATAAGCTTGCCTTAAAATGGATTGTAATTCATATGAATATTTCAGAAAGTACCTAAAAGGAACAGAATCATATTGTCGCTTACAATATGACAGATAAATATTTAGTATCCTAGGCAAACAAGTCAACAACTTGGCAGGAGGCATAATAAAAATATGTAATCTGATTTTTGCATTCAAACAATATAACAAAATCAGCTCCAATAATAAACATTATTTTTGTCTTTTTTGCTGATAAGTTTTATGTTGAAAAACACATAAAAAGTGGTTTCAGCATGAACTCAATTTTTCAAAAGATTTCAATGACAGCTTTTTGGCATCATTTATTATTCTTTCCACAATAAAAGGACGCAAAGTGGTCTGAAAAGAACTTTTCTTTGTTTACATTAAATAAATTAATAGAAGTAAAAATACATGCGTGACATAATCATCCAATAAACCTATTAACTGACAATAATAACCGAGCCGAAAGCCTTAATAAATAAGAAATAAATACACATTTATATAAAATCTAACCTTTTAATTAAGTAAATAACTTGAGCCATAATATCAGCTTAGTGCCTGGTTTGTTTATATATAATTCTCACATTCCTTTTGCGAATCAAATAAAGCTTTATTTAGCATACAAATTGTGCCTTCCCGTTCCTCCCTCAATAGTTGTTTGTTTTTCACAAGAAAAAACTGAGACAGAGTCGATCCCTTGGCGGGGGGCGGAGCAAACCAAATCGCCGCACATCCAATAAAATCAAATTAAATGCAAAAAACAAAAAAAAAATATGAAAAGGCAAAAAGAAGCAGACGCCACGAAGGGGGTCGTGGGGCGACATTTGGGCGCGTTGACTGTGCGACAGTTTGGGGCAAGGCAAGGCAATACTCGAGGACATAAAGGCATTAACTGTAAATGCCGTAATGCCGTCATTTCCTGATGACAGCCCAACAAAGAGAGATACACCCACAGCCCATTTATATATACACATATAAATATGTGAATATATATATATACATGTTTGTTTGAAGATTTACATGCAGCTTTTGTGATGGGCTGGTGGGGCATGCTTTTGTGGGTGGTTGTTGTGGTGCTGCTGAGTTTTATTATGCCACATTATTACAACACCCCTCCTCTCTTCTATTTGTCAGCAGCTGAGTTGAGAATGCCTACTTAAAAAGTCAATTTTTGTGACGTCGCCAAGTTCCTGTTGCCGTGTGGCAAGCCTCCACCTGCCCCGCGTTCTGTCTAGCGTCTAACTGTCAGTCGTTCACCCTTAAACGTCACGTGCTATCGATTAAGTCATCCACCCACCCGCCCACACACACACACAACCAAACATACACTTGTACTTGGCAACAAACTATGCCACAGTTAGCTGAAATGTGGGCCAATGTGAGGCAAATAGCTGCTGTTGCTGCTGCTGCTGCTGCAAGTAAGAAATATAAATGTAGATTTATTTATCCCTGGTTGGGAATAAGTTTATCGTCCTCTTCCCTTTTGTTGTGCATAAGAACTAAGTAAAAATATTCCCCAGTTGCCCCATGCAAGCAGAGTGGCAACATTTTCCCAGCTATTTCCCAGCATTTTCCCCATATTGAAATTCAATTTGCTTGTCACGGGAACAAAATGCATAAAATATTATCTGCGATTGCGACATTGGCATTGGGCTTTGGCTTTTACTTTGGCATTTCTATTATAATTCAATAAATAAATGCATGCATAAATCTATCACAAACAAATAAATATACATTTATTTTAATATCAATCACAACATTAATATCAATGAATATATATTTTCGCATTTTATAATTTATGCGTCTGCTTGTTAAGCTCACAAATAAATCAAACCAATACACAAGTATATTCTCTTCACAGCAAAGGGTTCAATGTAATAAACATTATTTAGAGTCGCAGTTGTGACCGACTTCAGGATACTCTGGAATGGCTTGAAAAAACTGCATTAAAACAATCATAGCAGTATTTAAGGATTATAAAATCTTTGTACAGTATTTAAGATAAACACATTTAGGATAAACGGAAACCAAAGCGAATCGTATTTTGTTTCCGGTTCCGGATAAGTAAAGTGCAAATGTTTCCGTTTATGTTTATGTTACTGATTCTTTAAAAATAAAATGTCCAATTCCGTTTAAAAGTGCAAAACACTCTTTTTCAACCTATAAAAAAAACAGCGTATGCTAAAAAAATAAATAAATACCGACTCAATTGAAATAAAGTTGTTTGTGTAACCAACAAAAAATTGAGTGTAAAAATAAATATGATTAAATATTTATTCAATTCGGGGCAATGCCATGGCTATGAGTCAATTACACAAAAAGTAAATACTTTTTATGAACAGATGAACAGAAATAGTTACGAATAGCAGCGAATTAAGGCAAATTGGAGCTGGATAAAAAGGGATGAGAAAAAGTACACTCAGAAAAACAAATTTTGCAATGGACAATAAATTGATGAAACATATTTGTTACATATCTGTTTGCAACACAACTTGTTGTGGCAAGTAGACACTCGAGGGTGCGAGCGGAGGAGTATGTGGGAGTGTATGTGGGAGGGGGGCTGTCAGATGAAAGGTTTTTGGGTTTGGGTGACTGGTCTCTGGGTCGTTTTGTACCATTTACCATTTAGGTAGTTATAGTAATGACGACCACACGAGGGCAGGCATTACATTAAAATGATTGCCGCCGTCAGCTGTCGCAGCTTTGGAAATGCCATTAAACAAATGAACTCTTAAAGCAATAAGCATAATAAGCCAGAGTTACGAACTGATCATATACTCAACATATATAATGTATACATATTTATATTTATATATATGCATATAAAATATTATGACCGACTTCAGGGCCGGCGTGACAAGTTCATGTGACAGAATCAATCAGATGGCCCTGGCAGCAGCAGCAACCAACAGCAGCAGGCGGCACCCATATGGAGATTACAATATAATAAGCCAAATGGGGGGAAAGAGTGGGGGGTGATGTGTGGGGGTAGCAGCAGCAAATACTACACATATTTATGTATACACGAATGTGTTTGTTCAATTAAAAAATAGTCACGTAGTTGCGCAAAAAAAAGCATGCAATAAATTCAATGGGAAGCACACAACACAAAGTGCAAAATTCTGTTTGTAAGCCTTTAAATAATGCATTTAGTAAAATACCCTGTAATGGATGGGTCGAAAGAATAGATAGAGAATAGTTTTTACTGTTCTGTTTACAAGTCTTTAGGCAAAGACAAAGGATAAATACTTAATAGCTTAAGAGGGTATCTGCTGAAAAATACAAAAATTTTTGAAGATAAACTAAAACAAAATCTCTAAGCAATCGCTAAATGACAAAAGTACAACCACAAAGTTGTCAAACGCTTTATAGGGTATCTGTTAGTCGTGCTAATGCAAGATCTACATATTTTTTAGCCTGTCTGGCGCCACTGTGCGTGTCACAAATGAACTCACAGCTGGACGCAGACTAGAATTCAAGTCAAAGCCTTGGAATGCAGACACTGCCTGCTGCTGCTTCTCCAGAGGAACGTGACCAAGGCAGCGGAGGAGAGATTCCAAATTAGGTGAGTGGAGAGACGAGGGGTGTTGGGGGGTTGTGGCATTTGTGGGCGTGTCGCTTGTAACGCACAATTTGACGCATTTTTATCGTCGGGCGCTGTCTCAATGAACGTGTGAAGTTGCCAACTGCAGCAGCAGAAGAAGGGAGTCCAAGTTGGAGTTGGAGCAAGCAGGCAAAACAGAGTCAGCCTCAGAGTCAGAGTCGAGAGTGTGGAGAACGTGACCCAGGCAGGAAGGAAACGCTGCGTGCCCGCGGCACATAACACTTGCTGCCTGATGACTGCCTCGTGTTGGGTGGTTTTATTTATTTGTGGGTGGCGGCTGCGGTGGCGACGGCGGCTGGCTTTTGTCAACCTCAACATGCAACGAGGCGACATGATGAGATGAGCTCATTACTTTAATGGATTCAACACACAAAAGCCACCATCGCCCCTTCCAGGCCTTTCCACTCGCTGACTCTCTTGACTGTGTGTGTGTGTGTGTGTGTGTTGGCAGTCAGTGGCCTCAGTTTCAGTTTGTTGTTACTAATGAAATATTTGTTTATTATGCATTTTACTTTGTCTAAAAATCATTTTAGCCACATTATGTCAGCAGCCAGCGCCAAGTGACTCGGGGTCAATGGAAGCCTGCAACAGGATTACGACGAGCGCAATTCACCCAAAAACAGAGTCAACGACGCCAAGTAATTAGCTGGCAAAACAAATAACAAACAAACAAACAAACAATGAACAAGCAACAACAACAACCGGCAACACGAACAAACCTCACAAAAATGGCAAACAATTTAAAAAAGAAAATTAACCCAGAAATCTAATTAGCGAAAAAAAAAACAACAACAACAACGATAAATCGAGGAAGTCGCGGTCAGAGAATTGCGTGTTCAAGCGAGGGCTGCAGCAAAAATAAATGATAGAAAGTTGAACGGACTAGCAGATGCTCTGTGTTCACCAAAAGCCATAAGGAATGACTGGTTTTTCATTCGCACAACTCTGGCAAAAACAAGGGCGCGTTGATCATGACTTAATCTATAGACTAATTCTACATTTTAATTTGAAAACTAGATTCTGTGTAGAAAAGCAAGTAAAAATCAGAAGTATTTTCATGTAACTATTATTTTATTGCCACATGCAAGAATGGATTTCTGAATTTATATTGAAAACCATGTTAAAGTGCTAGCCAAGAAATTCGTTCTTTAAACTTGGCCAACTTGGTCAAAATTAAAGCGATTTTCAATCAAGAACTAATTTTAAATAAGTAAACAATTTGTAATAGTGACTAATAGTTCTGGATACATAACATTTGCTCAAACTGATTGTGCCTAATTGTTAATGCATACAGCGCATATCAGTTTCGACAGAAAAACGCACAACAGCAAACAGCAAAATACACACACCAGCACACACACACGCACACGGACACAACAAACACGCACAGATACTGCAAAAAAAAAGGGGGGCGTTGATGTGTTGAACGATGACGAAATCGAGACGATGAAAAACCAACACAGAACGTGGGAGAGTCGAAGAGGGGACAAGAAGCAGGGCAAACGTCATTTGTCGCATGTTTGCTTGCTGCTGGGTGTTGAAGGGTAACCTGAGCAGTGGCATGCCACGTCCTACGCTGGGGAATGACCAGGACGAAAGTAGAAAATAGCCGGATCCGGATAAGCACACTATGTTGCTCCCATTGCTGCAATGTAACCAGCAATTGTCGGAGGGAGCTGCTGTAATACTAGTTTGCCATTGTTGGTGCCACGAACAAGAACAGTAGCACTAAAGAGGGGGGAGAGGCTAGCTGCTGCATGAGGCATTCAACTTAATTGCATGTTAAACAGGCACAGCGAAAAAAAAAAACAGAAAATAAAGAAAAACTTAAATTATTAAAACAATATTTGTGCGCAATTGAAGCGGGTGGTAGCAGCAACCGGATGTGGCAAAGGAGAAGCTTGCAACGCCTGAGCGTGAAGAAGAAAATTGCTATGCAGCGTTAATAGGCGTCTTGGCGCCAGGACGACGCAGGACATCGCAAGGCAGGACAGGAGTTAGGGAGTCCCGTTGGGTGGCAATACTTATACGCTTTATTTGTACAAACGGGGCAAGAGACGAAGGCCATGACGACAACAAGGACAACAAGGACGACAAGGACGACAAGGATAATGGTCAACGTTGTCGTTTATAGCCCGAGAGTCCAATGTCACACGCGGCATTAATGTGGCATGTGGCATGTGGCAGGTGGCAAGTCGCAGGCAGAAGGCGCCGCCTCCTCCACGCGCACGCACAGCTAGAGATGGACTTGAGACTGACCAGCTGACTGACTGACAAACTGACGGACTGCGACTAAGTTGGCCACTAATCAACAAATAAATATTTGCTACAACAGCCAAAGAAAGAAATGAAAGGATAAGAAATTAATTAATTGAAAATAGAATAAAGGGGTACAAAACTGTGCAACGTTTTGTAACAGACAGGAGAAAGTATCTCCAACCCCAATATATACTTTTATATGAAAAAGTCGAGTTGCTTTGGCTATATTAATCTGTCAATCACTCTCAGAGTATCTGTTATCTGTAGATACTTTGCAATCTTTCTCGTATCTATAGATTCTTGATTTACACTTTTTATAATATCGATAGATACCTTTTTTACACTCTATATATTGTGTATAGATTCTTTGATAGTAATCATTTACAATTATTTCAGTATCTATAAATACTTGATTATCACTCTTTTAGTATCTGCAGATACTTGATGTGCAATCGTTATAGCATATATAGATAGAGTTCAGTAAGATAGATTTATAGTATTGATAGATCAGACATACATTTATTAATAGTGTTCATATCCACTATAGATACACTCTGTAGCTATTAATATATGATTTACACTCTTAATAGTATCTATAGATACTTTACTTACTATTAATCTCAATCGTCGCTTTACGTACATTTAACGTGTCCATCTCTACGGTTTATGGCCATTGTATTGCCTTTTATCCTGTTGATGCCCATGTCCCCCCTCCTGTCCCTCCCTCTTCTCCTCACTCGCCTGGAATTCGCTGGGTGAGGTCATAGCAAAAGCTGTATTTATAACGTGCTGGCATTTCATACAGCCAGCCACAGTCAGAGCCAGGAGTCATAGTCAGAATTAAGCGACACACAATGCGGCTATTTTAAGACTCGAGCTATTTATATACCCCGAGTGGAGCAGGGGATTGGGAAGTTGGGGGAGCAAGGGGTGGGCATATGGGTCTATAACCGCTGTGGGTCTCTCGAGTGTAGCAATTAGTCAAAAAACAGAAACGAAAAAAAAGTTCGCTTTACGATTGGGTTTCGATTTTTTGGTTCGAAACATCTTTTGCAGCATTGGCAGCCGTGCCTCATTTGTCTTGTGTGCCACAGGCAATTGGGTCAAGCGTGGCATAAACACACGTGAGCATGTAAACCCCCCCCCCCCTTCCCCTGTCCACCTCACACCCCTCTCCATATCGCTCAGGGGGCACACACTGCTGTTATCGCCGTTGCGGCGTCAATTATGGCCAGCAGCTTTATCTGCCTACCGATTGGAAAATAACAACGAAATACTTTTTGGTAGAATGTTTGCTGCAGTCGCAGCAGTCATTAGCTGAGCTCAGCTGACCCCAAAACCCAAAAGAACCCCAAAAACAAACCCAACTACGAAATGAAAAATCGTATTTCATTGTGCTGATAGCAGAGTTAGTTGCATGTGCTTGGGGGCAAGCAAACTCTTATCACACGCACAAATAAATGAACGACAAAAAAGGGGAATGGGATTTGTGAATACACTTGAAAAATAAAGAGCGTTGACTTTTAGAAAATTACTATAATTTTGGCGAAAAAGGGCAAAAAAGAAAGTATATTTATTTATTTTAGAAAGTATATTTCTAAAACAAGGTTGGATCTTTCTAAAAACCAGTGTTTTTCTTTGCTTATACCAGAGTCGATTATTTCAAAATGAAGAAAAAATATGTGTAATTTGTAAGATTTTTTATTTAATAAAACAGTTGTAAAATTATTGAATTATTATTATTTAAGAATTCTAAAAACTAACTCTAAGGAAGTAAATTTTCTTTATCGAGCAAATTAGGGTTTTCAATTCAACCTTTTACAAATTTGCCTTTTAACAATAGAAAACTTTTTTAAAAATAAGTCTTATTTGAAGGTGATTTTCTAAAATTTCACTGGGATTTACTTTCCGAGTGTGGGAATCGAAATGGGATTCGGAGAGTGTTCCCAAAGAATGTATATCTTTTTAAATCAACACACAACAAGGCAAAGCCGCATTATTGAACGTGAAATTGCCACTTTGCCACATGTGGCAGCTAGCTCCACTACTCAGCATGAGGTCAAAATATGCACCAGCAGAAGGAGAAGCAGAAGAAGATCAGGGCAAGCTGCATTTGCATGCAAAGTGGCAACAAACAACAAGATGACAGCCATGCTCCACATTTCTGCGACATTTGCAGCCGTTGCAAAAGTGTTACATGCCACGCAATGTAGCAAAACTGGCAGCAAGTCCCAGCTAGCAACTTGAGACCCAAAATGTAATTTCAAATTGGACGCGTTTATAAATTCAAATTTGCAAATCTGCAATTAATATAGCCAAGCATGAAAATTTCCCCAGACGAGGGTGGATGGATGGTAGAGGAATTCCGATGCAACTCCTCCTGCTCCACATTAACCATGATTGAATAGAATAACGCAGCCAGCAGATAGTCGGTTGGCAAAACCCGAAACTCCACAAGCGGAACATTCCAAGCGGAAATTTCAGCAACATCCGACTTGAGTATTTAATTTCCTTACGGCGCATTGCAGCAATCCGCGCCACACGTTGATACCACGTGCAACGTGTGGGCACAGACAACTTCAGCGACTCGTGAGGCAGACGTGATGTCGCATATGCAAATTGTTGGTGCAGGGAGCGAGGGGTGTGTTGCAGACAGCAGACAGCAGCAGGAGCTGTAGGAGGAAGAGCAGGAGGAGCAGGTGTAGTCGTCCCAGAACACAACATAAATAGAAACAGCCACAAAGCCTGACAACGCGACAAAGTTCCACCATTCAAGCAAAAACCCGCCCGCATCAAGGATACCTGCATGCAACATACACAGACACACACACACAGAAACACACACACAACATAGTCAAAGAAACAACCCCCACGCGTATGCGGCTAAAATTATGAATGAAGCCAAAGATAAGTAAAGCAACAGCAAACAGAAAGAAAAAAAATAAACCAAAACTAAAAACAATACAACAAAATTGCAAGCAACGTCGATGAAAACAACTGCAGATGCTTTAAAGAGGAGCAACTTTAACTTTACTGAAGAATTTGAATTCAAGGTAAATTTTGTTTGCCACTTTCCGTTCAATTAAAACAGGAAGATCCCTTTTCAGAAGTTTCTAAACAAAAATATAAATCTTTCTATAGCTATAACATTAGTCACTAAATTCACTCTAAGAATACCCTTTTTGCCCAGAAAGCTCAACACATCAACGCAATGTCCTCAGTTGTTTCTGTTCCTGCATCTGCAGCTGTTCCTGTTGCAAGAACAAATTCACAGATTGCGGGTGAGTTGCGTCATTTTCATGCTTGACAACTTCAACAACAACAACAACAACAGCAACTGCAATTCAGTTTTGTAAAGATTAAAAATTGTATTGTGTGTGTGCACTGCTTGGGACTGTGCGTGTGTGTTGTGTATGTGTGTGTGTGGACTATGGACTGTGAGGGTCTGTGCTACCTCTACTACTTGGAGAACAGGATGCAAGTCTAGGGGCATAAAACTTTTTAGCACTTTTATTGCTCTTGCCTGTTGTTGTTTGCTGCCAGTTGTTGTTTGTTGCTGTCGTCGTCGTCGTCATCGTTTTCGACAGGCAGGCAACACTCAGACGACAAATTGTCAGCTTGTTGACGAGCGAACACCAACAGCAACAACAACAGCTGCCACGGACATAAACATTCAGCTAATAAAGCAAACTAAACCCTAAAGAGAGGTGAAGGAGAAGACGTAGTTGGAGTGAGGGGGAGATAGGAGCTGTTTGTGAGCCTGGCTAAGCACTTCAACAACATTAAACTCAACTCAACGTTCGCTGCTGTGATTATTACATGTTGCATGACGCCGCGTGTCGCATGCCGACCTCAAAGTGCGCACCGTCAAACTAAAAGTGCGCTTATCAACGCCCAAAGCGAGATTATTGCCAGATGAGCAGAGGCGGGGCAGGCAGGAATAGGCGCAACACTAGGCGGCAAGTTGCAGGCAAGTATATTTTATAGAGCATACATGATGGGTGCCTTTGGCTGCGCTCTCTCAATGCCTGCTCAGTGCGGCGACTTGACATAGTTTTGCACCCATCCCCCAACTCAGCCAACACCCTCAACACATTCAGAAAATCGCAAAGATCGCAGCAACGGAAACCCGAGAAAAATTCAACGTGAGTTTGAATCCTCGTAAAATGGTAACTTTTCTCAGATGAAGTTATATGAATACATAAACTATCTAAAATGTTTTCATAATACAAAAGTTTAATAATAATTATAAATAACAAAAAAGGTGATATAAGAAATATTAAAAATATAAATATTTTATCAAAATTCAAAAAAAAAATTCAGCCTGAAGTTAAGAAATGCAAACATTGGTTTTTAAAAAGCACCTGTGTGAATATTAATGATTATTTATTTGTCTAATTAATGATTATTATTATTTATTATTAGTATTACCAGTGTGATTTATTTTTCAAGTGTAGCCAGCGTTGCAGCTAAAGTTGATTTATGCAACAGCTTGCCAGAGCCAGCAAGCAGCGAGCAGCTTGTGCAACACTTGTGCAGGTGGCATAATATTATAAACTTGAAGCTTTTACACCTATTAAAATGTACACAAATGACGGAGAGTGTGTGTGTATACGTGTGTGTGTGTGTGTGTGCTTGCCACTCAAAAAACTAGCAGCGCAAAATTGGATTTAATCCTTGTGAGCAGAGAGAGAGGTGGAGAGATGGGGCAAAGGGCGGTAGAGGAACGTTGCCTTGGTTGCAGTTTTCATTAAATTTGTTGCCACTTGCAGCACAGCACAGCAAGTTGCACTTATGTGCCGTTATCTTATGCATGAAACCAAATAACGGCACACCATTTTAAGGGCTTCCTCCTCTCCTTGTGGCAGAGAACTCCCCATGGCGCATACATAACTTCATTAGGGCAACAAATTGAGCCAAAGTTGAGCAGACTAAAATATACATCGGCCTTCAAATTAGAAAGATTTACCTATTTTTGTATTTAGATATTTTTTATTAATAAGAAATTAAAGAATTAGGATTTGCATTTCTCAAAAACTATCTTTCTCTCCTTGCCTTTATCTCGATATCAGAATTTAGCTGCTATTTAACTTATAGTCCGGGTTCAAGTCCCCGTAAATCAGATTAAGTTTTGTGCATAAAATTTAATTGTAGGAATATTATTTTTTCCTGTGTGTACAGTGCCTATAAGCTCCAAAAACCCCAAGATCAACCCTCCACACAAAAAACCACCCTTAAAACAAAGAACAATATGAAATAGAAATACAAATATGAAAAATATAATCCTCTCGAATTCTTGGTCGCGGGAACCCGCTTAACCTTATCACCTTACCCGACGACCCCGTCCCCGACCAAAGCGCTGACCCCGCCAAGTAATTAGCCATGGAAAGCCGAGCAGCTTGCAACTGGAGACGCTGTCTTATCTAGGCAACCTTCTACAGAGGGGCGTCTGCCCCAAAATAAGAGAGAAAGGGAGATGGAGAGTGAGAAGTGATTTGAGACACGTGCAGCCAATGTATTCAAATCTCAAAGAGGGAGGGGGAGCAGGGAAACACTCAACAACTTTTGCATGCAACGACGAAATTTAACAAAATTCGTTGCGTGTTGTGTGTGCCAGGAAAAAAACACAATAATTCAATTAATGGCTAAAAAAAATAAACAATTAGCGGTAATTAAAAATACAAAATCATCACATTTCGAATTATAAAATAATGGCCAAGTTACGATAGAAAACAAAGATTTCATTATTATTAAGCATCTAATGAATAGTTAAAAAGACAAAAGCTAATGTCAAGGTCGTTTCTATGTCAGTTCGGAATGAATAACAGATTCAAAATTCAGCTCAGCTTTGTGGGCCCAGTTTGTTACTCATTAAAGTAGACCTTAGAGAAGCCATAAAGCATATATATTGTTGATCAGCTTAAACTCAAAATATCATCAAGAGTTTGACTCCATTCAAAAAAAGGTAACAAGGCTTCAGCTCGTCTTAGGCAGTTTCTCTCTATCTCTCTCTCTCTTTCTCTCTCTCTTGTTATAAACCATGACAATGATAGTTAAAACTGCTTTACGTTAAAAGTTAACCACACTTTGCTGTTTTGGCCATCAAAGCATAGCATTTGACTCGGCTCTGCAGTTACTTTTCTACTTACGCCAAGCGATTTATGTAAAAGAGTCATTAAAAGCAAACGCTTCAAAAGCTCATAAAATAAAAGCGTTGGAAAAACCAAAAAAAAAAAGAGGTTGGTTATAAAAAATACATAGGAGTTGTTTGGGCTGTGCAGTTAAAAACTAGGCCTAACTCAACTTGAGCTGCTGCTGCTGCTGTTAACCCGGCTGTTAACCTGCCTGGGCAAGTGCCGAAAACCCGTTTTCGGACTCGACTCGCAAAAGAAGTGGAGCACACGCGAGGCAAGTTGAGTGGCATGCTGCAGCCTCTTGGCTATATAGCTGGTCCAGCTGGTCCAAGTTTTTTTCTTTTTATATTTAGTTCGGAATTGGGCACAAAACGAAAAGCGAGCTAAAGAATGGGAAAATTCATAAAATCTCCATTATTTACCATGTGGCAGGCATTGTGGCCACACTCAGAAAAAAATATCGCACTTATAAATACAATTTATATTCTATATTTTAGAAATAATCTGTAAATAAAAAAAAAACATTTTTTTTTATATATTAGAAAAGATTGCCCAAAATCCCTTAAATATGGCGATTTTTTCATTCATCCGAAATATTTTTTATTATTAAGAAAAATATAAACTAACTCGTCCATCGACATATATTTTCAAAACTTACGAAAAATCTACACAGAAATTTAGAAATGCAAACCGTAATTTTAAGAAAGACAACCAAAATGTAGCATATTTTCTTTTTGAATAATAGGGTGAATAAGCCTTGTCGCCAAGAGTATGGCGTTTAACTTAAATTTATGTCGAATTTTTTATGAGTGTAGGTAAAGACAAAAACCAATCTACAATTAGAATTTCAATCACACGCACCAACACTTGCACAGCAGAGATCACAGCAAGGTAGGAAACTGCATACAAAAAAAAAAAAAAAAAGGGAAACTGGAACTAGTTCAAAAAGTGCTTGCGGCGAACTCCGGCTGAGTCCGGGTTGTCTCTGTCTCTGTCACTGCTCTCTGCTATATGCAGATGTGTGTGCGTTGAAGCGAGTTAAATTAGTAATTAGTATTCAATTTGCATAAGCAAAGCAAGTACGCAAGATAATTTAGATATAAACTAGATATATAAACTAACTACTGATAGGCAAATAAATACAGCAGGCAAAGCACACGCATCCGTTTCACATCTGCCTTCTTATCAGTCGGAGCGAGCGAGCGAGCGCAAACAATGCCTAAGAAACAAAATACTAATAAAATGTGCAAATATTGATTTTTATTTCCCCTCTTTCTCTCTCTCTCTCTCTCTTTATGTGTGTGTGTTTTGTTATTTATATGTATTAACAGGCACCAACTTCATTTTGAGCTGCGAATGCGTGGCTAAAATAAAAATGCAAGCAAAACAAAATAGAAAACAAACAACAAGCTAAGGCTTCAAATATTTCAAACACGTTGAAACATTCAAAGAAAAACGACAGCAAAAAAATAAAGCGGCGACGCGTTAAAATCTAGCAACATTTTTAGCGTGTTTTATTTTATGTGTGTATATATTAAAAATCCGAAGAAGAAGCACCGAAATAAACCTAAGAATAACAACAAAAACGCGCACGAGGCCAGAGCAAACAGCGAGAGAGAAAGAGAGAGAGGACGAATGACAACAAAAACTGGCGCTTGAAGCAATCACATTTACTGACCCCCACATTCCCCTCTGAAGAACAACAGACGATTCCAACTGGCTGACTGAGCAGGGGGAAAAGAGAGTAAAGCACATGAACGGTACTGACGGCACCTCTCTCCCTCCCCCCTCGTTCCATAAGTCTTAAGCAATTTAGCTCACGTGACCTGCTTACCGAAGTCAAAGCGAAGGCGCAAAAGGAAACGGTTGCCGCTGCTGCTGCTGTTGCTCAGGATGCGCATCACTGACTCTGCCCACACCTCACCGCTCTATAGAGCCTACAGCACATTTCGTATTTATAGAGCGAGAGAGGGCGACGCGTAGAGTGCGCTGCACTCTTAGACCTATCAAAGCAAAGTAAATGAACCCGACCCTTTGCAGAGATGTATCACTTTCGGTTTTCTTTCTCTTCTTTCGTTCTTTTTTTTCGCCTTGTCAGCTGATGAGCAATCGCTATCCCTCACTCTCTGTCTCTCTCTTTGAACACTCTTCTCTTCTTTATCACTCAATACTCAAACACAGACACCCCTTATTATTAATAAGTTGGTCAATGTTGTTGCTGATAATAATCGTATAAGGTCAAACAGGGGCGGTTATATATTGAAATATATGTGTATAAATATATGACAGAGATGTGTTTGCATTTCCCACATGCAGTTGATTTATGACGGAGTTAAAATACGGTAGAGTGAAGAGTACTTATCCATGCATAAGTTTAAGATAAACATAGGAATATACGATTTGAATCCATGTTTCATAAGCAATCTTCATGAAATTTGTACTGAAGATCCATAATATTCCTAATAGGTGAGATAGATCTCTAAAAATTATGAATTTTATTGCTGTCAGTTTATATTATATTAGTTTTTATAATATTCTAGTAATCATTAATTATTCCCATTATGAGTTGCCTGAATAATTCTGTTCCTTTGGACAATCCAACTAGCAATGTCAGCGATATGTCTATGCCAATATTTCCACTACTCTGCAGAACCACTTGGATATTCTATGCCATCATGTTCAGTGTTTATAATTAAAAGGGTTATCGACTTGTGCTCTGCGCAACGCTGCTGTTTGCAGCTATATTGAAAGCAGCAACAACAAATCGCAGATGAAATAGTCTCGAGTGTCGCGGTTGGACAATCAAAGACTGAAGTGGGTTGCAATAACAACAAGCGGCAAATACTATAGATATATATATATATATAATTCTTGACAGCAGAGAGAAAAAGAGAGAGAGAGAAAGAGAAAGCAGACCCAACCCAATTCAACCAAATTCCCGACAGCAAATACAACAAACTAAATAACTTAACATGCAATTTATGGCATGCCACACAGAGGAGTGTGCGTGTGGTTGTGTGCGTGTGTGGCAGACACAACAAATGTGAACATGGAAACCGTTTTTTGGTTTATGCGCCATTTGTTGTTGTTTTCGCAGTTTTCACAGTTTTCGCATGTGGTGGGAAAATTGATTTGAAAATTGGCTACGCACAAAAGCAGCTTGCGTTGAATAGCAATAAAAAATAAATGTAAATTTTACCAGTGCTGCACAATTGAAAATAACACACACATCTCTCTCTCTCTCTATATCTCTCGTAACGGACGGAAGTCGAGTTAAGTTTACTGCAGCAGCAGCATAAAGTGGCAACAGCCTCTCTCAGAGCCAATTTGCGATTCGCGATTTTTATTTGCTGTTTGCTGTCCAGTTTGGTTTGCAAATATTAAAACTCATTTGTATGCAGGTACACACACAGTCACACACACACTCACACACACGAACGACACACTCACACACAGGTGCCTGCTTAATTGCACTGAGTTGCATATGCACTTGAAGAAAAAAGTATTGAGAACGTTCTGTAGAAATGCAGATATTATCAAAATCTAGGCTAAGTTAAAAGCAAATCAAGAAACAAAGCAAATTTTTAATGTACTAGTAGAGAGTGCTCGACTATTAGATACACTGGACGTAGCTGTTAAATAGATAGTAAGCTTGCTTATGGCAGTTGGTTTAACATGATTAATAAAAATATTCGCTGAGTGTACAATCAGCATAATTTCTCATCCCATGGGATATCAAGACACTGACAGGCCCTGACACAATTGATATTGATTTGGATCTGCAACTGAAACTGTGTCAATTTGATAGCAACTAGCAATAACAATCACTAGCAAAAAAAAAAAAACAGCTGCAACGCTTAACACAAAAAAAAAACTGCAACAAATAAATAAAACACAAAATGAGTAAAAAAGAAAAATTGAGACAAATAATCAGCAAAGTGCTTTGTCGGAAGGGGGTCGAGTGCCTGGGGAGTGGAAGGGGCACGGGGTGTGGAGGAGGTTTTAGCTGCCACTTGGAGCATGCCACTGAATGCCACACACAATTGCAGCACCAGCAAAAACAAACTGCAATCCACTCGAGACAAATAGTTGAGTTCAGGCGGCAACTGAGAATTGCGAATTGAGACTTGAGAATTGAGAATTGTGACGGCAGCTGCATTAAAAAAAAAAAAAAAAAAAAAAAACTGTAACGGAGATTTCGGTCTCGGCGCAATCACAGCGTGACATTTTCTACCCGGACGGAGAGACAGATGGACGGACATATAGACAGACAGTCAACCGGGAAAGACAGGCACCGACTTTAACAATAACTTTTAGCAGGCGCTACGACAAATTGCAAGCAAGCTGGCATCCTTCAGCTTGCTAGCTGCCACAATCCCACCTACCTCTACACCTCCTGCGACATGACGCGTTGCAAGTTTTTGCGGCACGCATGGAGAGTGAGTGGTGGCAGGCAGCATCGCTTGAAATATGCTTTAAAATTTGTAGTAAATGTCACCGGAGAGCCCGTTCGTATTATTTATGAACGGGAAAGGGAAGAATGTGCTAGTCGGCAGATGTAGTGGACTACGAGATACCCTGTAGCTAAGCAAGATTTCTTTATTGAGCCTTTAGTGCTAGATTGTAAATATGCATATGCCATTTTCTCTCCTCTGTTGATGCTGATCAAAAATATATATACCCTACGGGGATTCGAAGATGCTTTCTTCTAAATATTTATACACAAATTTAAGAACACCGTATGAAATCTTTTTAAATGAGTACAGGGTATTCAAAAACCTTGTTCTTAGCGCTTCCATGATTCAAGCAAAGAAAGTTAAGACTGTTGGTCAATATATGTTACTAGCTCAACAGTTATTACTGTACGACGTTCTAAAAGAGCGTGATGCATAAACCGACCTTTAATCAAAGTTATAAACTTATATTACATATATATCTCAATATATGTTCGTATATATATAGAGTATAATAAAACTAAGCCAAGTAGTTCAAAGTTCTAATTAACCTAATAAAAACGTTCTTCAAAATGCATAACAAAAAACTTTTTTAGTTTAAGTACTGAAGAATCTTAAAATGTCTCGAAAAGATGTCATTCAAGCGCTTTCAAAAAATGTTACAAAATATGTTTCTTCCACTTTGCGCAGTTTTCCAAGTTTTCTTTCGTGGCATTTTCACACACTGAAATTACGCTAACTGTTCAAGTGTCTAGTTTTCCTCGCATTTCTTTCTTTTCAGTTGCCAAGTTTTTCCGTAGCTGAAATTTGAAATGAAAGCAAAAATTGTGAAGCGACAAGCACTCGACTTAGTTAAACGTTCTCTTCTTTTGATATGAGTTGGGGGGTGGAGTGAAGAGGGTTGGGGTTGGGCATTCAAAACCAAAGTTAAAGTTAAACTTTTTCATTTCATTGGAAGATCTCGTGGGGGGTGGCAGCGAGGAAATGGGTTGTGTTTTCTTTGATTCCGACCAAGTGTGAAAGGGGGTTGTTCTTGGTTATGATTTCGCCACAAGCACTTTCTAAGGGTAGGGGTTGATAAGTTTCTTTTTGGGTATGAAAATCCCCGCATTGGATTGCAACATTTTTTTGTGCTAAGGAACTTCCCAGGCATCTATTGTGTGAAATGTGTTCTAACCACTATCAACATTTCATTCATTCCTCAATGTCTACCGGATTTTTAGTAAGTATTCAAATAATGGAAAACATTCTGAGCATTCAACATTCGTAAAGTATGTTATGAATGTTAGAAGTCTTTTAAGACGATTTATTGTGTTTAATTTGCTATTTAGAAATTAATACATTATTTTATAACTCTAATTTTTAAATACATTTCTTATTTGTGTGCAGAGGAGCTATTAAACTCTGTCTCATATTTTAGAGAGTTTTATGATTACACATTTCGCAAAGACAAATAAAAATAGGCCAATCAACAGTTTTAAAACAAGTGCTTCAAGGCAAGTGCTCATTAAGCCAATTAACTCTTTTAAAGCAAGTGTTCATTTTGGCCGATAATGGATGTCAGAAATGTTGGGCAAAGCTTAGAATGAGACTATTAGGTAGCTAGATAGTTCTACTACATAGACAGCTCTTTTTCTTCCCCATCAACCTCTTTAGGTAGGTAAAGAAGTTAGATATCTTCATCATTATCATCATCACCTCTTATAATGCTTTATCATCTAATTTATCGCCCTTGTTCTTCTTCTTCATCATCACCTTCATAAGACACATAGCTCTTCTTCTTGTCTTCTTCTGTTAGATAGGTCTTCTTATTCTTTATCATATTGTAGCTATCTAATAAGATAATATCTTCTACATTATTTTCTTTGTCATCTTCTTCTGATAGCTCTGCTTCTTTATCAACAGCTTCAAATAGATAGCTTTCCTTCATCTTTATATAAATATCTAATTTTCTTCTTCTATTGTTTGTGCTCCAGTTTGTTGTGTTTATGTTTATGTTTATGTTTATGTTTATTCTGCCCTGACTGACTGAGTGCAAATGGGAAAATGTTACCAGGCAAATTCACACCTTGGTCTCCGCTGCTTTTCTGCTGGGTTCAATGCACCCCAAAAATGCCATTTGAATATTAGCTTACCACAAACAGATGCAGCAGAACCAGATAGAGAAAGAGAGAGATAGAGAGGAAGAGAGAGAGAGAGAGAGAGCAGGAGCCATAATATTGAATCGATTTGCAATTTTGACTGTCACATGCGATGCTCCGTTCGCCTACTTTTCCCACCCACTGTTGTTGGATGGTGCATGCAACAACAATATTGCCGCATGCCACACACGATTCTCGCCTCGAATCGTAAACGATTTATTGTTTAGCTGCGATTTCGGGGTATTAAAAGCAGCAACTTTTCGGGCTTTAACTTCAACTGGATTTGGGTCCATTAATATATACTGTTTTTGGGGAATTTCTTTTTACTAGATAGTTTGACTGCAAGTTGAGTTTATTAGATTTTTGCTGTGCTAGTTTTTTGTGATATAAAGAAAATAACTTGGAGGACTTTTCGCATAATAAACTTTTATGGCTCTGCTGCTGAACTCTGTAATTAAAAAGTTTTCCCTCAAATCAGAGCAGATGCCGTTTTATGGTCAACTTTAAGTCTGCTCTTCTTTTCTAACCCCCTGAAAATGGGACATAGCACCAAGAACCTATGACAAGGGGCAGGAACGGGGAGAAGCGATGAATTTGAGCTTGACAAGAATAATTGCATTAATTATCACTCTTAAAAGACTTAAGTTCAATATAAAAAGAAACTTTAGCTCAGGAGTTGCTTTTAAATCGACAAGTTACTAATCTAAAAATCTTTTTAAGGCATACCAAAAAACCAGAAAATAGAAAATCAGAAATAACTTAAATCCAAAAAGATACATTAATTTTTTTTGGTTTGCCCTTTTATCATCATAAACAAAAGAAAGGAAGCATTTTCAATGCTTTGCCAATTAGTGCAAACATATTTCAAAATTGAAGCCACAAATTGATAGTTAGTTGCAAGTTGCAACTACTGCTTCTGCTGCATCCCACACAAACACACACATGGAGATTAGGCGGCATGTGAAATATAAGCCATACGCAAATGGTTGAAACTTTAACTTCTACAGCTGCGTCCAATTAATTGGCAGCATATCGTACACTGGGAGAAAAAACGTACTGAAAATCTGAGTGTTGCTAAACTTATCATCCAATAAGTTTCGAAAAAGAAAGGTTATTTTGCATACATTTTCAATATATTCATTTTGGAATAAGATATTTTTATTTGGAAAAAAAATTGACTGTCTAATTTTAAGAAATTTGAGAAATAATTTCGAGATATCAGAAAAACTTTCTTTGCTCTTAGAACAATGAAAATATTTTAGGAATATTTTAAATTGGGGTCTCTTTTTTTGCGAGTGAAGTCGCAAACTTTTTGGCCGGGCCTTGAATGAAAATCAATAAAATCGAAAACTAGCCAGTAGCCAGTAGCCAGCAACCACCATAGCGAAGCACACACGTCACACACACACACACACACACACACACACACACACTTGGCATATGGAGAGTTGTTGCTCGACGTCGGCCCGGAAATGTGTGTGCGCCCGTGCGACTCCGAGCCAGGAGTAGAAAGACCTGGCCAGGAATGTTTGTGCACGCCAAGGTGTGGAGAAGGGGGAGTGGCAGTGGTGGGCAAACAGGAAAACATTGCCGCAGCTTTCAGCGAGTGCGAAACAACCACCCAGCAATGTTTTGTTTGGACCAAGCCGGATGTGCGCCTGAAGTGGCGATATGAGAAGGGGCTGGGTGTTGTGGTGCGGGGTGGGTAGAAGAAGTCACTGTAACAGCAAACAATGCAAAACAAATAAAAAAAAGCAGTAAAGATTTTTGCACGTGTTTTTTTTTTGTGGCATGTCCTGCTGCTTGACCTGTCCTAATCCCCATAAATCTAATTGACCAGGCCAGAGGAGCTGGCTTATGGGTTAGCCGGTCAAATGAGAACTACCCACACTCCCCCCTTGGCAACAGTCCATTAAATGCGACTGCAAACTTTGCGTAATGACATAAATTAGAGAGAACTTTGCTGCTACAGCTTTTTTCCGTAACGCAAAACAATCGAAATCAAAATAATCCAATAGACAACAAAGAACAATAAGAAAAAACTAAAAGTATAACTTTTTTTCCTGTGTCGCAGTTTTTGTTGCACTTTTATGTTGCTCCTGATGCATGCCACCTGCCAAGCGTGGCAAAAAAAAAATTTAAATTGCCCTAAAGCACAAAAAAAAAAGCAGAGAAATAAACTTTTAAATGCCCGTTCATCCATGTCTCGTGGCCAAGTGGGCGTGGCTGACGTGGGTCAACTGCAACGACGACTATAAAACGTCCATTAGCCACCCCCGCCCACCCCTCTCCAGATCTTGTATCCCTCCGCTACGCCATCTCTGAACTGTGTCAATTGTGTGCAGCTAAATTGACAATGGGCAGCAAGAAGCAAAATAAGTTGAAGTTGAACGAGTATTTACCGTAATAACACTTCTTGCGCATCGTTGCCAACATAAAAAGCAAGAGAGATTTAACGACATGGTTGCCATCAGCTTGAATACAATTTAGAATTTATATATCAAATATGTATATTCGTTTAGAGCTTGCAGAAAAATAAAAATTTGCAAATTTGCTAACACAGCGCTTTTAAGAGATATGGACTGTTAACAGATCGACAAAAAGTTATCGATAATGAAAGACTTTATTTATGAAAAAACGATGTTAAACAAACCGCGAAATTTATCTTATTTTTTTAGTTTAGGAACTGCAAAAATAAAATCCACACAGCTATGTGGATTCTGTGAAAATTTATAATTATTTGGCGACGGCTATCAATAAGCCACCATAAAATCACGTGAAAGCGGCAAGTGTATTAAAATGGATATAGTAAATTATTTTGTTCGTTAATTGTACTTATAAAACCTGAGATACATAGAAACGTTCGATAACACAAACAATCGATACTTTCGACATTTTTATCACGATAAACTTGCTCATCTCTCTTTCCTTCATGCTCTTCCTTCTCCACTTCCCACAACTATTCACACTTGCTACACACTTTCAATTTTCTTATAAATAAAAGAAGACGCTGCTTTTGCCGATGCTCGTTTCCATTGTGTGTTGTAAGTGGGCGAGATAAAAAGGAAAAAGAAGAAATAAAGCACAAAGCACAATTGAAATTTCTACTTGTCGGCTACTTTTTCACTATTTAGCAGTTGATTTTTCTTCTTTTTTTTTTAATTTGGCCATTTGTGCGTGGTCGTCGAATCGTAAGCGCTTTGTAAAATGCAAATACAAGCGGCTGAAGTTTGCCGTTAGTCTGAGTTCTGGGAGGAGAGCTAAGCAGATTTACAGTTTTGGTCATTTCGCAATGATTTGCGAGCGAAGCCAAAATGGCATTATAGTTGCAAAGTGAGCCACTCAAAGTGAACTCTGAATGAAAAGAGTTGAGAGGGAGAGAAGAGAATATCAGCGGAATGGGAGAGGGGAGGGGATTCAACTAGATGCGAGTTTATATTCCTGGTTGCTGTATCAGAAGCAACCTCAAAAGAGCCGCCGATAAGAGCAACATAGAGAGAGAGAGAGAGATGACGATAGGTAAACAGACAGACATCAAAAAACCACAACGAAAAGAAGAAATGCAATAACAACAAAGTTGAAAGTTGTCATCGGGTCGTAGAATGCGTTAATGAAAATTTTTATTCGTTCTGATGAAAGGTTAGATGGTTATAATGGTGAGAGCAGGAAGAGGAAGCGAAAATGTAGAAAACTTCAGTACCACAAGTAGATAAGCAGAAACGGCAAACAAAATAAATCAAGTAATGCTGCTCTTGTGTAGTGATGAATACGTAATTACCCTGTAATGAATGATTATGATATAAAAGCAAAAAATCTAGTCTAACAATAAATAAATATAGTAACATAAATAATAAATAAACTATAATAATAAAATAAATAATTAACAAACAATATTAAAATTAAATAAATCAAGTAACACTGCGCCATTGGAGAGCGATGAACAAGTAAATACGCTGTACGCAGATATACATTTCTTACTCATATATATTTACTATTATTTGTTTTTCATTATTATTATTTTAGCTTTCTTTAAATATTTTTCTAGCTCTATATACACTCATTTCGTGAGAAACCTGCTACCCTTCTTAACACATTTAACTGTTACAGGGTATAAAGCAATAGAAGAAATAACGGCAATTGTGTGGCTTGAACTTCAAACGGCGACGATGCTGCGTGCTGGGATAATAAACAGGCCAAACGGCAAAAGGTAAATAAAATGCGGCAAAGCGAAAGCCCAAAAATAGAACAAATAAGCAACATAAGGCATAAGCACAAGAACAAAAGCAAAGAGAGTACGAGAGAGAGAGAGCGCAACTGCAGCTGCATTCTCCATGCGCCTTCTCTTTCTCGCTTACGCAGTGCGATGCGCAGACGACGACAGCTGGTTGCTCGACTGGTTTTGATTTGCTTTTGCTTTTGGTTTTGGTCCTCAACTTTAATTACAGACAATTACAAGCAGCAGCAGCCGCAACAATAACAACACAAATGCTCTTTGACTTTTTAAAACGCAGCAGCAACATAAATGAATTTGTATTTTATCAGCAGCAGCGCAAATAGAAAATGAGCATTGGGAGAATTAACACTAGCTTATTTGTTTCGTCTTTTACATATTCTTCTTGTATTCTGCTTGATATTTTTATGTTTAGTTTATTTAGCTGCTGCGTTCATTGCCTTTTGTAACGGCACATTGCAGTAATGCATTTTTATGCCACTTTTCGAACGATGCAGTGGCCACACTCATCAGATAAATTGATGGTGTGTAAAAAGGAGTCGAAACAAGTTTTCAGGGCAGCTGCAAAATAGCTTAACAAATTAAACTAAAGCGTGTAAACACTTACCTTTTTTTAATTAGACGGAATAATCAATTTTTGGGCTGCTTCTCGCTCGCCTTTCGTATTGTGTTGGCTGCGGCTAAGCCGCGTTTACAGTTACAGCTATTTAAAAAAAAAAACGCAGTCGCTGTTTTAGTTTTTGTTTTTTTTACTGCACGTTCTTCTATGCGAAAGAAACAAATAACAATGGGATTTTTGCCCAAATTGCGCTAATTGGAAAACGAAAGATAGAAAGGGAGAGATAGTGATGAATGTCAGATAGCTGAAACTATAATTAAACACGTACGCGAGGTGGATGGGGGGGTACAAAAATTATATCCTGCGGGCACATTAAAAAAGGCAGAAAGCAAAGAAATGTAGAATGGCAACAACAAAAAAGTAACAGAAACTTTCAATGCGAGGCGTTGGTCGCGGGGGCGGCGGCGAAGCAGCAGCAAAAACGTCTGCAGTCGGTAAAAAAAATATTGAGAGAGCGCAAAGCAGAGAGAGGGAGTTGCAAGAGGAAGAGTCAAGCGGCATTTACACTGCGCAGGATATTTCAAAGCGCTTATCTCTTTTGTATTTTCATTTTATTTATTAAGATTCATTTTATTTTTCTTTGAATTAAATCCCAACACTTTAAGAGCAGCAGCTGCATTAATTTTTGTACTTCACTTTATTTCAGTATTTTTTTTTATTTTCTCCCCACTTCTTTTTTCGCTGGCGTGTTCATGTGTGTGCGCTTGTGTGTGTGTCTCGTTGCATTGGTGTGAGTGTTGTTGCTCTGTTTGTGTTTCCACTGCAACTCCGTTGCTTTTGCTTGGAAACTGAAACTTCTTTCTCTATCACACACATACACGTATACGCACACAAACACATTTCATACACACACAGGCAACACACACACAAATTTAACTCCACATAAAACACAACAAAAACTTACGCGCCGCTTCAAATTAGTACACAATCTGCACTTTTCATTACAATTTCACAATATTTCATCAATTTAGTTTGGGTTTTAATTCTTATTTTTCAGCGGGGGAAAATACCGACTGGCCGACCGACAAAGCAAAACGCGTACAACTGGTTCAATGGTTTTTTTTCGACTGTCTTTTGCTCTCCCACTATCTCTCTCTCGCGAACACAACAACCAAACGTGTGTGGACAGAGCGCTTTTTAATTTATACCTAAATATGACTGCGTAATACTAATGGTATGCCAAATATTTAATAGTTGTTTTAAGTTATGTCAGGCTGTTTATTTTAATATATTTAATACAAATATTTTATTCTATTTAATGTAACCGAGAATACTACAAATATATCATGTAATTAGTATTGCAATCAATATTGCCATCTGGCAGCTCTGTGACGAGTGAACGGCAACGTTGAAGTCGGCTATAGTTGCCACCTGGTCAAATCATATCACGGCCATTTCTTGCGTTGTGCGGTTGTGTTTTTTTGCTCTTGATAATTCAAGTTAAAATTGAATACGCGGTGATTTAAATTTGCTTTACAGCTTGCTAAAAGCAAGAGCAAAACATTTGCTGACAATCAAAACCCCCCAAAAAAGTTAACAACTAAAAAAGCCGGGAAAAATGCAGTCCCATAGCAAAAAGCGCGTCTGTTATTATTACGACAGTAAGTTAACAATAACTATCATAAATTACAATACAATATTCAGAACGAATGCATTATTTAATTGTCACACGCATTTGTTGTTTACGTTGTCAAATCGGCACTTTTTTGGTAGCATTTTTGCAAATTTCATATTATACGGCGACTGTACCAGCATTTTGGCTCACAGCGCACTTTTTCCTAACGAACGTTGCGCATGCAACTCTGTGTTGTGTTAGTGTATGTATATGTGTGGTTACCTGTGGGTCTTTGTTTCGTATGGGGAAAGTGCGCACTGCGGTCGTTTATGACAAAGTGCGCTGTGCGCACAGACGCTTCGCCACCGTCGCGATAAAATTTTCATTTTACAAAGCGTGCTTTTTTTGCACCTGTAAAAATGAGTTAATTTTATATTTTTGTCTTATAGGTGATATTGGCAATTATTATTATGGCCAGGGACATCCGATGAAGCCGCACCGCATACGCATGACACACAATCTGCTGCTGAACTACGGCCTCTATCGCAAAATGGAAATTTACGTAAGTCCAAATGGGAATTTAATTGAATTGCTAATTAAATTAATTGTATTATTATTATTATAATAGCGCCCGCATAAGGCTACCGCCGATGAGATGACCAAATTCCATTCCGATGAATATGTGCGTTTTTTGCGCTCCATTCGACCCGATAATATGACGGAATATAATAAACAAATGCAGCGATTTAATGTCGGCGAAGATTGTCCCGTCTTCGATGGACTTTACGAGTTCTGCCAGTTGTCCGCTGGTGGATCTGTGGCAGCTGCCGTCAAGCTGAATAAACAGGCGTCGGAGATCTGCATTAATTGGGGCGGTGGATTGCATCATGCCAAGAAATCGGAGGCATCCGGTTTCTGCTATGTTAATGACATTGTTTTGGGCATTTTGGAGCTGTTGAAATATCATCACCGAGTGCTCTACATCGACATCGATGTGCATCATGGCGATGGCGTCGAGGAGGCATTTTATACCACAGATCGCGTGATGACCGTCAGTTTTCACAAGTACGGCGAGTATTTTCCGGGTACAGGCGATTTGAGGGACATTGGCGCTGGCAAGGGAAAATATTATGCTGTGAATATTCCACTCAGAGATGGCATGGATGATGAGGCATACGAGAGCATCTTTGTGCCC
Source organism: Drosophila mimica (assembly GCA_037043585.1). Taxonomy (NCBI): domain Eukaryota; kingdom Metazoa; phylum Arthropoda; class Insecta; order Diptera; family Drosophilidae; genus Drosophila; species Drosophila mimica. The sequence continues at coordinate 8,719,432 of JBAMBE010000579.1, forward strand.
ATTATCTCCAAGGTAATGGAGACCTTTCAGCCAGCTGCCGTTGTGCTGCAGTGTGGCGCAGATTCCCTCACGGGAGATCGGCTGGGCTGCTTCAATCTGACGGTGAAGGGGCATGGCAAGTGTGTGGAGTTCGTGAAGAAATATAATCTGCCCTTTCTCATGGTTGGTGGTGGTGGTTACACCATACGCAATGTTTCCCGCTGCTGGACTTATGAGACTTCTGTCGCCCTCGCTGTGGAAATTGCCAATGAGTTACCCTACAATGATTACTTCGAGTATTTTGGGCCTGATTTTAAGCTGCACATCAGTCCGAGCAACATGACGAATCAGAATACATCGGAGTATCTGGAGAAGATCAAGAGTCGCCTGTTTGAGAATCTGCGCATGTTGCCACATGCACCGGGCGTGCAGATTACGGCCATACCCGAGGATGCCATCAACGATGAGTCCGACGACGATGAGAAGGTCGACAAGGACGAACGTCTGCCGCAGAGCGACAAGGATAAGCGCATTGTGCCCGAGAACGAGTATTCCGACTCCGAGGATGAGGGCGAGGGCGGCAGAAGGGATAATCGCAACTACAAAGGGCAGAGGAAGCGGCCACGCCTCGACAAGGAACCCATTATCACAAATTCCAGCAACAAAACATCCTCGGAAGCCTCCAGCGACATTAAGGATGAGAAGGAGAAGGGTGAGTTGAATAGATTTATAATATTTATCAGATGTATACTCCATTATATATAACTCTAAACTATATATATATATATAACTCTCTAAACTGCCCTCGTTTTATTTTGTAGTTGAGGCCGTTGATGGCGAGGAGGCCACTGCGGCGGCGACAACAAACAACACAGCAGGCGGAGGCAGCAGCAGCAACAACAACAGCAGCGGCAACACTGGCAGTGGCAGCAGCAGCAACAACAACAACGCCAACAGCAGCAGCAACAACAGCAATAATAGCAGCAACAAGGGAAACAACGACAACGATGCGGCGAGTGTGGCAACAACGGGTGGCGCCTCCGCGACAAAGGGGAACGCCAAGGAGAACAACATTTGACGTGGCGGCCGCAATTGGTTATAGAAGCCAATTAAGCGACCGCCCAAATATAAACCGCCGGATTTTACCTAATCCCGTCAAATTCCGTGAATCCCCAGCGCAGTCTCCAAAAGTTTTCTTCCAGTCTTCATCAACTGATTGATCTGCTGTTCAAGTGGATTACCCAAAACAAGTTTCCTCATCTCGAGCCCGTCTTCTCCACAATTGTAAACTAAAATACACTTTTATTGTAAGGCAAACAATTAGTTTCAGTGTAAATTAATTGTTTTTTTAAGCTAAGATACAGCGTTAAAAGAAACGGCTACATTTAAACTACACACATTTTACAGATACAGATATAGATACAGCTAAGCATACAGTTACTTACCGTAAAATAAGCAAGGTCCATCTTTGGCTATCGTTGCTTGCAACTAATTTTTAATCAATAAACATTTATAAATTTAAATTAAACTGAAAACTATGTGTTATCCAAATTTTTGTATGTATATATATATATACATATATATATAGTTTTCATATCATATATAATAGCTCCGTTTTGGTTTTATAGTTTGATTTTTGGTTTTTGAGTTGGTAAATTTAGATATTCTTCATACGAATTCACTTCCTTTGCCTTAAATATATATATATATATATATTCTTCATACGAATTCACTTCCTTTGCCTTAAATATATATATATATATATATATATATGTATATATTAAAGTCCAGCTTCAGATTTTTATACTTCCTATCTAATACTTTAGTAGTTTTCACTTTTTGGTCTTAATACGAATTTCTATGTTCATTACTAAATCTCGCTAAATTCGAAATATTGTTTTCCATCTTTGATTTTTATTTTCATCAATTTCAAGTGTAGTTTTCTATCTAACTTAACTATTTGTTTGGATTATATTCCTTTTGCTCATGTATATAATCCAGCATTATTTATTTATCACCCAATATTCTATTAAGCATACATTTTATTACTTACCTTCGAAACTATGTCTTTTATTTTTATACCACCAACATGAGATATTTATCCTAAATATCTATTTACATATTTTTATTTTTATTATTGCCAGTAAATTTTTTTAGTTCTTACTAATTTACTTGCATTCCAGCACCCATTAAATAATCGACAAACATTTAACATTTAATTTATTTATTACAGCAAGGAAGTTTTGTAACAAATTGTTTCAACAATTAACTAACTTAAATTGCAAAAAGTAAACTAGCTAAATTAATTGGAGACGGAATCCACAAGTCAAACTCCCTTCAAGCTTCAGTTTGTCGGAGAGGGGTGGGTTGGGGTGGAGCAAGTGATGAGATTTTGTGACTAGCCTTTTTCTTGTTGTTGCTTGTTTGTTATGTTCGCTGCTTGTCTGCGGCGCTAATCCAGCGATAATATGGAGTCGATGCTGTTGCGATTACTGCGCGGCTGCAGACGCGGTCCACCCAAATAACTAATTGGATTCGCAAACTGTCGTTGCAGCAACGCATTCTCTAAATAAATTGGTGGGAGCAACGGTGGTGGTGGGTGGCGTTGTGCTCGACGCATGGTGAATTCTGAAAATGTTATTGGCGCCTTCTCACTCGCACTCGCTGCGGCGGCACTTGCGCTGTTACCATCAAAGGGAAGCTCTTTGCTGGATTTGCCTTTGTGCTGCTGCTGCTGCTGGGATAGATTGGTTGAGGGTAGGGGTTGGGGAGAGGGGAATTTATTTGGTTTTTTTTTGGGTTGTGCGGATTTAGATATCAAATATTTTAGGGTTTAATTCGATTTGGCTGTAGTTTTTTGAAATGGCATGGAGAATGAAGGTGTGATCAGAGAGAAATATATATAAAATATATTTTGTAATTACAACAATACGAAATAGTTGCTCAAAATGTTCATATACATTTGAGTTGGGGAGGGAGGCATCTGGGGGGGAATGATATGCAAGAAGTTCTCTCAATTCCACACCTGTAGTAAATTAGCTCATTTGAATGCTAGAAAAAAGTTTGGATATTTTTGTGTGTGTGGGAGCGAGAGAGAGGTAGGTGAGCTCGCGTTATGAATAACGTATGTATGTAATGTTAACAGAACGTATTACTGTGATTAATAAAGCCTGCTAAAATGATCGTATCAGTATGTCTGTCTGTAACTAACTGCTATTCATAGCTATCGATAGTTAGTAAACGATAAATGCTGTTAAGGAGTTTGTCGCTACTTTAGTTTAAATATGCAAGTCCCAAGAACGTAACATAACCTTCAAATAAATACTAAAATTCCATTACTTTTATTTCTCTCTGACTTAATGCATTGAAATTTAAGAAAAATATGGCAGACCTTTAAGAAAACGCATTAGAAAATGTTCGTTTTATTTTTCTCGTTTGCTTTTCATAGTTTCAATTTTTGCTTTGTTGCTTCAACTCAATTTATTTTAGTTGTATTTTTGCTCGATTTGATTGTTCTACGTTGAAGGTTATAACAGCAACAACAACAACAGCGAAAAGCGCAACAAAAGGCAAACAGCAAAACTTGCACTTTCACGCATACCATTAAAAAGCATACACACAATGCAACACTTGTCTTCTTCGTCTTATGCTGTACTCGTCGAGTGTGTGTAAGTGTGTGTTTGTGTTTTAATGTTAGTGTGCTGCTACTTTTTGGAGGCCATATTAACATTGAGCGCATTTTTCATTGCATACTGAGCGGGGAGAAGAGAGAGAGCGTGAATAAAAAAGCATCACTGAGCGAAATACATATATTAGTTTTTCAGAATTTAGGTTGATGATTTAGGTAAATACATAATATATTTACAGTTACTATAATTATATATAATATATAAATAATAATATAAATAGTATATATATATTATTAAGCAAATACATTACTTTTCTCTCACTGTTGGAGTGAAATGTTGAATGTGTATGCATTTCAAATATTTTGTGCAAGTCATCATTTGCTTGACTGCTGCTCTGCTTCTTGTTTTTCGTCTTCCTCTTGTTGTTCTTGTTGTTTCTGCTCGAGCCTCGTATTGCAATTTATTACCCACCTGACAGCAAGAATACACAAAACACACCCACACATACAACATACATTTACACACATCCACACACACACACACGCACATGCACACACATGCAGAGAAGCACATTTGGCACTTGAATGTATTTATTACACATGTTTTACATTGTTGCTTTACGGATCGCTGACGATGGTCAACAAGCAAAATGTTTTGTTAACCATTATGGGCCATGTTTTAATATGCCAACAGCAACAACAACATCAATAACTTTTCACATTAAATGCGAAACGGAACGAGACAGCTAGAGTGTGTGAGCGAGTGACCGAGAGGGAGAGAAAAGAAAAAGTTTCAAGTCTTTTTTTTATTTCAACTTTCTTTTTCAACACGGAAATTAATAAGAAATTGCTTTAAGGCAGTGTGACGATTAAACACACTCCACAAGAGGGGAGGGGGCGTGGCTGTAAGAAAAACTTTTACTTTATCCACAATAAACACTTCATTCCATACTTGAGTTAATTTGTCAAGTAGTCGTCGTCGAAAAAAATTATTAAAAAAGTTTCAAGTCTGAAGTAGCTTGCAAAACATTCGCGTTGACATCCTTGATGGCTTTTCATTAAGTGGCTGCGACTTCTTGGACTGGACGACTCCCAAAGAAACCAAAGCCAAAACCAAAACCAAAACCAACGCGACGCTTGTAATTGCAATTGTTGTAAAACATGAATAATGCATGCTCCCCAAACTTTTATTAAAATGCATAAAAACCACACCCAGCTAACAAAAATAAAAAAGAGAGAGAATCTAGCTTAAGCCAAAGTTTGGATACTCTTTAAGACAGTTAAGTGTCACTAGACATTAATGACAAAATTCGTTAATATAAAAACTCATATTTTATTTGTCTATATATTTGTTATTAGTATTGATTGCATCTATTATTTTTTATAATTTGTATATACTTGATTGGGACGGAGATGTCTCCTGGAATGCTCTGTAAACTTTCCTACAAAATTATAGTACTCTCTGCAAGGGTAAACAGAAAAAAGGGAAAAAGAGAACTCGACTTTTTTTAGCTGTCTAAATTTGACGCTAACCGAATGCAGCCAAAGCAATTGGTTTTGTTCTATTTTCTCCACAAACACTTTATTTCTCATATTCTTTATATTTTTTTGTCTATATTCAGTCCTTATCTGTTCTGCTTATTCGTCTACAATATTCTTTTTATTATTAGTTTCCATGTTGGCTTTTTGGCATTCTGCTTTCATTTTGGTTAAAAAAAACTCGTTGACAAATTTCTGGCTTAATTAAATTGTACAAAATTAAAAAGAAATAATTTGACAAAAGCTGTAAACACTATTTTTAGTGCATTATAATATATAAAATTTAAATTGTTATTATAGTTTTTGCTGCTCTACGAATTTTATTGAATTTTTTGAGCAGCTTATGAAGCTGGGACATAGAAATCAGTAGACTCAGACTATAGTATTACTAGAATTATTTAACTTTATATTTTAATTGTCAGCCTTGCAATCATTTAAAAAAGTTTCCGTTTAAAGGAAATCTTGATTTAAAACTTATTTTTTCTAGCTTTAAGCAGTCAGCAAAATGTTTTCAACTTATGTCCAGATTATATTTATTATTATTTTATGAAAAATATAACGTTTTATCTGAAAAGATAATCTCTACAAGATAAGGTCTACAAGATAAGGTCTACTGATAAGTTCAATTCTTCTCGCTGCTGCTGCACAGTGGAAACAACTATTTCTCTAGCTCCCAGTTGAGTTTACTTCATTCTTTAATTCCTTTTTGGTCCTGTTTTCTGCTGTTGCTGTTCAATAAACTGTAATTCGTGCCACTTGAGTGTGCAAGTGTCTGCGCGTGTGTGTGTGTGTGTGTACATTCATTTGTCGCACGAACACACACATACAGAAGTATGCACACACAGTCAATTGCACACACGCAACAACTCAGGCTGCGCACACATATTGTAGTTGGCATACATGGCGTATGAGTGACATTTAATTAAAATTTATGCAGTCTAAAAGACATAGAGAAAAAGAACCAAACAGACAACAATGCTCGACGTGCAGATACTACGTAGTCAGCTGAAAAATTGTCGATAATAGTTTATTAATATTGAAGATGTTTTACTTAGCAAAATCTGTGTTTGTTAACCGATCTTAAAATTTTTACTGTTGATTTAAAATATGTATGGGTATATTATTAATCAGATTGAAAAGAGCAGAAACCTGCTTAGTTATTGATTAAATGAAATAAATTTGAATCTGTTGATGCTGATCAAGAATGTATATTAAAGTATCCCTCTGCCTGTTACATAATTTTGCAAAACTTTAATATACCCCTTTAGCCATTTTCAATTGGTTGAGGGTATACCAAAACGAAGAGAGAAGAATTGTGCGACCTCTGTTGGCACACGTCTTGTTCTTCTTGCTGCTGATGTTGCAGTTGTTGTTGTTGCTGCTGCTGCGCCTTGCTCAAATTTATGCAACGCGCCATTTTGTTTGAGTTTTATTAAACGCTGGCAGTTGTAACTCGGCTGGTAATCATGTGTAAATTTGTTTTCACACTATTACGACGCAAAACCGAACAGCGAACAACGAGCCCAGGTCGACGGCAGTTAGGAGCGAATACCCCTACCTAACCACACACCTTACCGCACCCCACCCCACCACACCTCTCTGTGACCTTCTGTCCTCTGACTTTGGCAGAGAGACAATGTGGAATGCATTATTATTGCAGTGGAGCAGTGGAAATATTCTAATATTTAAATGGGAAATTGTATGCTTGGGGCATAATTGCACTTTGCATTAGGAATGAGTGTGCGTGTGTGTGCGCGAGTATGTGTGTGGTGTGTGTGTATCGAGCAGTTAACATTTGTTCAGCTGTGTAATTTGAGACTGCTGCCTGCAACTATTGCTGTCTCTTTCAGCCAACTCAAAGATTATCTGAGATAACCAACAAAGCATACTCCAAGTGCTGCTCCAGTAGAGACCACACTTATTTCAACCCATGTTTTTACTGTTATTTGAATATATTTAGGAAGTTGTGCAAAAACATGTAAGTGGGAGCAGGTAGCATCTCTGAACTCCTTAGAGTATATATATTCTTGATCAGCATCCACAGTTAAGTCAATTTAGACCTGTTCACATATCCGTCTTTATGAACAAGTCTATCTCAAATAAATTTGGAATACAAGCACTTAAATATACAATTTTAAAGATATATCCAATTGATATAGTACACCATATTATTGATCAAGTGTGACATTTTCACATAGTACATAGTACACCTTAGAACTCTCTAGAGTTCTCCTTAGATTTGACAGTCAGTTTCTGTGTAGAGTTCTTAATCTCCTTGCTCCTTGAGCATTATTAAACTTTATCCCTCATCAGTTAACAGCATTCTCTGTACAAAATTTAATATTAACCTTTATTATTATTATTTAAAACATTTTATATACAATAAGACTTGAAGTTTTCATAGTTTCTTAGTCAGTTTATCACTTTGGCTGTTATCCCATCCCTGCTCCGGCAATGGCCAATTCTCTCTCTCGCTTTCTCTCACTGCATTTGCTTGGCAATTTTGTGCTCTTTTCTGGCCAAAAGCCTGGCCTGCAACTCCTGGCGTCTGTAGTGCAAATGCCGTTGCATCTTCTTCTTGAAGATCGTCTCTCTGGCCAATATCTCCAGATCCTCGCGGCTGCATTTTCCGATGTTCTCCTTGGTTCTCGCAATCAGTTCGCTGGTCAATTGTATCTTTGTTATCGAGGAACGTGCGGAACGCGCATTGTGGCGCCTCAACTCCTCGCGGTGTAAGTATAATACATAGGCGGCAGTGGGTGAGGGGGGCGAGGTGGTTGGCGACGTATTAACTGATAGATTCTGCTGCTTTTGCTGCTGCTTCGTCTTCTTCTGCTGATTGCACATCTTGGCTAATGGAATGCTGAATTGCGTTTGCTGTCGTTTGAGGCGTCGCTGTTTGTTTTTATAGCCAAGTTCAACATAACTGACCTGCTCCTGTCGGCCATTCATGAGCAAAGGGGTCAGGGGTCAGGTCAGACGCAGACGCTCTCCGTTTTTTTTTTATGAGCTCGCAGCCATATCGCAACCGTTGCAGTTTTTTATAGCTGGATTTAAAAATGTAATCCCATTCATTACCTAAAAAGTGTCGTAAAGTCAGCAGCAGCCATCAACCACAACAACGGGACAACAACAGTGTGGCAACAACAAGAACGTGGCAACTACTAGAATTTTGCTGCTGCTGCTGCTTCTTCACACGCTAATCCTGGATTAGGGCAAACAGCGTAGAGTTTATGGGTCAAGTGACAGTTTGATGTCCGTTACACGCGTTGCACGTTGAACGTTGCACGTAGCACGTTGCACCTCATTTGCGCCTTGTTAGCTAATCCATCTCACTCTTCCTCATTTTTTTGTTGTTTTTGGGTCAACTCGCAATTAGCCTCATAATGAAATGACAGCTGACAGCTTTTTAGTTTTTGGGTATTTCACCGCTGACCAAAAAGTGTTTTTGGCCAACGCTGCCAGCTGACCTAAATTTGTTGGCCAGCCCCAGCTCTAACCAAAGCTAATCAAATATTTGGCATTAATCTCTCGCTGCTCATTTCGATGGCCATCAAAAACTTTTATGTACGAGTATTTTAACTTCGCTAAACGTGTTTAATTAGGATAATGATACTAACTGGCTCAAGTCCTGTTCAATCCTGTTGACTGATGAATAAATTGTATTTCTGCTAATATTAGTAAAAAAAAATGTGCAACCTCAACATTACTATTACTATTGCTATTGATATATTTTATGTAACCTTCATCATTACTTAGTAAGGATTGTAATGTAACAAAATAGAAGACCCCATAGTGTATTTATATGCTTCATCTATTCCCACTCAAGATCTGTTAAGTTTTATAGCTATGTGGATGAAACTTGGACAACATGAATAAACTATAAATGTAATAGAAGCATTTTTGGAATCTCATATAGCTTTCGAAAAATTAATTGACCTGGGTTTTAAATTTATAGTCGTCTATTTGACTCTGGTCTATAAGGGTCTTTATTTCTTGTTGATATGAAAAATGAAATGGTCATAAATAAATAATACTTATATTTTAGGTTATACTTTAAGCATAGTTTTTCTTTGTCGCTTAAGGTCTTGGCCGAATATATAAATGACACATATAAATGAGAGTAAATCCCAAATGAACGTTATCTTAAGGAAATTTCTTAATATCACAACACCTTTAACTTGTAATCTATTTAGTATAGATTCTATTCACTGAATAGACTATCCTCCTAAGGAGGAAAGGTATCATTATCTCCTGGTCTAAACACATCTTAACCACCTTCTGTCTGAGCTCAGCGACAAACAAATAATTTGCAATCGCAATAATGATACCCTTATCATCCAGTCTCTATCAATAGACTATCTCCCCGGGAAACTTCTGTTATGAGGAATTGATACCCATATCTTCTACTCATTACTCTAAATAAGGTATCTCCTGGAGCTATCTCTATTTTCTGCTAATCTGAACTCTTTACTCTTTACAGAGTATCCGCTTTCTTTTCTGGCACTTTTCAGTGCTGACAACGTTTTTCTTATGCAAAGCATGTGTTGGCAAACATCGCTCAGCTTTATCAACGCTTGTCGCAAGCTGCATAAATTTTGGTGGCATTAAGGCGACGACATTTGGGGCGATAAAAGTCGTAAACTCATTAATTTTTGGCATCCTTGTCGCTGGCATCGCCTTGCTCATATCAGCAGCAGTTTTCAATAAGCCTGCGTGGCAGCAAAAAAGCCAAGAAAAGCCAGCTCGTTGCACCAATTTTTGTTTTCCTTTATTTTTTTCTTTTTGTGGGTTAAGAGGCAAAAAGGCAAAGGGGTATTCCCCTTTTGCGTGCGAAAATCACAACATTTTAATCTTATAATCTGAATTTATGAGCAGACTCAATTTCGTTATGCTTAACGACATTTTATGCGGTTATTTTATGCAGGCAGCGCTCTAAGGGCGATGAAGCATACAGCTAGCTGCCATTCTGACCCAGACACGCACACACACACACACATACGAGTATACACACACACACACACACTCAGCACACACATATACATGTGCTCTGCGGTTTGTTGCCATCCCAAACGGCAGTCGGGGAAACAGCAGCAGCAGCTGCAAACTACAACAACAACAACAATTTAAGTACATTGAGCGAGTGTGCCTGAGTGTGTGTGTGTGTGAGTGTGTGTGCGAGTGTGTGTACGAGTGTGTTTGCGTATGTGTAAATGGGTGCTTGAGATTTTGTATGGTCGCACAAAACACATTAGTTGAAAGTACTGACCAACAAAGCCACTAACAAGCTGTTGGTTGCCTGCCCCTTTGCCCCTCGGCACTACTACGCCCCCTCTCCTGTTGCTCCTACACACACACACACCCGGACACACACACACAGTTACACACATCTTGCATATTGGAGTGTCATTATGTGTGCTAAAATATTTCCATGCTCATTTTCATTTTTTTAATTTTTGCTGCTGTCGTCAACGTTTTCGCTTGAAACTTTTTTAATAAAAATCATTTAAATAAATGAAAATTAATATTCAAGCGTGTGTGTGTATTTGTGTGTGTGTGTGTGCACACTCATTGTGTAATTCTGTTTAATAAGAAACAATTTAAAGTTGCGCTTTTTGTTTGGCAAGTTTCGCAGGCAAACGAAAAAACTTTTATTACCTTTCAAACATACAAACAAACATACAAACAAACATATATCACAACACACACAGCGGGTGCAGGAAGACAGTTACTTAAACTTAATACACATCAAAATGGAATTTTCCCCTCACTATATATATATATATATATATGTATATATATGTATTTTATCCATTAACTGAGCTCGTCTCGAAATACAAAAACTTTCGACACATGAAATCTTAAAAGTTTGTCTTGAAATTATTATATAGACTTGCAGAAAGGGGCTTACAACAGATATATATATATATATTCTTAGTGCTACACATATCAAGTATTTGTATAAGGCTCAAAAGTAAAATAAAAATCGTTTTTATAAAATGATTAAAGTCATATTTATATATATATAAATCTATCTTTTGTATGTGCGTCAGTGTTTTTAAATTTTTCGTTTTCAAAGTTAGCCTAGTTCAAATCCTTAGTTATTCAGTTCAAATTTTGATAAAATCAACTACTATTTTATATAGTATCTAAATTGATCGGTATGCCAAAGATAGATGCTTTTACGTGATTACTTTTTTAGAAGAAAATATCTTTTCATAAAATTTGATTTAACTCTTTTAAAACTTATAAAGCTGCGCTTTTAATTTTAATTATATACACAAAAGGATTTATAATAGAGAATACTTTATTTTACTCTAACTATTTTTGAACATATTTTAAGCATGCAATTAAAATTGATGTATACAAATTTATCTCTAATATTAATTATTTACCTGCTTTTCAAAATATCTCTGAACAAATACAGATTTTATTAGAAACTAAGTCAATCTTTATATTTGTTAGTCGTTAAAGTTCGTCTCGTAAAATGATATTTTTTTTCGCAATAATATTTCTCTATTAAACTAAGTCCTAAAAACTGAAACTGACTGTCACAAAAAGAGACATAAATTTTAAATAAGTCGCCAGTTCTAAGCATGAATTTCTCATGAAGTTCGCAGCGCGAATAAAAAGCTGAAGAAAAGTATAAAAATATTGTTTATCTGTTATAACGGAACAAACATCTTTAAATATACAAAAGTATCCGTTTTATTACATTTTCAATATGTTTACGGATACTTTTCTTTGTTTTTGTCCTTTCTGTCTTCTGTTTGTTTCCGCTTTCGACTTTCCTATTCGACTAAATATTTATGCTTTTATATATATGTATGTACATTCTTATATATATATATATATGTATTTATATATATATATATATATATATTTATATATATTTTTTATGCATATTTCTTTTGTTTTGCTCAGTTGCGAGTCGTTGCTGCCGCTGCTGCTCGTCTATTGACACCGTGATAGCCGTTCTGCTTGTTCGTCTTGCGGGTGGAGTCCTTGCCACCGCTTGTAGCAGCTGCTGGCAAATCTACATCCGTTTCCGCTACGATTGGCGGTCCCCAAGAGACTTGTCGTCGCACAGTTGGCGCCGCACTCATCGCTGCCCCCTTGCGGCGTCCTTTTGTGCCCGGCTGTTGAAGTGTTGCCGCTCTTTGTAGCGGCTGTCTCTGCTGCTGATGCTGAGGTTGCAAAGGTTGCTGCTGCTGCGGCGGCGGCGGCGTCTGTTGCATTTGATTTTCATGTTTGTGCTGCTGCTGGAGAAGTTTTGTTAGCCATTGCACTTTTTATTAAAGGCGTTTCTTGTTCGTTTTAACATTTTCTTTTAATCATTCTTGCCACATTCTCGTGTGCTTTTGTGCCCGTCTTGCATATTCTCTAATTAGTTTTTATTGTTGCATGCAGGCATTCGCTGTTACACTTCGCAGTTACAGTTCACTGTTAACCGTCATGCATAGTTATTTTTAATTAACATGCCACACAATATACGCCGTGCTTCTATTCACGTGGCATGCATTGTTATTTTCTACATAGTTCAAATGGCTACATGCCTTATATTTACACCGAAAACACCCCAATCCCACTCCAACCTGTGTGCCCCTTCTTTGCTGCATGCTCGAGTCAAAAGCAAATTTTAATGAACTCCTAATTGGAAGTTGCAGTCGAGTTAACTCAAATTAATTTGCAATCAATCTTGTGCAACAAGACACGTCTTATTAATTTACAATACAAAAGTGCTTCACATAAAGAGAGTTACCTAATTGAATAGCTTCTTTTAAGCTTTGTGTTATGGTATGAATTCGGTAGACACTTTAGAAGAAGAAGCTTTAATTCATTCTACTTATTTCTTATACCCATTGAAAATGGTGAAGATGTGGAAAGTTGTGCAGAATTGTGTCTCTACTTTGGCACACTTTTTATAGGCTGAAAAAATATCCTTAAGATCGATTGAGAAGAATCAAATTTTCTTACTAGCGAAAAGCTTTTTCTGTAAACATGTATAAGTACAAGTCCACACACATACATACACATACACACACACACTTACAAAAAGTACATATCTAAGAATTATGATAGTCTAAAACTAGCTTACAGGGTATTTCCTTGTTCAACTCTATCCATATTAAGCTCACTTTTTGTTCTAGTTACACAAGCAAACTTGTAAAATGTGATAAATCAAAGCAAACTCTTTGATTTCTTTTCCACTATTTTCTATTTTCCTATATATGAATTTCCCAATGATTTAGCTATCGGCTTTGTTTGATTTGTGGTCTGATTGCGCATACGCCGTGTTGCCCGATTATTGATTATTTGTGTGAGGCTGGGGTTTTAATTTACACATCATTAGCCAGACTTTGTGCCTTCATTAAGGCTTATAGAAGAGTTGCCACACACACACACACACACACACACACTTGGATATATACCTATGTTTTATACACTTATAGACAGTTGCTGTTGCATTTTTTGCTGTTGTTTATTTGTGTGTCTGCTGCTGCTGCTTGAGGTTTGTTTTGCTGGCTTTGTGCATTCTAAGCTGGTAATGAGTTTCACCGCAGCATTGTGGTAGCTGGTAGCAGCACAAGTTAAGTGCGTGCACCGTTTTGTGGCAGGACCCAAATGAACAGGAGCAGCAGAAGCAGCAGCAAAGAAAATGCAAGAAACAGCCACAAACAACAAAAAAAGAAAAACATTTGAAAATGCGCAGTTTGCAGAGAGTAGAGGAGGATCTGTGGCAGCACAGCAGTTGTGGCACTTGCAGTTTTTTAGTTGCTGCCGCTTAAACAAAAGCTTCGACTTCCCCCTGCTGCTCCACTCCCCCTCGCCCTTGCGGCTGTATGCGAAACTTTTTGATTTGGGGTGCGATGCCCAAAAAAACACCGAAACTTTTTAGGATGCGCTTCAATTTCGGGCTGGCGTTGCAATCAGCCAGGAAGACGCAACCAAACGCCGCAAGTCAGGCGGAAACGGCTGCAAGGACGAGTGTTGCACAATGGTGCACAGACAATGCCGCACGCACTTTGGCCACATAACTTTCGCCATTTCAAATACCCAGCATAGCTGTCAAAAATGGGTCACTTGCCTTAAAGCAAAGTTCAAGTTTTATGAAACAAATAACTGAAGTGGTAGCTGTAGCAATAGTCGTACTTACAGGGTAACTGTTAGTCGAGCACAAGCACACCACTGTCGTAGAGCTCAAGGCTCTAGATTTGCAATGCGAGATTCGAGATTGGGACTAGCTTTTGGGAAAGCAGCTTGGGCAAATTCAATTTGGTTGCAGCTTAAGTTCAAGTCGGGGAAAAGTACATGCTAAGTAAGCTCAAAAGTAACACGCCACACCCTCTCCGCTCTCCCCTCTCCCATCTCCACAGACCCCGCAACCCCTTCGATGAATACTTTTGACGCTGAAACTACCTAAAAGCCAATAAGTTCAATATTTTGCTTTTACACAGTCAGTGAGCCGAGAAGAGTGGTGGAAAAGTGTAGCTTTTTATTCGTGCCGAAAAGTCAGTTTTCAAGTTTCTTCTACTTCTTTGGCAATACATATATAAATCATGGGTGTTCCTTGATATGCAGGTAGCACAGGTAGTACATTCTTTTTAAAATATCAACTTTTCCCTCCACCTCCCCAATAAAATTGATATCACATAATTTGTGACTTGACCTGCAGCAATTGTTATTATTGGTTTTAGCTTTGTTTGCCTTTGTGTGGAGCATCATTATTTTTTTCTATTCTGGTCTTTGTTCGCATTTGCTACCTTCAGTTTTATTTCCTTTTATTTTTTTCTTGCCTCAATGCATATTAATTTCGAAAATGTCTTTGGCAACAAAAGGCAATTGCAGCAAGCCATGCCACAAATGCAGTTCAATTTTTTGCTATTCGCATAGCTGAACTTTTGCGATGGTCGTTTTTAATGCCCTAAACAAATTGGAAAGGGTATATTGAAGTTATGTTGAAAGAAGAAGGAAGCATTAATATATATTCTTGATCAGCATCGATAATTGATTCGATTTAAGCCCATCTCAGATACTATGAAAGCTAGCAATTTGGCAAATAAGTTCTCGTTAACCAAACACAGATCAAGTTTATTTAATTTGATCGATAACTTAACTATAACTAAAAAACTTATTGATTTTAATAAACAATTTGATTAAGTTTGTTTAAGAAACACCGATTTTGTTAATCATATTAACCAACCTATCATCAGCAATCCTGTTTAACAATTTCAGGGCATCTCCTAGTCGAGCGCTCTCGACCACAACCTTCTTACTTTCTTCTCTTAAATACATTTTAGACAATTGCACACACACATTTTCAAAAGTGGGCAGCTGCGGGCAACAGTCGCCACAAAAGCGCAGAATTGTGGCCAAGAAAATGAATTGCTGGCTATATAGAAAATAATGTGCAACAAAAGGTGTGGTAAATCGGGTCAAGCCGCTAAAGAGCCATTTAAAATATTCATAAGCGTATTTACAATAATAATTATGTTAAAATGAATTTTGCACAGCTCACAAATAAAACTCCATTAAGTTAAACGATGTGTAATAACAAAAAATTAAAGCATTGTTTTTACAAAATTTTCATTCTTAGCTTATTTAACAATTCAGATTTAAATGAAGCAGCCTGGTTGCCACATTGCAACAACAATTGTTAATGCCAAACTCTCTATATGAGCCTATTTAATGCAATGGCCGTTCTATTTTCTTTGTCAGTGCCACTCCCTATTTTACTAACGCCCACAAATGAGTTTGAGCAGATTTTAATTAAGCATTCGCATAATATTTAAACAACAATTAAAACAACACGCTTAAATACACTGGGCGACATTAAATTACGATTATATAAAAATTAAACTCAATACTGAGTTTCTGCACGTAAAATGAATGCCCAGTAGAAAGTGAAATGGGGTAGCTTAGACGACTACAGCTGTAAAGTAAATTATCTATTTGTGCACAAAAATATAAGACTCAAATGAAAGAAGGTTTTATTTTTGTCACATCTCTTTTACAGAGTATCGCCTAGTCGAACACTTTTGTACTCTTCAACGGGTTTTGTTTGTCTGCCTGCAGAATACAAACAAAATGAACGACAAGTTGTCTGGCATAAAAAATACACACACAACATAAACATTTTGATAATGCGAAGAAAATATTTAGCTTTAATTTAATTTGCAATGTTTCCGAATAAATTTGTTAATGTTGTTAAATTTGAATTAATAGAATTTATCAACGCTTTATATTGAAACAAACTTACATTTGAATGAACAATAAACAAAAGTAATAATCTAAAAAGTGAGCGATTTGTTCCTATAATTTGTTCCTATAATTTGTCCCTATAATTTGTTCCTATAATAGGAAATAGTATTTATTGTATATTATATTTATAAATACCAAGTTTAATGGAGATATATTTAATTCTGAGGGAATTTTAAACACGTCGTTATCTAGCTTAATAAAGCCAAAATTCGAATTTTACAAAAAATTGTAGCAGCTCTTTTAAACGGAGATTTTCATGCTTAACTTAACTGACTAAATCAGAGACTCCTTTTTGAAATAATGGCAAATAAAAGAAAATGTTTGACAATGATTAATGGTAATTATTGTTGTTGTTAAAATGTCAAATAATTTAATAATAATAATAATTTACAATAACAATGCTGTGGACTAGATGTAGTAGTAGTAGTTGTTGTATATTTATAAAACATTAAATTGCAAGCAGCAGGCAACGAATTTTGATTTAAATATTTAATAATAATATTTTTTCAGGATGCTTCTTCTTTTTTTGGTTGCAGGTAAATGCATTGTGTAATGACATGCAATGTTGGTGTCTTTTATGTTATTTACATGGGTGTGGACAAAAGGGGGTCTTGGGCTGACTCCGCTTACAACTCATGCAAGTTCGTCTCACTAATTGTGACGAGGGGCGCCAATTTGTTTAAATTTACACGGCTTACCGGTAGCGTCGTTGTTGTTGTTGGTGTTGTTGGTGTTGTTGTTGTTGTAGGTGTTGCTGTTGTTGCTGTGTCTGCGACATCCGGCTGTCCATTTTGCAGTGTGCTGGTTGTTGACTCGGCAGCTGCAAGCAAAAGAAAAAGAAAAAGAAGATGCTTGTCATAATTTTGCATGGCTTTTTAAGTAATTTACATGACGCACCATTTGTGGCAGGCACATCCTCTGTGAGGTTAAGCAGCTGCTGCTGCTGCTGCAACGGCTTGGCCGTTTCCTCTTCCTTTTCCTGCTGCTGTTGTTGCTGCTGCACAGTTGTCTGCCCATTTGTCTCCTCTTCTTCATCTTCTTGCTCCTCCTCGATGCGCGTGGCAATGTCGCCATTCTTTGTTGCAGCTATGGGTGTGCCGGGCGCAGAGGTGGCTGGGGGCGTCACATTGCCATTCTTGAGTATGCCTACCAAGGGTGCACCATTGCCTGGCTTCTTACTGTCCTCTTGCGGCAGCTGCAACAGAGAAAGAGGAACAGAGAGAGAGAGAGAGAGAGACAGAGAGATGCAAATAAATCTCATTAGAGCTGCGGCATCAACAACATGTTGCTTACCGCCTTGTAGCTGTATGCGGGCAGGCTGCTGTTGTGGCCTGCCTTAATGCCCGTATGGCCTGTGGATGATGGCCCTTTCACAGCCGGCGATTCGTGCATTTTGGTTGCCTGCTCCTTGGACCAAATGATGTCCTCGTCCGTTTCGCGCTCGATGCGCTTCTTGTAGGCCAAATGGCTGCGATACACCTCGAGCAGGCAGCACACAACAATGATGACAAACACACTGGTCAGAGTTATGAACATCACCTGGGTCGAGTCCTCCTTCTTGTCTACATCATAAACGAATTTCGATATATACGGCACTCGCTGTGGCGGCTCCTCGACCCACGGCTCGGGTATCTACCGAGAGGTGAAGTGAATCAACAAAAGGCGCAAAATTAACAGTTCTCAGCCCTACATTATGGAGGGAACACAGATGCCACCCTGTGCTGAAACTGCGCTTTCATACTATGATACCGAAGGTGTAATAGTATAGTGGGTCTGGATGGAACATATACTTGAAAGTGCTCCGAATTGATAAAGTGATTCGCAAATCGAAAAAGGCACATATCATTTGCCGATTTTCGGACTATAATTTTGACTTATGTTCCGACCCAAAATTACGTTTTCAACTTTAAATGTAGTATTGATCTAGGGGCCAAACCATGATTAAAACGCCCTTGCTTTTGAAAATGCGTTGAGTTTTGACAAAATTATGGCATTCTGAAAGTGCGACCTATGCCCATATGCCGATTTTCGATTTTCGGACTATAATTTTGACTTATGTTCCGACCCAAAATTACGTTTTCAACTTTAAATGTAGGATTGATCTAGAGGCCAACCCATGATTAAAACGCCCTTGCTTTTAAAAATCCGTTGAGTTTTGACGAAGTTATGGCATTTTGAAGGTTCGACCTACGAGTATGCCCAAATGCCGACTTTCGATTTTCGGACGATAATTTTGACTTTTGTTCCGACCCAAAATAACGTTTTCAACTTTAAATGTACGATTGATCTAGAGGCCAACCCATGATTAAAACGCCCTTGCTTTTAAAAACCCGTTGAGTTTTGACGAAGTTATGGCATTTTGAAGGTTCGACCTATGCCCAAATGCCGACTTTCGATTTTCGGACGATAATTTTGACTTATGTTCCGACCCAAAATAACGTTTTCAACTTTAAATGTACGATTGATCTAGAGGCCAACCCATGATTAAAACGCCCTTGCTTTTAAAAACCCGTTGAGTTTTGACGAAGTTATGGCATTTTGAAGGTTCGACCTATGCCCATAGGCCGATTTTCGATTTTCGGACGATAATTTTGACTTTTGTTCCGACCCAAAATAACGTTTTCAACTTTAAATGTAGGATTGATCTAGAGGCCAAACCATGATTAAAACGCCCTTTCTTTTGAAAATGCATTGAGTTTTGACGAAGTTATGGTTACTATCGTATATCTACCTCAATCTTGGCTGCACATAAATTATGGTATCAGAGTATTTCGCTGTCGGTTACATCCGACTGCAACGTTCTCCCGTGTTTTATTTTGCATAAAGCGGAACCAAGAATTTAATGAAATTAAGAACGAAATGGGAATTCAAGGAAAATAATTGGGTGTAAAGAGCGCAAGAGTGTGGATAATTATTATTTTCATCTCTCTTTGTTAATTGAAGTTAACAAAAAAAAAAGAAAGTGAGTATTTAAAGAGAGAGAGAGAGAGGAAATAAAATATCAAAGACTGAACCCATTAAAGATGGGTTAAAAGGGCTTAACGCGGTTGTGAAAAGTCAGTAACAGGTAAAAGGAAAGAACTGCTAAGTTGATTTAAACAGACCTTATCAATATGCCGATATCAGAAACCATAAGAATTAGAGAGCTCAAATTTGGATATATAAGCTCTCTTCTTTAAAAATTTCATTAAGTTCGAATAAGAATCAAAGATTTTGCGTATTTTTAAGATACTATCAACTGAGATATGAAATGTGATACAACCCGTTTGGTAAATAAATAGTAAGCTTCTAAGTGTTTCACAGTTAGAGTCAGGATATCTCAGAGACGAGCACTCACGATTATTGCAGTCTTGTTAAACTGATAAGTTGTTGAGAATTATTTAAACTTTGAAATAATAACTGTGTACAATAAAAAAATTACAATAAAGATTATATAAAATCTGTGTAATTTTAAATTATAATAAATTGCTTATATACATTCCCAGTAAACATATGTAAGCTTTTATAATTTGCACTCCACAATTTTGCACAGTGTGTTGTGTACACTTGACTTACCATGCTAACGTTGACCATCGGCTCCTGCGTCGGCTGCTCGCTCACATCGAATTTGGCATTGCATTGTGCGCTGCGAACGCCCTGCGGATTAATGACCGTTATGTTGTCGGCGCCGGATTTGGTGAATAGCATATATTCCTCGAGTGGCTTCATAATGTGCCCATTCACCTGGATGTAGATGTCTGCGTTGCGGTGCCAATTGGGAATATTGATGAAATTCTCATTAGTATTGGCCATTAATTCAAATTGAAATGCAAATGCGGTCCCGGTCAATTTTGGGATCGTCTTCTTGGGCCTAAAATTGTTGCTGTTGTTGTTTCTGTTATTTTTGTTGTTGTTGGGTGTCTGCCTTGGTCGGTAGCCATTCGTGCATATTTTATGACTTGCCGAAATTAGCAATAAAATTTGTAATACCCCAAGAACATTAAAATAGCCCCTGCCTATTGACTTGCGACCTGCACTGCACAAAAAATCATGGCAACTATTGATAGGCAGTATGTTCTTGGCAAATGTTAAATAAATTTATAACTGATTAAATGAAACTTTTATTCAGTTGGCCAACTAAAAATTAAAGTCCCCTTTTTTAGTATTTTTTGTCGTTGCACAAAAATTTCAATTGGTTTTAACTGCATTTAAGCGAGTTCGAAACGGAAAACTTTTCCAATATGCAATTTGGCAGTTTTTTTTTAGGGGTGGGTTTTGAGGCAACATTTTGGACTGCCCTGTTTATGGCCATTGGCATACAAACGGGATTCGATGGCGCTTTAATAGTTGGTCCATTTAACAGCTTGCACACATATCCAGGAGGCGGTGCAGGGGCGTGGCTTGAGCTAAACTACTAACAGCTGGCTGAGAGAGAGAGAGTTGGGAATTTTAATCAAAGTGCGGTTGGCTGTTGTAAAATCTACAAAAGCTACAAAAGCAGCAGGAGCAACAATTTAAATATGAGCCACTGTAAATCTTGAAAGCGCAAAAACTGACAAAAATTTATGGCAACAGCCGCGGAAATGACTTTTTATGGCAGCGAATAAATTTAATTCTTGGTCAACAGAGTGCTGCAGTGTCTCCCTTCCTTTAAGCTTGCAACTGCTGTCCGTGCCACTTGATGAGACCACACAATAACAATAACAACAACAACAACAGCAACACTACGAAAAGCAATAAACTCTGCAATTTGAGAATGACGGAAACCCATTGAAAAAAAGTTCAAGCTTTTTTTTTGGTGGTTGCACAATTTTAAATACACTTGTTTTGAGTGCATTTTGGGGGTCGCTGAGTAAATGTAATTTTTGAGAAATTGTGAAAGCGAGCTTGCAGTTTGTGGAAATAAATTCGAGTTAATAACAAATTTGAATAAAGATCGATATTTGCTGAAATTAAAATGATATCTCTTTAGCTTAAGCAGTCGTAGTTTTCAGCTTGGCCAAGTCAAAAAATGGCTCAGTTTTGCAAGCGTTACATATTTGGTAACAAAAGCATAGCACTCACTGCCACTTTATACAAATTAATGGCAAGTCGAGCTCAAATTTATCACTCGAACGACAAGTGCAACTGCACCTGCAGAGTGCCACTTTTACTCACTTGACAGACAGCCGCTGTAGCTTTTGAAAACCGCAAAACGAGAGTCTGTGGTGTTGATGCCACCGATCTGGGCGCGATTGGCGCCCTCGTCCAAGGTGGTGGTCAGCACTCGGGCCGCGAAGTCCGTGAGTGGCACCTGTTCCCGATCGATGTGGAGCACGGCTTGGGTCCCATTGCGCACATAGTAAATGGAGTGCCTGGCACTGTTGAGGAAATTCCGATCGATTCGTGCCCCCACAGTCTTGCCCCTTTCGCGATCCTCCTCGAACTGCAGATACCCATCCGAGGTGATGGCCAACAATAGGTAATAACTACGCTCCGCTGCTGTCTGCAGCAGCAGCATAATCCGATTGGCTCGCCTCAAGTCGAACGAGGAGAAGGCCAGCTGGAGGCGCACATAGTTCACACTGCCCGAACTGGGCAATTCAAATTTGCGTTGCAATGTGGACTCCCCGCTGAAGTCGGCGCCCTTCTCCACCGAACAGAACTCGCCCAGGAAACTGGTGTGTTCGCAGTCGCAGGTGGACATCTGTTCGGCAAAGTGCTCCTTGCAGATGCCACCATTCTTGCAGGGCTCCGCATCGCATTTGATTTGGCAATTGGGCAGTACCCCTTCCGAAGCTGTATCGATTGGGGAGATGATGAAAGATTAGCTAAAAAATCTTTATAGTTTTTCTGATTTCTCAAATGTACCAAAAATAATTTCTTTAAATTAAAAATCTCTTTAAAGTGTGGAAAATCTACTTGTAATAAAATTTAACTAGGAAACTCGAAAGTGTTTCTTCTTTTTAGAAATTATTTCTGTATTAAAATTTTAATTTTTAAGTACACTTTCTGAATAATGAATTGAGCAAAAACTTTTTCGAGTTTCTAAATTTCAAAGCGATATTTTTTTTCTCAGTTGCAAAATTGTTTTCCAACTTGTGCCACCAAGTTGAATCCCAACCAGTTAATCAATGGGTGAGTCAGCACTTTCCGCTGGCTATGAATAAGGATAATTGATCGCTGGTTGGATTAGTGTGGCTGCAATTCGTGATACTTAATCGTATCAATGTCAGGAGGCAATTTCCGCGCCGTGTGTGGCCGTGTGGTTGCATAAATCATACGCCGCGTAGTCGGCTGCGTTTATCGTATTGGCATTAATCTTGGGGTGCACACCACACACACAGCAGCAGGCCCAATAGTGGCAGCACTTTGCGGAAATTGCCTGCATATTAAGTTGCAGCAGCGTGTGGCAGCCACAGCCGAAAATAGTATTAGGCTGCTGCTGCTGCTGCTGCTAGTTGCCTGCCTTAGCTGTGTGGCACTTAGTGAAAATTGATTTATATTCGGACTCTCCTCTCTCGAAGCAGTACTTACTGGGCGCTATATTCCTTTCATTGATTTCCGCCAAGTCGATCAACTGGGCGCCAATTTTGAGGCCGCGCACACAGCCGATGTAACCCTCCAGACTGGGTGCATCCACATTTGGGCGCAGCAAATTTGCCGGATCGTAGCCGCCAACATGGAACTGAAAGTACTCGGTGGGCGGGGCGGGCGGTCGATGCGGCGATAGGACCTCTGCAAATAAACAACAACAACAACAACAAAATCAAATGAGGCAAACAGTTAAAGCATTTCGGCCACGTTACGACCCCGTTTCTGTGTGTGCCCTCTGCGGAAATGAGCCTTCATTGCTGTGTGGCAATTGGGTTTTGTGTTGGAGTCCGCTTTTGGCATTTCGAGCCCGAGTTTGTCTAATTGAAATGTTTGCAGCTAGCCAGTCAATTCCTGGCCCTGGCCCTGACTGCCTGTCTGCCTGTCTGTCTGTCTGTCTGTCCGTCTGCCTGTCTGTCTGCCTGTCTATAATTTCCAGTTAACGCATTTAATTGCATAAGTGCTCATGTGTTATTCTCCCTGCAGAAGTATTGACGATTTTCAGCTCTCTCTGGCCCAATTTTCGATGTCTAATTACGACTGATTTTCTGCCAAATTTGTTGGCAATTTGATCTGCATTTGCTGTGCTGAACACGAGTTCTTTGATTGATTTTTGGCCAAATTTGCGAGATTTCCATTTCAAGCGCCTCAAGCCAAAGTTGCACGTAGTCTGCGCAGTTTTCGCCAAGTGCAAAATGCCTGGATGGACTTATTAATCGGGGTAAGACATTAAGTGCAGTTAAACAGAATCAAAATTCCTCAATTTGCTGAAAAGCTAATTTAAACTACTCAATGGAAGTAAGTTCAAAATGCTCCTTGAGTTTGTTACCTGCATTATTTCGATTAATTTAAGTGGATCTACCTGAGAATTATTCCTTGTATAAGTACTGTTTGATTTACTTAACAGTAAATAAGTAATAGTAGAATCCAATAAAAATTGTATTTTTAATTACAGACTTATTTTTTTATCAACTACACATTTCTTTACGTACTATTCAAGATTTATATTAAAATTATCTTTTATTATCTTCTATCTCTGTTTCTCTCCCTCAAACTTTTTCGACAAAGCGCTTTAAAAGTCAGCTTTCAGTTTTGACAAATTTATGCAAATTTTGCATTTTTTCTATTAATAAATTTGGAAAATAGCAGACGACTGTAAAATTCAAAAGTTATCAATTATATCTAGTACCCTCTATTCATGTGGCTGTTAAACTGAATTTTGATTTCATTTTAATACCGTTGAAATGCAATGTTTATTAAAAGCTAATCCAATTCACAGTTGGAGTGTGTAAAAAAGCGATTTCCGCTTGAACAATTCAGTTTTATTAACATATTCTGGCAAACATTTTCCAAACAACTATAAAGCAGCTGAATGTTTTTATGCCATTGAGAAAGTTTAAATATTCGAATTGCTTCCATTTTATACAACAGTTTATTTTTTGGTGTTTTTACTGACTCTACACACACACACACACACACTCGCACACATATATATACATATATAAAATATTTATAGTGCAAATAATTTGGAGATCGCAGTGCACACAGATTTTGCACAGTGTGTTTTTAGATTTTTTTTCCTTTATGTTTTGTGTGTTTGGACATTTTTGGCATATTTGCAACTTTACTTGCAAAACTATTTTGAAACTATTTTGCATGCTGCGCTTGGAGGCACATTCAAAAAAAATAAACAGACTCTCAGGATTGGCTGGCCACAGAGCGAGGCGTTGCAAGGAAGTAGGAGGTAGGAGAAAGTTGCCAGCGGCAACCAGTTGGAGAAAGCTTTGTTGGTTCAATAAAAGTGCCCAAAAATCAAACAAGTGACTGGCAGCTAAGCAACGGCTTCCAATGCGCGGTCATGTCAGGATGTGCGGGGGCAGCGGGGATGCCTCAACCATGTATTATGGATGCGATTGGACGCAGCGCGTTGTCAGTCTGCAGCCGACAATCGAGAGGAGTGTTGCCACAATGTACGGTCGTCTGCCAGCCACAGTTGGCAGTGGGGCAGCTGGCAGTGGTGCAGGTGCTGGTGGTGGTGGTGCTGGTGGTGGTAATCAACAGTGTCATGACCGGATAAAAATTGGTTTCTGCACAGATTTGGACAAATCGGTGCTGGTGAACAATTTTGAGAAGCGTGGCTGGCATCAGGTGAATGGCGACGATGACTGGCATTTCTATTGGGCCGGGGTGCAGACGTGCCGGAACATCTTCAGTGTGGACAGCGGCTATCGGATGCACGACAATCAGATGATCAATCATTTTCCCAATCACTATGAGCTCTCGCGCAAGGATCTGCTCGTCAAGAATATCAAACGCTATCGCAAGGATCTCGAGCGGGACGGGAATCCTCTGGCCGAGAAAACAGAGTCAAACAACTCGAGCGGCACTCGCTATCTTTATCTGGATTTTGTGCCTACGACTTTTGTTCTGCCAGCGGATTACAATATGTTTGTGGAGGAGTATCGCAAATTTCCGCTGAGCACGTGGATTATGAAGCCGTGTGGCAAGTCGCAAGGCGCTGGCATCTTCCTCATCAACAAGCTGTCGAAGCTGAAGAAATGGTCGCGGGAGGCAAAGGGTCCATTTCATCCACAAATCGCCAAGGAATCGTATGTTATATCGCGATATATTGATAATCCGCTGCTGATCGGTGGCAAAAAGTTCGACTTGCGACTCTATGTGCTGGTTGCCTCCTTTCGACCCCTGAAAGCGTATCTCTTCAAGCAGGGATTCTGTCGCTTTTGCACAGTGAAATACGACACGAGTGTCACGGAACTGGACAACATGTATGTCCACCTGACCAACGTGAGTGTGCAGAAGCATGGGGGGGAGTATAACACTCTGCATGGAGGGAAGTGGTCGGTGCAGAACTTGGCACTGTATTTGGAGGGCACACGTGGCAAGGAGGTCACCGATCGACTCTTTGGCGCCATCTCCTGGCTGATTGTGCATTCGCTGCGCGCTGTGGCTCCCGTGATGGCCAGCGATAGGCATTGCTTTGAGTGCTATGGCTATGACATCATCATTGATAATGCTCTGAAGCCCTGGCTGGTGGAGGTGAATGCCTCCCCATCCCTGACCTCCACAACGGTGAACGATCGCATACTCAAGTATAAATTGATTGACAACATTCTATCGGTGGTGCTGCCTCCGGATGGTTTGCCGGATGTCCGCTGGAATAAGATACCTAGCGCGGATGCTTTGGGCAACTTTGAGCTGCTGATCGACGAGGAGCTGGCGGCTCAGGATGAGGCACAGAACAATAGCAGCTCCTCATCGCATGTAAAGTCTTCAAAACTCAGCAGTCGCTGGAAATGACGAAGGTAATCTTCAAGCAGCTCAGCCTTTTTTAACTGGATAACAATGTGGATACCGAGTGTTTTCAATAAACAACTTGGTGAACATAGAAACTCTTTGGATCTAAATACTAAATAAATACCAAAGGCGGATTTTGAGTCTATGATTTCTAATTTAAATGTGGGATAAATCTAGAGACCAATATTTGAATTGTTTAGGGATTGCTGAAGCTCGACTTACCCTTCTCGGGATTGCTCCACGGTTTGTTGGCGTACTCATCCAGGAGGAGGGTGCCCCGATCTATGCTGACACTGCGCTGATTGACATGCATGCGAGTCTCCTGCTCGCCCCGCTCAATGGCCACTTGAATGCTCTTCAGGTTGCTCATCAGGGTCTCGTCGAGCAGCGTCAGGTTGACAATCTCGTCGCCATAGTTGTAGAGGAAGACAATCTCCCTGGCCTGACTGATGTACAGATGCACAAAGTTATTGTAATGATCGTTGGCATAGAGCACCAAGGCATTTGTATCGTAGGTGCGCAAATTAATCAACAGGTTCTGGCTGAGAATCCCCTTGAGCATCTCTCGCTCATCCTCGATGCCGTGGAGGAGTATCGCTGGCGTCGATGTCACGCTGAGATAATTGCGCATCAGAAACGATTCCCGATTGATGAAAGTCAGCGCCTTCTCATTGATATCTACAAAAGAGGGACAGATTTCGATTAGCTAGCGTTGGGTTTGCGTTTTCTGTCTGATTCTATTTACTCGTCTCGCAGAACTCGCCAATGTGTGCCCAGGGATTGTTGCAGACGCACTTGAAGCTGCTCCACAGCTCCTTGCACTGGGCGCCGTTGCGACAGGGCGAGGGCACACAGGACGGCTTACAATCCTTGATAATCTCCGACAGATGCACTGACATGTAGCTGTAGATGTCCAGTATCTCGCCATTGACCACCAGGCCACGGAAACAGCCAATAAGACCCGCCTTCACAGACAGTTTTTTCAGCAGGTCGCTGTGGATATGCAATTCTGGGATTAGGGCTTACTTATATATACATAGATACTGTATATATATATATATAGATATATATTGACAACTGTCATATTTATTCAATAAGTCGACCGGCAGCTGCAAATAAAAAATATGTCGACGTGGAACCTTTCGAACTTTATGCAAATATTTGTTGTCATCGCTGCTGGCGAAGTTGCTCTACGCATCCCAGAGCCCAAAACCCAATGTTGATTTGGCTGCGACGCCTGTGGGCTTTCAACTTTGCCGCTTTGGCAAATCGACGAGCAGACGACGACAGCCGAACCGAGGCAGCGATGATGGCTGCCGGCTCCAAATCCGGCTGACGGCTTTAATCGGCCAAACAGTGGCAAAGTTATCCCTACTGAGAACCATAGGATTGCCCCTTTCTTTCAACCCGGCTACTTTAGTCATTCATTTTTTGTAGTTTGGCGCCCTTTTTCTTTATAACTGCTTTGAATACACTCACCAAGCGACGGCGATACTGATTTATTCATTCAATATGTCGCTAGCAAATCAAAGCACATTTTTATCATCAACTAATATTAGTCTACGTAGATAAACATAAAAAAATATGAATTAAATCTAATCTTAATGCTCTTTAAATTTAAGTTAAGTAATTGAGGAACTTTAGAAAACCCAATTCCGATCAAAAATAATAATGAGAAGAGTAATTATGAATTAAGATTGGCATCCAGAGCCAAATAAATGCAACACTGTTTTTTATGAGACTATCATATTATCATATATCACCTTATCTGGCTATATACATACCAGCTTATTGTTACTAATAACTAATATTGACTCTATACTATAGAGCATCTTGCTTGACTAAGGATCATTAAATATCTTTGATAAAAATAACATCTTTTTAATAGTGCATTCAAACATATCAAGTGACATCACAAGGAGTATTTTTAATCCACATTTCCACCTCATCTTTAGTCATTTTACTGTTTAACCCTTTAAAATATAAAAAACTACTTATTTTTAGAGTATCCGCACTTCGTTCTCTCTGAGTTGACTCTTTTTTGTCCCAGTTACGCTTTTCTTTTTTTGCGTGCTGCTTTCCCGCAATTTGCAAGTTTCGTTTGCTTTTAACTTTTGCACAGAGAATTCGAACCCTCCGAAATGCTCCCCTCGCATTGCCAGCACCACCGCCCCCTCCCTCCCTTTGGTGCTCTCCTATCTTGGTCTCGCAGTGTAGCCAACAATGAATTGGCCAATAAAATCTCAAGTGTAAGCTTTTCAAAATTAAAGTGGCGGAAATGTCTTGTTTATACGCGTGCAGCGGCAACTTCTGCTGCTTCCTCTTCTTGCCCCCCCCCCCATTCCACCCCAAACGGCAAGAAGAGGAAGAAGCACAGCCACGAAAGTTGTTAAAAAATGTCTTTCTAAATTATGTAAATTTCATTACAAGTCACCCGCCGCATTCGCTGAGTGTTGTCTGCACGAAAAGCTCTAAGTAAAATTAAAATTCTTGTTTTAAATAAAAGAAATTCCCAACTCTGCACTTTCTTCGTTTTTTTGTGTACCCTTATAAAAAGTATTATTGCTTTTGCTTAAAGTTTGCCAGGCACTGATGCCTTTTTTCTGCGAGTGTATTTAAACTTCGTCAAAGTTCCATTTTTAGTGTATTTTATTTTTTGTAGCTTCTTTTTTGATTATTGTAATTTCTTTTCACTTTGTCGCCGCTTTGGTTTGTAATTGTTTGCTAAGTTACGTAATTGTTCCTTAAGCGCGAAACTTATTGAATAATGCCAAATGGATTGGCCAGCAGGCAATAATCACATAGCCACAGGGTGTGGCACAGAGAGAGAGAGAGAGAGGGAGGGGCAGGCAGTCCTTGAGCTGCGTTGTGTCCTTTAACGTAATTGCAATCTGCAGCTCTTAAGCTGCACAGCTATTAAGTCATTAGTTTTTTTGTGTGCAACGTGTGCTGCATGTGGCACATGTTAATTTTGATGTTTGTAGCGAGCATAGCGCCGCCTCGTGCAACGTTCACCGTACACGATGCACCATGAAACGTGCAACGTGAGTGCTCGTTGTAAAATGAAATTTAGCGTTTTGCCTTGCAAATGATGGCTGCCTGCCGCGCTGACACTTGGCTAAAAGGATTTGCACGCTGCCTGGTTGCTGTTGGCCATTTGCCGAAATAAAATAAAAGTGAAATGTGTACACGAAATTAACGGCAATAAAATGAAAGAACTTTGACAGCCCACACATATATATATATATACATATAAATATGTATATAGAGTAGAGAGAGAGAGAGAGAGAGAGAGAGGATGCAGGATGCAGGATGCAACTGAGCAATGCGTTGAGCGGAAATCCTATTAACGTTGCAAGCGCGCAAAGTGCGAAGCAATTAAGAATTTATTTAACACCGTCACAAGCAATTAAGCACTTTTCATTCATTCATGGGCATGCTTGCAACACACACACACACACACACACACATCCAGTGTCGACACTGACACAATTTCCCCCGTGGCAACCACTGCTTTTGCTCGCTGTCCTCTTTTTTGTGCCAAATAATTCGCATATTTGGCCAGTTTCTGTCGATGATCAACATGCTTGTTGCAGCTGCAACAGCTGCCGCGTCTGCCGCTATTTCTAAACAGCACGACATGGCCTAGGGGCAAGCCGCTGTGCTTGCAACATTCACTAATGTTAGCTCCAATTTAGGACTAGGTTTATTTCACGAATTATATTTGGTAATTCTTAAATTTCTAGAAGTCATTTTGATCAGAGTCTCATTTCGATAAGGTTACTTTGCACATTTGTTGCATTCCACTTAAATAATTGTTGCATAAAAACGAGGCATATGTGATGTAATAAGATCGTTACGCTTACTCCGGAAATTATTGTACATTAAAGTGGACCACAGACTGCCTCGAGGGATTAATTGTAATGGCATCAGTTGCCGCCTTGATGTGCCCCGTTGCGTTCAGCGGGAGTCTCGTCTCACCTCCCTCAGCTCCCTCGTTTCTCGTCTCGTGTCTCGTCCTGTCTGCGTCAATATGTTGATTAACTCTTTTATTTATGAGCTGGCACTGATTTCGCTTAATGGCTCACACTGCACACGGCACACTGCGCACTTTAGCATCCTTGCCATGGCCTTGCCTCTTGCCTCGCCTCTTGCTTCGCCTTGCCACGCCAAGTGCAAAGTGCATCAATATTTGTATACCCTGTACTTAATCAGCGTAAGACAAGCTC
The DNA here is from genome assembly GCA_037043585.1 of Drosophila mimica. Lineage (NCBI taxonomy): Eukaryota > Metazoa > Arthropoda > Insecta > Diptera > Drosophilidae > Drosophila > Drosophila mimica. The sequence continues at coordinate 8,749,936 of JBAMBE010000579.1, forward strand.
TTCATTAAAGCCCTGCCTGCTTATCACTTTGCATTTACCAAACTTTGAGTGTTGTTACATGTTTTCGATTTTGACATCATTTTAATCATGACAGAAAAGGAGGGATATCGAAATTTGTAATTTATATTTAAGGTTTTACATTGAGTCCTACCATAACTTTAAGCTTTTAAGCCTTTTGCTAAACTGAATCAATTTTCATAGGATAAGGGTATTTTTTTCATGGTCTCTTTGATACATTAATTTAATTAGTTTAACATTAATTTTAGTTATTTGTTTAGTTGTTGTGTCACATTTTACAGAGTATAGTCATAGTCGTGTCACTCCAACTGTCGCGCTTCCTCATTGTTTTTAATAGTTCTTCACGTTGTCGGGCTTGCAATGAGCCTGTGCTTTTTTATGCCCTAACAGAGGATATTATAATTTTGTCACATTGCAGGAGACGTCTCCCAATCCATACTTATATTCTTGATCAGGCCGCATCGAATTACTATATCTTATAGCAGTCACAGGAACAATTGGTTAAGTTTTTGTGAGAAAATAGTTGCTTATCATATTATTCTAGCTCATCAGTTATGTGTTTTATTATGCTCCCAATAGATGAACAACAAATCATTGAGATCGGCCTACTATATCATATAGTTTGTATAGGAAGAATCAGCCAAAGATTAAGTAAGGGTATTCAATAGCCACCTTACAAAGGATAACTGTTCTTTCTTGTTTTTCGTTGCTGTTTTACTTGTTCTTTTATTATATTTTGTTTAAATAAATTGAGATCCATAATTGGCTGAGTGAAAGCCGCTCGGCTCGGTTTGGTTTGGTTTCGACCGGGTCTATAAAAAGCGCAGCACTTTACCGTTAATTACTCTGCGTGCTTACCGCTCATTGAAATTGTATGAATGGATCAGAGGTGTTTGCAATGTGGCGGGGTGTGGTGCAGTGGTGCATCAGGATTTGGCGTTAAGTGCAAATATGCAAGGGTTTCGAATTTTATTTTTCGATTTTATGTTTAAATTTGATTTTTTTTTACAATTTTCAGCCAAATAAAGAAACACACACACAAACCCGTCTATTTATGAGTGTGCACATCTGCTTGTCACTGCATCTGCATCTGTCTGTGTGTGTGTGTGTGTGTGTGAGTGTGCAGAAAAAACTTTATAAATTATGCCAATAAAGCATAAGCGCGATTTAAGTACGCAAACTGGGAAAAGGGGGAAACCCCCCTCCCCCCTGGCTTGATTATTGATAATGACTTTTAAATGAATTTCCAGCGAGAAGTTAATTTAATTATGGCAATTCTTTTGATACGAGTACTTTGTCGGTGCTTTAAGCTTATTCTATATGTGGTGCAAATGCGAATTGGTTGCAAGTTGGCAACAGCTACGTTAAGCATACAATAAACAGCTGCTTAATTACTTATTGGACAGCTTAAAATACATATTGCAAACAGTTTCGCTTGGATTGAATAAGGACTTCAATTGAGATTTGTTGAAGCAGAGGAGTTGGCTAAGAGTTGGTCATGGATTTTGTACAGAAATTAATCATAGAAGAGTTGCATTTAAACAGTTTCTTGACTAAGCGTTGTTAACACAAATTAGAATCTATTTATAAATTTAAATTGAAATTGAGGAATATATATATACTTAATTATATAATTTCAGATGCTTACTTCTGCGCAACTTAATTTTCATTATTAATGAATTCAGCTTAGAAATATTGAAAGTGTTTCCTTTCGCTGGCAAAAACAAATATAAAATTGATGAGTTTACAATATTAGCAAGCATTTTATTTGTGTGGCGCCCCAATTTGCGTCATAATCAGCTGGCCGCGTAAAGTAATTTGCAAAAGATAATCACGTGGCTTGCCCCCAAATGGGCCTGAGGAGTCTCATCACTCATCAGCATGAAATGAGTTGCCCTCGGGTCACATTCTGAACGCCTTTGAGTGTCTTTTGTAGCCAACAGACTGAGCTGCTTTTGCTGTTGCTGTTGCCAGTTTTGTTAGTCGCGCGTTTATAATTAAAACGTAATTGCCACAATAAATTGCACAGACCGCAGTGGCCAATGGGCAATGACCAATTGAGGCACGCTCGCTGGCTTTTGCACTGCGGTTATTATTACAGCTGCTGCTGCGTTGCAAGCAGCCATAAAAAACGACTCGGAATGCGGCCTTGCCGGGGCTGATTAGACCCTTCTACATTCAGAAAAAAATCGACAGGAATTTTAGAAAGTCGCCAGGAATTTAGAAAACCTGCAAGTTTTTCTTGTTCTCTAAAATAATTTCTAAATATAAAGGGACATTTTTCTTAAAATTAGAAAAGCTTGCCTTAAATCGATAATCCCGAAATATGCAGTTTATTTGTTTTTTAGAAATATTTTCTACTATTAAGTAATGTAGAAATGAAAACCGCGTATTAAAAGAAATCCTTTCTAATATTAAGAAATGAAAACCCTGGTTTTTAAAAACATACATTCTCAATAATAATAAGAGTTATCTTTGCCGCCAAAAGCGATGTTCTAAATTTGAGGGTGCTTTGTTTTTCTGAGTGTATAGTAGTCGCTAGTACTTACAATGTGGCGCCACCGATGTACATGCTGCCCTCGAACGGGCCAAACTCCTCCTCGGGCAGAAGGTCGAGCATCTGGTAATCGGTGTTTATCATGAAGCGCACATGATATTGATTGTAGTCGATCCATATCTTGTGCCACTCGCCGCCATTGAGCCTGCAATTCGAACAATTCAATATTATATATATATATATATATATATTTATTTGGCATGGCTAATTGATGGGTACACTGGATGCGGTTGGGGGAACCACTTGACCCACCTGCGATGCGAGTTAATCACCAGTTCCCGTGTGGTGCCCGTGCTGAGGGTGAAATTGAACGTCAGCTGATAGTCACCCGTCAGCGCCACCATAAACGAGGGATAGTGCGCCCGAATCGGTGGCTGGAAGAGCAGGATGGCCTTCTCGCCGGTGGTGCGAAAGGAGAAGGCAATGTCGCCCTTACGCCAGCCAGGCACCTCAATGTACGACTGCGATGTGGTGAAGGTGACCACGTATTTTTGTGTATCTGTATATTCAACAAAAATAGACAGTTACTTTTGCAGCGGATGTGGGATTTTGGGGTGGGGATGGAACTCACTTGTCTCCACACATTCGAGGGGGCCGAGTGTGATGCGTCCCTGGGCCTCGTCATCGAGGTCCTTCTGCTGCAGGAAGTACATGTTGGTGATGCCCAAACTGTGCGGTTCCTGATAGTAGCCCTCGTCCGAATTCCATTTGTTCTCCTTCACATCGCAGTTGCATGATTGATTTGGGTCCACGCACGTCTTGTTAACGGAGCACGGGCAAGCGCCTCTGTGACCAGATCGCCATGACGAACGCAGATAAAGAGAGAAAAAGTTGGAAAGAGAGAGAGAGAGAGAAAGAGAGAAGTTGTTCAAAAAAATGTGAAAGGTGTTCCAAAAAAAAAAAGTAGCCACGGCTTGCATACATTTGCATCTATTTGGAGGCGACTCTGTCGACAGAGCTGCCGGCAATTTGACGAGTCCACTTTAAATGAATGGGGCTTTGGGTGAAGGGGTGGTGCGGGGCTTAGGGTTTGAGCGGATACCACTTGGTGTGGGGTATTTCTTTCGGCGATTTATTGTCGGCATTTTTGTTTTGCCATTTATAAGTGCCGTGGAGAGCTTTAAGCGGTTGTATTGTCTATTAGAAGGCGTTTGCAACATAGCAATTATTTAAGGAATTTTGTTGTAACCTGATGAGGATAATAATTACTATAGAATAATTTCAGAATTTTTATAAATTTGCCTATTTAAAGTATGTGCTTGGTTTGCTTCTGAGGCGACTTTTTTAGAAATGCTTTTAGAACTGATTCTTTTAATGGAAATAATTTTGTATAATGACAAAACAATTCCCTAAATTTATATACATAATCAGCAGAGTTAGTCAGGTTAAAGAGATATTTGGAGACTCCATTTGGGTCGCTTTCTAGGCAGCTGTGTTTAGCACTTCGCCCAACCTTCACTTTAATTTCAGAAAAGCTCTTTTGTATTGATTTTAATACTTCACATAAAGTATTTTATGGTTTCGATGTACTAAATTTAAGTGTGGTTTTGTTATTCTGCTTCGTGCCGCTTCCATTAGTTACACAGCTTTGAAATGCGGGTTTAATTTAATCGAAAAAAATAAAACAGAGTATTTCTGGTAGCGATAATGTTGTACGTCTCTGTGGTATTTGTGTGTTTGCGGCTCATGTGCGTATGCGGTTTGGCAATGCATGTGCCACATCCGTTTCCGCGTTCAGCATTCAGCAAGCATAGACAGCCCAGCGGCACAGCAGGACCCAATACGACCCAGACACAACCCACAGATGACTCCAATCCCAGAAGTGAGTTTACTAGCAAGAGTAGTAGTAGTAGGAGTAGGGGTAGGAGTAGGAGTAGACCACAGTAGCAGCAACAGCAACAGCAACAAACAAACAAACGATGCTGTCAAATTTTGAATGAGTTGAGACCAAAGTACAATCCAATGATGGATGGCTCAATGGGTTGCCTGCCTGCCCGCAAAACTCACGTAGAACCAAAAAAAAAAAAAAAAAAAATGAAAAAAGTTAACCCGCTTCTCGTTTTTTTCGGTTTCACCCATTTGTAGAGAGTTTTCTAACTTTGTGGTAAGGTTTGGTGTTCTTGATCGGCATCGATAGCCAGTTAATAAAGGAGTGCCCCAATTTGGAAGCTTTCTTCATTAATCTGCCATAGGAACAATTAGTCAAAATGGTAAAATACTTTTTTATTTAGCAAGTTAAACTAACCAAGCTCTTTCACTAAAACGCTTCTAACTTTGGACAATAAATCTTATGCATGTTTAAATCTGACTTTTATGTCATATGGCTCTCTTAGGAAATATTAGTGGTATTTTTAAATTTGTAGTATAAGTTTAAAGTCTGCAATTTGAATCCGATCTGCAAGGGTGTGAAATCTTCGACTTACTCAAGACAGCTTATCTTTTTTTTGTTGCTGCTGCTTCTTTTGTCAGAATTTGGCTGGACTATATGAACACACACTTCCACGCACTCATATAGATACACACTCACACCCACACATAAATGAAATTTGTGTTTGGAATTGTGATAAAGTGTATTTTGATATTCCTTGCGAAAGCAGAACGCCATTCGTTTAAAAGCAGATCCACACTATAAACCGAAAATCCAAAAACAGAAAAGAAAAATTGAAAAAAGAAAAACAAAAAACAAAAAAGACAACTGCTGTTTAGGCTCTCGAATTGATTTAGTGAAAGCGGAAATTAGTGACGCAAACCGAACACAAACAACGACAGAAGCGGCAAATAAAAAAGGGGTTTGGCCAAAAAAAAGGAGGCAAGTTTAAATTGCTGCCAGCAGCTGTTGCCTACTTTGCTGCGCATGATGTATTGTCAGAGTCCTCTTGCCCCCTTTATCTCTCCAATACCTCCGATTGCCATGCCTGCCACATTTTCACTCTTTCATCTCTGTATGAGGTATTTGCTGATGTTGTTGTTGTTGTGTGGGGCAAAGAAATTAGGCGTAAAGACTAAATTTGTGCACAAAAAGCCATTCATTTTAAAAAGGCAGCCATAAGAAAAATTACCAAGCAAAAGTTGAAAAAGAGTTGTTCGACAATATGGCGGCAACTCACACACACACACACACACACAATTGGGGCTTAGTCATAAACCTTATTAGCGCTGAGCCGGAAACATATTTGCCCGACATAAATACAACTCTGCCTTTTATGCCCATATCTCTGTGTGTGTGTGTGCGTGTGTGCGAGTGTGTGTGTTCTTGTTTTGCACTTTTGCAATTTTATATTTTGCCTCATATGTTTTACTTTGGTATTTGCCATAAATTTTTGGTTGTGCCCTTTTATTTTCAACTTCCAATTGGGCAAAAAGAGTGCGTCGCTTTTTTTTTGAGATGAAATTGATACTTTTTCAAACCATTAAAAGTTCTTTCGCTTTGCCGGTTTCGATTTCAATAAAATTAATTATGGACTTTTAAGCAATTTTAAAGTTAAGTTTACAAATAATTTCTTGATATTACAAATTGCCATTAATAATTATTAATTTGGTCAGAGTGTTGCTTAATCGGCTTTGCTCTCATTTTTGGATGGTTGTGCAACACTCGCTTGGGTTTTCAGCGTCATAAAATGTTATGCTCCAATGAATAGAAACAAATGCCGCACATATAACTTAAGCCCGGAAGGGTGTGGGGGGGGGGGGATGGAGGGGGAGTCGGGGTTCTGCCAAGCAGAAGTCGGCAACAGTTTCTGTGTTTTGTGCTGCACATATGAAAAATCAAATTTGAAAAGCTCAACCAACAGCAGGCAGCAGACACTTGATTCTGTTGGTCAGCAGGCCGAGCCACATGACAAATGACCCAACTGACAAGCAGACACACGCACACTTACACACACACCCACACACACACATACACACGCACACACTCGCATCCAGCTGCAATAGGCATTGGCATAAAGATGACAATTGTAGACGTGGCTCGCAAGTTGATGCCTCCCTTGGTTGCAAATTGTTGTTGCATCTGACACAAATGTACGCAAATCGAAGCATTATGAAAGTGAGCTGCTGTGCGTGTGTGTGTGTTGTGCCACACAGGTTTGTGGGCTGCCTTCCCGTGTGAATAAATATGTCAGTTAACATTAAGGGTATGCCCAGGCGCCTATATTATGCATGTTCCAGCAATTAATTTAAGTTTCGTTTACATATCAAATGCCAGTGGGTGGCGGGTGCGGCCTGGAGGGATGGAGGGAGGATGTTGCTTTGGCCGGGTTAACAGTAGTTGTAACTATCAACTATGCAATTGCCCCAAACTGCCAGCAGTTTGGATTGAAGGATTTATACTCTTGGATAACCGCACGTACGCAAAGAGGGCGACAGAAAGAGGGAGAGAGACAGAGACAGAGAGAGAGAGCTCGTCATCCACTAGAGCAGAACTCTAGCCACACACACACACACACACACACACCATACACACAATGCATAGTTGCTACCCAGACCAACAAGTTAAGCAAATAGACTGCAACATTAATTGTGTGGCATGTGGTGGACCCAGCAGCAGCAGCAGATGCATTGGGGAGCAGAACAGAACTAGACATGTGCCGCATACGTACGCACAGTGGTTCAAAAGTGCTCAAAAGTATGACTAAAATTTAATGTAGAATGTAGGGATTGCTGGGAAGGGAAATTGTGCCAAGCCGAATTCAGCGAGTTTAATGAATATTATTGCTCTGGAAGCTCAAGTCCTGTGAATTAAAAAAAAAAAAAACAGGATCAGCAAAAGCTATAGGGTAAGTATAGGATAGTAAATCTACTGCCACTTTTTAGCCAATTTGTACCACTGTCGTTTAGTAAATTACAAAATGCCATCGAAATGACAATTGAGTAATTTGGTTGACTGACTGAAATCGCTTACCTCTTGACATTGCCGAGGAAGTCAACGGTGAGATTCTTAGCCGAGGATGTGAACCACGTGGAGGAATGGAGTTCCAGCTGGGCGCGATAGCAGTCGTATTTGATGTACTGGGTGCAGTACAGCGAATGGGAGATCAGCTCCTGCAACATGTGCGGCGAGAACTCCCTGTAGCGTATGTTGAAACTGAAGTCGGATTCTCGAGCGGAACGCACATCCACCTGACTGGGCAGATTGTGCTCGACAATTGTTTTCGTCGCATTCTCGAGACTCTGAAAATCGCACTTGACATGAGCGGGCGGAAAGACGCCGTTGCCATCGATATCGATGAGGTACACGTCGGACTTGGTAAAGCCGAGCAGGGCGAGTTCCTCGCACGTCTTCCGGTACTTGGTGAAGTGACAGTTCTTGCCAATGTACCCGGTGTGCTTGCAGTCGCAGGTGACGCGATCATCCTTCACAAAACACTTGCCACCATGCTCACAGGTGTTGGGTCGCTTGCAAGGATCGATATAATTGCAGTTATCCAAGGCCACCTCGCCGACAACTCGCTCCGTTTTCACCACATGCCGCGGCTCAATCAGATGCCCATTAATCTCGATGTCCCGGATGCAGCCAACTAGGCCCATCGCTGCGGACTTGAGACTGCTGCCAATGATCAGCTTGTCGCCAATGTTAAAGGTCAATCCGTACATCTGACTGAGGGTGTGGCGATAGTCGACGGTGAAGCGGATCTCGTCCTGTTTGTAATCCAACTCGACGCTGTGCCAGCTGGTGGCACGATTGATTTTGATTGTTGTCGAATGGGTCACATTGTTGTTGGCATCGGGCACCAGATCAAAGCTGAGCTTGTCTGAGCTTAAGCGTATCTGCAGCAGCAGCATCGGAGCAGGAAACGACGGCAGCCATTTTGTAATTTCCGTTAGTTTTACATTTCCGGTGCACGTTATGTGTGCGTGTGTGTGTGTGTGTGTGCGGAGTGAGTGGGTGTGTGGGTGGGTGTGTTATCGACAGTTCGATTTGGGGTTTGCAGTTGTCGGTTTTATCGTGTCGTCAACGGATGTTGCACGTTGTGTGTGCGCGTGTGTGTGTGTGTGTGTGTGTAGCAGGTGGCGCAGCCCCACGCAGCATCATTCGCAATCCGCAGCATTAACGTATTGCCAAATATTAGTTTTGTCATCGCAATCGAATCGCAAACGCAGCGCATGTAAAATAGACAGGAAAATACAAATCTCTGTTAGCATTAGAAGTTCAAGTTGCGTGTGCGTGTGGAAAAATAAATCAAAAATGTCAAATTCCAGCTAAATTCGCAGTGTGCAGCACAATACACACACACAGACACAGACACACGCACACTCGTGCGTATATTTCAATTTGGAAAATGCCTTTGTGCATTAGCAACGCTTAAATCATATTAAGCATACGCCGCGTAGTCGGGCATTGAATGCGTCAAAACGGGCATCTGGCGAATGCGGGCCCGTTAAATTGTTAGCCAGTCAAACAAAATCGCATATTTGCGGAGCGGGTGTGGCATTGTGGCAGTAGATGGTGGCATTTATGACACGACCAATGCCCAATTCGATCAAACATGCTGCGTTGCTCACTTCACTTCACTTCGCTCCCCGCCCTCTTCTCTATTTCAGTGAGCTGCATAATTGTGTGTAATTTATGTGTGTGTGTATTTAACGCTTAAATGCGGGCTTTAACAGCTTAAGCCCTATTTATAAGTGTGTTGGCCACACTTTTTTGTTGCCATTTTTTTTTATGTAGCTGAATTGTGCTCGTTTATATTTATCTTTAAAAGGCTGTCAGTTCGAGCCAGTTGACAGCCAGAATGCTAAAGCATAAATATATTTTACAGTTATACTGTTGCTGTGTTTATTATGCCCTCAACAAACTGAAATTGGTCAAGAGGGTATGATGAAGTTGTTGGTAACAAGCAGAGGGAGGCATCTAGGAGCCTAGCAAGTATATTTATATTATTGATCAAGTTGAATTCTTGAGTCGATTTAGTGACTTACTGTTACTGTTAGTGCTTTGAATTCTCATTTTCTCGTGTTATCGATAAGAATCGATTTCCGATAGCAATAAAAGATACACTTGTGAAGGGTCAGTCTTATCATTAATATTAAATATACTCAGACAAATTATTGATCAACTATTAACACTTTATTAAGTTCGTATAAGAAACAGAGTTTTTATTATTCAAAACGAATTTTCATATTAAACAATCTAATTTAAGCAAGCCTGGTATCTATTTATTTACTATTTTAGTTTTTTAATATTTAATAATTTAATAGGTATCATCTAATTGAGCAATGCTTTTATTTCTGTTCACTGTTGAACGGGCTGTCACTTTTATTCCAAATGCCAAATACTACAATTTTATTGCATATTTCATTAGACTTTGGCAGCGTGTTATACTTTAAAGCAAATAGTAAACACACCCCAACTGACAATATTTCAAATGGTTTTTATTTGATGCCATTGTTTTTTGACTATTTTCGACTGACAATAAATTCGATTTGCGATTTGCGATACGCGAATTTTAGTTTCTATTTGACACACCGCCTGTTGTCAATTATTTGAGCTGACATTCGAGGCTGGCAACTCTTTTTTTTTTTAGCCATTTAGTTTGGGCATATTTATTAGTTTGGCAAAACGTTACGTAAATCGCGTAGGTGGTAATTTTGTGGCCAGATCGAAAAACAGTTTGTAAATAAATAAATAATAAAATAAAGTGCACAGCTGCCAGATAACTGATTCGTTCCTCAAATATGCATGTGCCACACACACAAAATAAATATTGTGCATTTAAATGGTAAATTGTCTAAATTGTATATCAGAGTTTTTGAGTATTTGATGTGCTTATCACAACATTTGTTCAATGGCCATTTTTCACGAAAAATATGATTAACATTTTCGACTTTTTGGGGCACATATATATATATCAATATGTAGCAATCAATTTCGTATTAACTTTGTGGCCATGGACTATAAATCCGGCTGGCAATTTCAATAACCCGAAAAGCCAAATGGAAAATTAAACGGCTTTTGAGCATAAATATTTATAGCTATTACAACATTTTACGAGATGGCCAGCAATTTGTTTTACCTTCAGCACTCACCACCCCCTTTGCGCCCAGTTCTATTGACAATTGAGTTTATTTTTGAGGCAGAGGCAGCCTTGCAATCAAAAGCAAGAAAGTCAACAATAAAATGCAAATAAATATTGCACACACTGCATCCACAACACACACACACACACACATCTATATAAATCTGCATGCATGTTAAGTGTGCATAATGGTGTGTATGTGTGTGTGTGTGTGTCTGTGTGATGTGTTGTTGCTTATGTCCTTAGAGAATTTCAAAATGTCAAGTAACCAAATAAGCGTTCGAGGCCAGGACGTTTGTTTGTTTAAATATAGATAAATGCCACTGACATTTATTCACAACACACACACACATACACATAGTAAGTGACGGTGTGTGTGTGGCAAGTATTTGTAAGCTGTTGCTGCTTCTGTGTAGGACTCTCGTTGAGTGGCATGAAGATGTTGAGGTCTGTTTTTGTGACCAATAACAACGCACTTTTCTATGCAGGAAATGCATTCATTGGCTTTGATCAATTTAGATTTCGCAATCACAATAAATGCATCATACTTTTTTGTTTTAAATGGTTGTGCCACTGCCCCAAATCCTATTTAAGCAAACTGCATCAGATAACACAAAATACAAAATTGTGACAAAGATAAAGAAAGAAATATGAAAAATGTTAAATTCAAGTTACTTTGTTGCTTATTCTGAGTCGAATTTTCATTTTTATTTGAACTCAGCTATCTGAGCTTTGTGTAAACTTATTTATTTCAACTTCAACAAAGGAAAAATTCTTTGAATAAAATAAATAAATATACCAATTGAAGTTCTATACATTTGAGACAGAGAGAAAGAGAGAGAGAGAGATATGAAAAAGAAAAGCTAAAGTTACTTTTTCTGAGTATCACTTTTTATTGTTTCATATTTACTTTTATTTGATAAGAAATCATCAATTTGAGATTATGGACTATAAACTTCCTTATTTCAGATTTATCGAATAAAAAGATCCCGGAATCAACAAATAAGTAAGTGTTTAAATTGAAATTCTATAAATTGAATTTTTGAAGTGTGAGGAAAATGTTTGCTAAAAATCAAATAAAAATGTGTAAGTAAAATTTTCCGTCCTGGATAAAAATTGATTTAATGCGCTTTGTTTTAAAATGCGGTTTATGTATTAAAATATAATTATTACGATTAGTATTTTTTTTTGTTTTGTAATGTTGTTTATAATTAAAAATTTAACCATTTTGCTAAGCAATTTATATTTTCAATTAAAATGACCACAACTTTTAGATAATGTCATAAAAATATACTAAATATAAATAAAAGTATTCATTTGATGCAGATTGCATTTTCCCAAGAGAAACTGTATTGTGGAATGAGCCAGCTGCAATTTCGCTAACTTGGCTCGCTCTCACACCCAAGCACACACACACATAGCTGCATTCCCATACTAGTAGGCACACACACGCACACACACATAGCAATTTATGTACATTTGATTTGCATTTCGCCTGGTCCCCAAATATCGTTTGCTAAGTCGTCTTAAGCACACGCTGCAAATTGCTGTCGCTGTCGCTGTCGACGTCAACCTGCTTCATTCCTGCTACGACCAGTCCAAAAACACACACACACACACATACGCACACACACAAACATGTATGTGTGTATAAGCTGGCTGGAATATGCGTATGCTTGAATGGTTCAACGCACACTTACCTCCCAGAAGCCGTTTCCGGCAGCGGTCGTGACGTCACTGTAGGCCAACACTGCGCCGGGTCGACTGCTGCGGAAATCGAATTTAATATTAAATTCTTGGGCGTGATTTATGGGCCACCAAATGTGTGACGTCGCAAAGGGATAGGTGATGGGTATGACATTCACTTCGTTCTCAAAGAACTCCGCTTCCAGCACACCTGCAACGAGCACATAGAGAATAATGGAGAATATGCAAATGTTCTACTAAATTCCTTGGATATAGCAACGAATTCTGGAAATAAAGCAAAGCATGCCGATTTTAACACATCACTTGTTCCTCACTTAAACATTTTATTACATTAGAAAGTAACTTGGAGGTTGGACTTGTATACATAAAAATAGGAGGAATCTAATCCCTATAGAAAAAGACAGACAGACAGTTGATATATGTTTATAATGTGGATTGAAACTATTCCAATCAAATACAAATTAATTAGTCCAAAATTGAAAATTAATAATTACATTTAGAATAAATTATATTCAGAAAAAAGTCTAGCAGATATTAAATTAGATAGCAAATTCAAAGTGAATAATTCAATTGAAATTTAATATGGCGAAAAAGAAAATAACACCTAAATATAAGCTAGGGTATTGAAATTTAAAATGGTTCATTATATATGGCAATTATTTGGGAATCCCAGATAAAATCCTAATTAATCCAAAAATAGGCAAACTTTAGCAGCTTTCTATTTAAAATAAATAATATAATATATATAAATAACATATTCCCCTCAAGGGTATTCAAAAATATGCGAAAGACAAAACAAACAAATTCCGGCTTGCTGTTCTAGTGGATTTATCACTTAGATGCTGTCGCATCCACTTGCTTTTCTTCTCGCTTCTCTTATCTTTTCACTCACCATGATAGTGCACCTTTGGGTTGCCACGTTGCAGTTCGTACAATATGGAAATGTCATTGTAGTAGACATACTTGAGGCTGCCCACAAAATTGTTGTGAGAGGCGAGACCCTTCTTCTTGTTCAACTCGGGACCGCCGCCAAAGTAGATTTCCGGGTCGAACAGTAAATTGGCGCTAACAGTTGGTGGCAACTCCAGGACTTTCTGCTGTTGATCGAGTATAATTCGCACTGTGCGCTGCTCATGCAATATGGTCAGATTGTGCCAGTAGCCGCGAGTTAGGTCATCTGTTAGAGTGGCGGACATGACATTGTCACCAAAGTCCATTTCCACGTGGATGGACTGATTCCGAATGGCGGCAGCAATATACTGATGCTTCAGTGCCTCTCCACTCGCATAGAAAAGCGCCGAGTCGTCAAAGTTGGTGCGAAACATCAGACTGATGCGCATCGTCGAGGAGTGCACCCGATCCTTCCAATCGTAGATCCTATATGAAACATAACTGGCACCGCGCAGTGTAATTATTGTGGCAGCTAAGCGGAAGAATGAGAAGAAGATTGATATAATTTAGGAATGTTAAAGTTAAACATGAGTTAAGAGCAAACATAAAGATTGCAAATTTAAATGCATGATTAATTTAATCTACGGAAATCGTTTCAGTGTTGACTTTACCAATTTTGGTGTTTACTTGATTTTCCATTGAGAATTACATTTTGAGATTTAATTAAGTACTTAAGTAATGTTCCAGAGACCAAACGTTGAACTTTCAGAGCATTCTTTTTATATGAATTGGGATCTATAATCATATTTTAATGTTCGACTATTCTAGCTTTATTCAATCAGTTGAGTTTTGAGTTTCCCTTGGCTACAACAATATTAACTCTCAGTTGTAACTAATTCATACAGTTTTTTATTGAAATTAACTTTTTCAACTTCCACATAAGCTTTGCCTCGAATAGCTAATAATTTCTATCAGCACATGTTTTTAATTTAATTGAACCTTTCCACTTTCGGCGTTATCTTAATCTATAATTACTACTGACAAGTGGAAGGACTTTTTCCGAAGGAATAAGTTGAAAGCGTTTCAACTTTGACGCTTTTTCATTTAATTCAGCTGTTGGCATATTTGAGTTTGGCTGGCTGCGTTCGCAGCTTTCCGCAAATTTAAACAACTTTTTCAGCTAAATGGATTTTTGCTTTTTTCTTTGGTTAATTTTTTTTTTGCACCACTGTGCACGCTGGTTCTGCGATGTCCTTCGTAGCTGACCAGCAAGCAGGCTCTGTGCTTGCTGCATTATCTGAGTGGCATACAAAAAACGTTGAGGGGGCGACACAGAAATAGATTATATTGTGTGCACCATGACTGTGTTTGGCCTCTAGGTGTTTATGCCAGCAACTTCTCCCCACCCCCTGCTCCAAGCACCCTCTCTCTTCCCCTTTTTGGACAGAGTGCGAAAGTGCAAATGGTGTTGGATTTTTTATACCCTGCTATTATGAGTGAGGCTGGCAGGATATTGGAGAGCTTTGTGCAGAAAGAGATGAGTAGGGGTAATGGTAGGGAAAGAGAAGGATAGAGAGAGAGTGAGAGGGAGAGTGAGGAAGAGATAGAGAGGGAGAGAGATTAATATATTGATATAAGGAGAGACTAGATGAATATTCTCCTATATATTCTTACGTTTTTGTCTTATACATTTTCTCGAATTTATCCAAAACATTTTCTTGGGTTTCTCTTATAAATATATATTTTTTTTAAATATTAGTAACACACTTACTCATTTGTTTAATTTTGACTTATAATACAAATTTCGAAAAGTAGCTACTCATAAGTAATAACAGGATATCTACTAGCCCACTCTACCCACCTCCCCCTAAAAAATCTGCTCATTTTTTGTCGCTTTCACGCTTGGGGCCACAGTGACAGCGAAATGTGCTAACCGCTTATCTGACACACATTTACAAAACACACCCACATACACCCACCCACACACACACCACACACACACACACACACACACACACACACATGTCAGAGTAGAGTTGGGACCACGCCCCATTGATAACGCAATGCAGGCATACTTAATAATTTTTATGTTGGCAATTTGTTGGAAATGTGTGCACAGTGCCACACAAAAGTATGCTACAGATTTTGTAATCGCAGTGGACACCTTTAGGCTCAGTTGTAGAGATTGCTCTGGATAACATCAATGCAGCGCTTGTATTTGCCATATCTGGTGGCAAACCGCAACACCGCCAGCGTCTCGATGCTAATCGTGTAGGACAGCCAGGGCGAGGTGGAGGATTCGCGCTGTTGTGCGTGTCCTGGTGGACTTAACACGCATCAGGGACATTCCAAGCGACTATTCTCACTACTCAGCTGGGTTACATTGGATTTGATCTTGGGTTAAGTATACTCAATTTTTTGGCCAGTTGGTAGGAACGGCTTCGAGTGGACGACGAATAGTTTGAGGAGCACACATTTAAATGATTCATCTCCATCCGACTTGAGTTGAAAGCAATTCCAACAATAGCAACAGCACTCGTAATATGAATATTATTTGTTGGCCCGTGTCTCTTTGCAACTGACCAACTTTGACTTGAAAAAAGCGCTTCGCGCTGACATTTTGAAATGAAATTGTTGCTCAGCCAAGCAGAGTTGCCCAACCAACGAACAACAGCGTTTTCCAAGAACAGTGCTGTCAAAATGCATCCGGGGGCATTGCCTCAAAATGAAGCGAATATATCCCAGAAATGAGAATTTTGTCACCAGAACAAGTATTTTACAAATTTAACTCCAAATTATAATAAGAATCCAGATTATATTTTTATTTATATAGATTTTGATGATTTTCATCTTCTATTCTTAATTTTCGAGAGGCACAGATTTAATTCTGAGGCAATTATGTATAGTATGGTAAGGTTATCCACTGACAAGTAGCTCGAAAAGAGTTAAAAGTTAGCTTTAAAAATGCTGAATACAGCTTAGACTTATTAAACACACAACTTGCTCGAAAAAAGCTAAAAGTCAATTTAAAAATCCTGCAACAAATGATCTGAGCACAGCTTATACTTATTGCACACACTAATAGCTCGAAAAGAGCTAAAAGTGAGCTTGAAAAAGCTGTTGCTGTTTGAATCTAGACCGTCTCTGGCTGGTTCCGTTGTCTGCTGTCTGCTGTCTGTTGTCTGCCAGGCGACAGCTGACAGCTGAACCAAAGTTGAGTTGAGTTGAGCTGAGCTGAGCTGAGAGCCGGGCAAACCACGTTTGACAGCGTGTACCACACTCAGCTACTGCTGCTGATGCTACTGATGCCACTGATGCTGCTCCCGCTCGGGGGAGTTGGGATTTCATTCCGGGCTTATGCCGGACTATGACAAAAAAAAAAAAAAAAACAAAAACAAAATCTGGCAGTCGCTTTTCGAGAATTTCATGGCTGGGCTAATGATTTTCACGCTGTTCGCATACCGTTGACACTTGTGTGGTGGCAAACACAGAGAGAGAGAGAAATATATCAGACAGTGCTTGTCTGTTGCACAGACAGACAGACAGAGAGGCACAGAGGGAGAGCGGCAGAGAGAGCGCATCCGTTGGTTGTCATTTTAGTTATTGCATTACAGAAGCGTCTGCGTTTGATTATGTCGCACATTCATGTTCTCGGGCTACCTACATGTATGAGTATCTTGCAGCTGCCTCCTCCCGTTGCTGCTGGCCCCATTGCGCTTTTAATGGCCTGACACTGTTTCCGTTGCAGCGTTGCAACAGCAGCAGCAACAACAACAACAACCGAAAATGTCGACAACTGCAACATGCAGCTAACGACAACCGGTCCTCGAGGGCGGTCCTCGGCGAAGATGGGGTCATGCCCCTCGACTACATCTGTGCAATTTGCTTCCAACTTGCAATATATATATCTACCCCCTTCCCCCCTCTCTCTCTCTCTGTCTGTATTTCTCTTTTACTCTGTCTGTGATCAGTGTCGCACACGTCACGGCGCCATTTGTCCTTGACAGAAGCGTATTTCCAAAATGGCTGCCACATGCCGTTTGCCCTGCCAGCAATTGTGCAATTTGCAGCTGTCCATTGCCTCAATTTCAGTTTCGCGCTTTCATTAGTTGCCGCCGTTGTTGCAAGCAAGCGTTCTGCACGTTTCTTGTCGCATTGTTGCACAATATTTCCATGCAAATTTGTAACGAACAATTTCTAACGAAACTAAGTACCTTTTATTTTTTTCCAGTATACAATTTCTTTTCTTTTTTTGAGGAAATGAAAGAGCAGCTAAATTTGAGGTGACTGTTATTAAATGAGACTTTATATATTCGATAAAGTGAAAATAGCTAAAAGAAATATCGCTCTTACTTTTAAAGGTAACTTTTTTTTTGGTTTTTCGAATGTTGTCAGATAGATTTGAGATAATTAAAAAGCAACTGACTCTGAAGTAACTGAAATATTAATTGAAGTACTATAAAAGTTATTTAAAATTAAGATCTTATATATACGTATAAAAATGTCTAATATAATTAAATGATGTAAAGTAAAGATACTATAAATATTTTTATAAAGATACTATAAAATGTATAATATATAAAAATTATGTAAAATTAATATATTATTTATACCTCTTTATTTTATAAAATTTATGTATTTTGTACATTTTAAAAATAAATTATGAATCTTTTGTATGGCTTTATCGTATATATAAAATTTTAGTTTTATCTCAGGTTCGACCTATGCCCTTATGCCGATTTTCGGACTATAATTTTGACTTATGTTCCGACCCAAAATCACGTTTTCAACTTTAAATGTACGATTGATCTAGAGACCAAACTATGATTAAAACGCCCTCGCTTTTGAAAATCCGTTGAGTTTTGACGAAGTTATGGCATTTTGAAGGTTCGACCTATGACCATATGACGATTTTCGATTTTCGGACTATAATTTTGACTTATGTTCCGACCCAAAATTACGTTTTCAACTTTAAATGTACGATTGATCTAGAGACCAAACTATGATTAAAACGCCCTCGCTTTTGAAAATCCGTTGAGTTTTGACGAAGTTATGGCATTTTGAAGGTTCGACCTATGACCATATGACGATTTTCGATTTTCGGACTATAATTTTGACTTATGTTCCGACCCAAAATAACGTTTTCAACTTTAAATGTACGATTGATCTAGGGACCAAGCTATGATTAAAACGCCCTCGCTTTTGAAAATCCGTTGAGTTTTGACGAAGTTATGGCATTTTGAAGGTTCGACCTATGCCCCCACACTTAAATACGATATAATAAAAAGATTCCAAACAAACAACGCTTTTTTGTGTAAATACAAATCCAATTACCACTTTTAATTATCAAACTTATGTTAGCTAAGAATAATTTTGGGCTAATTGATGTATTCAAAAGTATCCCTAAATCAGCTTAAAATAGTATATACCCTCGTCACACAGTCCTCTCATACCCTCTAATTGTGTGCAATGTCAAAAAAGCAAAAAAATGTAAATGAGCCGCTCAATTTTTAATGGCTCTAGCTTTTTTAATGGACTCGCGTGACTTAATTGGAATTATGGCGGCATGGAATTGGCTTTATGTCATTAACTAAATGCCTGCCAAACTGGCGAATGACATCCTGAGCAGAGAGGGAAGCTGTGCGAGGGGGGGTGGGGGAGGTTTTAGTAGGGCTAAGGCCAGTTAGTATATTCAGAGCTCAACAAACTAATTTTGCACACATTTTGTGCCCGGCAGTCAAAAAGTCAAACACTATTTTGCATAATTTATGGCCAGGTCATTAGCGTGTTTGAAAACTAAAGGCGGGGCTGACGGTAGGAGGCAGGAAAGGGCGGTTAACCGCAAGCAAACAAACATAGTTTATAATTAAAACAAAATGGCGCCAGCCAGTGGACTTCTCACTGCTGACTTCCTGACATTGTCTGGCCAAACAAACACGGGCTCACACTCAGAAAAGAACACATACACTGAAATTAATAAAAACTGAAACTAAAAAATCAAACGCTCTGAAAAATATGCATGTTCTGGATCTCAGAAAAAATTTCGAATTATGGTTGGGTACTATCAACAGAGAAATACTATATTCTTTAAACATTTTAGAAAGTTTTCTCTTCCACAAATATGTGGCTTAACTTATTCCTTATCGAAATTTATTTATAAGTGGTTTCCAAAAATACAAATAATATTTATGACTGTGTTGCACACATAAAAATACACAATAAATTAGACATCTCCTAACTAAATTTTGGAGAATTGGATCCTTGAATTAAGAAGAAAAAACCACCATTTTTTTAAGGACAAAATTATGCGTTTTTGAAAAGACTTTCCACTTTATAAGTTGTCCTCTCCAAAAGTAATGTTTTTTTTTTTAAATTCATGGCAATTTATTTTGCTAAGTGTATCACTCGCACTCATAGTTGCACTCATACACGCACTCACACTCGCACTCGCATTCATAGGGGTACTCACTGTAAATGTCACAGTGCTCGCCCTCGTAGGGGGTGCCAAAGCAGTCGCAGGAGATGCCAGCAAAGTGGTTGATACAATGGGAGCCGACAAAGCACAGGTTGTGCCTCGAGTCGCACATGTCGGAGCAGCCCTCGTTGACATTCTCGTGCTTGGTGGCCACCAGTGGTGCAATGGGCAGCAGATCCGATGCCGCCTTGCCTGAGCTGAGCACCACATTCCTGATGCAGCCGACAAACGATTCCGTGATATATTTGACGCCGTGCAGCTTCTCCTCGGACGAGAGGCCTGTGTATTGAAATTGAAATTTGGATTTGGAAATGCTTAGCCTATTTTTGGTTTGAGTTTCGTATTAAATAGTTTGTCAACAAAACACACACAAAACACACACAAACAAGATTAATTAACATGAGCAAAATATTTGCAAGCCGATTTAAGTTGAGCTGTTTGGAAAAGTAAAATTTTGTTTGCAGTTGAAAAGTTTTAGAAGGGCGGAGCCTAAATAGTGTTTAATTAAAAAAGTTGATGCTTCTGTTGTTGGCCGTGTTACCAACTTTATTTATGGCCAAAAACTAGTTAGCCAGCCTTTTTAAATTACACAATTATTGCTTAAAAGTGCAGGAATGCAGCATTCCTGCAATATTAAGCTGAAAATCTGCTAAAGTGAATTTAATCGATATTATCTAGATTTTGATCAATAATTTCTGGGCTGCAAAATTGTGATGAAAACATTCTGTTTCCAAAAGCATTTTTAAAGTACAAGTTTTGCTCGATTTTCATTCGGATTGCAATCAATATTGTGAGCTCTGCATGCTGTGTGCGGCACTTAATAATTTAATTTTCCAAAAGCATACAGAAGCAGATTCGAAAGTCACCACACACACACTCACACACACACACACACACACACTCACACACACACACACACACAAACACACACACACACATGCATGGAATAACTACAAAATGCAGAGCTAAAATTCAATGGCAAATGAGCAAATTTGATTTTCAGACATTTCGTTTAATTTTTTTTTTTAAATAATTTTTTTTTTAAATTTTTTTTGTGTTCTACTTTTTGTGTATGTTCCAATTGCTGTTGCACGTTGCATAGAATCACGTGCCGGCTTTAATAGCAGCAGCTAGATATGGAGGCACACTCTCACACACACACTCACACACACACACACACACACACACACTGACACACACACAAAATTGATTTAGCACTCACCTCCGACTAGCACCACGGATGGCAGGTTCGTGGAGACGCCGTAGTTGTACTCGTGATTCAGACCTTTCAGATAGACCTCCTCCTGACTATTGTCGACGCGTGCAATTAATCTTGCCCCATGGACATCGATGCGCACCTGTGCACCAGTCAAACACACACATAGAGACAGAGATATAGAGAAAGAGAGAGTGAGAGTGAGTGAGTGAGAAAGAGTGGGTTGGATGTGAAAGATATTGAGCATAAAACCAATAAACCAGCTCGCTGGGAGGCGTGGCAGACGCGCCCAATCACACACACAAACACACTCAGACATACCCACACCCATTCACACACACACAGACACTCAGACACACCCACACAGACAAATGATAAAAATTTATGAATTTATGCGTTTTGGTCCTGAATTGAAGTTGCAAGCGCTGTGCGATAAATTGTTGTTGCTACTGTGGCTGCTGCTGTTCTTGTTGTTGTTGTTGTTAGTATTACAATTGTTGTTGCTGATAGTGTTGTAGTTGTTGTTGTTGTGGCTTGTTTGTTGCGCATGAAAAATCTACGAAAATGAATTGCAACTGCTGCGCGCACATTGCAGGGATCAGCTGAAATTCATTAGGAATTTGCGTGTTATTTATGAGTGCGAGTGTGTGCGAGTGTGTGTGTGTCGGCATCTGGCTGAGTGTGATTAGTATAGTGGATATGTTTGTTTTAAATATGAATACACGCAACGATTTGAATGCTTCTTGTTGTTCCTCCACCTGGTTATGATGATGACGATGCCGGTTATTGATGATGATGCTGGGAAAGCTGATGGGAGGTCCTTAATACAAACTACTAGACAAGTGGACTGCGAATGAACCAGCACGTCCGTTCCCAGGTAAGTTAACAAAGTGCTGCGCTCATAAATCAACCAGCTTGCTTTGTTAGAAAACTTTGATAAAGCGTTCAACAGCTACAATAATGGTAACAACAACAGCAACAACAACAACAACAATAACAACACACAAACACACACATTGCAATCTTGCTAATTGCTGGCTGAACGTATGGGCACCCTAATGTGATCAAGTCTATATATAAATATGTCTGTCTATATACGACTAGTTTCTATACCCTGGCAGTGTCTTTATTTCCTTGAGAGACTTGCTTGTTTCTTTAAAATTGTAATTTTAGCTAATTGATTTTTCAGCGCAAAACTTTCATCTTATTGATAACTGCAACCGTTTGCAAATTATCGATAATAATCGATTTCCGATAGCAAGATAAGACAGTCGAACTATCTCATGAAACTGTTTCAATTCTGTCAACTCTCCTATGGTAAATTTGGTCAATTATCAGCTATGTATTTATTAGCTTCGATCTGGGTATCTCAATGCCGAGCTCTCTCGACTATAACATTCTAACTTATCTAAGTCCAAACTCCCGATAGACCACTGCTTATTTAGCTGTCTGGCCAAACAGCTTGACCTAGTTGATATGCCCGTTGTGAGAACAGCAACTGCAGCAGCAGCAATTACAGAAACAACGCTTGGCACATGAAATTTCAACTGCAGGTCGAAAGGAGAACGGAACTGACCAAAAGAGGGCAATGGAAAACTCGAAGCTCAGCAACTGGAGTCAAAGTCAAAGGCGACAGCAGGCAATGCGGATGTGGAAACTTGCAGCAGCCTGCAGGAGAGGCAGGCAGATAGCCAGGTGGCATGGGGCATGTGGCATGTGGCATAAGGCTGTTTGTAGTGTTGTACTCACCATAACACTGTGCCATTCATCTCGATTTAGACTCTCGCCCACAGTGACACTCGTTGAATGCTTGCCAAAGACATGTACAACCTTTAGCTGACCCTTCTCGACAATCACATATAGTGCATAGGGGTCCAAATTAATGCGATCCGGATTCTTAACGTTGTGATAGACGAGCAGCCCATGCGGTAGTCTTGTCCGAAATTGAAATGAAATCTCACGACAGAGTCTGTAAATGACACAAAGAGAAGCAGTTATATATATATAATACAAGATAGAGAGGGAGTGAGAGAGTGAGTGAGAGAGATGGAGTAGGGGAGGTCAGTTCACTGCCTGACAGACTCTTAAATTTATTTGTTGTCTGTCTCTGTGTCTGCCTGCGACAACATGAGTTACAATTAAAACTACAGCCCAAAATTGCCAACCATGATAACAACTTCTGTGCCACAAACTTATTTGACTTGCCACAAGTCTGCAAATTCGTATGTATGTGTGTGTGTGCTTAAATAATATTTTTTATCTTAATTTAAAATGCAAATGGCAAAAGCTTTGCTCAAATTGAATTTTAAATTCTGTGTCCACTGCAAACTTTTTGGCAAAGGTCCTGTTGCAATTGGGCAGAAAATTTAATTTGAAGCAAGTTCATGGAAGCTACATTAAAACACTTAATTGCCGAAACCATTAAAGACATATGTTGAAACTGGCAACACTTTTACTAAATGCACCTGCCACCACTGCACAGAAAGGCTTTTAACTCACAAAGGTCGCAACTTGCAACTGGGTTTGCCTTGGGTTAAGCAACTTGATTTTTTTTTAAATTTTTTTATTGTTTAATATAAACATATTCAATTTAAATTCAACATATTATTTTATGGGAAAAATTATGTTATTGCTTTTCATATATATAAAAAAAAAAACAATTTATTTTGAAAGGATTCCTCATTTTAAATATCAGAAAAATCGTTATTAAGCATTGAAAATGGGTGAAATTAATTTCAATTCATCATTTTATTTATTGTTATTTTTTTATTTAAAAAAAAAATAAGTCTTTAAGAATGGACTTATCAATTTGAATGTCAGCAAAATTGTTTTGAAGCACTTTGCATTATTCAGTTATGCGCAACCCTTTTAAAATATCCCAAATGTCGTCAAAATCGTACCAAGAAAATATTTGGGTCTTTAACAAGGTTCGTCTCAGAGAAGCAACTTTAAAAAGTTCGCTTTGCGCAAAAGGGTTTTTTTTTTGTTTTTTTTTTCGGTTTAAGGGACTATCAAACACATTTTGAGCTGAAAAGCCAAAAATCTGGCGAATGACGCTCGATTCGCATCGGTGCTTGGGGGGCATGAAAAATGCAAAAGACTTCAAAAATGCCGCACAATGAAATTGAGGTAAGTGTGTCGGGCGAACGGTGGAGTGAACTGCAATTCCTGGTCGCCTGTTCGGGCTGTTGAGTCTGCTGAGGACACTCTTTGGCGCGTCCACTCACCCACTCACCGTAATTGAAATGTCTGTATGATGTCGCCGTCCATTTGGATGAACGTGTTGTTTTTGGCGAACACGAAGGTCTTGTCCTGACCCGTTTCCGCAAACGTCAACTCGGGACCACGCTGCTCGATGGGCACCGGCGTAGTGCCAACGCCAACGCCCATGCCACCACCCCCACCACCAACACCACCACCACCCAAGCCACCCACACTGTAGCCCAACGGCGACTGGGCTGGCGATTGTGTGTAGCTGGTCAGCGTGGACTCTGTGGTACTCGGTTCACGGGTGGTCGACTGCAAAAACGGTGGCAAAGTGTCTGCAACGGGAGAAAAAAAAGTGCTCATATTAAAAATGAGTGACAGCCCAGTTCAGCTTGGAGTTTATGTCATTTCGCTCACGTGGTCCTCCAATGCAGTGGAACAGGCACTCGGCCTCGGTGCTGAAGCGATTGTGTGGATTGCCATCGCAGCCGCCCCAAATGAATGTGGTGCATTCGCCGGTGGTTGGCTCGAAGCGCCACTTGTAGATGTACTGCTTGCAAGGCCCGGGATCACCGGGACCCGTGCACCGTTCGTACAGCTTCTCTTTGGGCGCCTGCATCAGCGCCGAATTGTTGCCGCTGCTGCTGCCGATGCCGCTGACGCCGCTGCCGGCAATGGCGCCCAACGTGTTGCCAGAGTTGCCACCAACACTCGACTCGCTGTTTGACTGAGCGCCAATACCGCCAATTGCTGTATTCGCCCCACTGTTTCCACCACTGCCGCCGCCACCACCACCACCACCAGCACCGCTGCTGCTGTTGTTGCTCCCACCAGCGCCTAAGCCGACTCCAAGTGTTGGCTGATTGACAATGCCGGCAATGTTGCCATCACCCAAGCCCACAACAACACTGCCATTTGACAGGCTTAAGCCCAAAACTGGGCAAATGGGGCACAGCAACAGTGGCAACAACAGCAACAACAACAGCTGCTGTTGCAACATCAGCGAAGACAGCACTTGCGGCATTCTGAACTAATTCTGTGTTTCTGCGTGTTGCTCGAGACTGCAAGTAGAGCAAATAAAATTCATTTTAGTTTTGCACATTCTAAAGGGATTCAAGGGATTTAAGAACACATTTTAAGTAAAACAAATTTAGATTATTGGAAATGTAGTCATGAGACCCATTTGACCCTTAAACGTTTTCAAATTTAAATTTTGAAATAATCTAGAGGTCAAATTATGACTTTTAAAAATCGATTGAGTTTCAAATCGTTGGAGTTTAAAGAAAGATATGACAATTTTATGCTTTGAAAGGACATATCTTTGACTCTTCGACAATATAATACAAATATAGGACCTGCTGCACTCTGAAATCTTACAGTGTGCCTTCTCTTGCAACGTTAGCTTGTTTTCGTTGCTCGCTGCCCGATGAAGTATGCAACATAAGAAATGGCGCTGTCAGCGCGAGTTCTTATTGCCTCCCCCTCTGCCCCTTGCCATTAATTCCAGTGCTTGTGAATGCCTCGAGCTCATTAGATTTGTGGTAATTGTACAATAAATTCAGTGAGGCAATTTACTGGCTGGCTCGTCACAGCAGACAAAGCACAAAGAAGCTATCACAGCTTATGATTTCAGCTACTTGTTAAACTTGCTGTGTATATGGGTGTGTGTGGGTGTGTGTGTGTGTATGGGTGTGTGTGTGCTAAAGCAGTTTACTATTGTCATGGCGCACTATAAATCCCATTTACATCATCATGCTCATCATCATCAGTCAATGTCTGGCTGGAAAATGAAGCGACGTTGCATTTCTTGCTGGCATTTAACGAAAACGAACTTTTGTGCTTACACTTCCGCCGGAAATGTGACAGCACACACACACACACACCACTACACACTCAGCAGAAGTAGCTGTAAAGATGCGTGTGAGTTCGAGCTTGAGCTTGAGTTGATTTACAAGTAGCTTATCGTCGTGGAAAAAACTGTCAAAAATCTAAAAATAATGATGCGCAAGAGTTTACACTAAATGCCCAGATGGGCGTTACCGGTTTTAGGGGCAGTTGGAGCGGGGGCGTGACTGACTGCTTGATGGCCAAAACGTCAAAGGGAAATGGTATAAAAAGGGAAATTAAGTTTCTTGCTCTTGCCCCAAAAACTTTTGTCAGTTTTGCATAACGTTCAAAATGGGCGTTTTTCTTGGAATTGTTGTACACGGTAAATAATTTTGGTGTTTTGCATAAAATTTCTTATTTATTTAAAATAACTTATTACCATTATATTAAATTAAGCAATGAATTGAAGTTTGATTAAAATACACAATTGTAACTAAGCGACTTACATCAAAAGGCAAAGACGGGTTAATTCCAGAACAAATGACTTCAAATATAAAATGAATTATATTTTATTCAGAAATTAAAACACGTTAAATAAATTTCAAAGTTTTTGAAGTCTGATTTATATTTGTTAGTTTACAGTTTACAGAACATATCAAATAAATTTCAAAGTGTATAAAATTTATTTGCTAATTATAATTACTTTGAAATGCAAACTCAATTGATATTTATTTTTACAGTTTACCCTCTTTCCTTAGATCATTATAAAAATAAACTCATATTTTGCACGGTGTAGCTAGATATCCCATTTCGTCCTTTTTGTAGCCATTTCCGTTTCATAAGCAATTTTTAATTGCGGCCTTAGCTGCTCGTCTAAAACCCCAACCCCAACCCAGCAGGACACAGCACGGCAATGTCCTGCAGCATGAAAAATGAGCATTGCCAAAGTTCATGCAAATTAATAAACCTCAGCAGGAGTGCGAGAGAGAGAGAGATAAAAAAGAAAAAGAGATGGAGAACGGGGAGGCGAACATTGCGCGTCAAGTTTTTGTGTGGTCATGTCAAGGATGCGTCGTTGGCCAAGTTATTGATGCATGCCTTTGCCAGGCCAGGAACAGGATGTGCGTATTCTCGATCCTTTCGACAAAATTTCCATTGCATTTTGCTGGCAAAGTTTTGCCTGCTGAGTTTTTGTTTCTAGCCAAAAGTTGACCTAACTTTTTGGGGTCTGATTTTAGGTAGTGTTGGCGACACCGCCTTTAATTCAGTGGGTGTCCTGCATGTTCGCGGGACTTGCCTAAAGTGCATTAATGCCACAACACGTAGACCGAAAACGTGACACTTCACATGATAACAGCTGCTACCTGCGGGGGCAGGCTACTGCTGCTGCGATAACAGTTTACCAGGTACAAAAATGACACCCCAAAGAGTTGGACATGAAAAATCATGTGGATCCAGGCAACAAAATTCAGGCAAAAAAAAAAGAAAATGGTGCAGGCAGGCATTGTGCATTCAGGTCAGCCGAGACAGGATATAAAAGACGGATGTCCCACGGCAATCCTTACACATTCACTGAGCAATCGTCATGGCAGCAACAACCTCCCCGTCATCATCTTCTGCAAGGACTGCCTATGCTCTGTTTTTGCATCGAGCCGAGTTGCAACGTCGCCGCACGCATTTCGCCAAAGTGTCCAAGACGAAGATTCAGTTAACTAGCCAACTGATTGCCAAGGTGAAGCAACGCATGGCGACCTGCAGCTACGAGGATCTACGGATCATGGTGCGGGAACAGGAATTTAAACGTCTCCTCGAGAAGAAGCTCAAACATCGCTCCAAGCAGCTCAAAATCCTGGAAAAGCAAGCCGGCAAACTGAAGCGACTACAATAACCGAATGGACCCCTGGATTCGACATTAACTAAGATTATTCCAGCTTTAATCAACTATTAAATAGTTTTATACATCTACATCAAGCCAAGAAATTTAAATTCTCATGTTATATTATAGTTATTATTATAAAATAACTTTTAGACAATCTTTGCAATGCAAATATATTATTTAGTTATAGTACAGATTTATCTACTATTTTTATAAGAACAATTAATTAAAAGTTTAGAAAAATAAAAAAATAATGTTTGTTTTATTACAAAATAGGGCACATTAAATCTCTGATAATTTTTGCGATGCTATTTAGGACAAGTGATGCTTCAAATATTAGTAGAAAAATCATCAACATCTGAAAACTATATCGTATATCTCCCATTAGAATAATTCTGTGAGTTTTGTTGTGCAGCATTTGAAAATTGGATATTCTTCTTAACTTCTTCTTGAATTTCTATTAACTTAACAATAGTTTCAGTTGCCAGTTTTATTAGCTCTTCTGAGAGTCAGTAATAAGTATTTTCCACTTGAACTGCGTTTTATGAGCTCCATATGAATATGTAACGGTTTATTAAAGTTAAGTTATTTATGAAACTGTTAAAAGTTATCATTATAAATATTAATTCTGCTCAGCTGATATGATATGTTTAACAACTATTTAGTGTTGAGTGTGGAGTGTGTGCACAGTTCGTGATGTGGCAAGGTTTTCCCCCGGTACGTTGCCTCCTCCATTTGCCACCAAACAACGTAAAACGTTTTAAATTATGCGCGTGTGTGCGTCTCACAACAACAACAACAATAACAGCAGCAACAACAACAACAGCAGGCAACAAGCGCAGTAATAACAGCTATAACAACAGAAACAGCTCGCTGTTAACTCCCCCCGCCCCCTCACACAATCAACGCCCATCCACAAAATTGCACGTTTTAAGGCAGGCGTCGACGCCTTCGCTGGGAAAAAAGCTCATAGGCGGCGAGAGGGGAAGGCAAAGGAAAACGAACGCAAAAGGCAAAAGCAAAGGCGAAGGCAAATGCGAAGAAGGAGAAGCAGAAGGAGAAGGAGAAGACAAAGACGAACAAATGAAAGCAAGTGAAGTCAAATTAAATTAAATGACAGATGTCTGACATTTTGTATGCGAGTGTGTGTGTGTGTGTGTAATATAAACACATGCAAATAACACACACATACACACTCACATATATATGGTAAGCACGAGAAATGCATACAAATGGGCGTAAGAGGGCGTGGCCTGTGTGTCATTGTGTTGTGTGTACTGCATGTCTCCAAAGTGTTGCTCGCGTAAGCGTAATGAATTAAAATAACTTGATTGCTTCAAATTGAACGAATTGTGGTGCAATAGAGAGAGATAGAGAGAGATATAGAGAGAGAGAGAGATATAGAGAGAGAGAGAGATAGAGAAGACATTGGTGGCGGAGGAAAGCTCTTTGGGAATATGCTGCAACTCTGACTGTCTGTGTGTGTGTGAGTGTGGGCGTATGTTTGCGTGTATAAATATTTACTGAAATTTGTATATTAAGTGCCGTTGAAAGCGGCGCCAGTTGCTGCTGCTGTTTCTAGTTGTTAGCAAATGGCAACATGCAAACACACACACACATACTTACACAGCTTATATATATGTGTGTGTGTGTGTGGCGTAAGAATGAAAGTACACAGAGCAAGGCTGATTCCATAGATTGGTTAGCGGAGCTCCTAAGAAATTGTTTAAAGTTGACTAGAAAGAAGGAGACAGAGAGAAAGGCAGAGAGAGAAAAGAGCTTCGCTGCAGGCACATTTCGTTGCTCTGTATTTCGGTAAGTAAATTGTGAATAACTTAAGAAGGCTGCTCTGTCACTCAACGTTCGCAGAGAGAGAAAGACATATTGTGATTGGCCTAAGATGGTCTCTCTTCTTTAGAACTGTGTATCTTCTACAGTTACTTATAAACGCCTCTGGCTGAACTGCTGACTATTTAAACAATCTATTCGTCACGACTGACTCAAAGACTCTCTTTGCCTGTGTCTGTTTGACGACAGCCTCGACTGCTGACCGTTTGACTTTTAAGCTAGTTTCTGTTGTACAGTCTGGCAACTCTAACCGATCCTTGCTTGCGATCTCTAATTGCCCTCAAAAATCCCGCTTAGCGCTGCCATATTTTTTACGTGTATTTACTTATATAATATTATTAAAACACTTTTGCAATTCAATAAATCCAACTGAGACTTAATATACAGTTTTCTATCTTCCAATGATCATCCTAAAAAGTTCTCTTCTACTTGCATTTTAACAGAATATATTTCAAGCAAGTTTTGAAAGTAGAACAAATATATTGAAATTCAAAATCAAAAATCAAAATCAAAAATTCAACATTATTAGAAAAAGCAGATACAGAAAAGTTACTTAAAAACATGAAAATCAATTCAAAAACTTTAACGAACCAATAATCGAAATATAATTCGGTTTCACAATCAGTTTCAAGATCTCCTTAGCAAATGTATGCGGACAAATTGCTCACTTAGTGAAGCTGCACTGTGTCAACAATTTGCACTAATAAATTAAATGACTTTCAAGCACATACAATAATTTAATGGCATTATCTTCAGCGTCGCCGTCAAAGACAATTCCATTAAATTAAAC
Source organism: Drosophila mimica (assembly GCA_037043585.1). Lineage (NCBI taxonomy): Eukaryota > Metazoa > Arthropoda > Insecta > Diptera > Drosophilidae > Drosophila > Drosophila mimica. The sequence continues at coordinate 8,780,363 of JBAMBE010000579.1, forward strand.
AACAAGTGCTCGAATTTCGCCAAACGTTGATGCAACTTTGAGATACACACACACACACACACACACGCACATACACGAACACACACGTACACAATGTTTAATGAAATTTATATGGTTCGCAGAGCGCTCGACTTTTGTGCGACTGTCTGTTGTTGTGTGTGTGAGGGTGTGTGTGTGAGGGCGTGTATGAGTGTGCGTGTTTATGTGTTGTCTTTTGTATAAATAATTATTGTTTAATTTGCTGCCATGCACCACGTAGCTGCAGATACTTTTTAATGAAGTTGTTTGTTTGACCATTTGCCGCTGACAGCCAAATGACGTCGAGTGCATTGGCCAGCAGACAGCCAGAGTTGGCCAATAACAACAAAACTACAGGTAAACAATTATGCAAATTCAGATGAGCAGTCTTTAATGCGATTGACGTCCCAGACACTTTAATAGGGCTCACCCTACACTTAGAAAAAAATCACTCTGAAGTCCCCTTAAAGTGAGATTCGCCCTTTAAATTTGAACATTTTTCTTTTTGTTAAAATTAATATTAAAATAAAGATAAAAGAATATTTTCTTCAACATTTTTTTTTTGAGTGTGTACATGCTAGAGCTGACTTTATTATGGCCATTGTAAATATACTTATAAGCATAAATAATTACAAACCAAAGGCTTTTAGCTGCTTACCTCTCCCCCCTCCCTCGACAGACTGCTTCCATGTCATAACTTGGCCATTCACAGTGCCTGTTGTATCTTCTCAGAATTTAAGTTTATGTGTTGCACTTTTATTAGCAATTTATGCACAAACACACACACACTTCGTTGCACACACAATAGTTTCACAAGCAATTTCGTAATTGCTTCTTGGCTTTTTCTCATCTAAATCTCACTTGATTATTTTTGGAATTGGCTTGCAACTCTTGCAAGAAATTTAGTTTATTTATGCAATACAAAACTAATATTCATTTTGTTTGACATTTATTTGCACAGCTTTTCACATTTGTTTACCTTCACTTTATTCAATTAAGTTTAATGCTTTATCAAGTTGGAGACTGCTCGACTGGAAGGTACCCTGCACCCAGTTGTTGACAAGATGCAGGTTTTTCATAGAAAATTTCAAAGTTGATTAACAATATTTATGGGTTTATTTTATATGAATTTCAAGAATCTATTTTCAAATGATGTTTTTTATTGTTATCGTCAGTCGGAAATAAACTTAATCTGCGGTAACTTTTATTCCAAAGACTAAATCTTTTGCACTTATTGTCTTATCGGTGATTTCACACATTTTTGCACAAATTCATTAGATATTTTTTCCATTTTTATTTGTTTATTTAATGCTATTTAGAAAATAAGTCAAGTATTCACAAAATTGTGCAATTTATTTTTCAATTGCAGTTGAGTTTTAATCTCTTCAAATATATTAAAATTGTATTAGCTGAAAATTAGCATTTAAATTGCCACACATATACATGGATATATAAATATATATATATATATGTATATTATTTTCAATTGAGACATCAAAAAACAGAAAATTGCGGTTTCATTTCGCTCGATGTTTTAAATGGCACTTTAAACAAACGCACACATATTTATATTTATTCAGATTAAATCAATTGATTCGTTTTGCAGATATATATATTTTTATTAACTGATTAACTGACTGTAAATGGCTTAATTATTTGCAATGCATATAAAATTGAAAAAAATGTAGCATTTAAAATGGCAAAAGGCAAGAAGCGTTTTACACACTTTTAGTCTGGTTAACTGTTTAACTTGTGATATGGGCCAGCTTATTGATTTAAGTCACTTCCTGCACCACACTGATAATACATGTGAGTGTGTAGATGTGTGTGTGTGTGTGTTTAACACACTAACACGCTTATATCATTATAACGCACACTCGCACACACACACGACAAAAATAAGAAAAGGAAACTTGTGCAAACACACTCAACATGTGGGGGGGTGGGGGGTTGGTTTTCCCGAAATGAGGTCAAAGTGTGCACACGCTTTTGCGTGAGCGAGGTTTCAAGGATATGCCTTGCTGCAGTGGTATTGCGCTTTATATATACATATATTTCCACTATTTTATTTTCTGCTGACGCAGACGAAAAAAACAGCAGCAGCGAAGTGTGTGTAGCGGGTGTGCGTGTGTGTGTGTGTGTGCTTATATCCTGCGGCTGATGAAACCACGTTTGCCTTAACTTAAGTCACGGAACACAAACGAAACGAAATTCGCAGCGAAAACAGAGGCAGAGACAGCGTTAAAGTCGAGGATTACATTTGCGTGAAAATCAGACACAATTGAACACGGCCAATGTTTTCTTTTTCCCTTTCTTTCTCTCTCTTTCTTTTGTTTTCCTTTTTTTTGTGGGTCCTTATGCCGCCCGGCTTGATTAAACGAATCAGCTCTGGGAGACTGTGGCAGGCCGACTTGACGAATGCGCAACGCATCCCAACACAACACAAGGCAGAGAAGACTGCAGCGGACTCCTCATTGAATCCTTTGAGTCGCCAGTGCAACCTTTCTGTACTAATTGCTTGGCCCAGGCTAACGAGCAACTATGTCTCCCTCAGTGTGCGTGTGTGTGTGTGTGAGTGTGTGTGTGTTTTGGGCCAAGTCTTTCAGCTGGTTTTTGGGTTTAGTGCACTTAATCCACTTGCTTTGACCTACGCGGCGCGACTAAAGCCAGCGCAAATGTTTAACTTAAAGCGAATGCGTGCTTTGACACCGACGACAACGACGCCGACGCCGACGCCGACGTCAGCTGCGGCAGCGACTAGTTGACTAGTTAGCACGCTAAGCAGCAGCGGCAACAACAGCGAGCAGCAATAACAACAAGTAGCATTTGGCTGGCTAGTTGAGCGTGTGCTCGACTCTGAGATAACCTGTAGTCAGCCATAAAATTATTTAATTGTAGTTATAAATACACTGAGAGAAAAAAAGCAGCTCTGCATATTATTCACATCAGAGAAAATTATCTTATATTTTTACCGGCAATTTTATAGTTTTTTCATCTACATTTTTTAAATCCAGAAACTTCCCAGTTTTCATGCAAATTTTCAGTTTAGCTTAATTTTCTTTTAGTGCTATCTTTCTGCTCAGTGTACGTACAAAATACGACTTGTTTGCTTAATGCTTAACTGAAATCTATATACTTAAAAGTCTGATCCATTCCAATAAAACAACTATGCACAAGTGTAACAACTTTCCGACGACTCGTAGTGATTACAGGGTATAAGAACAACAACAGTGTGGCACGCATATGCCCACAAATACAACGACAGCTTCAACAACCACCACTCTGCCCCCTACTTCAGATCCGAGACAACGTTTGTCGTGCGGTCTGCTTTAGTGGTTTTGTAGTGGTGTCCACAAATACACACACACACACTCGCACACACATACACAGTGACATTGTGGGTGAGCTGAGGTTGGGTGTATCTGGGATTGGCCCGGCGATTTGCTGCGGCTTAGCCATTAAACTGTGCACATTATTAGTTTAGGTTCGTCTGGACTTGGGTCACTGCTACGATTAACCGTAATAGGCGTCAATTGGAAAATTGCCACTGATACATGCCGCACACCCAACTCAGCCAAAAGTCTCAGACAGACTCAACTATGCAAAGAGTACTCGACTGGAGACCCTGAGCTGGTGCAAGGCTAAACTCGACATACACCAGATGTATCTGTATCGACTGGGTTGGAGATGCCTAGGAGTTGCCAGTGAAAAGTATACCCTATAAAAGTTGCTAGACTTTATTATAATAATATACATCTATAATCATTTATTTGATGTACTCTTAGATTAAGATTAAGATCTAGCAGCAGATGTAGACTTAGCTCCATCTGGTACCAAGTGGGCAATTGCGCTTTGGATATTTCAAAGTGACTAAGCACAAATAAGCCACATCTAGAAATTGCCATGTTTGATTTAGATTTAGCAGCTGTATCTATTGTAGACTTTCACAAGTTGCTAGATACATTTTTTTTTTATTATATGCATTTTTCTGTGTCTTCTGTAAATAATTATCACATTTGCTTAAGTTTGTTTTCTCTCAGGGAAACTTTTATTTACTTATTGTTTTTAATTATTATGCCCTGAACACATTTAAAATAAGAAAAAAGAATAGTGAAGTTGTGGAAAAGTATTTATATATATTCATGATCATCATTAGCAACGGGGTCGATTTAGCCATGCCTAAGTCTGTCTGTATTTAGTAGCTGTGCTTAGGGTATCTCCTAGTCGAGTTCTCCAGCGAATTCTTACTTGTTTTCCCTTTCTATGGAGAGTAACTGGCAGTCGCTCTTCAGTCCGATTGCTTGCCACATTTGACACTGGCTTCGGTCTGGTGTTAAATAATTGATGGCATTTGTTGAGACTTGCATCGAGTATGTGGCACCCCTTTCGATTTGTTTTCTTAATGCTGCTGCTGCTGCTCATTGAAAATTCAATTTACTTTCGAGCCACAGCAAAAGACGAATTTGCATAGGTTTCTTTTGTTGATTTTTTTGTTTTGTTTTTGGCATTGATTTGTGCAAACGAGATGAGATTCTGCTGGCCACAAGAAGACGTGACTGATTTAGTTGCACACACGAGCTTATATAATTCATGGCGCAATTGTCTTAATTCGAAAATTGCAGCTTCTCGCAGCTGCTAGACAAATTGTAGCAATATATATACATATATATATATATATATATGTATAGTTGGATGCACGCATCTGGCAATGATAATCGTGTATCTTGTATCTGAGAGATGCGACAGTCGACAGTCGACAGTTGACAGTCGACGCTTACGTTAAAGTTGATGTCGACGTTGACGCTGACGCTGGCGTTGACGTTGACGTTGACGTTTTGCTTATCTGCTCCGGTCATCGCCAGTGACATGCTGCCGACATGTTTAACCTTTGACCCTGAACTGGCTGCCTGGCGAGCGGTTTGCTTTGCGTGCTTTGGTTCAATATTCGCCTCGAAGCTGCATAATTCATCAACTCTCCGCAGAAATGCGACATTAAAAGTCAGCGCACATTTCTTCTCTTCAGCCTTAATTGGCTTTAAGCTTTTACGATTATTATTATTTTTATTATTATGCTTTTTATTCCTATTAGTTAATTGCATTTGATGGCTTATAAATTTGGTTAGACTTGCTTGAAACTTGTCATGTGACAAAACCGCAGATCGCAGACTGAAACAGAAGGCAGACGCCAGCTGGCGAGGCGGCTACAAAGTCAACGGCCAGTTAACAACAATAACAGCCAACAACAACAATACACGACAACAACAACAACAACAACAGTATTGGAGACAGACTGACAGCATCTAAGCTGAGATCACGTGCCGTTTGTTTGTCTCGCTGTCAGTCTCCAAAAATATATAAAACAAATCACAAAAGCTAATCCAATATTCAAAATAGTCGCCTGGACGGGTTAGTACCCTGTAACAAGTCGAGCTACTTGGCTGTGGGGTAAGCCAAATCTATAAAGAAGTTTATTATTTTTCATTAATTTGTAAGTATTGAGAAAAATATATTTAAATTATAAAAGTGGGCACCAAATATTTCATAAATTTATATTTTTATGGTTTGGTTAAAATGTAAATTTATACTTCATTCTTTCTCGTGAAAAAAGTGTTTATTTAAACAGATTTTCCCAGCCATTTATATTGTGAAAACCCCCCTTTGCATCTCTATTTATATAGCGGAGGTTGACCAATAAATACCCGCTGCAACTTTGTAATTCTAAAAATAATACATTAGCAAAAGAATATTTAATTATTCACATTAATAAGTATGGACGAATATCTGAGGCACGTCGAATATTATATACCCTTACAGATTTGGAAAACCCTAACATCTAAATTTTAAATAATAATTTAATTTTTACAAGCTATATTGTCTAGTGCTTCGATATAATAATTTTATACACACAATTTGGAGCATAATTTGTGAATTTGATTCTGATAACTTTTTATATAAAAAAGAAATCATCTCGACTTGCAATGCTGATCAAGAATATATATGCCTTGTGTTGTCGGCGAAATCTATAATATTTTATAGACGATTCTCAGCTGTGACAACAGTTCTGTTTAACGGAAAACACAGTTTTGTGCTGGGCATTTGGGCCAGTTTGCTATTTGTTGTTGTTGTTGTTGTTTGTGTGCCTGTGTGTGTGTGTGTGTTTGCCATGTCAATTGGAGGCTTATTAAATGCTCTAGCCAATTATTAAGTCAATTATGTGGGGGTTTCGCTTCAACTCGATTTTATTGTGCGATTGGAATTTAATTGGATTTTTTTGCCCGCTTGATTTGCAATTATATTTAAATATTCAACAAATCGCACGCGTTCAATTCATTGTCGATTCCATTATATATGTATATATATATATATATATATATATGTGTGTGTGTGTGTTTGTCTATGATTGTTGTTTATATATTGATATATTTGTTGACAAAACGACTGCATGGAAAGCAGACCTAATTAGTCAGACCACAGTCAACGAGACAGTTGTTTAAAATATGTAAATTCATTTTGATGCCAGAATTGGCCAGAGTGTCAAATAACACACAACTAATGAAATATCTGTAATTAAATAATGCAATTACCGAAATTCCGTCAGAACTAAATGAAATTAATTTAATGCATTTTCCTAAGCTGCATGCAAACATTTGAATATTTTTCGGTTTGCCTCGCAGCACTTTAATCAAGTCAACTGATAGCTTAAAATAACAATAACGAAACCACATCTTGGCCAAAACTTCAGTCTTTATTTATCCATTATAAATCAAATGTAAACACAACGTTCTTAATTGCGATAACAAACAAAAGCGACAAATTTAAGCCCTGAGCTGCTGACTTTGTGATTCTCTACTCAAAAATCTACAATCACTTTTAAATACGCTTACTTAAAGTTGAACTTGTAACTTAATAAAAATTCCGCATATAGGGTATAGCTAGTTGGTCAGAAATAAGCATTCACATTTTTTTGTGTATTTTTTTTATGAAATTAGAACAAAATAAGTCGCTTTATTGTCGGCTTTTCTAATCTCGGCCCCATTATCCATGTGCAAATATTGCCCCGTGTTCTGGGCGTAATTGACAATACTTTTTCTCATTATCAGCCACATTCAAAATCTATGAGTAAATATCTAATTGTCTTTTGCCTCGCAACCGTCTTTTTTTTGCTTCTTCTCACTTTTGTCAGCTAGCAATTAAGAATGGGGCAAGCTGCATGTTAATCGAATGTGTCAAAAGGGGTTTGTGGGGATGGCGGAAACAACATCTGTCAGTCTCTGCTCATGAACACAGTTGTGCTCTCACACAGCTAAACAACAACTGCTCTTATATAAGTATACTATTTAAAGGGTAAGAACGTGCGAGTCGAGAGAGCTCGACGAAAAGATACCTCTTAAAGATACCTCTTAAAGACATCTCTTAAATATAATTAAGCTTGCTGACAGTGGCTTGCTTGTTATGAATATACTTTTTGGTTTATAAAATCTGTGTTTCTTGTGCGATCTTAATAAAATATTAATAATATATCTGGTTATATTTTACATATATGAATTGTATATCTTTTACAGGTATCTCTAAGTGATTTTGATTGAGATTCGCACAAAGGGTGCACTTATTGATAAAATAAAATAAGCTTTATCTGCATATGATAACCTACAACTTATACTCAGAATTCCGTCCATTATACCCTTTTACATATTTTAAAAGGGTATACCCATATACTACAATTTAAATGTATAATGTAATAATTCATATTAGTGTTATTTTTAATAATGACAAGCAGTTCCACCCAAGTCATTCAACTTTATTGCCAGTCAATCAAACAAATTGAGTAGTAATCGAAAGCAGCTCGGCAGGTTGAAGTCATAGTATATCACTTAATATATCACTTACCTTTATTGGAGATATCAGAGATATCTGTTTGTAGACAGCCAAGCCGCAAAAAAAATGAAGAAGAATTTACAATTTACAATTCCTGTCTTTGCACAATAAATAAATCACACGCGGTAATTAATTTATCAGCTGAAACACAATTTATGAGAACAGATAGCGACAGATAGGTCTCTGCCTCTCTCTCTCTGTCTCTTTCTCTCTCGTTCTCCCTCTCTCTCTCTGTATGATTTAGCTGTAGACTCACAATGCCAAACACTGATTTATCTCAGCCGTATTTAGGCATTTAATTAACACTTCCGCGCGGCCGATTCAGATTCGGATCAAGCTTCAGCAACAAGAAAAAAATCACATACTGACAAAAGTCAGTTCAACGGCTACTTGAAGATTTAAGTGGCTTCAATTTAGCAGGAATCTTCTTGGTTTAGCGCCACAAAACAGCCTCGCTGCAGCAGTGCCACAATCACAATGCAACAACCCGAAACCCCAAAACCGAATTCGATACCGAAACCGAAACCGAACCGCACGATCGAGCTGCTGAAACCCAACTGACTGCAAGCCACACACTGATAACACACACCGATCGCACGCGATCTACACTCACTCGCACACACACACACACACAACCACACGCACACACACTCGCACACACTCACAACTGAGCGTGTGCTCTTCAAAATATATCGCATGCGACTTATGAGATGATCTCGATTTGAAATTATTATTTTCTTAATTTACACTTGAAAAACCAAAACATATTTCCACTGCTGCTAATCAAGGCTTAGTTATATATTATATATCATATATATTATATATATATTATATTAAATAATCTCAAATTGGTATAATTTACTTACTGAAAAAACACTTGAACTGTTCTATTTGTGGTTGTTTTTTTGGTTTCAAAGTAAAGTTTGACAAGCATATTTCTACTGCAGTTTGACAAGCAACAACTGTTAATATTTGACTGGTGTGTGTCCTTTTTATATATAAATCGATAAATATATATAAACAGGTCAATCTTAGAGACTATAAAAACTAGACTCGAGACAAATTTAAAATGGAAACTATCGCGTACTCAAAGTAGACCAAGTTGAATTAATTATTTCGATCCCTGCACTTGTTTTGTGCATTTCGATATAAATCGATCAACGGTATCAATGAAAGCCTCAATTTTATAAGCAGTGGCTTCTAATTGATTTATAACATACATTTATATGTGTGAGATATGATTTAAATTTAAATTTTTGAATTTGAAGAAAAAAATGGCTTTCACCTATATTTGTTATCGATTTGTACTTTTCCAACTTGTCGTTACTCCTGGAGGGCTATTAGAGACCAGAACCCGGCTGGTCCTCGCCGAGGACATATTTGTAGTAGGCCCCGTTGAGCTGCTCGAGGAAGACGAAGGCGAGCACCGTATGGGGCCCAATGCGGCACAGATACGGCGTAAAGCCCTTCCATAGCGAAGCGATGCCCTCATTCCGGATGACTTTGCCAATGACATCCAAGGTACCGCTGTACTCCGGCTGGCCATTGATGAACTTCATCTGTTGGATGCGCGTCTTGGCCATGTCCAGCGGCATTGAGGCAATCGTGGTCAACAGACCCGACATCATGCTTGCCCCAATATGGAGCCCGAGACCCTCGTTGATGTAGCGCCTAAAAACCGACTTCAACTGCGAATAGGAGGACAATTGAACCATATTCACGACCATGGCACGACCCACAGTTGGCAAACAACCACGCCACAGGGTCAAGATGCCCTCCTCTTTGACGATCCTCGTCAGGGCATTGCCCACGTTCTTATAGTTACGTCTCTGATCCGCCGGCAGTCGATTGTCGGCCATCATGCGAATGAGGGAGACCTCCGCAGGATTACCAACCATTGCGCCACAAGCACCCGCAGCAATGCCCATCATCATGCTGCCAAACACATTGGGTTGCTTCCCATAGCGATCGCGATACGCCTCCAGTTCCATCTGGTAGACACCCATGCGGGCCGTCGTATATGTTGCCTGCCTCAACAGTCCGGCACTCACTCCATTATAGAATCCCAGGAATCCTTCGGCTTTGAATATTTTCGCAATGCAGTCGAGACTGCTGCTGTATTCCTTTGTGCCACTTGCACCGGAAATTTGCATGCGTGTCTTGACCAAATCCAATGGTTGCACTACAATCGATGCCAACATGCCGGCCGTGCCACCGAGCACATATTTCATATAATTGGGCATCGTCTTCTTCTTGGCCGCATCTTGCACCATGGTAAAAAAAATACTTTTAAATTGGCAAAAAGCTTCTTGTTTATTTTTTAATTTAAATATTTGAATTTTTGATTTCAAATTTTGATAATTTGACATTTGAATGTCACTTGCTGTGAGAAGTATAGTCCTATTTCTATATTCCGATTTCCTAGAATTCTTAGATGAGTTTCGACCAAAATTGTTATGTTTGGAAAAATTTTAATGTAGGATTGATCTATTATTAATAGTGTTTTTATTATATTAATATTGTTTTTGTTGTTGTTTGGCGATGATATTTAATATTGTTGCCTTGGTTAATTGGGTTATTGGCGCACTGATTTGAAATGTGGCAGTTAACATTTAACAGTTAAGAGTTAAAAAACGAACTGATCAATTAACAATTGTTTCTAATTTTGCGCACATTTCCGATAATTGTCGAACTTTGTCGTTTCAACTGACTAAACAAACAAACACAACACACACCCGCACACACCATCCTTCTTTTGTGTGTGTGTGTTGTCATCGTTAGATAAGTGCAACAAATTGTTTGCCACAGATTCGAGCTGCAATTAGAAGAAAAACAATGTTTTGGGTGTAATTAGACATGTACTTTTGCTGTTTGCACAAATATTGGCAACTCATTGTGTTCTAATTAAGAACACGACTCGACACGCAACAAAAGCAGCAACAAAAATTAAGTTGCAACTTTTCGCGTGTTTCAAGCAAAAATCGCATGCAGCAGGCAAAATTATCGATTAATTAGTGTGTGTGGTTGCTGTATTGGCTAAAATGTCTGTGCATATTTAAAGTCTACTTTTAGGCTGCAAGCGTAAAAGTAGATCTATTATTACTGCTTGCTGCTAAAGTTAAAGTGGAGCAAATCGTTTACAAATGCCAATTAGGCAAATGAAAAACAACATTGGCAATAACAACAATAACTGCAACCGCAACTATAAATCAGATTTTATTCCCAGCAGTGAAGTGATTAATAACAGTAGTTGCTGTCTTAGCTAAAATGTTGTGCAAATTTAGAGTCTATTCTTAGGCTAAGCACAGAAAAGCAAATTGCTGTTAAAGTAAAAGTGGGACAACAACAATAACAAGTAAAAACGTTTCGAATGCCATATGTGAAAATTGTAAATAAATATTTACAACAAAAATGACAACAACAAGCGAACAACAACAGCAACGTCAACAATAAGACAGATCATATCGATAGCAGCTGGTTTTGCGGCAGCAGCAGCCCTAAAAGCGCAACAAGAGAAAAAAAATGTTGACAATGCGATGTTTTTTTTTTTTGATAAGCGCAAAAAAGCGAGCGGCGAATGAAAACCGCAGAAAGTGCATAAAACTGAAGCGAAAAGCAAAAATGACAATAACAGCTGCAATTGAAAGGAATAGTCGAGGGAGGGGTCATTGGAGAGGGGGGCATGCACCGTGTGAGCGGCTTGCAAGCGACAAAAAACGACTGCAAAAAGTTCACGCACACACACACACACACACACACACAGAAAAAAAAGCAGCAAAGCATTAAGTGGCGAACCGTTAAGAAGTCATTGGGTAGACGAAAAACCTGAAACAGCAAATATAGTGACAGCGAAGTCGGCGTCGGCATCAGCGTCAAAGTCAGCGTCGGCTTCACTTAATGCGGCAATTTTGTAAAGTAAACAGAGCAAACTATCAAAGAGAGTAAGCTGAAGAAGAAGTAGAGCTGTGCTCATAATTACAGCAAGCCTGAGAGTAAAAGTTTGTTAGTGGAATAGAGAGAGAAAGAGAGAGAGAGAGAGAGAGAGAGAGTACGAGAGAGAGAGAGAGAGCACACGCAGCGAAAGCTGCATAAAATAAATTCACACTATGCGCATAAATTTAAGTGTGATCAGCATAAATTGCATTTATTTATTTAATAAACTGACGAAGCAAAAAAAATTAATTAAATAAATTAAGTTAAGCTCGATATTAAATTTGAACTAACAAACATAATTACTAAATTTAAAATGTATACACACGTATTTTAAGCATGTATAGATTAAAATTTAATTTTAAATTAAAATGTAAAAAATTAGAATTGCTTAAAAAACATAATCGTATTTCTATTTATTGGTAACTAAAAAATAAAAAAACAAAGTATATATTAAATTACAAAAATTTGATTTATTAAATTAAAAATTCACACATACATTCATATTTAAGGCATAGTTGTATAATCTCAGATGGAACTAAAATAAAAGTTATTCAAATGTGTGTCAAATCAGGCCGGTTTTTATTTTGTTTGTTCGTAAGCACAACAACGGTTCAATGCCGAAGAAGAAGAGGCCACAAATTGAACGCACAATGCAATAAACAGTTATAGTTCCAACAACAATGATAAATCAATAGGCTAACAAAACAAAAACAGCCAAATTCTAAACGAATGACTTGAGCAGCAAACTTGCGATCGTCTACTCTCTCTCACTCGATCGCTCGCTCGCTCTGTTGAGCTTGCGCTCTCTCGCAAGTTCGAAAGAGAGCGCAAGCCCGTTTCGAATTCGAGTGCCGCACAGCAAGCTGAAGCTGCAGCCGAAAACTTTTGGTCATTCGTCAGTGAACCGTCGTGTGACCAGCTTGATATCGGTCTTCGTCGTCTCGATATCGATAAACACACACACACCTATATATATATATATATATCGAAAATTTCGTAGCGTCTTCTTCTTCGCCGAAGAACGAACGTTTTACTACTACTACTAGTACCACAAGCAAAAGCGTCGCTTATCGTTGCGTGTGCGTGTGCACGTGTGTGTGGTTGTGTGCAAGTGTTCTGCATCTGTGTGCGTGTGTTTTGTTACCATTTGCATTTTCGGCTTTTGTATTGTTTTTTGTGGGATCTTTTCGTCGTCGTTTTCAGTTTTCGCTTTTGTGTGCTCCAAATTTTAACGTCTCTTCGCTTTGCACTGCTGCGCTTTAATCGCATTTTTCGTTCAGTTTCGTATCGGTTCAGTTTTCGTTCAATTTTCAAGTGTGTTATTTGCTTAGCTTTTCAAATTACTAAAAAAAATAAAAAATTAAATGAAAATTTCACTCGAAAAAGTGCTCGATAAAAGTGTTGGAAAAAAGGTAATAAATAATAAAACGGCACAAGTTTTGTTTAGCCATTTTATTAACACTGTGTTCATAATTCCAACACAAATTCAACAAATATAAATAGAAAGCAAACCCAGAAAACGGAATAAGTCGAGAAACTAAGCAAAAAGGTAAGCAAATAAGATAGAAAAAGATGCAAATGCAGCGTGTGGAAGTGGAACATGGAAAATAACTGTTCGATGATTTAAGAACCGGAAATTCTGTTAACGTTAATCAGGCATTTTTTCTATTTTTAATTTATATTTAAAAACAAATGTATCCATAAAAAACATTTTTTAAGACTTTGGTTTTTGTTTGAAAGATTTAAAAAAATAAAGAAATACACTGAGAGTTGAATAGGCAAGAAAAGCCAAAAATATCACTTGCTGCGCACGATTGAACTTTAAGCCGCATTCTTCTTCGTTCAAGCTGAAGTTGTTGTTTTAGTTGTTGAAGCAGTTGCTGTTGTTGTTGTTGTTTTAGTTGTTGATACTGAATCTGAAGCTGGCCAATTTTCGCTTCGTGGGAACTGTTCGACTCTTCTGTTTGTCTGTCTGCCCCTCTGTCTTTTGGTCTGTCTGTCTGACTGGCATTTGCCTGTACAAAGCGACGGCGGCACACATTTTACTGGCCCAGACCAAACAGGCTTTAAGAACAGGCATTTCCACTCCTACAACAACAACAACTAGCAAAAATACACTCAGACAATATGCAGATTCGTTCTTACAAAGTTTGTTAAGCAAGCATTTTCTTTTACAAAGCATATTAAATGCATTTATCTTAAGAACAGCTTTATTTTGTTGTTTAAAATTTTTTTATTTATCTTATCTTGTACCCTCTCTTAAGTGAGCTTTTTAGATTTATTCTGTTATTTCAGACTTTTTCCTTTTCCCATAATCGTTTAATATATAGCCTATCCCTATCGACAGCTCCTTTCTTATGCACATTTTGTCGCAGTGCAATTTTCGTTGTAAATAGCATTTTTCAGTAATTTGCAAGAATTGTGGTTTTTAACTTAAAATTCTTTGATTTTTAATCGTCAACAATTAAGCATATAAACAGAACTACAAACTAGTATATTGTATATATAGGTATGATTAATAGACTTATAGAAATATCCCATATTCAGCTAGACAAATATTTCCGGCCCAAAGATAGACACCTTTGACTTAATCAACGCTCTAGGCTTGGGCGGGGTGCGAGGAGCTGGTTGAACTGGCGCTGGCGAGGGGGACCTGGTACTGCAGCTGGAAGTGGAACTGGAACTAGTGTTGCACTTGCGTCGTCGCTGGCTGCGCAGCTCATCACGCAACTGTTCCTTGTAGACGAGCTCCCGTTTGCAGGCTTGCAGTTCCTCAACGCTGCATTGTTTCAGCTGGCGAATTGTTTTCGAGACGAGATTATCAATGATGTTGATTTTGGTCCGGGATAAACGACTTGGTTCCGCATGGCGACGAGTCAGTTCACTCTGATATTGAAACAGGAGATAACCCACACTGGGACGAACACCACGCCGATGATTCTGATTATTGTTGCTGCGTTGATTTTCCATAACTGCAAAATTTGCTTGGCACAATTATAATCAGAGCTGTGACTGCTTGGCAGGATGAGCTGTGAATGATGTCCTGTTGTACTTTACCAGGATTATTTATATCGGCGGTAGGCGCCTAGCTTAGCTCAGCGTCTGTGTCACACTTGCAATGTGTTGCAACTACCTGACCGTACCAAAACCTGTGAATTTGACCTGCTTAATTACCTGAACGCAAAAGTGCGTGCGTGGATAAAACCCTCTTTTTTCTCTCGATCTGCCTTTGTAAAATTATTGTTCCTTATTTATGTATCTCTATCTCTATCTCTAACTTTAACAAGCCTCACAAAGGTGATTGTGTGTGTTCAGATATATACATATATAGGGGTGTTTTTGTCTGATGTGTGTAAGTTTGTTGTGCGCTTAGGTTAAAACGGCAACTGCAGTTTACGATTTGACCTTTGCATAAATATGCCTAAAAGGATATTCGACAAACCGCCGGTGCATAGAACGATAGCCAAATACTCTGTAATAAAATTATTAAATCTCAGAGATTATATCAGCTAGGAAATTGGAATATAAGTTCTCCCCTAATATACGCAGATCATGTTTATATTATCTTAGTTTGTCTTTAAGAAACTGACAACTTTGTTATATAGCTGCCATAAAAGCAATCGAGAACATTCCAGAAATGACTTCTCCATCTTCTAGTTGAGCACCTTTAGTTGTTAAAAATTTATTAAAATAGATTACCCCTAGAGTCAAAATTTAAATGCAATTTGCCATTAATAGCTTAAAACTGGAAACGTTAAAATTTATACGAGTCGTCGTTTAGTGAAAAATTGTCTAAATTGCTTTAAGTTAGCAGAGTGCAAGTTGAAGCGTTAATAAATATACCAACATTTTCACGGGAATATAATTTGCTGACCCTCGTCTCAGAAGTGCTTATTAAATATTTATTTGTAAAGGAATTAATGGCACACGACCCAAATGCTGCCCCTCAATTTGACGGACAGTCAAGGAGGGGAAGAGAAGGTTTGGGGCTTATTTCTTATTTAAAAATGAACTGGCGCATAATTATTATTTTCACTTAATTTAATTGGGATGAGTGCTCCAAATGCGCTTTTCAACTAAACGTTGCCAGCTTAATTATGTTAAAATGTGTGCTCCAAAAAAAGAAATACGAAAAAGAAAAGTGAAAATCATATTTGGCCATTGTTTGTCTTTCACCCAACAATAAAGCACTTGGCGATTTGTCAAAATTCTTTCCAGACTGCAACAACTGCAACAGCAACTGCAACAGTAACAAAAAACAATAACAATTATAACAAATACATAACCGGAGTGAAAGTTGAAGCAGGGCACAATTTAAGCCCTAAGCTGCAGATACAATGTCTATATACAATATTTATGTACATATATTTCTATGCTCTTGCTTAGTTTTGAATATATTTCTCGCTTTTCAGTGTCTGTTTGTCTGTCTGTGCATAGTCATAATTTAATACACTGTTAAAATGCAGTGGGTTCTCCCCCTCAAGGCAAACAAACAAAGACGATGAACGACCCATAAAATCAGACACACAAAATCTGTAAATATGAAAAATGTAAGAAAAATTAGATAAAAAAAAGAAAAGCTAACTAAAGTTAGACGAATATTAAATACTCTAAAGTAAACCGGAGAATGGAAAAAGGACTGTGGTAATGTTGATATGGGATATTAAAAAGATACGAGATACAAAGCTGAAGTAGAAATTTCTCGACTAGAAGGTACCCTGCAAAGAATCGCTTTCAGGCTACAGAAAAGAGAAGTAGAGATGAAAGAATCCTTGACATGCCACAGCAAAGAGAAGTAACTAAAGAAAATAGTTCCAAACTCTCAAATAGAATTTAATTGACTTATTACCATTTAAATTAGATCGTTATTTTAAATAGATTGCCTTATTATTGTTTCATATTCCTGCACAAGTTTATCATACCCTTGATTTCCATTGAAAATGCAGTGTATATGAAAAATATATTGTTGGTTCATCCATCGCTCTCGATGATACAACAATCGTTTTGTTGACTTGATTATGATGATTGTCGAATCAGCAGCAGTAAAAGCAGCAGCAACATTAACAGTTGGCCGATAAATTTGTGTAGCATGTCTGAACACGCACAATTCCCCAGTAACTGCCACGCCTCCCCCCAAACCTTGCCTCGACTTGAGATTCTCATTGAGTTTTGAGGAGAGCGCGTTGAATTGGAAGCTGTCTGCAGAGCTGTCAAGCGCAACAATCTGCTTGCCCCGCTCCGACCTTTGGCTGTGTCTCTCTTTCTCTCGCTTTCTACCTGGCCCTGGACCAAGCATCAGGGTAGGGGCGGGGCAGCGGAGGCAAGCGGTCATAAAACACTGATGCATATCTCGCATTTGCTTATGCTTAATCCGGCGCGTGGTCTTTCCCAAAGTTGTTAATCCGTCTGAGGAATCCTTTTGTTTTCCACTCACCCGCATTTCCCGCTACTCGATGCAATTATAAAAGGATTATGCCATTTTCTGACCCGACTGACCAAACGGAGACTCTGTCGCCGCTGTCCCTTTCCCACCCTGCTGCCACTTGCAGTTTTCATTATGAGCAACTTTAATGAATTACCTGGAAGTTGTTAGGTGAACAAAATTAAGGTCCAGTAGTCGGAAAGTTTTCTCAATGTTACAAAAGCGGTGCAAGTTCGACAACAATGTTTCTCTGACTCTTACAATGGCTATGTGTGTGCGAGTGTGTGTGTGTGTGCGTGTGTGTGCTAATGAGCTAACAAGCTACAATGCGACACATGACACACATGACAAACATGGAAATGAGGAAAAACAGCCAACGGAGCAGATGAACCTAAATAAACAGTTTTCAAGAAATTTGTATAGCGTCCGTAACTTTAAAGAAGAACACAGCATTTAAATGACAGTCTAAACAAATATTTGAGCAAGTACAGTAGGCGCTCGTTAAGTGGAACGTTTCCTTATTCTGTCTTAACAAACTTTTTATTATTGAATTAAAATTTAAGAGTTTTTAAATATATTAATAAATAGTTAAATTTATTTATTTAAATACTCAACTGTATTTTTATGTTAATTTTGTTTATTTATTGATTGATTTTAGTAGAAATTAAATAAATAAATATATATGATTATACATTTAGTGTGATTTTAGTTAATGATTTTGTTTGAAGGTCTGAATTTAAGATTAATGCATAAGCAATTTGACATTGCTCATTGATTAGGTTCATTATTTGATTTCCTTGAGCATTTGTTATTAAATATTTCTTCAACTCTGTTCGATCAAAATGTTTTTTGAATAGTATTTGTTGTCTTTATTGTTTCTCTCTTGAATTGGTATTTTGTATAGCTCTTTTCATATAACGTTTCGATAGAAATATTGGTAAAGATCATAATTTTTGTTAAAACGTTTTATACAAATTTATACATATTCATCAAACTAACTGTTTTTCCACGTCATATAAAACAAGACTATAAAATATTAATTTGACATATAAACAATTTTAAACTGTGTTCTCCATTTTTGTATTGCTTCTAAGTAATTTATTTTTATATTTTTCATCTCCAGAGTGCTTTTAAAAATATATATTTTAATTTCTAAACTATGTTGTAGTTGCTGTATTTATTGCATTGACGACTTACTAGTAATTTTTTATGTACTGAGGAGCAATTGACTTTTACATTTGCATCTAAAAATCTATCTTAAAGCTTGCATTATATCTGAAGTAGTTGCAGCATTTATTATCAAAATGTAGAACGCCTGAGTGCTGTTTAGTTCTTTTGTTTAGCTGACATTTTAACTGGGTTAGTGACCTGTTTCGACCCTCTTTAGCTCTCCATCTCTTCATCTCTCTCTCTCTCTCAACAAGTTCGTTCATGCAAGCCTGCATTCGCAGCTGGCTGAAATTAGCGTTTTGCTTTTTGCATTTTGCAGCTTTTACTGGCCATCATCCTCGTTGCGCTTACTTGCCTTGATATTTACGTGTACATAATATGGATGTGCACATATTATGAGTGATAAACCAAACCAAAACGGTTGCCAGACAAAAACGGATTAGGCCGGATTAAGCCGCGAAATATTTTGGCACAAATATTTACAGTTTCCTGACCTGATCTCTGTCTGCCTGTCTGTCTGTTCGTGTTTACCTGTGGAGGTGAAGGTTAAGGAACAGGTAGCTTCAATTTTGCTCACCTTTCTTTGCATATAAGTCGGACTCTCTGCTGCAACATTGATCACTTGACCAAGAACAGTCAGAGAGTTGGAACGTTGTTAATAGCCAAAATGGAGCACGACAAAGTAATTAAGCCAACAGTCTCTTATCATTTGTTTCTCTATCGTGAGGAGTTGGCTCGTCGCCAGTCCCGCCAATTGAGACTCTCTAGAACCAAGATTGAGATAACGGATGAGCTGATCTCGAGAACGGTGAAGAACATCAAGACTTGCAGCATGGATGATCTAAAGGCTGTGAATCGTGAGCTGCTCTTTAAGCGCAAGTTGCGGCATAGTGTGTCGAAGCTGCGAAAACAAGCAAAACTAATGAAGTCCTAGACGGGAAGAGAAAGAGAAGCACCGGAGGGGAGAAGCATAGCAGGAGAGAGAAGCCCGGCGAAAGACGAGAGAGTGTGGAGAGATACGAAAACAAGCCTAATGAAAGCCTGTCCTAGACAAGGAGAGAGAAATCCAGTAAGAGAGAAGTCAAATAATTGTATGCGATTCTAAGACAAAGTCCTAGACGGTGAGAAAGAGAGAAGATCTGCAGAAAAGAAGTGAAGTAAGAGAGTGTGTGAAGAGAGAAGCACAGCAGATGAAAAACATACCAGGAGAGTGTATTAAAAGAGAAGTACCCCAAGAGAGAAGACAAAGGAAAATTAAAGCAGTCCTAGACGAGGATGGAGAACCACAGCAAGAAAGAAGCACAGAACAGAAAAAGCCCGAAGAGAGAAGAGCAAACCGAGAGAGAAGAGCAAACAGAGAGAGAAGACAAACAATTGTAAATAAACGTTTTTTTCTGCTTTTTGTAAATAAATACTTTTGATAAGAATTTCTGCACTTTGTTTTTTGTGGTCTGCATGTTATTTCGTAAAACTTGTTAATATTATGGTCTAAAGACGAGAACAGCTTTAAGCCACAATAAAAAAATGAAAAAAAAACTGGTAGCTGAATCAGCAGCAAACAAAGCAAAATGTAAACTTCTCCGTCTGAGACTTCAAAACGGAATACGAATGAAAAATAAAAAAATGGTCGGAAAAAAGTCGTTTGCATTGAACAAAAGTAAATGGCTAAAAAGCTGAGCAAAATGAATTTCATGTTAACGGCAAAGCCAAAAGACAGAAAGAGACACAAAGCCAACAAAAGCTGAAGCTACATCTGCTAAGCCACCCCATCTCCCCCTACCCACACCGCCCCTCCTCCAAGTTGTACCCCCTCTCTAGTCGTCTGCAAAGTTGCAAATATATTTTGTGATTTTTTTTCTGACATTTCTTTTCGGTCAACAACTTAATTAGAAATGGCAAATGCAATTAAGAACGCAGCGCACAAAATGTTGATGCTGCTGCCAGTGTTTTTAATCAAATATTTAGAATATACAATATTTATGCTATATATAGGTATATATATTATATATAAATGTATATATGTTTGTGGCTTGTGTAGCTGCTTTGTGGCGCCGTGAGAAATCGAAACAAGTTCGTTGCATAAATTAAAAAGCCAAAGCCAAAGCGTACAAAATTGAAGCAACAACTGCCACTGCGAAGAGCGCAAAGATCAGAGTTGATTTAAGCCAACTATATAGCTGCAAAACAGTAGTTGGCCACAGACTAGACGAAGATTTAATGCACTTATGGATGAATACATAAACTTATTACGGATTGCAATAAAAACTTTGCTTTAAATAATATATCTTTCTTATCAGTTATGTTACTTGTTAAAAATTAAGTACTTCTTTTAAAAATTATTTATCATTTCTAAATAAAATAAATAAATAAATAAAACTATACATTTTCCATAACAAAGCTGGCATGCCCTGCTGGGGCAGAGTATGCGCAGAGTTTAGCAACAACTAAAAACAAAGTCACGATATAAATAAAGAGCAGCCAACGTTAACAGCAAACTGCTTTTTTAGAGCTGCAAAATTTATAAGGTGACAATGTTCAATTTATGTGGCCGAAATGTTGTAATAAAATACAATTTCAACTTCAAGTCAGGTCTGTGGATATGTTTGCGATTGGCGCCAGTGGTTGATAAATAATTGCAAATATCATTCTCAATTCGATAATTGACTTAATTGTATATATGCACATAACTGAACATTAACTTAACTTATTGATCCAATGCCAAAAGTAAATAATAAACTTTTTGGCTTTAATTAATCTTGATGGACTTATCCATTCAGTTGGAATTCAAACAGTTTTTGATTGATTCCACAATTGAACTGTTCTCTCTCTCTCTTTCTCTGTGTTCTCTGTCTGTCTGTCCATAAGACCATAATCCGCGTATTTATTTATCATTAAATGCTTTGTTTTCATTTCGTGGTATTATAAAAGTCGCAAACTCCCCTCCCCAATATTGAAGGACAGGTCAGCTTAGAGCCGCATTCAATGCTGGGGTTCTGGCTTGACAAATCGCTTTGGCCATTTCGTGTGGCATGGCCAGAAACAGTAAAATAAACCGAAACAGAAACCGATACAAAAACAACTACAGCATCGCGTAACAAAATCATCAAATCACGACTTGAGCGCCTTTGATTGACATGCAGCAAAAAAAAGTACAAAAAGAACAGCAACAGCAGCAACAACAACTTTGATATCAACCACAACAACAACAACAACAACTTTGATTGTTCATAATTAAAGCTAAAATGCCTCGAGCCAACAAAATTTTCGCAATGATTCTGTTCGTTGTCGTTGAAGTCGTTGTTGAAGCCGTCGCGGCAAATGGCAAATGGCAACATTCAAAGCGTTAACCGACCAGCAAATTGCCTCTCACAGCAATAACAGTACATAGACAGATATATACATATATACTACATAGATACATGTACGTTAGCAGCATTTACATAGACAACTGGCGACAACTCAAACTGCCCCCGCCCCGAGCTGCCCGCTCTCTCCCCTCTCAGGCGGCAGTCTGCTTATTAACGCATAATTAGCATATTTAGTCTTGCGCTAAGATTGCGTCTACCTCCAAGCTGTTGCAGGGGTCTGCCACCAACAAAAACCCCACTCACTTAAGCAAATCCCTATACTGTAAGAAATTGTGTGTTGCAATTGGTTTTGCTGTTTTATTCTAATAAAAGTGCATTATAACCAAATTAACTGTGGTTTATTTATTAAGTTTCAGTTTTAATTTTTTTTATTTTAATTTTGCTGTTCTTTGGTGTTTTTGGTTGCGACTGTGTGTGGGCTCGGAAAAGACTATTTTATTTTATATTTTTTTTTTATTACTATTTTCAATTAACTCAAAAACAGCAAATGAGGAAATAATTCATCAAATACCCATTTTGATTGTATACAACTCTAACCTATAATTAAGTTGTTGAAGAAAGTATATTTTTTCTACGACATCAAAAAATGTGTTTGGTTTTCACTTAATGAGTTTTTTAATTGCAGCTTTGGCATCTATTTAATTTGACTTTTGAAAGAGGTTTTTAATTAGACAAGTAAGAATGTCGAGAGAGTTAAATAAGGAGTAAGCCTGAACCCAACAACTCTTTAACTACCATAAGTCTTGGAATATCGAATATTAATAATAATTTAAAAAGTATCAGAAAAACATATGTAAATTGTAAAAGAGGGTTGGCTAAATAGACTCGACCGTTGCTTCTGGTCAAGAATAGATCTACTTTGTGGGTTCATAAATGCTCCCTTCTGACTGTTACACATTTTTACGCCTTTTCCCATTTCAATTTTGTTCTCTGATTTTTTTTTAGCGTGTAGCGTGTTTGCCGCATTTGAGAGTGCCTGCAATTTGTTGATTTGTCACACAATTTGAAGCCAAAGCAGATACTACAAATTCTCTCAGTTCTCGGAGTCTTTGGTCGTTGTGGTCAATGCGAGTTAAGCCTCATTTAGTTGCAGCACTCTATTACTCTTGGCCAAAAGCAGCAAACAGCCGCCCACCTTCCCCTTTTTGTTGTTGTTGTTGTTGTTTGTTGCCATTCACTTTATGAACATTTCAGTGGCCAACACCAGCAACAACAGCAGCAACAATTGTCGCTTTGACATTTAACTACAATTACTTTTTAGTGGTCTCTCACTGGTTTTATAGTTGTTGTGGTTGTTGTTGTTGGTATTGTTGTTGTTGTTGCTGCGACATTTTGGTCTGCTTGTTTGTTTGTCCGTCAGTGTTCGTAATGAAACTTGTTATAATTAAAATATGCCAACAGTTTTTTTGTTGTATAATTTCAAGGTGTTGCTGGCAATTAAAATTGAAATAGGTTTTTGCTGGAGCGCCAAACAGCTGATCAAAATAGAATTTATTTAATTTTGGCCATAATTGTGCTGGGCCAAAAAGGGTACTTCGTTGCTGGTGGAATGTCTGTGGTCTGTTTGTGGTTTGCCAGTGGTTGTGAACTAACCTGCTAACCTGTTGCAGTTGGGCTAAAAGGCTTTCAAGGTGTGGCAACCGCTTTTGGTTATTGTTGTGGGCGCCTTTTGCATTTGTTGGCCAAGTGGAGCTTGGCTTGGTTCACTTCTAGCTTTCAGGCGCCTGCTCATAACTTTGGCATTTACAATATTTAATCGTATTGCACGACGGAGCAGATAGTTGGATGCTTTGGCTGGCTGCTGCCTGGCTGTCTTGTAGCATGCGGCATGTGGCATGTGGCATGTGTGCATCGACTGACTCTGCAATTTAAGCCTTTTCCATTTTTTATGCATGCATTGCGTTTGTAGCTCATTTGCATTGCTCTTTGTTGTTGTTATGGTTGTTTTACGTTGCAAGTTGTTGCTGCTGCTGCTGCTCTTTGTTGCCTGTAATGCAATTTGCTGCAAAATGAAACCGAACAAACCGAAGCGTTCAGCATTTGCCAGCATTAAATTTAATTTTATTAAAAAACTTTTTATGTATGTGTGTGTGTGTGTGTGTTGGGGGTGGGTGTGTGTGTTTGCTAGGAGTTGTACAATTGACAACATGAGGCGAGCTGCTGCTGCTGTTGAAGCTGTCGTTGTTGTCGTTGTCGCCGCATGTTGTTGACGTGTGCATGTTGCTGCCGTTTCCTCGCGCTGCTTGCAACTGATGCTGCTGGTAGCATTATTATACTCTTCAAGAGGGTATTTCAATTTAGTCGTGATCTGTTGAACGCTTCGCAGGTGATTTATAGGAGCCCTTTAAGTACATATATATATAACAAAATTATTAAAACCAAATTCAGCATTTGTGTAAACTATAATTCACATTCTACTACTTTATTCTTCAGTTCCCAGTGGCAGAATCACTTGGTTTTATTTAGTAAAATTTAAATGTCAGCAGTTTAATTCCACTTTGCAAGGGTATTTAATTTTCGGTTGTTTTTGTGGTTTTGTTGTGGTTGTGTTGAGTTTGGCTGCTTGGTTTTGGTGGCAAACGGTGCTCAAGCCGATAAAGTTTTCCCGTTGTCGTCTCGACTGAAATGGTTAACAATTATGGATATATTTGTACTGGCACTTTTTATGGCAATTGTGCGATGGTTATCGTAATCGTTATCGTTATCGTTATCGACTCTCATCGCAACCCGTTTTTATATTTTTATCTTTTGCATATTCATTTATGGCACACAACCAACGAACACACCCCAGACAAGGACATTGCATATGCTCGCCTCGCCTCGACTCGACTCTTGATTCTTGATTTTCATCATCATCATTTGCATATGTTACACTTTTATTTATTGTGTTTGCTGTTTCCAGTTGTTGTTGCTGTTTGCCGTTTGTTGCTTGTTGTTTTCGGTGCTGTTGTTTTCCATTACAACACCGAATATAACTCATACGCAGCGTTAACCTCGCGCTTTCTTGGCTCGCATTGTTTCTTGCCATATTTATAGCCGTTACGTGAGACTTGTTTATGTGACAATTGCTTTTTGTTCGTTATACATTTATACTCAAATTCAGACTCCTACATTCATGCATATTTTCAGTATCTTATTATTGCTGCGTGCTTCTCTTTTCTTTTTTATCTGCTGCTGGCTGTTATAATTTTGATTGTTCGCTGTGTAATTTATGCCTTTAAATTGTGCAAGAAATTTGCAAAACATTTATATTGGCAACATTTTTGCAGTTGCTGTTTGCTGCCCCCGCTTGACTGACTCACCCTGTAAATGCAATGGGCGATTCTGTTTGGGCGTAGATAAGCCTTTCAAGTGCACTTTGTTAGCCTTTGCTCGGTTTATTAATTGCCTTGGTCGCACAAAGCGGAAAACTTGGATATACATATGTAAGAAATCTTTGAGAGATTATGCATTTTTTTTAAATTAATTTTCTTATGATGCACAGTAATTGCTTTATAAGCTAAAGATTTAATAGTCATTGTAATAAGTCACAAGTCATTGTTAAAATGTATTGCTTTATAATGATGGTATTAAGAATGGGTGGAAAATAATTGCAAAAGTATGCAATTGTAAGAGTATAAAAAAGTCCAGAGACATAGTAAAGTAAAAAATATTCTCATATTGAACTAACCAATTTGCCTATTACATATTTAATAGCTGTTTTTAGGGTATCTGCTGGTACATTAATCTAGCTTTTGTATTCTTAACTGAATTTTAGATTAATATAAGCATATCGTATTCAGATAGCAAAATTGAATTCAATTAAACCATTGAGATGCTGAAAAATTTCTTCAATTTATTTGCTCTGACTTAAATTGACAGCTTTACTAATTGAGTCTACTAACTAACTAAATATGTTGCTTGTCAAAAAGAAGCAATAAAAGTCATGTGAAAATGCATAAGCTACAACAAACAACAAAACTTTGAATCCAATGCAATTTACTAGCTCTTAATCACTCTTATATCACCTTTCTCACATAGTTTCGCTTCTTCTTCTTCAATTTTTGCTACTGCCTCTTTGTGAAGAATAATTCAATAGCTCAGCCTTCTGTGTTGCCTCGTTTTGTTGTTGGTATTGGTCAACAATATAGGTAGGAATATCAGTTTCGCATTTTGATGTCCGATTACAAGTCGGCAACAATAACAACAACAACAACAACAACAGCAACAACAACAACAGCAACAATTACAACAAGAGCGATAAGTAGAGCAGCAACAGTGCTAAAGGTACAAAAGGCAATAGCAACAGCAGCAGAAGCAGCAACTATTATGACAGCAAATAACTAAGACAAGAGCAATTTGTTGCATACACACATATTTACAGTGGCGAAACAAATAATAGCACCACTCTTACAATAAATGTTTTTTCTAGCTGTCTTTTAGTAAATTTCCAAATTGAAAGAAGGTTTTGAAAAAAATCATATTTTATTCATCTTTATCAAATTTCATTAAAATTATTTGAAAAAGCCTAATCATAAATAATAAACAATAACAATAAAAAAATACATGAATGTATAATAAGTATATATATTATTTATATCTTATAAAAAGGAATTCTAATTGCTGTACTAACTTTAAACAATATATTATAAATAATCACTTGGAAAAATTGTTCATGCGCAGTGGTGTTATTATTTTTTTCACAACTGTTTATAGATACAGATACAGCAAAAGCTAGGGCAGACAAAAAAGATACAAATGTTGGTTGAAGACAACTCAATGTTTGCTGCTTTGCTGCTTGGCGCAAAGTTGTCGGCTATGAAAAATGGATCTGCTCCAGAAGATTTCAGTAATCTCGTTCGTCACACTTGGCCGCTCAACTACGAATTTATGAAGCCCCATCCAAGTTGTACAGCTTGTTCTAGAGGGGGAAGGGCAATGAGGATGGGAATTGAATGGGGGGAGGGGATGGGATGTCCAAGCCCAAGCTGAAAAGTTTTATTAACTTGCAACGCTTGGTGCTCGATCTCGAATGCACTTTAGCCAGAAATATGCACTTCAAGAATGTAACGCGCGACTGGCCAAAGTGTCGGCCAACTAACTAGCTATATATACCTATATATATAGACATGAGAGTGTGTGTTGCAAGTTCAATAGATTGCTCTGCTGCAGGGCCATTGTCTGGTTACAAAAAAAAAAAGAAACAATGTGGCTGCAACTGCAGCTGAACTAGATGAATTCGGTTAATTACAGATTGCCTCAACTCATTTGCATGGCAAACACAACGCGCTCTCAGTTTTCATAGCACGCGAAAAATCTGTACGACTATCAGATACCCTGTAGAAGAACTGATCAAAAATGGATGCCACATTTTCTGCTCCAATAAAACGTTCGTCAATTAAAGAAGTCCATTTAAAATTCACAAAAACAAGCAGTTGCCATCAACTGCTGCATGCCACACTTTAGAAAGCAATGCAAAGTTTTTCCCATTTGTCAATTTTGCTGTTCTCAGCAGAAGAATTTTATGGATTATCCTTTCCCCAGTTTTTGAGCTTAGAGCATTCCCAAATTCACTTCCAATCGCTGCTGATGACTTAAATTCAACACGTTCAGACGATTATCGTTTTCTAATGCAGTTTTCTTGCATTCTCCCAGTTTTTCAAGGGTTTTTTCATTTGTAATAAAATCAGAGAATGTTCAATTGATGTGGCTTTGCATTTTTAGTTTTTCCCCACTTGATCCCAGAGCTTGTCCAGAAACACTGCAGTGATGTGCTCGATACCCCAAATATAACTCTGGTTACAATGAATTTTAAAGAATCTTTTTGTGTTGGAGAGTTTTAAGCTCCCGACTGATTGCAGTCTGAAAATATATTGTCGGATTTAAAAATAAATTGGAGTAAATAAAAAAAAGTATAATATTTGCGAAAATATATTCAAATTGTAAAAAGAGCTCACCGAACAATAAACTTCAATATATATATATACATTTTTGAGTAAGTTAAATTTACTTACATTTAATTTATTTTGAATTTTATTTTATTCTGCATCGTGAACTAATATTGCTCGAAATAAATAAAAACAAGTAAATAGATTAGTTTGAAATTTGTAACTCGGCATAAGTTTCTAGGGCCAGTTCTGGCTGTTACAACCTGCAACACTACATTATACCTCATTTCCCAGGGAATGAGAAATCCGCAAAAAAGGCGTCAACACTCGGCTCAGAAATGTCGACAGATTTGCCTCATACAATTATTACGATGTCGTCTTCGTCTTTTGGGGCGTAATGAACTTTTCACGCAAATACTCAATTCCATTCACCTTTTGTCTTTCTCACATTTTTGCCAAAGGGTCCCCTCGTTGCTCGTTTCTCGTTGCCGTGGAAGCCATTTGTATTTTTGGCGGGCCTAGCCCTTTTTGGAGCATTTAATGCCGCCTCGTTGCGCCACGGTTTGAATTGCCATTTTGTCCATTGCCTTTTGCCACACATACATTTCACAATTAATTAAATGAAAAATGTGTTTCTTGTTTGCCGTTTGCGATCGTTTCACAATTGACGTAAAATATAATTAAAATTGCTCATACGCAAAAGGGAGTATCTGCCACTGCCTTTGTCACTGCCCCTGCCACTTTGCCACGGTGTGGCACGCTGTTCGCATTGCGACGCATTTAATCAATGAATCGCAGACAAAATGCCAAATGCACTTTTATTGCATTTAAACAACAAATTTTCAGCAAAATGCCAACAACACAAAATTCAATCTATCGGAATTTGCGAGGCGTGCAATAACAAAATCATTTTGAATGCTCTTCCCTCGAGTTGTGAATACATTCATTTGCAGATGAGCTAATCAAAATTGAATATTCCAGCTATAAGTATTAACTAATGAAGCAGCACAAACAGGTTCTTCTTCTTTGCATTCTTGTTTATTTTTAATTAATTTGCTTAAATGAGAGAAAAAAGTTCGTTTGCTTTTTTGTATCTTTGTATCTTTTTATCTGCATATCTGTATACGTAGCCGTAGCTATAGCTGTAGCTGAAGCTGTATCTGTATCTGCATTACTGTGTAAAACAAGTGCTAATCAGCCAACTGCTGCTTCTTCTTCTCTTGCTTTGTCTACTTTTGCTTTATGGTTGAGTTTTATGGTCGATTGCTGCCATTAACTGACATTAGGCGTTCATTTACATCGCTCCCTATACCGTTGATGGGCTTTTGACGCTCTTTCTCTCTATGTATGTATATTTATGTGTATCTGATGAGAGAGAGGGGGAAGAGAGAGCGGGAGAGACAAAGTTCTATCTGCCATTATCATCAGCAGTCATCATATGCACTCTTTGTGGCAGTTAGGGCATTTAAATGCCGCAACGACAAAACTGCAAAGGAAATGCGCATTGGCCATGTAACCGTTGTAAAATGTAATAATAAATATTTGTTGGCTTTTGTAGTGCAGGGTTTTTTGTTTTTTTTTTTTCTATACCCTCAATCAATATAAGATGTGTAGAGGGGCATACTGGAGCAGGTGCTAAAATATGTAACAGGCAGATTAGCAGCTAAGTCGATCTACCAATGATTTGAGAAAGTATAAGAAATAGAGACTTGAAAGTAGTGAGTAATATATAAAACTAATATATTTATTTTATCGATAAAAATCGATAAGTGATAGCAATAAATAACATAATTCAATTATGGAAATTAATTAAATTAATATATTAAATATATTAAAGCAAATCAAATGTATTTCAATAACTAACTCAGCTTAGGGAATATCGATAAAAATCTATTAACGATAGCTATGAAAAACGCAATTGTAGAAATACAGCATTTATTTGTAATATACACTGACATATTATTGAAATTTCGTTAAGATCTGCTACGAAACACCTGTTTTTTGTTAACCAAAACCTATTTTTAAATGTTGCTTTAAGGGATATCTCCTCGTGGAGCACTCTCTACTGCCACATTTTGACTTGCTGTATTTGTTGTGCTTGCTTGTTGCATTCTGTGGCTGTCGACATTTGCTGCATATTTGACTGTCCGTCTGTCCGTCTGTTCGTCTGTCATTCAGTCTGCCTGTCCAGCTGTCTATATCCCTGTGTTTTTCTGTTCTGTTGATTGTTTTTTGCATTTAATTTTGCATTACTTTGTGTTTGCAATGTTGCAGCTTTGATTTCTGGCATCAGCAGCAGCAGCAAAAAACAGAAAAACAGAAAAAAGGGCGTGACTGCCATTTTCGAATTTGTTTTGTCTGTCACTTGGTTTATTCATGCAAAAGTTTTGCTCTGTTGGGTTTTTTTTTTTTTTTGTAGTGTACCTTTTTGTACTTTCACTGCTCGTTAACAATCACATAGAGAAACAAAGTGCAACCAAATTGCTGTGTGTGTGTGTGTGTCTTTGTGTGTTCCTAACTGTTTGCCACCCGCAGGGCTTGAAACTAAATTTCGACTTCTTTCACTTGTCAAGTCGAAATGCAGCTGCGTCAAACTGATTATGAGCACAATTATCATCGTGTGCATTTAAAGAAAGACGAAAGCGCAAAATTTTCCTAATGAAGCCGGCAAATGCAACGGGGCAACGGCAACTGTATTATGGCCATGGCCAACTCAGAGAGATATGAGCTGTTGTTGTTGTTGCTGTTAATAGTAGCTGTTGACTTTTATGATTTCCATTGGATGGCATCATTATGGACGTGTGGCAAATCAACAAAGCAGCAAATAGAAAACACGCCAGCAAAACCAGAAAATCAATAGAAAATCCCCCCCAAATCAAGTGTTGGTTGAAAAGGTGAGGTGGGTGAGGTACTTGCACAACGCTGATCTATCTGCGTAAATGCCATAAATCGTAACAATAACAACCACTTGCCACTTGCCACTCGCCACTTGCTACTTCGGCAGCAACAATACAACAACACGCTCGAGCTGCAAAGTGAACCTGGACAAGCGATTTCACTTCAAGACAACAGAGACCAACA
This sequence comes from Drosophila mimica, assembly GCA_037043585.1. Taxonomy (NCBI): domain Eukaryota; kingdom Metazoa; phylum Arthropoda; class Insecta; order Diptera; family Drosophilidae; genus Drosophila; species Drosophila mimica. Next base: position 8,811,097 of record JBAMBE010000579.1, read on the forward strand.
CTCAACAGATAACAGACTTCGTTGTGCACAGTAAAAAATTAAGGTTTTAAGTGTTATTTGTTGTAACTTTTACGGTATATTAATTCAATTAAAATACAGAGTTGTATTTAGATATTATTGCTGAACTAAAGGCACTAAAAACGTCAACTGAAGGATTTTTATTACTGATAAAGCAAGCGTTAAATCTGTCTTAGGTTTGAACCCATTAAATAAAAGTTAAAGTTGTAAGAAATTATGTAACAGGTAGAAGGAAGCTTCAACGCCCTCATAAGGTATATATATTCCCGATCAGCCCCGATAAACGAGTTGATGTAGCCAAGTTTTACAGTCTGTCTGTATGAATGAGCTTATCTCAGAGACTGTATGCATTACGACTGCAAAATTTAAATAAACCTTATCGTATACCACAGGAATATAAAGTTTCCATTTATAAGTTTCTTCGACTTGCGAATATCGATACAAATCGACTGGCGATAGTAGTAAAAAACACAATTACATAAATATAGATATATATAGAGAGACAGCAAATACGTGGCCAATTATCAACAACCTTAACGAATCTTAAAGCTTTTCTAAAGTTTGTTTTATAGTAAGTAAGTAAAAACTATGTTTCAGTTCCTGCATTTCTATACATGGCTATAACTATTCATAATTATATTATTTATTAGTAAACTTAAACAATAATTGTTTACTGTGTTTGCGTGTCACAAAACTTATCAAAGTGTTTGGTTTTACTTTACGATGAGTTTTGTTCGCCTTTTGTCTTCACTCTGAGCACATTTCAATCGAGTGACTTTCTAAGCATCATCATCAGTGGCAATATGTGCGTTTGTCCGCCTTTTAGCTTGTTTGGTTGTTTTTGTTGTCTGGTTACCAATTTCCAATTGTTGCAACATGAGAAATGCGGAGCTGCTCAACATTATAGTTGAAGAGGAAGAAACAGAAGATGAAGATGAAGCCCATTGCTGGGCAAATACCATTTATTTTATATTACAACACTTTAACCCACTCTCAACTCTTCTCTCCGCTCCAGCTTTTATAAATATTGTCGCACACACAATCCACACACACACACAATACACACACAACTCATAAAAAGCCCATTTATAACTGTTAACTTGTACAAAAGTATTTACAGGCGATTTAGCCGCTCACCGAATTACAACCAGCTCTTTCACAATTGCAATTGTTTATTTGTGTTTTTGCTACAACAGCTTCAACACCAACCACCTCCCCTCTCCCCTCTCCCTTACCCCATCACTCGTAGCCCTTCATCTGTGTTTTGTTCCCTGGCACTTTCGGGGTGGTCCATAAAAAGTGTTGTTTGTTGTTTGTAGAATGTTTTTTGTTTTTGTGTTTTTGTTTGTTGGCTGTTGGCTGTTATTGTTGCTATTATTACAAATGTTGTTCTAGTTGTTATTGTTATATTTGTGGCTGTTGTTGTTGCTGGTGTTGTTTAGTGACCAACACAGCTGTTGCTGACACGCACAAAATTTTTCAATGCAACACCAACAAAACAAACAAAACATCAAGAGCAACTCAAGTGCGAAAAACACAATATAAATGTGTAGATATTTATGTACTCTATTTATCATCGAAAGAGAAAAATGTAGTGCCTTTGTTCTGCTATGGATCAGTGAGTTGAATCGGTAGGGGTAGGAAAGGGCGGGGAGGGGAAGTTGCTACACTGGAAACAAATAGTGCAAAGTAATAGAAAATTGTACATTAGAAAGCAACAAATTGAAACTATTATTACTTTCAATTAACGTCACGCTAAACGAACAAACAGAAAATTCTAATATCGTTTTTTATGACTGTTACGATTTTTTGTAGAAAGGTAACATTTTTGGAGAGCGCTTTTCCCGCCCATTTACTTTTTTCGTAAAGCAATTGGAAATTGCCTAGAAAGGTAGCTAAATTTACTTTCACAATCGGTGTAAACTGTTTTTCGGAAAAACTTGTGTTTTTGTTTTGCAAATTGTGTGCAAGCTGCAAATCAGACAGAGACGGACAGACCGAGAGAGAGAGAGAGAGAGAGATAGAGAGACAGCGGGAGAGAGACAGCGAGCTCTCGTGAGAATCGCATGGAAAGGCAGTTAGCAACACATTCACCACACGTTGAGCTGTCAAGTTGAGTGTGTTTGTTATTGGACTTGAAAAAATCACAAACAACAACAGAGAGATTATAAAAAAACAGCAAAGAATGCTGTAGTCGAGAGTGCTCGATTAGGAGATAACCTGAAGATAGCTGTTAAATAGAGACTAGATATATGAAATATTTCAATATGAAAATAATGATTAGTTAACAAAACCTTTCTTTCTTAGTTGGTCTCAATAAAAGTATTGCAGTTGTTCAATAATATATCAATTGATTATATGAAATAAGATAAGCCTGATCTGCTTATGGTAGACGAGAACTTTCTTCTGCCTGTTGCATTATTTCACACAACTTCAATCTACCCTTTTACATTTCTAATGTGTTCACGGTATAACAGAAACAGTATTTGCATTTTATTTTATCTGCTGTGGCGCAGTTGTATATTTTATATATATTTATTTCTATTTTTTTATAGTTTGGTAAGAGTTATTGAAAAGGCATAAAATTGATGTCAGCTTTTGTTGGCTTTAATGCGTTTGTCGTTGCCGTCGCCGTCAGCGCAATATTTCATATTGGTTTTTCGCTTTAAATAATCAACTAAAGTTGTATTCTTCTTTTGTTTGTAGCGCACCCCGAGGGCCGTCCGATCGTTTCCGCAGGGTAAGTGTGACAAAATCAATATAAAGAAATTCGGCTTTTCTTGAACATTTTATTTGTTTTGAATTTTTTTGTGTGTATCGTTTTTTGTTGCTTATTAAAAACTAGGTAGGCACTTTAAAAATTGGGAAAACCGCATGCACAGTTAGGGAGAGAGAGGGACTCGGTTGCATGCAGCATTTCAGCAGAATTGGGACAACAAGACGCATAAATAACCAAGATGCCAGCCAGATAGACAGATAGACAGAGAGTACGAAAGAAATGCCAAACGAAAACTTTGACAAAAAACAACAAGAAATGTAAAACCAAGCCCAAACCACAGCACTTAGAATAGCAAACAAACAAATGACAAAGAGGAAAAGTCTGCAGACAGCATAGGACATATGTGGCTCTATAAAGGGAGGGGGTGAGGGGGAGTCGCCAAGGTATTGCAACTAAACACAAGTGCAGCTGTGTGGCAAGAAGATGAGACTCAAAGCGAACACTCATTGCCCCCACCTCAGCCGCTGTGTGTATGCTGGGCAAAAAGAAAGCTCCGGCAAAACAGATACCGGTTCTCAATGGACTTCAGACGGACAGGTTTACTTTTCCGTTGGGTACACTTCTAGCCCTCTCTCCCTTTCTCTCTTTGCGTGACAAATCAAGCGTGTAGCAAAAAAGAAAAGGAGCCTTGTGAGAGAACCGCGCGAGAAAACGTCAATGGCCAGCAGAGCAGCTGCTACGGATACACTCGAAAAATATTATCTGACCTTTAACTAATATCTGGCTATAAGTTTGCTATAATCTTTGTTGTTTTCGACCAACTCAAAACAAAGTAAAGCTTTGCATTTTAACATTTTTCTTTATATGTTTCTATATTTTTCTTCAAGTGTACACTGCACTTCGTAATGGCAGCAGGAAATTGAAAAACTTGCCCGTTGTTCTTGTTGCATTTTCTTTTCTTGTTTTCCTTTTTTTTTGCGCCTAAGCCCTTTTCTCTTTTCCCCCCTGTATGCGTGTCAGTGAATTCGGACACTTTTCTTGTTTTTCGTTCATAAAAAAAAGAAAGAATGAAGGAAAAGAAAAGAAAACCGTCAACGCATTTTGGCTGCTGTATCTTGTTGTATCTTTGATGATTTATACGGATTTATTGCTTATCGCTTAAGCTGCGACCTTAACTAAAACTTAATCATAAACTTAAAACTTAAAGCTTAAACTTTTAAACGTTTAAAGTGCCGGACTCTCAGCCGTGTTGCGCTGTCTGCTGTCTGCGATTGTGTCTAGTTTGTGTTTTCGCTGGTGTTGCTGCTTCTCCAGCTGGCGTTGCATGTTGCGCTTTAATATATCGCGATATTGGCGCTCACGATTTAGTGCGCTTCTCTGCTGATAGCTGGGCGCCTCCAGCTCCCATTGGCGTCGCTCCAGCCAGATCAGCTCATTTGTCAGCTGCAGCTTGGTGCATGCCACGCGCATCAGGCGACGGCTGCGCCTCGGGCGCTCCAACTCCTCACGATGCAAATACAGTGCATAGCTGACAGTCTCCGCCCGACACGGCTCCTGCTGCAGCATGTCACAACTGACTGACATTTTTGTCCTAGATATATAGATATATATATGTATATATGTATGGGAGTTATAGGAGAACGTATTGGCAAGTTTCGCTAAGTTGACGTCGTCTGAGCTATGGAAATGCTATGGAAAAACGCTGAAACGCTTTCGTTGCGTGTCTCTCGCCAAATGATGCAATCTGTGCAACAGCACCACGCATTTAAGCTGCCGCAGGTAGGTGGCAGCAAAAAGCATTCAGCAGCCAGTCCGTCTGCCTGTCTGTCTGCATGTCTACCTGTCTGTCTATCTGTCTGCCTGTGTGCGGCAATCGGCATTTGAATATCAATGGCACACGTGTTCCTTTTAGGTAGCATTCGCAATAGTCATCAACAGGTCAGCAATTTTCAGGCATAAAGATATACTTAATATCAAATCGACAGATTTGTCAAATGGGAATAGTTAAGGAAAGTGGAAAACATGATTTGACTTGTTGTAATAGGATAAAGCTGATCCCCTAATGATTTAAAATTATTATTTTATGAATAACTATTGCGTTTTCTACGATATCTTAATGAGAGCGGATAGCGTGACTAAGTTTGTTTTGCTATCATTTTAGCAAAGTTGATATCTTAAGTGTGATACCCTACAGTTATGAAACTTTATAGGTTTTAAATGAATACTGCTCCTAGCATATTAAGATCCTGGTGAAGGTAGTCTTTGGGTCATTCACCTATAATATTGAAACTTTCAAATCTATATGAAAAATGAGCTCTTGTATGGACAAAATGTATGTTTTCCAAGATATCTAAGTGTTATAATGGTTATAATTTTCTTAAAAAGAAACTTTTCATTTGCTCGTTATTTTTATAATTTTAATTATGCTTCTTGGACCCGTTGTTCTTCCTTACACTCTCCCTGATCAACGATTACAAGAAGCTGTGTTGGCTTCGGGGTTTCCTTGTCTTCAGAGTTGATAACAATTAAATTAAATAATAAATTGCATTTTTAATGTAATTCAATCTATTTTATACTGTTTGTGGGTATTGACTCATATTAGTTTACATTAAATAAATGTCTCCTCATATCATCTTAATGAGAAAATAGACTTAGATCTTAGAATAGGGTCTAACCCATGAGGAAGTCTTATGAATGCCATAAGAAGTTCCCCCATTACTTTTTATAGCAGTCGCTCAGCTGTGCTTTGAACTCGCTGCGAATCATAGACTCGGCAGCTGATTGGAACTGCAATCAAGTTTACTTCTCTGGCATAGGTTAAAGCGTCTTGCGGAACTTTAAAGCCTGTGCAATCTAATCACATCCTCTGCCATTATACCATATAATGGATAAATCGCTGGCTAGCGGGCAATGGAAAAAAAACTAGTGTTCTTTGAATATGTTGCTGGTACATTTGCTACATTTTTTTTTTTTTTTTTGCTGCCATTTGCAAATGCGCTTTGCATGTTTGCTGCTAATTGGCAACAGTTGTCGATGCGAGAGCCGAGTTTCGCTTGCCGTTCGAGTTCTAGACTGGGTTTTCCTTCTTATTTTTGTTTTTGTGATTTTTTTGTTCGTTTGGGTTGCGTTTCTGTTTGGTGTGTTTTGGATACTACGCGGATTGCATGATTAATGAACGCCGTTATGCTTTTACGAGCAGCTGAAAAGCTGGAACTAAAGCCGAAGACAGCAGCTGCCATGTAATTTGAGCGCATGCGCCGCTGCCTTTGCCACTGCCACTGGGTCTGCTCTGGGTCTGGGCAGAATTACATAAGTCAGCTCGGGCTGTTGTTGTTGCTGCTGCTGCTGCTGGCAGAGCAACCTCCATAAAAACCTGCGCGCACAAGAAACAATAAAACACCAGCAAATTAGAAATTACCTATTATGTGCAATACGAGGGTAGCAAACACACACGCACACCAAAAAAAGAAAAAATGGTAACAAATTTACACACAATGAGCACTTGGACAGACCCTAGGCACTTGCAGGGAGGTAGGGAGTTATGGAGCAGTCTCTTAGAGGAGGCCTGCTTTTTGCCTTCTGGCAGTGCGTGCATTACGTCAACAGCAGCAGCAGCAGTCGGCAGTCATTAAGGCCTGGTTAATCGTAAATCGGAACTGTATTTCCAAGCAAATGCGATGCGGAAACTCAAGTGTTACTAATTTACATTGTGCACAGCTACACTCAGCAAAAAATCTCTAAATAGATACTTTTCACATCAAAGTTTCCTTTTTTGTACTAATACAGAACTTTTGTGGGTAGATACTTTTGGGTGGTAGATACAGATTCTGAGCTTACAAACACATAATATACAAAAGATATGCAAATGTATCTGCAAAGTGTGCGATGCGCCTGTGATTTCAATTTAGCAGTTACGCGGCGCAGATCTATTGCTAATTAACACTCACACACACACACACACACACACACACACGCACACTCAATGTGTGAAGTGCAAATAAAAGTTAAGCCCAAGAAGAGAAAAAAAGAGAACAAAATGAAAACTTGTATTTTTGCAGTCAGCTGATGCCCCAAAACTTTGTCAGCTGCTGTTGCATTACAATTTTATATCTGACAATAAGCAAAAATGTAATCCCGTCACCCTTTGTCCCTCTGATGCTGCAAGCGACCGACACAAAAAACTTTTTCGGCAACGAAAACGTATTTTTGTGCAACATAACAGAAAACTGCAACTGCAACAAAACTACAACTACCAAAAAGCAACTACGTAAAACTGGCCACATCAAAATGCACATAAATAATAAAAATAACCAGGCGAACGATAGGACGACCGAGACCGGGACACAACACAACACAACACACACTCAACACAACACTCACAAAACACACACACACTCAACACAACACACACACAACAAAGCACAACTGGACGAGAATTGCAAATGTTCGTTGAGTAGTTTTGCATTGAATGCTTTGTTTCCGACAAACAACTCCCCAAAAAAATGAGAGAAAAAAGAGAAAATTGTTAATAATAAAAGCGCTGCAAAATTATGAAATTAATTTGAAATTTTAATTATGCAACACTGGCTGCAACATGCAAATCGAGCAGCAAAAAAACAGTTAGACAATTCTACTAAAATGTTGCCGCAGGAATTGTGATTTTGCTGTTTTACTTCTACTTTTACTGCTGCTTTAGAACAATGACAGCCACATCGATGCTCGGTTTCAGTTTCGGTTTTGGTTTCAGTTGTAGTGCCAACTGTTATTAAATTCAGCTCACACACACACACACACACACACACACACACTCGCTCACACACACACACATACATATAGGGGCCCAAATGCGGGCCGTGAGAATCGTTGCCCGCTGCTCAACTTTGATTAGAGTTAAGCCCTAAATTAGTTGGCCGCTGTTGGACGCTAGCTGGGCGACTTTTAGGCCCTTATACGCCGTATAGCTTTTGGTTTACGCCGGGCATAATATTCAAGTCATGAAGTTTGTAACAGCAACATTAAACGTTTGTTCTTGATTATCACTTTGGCTTTATTTGATTTAAGAATTTAGCATGTCTATGAGAATATGATTAGACATTAATTCTGAGAACTGTGCTAAATATAAAATATATAGAATTAACTCTCGCTGGATAAACTTTAAGTTAATAGTTGCCTTGTCCTTGCTGAACTTTTTTTTTAAAATTATTTAAGTAAAGTAAATCACTATTTTTTATTCAACTTAGATAGTTTTATTATACTTCCGTCTTGAGTGTGCTTTAGAGGGCATCCCAAGTATGCTTCAACTTAACTCAATGGCCTTAACTTGGTCCGAAGCATGGGCTAAAATGGGCGTGTTGTTAATGTGCCACACGCTCTTGAAACAATCCAAGTGTTAATCGTTCTGATTCAGCCAGCTGACAGGCAAACAAGCCTGACAACAATGCCAACAACAACAACAACAGCAACAGCAACAATAATTGTTGGTTAAGGGGAAAGGAGGAAATATAGGCAACTTCTTCTGCTTCTGGCTCTGTGCAACTTATTAGCGCACAGTTTAATAGGCTCAATTAATGTCAACTGCGTCGTCGAACCAATATCGCCTTTGGGCCAACTTAAATTTAGCTGGTCTATGCGAAACCAAAGTTTTGCGTTTTTTTCTTGTTTTATTTTATTTTTTTATTTTTTTTTCTTTTTGTTGTGACGCTTCACTGCATACGAATAAAAGTCCAGTCAAACTTTTCGAATTCGAGCATTTGTCGAAATGCATAAAAATTAATTAACAAGCAGCTGGCTGCCTCTTTTAGATGTCTGCTAAACTGAATCCGTGGAATTATTGGAAGAAAACGACAATAAACAAAAAGCAAAAGCATCTGCATCAGAATTTTTAATTGGCTTTCAGCGTAGATCTTACAAAGCAAACGACGACAGCTGAAGATAAAGATACACTATGAAAAAAATCACGCTATGAAAACTAGAAACATTATTCAATTTTTAAAATTATAGCAAACAACTTTTCCAGGGAAAGCCTATTCATAGAAATGTTTTCCATTATTTTGACATAAAAAAGCATTTTTTTTCTGAGTGTACAGCTTCAGCTGCAGCTACAGTTTCAGCTTCTGTGTTAACGTCAACGTCATCAACGCGTTGGCTTCTCGCACATTTAAGCCTAATTAACTTTCTACTTAGTGCTTGAATGTGCTGCTTCTTGTCTGCTGCCGGCTAGTGAATGAATCTTCAGCTTTTTCTTCTTCTTCTACCTCTTCTTCATCTCGTGTGCATTTTGCATTGTCTCGTTGTTTGTTTTTTTTTGCCTTTTACAATGTTGTTGTTGCTGTTGCTGTCGTTGCACACTGCGCCAGCTTCTAATTTCATTTGTAGCCTTCGCGTCCGCCTTGATGCCACGGCCACCAAAGCGTTGAATTCTGCTTTCAAAAGTGGCAACAAGGTGAAAAGTAGGTGAATGTTAAGCAGTCAGCTGCAGCAGCAGCAGCAGCCTGTAAAGGGTTGGGAAAACAAAAGAAAAACGCCAACAACACCAACAATGATGGCGAAGAGTAAACAACATTTAGCGCAAATGTTAAAAAACAAGGCACAAAAAAAAAGAAAAGAAACGTGCAAAAGGGTTAACAACAACGTCAACAGCAACAACAAGAAAGTCAACAATAGTCGCCAAAAAACAAAAGACAAACAAAACAAACATATCAACTTGAAACGCGAACCATTCTCCACAAACCCATGCCACCCCTCACCCACCACCCCTCTCCCCAATCACTCTTTTCTTGTTGCTGCTGCTGCTTTTGATGGCGCTGATAAGTTGACTGGCTGCAAACTTGGTAGTCGCCAGTCGTCAATTGACAGTTTCAAGTTGCCATTTTATGCTGCTTCTTCTTGTTTAATTTCAGCTTCTTTTTCTTCAACTTTAGCTTTTTTTTTTAGCTTTTTCTTTATTTGGACTCCAAACCGGAAGTGCACATAAAGCGTTTTTAATTTCAGCTTTGCACAACTTGACAAGTGTTTCTATTTTTATACTATGGTACCGGAGGTAAACAGTATATTGGGTTTGTGCAATGTCCGTCATGCTGTCTGTCCGTCTGTCCGTCCGTCATTTTGTCCGTCTGTATAATATATACTTAAGAGTACCCTCAAAAGTTAAAGTGTCAAGGTTGAAGTCCTTCGCCCACTAAGTAGCTAGAAAAACGATAAAATCGATTTTCGCAAATCGATAAGGCCACATATCATCCACAATTGCATGGATACAGCCACCAATTTAGGTTGGTATGTTGTTGGCGATGTCCTTCAAAGATCGACATATGCCACGCCCACCTCCGACGCCCCAGTCGATTTTCGGACTATAATTTTGACTTATGTTCCGACCCAAAATCGCGTGTTCAACTTTAAATGTAGGATTGATCTAGAGGCCAAAATATGATTAAAACGCCCTTGCTTTTAAAAATCCGTTGAGTTTTGACGAAGTTAAGGCATTTTGAAGGTTCGACCTATGCCCATATGCCTATATGCCGATTTTCGGACTATAATTTTGACTTATGTTCCGACCAAAAACCACGTTTTCAACTTTAAATGTAGGATTGATCTAGAGGCCAAACAAAGATTAAAACGCCCTTGCTTTTGAAAATCCGTTGAGTTTTGACGAAGTTATGGCATTTTGAAGGTTCGACCTATGCCCATATGCCGATTTTCGATTTTCGGACTATAATTTTGACTTATGTTCCGACCCAGATTCACGTTTTCAACTTTAAATGTACGATTGATCTAGAGGCCAAACAATGATTAAAACGCCCTTGCTTTTGAAAATCCGTTGAGTTTTAACGAAGTTATGGCATTTTGAAGGTTCGACCTATGCCCATATGCCTATATGCCGATTTTCGGACTATAATTTTGACTTATGTTCCGACCCAAAATCGCGTGTTCAACTTTAAATGTAGGATTGATCTAGAGGCCAAACAATGATTAAAACGCCCTTGCTTTTGAAAATCCGTTGAGTTTTGACGAAGTTAAGGCATTTTGAAGGTTCGACCTATGCCCATGTGCTTATATGCCGATTTTCGGACTTTAATTTTGACTTATGTTCCGACCCAAAATCGCGTGTTCAACTTTAAATGTAGGATTGATCTAGAGGCCAAAATATGATTAAAACGCCCTTGCTTTTAAAAATCCGTTGAGTTTTGACGAATTTAAGGCATTTTGAAGGTTCGACCTATGCCCATATGCCTATATGCCGATTTTCGGACTATAATTTTGACTTATGTTCCGACCAAAAACCACGTTTTCAACTTTAAATGTAGGATTGATCTAGAGGCCAAACAAAGATTAAAACGCCCTTGCTTTTGAAAATCCGTTGAGTTTTGACGAAGTTAAGGCATTTTGAAGGTTCGACCTATGCCCATATGCCTATATGCCGATTTTCGGACTTTAATTTTGACTTATGTTCCGACCCAAAATCACGGTTTCAACTTTAAATGTACGATTGATCTAGAGGCCAAACTTTAATTAAAACGCCTTTGCTTTTGAAAATCCGTTGAGTTTTGACGAAGTTATGGCATTTTGAAGGTTCGACCAATGCCCATATGCCGATTTTCGACCGACTTCGGCCTTAGAAAACTTAAATGCGCATATATTGTATAATTTGTAAGCTAGAGGCAAAAAATTTTGAAAGTATGTTACTGGTAACTCCCCTAAGAAATCGATAAAATATTGGATGGCCCAATAATGGCCCCCAAAAATCGATAAATGCCCATATATCCCGCAATTTAAGAGCTATAGTTACCAAACTTGGAAGGAAGATTATTAGGAACTTTCTCTTTATTTGTTTCTTGCTGCAAACAAGTGATGGTATCATAGTATTTCGCTGTCGGTTACGTCCGACTGCAGCTTCTTCCTTGTTTCTGTTGTTGTTGCTGCTGAAAATCATTTGCAATTCGTTGTTGTTTTGTTTGTTGACACTTTTGGGCTTATATTTAATAATGTATGGCATGTTAATAGGACTTTTTGCTGCAGTTAGCCGCTTTAATTAAAATAATTGATATGCTCAATTTACGCTAAACAAAAAAATATTAAATAAACTATAATCCTCTTCAGAACAATTAAGTCAAAAAACAAATTGATTTACTTTACATACATAATAAGTATAAAATAACAAATATATTTTAAATTGGCCAACTCGTGACTAGCAGTGATCAGAGCACGCTCTCATGTGGCCAACGCTAGTTGGCTGTCAAGTTTTTCAGCTAACAATGGCTGGCAATGAACACGATTTGTGGTGTTTGCGTCTTGCAAGCGGCTGCAACACAAAACTAGTACGAATGCGCCAGTCGTGAGTGCTCGACTGGCTGATACCCTAAGGCTATAATAATATTTATTGGGTATATTATATATAAATTGCAAAACGATATCTTTACAATTGTGTATGCCACACTTTAAGGCAGCTATCGATAAAGTTAAATAAATTTGATATCATGTTGTAACAAAGATGCTTTCCTCTCGCCTGTGACCAACATTTGCACAACTTCATTATACCATTTTCTACACTTTTTGAAAGCAACCTCAACGGTGCAACAACAACAACAACAGCAACAACAATTTCATTTGTGACGATTCATGTGGCGTGTTAACCTTTTTTTGTTTTGTGTTGCAAATCTGTGTGGCCTTTTCGCAATCGCAATCTTCGTTTTGAGGCTTTTGTTTCCTGTGAATGTCGCATTGTTGCAGTTTCTCCGTCGCTGTTGTTGCTGCTGTTGCTTTTCAGCTTAGCTGCATGTGAGAAATTAAAAATCTGTAATTTTTCTTTTTTATTTTTTTTTTTCAAGTGCAGCATCTAATTCGATTTTACAGCGAGAGGTATAAAAAAATTTAATGACACATTTTAATGGCACTTTTGGTAATTTTACGCAAAAAAATTTGTTGGTTGACTTTGACATTAATCAAGCCCTGTTTGCATCGCTGGGGCCGTGAAGCGTTAATGATGAACTGACAGAGTTGCTTGGCTGGCTCTGGGTGTGGGCTGCTGGGGGGTGTGGGGGGTCTGGATCGTTACCTGACGAGCCATGTTCAAATTTGCCAACAAACTGCATTTGCTGTCTAAATAAATATGTTGTTAGTAAAGATTGGGAAAATAGGGGGGATAGCGTGCATTTGCCGCACGGGTGATAAATTTTCCAATTTTCGGTACGATTCACTGAAAATGCCACACAGATTACGTGACTTTGATGCGATTGACATAGTTGCGAGATTTATGCGTGAGCTGCAATGAAAACCGTGCCCTAAAACCCTATGACACCCTCGCATGCCCCCTCGGCGAACGTGCGTTGCCAGCAATTAGAAAAGTGCCAATAACAACAGCAACAGCAACTGCGACAACAACAACAACCATTGGTGGCAGGTAGTCAGCGGCGCCCACAACGCCAGCTAATTTAAATGCCGCGTGTTTGCCCAGACCAGACCAGACCAGAGCAACCAGGCAGACAAACAAACAGATAGACAAACAGTTGGTCGCTTCGAGTGAAAGATCACGACCAAAAAGTTGGCAGTGTTGCCCACTAACAACAACAACAGCAACAGCAACAACAACAACAACAACAACGACGACCAACTTAACGACAATGTTGTAGGCGGCACATGAAAGTTTACAGTGTCGGCGAAAATTGTTTGGTGCATTATTATTTATATACCCTGTTCGACAAAAATGACCAAAATGGTGTATACACAGCTATAAGAAGTCGAATATTGCCTAGAAAAAAGGTCTATTAAAAGAATTGATTCTTAATTACAATAATTAAAAGCAACTAGTTGAATGAAAACATTTAAAATTTGGAAACTAGATGAATCCTAATATTTTGGATTTAGCTTTCTTAAAAAATGCTGAAATGCGGCCGTCGAAAGTGCTTGATTATGAGAAAATATATAAACAGATAGGTTCAATATTAAAATACGTTTTGTGTAACAAAAATCGGTGATCCTTAACCGATCTTAATAAAATGTGTATAGTTGATTAATAATAAGTGTGTGTTTATTATTATTACAATTGTATCTTATATTATTTTATCAAGAATATATAAACTTTATGGAATTGGAGTGGTTACTTATCCACTTTTGAATAGATTCAGGATAGATCACTCAACATAGATCACTATATACTGAGTATCTACCTAGTCATTGCAAATAGCTCACCATCGAAATGCCAGAGATCCCAATCTTCCGCAGCCCCCTACTGAATATCTGTGTAGTAAATCAGTCACGAGTCGAGCATTCTTGTTTATTAACTCTTAATGCAATGAAAATGGAAAGCGAAAACGAAACGAAAACGACGCTGAAACCAAAAAGCGAAACTAAAAAATTATATCGAGTGGGTTTGGCTCCGGCTCTGGCTCTGACTCTGGCTCGGACTGGCTTGGTTGGGTTTGCTTAGAAGAATGCTGGAAAGCAAGGGTTTTGTGCATATCTGAGATGGATGACAGCACTGCAAAATGTTGGCTGGCAATGAATGGGGATTTAATATTGTGAAGAGAAGAACAGAATTCAAATGGAGCATTGAAATGCATTTAAGGATGCGAGTTTTTCAATTTAAGCATAAAGAGAGATACACAAATGGAGATGTGCAGAGCATTCATTGTGTTCTTGGTTAGCTGCTGGCTTTTCGTCTATTTGTATTCCATTTCGCTTCCCTAATTTCCTTTTATGCAATGCAACGAATTGCAAATGTTAAGTACACGCCCCTTTGTCTCCCTCTCTCTCTCTCACTCTCTCTCTATCTGTGTCTCTCTCTCTCTCTCTGTCGTCTTGGACTTTTGTTTGCCCTTGCTACTATTTTGTCAACTTCAGCTTCAGCTTTAGCTGCGGGGTTGCAGATGCAGTTGATTCACTTGTGCGCTGCATTTGCATTGCATTAGCTTCCAGAGCCAACTGAGAAACACTCTCAACTGCAACTCTGCCCCCCTTTTCACCTTTATGCCACTGCTGTATTTGAGAGCCATTACCAAATGTTTTAATGTGCGGCGGTTTTGCTGAAAGCAACATTTACAACATTTGCAACATTCTTGTTGTCGTTCCGCTGTCTTTGGCTGTGCAGATCTTTGCCTCCACCCCCACCCAGCCTGCAACTCGCCCTTTCATTCGTTTCATTCATTCAGACACTCATGCAACTTTCATTCATACCAAACGGGCGTTGCAATGAATGCCAGCGGAAAATAAGTGCGGGGAGGTTGGGAAAAATGTGTGAATGCATGTGCAAAATGAAAATGAAAATGAAAAAATCGTAAATAAGAGCGCAAGAGCTGAAATAAAACACACACACGCACACACACTCTGCCTCGCACACACACACACACACACACACACACACAGGCAGACAGAGCACGCCTTTGGCCCGGCTGGAAGCAGACAGACAGAGAGGAGACCAACATGGACAAGTCAGCACCCAGTACAGACCCAGACACAGACAGACAGACAGACAAATATTCTTCTTTCGCTGGGAAGCGCATTTTTCTGCACAATTTATGTCTTTTAATGAAAATGAAAAGAGAGTAAAATCAAAATAGAAATAAAAAAAAACGCGCTCCACACGCTAATAATTTTTAAAAGCAAATGTGCAGCTCGCTGTCAGGCCAGCCTTTTGTATGACTTATATATATATATATATATAACATTATATATATATAACATTATATATATATAACTATATATATCTGTGTGCACTCAGAAAAATTGGAGAAATTTTATAATTTTTTTTTTATTTTACATTAGAAGTGAACATTTTTATATTAAAATTTCACATATACAAGCAGACGAAAGATCAAATTTCATTACTATTTCATTCACATTTTAGAAATTTATCCCTTAATAACAGAAAATATTACAAAAAAAAAATCGGATGTATAACAGTATATTTTTGGGTGTGTCGTTTTACCGCAATCTTTTATAATTTTTAGGAAAATGTTTTCAGATATTTATAAATTCTTTCTTAAGACAAGAAAATGATTTCAGAGGGATTTACTAAATGCTAAGCAGATTTTTCTCTGAGTGTATACATGTGTATATGGCAAATAAGTTACACTCAGGGGTCCCTTTTTCATGTTTTATTTCATTTTTTTGTTTGGAAAGGTAATGTGGGGGGGGGGGGGAGTCGCTTATGAAATAAGTTGCACGGGGCGTGCAATTTGTATATGGGCATGTAACATTATGTGGAACTGCTTTCATGTTCGTTGAGTCATTTATAAAAAAAAAAACAAAAAAACAGAGGCAGCAACAACTTGAAACTTTGAGCCAATTTGGCTTTTTCCCTGCCTAATTATATATCGTTGGCTCACATGCTGTGGCTATATAAAAATAAAACAGCACTCGTCAATTAGCCAAAAGCGAAAGAGAGAAAGAAATGTTGCAATTGCCATTGTTATTATGGCCAATAAATTCAATTCAAGTTTAAAGTTACACATTAAAAACTCAACAAAATGGCCGCAGAACATTTCACAATTTATTTATGGTCAAATTCAAAAAGACCATTATGATTTTTATGACTTTGCTTAATGCATTTAATTGCAAAAATGAGCACATCACAGCACAAAAAACGAAAGAAAAAAAAAAAAATGGAAACAATGGCTCAAAGTCCATTAACGAAATTAAAACTGAAGAAGACCGACAATGGTCTGGCCAAGAGAATGCGGTCAATACGGCTATTTTTAGGCGTTTATTAGTTGCAAACTTCACTTAACTAACGAATAATTCAAGTGAATAAAGCTCATCATCCAAATGACTTGCAAATTGTTGATGTTGTTGATGTTGTTGTCAAATGCAAATGCATCTTTTGCAAGCCGATCAGCTGACCTTAAAGTTGTGGCTTTAATGGACTTACAGACAGACAGCAGCAGAAGCAGCTTAAATCAATTTTGGCCAAGAGAGCGGAAGCCACTGAACAACAAAAAGCTGAAAGCAAACAAAAACAGTGTATCGGTTGTCAGGCATTTCCATTGTCTTGGCCTCAAAGTGCAGCTTCATTTGCTTTGTCTAATTGTTCAATGTTTGCCTAAACTATATAGCGCCAGTCAGCCAACAAGCCACTATATGACTTGCCACAAATAATTATTAAAACTGACATTGATATTTGGATTTTGTATGCCATAATTGCGTATATGTTTCAGCTTGTGCACAGTTATTATTTATTTTTAGGTCCATGAATAAAACTCAACTCAGACTCAAACTCAATACTCAAACTCAATACTCAATTTCAGACCCGTTTAGCCTTGACTCTTTGGCCGCAGACGGAGCAGAGAGCGGCGGCTGCCTCATTGTTTTCTTGGTTTTTGCCTTTGTTGTGTTATTGATTTTGAAAATACGCCACAATGAACCATAATTGACCACGTTCATGGTCCAATTTTTTGTAGTTGCTGCACTCAGAGAAAATTAGCCCTGACTTTTAGAAATTCGCCATAGTTTTGGTGGCAAGGGTTGTTCACCTCATTATTCAGGAAATGAATTTCTAAAATTGACGGTTTTTAAAAAACAGAGCTTGCATTTATTAATATCAGTGTGAATTTTTCAGTAATTTTGAACAATTGGTCTAGTTGTGAAGAAAGAGAAGCGTTTGTATTTAGAATTTCAGTCGAGTGAGTAAATTTCAATTCTATTTTGCATTATCTCTCTTTACTCTTTGGAATTGCCCTTTTCAATAATAAGAAATATTAAAAAAAAAAATCAGAAAAAATCAACACAATAATTTCTTACATTTTAAAATGATATTTTCTCTGAGTGGAATTGGAGTCCCATTTGGGGCTGTTTGAGGGGAGCTTTGTCAGAACTTTTTTGGCCGCTTTCGTTTTGTGCCACAGCAATTAAACGTCCAGAGTCTTCTCTTGTTGACTGTCTTAGCAGATTCTCATCAACGACAGAAAAACAAAAAACAAAAAAATCTTCAGCTTGGCTAACAAGATTTTTGGGGGGTGCAACGACTTTGGTTACTTTTCGGTTTCGGTCTTCGTCCAGTTTGCAGCTAACAGCTTCCGTATGCTTTATAAACTTGATCGCTTGCATTGGCCTATAAACTAAAAGTAACACAGATACACACACACACACGCACACACACACCACACACCACGTACAAAGCCGGACCGGAGCCGGCCCAGCCCCGGTGTTGACGTTGCTGTTGGCAAAGCAGAAGGGGGAAAAAAATATACAGAGAAAAACACAATATATTTGACCTACATCAAGTTTTCAAGCTGCTTGTTTGTGTTTCTTTCTTTTTAGCCAAAGATGTTGCTCTTGCTCTGGTTGTTGTTGTTGTTGGCTGAGGCTTCTTCACAAGCCTCATCATCATCATCATCATCATCATCATCAGCAGCAACAGCATCTCAATCATCATCATAAACGGCCTCCACGCTTTACTTTTCTTGTCTCGCCTGTTTCTACAACTTCTGCTGCTCTCAAAAAAAAAAAAAAATAAAAAAAAAATGAGAAGAAACAAAAAACCAACCACAACATTTGGTCAACTGCATTTTGCTGGTTGTTGTTGCTGTTGTTGTCGCCTCAGCGTTTGTGTTGCCAGTTCTCTGTCCGTTATTGTTTTCAATTTTGTACAGAATTTTCATTAATTTTTCAGCAGCAGCTCTGCTCGGTGGCGTGTGTGTCAGTGTGTCGTGGTCATCGTCAACTTTTTGAGTCTATGTTGTTGTCTCGGCTTTGGTAACCGCCCACGCATAAATTATTAAAAGCTGTTTGCACTGTTAGAAGCTGACCAGCCAGCTTGAAGCTGAAGCAGACGTGGGCAACGTGGTCAATACCCAGAGAGAGAGAGAGAGGGTAGAGCTGAGGGGGGAAATTGTAGGCAACGTTTGGCTACGTCACCTTTGTAAGTAGCATCTCTTAAAGCTGATTCATAAAAATTGTAATTTTATCACTTTTATATTTTGTGTAAATTTGTAAAAAAAAGAAGGAAATTTGCATAGGAGCTGTAAAAGCCACATGCAGTCAGTTTTTTTGTTTATTTTTAAATATAAATTTATGAATCAAGCATGAGCTAAATTTAGACCTGGTCTAAAAAAAGGCAAACAATTTGGTTGCTGGCCCGACTCGCAGCAGACATAACCGTTTACGGTACATGCACCTTTCCACGGAGCCTGAATACGAGTCCGAGTATCTTTGTATCTTTGTATCTTTTTGTCCATATCTGTTTCTGTGCATGTGGTCGATGGGTGTGGGCGGATCGTTTGTCTAAGGCGCATGGCTTCAGTGCACACGGCTCCAAACAGAGCGCGGCTCACGTTTTGATGCAAATCAGGCTGGCTGCTGGCTGCCTGCTGCCCCCATGCCACTAAATGGGTGCAACATTAAATAATTAACAGCACAGCACACAGACGCTTAAGTATGACTCGATTGTGTGTGTATACAAAACGAGTACTCGTTTGTGGTCTGCAATGAATGCTGTTGTGGCTGCTAAACTGGCACAGCAACTTTTTCTTTGAGCCAAGTCTGAGCTGGATTTGATATTTTAACACGTTTGCCAGCTCCCTCTCTCTGCATGCCTAACTACCTTACTCCCTCCCCCTCTCTCTCTCACTCTGACTGCCTCTCTCTCGGTGAAGCGTTAATGAATTGCGTTAAGCTGGGGTGTCGAACCGGATGAGAATGCTTTGGCAATTAAATGCCAGCCACAATTGTCGCCCAGATTGGCTAATGTCCCCACTTGTCAAGAGTTGGCCACTTGGCCAGTTGCAGCAGCCGATGTGGATCAGGCAAAGTGTGTTGCAAGCCATTTGTAAATCATTAATACATTTGCATTTAATGTGAACAGCGATTGGTTGTCGTCGTTCCACTTGGATGTCATTGAACCGACTTCACTCCCCACATTGCGCTGTTTGTTACACATATTTGTGTGACTCAACAGCACCCAAAAGCAATTCGCATATTTATGCTAAAAAAGAAAAAAAGCAAACGTTGGCTTTCCATCAACCAACAAGTATCGAGTGTGACTTTAAGATAGGTGCGAGTTCTATTTGTGGATCTCTCTCTGGTTTCCAGTAGGTCAGTAGGCTGGCCAAAAAACAAATTGGATGTTGGGGGTTTTTTCTTTTTTTTTGCTCTCAACAAACTTTGACTTGACAATTGCCGCGTCCAAGTTCAGAGCGGAGTAATTGCTTATAATTGGAATTGCACAGCGATTTACTGTGAAATCGAGTTGAGTTGAGTTGAGTTCAGAACGAAGCGAGGCAAATTGTGTTCCAGTTTTCATTACTAAACTGTGCGCGTAAAGGAAAAGTGCCGGAAATAATTGCGCAAAGTAGTTTGAACTTTGTATTCGAGCCAAGAGCAATGAAAACTCGTCAACTTTAAAGACCTTCTAAGTTGGCCACATTTGTCATACAACACAAAACACCCCGTTACGCCTACGGGGGGCATAAAAATAGACACAAATATCCGAAAGTGTGCCCCAGGCGTGAGTTGGCCATGCGTTCGAGATTTGAGATTCGAGATTAAAGATCACTTAATGAATATCATAATAATTGGAAATGAAAGTAAATATTGTGCGTAGGATTTGCTTAAATGACTTGGCCCAAAAAAAAAAACAAATCACTAAAAAAACACATATAACTCTTTTGGCCATGATTGGGCAAATTTCCAGCCATAAATAAACAAATCAAGCCGTAAGTGTATTTTTTTTTCTCAAGTGCGTTCTTGAAATTCAATTTCAATTTCAAATTCGATTTCGCGTACAGTAGCCGTAAACGTGGCTTATATATTAAAGTCACAAGTCTCGATGGGCAGCCGATTTCAATTTTTTTTTCTTTTATCTCGATTCGGTTTCGGTTCACTTTCTAAAATGAGTTCATGCAACAACCACAATTTTTGTTTGACACATAAAATACACATTTGATAAATGATCGACCAGCATATTTATCCAAACAAACAAACAAAAAACCAAAAAAATAAAAAATCCGTAACTATTTTTGATATATATTACACCATGGACCCAGCACGCAGCGCACTCAAAATTGATTGCCAACAATTAAAACTTAAACATTGAAAATTAAAAAACGACTGCCAGTTTTTTTCTTCACTTTTTACACATGTTAAAAAAAATTTGCGTCTGTTTTTGTAGCTGCTGCCAGGTTTTTTGTCATAACTGGTTAATTTATTTGCAGCAATTATAAATGCAAACAAAAAATAAACATATATACAATTTAATATACGATATATAAATATACATGGCTGTATAGGGAGTGCGACATTTTGTTTTTTATCGCTATATCTTTGGGCTTATTTCATGCATAAATCATTTCCGTTTTGTTGCTGCTGCTGCTGCTGCACTTTAGCGCAGTTTTATAATTACATTTTAATTTATGCAAATACAAATTAGCACCATTCAACATTCAACATTCAACGTTCAACATTCAACATTCATCTGTAGCCATTCTATTTGACCCACACTTATTTGCCTTAACTAATGACAAAGTGCACCGAATAAAAGTAAACAATAGACAGAAAAGATAAAACATCAATTCCTTTGATCTGAGATTGGTGTGTGTGTGTGTGTGTGTGTGTGTGTGTGTGTGTGAGGTCAGGTCAGTTTTTGCAATCATAAATTAGATACGTTATGTGGCAAATGTAAATATTAATCGTACGACATGTGAGTCATGCCACTGCTTACTCATGTTTATTTATAAATAACAATTAATATTTACACTTGTATTAAATATAATGAAAATTACTTTGCGACTAGATTAGTCGTGGGGACTCGACTAGAAGATGCCCTAGAGTGACTTGTTAACTGCTTAGTAGTTTAGCTCAACAAAATCTTTGTTTCCTATGTGATCTTTATGAAAATTTAAAAGTTAATCAATAATATATCTACGCAAAGGAGGCTATTTCTTTACAATTACGTATTGTATTTCTATCGTTAATCGATTGGTATCGATAAACTATAAGTGGTTTAAGTTATCGTTAAGCTGAAATAGACTTGATCTCCATACTGACCTTTATAGTCTCTAAGATGGGCTTATTCAGACAATGCTAAATCGAATCGTCTGTCTATATATACCTTATGGGCTTGGACATATTTCCTGTTACAGCCTATTACAGGCTATTGCATAACTCCATCATGCCCTTTCCCCGTTTTAAAATCATAAAATAAAATCATAATTTATTTGAAAAGATAATCAGATGTTCCTTGGGCGCTATTTAGCAACAATGCTATTCTCAATGCAAAAAAACGAAAGTAATTTGCATTACATCACTCATTTAGAGGCGTCAAACAGCCTTGCTACACACACACACCAGCACACACACACCAACACACACACAGAGACACACGTTAGACAAAATCAAAATCGAAAACGAGCTCAGCTCGACTCATTGATCAAATTTTGATTGACACTTCGAGTGGTTTTGCTTGCTCTTTTGGCATTTTGCTCTATTAAGCAAATTTGTATGTCATTTTGTGGCGTCTTGTGGTGTTGTTGGTGTTGTGTGTCCGTTGCTGTGTCCAATAATTTGATCATTAACGACAATTAGTGCGGAGTGTAAGCATAAAATGAGTAAAAATCTGAAATTCATTTTGACAGCTCAAGCAATATTTTTATACACTGCGGTTGCTATCGAATATTGAAACTTAATTGCGCGTATAATTTTTGATCTCTTTGGGAAACAAACATTGACAGACCAGATGCAAATAGAGAGGTATACTTACAAGTACATATTGAAATGAGACACGAATATAACTGTAACTTGTGCCACCTGAGCCAACTGAGCTGTCGCTTTGTTGTCACTTGATAGCCTTTGTTGTGTTCTTGCAACTTTGAGGAATGAGAGCGAAACGGAAGTGTTATGTTTTTATAAGTGAAGAGCATTTGAAGTCTTCCACTCGATAAGTGCATGAAATACGAGTACACAGAGAATACACACACCCTGAGACACACACACGTATGGAAATTGAGCTGTGGAAGGTCATCGGTCAGACGATGACAATGGCCAACTCAAAGTGAACAGTTAGCCACAATTTGGCATGCTCAAGTTAGATCAAGATATCTTCAGACTGACCTGACCGGTCGGTCAATAAACATATTATGGGTTCAGAGAGGCATCTTCATCCTTCAAGGCGACTAAATTCAATTACAAGTATGAAACACAGATATGCGAAAAGTTCTGCTGAGCATTTGACATCAAATGGAAATTTGACAATTGTTGGTTGAGCCACAGCTTGTGGCACAAAGAAAATTCATGTTGAACTCAAAAGTTTGCGAAGACACTTGAACAGCGCATTTTCACATTTCCATTGCCAATGCAAAAGTTTTGTTCAGCTGGTTCGAGACAATACCGGTTTCGGTTCAAACTGAGTCAGCCACGGTGCGTTTTGACTGTCCCTCTTGACTGGTTTTCAGTTAGCCAACTTTATTTATTTTTTATGGCTAGGCTGCACGCGTCGCCAATTTAATTGGCGTTGACTAAAAATTGCAAAAATTTAAATGTATAAAAACCAATTCACTGTCTCGTGTCGTGACGTGTGGATATATATGCTTTATATAGTATGTATACACTGGTAAAAATTCGTCAAGGGCAGCGCATCTTCATTATTCAAAAAGTATACTTTTAATAAAATGTAAGTTTGGGTATTTCTAAAAATTAGTGTTTCCTTGAACAATTTTGATTTTTCTGAAATGCAGAAAGCAACTTAAATTATTGCCAAAGAACAGAATATTTATTTGTAAATCAGAATTTTGCTGAGTGTACGTATGTAAATATGTATGTAGTATTATGTATGGCATTTATGCATTGATATAAAAACAAGTAAATGTTTCTATTTTTCTTTGTTAGTAAAAATTCTATAAAATTGGTTTCGTTTTGAAGTCGATTTTTATTTTAAGTTGATTTTCTAAACTTTGATTTGTTTTTCGAGTGTATGAATTTAGTAGGTGGGTTGTAAGTAACTATGTATATATTTATATATATATATATATACATATGTGTGTGTGTATATGTATGTATTGCTGTTTCGCTTTCAGATTCGGCGCTTAATGCGTTTATTTTTGTCTGCTGTTGTTGTTGTTGCTGATGTTGCCATTTTGTACGAGATTTATTTAAATGCATTAAACTTTAGAGGTCAACTTCCTTTCACTGGCGACGCGTTGGCGTCAACGCCAGCAGCGACAGACTTGATAACAGCCTCCGTCTCAGTGTCTCAGTCTCGATCTCCGTCTCCGACTCGAATTCCTGCTCCAACCCCGCCCTCCCATCCTTGTCGTGCACAGGGCCAGTTCATCCACTGCAGGGGCGAGAAATTCTCGAAAACCAAATCAGCCACAAAATGTGACATGTGACAAGTGGCGCGTTGTATTTCAATGTCATATTATTGTTGTTGCTCTTGTTGTTGTTACAGCCTCTTATTTGCATACCTTTTTGCTGTTGTAACCGTAATTTTCCATATGAGCTGCTAAAAAACACAAAAACACACACAAAAAAAGCTGGCAAAAATAATATTGAATGCGTAAGAAAACAAAACGCTCGTCTGCAAGTTCATTTAAATTGAAATCCTGCACACACAACAAGGAATCTCTCCTCTCTCTCTGCGATGTGTGTGTGGGTGTGTGTGTGTGTGTGTGTGTGTGTGGCATATTTACATAGTCGTTGTCAATTTTATGACTCAGGCGAGGCAGAAGAATGAATGGAAGAAAGAAAAGGCGACCATGTCAAAAGTAACTGCATAAAAGTTCCTTGTAAATTTAATAAACTTTTATAGATGCGTATGTCGGGTCGCCAACAACAACAGCAGCGACAGCAACAAGGATAACAACAACAAGGACAACAATGGCGATGACAAAGCACACGAATCCTGAGCAACAGCAGCTGCCATTAATGCGTGGCCTGCCAGCCCCTTACCCTTATCCACTCCCCCGACCTTGCCCCTTTCTTACAATACTCTTGATGGGCTTCTTCACCGCCCTCCGCCTGCTCGCCGGCATCGAGTGATTGCTCCACAGGGTGCACTTTGCGCGAGACGCTGAGTGCAAAAAAAAATTCGAAAAAAAAACCAAAAACGAAAAAAGAAAATATAAACTTTTATTGTATCCGCATTTCAATGTCAAACTGTCTGTCGCGACTGTCGTTTTTCATTGCTTTTCCCTGGATTTTACTTGCGGCACACAGCACAAAATTGTGTAGCCAGAATGCAGTAAGAAAATTTCTTGAAATCAGAACTAAAAGTTGCCCCTTGAACGATTTTAAAGTGATCGAAGCGATGAGTTTCTTAAATTAAAAATATTTATGCTTAGATTGAGATTTGTAATTTAAATAGATTTAAGTGTGTAATTCTCATTTCTAGTGCTTATCTTATTATATATACTACTTTATTGTTTTTGTTATTATTATAAATATTATTTTTATTATTGTTAATAATTATTATAATATTGACGCCTTCTTCCTAAGAACAAATCTTTGTAATGGTAAATTTTTTGCTGTGCAGTCAAAGAAGCCTGAAGATAATGTATATGTGTGTGTGTGTGTGTGTGTGTGTGTGTGTATGTGAGTGTGGTTGTGTGTGCATTAAGTAAGAGATTGATACTTGTGGTGAAAGTGATTTATTTACTGCTGAGCAGGTGGCAGCTGAAAGCAGCCAAAGAGCATACCAGATGACCCATTATTGAGCCAAATGGTCAAAATCATGACAATTTGATAATAATGAAAAAATCAGCAAAAGCAGAGGAAAAATTGGTGGGGACAAGTAAAGCAAAGTTGTTGAAAAGTTTTGCATTGATTTGCATTGAAATGCATTTGTTGCAGCAGCAACAGCAGCAGCAGCAACAGAAAAGAGCTGAGTTTTTTGTTTGCTTTTGTCTGCTGCTGACAGCTAAATGTAAAGTTTTGTATCGAACGCATATGCGACCAAAAATGGCAGATATTCAAAGTTGGACAACAGCAGCAACAGTGGCAGTGGCAGTGGCAGTGGCAGCGTCACCCACACTGAGCGAAAAAGCAGACATAAAAATAAATGTATTGACTTTGTATTTGTTGGCGCAAATAATAAGCAAACATAGCTAACGCTCTTGTTGCAGCAACTGTTGCAATTGTTGCAAATGCACCCCGAAACCAGTTTGATGTTGTCTGCTGAACTGTGTCTTTCCCACACACACACACACATACGGGCATACTCGGGCATACTCGCAGTTGCAAATATACTAATGTAATGCGAAGTTATCGTTGCCATTGTGCGGCAAACGAATGCAGTCCACCAACAGCGGCAACAACAGCAGCAGCAGCAAAAATGACCCAAGCCCAATAAAAAGAAGTGCAACAACAACTTTGGCCAGTTTGGTTAGCTTGGTTGCCTGGCTTGAGTGGCTGCTGCACACTGAAACAAATCACTATGTTTCTTAGAAATTAGAAAATATATAGCTAAAAACTAGATAAATCGTTAATCCCAAAAATATGGTGTTTTTTTTAATTGTAAGAAATAATTTATATTAATAAGAAGTGCATTTTTAGAAATACTTTCTGGTAACCCTTTCTAAAATTCAGTGCAACTTTTTTTTCTCTGTGTAAGCGCGTCCAGCGTCCAGCACGGCCAATTGAAAGCTTAAATTGCATTTTGTGTTGACGACTGGGGAACGCTTGTAGTTGCATTGTGGTTGTTGCCATCATCTGTATAAGCCAGGCACCGACCGAATCCCAGTTTCAGTCCCAGGCTCGCATCGGTTGCAACCTCTTCTAGCCCAAGTTGTTGGTTGCTCGCCCGATGCGCCCTTGCGTAAGATGGCATTATGACTTAGGCATGCAATTTTTATTGCCACATCCACAGCCACAGCCAAAGCCAAAGCCAATGTCCCACCCAATTCTCAGCTACTGTGTGGCAATGTGTGCCAATGCTGCCGCTGCTGCCGCTGCTGCTGTAGTCTTCAATTATGGTCTAAAGCATTCATTCAGTGCAACAATAACTTATCCATCCATTTCTGCATTGTATTCAGCTTGAAATGTTATAGGCAGAGCAATTTGCATGAATTTCCTTTTCTTTCTGATATTTCAGACAGCACTAAGAATAATTTGCTGTGAGAAAATGTAATGCGAAGTTAAGAAAACCAGAATTGGCTAGCTTCACTTCATATTTGCTTTTCAGGAAAACAAAATTATTCCCTTTCAGCAACCCATGTAAACACACCTACATTGGGGATATTCCTTAATAATAATTTGAATATTACAATGGGAACTTGTCGCGAATAACTAACTAAAATTCATATTTCTGTTTAAAAATCGAATTTAATGCCTGAGTTTAAGAAAAAACTGCACTTGAGAAATTGCTAGATTTAACTTGTATTAGAATTCGTATTTTCTATATTAGAGAATTTTTATAAAATGTTTTCCACAACCAAGGAATTCTAAACAACCACAACTCTAGAGTATTTCAGCAACCCTTAGAAGCACATATATTTCTAGGGTATTCAATTTTAGAGCTTAAAGATTTTTACTTGAGAAATAGATAAATGTAAATTAGGATTGTAATACAATTTACTGTCTAAAATCCATCTACAACCAATGTTTTCTAACCCATCCAGCAACCCTCACAAACACATCTGTTTCTAGGGTATACAGAATTCAGCTTCTTGACTTTGTTGTTGTTTATTGTCTATTTGCATTTTGTTGTTTGGCTGAATACATATATTGCATGAATATAGTATTTGAATAACATTTTTTCTCTTTTCGCTGTTGCGACGACATTCGTCATGAGCCCTGGCTGTGCAGGGATAGGGGATCGGTGGGTTGCTCCCTACGCAGGCACTGTCCATAAAAATCCGCTGCAGCTGCTCGGATCTGCTTTTTGGTCTGGTCGATGCGGGCTTTTGTCGCCTTTTGCCTGCCTGCCTGCCTTCAATTGCTGCCAATTTGTTTGTGGCTAGCTGCTCGTTTTGCTGTTGCTGTTGGTCTCGCAATTTCCATCTAGGGTAAATACATATATATATACTATATACAGATATTGTATATATATATATTTTGTTTTTCATTTGCAACTTTGCTTTTCATTTGTGGCATGTGTATGTGTGCGTATATGGGGGTCCTGTCGCTGCTGTCATTTGAGGTCAGTTTTAATGGTTTCCTGTCAGTTGCGGTCTTCTCGGTTAACCCGCCTCAGCCTCGCCAGGCTGACCATCACTCAGCACAATTCCAATCTGATTGTGAGTGTGAGTGTGTATTCAATAAAGTATTCATTCATATCTTTGCTAGCCCTAAATAACAGCTGGAGCAACAATAATTTCACTTGCAACACTTTGTATTACTATGCGATCTCTCTTTGGGTTTTAAGTTGTCTTTTTCGCTTTAGTTTTGTGTGCAACATTTGAGACACATTTGTGTCTCCAGTTGCACAGAAGACATCCGAAGACATCTCTTGTAGATGGCCTCCAAAACTAAAATAAAGCGACATTTGCATTAGCGTTCTGTGATTGTTGTTGTTGTTGCTGTTGCTGTTGTTGCTGGTGGTGGTGGCAGCGACATAATTACGCGCATTTTCTTGTGGCATGAAAATGAACACCTCAAGGTGCTTGTAGCTTGGAATTCAATATGAGAAGAACAAGCTACAGAATAGGAATGGGTTCTGTGTCTGTGTTGCTTGGCTGCCCTCGTCTTGCTGCTCATTTCGTTTTATTTGCAAATTTCATGCCACAAATACCACAAGAATTGCAACAGCCAACATCGGAATGGAGTTGACTGTTGACTGCCAACTGCCGACTGCCGTCTGCTGACTGCTGACTGCTGACTGTTGACTGCTGAGTGTGAGTGACGGAGTGACGACGAATGTGACACCCCCCGGTTAGCTCAAGTGGAAATGGCAAAGGCAGTTGTAGTTGTAGTTGTTGCACACACAGTTGTTGCACAGTTGCGCACACAGCTGAAGCCCTACACACATTGCCATGCTATGGTTTCTCGTTGCCACTGTCGAGTTCTTTTTCTTTTTTGGGGCCAAGCACTTGAACATGATAGCTGCTTAGTATTGCCGGAATCGTCGGAGTCAGCGAGCCAGCCAAGTCAGCCAAGCGAACTTCTTGCAAATATAAGTGGCACATGCGAGCCGTTAAATTTCAAATGCCCCGACAGCAACCAGCAGCAACTGCAACACTTCTAGCAGCGACTGCCTCTCTCTCTGCCTCTGCTGTTCCTGTTGCGTTAATGATACGCCTGTCTAGCCGGCAGCCAGCAGCTACCTTACTGAGTCTGACATACGCAAATGTGCCTGGCTCTTTGCCACAGCCTCAGGGGGTGGTGCAGCATCTGTCGCGTATGCGTAATTTATGTGTGTGTGTTGGTAACTGTTTGAGGATGCAACTTTGTTGCTAGCTGTCGATTAAGCAAAAAAAGGCAACATATCGGCTTGAAGATAATTGCCATTAATACCAGTGTGCTAAATGAATTCGTCTTCAAGTTGGTTTCTATGAAAACAATGTAAAAAAGACAATCTATTAGCACATGTTAAGTGGTGAAAAATGGGGTACCTAGCTAACAGGTACTGAAACCGCAGAATATGAGAATAAATAAGAACCAAAATAAAAGAGTATAAAACATTCAGAATTGAGCACTCTCGACTGGCGCCTTTTAAGTTGCTTTTATTGGGAAGAAATACAGATTTTGTTAACCCAAATGCATTTTTATATTAGACAAATTACCATCAATAGGCGCACTATCTATTTAACAACTCGACCACTCTCGACTAGAGCACTCTAACGACTTGTTTTATATTTTATATTATAATAAAAGATTTGGTTGAAGAAACTACCATCAACAAGACAACTATCTACTTAACAGCTGAGTTCTGCTCATTTCCCAGTCGAGCACTCTCGCCTACAACATTCAAATGCCTTGTTTAATATTCCGTCGATGGCACATTTGGAGCAGACTAATTGTGTTGAAATATTCAATTTGAATTCGACTGCATTATGACTGCTGCATTTAACTAACATAAACTCCCACATAATGAACTCCCTGGTTTTTTCTTCAGTATTTTATTGGCAGTGCTAACGATGACATCGACTTGGGTTGCTCTATTTTCTAATGTGTCCCGCCCAGTTGTCGGTTGTTGTCTGTGTGTGTGTGTTTGTGCCGCTGACAGCGAGTTGAGTGCGCTGCATAAACAAAATGACATGGCAGCCAATTAATGTCTTCCACGCCGAGCCCTCTTCTGCCCCCTGTCCGACTTTAACTGTCTCATCATCTTCTATGCCAAATGGGCAATTTGTTGTCGTTATAAGGCGCATTTTGTGCATTTTCATTGTGATTATTGCACCGCCTGCCTGCCAGCCTGCCAGCCTGTTCTTCCTCTTGCTCCTCCCCCACACAATTGCTGACTCAGTTGTCTGCATATTAATTTTAGATGCTGGCCAACAAGCAGACCAAGCAGACCAAGAAGACCAAGTCCAAGTCCAAACTGCACATTTACATGCAATGCGGGCTTCGTCGGCAGACGCGTCTCTCTAATTTGTGGGCTCTTAACAAAGTATCTTTCCGACTGTGTGTGTGTGTGTGTATCGCCATACCCTCATATGCCCACGCCCAGTGGGCGGAGAGGGGAGGGCTAATTGAGTTCATGTCATGGCTGAATCTTGGCTTCATTATCAGCCAAGATTGTGCCGATGGCCCCTAACTGTATATATATATATATGTATATATATATATGTGCGCTTGAAATATTGCTGCTCTGTTTCGGCGATTCAACTAGCCCCACCCCCCGCCCCCAGAGAGCAAGTTAAGCAGTGCTGTGCAGTGTTGAGCTAAAAATTTCTATAAATCCGCACTTATTCCCAAAACAATAAAACGCGCAACAATTGCGCCACTTCTCGCTTAAATATGCAACAACAATTGCAGAAGCAGCAGGGAGTGGGTGGAGTGGGAGACGTAGCTACACTCAGATAAAAAATTACCCTGAATTTGATCAAATTCGCCACGATTTTGGCGACAATTTTCCACACCTTATTATTCATAAATTAACTTTTTCTATAACTGTAGGTTGTGGCTTGTGGTCTAAAAACCAAGCCTTGCATTTCTTAAATTCGGCGTGGATTTATCTAAATTTTTAAAAAAATATGTTTAATTTCCAGAGCGTTTAGTTTTTTATGTGTACTCTGAGGAATTCTTAAATTAGTGCTAATTTCATGATTTCTTTCTGAAATTAAGGAAAGAGTTTCTTCATTTCTACATTTTAGAAATAATTTTAGAAATAATCGATAATATTTCTAGTTTTCAGGGGGGTTTTATTTTAGGCCGATTTTTTTTCTGAGTGTAGCCTACACATTAGAATCGGCATAATTCAGGCGACGGCAGCTGGGAAGCGCTCCGAAGAGCTTTGCAGAGCTCGAGTTGGCGAGTCTTGGACTAAGCCCACTTTGTAGTCATTTGCCTGGTAACAGCAACAACAGCAACAACTGCAGCAACTGCAGCAACTGCAACTGCAACAACAACAATAAAACGTTGCCACAGTGGGCAGCACAGAGCAAATGTATGCCAGCAATTTAGACGACGTCGTTGGCGCTCTTGCTAAATTACCAAAACAAAGGAAGCGATAACTTGCAACAGTGCGGCAACCAGCCACCAGGATGACAGAGGCAGAGGGAATGGGCTGCAACGTGGGCGTTTGCAACGAAACACAATAAAACTTATTTACGAGTCACGGCGGGGCGGCCAAAGAGCAGCAGCAGCAGCAGCAGCAGCAGCAGCTCCTACGTACTTCATTGTAATGCACTTAAGGGTGCGAGAGAGATGCAGATATATATAAAGACAGAGACAGAAAGATAGAGAGAGAGGAGTAGACTTGCCAAAGATGCGCGCAAATGATATGCAAAAGAGATTGGGTTGGGTTAATGGGGGGAGGGAGAGTTGGGGTGTAGGAGTTCAGTTCACGCTGAATGTTTGGTTAAAGGGTAAATGAGTGCACAGCGTGAGGCGCATGAATGAAAATGGTGCAAGGAAGCGGGAGTGATGGAGGGAGGTTGGAAGGGTTTAAGTAACTGGTGGGAGGGGAACTGGTGTCGGACGTCGTGTTGGCGTTGGTGTTTGGAGTCCAGGGTAATATAACTGAAAGCAACAGGAACAGCGACAACAACAACAACAACAATAACAACAACAATGGATACAAAGACAGACAAATACACTGTCCGAAAAGTGGAATTGAGTTGAAAGACATTTTAATATCAAGGAGTAAGGGCTAGAACAATATGTACTACTGTTAGTTTATATATATATCTGTATGCTGTTATTCTTCTAAGATTTTGGACTTATATCCATTTGATTTTATTGGGCTTCGATTTTGTACTGTGTAGTATACTGTAGTGTAGTGTAGTATAGCATTCTTCTAGAGATCGAACCAAGATCAAATCTCTCTGGCTTTTGAAAAACAAAGTTGTGGCATATCCGAATGAGAGAAATCTGACAAAGTAATGCCACTCGGAGTTTTGGTTTCAAGCTGCATAGTTTAAAATTTGATTAATTTTACATATAAATAAAAACATTACTTTTACAGTTGCAACATCAAATTTCTAACTGGCTTATTTGCTTATTTCTTTGCAGGTGAGCAACAAAAAACAATGCCAGTCATGGTTAAGCTCTAAACTTTGAGGTAAGCTTGCTGCCCCTTGTTGCAAGTTCAAATTGATTTCTTTAGACGGGGCTTTTAGCCAGCTTAAAGTGGGTCTTTAAGTTTTAATGAGCGTGCAGATTGCGTATATGCCTAATGGTGCATTAGGAACATGCGCTGCAGTTGCACTTAAAGCTGAAGTCTCGTTTCCACACACATTTTGTTCATTTCGTGCAGTGCATTTACTATTTGAAGTTTACCCCAGAGCTGCCTGCCACTCCCCCCTCCACTTTTCTGCAGAACGTCACAGTACGTAAAATTCTCAGTAGTCAGTGAAATTGCGCTCCTTGTTTATTGTTGTTGTTGTTGCTGTTGCTGTTGTTGCCGCTACATTGCTGCTGTTGGCCATATTATTGCGCCTTATTGTTGTTGTTGGTTGCATGAAATTTGTGTGAACTCAGCGAGTAGAGCCGGAGCCAGAGCCAGAACCAGAGCCAAAACAGCGTATGCTGTGCATCTTTTGGCCAAGTTGAAAGGCAGACAGGCAATAACAGTGGCAAGAACCCACCGAGCTTCAATATTTACGGCTTGCCATAGTTTTTTCGATTATTTATGCCTCCGTTTGTTTGTCACTCCGACGATGGCAATATGATTGTAAATAAATATGTTTGCACATGCAAATTACGCCGCAGGACGGCACAAAGTGAAAAATAGTCGCTGTGCCTCATTAAGAAAAAATACAAAAAAATACAGAAGAAAGTAAAAAGAGGAAAAAAGAATCGATTCTCGACTTTCGACTCTCAGCCGTGTAATGAGTTGTAAGCCATCTGCAAACATTCCGCGTGCCAAATGACCTTTAATTGGCTCAAACTGATGGCTCAATTGGCATTGCGGAATTTTCGTTTAAATTGCTGGAATTTAGAATCATTTTGGCTTCGGTTTTTTTTGTTTTTTGTTCGCTGAGGATTGCTTTTTGTAAGTAGGAATAGATGACGGTGCATAACAAATTGATGCGTCTAACGGCATCTTGTCACGCCAAGCTGTAGTTAGGCATGTAAGCATGGATATATATATGTATATATACACATACTTATATGGAGCATACTTTTGGCAGTAACTGTAAACGTTAAGCGGATCGGCTAAAGAAGTTTTTGCTTGCCACTAATTAGCAGCCACAAAATTGACGCATCATGCTCATCATCTGGGCTGCCATGGCAAATGTACAAATATATATACAGATATATACAGATATATATATATATATATACATCGGTCGTCGTTGTAGCGCTCTTTGTTATTGAGCCAGTTTTTCGGCGAACTTGGCTGTGGTTAATTAGCTAGCAATATTGAGCGTTAATGCGAAATAAATCGCAGCAGTCGAATCAGCTGGAGAAAAACCTCTTCAAGCAGTTCTACAAAGAAGTCTACGAGAGAGAGAGAGAGAGAGAGAGAGAGATAGAGAGAGAGAGAGAGGAAGAAAAAGCAGTAGAAGAAGAGGAAGAGGAAGAAGAAGAAGTCGCTCACTTAATTATGTTGACGTTTCTGCCAAAGACGGTTATGACTAAGACACCCCCACACACACACAAACACCAAGCAGATAGCAACGGTAATCATTATTAATGATGACTTTTAGTTTACAAGCTAATTATTTGTTACTGTTACTGTTACTTGCCACGGCTCGATTCGGCTTGCTTTGGCTTGATTTTTTGGCGTGCAAACGCTCGCGGCCAATTTGGCGGAGTTTCACACAGTCTCTTCTCTCAGTCGGAAAATATTCTCGCCTCGGGCGACTTTCGCTTTGATATAATTTTAATTAATTTATGACATCGATGTGATGTTTTGATGTCTCCCTAATAACATTTTGTGTACGTTTTGCATATTAATTTGGTCTTATGCAATCAGTGAAATGAACTGAAAGCAAATACAACAACACCAACAGTTAGTCGAGACTCGGTTAAAGACTTTTCACCCCAGTTAGTCCGATAGTCAATTTGGCAGTTAGTATTAATGTCCAGATCATTTGTTTCTTTCTTCAACCTTTAACAATATTGTTTTTCAACCATTATAATTGCTGGCCATAATTGGCATATGGAAATTTCGTAAGCCTCTTTCACAGCCCCGACAAAGAGCAGCGACCAAAAACAATATACAGACAAGAAGCTTACCTAACAATTAAGTCCACAATGAATCAGACGGTTGAACCAAGCCAATATGGAACAACAACCACAACACCGCCCACCTGGCAGCCAGACGTGGCCATAAATTAGACATGACCCCGGCTCAAACAATAAATAAATTTGTGCCAGACAAGAGATGTGCGAAAGATTTGTAAGCCCTTGCGAAAATGGGTCAATAAGGCGCCAAAAAATATTATGTATTTTTAGTATGAATATATTAATATTGTGTAAAAAGAATTAAGTTTACACTCGCATTTAGGCCTATTTAACAATAGCCGAGAAACATTCTCTTTTCCGAAACGAATTTAGTTTCCGGATTCGCTTAGAAAGGTTCCGGTAAAGTAGGTTTCAAATTTTGGCTAATAATGCCACTTTTTGTAACATGCTCTGCAATATATATTGAATAATAATTCTATATATTTCAACAGAATAAAGTAGCTCCTTCAATAAATCACTATTCATAGAAGAATTCTTCCAGTTTCATTATTAACCGAAATGAATCGTGCTAATCAACTCGCAAACTGATCTACAGCATTATAGTATTATCTAAATGTCTATCAAATAAATGTAATCACTTCTAATCCACAAAGAACTCTTTTCTACCTACACAATAAGCCAGTGTTGTGCAATTTGATAAAAGAAATCGTTTACACATAACTTTAACGGTAATCCCAAAATAAATCGTGCTAATCAGCTCGGAAACAGAGGAGACTATCGCAATGACGAAATTATCATTACTTTTATTATTATTTTTTTTTTTGTGGTTTTGTTTTGCTTTTAACAATTACGTAAACAAATTCGCGATGACAGTGACAACAATAACAATCAAATTAACAACAACAATGGGCCAACAACATTTGCGGACAGGCGCCGCAAAGTGCGTGGGAAGAAGCTAAAAAAAAAGAAAAAATGGCTAAAAACAAAAGCTCTAAACAGTAGCGAACATAAAAGAGTAAAAAACAAAAAAAAAAAAAGCTGAACAACAAATATTACAAAATAAAAAACGAAACAACAGCAGCGATGACAACAAATTAGATGCAGCACAAACTGAAATTAAATAAAAATGCAATTAAAATGCACAACAGCCTGTGCAGAAATCGCAAGCCAGGTGAGAGTTGATGGGTGGAGGGGTTGGCAAAGGGCGAGGGGAGGTGGAATAATTAAAATAATTTGTGTGTCTGTGTGTTCGTCTGTGTGTGTGTGTGTGACACAAAACAAAAGCGAAAGTGTTGAAATATTTATGCAGAAAATGCACAAATAGAGAAGAAAAAAAAGGCAACAGAAACAAAAACAAAAACAAAACACGAGCAGAGGCCAACCACAGCAGCAACAACAGCGAAAAACAGCAACCGACAAGTGTCACCAACAACAACAACAATAACAACAAGACTAACAGTAACTACTACAATAGCAACAACAACAACAACAACATTGCCAACGACAATGATACCCAATCCAAGCAGCAACCACAAAAACAACAAAAAATCGACAAGTCGAATTTTAATTCGCATTTTTAATGACAGCAGCGAACTCTTGAATCTGACTCTGAGTTGGAGTATTATGTTATTTTTGCAATTTGCGAGGGTCGCTTGACAAGTATGAAATATTTCAAGGTATAGGTAAGGTTAGTTTAGATTATTGTTATCCAATAAATCCAATTCACTAAGGCGAAACAACGAGATTAGAATGTGTTCCAATCGGATGCGTCAATAAATTTGAGAATTGGGGCAGTTGATCTGAAGTTTGTCAATTGAAATAGGTGAAATTTGCAAATGCTTATAAACAATTGAATTCTAGATAGCATAAGGTATACTTTAACCTAGGAAGAAACTTCGATAAAAATATTCTAATATTCTTTTAAATATTCTTTATTTCGGCTTATCGATAGCTAAAACTGTTTCGTGAATATCGATTCTAGCAATAAAAGACACAATTTTTAAATTTATTCAAATGGATCTGTAATATACCCAATATATATATTATTCAGAAATTCGTATCTATTTAAATGCTGGGTTCTAGTTACCTCCTCGAATTTGTTTTTAATTAACAATTAAATGCACTAAAAAGAGAATTGGAATTTTAAATATTTGTATGTGTGTGCACTTAAACGTTGCATGCAACGTGTGACTAATTTGCGACATTTTTCAGTTGTACTTGTTGTTGTTGTTGTTGTTGTTGTCACAGCGCCAGCGGCAATTGTTGTTGTTGTTGCTGTTTGTCTGGCAAATGTCTGGCCATCGACTCAGAGGCACCGCAATAGCCAATGTGCTTTTTACCATATTGCTGCTGCTTTGGTAATTGTTGTTGCTATTGTTGCCGCTGTCATTTGGTTGTAATTAAAATGGAAATTGCATTTGCTGTTTTGGCCCAGACAAACAATGCGATGTGCGAACAACTATTCACATAATGGAAGAGCTGAGCTTTGCTGGGGATGCTGGCTGACTGGTTGGATGGTTGGCTGGTTGGCTGGTTGTCTGTTTGGTTGTTCACAGTTGTTGGCTTAGTTAAATGCGCTAATAACTTTGTTCACTTGTTGTTGCTGTTTGCATTGCAACATTTTGGCTCAGATTTCTATCAGCAACAACAGCAAAACTTGCAACCAACTTGAGACAATCGCACGGAAATTACTAATGAAGTTGTTGTTTATGTTGATTTTGTTGTTGTTGTTGTTGCTGTTGCTGTTGCTGTTGTCGCTTATTATCATTACAAGCATTACATTTATTGCCGGCAACCACAGACGAACCGAACTTTTTATGCAGCAACTAAATAAATTTATATGTCACACTCGCCACACAGAGTTCATGCATGCGAGGGGCAAACAACAGCTCTTATCTAATACACTCACATTCACACTCGCACACACACTCATGGCAGCACTCACACTTGAATAGCTGTGAATTTTGCGTTAATGTGACGACGACAACAACAGCAGCAACAATAACAATAACAATGACAATGACACTGATGATGGCCGGTAACAAACAAAAAAAAAAGCGGCGAAAATTATCGCATTTTCATGGCGATTTAATTTAATTTTGAGTGTAAGCAACAACAACAAATGTCATAAAAAAAGAAGTCTTTATTGTGTGTCAGATGGATAGATGAAGGGGAGGGCGGGGTGGGGTCGGGTGGGGTCAATTGGCTAGCGGATTAGGCGTAAAAGGTTGGCCAAAACGGTTGTTGGTCATTTAATTCAAATTCGTTGTCACATCAACTCCGGCGTAAATTGCAAATATATTATTATTTCGTTGCGTAGCGGAAGCGCTATAAAAACGCTAGTAAAAGTCGAGAGCGGTTGTTGGAAACACAGACAGACGAATGTGGTTAGATTGATTTGGCTGTGGTTGCTGATCAGGGTCGGAACTGTCCATTGAGGCTAGTTAAGGCTAAGATTGCAAAGCTATTTGCTTTTATTATTTTTTTTTGGAAACCGCAAGATCTTAAGAAAACCGTCGTAAAAGTCGAGAGAAATAGATGGACATGGTTGGATTGATTCGACTTTGGATGCTGATCAGTTCCGGTTGTTAGTGGAGACTTTATCCGCTTCAGTTATATTACTTTTGCAACTCTAAAACAAATTTGAAGATTCGATAGCAATCAGGCTCTGATTGAATATTATTGAATTCCCAGGAATTGCCATCTTCTCCCGGGCAAGAAAGATCAGTCCCAGGAATTATAGCCTACTCTTGTGCGAGAAGGTAGAGCTCTGAAATTGTGACATTCTCCTCCTAATGTCAGTCACAGAATCTCTATCGAACTTATTAAAGCATTTTTAATTCAAACGAATTTCAATAAGCTCAAATTTAATTACACATCAGCTTATTTGAAATTCAGTAAAGTCAGCCAACAAAAAAATGCCTAAAGAATGTATTTAAAATAATCTAAGTCGGCATGGAAACAGATTTTGTTCAGGTTACATGCCACTTATTTGAGTAAGTCCAATTTTGACAAATGGCATTTTTAGAATCTGTTATGATTATCGTAACCGTCGTCAGGCAGTTAACAGGCCATCGTTGTTAACGGTTCTAACAAAAACATACATATGTATCGAGCCATAAAGCACTCAATGAATAGCCACAAATTGGCGAGCAGCAGCAGCAAAAGCCTGCCACGAGAATTATTTATTAATAAACATAAAGAAAAAGCAACAATGAAATAAATACAGTGAGAGGAAAACCCCTAATTCAACTTTTACTTCCCTCCACTGCTCACATTCAGCTTGGCAATTAAAATTCAAGTCGCATCGTCGCTTAATGTCATAATTATGAGCCAACTAAAGAGATTTACGCATTTTGTTTCATAAGTTTTTGGCAAGCGCTGCCAAAAACTGTACAGAGGCTTGGCCAGGCTAAAAGTGGTGCGTGTGAGTCTTGAAATTTGTGCCAAAAGTTGCTGATGTTGTCTGGCATCGATTATATTATGCACAGCACAGAACGCTGCAAGATGGATGGGACGCGGAGAAGGGGATGGGGATGGGGGCTCGACAGATAGACAGCTGGACAGCGACAGTTGGCACGTCAACTTCTGGGCGTGAAAACAGCAGCAGCCCCAGCAGCAACAACAACAGCAACTAAGGAGAAATTTGTGTATACGTATAAATATTAATAATTAAACCATCATGCTAGGCACGTCACGTAACAGAAATACGAAATTTAATTAACCAAATTAGCTACAAAATTAATCAAATCTATTTGCATATATATATATATACATATATACTATATACAAATATTAATAAATATACATTTGCATACTTGTACACAGCGTAGATAAAGCAGAAAAAGTTAGGAAACAATTTAAGATCCGCGAAACGTAATTAATCAATTAGGAAAGCTTAATAACAAAAAATAAAACACAGCCAAACACAGATAAACATTAATTACATTTTGCTGCTGTAAACAAAAAGCACAAAAAATTACAATTTTTAAA
This sequence comes from Drosophila mimica, assembly GCA_037043585.1. Classification (NCBI taxonomy): domain Eukaryota; kingdom Metazoa; phylum Arthropoda; class Insecta; order Diptera; family Drosophilidae; genus Drosophila; species Drosophila mimica. The sequence continues at coordinate 8,850,476 of JBAMBE010000579.1, forward strand.
ACAAACGTTACGAATACTCCTTTGATGTTTCATAACTCGCGTAACTGAACCGATTTTTATTGGGAATGGGGTTCTTGGCTGATGACAATTGGCGACAATTTTTATGCGCCAATCAACCTGGCCCATAAAACTTAACTCGATCCTGTAGAAACCAGGGAGCAGCACGTCTGGATAATTGCCATTGATCCCCTGACACATGGTCAAGTTGTACACACCCTTGGGAAATGGCATCACATTCTCACTTGTCAAATCCGGCAGGTTGGAGCAGGTACGGAAATTGCCGTAAATTACTTCAGAGTAGCACTTTCTAAGTGCCGTCTCGATGGGCAGCTTTTCAATGGCAAAGGGGAGTAATACGAAATCGAGGTCATGTCCAGTCGGACTGCGATAGACCTTCATCTCCATCTGTGATAGACAGAGGCGTTAACAAAGTCAAGTCACCAATGCATAATTCTATTAGCCACTCACCGTATCCGTTGGCTCAACATCATAGGCCCAGTTAAATGAGCCCGAAAAAAACCCACCACTGCGAGCAACGCGCTTAAATTGGGTTGACACCCCCATAAGGGTCTTATCCGAGGTGTAGCCGGAAAAGAACATCACATCGCAATGAAAATTGTACTAATACATATATATACTATATACTACATAAATATTCAACGGATTACTCACCTTGCACTCGCAACTCCCAAATATGAGCAGAAATAACAACGGCAACGTGAAGTAGGACATCATTAGTGGAGTACACTTCACAAAACTACTGGTTAGTTATGTTTCGAAACACAGACCATTTATAGCAAATGCTTATCTCGATCTTGGCTCTACTAATAATAGACGTGTAACTCAAATAATGAAATATGTTTAACAATTAGATTGGCTACTAATTACAGACACTTCAGATTTAATAATGAGAATTGTATTTCGGTTATTCTCTCTCTTTCTCTTTCTCTCTTTCTCTCTCCCTGTGCGGCAGTTGTCATTAATTTAGCATTGCATACTTTTTCGAGTCGATTAAATTTAAATGCAATTGTGAACAATAAATATTTGCAGCAGGCTGCATTTAAAAAGGCAGAAAGCCAATTGACCTGCTGATTATGTCGCTCGGAAATTTAATCAAATGAAAGCTAGAGGCAATTATGCTTTAAATACAATTAATTAATCATGAAACACACAACGCACACACACACACTGTTATTTACACACACAACTACTACTGATGTTATTTCAAGCGTGCAGAGTTGCTTTTTTCCGGGTTTACTGTTGTTGTTTGCTCCACAATATTAACATATCCTGCGTGTTTAAGTAACGCATAAAATTATATCCTGATTGAATTGACCAGCAGCGAGTCGCGTGCGCACGTAAAATATGCGAATTCCAATAAAGTTGCTAACGCTTTTATTATTGTTGTTACTCGCAGCACCAACCATGCCACATTCCTGCCCCACTCCCCACTCCCCCGACCATTGAATTTGTTGCCGCGTTAAAATGCGCGCCCACGCACATAAATCACGTGCGTGAATCTCTGCAGATGTGGATTTCGTAAACGGAAAATCAGCCGACGCAGTTTCTCTTATATATACATAAAAGCATATACATATATATATAAATAAATGTATATATATATATTTATATTCATGTGTGTGTGTGTATTAACGGCCTATCGGCTGCTGCATATCCGGCTGGACACCGGCTTCAGTTTTATTATTATGGTTGTTGCTACGACCGCTTTTCGCTGTTCTCTCTTCTTGTTGCTGTTGTTGGTGTTGCTGTTGTGCACACGTGTCAATGACAGCAGAGGACACATTTTCAGTGTCATGTTTAATTAGAGTGACACAAAGGTGCACAGCACAGCACCATTTGCACATCTGCTACGTTATTCATGGCGTACTCAATTAGTTGCCCCCTTGCATCTGATACACTACTTAAATACCCTAGTCTTTTTTTATTCAGTTGATTGGCACGTATTCTATATTTTCATATTCAAATTATTTAACCGATTGTCTAAACTATAAGATAATCAATGCATTTTTCACATCATATTTTCCATTTCACTCAGTTACAGTTTCTGGTTTGACTGTTTTTATTTTTCTTGCAGTTTAATGTTGGACCAAATGCCGTTTGAATTTATGCATTTTAAATATAATACAAATAAACAATTTGAATTTTTTATAATTTAATTTGTAATTTAATTTATTTTCTATTTATTATATTTTGTTATATATTTTGAACTGCTTTTAGCCCGCATAAAATAAATTGAATAAATATGTTTGCAAAGCTTATTATGCTGTCAGAAGACCAGATGACAACTGTGAGCCTTTAAATATGTTTGGTTTCAAAATAAGTAGAAAATTCGTATAATCCATTTTGATTTATCTGAAATTCACAATTATTGTATTTTATGTTTTTTATTTGCTTATTCACTCAATGTGAACTAAAAAGCGTACCGAGTTATATGAAACTAAATATGGTTTAAAAAATCAATATTAAAGTTATAAATTAAATGATATAAAATGAAGCGTGCACAACGAAACTAAAAATTAAAATAAGTTTTAAAAATATCTCATGTGAATATAAAATGGTCCACAATTTATTTTGAATATTCGGGAAAGCCAATATTAAAATTTTTGTAACTTAGTTAAAAGGAAAGTGAAACTTTAAGAAGAGATATAATATAAAGCGTGAGAGAAAATCATGTTTCCAAATACTTTTTAAATATTGTGACTAGATATTAGTTATTATTTAGAAAGACAATAGATATGAGGATAACTTCTCTGTTTGTCTATTTGTCATTTTTGCAGATGTCTTCGACTAGTTATGAGTAATATCAAATCGAACAGCTATATTATCCATCTAGGTTCCATAGTAACTAGATATATGACGATGATCTATCTTATCATCTTGGAGATTTCTTTTACCAACTGAGTAGTTATGGGGAATATTATTATATAATAGCTCCCATATTATCTGCAAGTGTATTTTTTATTCGACTTTCCTTAGAGACAGCTGTTGACTATTGTTTAATTATTTTTATTATTTAGTTACAGGGCAAAAGCGCATGATCACTATATATATGTGATGTACATTTATATTTATATTTATATATACATATATATGATTTCGTAGCAATTATGAACTCTTTGTGGTTGCCGCTTTTGCACTTTTCACACTATTTTTTTCGCCCACTTTACGTAAGTCAAACTTCTGCTGTTGGTTTGATTACAGTTACATGCAACATTGTGCTATTATTAAGCTAACAAAATGTGTTTGCCACTGAGAGATGGGGCGTGCATATGTTTATTAATGAATAATACAGTGGCATTAGTGGCGTGTTTTGTTGTTGTTTTGGCCACCGTTTGGGGCGTTGCGCATACGTCGCGTGTGCCATCAATTTGATTTTAAAGTGCACACATTTTGTTTCGCTTTTCTTTTTATTTTTTTTTTATGATCATTTTTTTTTTTATTTTTTTAAATCGCATTGAAAATGTCGTGGGCCAAGCCGAAGCCTAGCAAAAGTGACGGTACATTTCTTATCATTTAAAACGCATAGCGAGCCGTTTATGGCTCGCTTAAAGCCCAGTCGAGAGGGCAAATACCCAGACAACAGGCCAACAGCCCAGAGGCGCATTTATGCAATGAGGAGGGGAGGCAATAACAAATCACAGCAGAGCACTGGGAAGCGTCGGCCCAACGCAATCCCAGCTCGAGCTCAAGAGCTGCCAATTGAGTACGATGATGGGGCACGCAAACTGCTGCAAGCACACACACACAGACACACACAGAGAGAGCGACAACGTTGACAGTTCCGCATATTCCCCATGCCCACAGAGTGTCTGCCCCTGATGCCATATGCCATATGCCATATGCCATCTCCCAGAACGACTTGCTGCATGCCTCTCTGTCATATATGCGCAAATTAGTCGTTAGTCGACATTTGAAACTCACGATGCTGTTGCCGTTGCGAAGCGCGAGTTTAATGACTTTGGCGTTAGATGTTGCTCTTGCTGTTGTTGTTGTTGTTTCTGTTGCTGTTGCTGTTGCTCATGTTGTTGTTGTTGTTGTTGTTGTTGCTGATGAGGCGCACGATAATGGCCCATGATGGTCGCGTTCTTGTCAAAGTCAACGCAAAATGGCAACATTACTGAGAGGGCAATGTAGTCTGGGAGAGGGGAGCTGTGTGAGTGGTGTGGGGGGGGATATATAGGGGTATCTCAGTTCAGGTCTAAGGTATTAGCCTCAACCGGCAGTTTCATACACTTCAATGCACCTCCATAGTTCCGGCTGCGTTTCAGTATTCAGCATGCACCGTAAAAAATGCAGTTTAATTTGCAGAAATTTTGAAAAAAAAAATGATAAATATTGAAAGTTGCTGCTGCATGAAAATCAAGTCAATATTTGAGTGAATAGAACTCTTTTCTATTCAATTTCAATAAAGAAGTAGATAATACATTTATTATTATTATTTTTTTTTTTGAGGCATTTGAATAAATACCAAAAGAATTCACAATTGAAGCTGAAAGTGTAGTTGTTTAACTATAATTCCATAATTCACTCTCAATATAAAGTGCTGTTGGTATTTAACAATGTAATCTAGATTTTAATATAGATATTAAAATATTACTATTAAATATTATATTAAAATTATACAGACTCTTCTAATATACTTCTATAAACTTGCACTTGCCACAACAAAATTAGTATTTCAGATTATAATAGTAACTTAATTCAGCCAACTATCTCTCAAGTAACTTAAACGAAATAGACAAACAAGCATAATTAAACCCATATTTGTTGCAGTGTATAAACATAACTATCTCTGCGAAGACGAGTACTCGCATAAGTATAGCATAATTAGCAAGTCGCTGGCTTATGTTGCAACCCCCTCTCTCGGTTCTTACGCACTGAGTCGTAACTGTGGCAACTGCAACTGCAACTCCAAACGTATTGTCAGCATGTATTTCCTATGCTTAAGGGTTCCTTGACTCCTCGACGACTTTTGAGTTGTGTCTTCCAGTGTCGACTGCATTTAATTTCACTTGCTCTGCAGCGACTGACGAACCCCACGTCGATCTGATCTCTGTGAGTGTGTGTGTGCAGGTGAATCCCCCCCCCCCTCCACCTCCTAAATCCCACTCCAACTCAATCTCACATGTGATGCAATCAGCTCGAGTTACACACACGCAGTTGCACTTCAGCGGAATTACGCGCCAAGTTCTGTGACTTTTGTGCATCTAATGAGCTTCTAATGTTTGTCCAACCTAATGAAACTTCTGGCTTAGCCGGGCTTAAATAGTCATGTGTGTTTGTGTGTGTGTGTGTGTGTGTGTTTGGCAAAGTGGCATAATCATCTACTGCAAGTTGTGATTTGACATAATTTTGGAGTTTTGCAGCTGCCACAAAACTCCATTAAGTCGACTAATAGACACTTTTCTATCAAAGCAAAAAAAAACGCTTTCTTCGGCCAGCAAACTAAGCCAAATCTTTGCTCATGTAATTGTTGCAAGTTTGTTTTTTTTTTTATCTGTAACAACTTTGCAATTGCAGTTTCACTTTCTATGCACCATGCCGAGGCGACACTTGCAATGAAAGTGCATTTTTTATATTTTCTTTCGTTTGCTGCTGTTTTTTATGCAGCTGTTGTATTTTTGCCAAGTTGAAGTGTCGTTAACCCAATTTGAAAGCATTTGGGCAAAGCAGCGCCATGCAAATGCAACTTGTCTCGAATTTTTCTTCTTGCTGCGTTTTTTTTTTTTTTTTGTCATTGTGGCACTGAGACAACTTTTGCTTTCGCTGGCCAACTAGCCAGCAACAACAACAACAACAAGCCGCATCGAAACGAAACCAGTTCAAAAAGTTTGTTAACAGGCTAGGTTTTTTTTGTCTTGTTTTTTTTTTTTTTTTTTGATTTGTTCGATTGCAGCATAGCATACAACATACAACATAAAAAAGCGTCGCTGACTCAACTTCAGGTTTTATCTATGCCTCAAGTTGTTGCTGCTGCTGTTGCTGCTGTTGGTCGTTTCTCATATTGCACCAATTAGTTGAGTGCTGGACTCTCTATCTCTCTCTTTCTCTCCCATTTATGTGCCTCGTCTCGGCAATTAAGTTGGTAATTTTATCATGAACTTTGCATCTGCTCTCTCTGCTTTTTGGTCAAGTGCAGACACACACACAACACACAGCTTATGCACCATAATTGCTGCAGGCCTTGAGGCGTTTCGTTCTGGCCCGGCTCTTATATGCCTGCCAGCAACATTGCTGCAAATAATTTAGTGCAATTTGTCTTGGCCAAATAAAAAAAATCATAAAATAAACTTTAAAAATCGCATAAAAAGGTTGTGTGCTGAGCCAAATGCATCCGTCCCCCTCTCTTAAATAATTAAAGCTGTGCAAGCAAATACATATGTCACTTTTGTCTAGACTTGGCCATAAATAATGTAAGCCTGGCCCCACTGTGCACTGTGGGCATTGAGGTTGCGGCGGCGCCTGCTGTTAGGCAGCAATTTTTGCAGCCATTTTTGGTAAAGCACTCGAATGTTGAATCAGTTGCAAATTGCATACGTTGGTCAAATGGGCTCGAAAGAGCTACTCTTCTTGCAACATAGTCCCCTCTCCTCCCCTCCTCCTATTGGCACCACACACTCCACACTGCACTTGGCCCAGTTCAACGCCGAAGCGATTCAAAAGCGTTAAGAGTGCGTTTTGTCCATATAAATACAGTTGCGGTCAAAATAATAAAATCGCTGCCTCTAAAGATATTTCGAAACCTTTTTAAAATCTTCAATATGATGAAGGATTTCTTGGATTTATTTGGTTTCTCTTCTGGGAATGTTTTAAAAACTATTATTTTGCAAATAATCATATCTTGTTTCTATAAATATGGGAAAGCTGAGAAAACTTCATTTTTATTCCACTTCGCATATAATGACAAATTTAAATATGTGAAAATGATTATATTTAAGAAATTTAATTTATTTTGATAATAAATTTTCTAGCTCTGCTCATTTTTAATGGTTACTTAACTTCAGTATTGATTGCTTGCACTTAAATAAAATGTTCATAAAAAACATGCTGGCCTTATTTACCTTTCTTGTGAAGGAGGCACTTAAAGTGCTCGGCAATTTGCAGCAAAAGTGTAAAATAAATTGGCAAATATTATTCGAATATGAAAGGAAAATGAAATTGATATGCAGCTATTGCAACTCTGGGTTCGAATTTGAGGTGGTCTTTTGTGTGAGACTTGATTTCTGCCAATTTGTATTGCAACATGCATATTTAAATACACATTTCGATACACATGTATATATATATATATATATATATATATATATAGAGAGTGCTGCACTTAAATCGCCTGCCATTTCATATTCAAAATCGAGTGCCATTTTTAGTGGCCTGGCAAATGTCAAAAAGTCACAACGATGTTTGCTTAAAGCGTTAAGCATTGCCAATAAATTCTGTCTCAATCAATAAGGCAAACTAGCAAGTCAGGAATCAGGATTTATACACACATGCACACACACACACACACACACAAATCGTTGGCGACTTTCTGTCGCTGCGTCTTCTGACGTTGGCGTTAGATAAATTCTTCCCTGGCTATGCACACTCCATAAGTGTGTGTAGCAAATGGTGTGCCAAACTGACAGCCAACTCAATTGCTGTATAAAAATACGAAATTTACACAAATATGCGATGCACACACATACACATACACACACACACACACACTTACACATGCCTCTTTGCCATTGGCTATGCCGGCCTGTCAAACGCGTATCTTATCTTCATTTGCCAAGCGACCAGAGCCGCATTGAACTCCAACTACTCGTAAATATTTGTTGCTGTCTCTTGTTGGTGTTGCTGTTGCTATTTTCTGTTGCTGCTGTTGTATCTGTATCCGCATCCGTTGCTGTATCTGTATCTGTAACTTGGCATTCTTTCTATTAGCTGCCTGCTGGCTGCTGGCTGCTTTCTGCCCGCTGCTCACATCGGCCTTTGTAGCTTGTCCGAAATCATTTGGGCTATTTAACTTTTAAGACTAATTAATTACGAAACGACGAAATGAGCACTGTCTGACCGTAGAACGAACTGAAGCTGCAGTATTCTGTGTTGCATGCACTGCGAGAAAAATAATAGATCCAATAGAGTTCAGTTTGCACAGCAAATGAGATATATTTGGTTTGTTAGCGTGAATCCGAGTCGAGGGTGTAGTTAACGACTCGTTTATAAGACATTATTTAAATTGGTAAGTCATAATTTGGTAAATTAACTAATAAATATATATCCAGAACCCATTAAAAGTCATAATAGAAGGAACCATCTACGACCTTATAAGATATATATATTCAGGAGGAGCATCAAAAGTCGAGTCAATTTAGCCAAGGCAGTCTGACCATCTGTATAAAAGCCAAACTTAGAGACTATTACTGCAAATGACTTCAAATTAGGAGAATAAATTTTCAGATTAAGTTTATTTCATTTTATCGAAAACTGCAACCGTTTTTCGAATATCCTTTTTATATGTCAACTATAAAACTTTCATTTATAGGTCATAAGAAATAAGAATTTTCGTAGGCAGCAGAAGCTGTTTCCATTTTTAAATTTTTTACGTAACTTTCAGAATTATTTCATAAAATAAATTTGGTTTTTGCTTTTTGCAAGTGCAGGCAGAGCTGGTTCTGAGAAAGCCTTAGAAACGTGTGGCAAGAAAGATTCAACGCCATAGCTGTTATTTTCCCTTTTTCTTTAGCTTTCCGCTTTCCACTTTCCGCTTTGCTACTTGTTGTTGTTGGCGCTTTTTAATTACTTGGCTCGTCGTACGGCAAAAGTCAAGTCGAGTGGCCAAAACCCTGACGTCTATGTCGATGTCGATGTCGAGTCGATGTCGGCTTCTTGCTGTGTGCGGTTAAAAGTTAAGCCTGTCCGGGCAGCTCGCTTCTAACTAGCCATGGCCAATTCGTAGCCCTTTGCCCAGCACTCTGCAACCCCCCTCTGCCCCATTTCCCATTCGTATCAGATGCGTGTCGCGTTCTGTGTGAGAATTTTCTGTTTTACACGGGACGACGGGTTCATGAACTTTAGCTCCAGCTCATTAAAGTTTTAGGATGCGCCTCGTTCTGAGTGATTTTAAGTAGCAGTCAAGTGAAAATCGGTAGCCACAAAAAAGAAAAACACAAACATTTATGTGCACCAAAGTGGTCATAAACATTTTACGTATATGAGCCTTGAAAGTGTTCTTGCTTTGTCCCATTGTCTTGGGGCTATCTTCAACATAGTGTTCTAAATTTGAGTGTAATACGTAGATTAATGAACGGATGTGGTTTGTTGTTGTTTTTTGTTTCAGTCTTTTTAGGTTCACTTGACCAAAAATTCAAGTATCTTAACTTGAATATTTATTTATGTATATGTGCATAATTTTTAATAGCTTTCGGTTTTTTGTGATTTTTGGCAATTTTTGTGATTAATTTAGATGGCAGTTTGTTAATTAAAAAACGTCGACACAAGCGCAAAAACAAACACGTCAATTGCCAGATTGCCTGATTGAGAGATTGAGCCATTCAACTTGAACTCGGCTATTAGGCAAACGAGATTTTTGAGTTGATGTTGCTTGGGCAGCTTGGGCAATAAGCTGATGTTGCTGTTGTTGCTGTTGCTGTTACTGCTGCAGTCTCGGCCATCACTCAATTAACAGTTGCACGCACCTCGCCCCAGCAACGAAAGCTGCCACGAGGCAATGAACGACGCCAACGCCAACGTAATTGCTCAGACGACAACAGCAACAACAACAACAACAACAACAGCAGCAACAAAGCAGCAGCAACAGCAGCAGTAACCAAAAACTTGCCCAAAAGCTTAACTGACCGCTTTACTCCTCTTCAACAGCAAAACAACCACAACCACCTTCACTTCACCTCTTCCTACACTCAGCGAAAATTAATAGACCTGAAATATGGAAAATGGTCTTACTTTCTGGCGCCTAGCGCAACTCATCTTATTCTTCAGAGAATATATTTCTAAAGAGTACCCTGCTCAGACTCGACTTTTGAATTTATTTGAAAATATGTCTAATTTAAATGTTTTGATTTTTTCTATTTTATTTTGAATTTTAGTAAATATTTTTTATGTTTTAGATTGCTTAGGATTCCTAATCATAATTTTCTATTTATCATAATTATTTCTAAAAACCAGAATATTTCATTCTGTGCTGATTTCTAAATATTCTGTGGATTTATTTTATTTTTTCCGAGTGTACTGCCCACTCACATAATTGCAGAAAATGGCTGCGATTAGCGTTTAATCAATTTCAGAGTTGCTTGTTGTGTTTCTCGGTTATAAATATACATATACATATATATATATATACATATATATATAGATATATGTATTCTTGAGCGCAATCGTAAACTGGCTCAAGGTCTGGTTTCGTTGCGGTTGCGTGCGTAGCCAGCCACACAGATACAGATGCAAAGCTTGAGATACACATATTAAGATACAGATACAAAGATACAAATAATATGTATGGCATAATGGTTAACGTATGTGTAACGGCCTCCTCGCAAAGCGGATCACAGTCGCTTTGGGTTGTTTGTAATAAATGCGTTGGCATCGCGTCGACTCTGATTTGCGAGTTGTTTGAGTTCATCAACTGCGAAACCTTGTCGCCAGCAAACTTGTTGCCCTCTTCCTCTCTCTCTAAGATTGGCTGTCTCTCTCTATCGCTCTCTGTCTCCTTGGCTACTGTTAACTGTGTCCATAATACGTAGGACACAGTAGCTTCTACTTCTGTTGCTATCGGCCAGTAGCCACAATCATTCTTCCAAGCATCCGCTGCGGTCTTTAGGAATTTAAATATATATAAATATTATACATATATATATTATATATTATATATATTTATATATGTGTTAAATATTAGAGCTTATTTGTGTGTGTAGCATTTTTATGGCATTCATTACTTGAACGCTTCATCTTGTTTTCTCTTTCGCTTTGTGTTTGCTTTTAATTATCAAATCATCACATGATCATTACACACAACTGACAAAAGTGATGACGATGATGACGATGATGATGATGATGATGATACCACGCTGAGAGCATTTCCCTTTTGGCCATTTGTTGCGGCTGCGGCTGCTGCTGCTGCTGTTGTTTAAAGTAATTATATTTTACATATAATAATTTTATGTTCTCGCTGCTCGCATTTACAAGCAGCATTTCCGACTTTTGCATTGACTTAATTTTAATTTTTGCAATTAAATTAAAGTGTGATTTATATTTTTAAGTGATTTGTTATTTTTAAAGTTTAAGTTATTGGACATGTCTCAAAGCACTTATTGCATTTTCCATGCAATTTGTCTCAGTTCGGATTAGATTTTCACCCAAAAAGCCTCATCTGTTATGCACTAATCCAATTGCAGCCCTTTTACTTGAGATTCAGCTTCAGCGCCATAAATCAGTGAATCAAATGCTTCATTGTTATCGCAATCTAAATTCACTTTTTGGAGATGCGGAGATGCGACTGAGGAGGCCTCAGCCTCAGCCTCAGTTGAGAGCCTTTCACCTTTCAAATTCAATTAACTGCAAGCGAATGCCAAAAAAGCCAATCACCCAAAAATTGTAAAACGAATTGCAAAGCGTGGGATGCTCTCTTCCCGTTTTTGTTGTTGTTGTTGTTGTTGTTGATGTTGCTTTAACTGTTGTTTTTGTTGCTGCTTGCTGCTATCCAAATATTTGCCATCAACATTTTTGTACGCTAATTTCCTTGGTAAATTTCGGGCTGACATCACGCGCGCAACGCATAAAGAAGGGTAGGCTGAGGGGGAGGGTACGAGTGAGTGGCACGATAGACATTTCAAACAAATAAAAAACCCAAATTGTTGCACCAACACAAAAGGAAGAAGAAGCAGCAACAACAGCAGAAGCAGAAGCAGCAGCAATAGCAGAAGTTGCTCAAATTTCGTCACATATTTTTGCGTAAATTGCCGGAAAATCGCAAATCATTGCAGATAAACATCGAAGTCAAGAAACGAACAGAAGCCAACCAAATATCGAACAATGTTAAGCAAACACTCAAACAGGCACACACACCACACACACACACCATACATACACACACAAATTTGGCAAGTTGTGTTTCCGCTTGCGCAAGAAACGAAGCCAAAAAATAAAAAAATGAGAGTGAAAAAAATGCAGGGTTGGATAAAAGAAGAAAAAAAAAAGAAAAATGCCGACAGTTCAAACAGACAAAACGTCTGGCGGTCGGTGGCGGCACAGTGCTGCGGTGTTGCCACCGCCTGTTGTCGAACTCAATGATGCCACTAAGCGTTGCCCCAAACAGCGGGCGTTGCAAGTGTGACAAGGGCAGATGTGTTTTTTTTTTTGGCCAACAAAACTGCATGAATCGCATGCAGCGTAAAACGTTTTCGCCACGCTTCAATTGAACTTCTGCGAGGGGGCTGCAGCTATAGCATAATATATATATAGATATATAGATAGACAGACAGACAGACAGACAGTCAGACAGTCATTCAGGCAGTCGTCGTCGTCATCTTCATTTCCGCAACTTTGAGCGTCACAACTCGCTGCATTTCTCTTGTTGCTGATCTTTTTTTCGTTGACTTTCTGATTCTAGCCAGAGATGTTTTAGCCTTGTGGTTGTCTACTGCAAATAGCCAAATTTTAGCCACATTGTGATTTTATTCCTATTCGAATTTTGTTCTCTTTTCTATACTGTAATCAAATTTGGAAATTATTTGGTAAGCAGCTGCTGGTTGCAGCCGGAGCTGAGATTTTTGGGGCAACGTTTCGCTCCGTTGGCCGAGTTGGATTTTAATTTGTATTTAGACGCAGCTGCTAAGCCAAAGCTCTGCTGCTGGTTGTTGGCTGTTGGCTTTTGGTTGTTGGCTGCTTTCCAGCTCACTTCACTTGAGTTGAGTCTTCTAAGCAAGTTGACTTTGGCTGGCCATAAAATTGAATTTAGTTTGATTGCATTTGATTGTAGCTTATCAGATAGCGGGGCAACAACGATTTATGCATCGTTAAGTTTTTAGCACAGCTGACAGTTGCTGGTTGCTGGTTGCTGCCAAGGCAAAGTTAAAAATGCTAAGCATTTGCATAATGTGGCAAGCTGCCTGCTCAAGTTGTGGCACAGCGAGTCAAGGGAATCTCTTGAATTTAATTTGATTTTAATTAAGTTTATGCAAAAGACGCAACGTGCAACTTGCTACGTCTTGGTGATGCCACGTCTCCAGGCATCTCTGATGAACTGCTGACAAGCCGCAACGTGTGCCACACACACACATGTGTGTGTGTGTGTGTGTGTGTGTGTGTGTGTGAAAGGGCCTTGGGGCATTGCATGTGGCAGTCACTCAGTCATTTAGTCACTCAGTCAGTCCGCTTGCCATTAGGGAAGCTGCAGCCAAGAAAGAAGTGAGAAATGAGAGAGCATTAAAAAATTGCTCTCACTTTGGTCTATTAATGATAATTCACACGGCACTGGCTGCCTCAAGTGTTTTGTCGTTAAAAACTTTGCTGCGCTAATTGCACCTGTTATTTCCAAGCTGAACTAAACACAATTTTCGCTTTTTTCTATTTTAACCGACTTTGCCAGCTGAGGCATAAAGCTGGCAACTACTTGGCTAACTGCTCGCCTTATCGGCCTACATCCGGCAATCGGCAATCGGCAATCGGCAACCGGCAACTGCATCTGGACTTGAGTTTCTGGCCCTGACATGATGCGTTTTGTAAATGCATTGATTGTTTGTTGATGTTGCATTTGTTGCTGAGCGAATGTTTCGCACAAGATTTTCACGGCTCGCTGCACAATTAAAAGCTGTCAAATTTTGTGCTTTGCTGTTTACAGTGCGCCTCCCCCCTCCCCCTCCCCCTTTGCACAATACCGCCATAATAATTTTCACAATTCAGATATCAAATCTCGAATGCCTTTTGATTGTCGTCGCTCTTTTGCACAATTTCAGGCAGCAATTTTAAAATCATTTTCACACACGAATGCATTTCACAATTCGTATTTCGCACTTGGGCCCGGAAATGTTTTTGACGGCCCAAACCTACCCCGACGCCCTCTTCCCCCACCCCACCAATAAAGAAACCCCCACCCAGTCAAGCGATAATGAAGCCCCCAATAGGCGTGCAATCAAGCAAAGTTTTGGTTTATCTTTTTCAATAATAATCGCTTTGCGTGTGCAGCGCCATTCAATTGTGCAAAGATTACAATAAACGTGCCCAAAATGAATGGCAAAAAAAAAAACACGTTAATAAATACATAAATTCATAGTATAAATTATTTAGTATAGGCTATCTTGTGTCGACACAGCAAAAATAATAATATTATTAATTTCGATTTATTTATTTGCAGCAGCTGAGCAACCTCGACTAGTGCAACAAATATATATCTGAGGTAAGCAACAATTGCAACAATCTCACGTAATGTTTTCTGTTTGCACTATTTAAGAGCATTATCAGCTTACTTTATGATTATAACTTGCAACACTCAACACTCATTGCTCGTTAAGAGCTGCCCCCAATCAGATAATATGCAAATGTGTGTTTTTAGTTAATATTTAAACAAGTAACTAAGATTTGTTAGATATTTTGTTGGCTGAGGTCAGCGCTGAGCTACATTGTGATTAACACTTGTGGGTTGCAGTGTGGCAAGCAGCGACCGCAAGGCCAATCAAAGCGCCATTGAAACGGAAACGGAAGCGACAAGTCAAATGGAAGTCGGTCGCAGGAAATGAGGCACACTCAAGTGGCACACCAACGCGCAGGCGGCAAAGTGACCGCAAATTAGCGTGCAGCAAACGCTAGACTCTCAAAGATTTCTGATTAATTTTTAAATATAAGCAGTGACGAAAAAATTTGTGAGAAGAGCACAAGGTTGGGGGAAGGTGGCATCGCTGCAGATGCAGTTGCAGCTTGCCGCTTGCCGCATGCCGCTTGCCACTGCTTAAATGAACACCGCAATGAATGTGCGCCGCATGACAAATACGTAAAGTTTCTTTTGAAATTAAGCAGCATTTGCTGCCAATTCTTAACTACATCAGCGACAAACTTTGTCCTCTCGCACTTGCTCAACTCGTCGCCAGAGTTGTCTCTCCTCCTCCTCCTCCTCAACGCTCAACGTAGTTTTTTCCGGCTCCTTTTTTGAGGGCTTCCTTGGCTTCCTTGACTCAGCTGTCAGTGCTCACTGAGTTTTTGTACACTCAGAATACATAATTGACTTAATTATAGGAAAAACTGGAAATGTTCTAATCTTAAGAGAAAATAAAGACAGAAAGTCTTATTTCTAGTTTTCAGAAATAATTGATTTAAAAATTATAGAAGACATTTTTTAAGGAATAAATGCTTATTTTTTAAAAACACTAATATTTAATAATATTAGCAATAAAAGTTTTAAACTAACAAGAAGTTCTGTCTTATAGAAAAGTGTTGATTATAAAAATTTTCTATTTTGAGAATATGTTTCCTAATTCTAGAAATTATTTTTCAATTCTACAAATGCAAAAATTCTATTCTATATTTTAGAAACATGTACTCAGGAAAGAAAATAAAACCCCTGGTCTTTAGAAAGACACAATTTTTCCTTTTTACAAGAAACTTTTTGAATAACAAGTTTTGTAGAATGTAGTTAATTTTTTTCTGAGTGTAGCCTGGCCTGGGTGCTTGCTCATTTCAAACTTTTGACACAGAAACTAATTTTGGCAAGCGGGTGCCGCCAACCGAGCAACCAGGCAGCTTCTGGGTCCTCAGTACTTGGCTGCTGCTGCTGCTGCTGCTTCTGGCTGGTTGTTCCTGTTGCTGGTGTTGCTGTTGCTGCTGCTGCTGCTTTTTAGAGATCTTCTTCTTCTGTGCATTTGGTGGCTTTTCATTCTTTTGCTGATTGCAATATTTCATTGCCTTTGCGGTTCGTGTGTTGCATACTTTTTCAACTGCGCTGAGGTTTGCCTTAATTAATTGCTATCCCCCCTCACAACCAGCCCCGTCCCACCTTTGGTAATCCCCGATGCTACTTTCATTTCCGTTCTCAGGAGGAATCCAAGTGGCAGCTTTCCTTTTTGCGACGGGCAGCGATTGTCGCCTTTGCCAGCTGCATTTTTCGAATGTCGCCTGCATTTTATAGTGGCTTTGCCAGCCATCGAGTGGCACTTTAATTGCCATTTGATTTTATTCACTCACCCCCCCTTTCCATCTTTACATTGTGCAATTAACGTCGAACGGGCTGTCAAATCAACGCCGCATATCAAATTTCATGATTTACGGCATTTTGATTATGCGATAAGTTTTTCACGATGTTCTCTGCTTGATGTGCTCCCAGATTGTTCTCCGTTATGGTCAGCACTCAAACAGATATAGATATATCTACAGATATAGACACATATCAATTGGCACTGCCGGAAGAGTTATTGACTATGAGCAGAAACAACCACAGAGAACATTTCTCTGTTTTTCTTCTTCTTTTTTTAATTTCAATTCGTTCTTGAGTCACACAAATAAAAGTCAGTTTTCCACAAAATACAGAATTCCCTAAATTACATTTGTTAGCTGGAAATCCAGCACAGCTCAACGTGGCCAACATTGAGTTAAATTCTTTTAAGCTACAATCTTCCACTAGCCAACAAATTCAACTACGAATGTTTTAATTTCGACAAAACTCTCTCAGGCACAAACACACACACACACACACACCTCTATATGCGAGTGTATGTGTGTGTGTGTGTGTTTAAAATGCAAATAATTTGCTTTGAAATAAAGCCATTAAATGGGACCAAAGCCAGGCAAAGCCAAGAATATCAGTTTCAAGAGTTGCTCTTCTGGAATGTTTGCCATCATATTTCTGACCAAAAACTGTGTGTGTGTTGTGTGTGTGTGTGGTGTGTGTTGTGTGGGCGTGGCATGGAGAGAGTGTGTTGAATGAGTAAAAATTATATTATGCTGTCGATGAGTGGTGCATGGTGGGAAAGCATTTACTTGCAACTGCAACGAACGATGACCAAAACGGCGCAAAGATTTGCACGAATTGCATATAGTAAAAAATTAGCAATTTAAATGTGCATCTTTCAAAGTCAATTTACAATGAGGAAAAGCAAAAATTAAATGCTACTCAACTCACGTGGCTAAAATAAAAAAAGCTAATAATGCAAATGAAAATGCCAAATGTGAATGGAAACTGAGAAATGGGAAAATGACAGCAATGAACAAATGAGCAATTGAAACGATGAGTTGATTTCAATTCAAATTTGCAAAAATTTCATTCACTTTTATTTGAAAGCAAACGTTGCTTTTATTTCTCTTTTTTATATCTGCTGCAATTTGCCATCACATCAGGGCAGAGGAGGGAACAAAGGGCGGGGGGGTGGCCAGAAATGGAGGCCAATTGTATTTTCAATAATTTTTAGCAGCAGTGCAGCAGCAGCAGCAACATCATATTTTTTTATGGCTGCCTGCAGATGCTTCTGCACTAGATACTCTGTCTATAAATTTTTAACTACGAGCTGCCTTCAATGCAATTACTTTTCAATCTTTCTGCCCTTCACAGTCCCAGACGAGGCAGACACAAGGGTGTCCCTGTCTCTGTGTGGGTGTGGGTGTGTGTGTTTCTGTGTGTGTAGTTGAACGCGAAAATTGCTTATTTCAACATTCAAGTTGTGAAAAGTTGGACGGCTCGTTTTCGTTTCGTTTCGCTTCGTTTCGTTAGATTTAAAAAGCAAAAGTTTGCCATAATTTTTGCAAAGAGAGGTTCATCACTTTCTTCTTTCCACCACAACCCTCCACCCCACCCCTCTCTCTTCAGCCCTTCAAGCTTACTTTTGCCACTTTTTGTGTGGGAAAAAAGTGGCTTGAACTTTGTCTTATTTGATCTAGAAATTGACATGATTGTTTATGTAAAAGAGCGAAGAAAAAAATAGGCGAAAAAAATTGGCATGGAAATGAAAACTTGCTCTTGGAAATATCAGCGACACTTTTCATCCAACTCTGCTGCTGCTGGTGCAGTTGCAAAAAGTTTATCTTGTGATTTAAAACTGAAAACTGTTTTAACTCCTGCATAGAAAATGAGAAAAGACATAAATCGGGCCGGATTACAGAGCTTAGGCCATAAGCCAAGAAGCTGCCGGAATATACAAAAAAAGAAATGATATCTTACGGAATTGAATTTATTCACAATTTTCATGTGGCATAGTTTGCACGGCTCGCCTCAGCTTTGGCAGGCTGATCATTAATGAAAAACTGACGTTGCAGCAGCTGCTCGGCAAACTAATCCTTGGCAGCCGTTAGTTACCCTTTTGTGGCCAGCCAGGACATCATCTTGCAGTTGCTTGTCAGCTGCTTGGGAAAATACTTGGACGATACAGAAGCTGCTGCCGAAGATGATGCTGATGCGTCTAATCTTTTTATAGGTCAGAGGCGATTTTTTTTGCAGGAGTCGCTGCCGTCGCCTGGAGCGGATTAGTGATCGGATTAAGAATGAAAATGTTTGCAAAATACGAAAACTTTATGGCCAGCAAGCAGATTAAGAATGAATTGTTTTTTATTGCGGCGACACAAGTCAAGATTGGTGCACCCGACAGGTAGGCACCGAATAGGATAGGTAGACCAGGCCACAGAGCGTCTCTCGCAATGACCTAAAAAGAGGACTCAACAGGCAGTCAGACAGGCAGGAGTGGCAGGTAGTGGGTGTCAAGTAACCCTCTCAGTGTATAAAAAGTCAAGTCAGCGCTGTGTTGACCATCAAACACAAAGCAAACACAGAAGCAGCAACAACTGCATCAACAGCAGCAGGAGCAGCAGCAGCAGCAGCTAAATTGTGGCACGATCCTTGGCAACGCATATCGGAAATTCCAATCAACAGCAATCAAGTCCTGCAATTGCTGTACATTCAACTGCAACATGCCACGCTATCAGAAGCTTATCAACGAAACCGACTCGGAGCAACAACAACAACAACAAAAGCAGCAGCCGCCACCAAATGTTGGCTATCATCTGTATTTGTATCGCGAGCAGTTGGCTCGCCGCAAAGTGGAATATATGCGACTCTCGAAAGCCAAGTATTTCATCACCGAAACCCTGTTGGCCAAAACAGTGCGCAATCTGAAGGGTTGCAGCCTCGACGAACTGAAGACGGTCAACAATCAGATTGTATTCAAGCACAAGTTGCGCCACCAAATTCATCGTCTGCGCAAACTACAAAATCTTGGCATTCGCAATGCCAATCCCCACATGGAGAGCACCGAATTGTAAGTGGTCGGAATCAAGGATTCAAGGAGCAGCAGCCCCCGTTTGGGCTATGACCTGAGCATAGCTTACAGCGTTTTTCGGGGCAACATCATCGATTAGTTTTTAGTGGCGGGCACATCTTAAGAAATATATTCCTAATTAGTTTAAGTTAATTATTATAAAGCAAGAACTGTTGCTTGTTTTCAATTTAACTTCAAGACTTGTTCAACAGTTCAACTTAAATAAATATATATGCATATCCAAGTACATAAATGATTTATATTCTGCCTAAATAAACCTCATCAAGCTGGCCGTCATTCAAAAAAACTCATTCAAACTCAAACGCATTCACAAACACTCAGCAAATGCAACCTCAAACTATGGTCACAGTTTGACAGGCATTTGCGGCGGCGACTAATTGAGTTCTCTAACATTTTGACATGTGTCAAATGAAAGTCGCCCAACTGCCAAGAAATGTCAAGTCCTCCTTCGTCCTGGCCCGCACCGACCCGCTCCCCCTCGACCCATCATTCCACGACGAGAGCACTTTCTGCCACTTAATTTATGCACGATTTATGTGCTTTGAACTCTTGCATCGATTGCAAATGGTTTGCTTTCGCAATTTTCATTTTTTTCAAAAAGGCAAGCCACTTAAAGTGGGCGTGGCCATGTATTTGTATTAACATATATTTATATGTAGATTCCAAAGAACATACACAGTATGGGGCAGCGAAAATAGGTTTGAGCAAGGATTTTTATCACAGCCAGAATCTCGTTTTTAACTTTAAATGTGGCTTGGTTTGAGAGGTCAATCAATGATCAAGTCCATGCTTTTCGAATCGGACCAGATTTAACGAAATTATGAATAAGAAAATCTCAGATCCATGTTTATATCAAATTTTTGAATTATAATTTTGACATGATTTCGAACCAGAAACCCATGCTTTTAAAAATGCGTTGAGTTTTGACGAAATTATGGCTCGACCTATGACTATAATTTCGACTTATTTTCCGACTCAAAATTACATTTTTAACTTTAAATGTACGATTGATCTAGAGGCCAAACCATGATTAAAACTCCCTTGCTTTTGAAAATGCGTTGAGTTTTTACGAAGTTATGGCATTTTGCAGGTTCGATCTATGCCCATATGCCGATTTTCGATTTTCGGACTATAATTTTGACTTATGTTCCGACCCAAAATTGCGTTTTCAACTTTAAATGTACGATTGATCTAGAGACCAAACTATGATTAAAACGCCCTTGCTTTTGAAAATCCGTTGAGTTTTGACGAAGTTATGGCATTTTGAAAGTTCGACCTATGACCATATGCCGATTTTCGATTTTCGGACTATAATTTTGACTTATGTTACGACCCAAAATCACGTTTTCAACTTTAAATGTACGATTGATCTAGAGACCAAACTATGATTAAAACGCCCTTGCTTTTGAAAATCCGTTGAGTTTTGACGAAGTTATGGCATTTTGAAGGTTCAACCTATGCTCATATGCCGATTTTCGATTTTCGGACTATAATTTTGACTTATGTTCCGACCCAAAATTGCGTTTTCAACTTTAAATGTACGATTGATCTAGAGGCCAAAATATGGTTAAAACGCCCTTGCTTTTGAAAATCCGTTGAGTTTTGACGAAGTTATGGCATTTTGAAGGTTCGACCTATGCCCACATGCCGATTTTCGATTTTCGGACTATAATTTTGACTTATGTTCCGACCCAAAATAACGTTTTCAACTTTAAATGTACGATTGATCTAGAGGCCAAAATATGATTAAAACGCCCTTGCTTTTGAAAATCCGTTGAGTTTTGACGAAGTTATGGCATTTTGAAGGTTCGACCTATGCCCACATGCCGATTTTCGATTTTCGGACTATAATTTTGACTTATGTTCCGACCCAAAATAACGTTTTCAACTTTAAATGTACGATTGATCTAGAGGCCAAACCACGCTTAAAAATCCCTCGCTTTCGAAAATCCGTTGAGTTTTGACGAAGTTATGGCATTTTGAAGGTTCGAACTATACCCATATGGCCATATGCCGATTTTCGGACTAGATTTTTGACTTATGTTCCGACCCAAAATCACGTTTTCAACTTTAAATGTAGTATTGATCTAGAGGCCAAACTATGATTTAAACGCCCTTGCTTTTAAAAATCCATTGAGTTTTGACGAAGTTATGGCATTTTGCAGGTTCGATCTATGCCCATATGCCGATTTTCGGACTATAATTTTGACTTATGTTCCGACCCAAAATCACGTTTTCATCTTTAAATGTAGGATTGATCTAGAGGCCAAACCATGATTAAAGCGCCCTTGCTTTTAAAAATCCATTGAGTTTTGACGAAGTTATGGCATTTGGAAGGTTCGAGCTATGCCCAAACGCCGATTTTCGATTTTCGGTCTATAATTTTGACTTATGTTCCGACCCAAAATCACGTTTTCAACTTTAAATGTACGATTGATCTAGAGGTTAAACTATGATTAAAACGCCCTTGCTTTTAAAAATCCATTGAGTTTTGACGAAGTTATGGCATTTTGCAGGTTCGATCTATGCCCATATGCCGATTTTCGGACTATAATTTTGACTTATGTTCCGACCCAAAATCACGTTTTCAACTTTAAATGTAGGATTGATCTTGAGGCCAAACTATGGCTTAAACGCTCTTGCTTTTAAAAATGCGTTGAGTTTTGACGAAGTTATGGCATTTGGAAGGTTCGACGTATGCCCTTATTCCGATTTTCGGACTAGTTATGGCACTTGGAAGCTTGGACCACTGGCATATGCGGATTTTTGGGATTGAGTTTGTACATGATTTTTGACAGTTGTCAGATTTAAATATAGGATTAATTTTGGGGGCAAGCCTTAAGTAAAACTTCGAAAATTTGTTTGAGTTTTGACAGAGCCTCTTGATTTTTGATTTAGAATCAGGCTACCACATTTTTATGTAAGATTATTTTAGAGGCTTTTTAAATTCGGCTGAAATGGGAGAAAATTATTAATCGACTTTGGTACGTTGAATTGGATGCATTTTGGCTGCAATTAAATTGCAAATCATTTTGGCAAAGTGTTTCACGCTTAACTTAATGCCAACATAATTATTTGCGCTTGAGCAACATTTAAAAAAGGACCAAACACACACACACGTATATCTGTGTGTACATACGAGTGGGTGTGTGTGTGTAAATAAATGCAGTAATAATAAATAAATGCGTTGCAGTAAGTCAATTTTATTATTAAAATTGCCAGAAACACAACGTTTAAACAGCAACTGTGTGTTTGTGTGTGTATATTGACAATTAAATACCAATACACACGCACTCACATATACACATACATATACACACTGGCAACCTCAACAAATATGTCAACAATTACTGTGCGTTTCAATTTGCCAAACACTCAAAAGTATGCTATGAAAAATGTTGCACACATTAAATTTTCCACACAATCAATTTCACACACACATCTGTCTGTCTGTCTGTCTGTCTATCCGAACTTATGTTAATTTCTACAAAATATATTTATATATGCAACTACACACACACACACACACACACACGCCTTGAGCTTAATCGCTCAAACTTCCTGCTGTCAATTATGATGCAAACATAAAGTTTGTGCCAAGTGTTTTTTCAAGTGTAAGCAATCTCTTTTATATAGTTTACAGTGGTGCAGTTGGTGCATAGTAATATATAGTGTATATCTAGTATATGTGGCATTTAGTTGTAACCACCAAATAGTTTTGCAACTCGGCTCGTAAACTTGAAGCAGCTGCACGTTGCCAGCCAGCAGAGAGCAGAGGGAGTCGATTAGTGAGCTTCATTATGAACATCATTTTCATTAAGTTTATTATGAGGAGCGCGAGCAACTGCCTCCCACATTTGCCGAGCAGTTTCAAGTTAATGCAATAAATAAAATTTCAACTGCACCGCCGGGCATGTTTAGCCGCATGAAAAGCGACAGTAAGCCGTTGTGGCCAGCATAAGGAGAACTTGCCTTGTTTGTCTTAGCCGGGCCCACAGCCTTTTGTTTTGTTTGTTTTGTTTGTCAGCTGGCTAACGGGTCACCCCTCTATCTCCCTCTCTCTCTATCTGGCTGCTGTTGCTACCGTTGCTGCCCGTTTTCTTTCACAAAACTTGTGAACTGCCCTCCGTCTCTTGGTTGCTTGGCCGACTGCTCTAATGAGTTTACAAAAAGTTTTGCTTTAACAAATGCCCAGGGTGTGGTGTTGAAGTTGAGCTTGTGTCTTCTATCTTCTATCTGCTTCTGGACTGGCCAACACAGCCCAGCCAACTGCCCAGCATGTTATACAAATTGCAGAGTAAGCTTAACCGAGACTGTCATCAACGTGTCTCTGTCTGGGCGGGGATCTGCAGCTGGCTTAAACCGAGACTGAGACTGCCATTTATATTTGCTTAAAGCATCCGTTCATTTTGCAGCAGGTACAACGAGGCACAACGAGACGACTTTTCACGAAACTTTTCACATTTATGTGCAGCCAGAATATGCATTTTAATTAGTTTAGCAAAGTTGACGCTGCTTTTGCTGCTGTTGCTGCTCTTTCCTGGTTAGTTAGAAAAAATTTAATATCTGTTGTTGTTGTTGCTAATGTTGCTGCTGCATTTGTCACTGTACTTTAATGTGTGTTGTGCTTTCAAAGTTTCACATGCCTACGAGCAAAGCCACCCGCAAAACTTGTTAACATTTCACAAAGCAGCAGATTCAATTAGTTTGTACATGCATATATAAACATATATATACACACATCTATATATATATATATATATATATATATATATTTATATATCCTTGCAAGTGCTTGCAGATAAATCTTTGTCGCCTGCTCACAATTTAGTTTACAATTTTGCCATAAATTAATATGTCTAACCATAAATCTGTTGACTGTTTTGTGGACAAACATTTGGCACAACTTGATGGCCAACCAAGTCTGTCAGCTGTGAAAATGAAAAAAAAAAAAAAAATAGAGAGTGAAACTCATTAGAATTTTCAATAAATTAATTTCAATATAAATAAAGTGGAATCCTTGCTGTCAGTCTGGTGGTTGTTGCTGTTGTCGTAAATGTTGTTGTTGCCACTCCATCTTCATCTCTATCTCTGGTGTGTGGCTTGGCAGGCAACCCGCTTGAATGCTGCACACGTCAGTTGTGCCACTTTAAGCAGCTGCTGCACATTTTCACTTAACGCTGCACACATAGAATATTACATGCCACTACACTCAGAAAAATAAAACGAATTGCATTTTTAGAAATTCGCCAATGGCAAAGGTGAATTGCTCAGAAAATGTATTTCTAAAAAGAAGTTCTTTTATTTTCTTAATCAGGGCATAATTTTCAAAAATTTTGATATTAAATGTTTATAATTGTCTGTGTGTTTTTTGATGTCAACAAAGAATTGTTTATTGTTGCAATTAGAGGTCAAGAATTGAGTGTCTTCCAGTAAACAACTGGGCGACTAATGCAGAGAACAGCAGAACAATAATTTACTATTGATATTAAAATTGTCTGCATTTCAGAGTGGATTTTTTCTAAGAGTGCATTTCCTAATAATATGTTAAATTTCTAAAAAACCTAAGAAAAACACCATATTTTGGAAATTGTCGGTTTAATGTAAGCTTTCTTATTTTCATAAAAATGTTTTCTTGTATTTAGAAATTAATTTAAAAAAAGAAAAACAACTTTTTTTCTGAGTGTAGCACTACAAGCTCCCCTTCACTCAGGCAGTTAACCTCCTCCCTTTCCTCTTCCCGTTCTTCCCTTTCTCTCTGTGCTTACTTAACCTGAGCCGTACTTAGCTGGTTGCTGCTTGTGAGGATTGGGCGCTCCAAAGCGGTGATTATGTCGTCTCTGCATCGCTGATGCTTAACGCTCAATGTTTCTTGTTGAATAAATTCAGATGGTCTCTCCCTCTCTCTCTCTCTCTCTCTCTCTCTCACTCTGTCGCTCAAGTAGCTAAATGAAATTGTTAATTTTATAGCGCACACAGCGCGTATACTTGATGTGCATTTAGTTGGCAAAGCTGCACATTGGTTTGCCTTGATCTCTGAGTCAGCAGCAGCTCCTCAAACTCCTCCCCTCCCTCCTCCAGCTACGAGTCGTTAGCTCATTAGTTTTTTTTACTGGTTTTTTAAGCCGATTATTGTATGAGCCACAGCCACAGCCACAGCCCCAGCCCCAGCTTCAGCTTCATCCTCCACTTAAGTCTGGTTAGCTGCAACTGTGCTGTGCACATCTTTTTCTTGCTGCGTGTGTGTGTGTCTGTGTGTGTGTGTGTGTTCTAATTGCATTTTAAATGTCTCAACTGTTGATAATTGACAAATGATTCGTTGCATTTGTATTAAACTTTAACCGGCAGTCACTTAATTAGCGACAACTCTTGGCTCAGCTTGTCGTTTTAGCCACTTTGGCATTGCGTTAACCACTTTTTTATATGTCCATCAATCTACGGCCAAGTTTTGTGGGTGGTTGCCACCAGAACTAAAAAAGAGAAAGAAATAAGAAAAAAAAACAACAGCAAGTTAAGCACAACTTTGGTTTAAAGAGTCACGCTGAAAATATATTGAAAAAATGCAGTTGTTGTTTTTACACAGCTTGGCCAAAAAGTTTTGCTTCTTCTTCTTCGTTCATTTGCTTTGGGACTGGCTTTGCCTTTGCCTTTGCCCAAACTGACGTGAATTTATAATGACAAATTGCATTTGGCACAAATGCAGCGCGAAATAAGCAAAAAAAAAAAAAAATGGTAAAAGGAGTCGCTGTACAAAAGGAAATGGGAGACTCTCTCTTTCTCTTTGTCTCCCTCTCTCTCTGTGTCTCTATCTCTATGTCCATCTGGGCCAATTGAGCGTGAAAAATTATGATGTGCCGTGTGCTAAACTGAAGTGAAAAAATGCGACTTAAGCCAAACCAGCCAAGACAATCAAAGCGCTTAATTACGGACTGAGTGTCTTTGTTCAAATCCGCTTAAATGGAAATTTATACGTTATGCAAATACGTGCTTACCGTTATACAGAAAGCGATTAGTAGTATTAGTATAGGTAACTAATTGAACAAGATTAAATACAATTAGTGGGCAGACATCAACCGAATGTGCCGAACGTGGGCCCCCAACGCCAATTATCGTAATTACAGTCCATTTCGTCAGCCAGCTTTGCTGGTGCTTACTTCAGGCTTACTCGAGTGCTTCATTCATTCATTCATTCATTTAAATAGATCAGTTTTGGGATGCCTGAGCAAATTCCAGGGCACATTGTTGTGTTTGTTGTGCCTCAAACTTGCTTGGACTGCTTGCAACCACAATATCCGACTATGGCCTGCATCAAACAAAGTGGCTCAAATTTCACTCAAAACATTTTGTTGTTTGTTGTTGGCGCTGGGTCATGGCAACATTTTGTTTTTTTTTTTTTTTTATTTGCCCCAAATGGGCGTCACGCGATAAAGCAAAAAATGACACGTTTTTAATTTTACTTCACACCTACACAACGGCAACAGCGACAGCAACGGCAACATCAGCAGCAGCAGCAGCAAAAACTTGGCAACAGCAACAAGGAGCATGCTGCTATGTAATCAAAACTGCAACAGAGCAACAGTCACAACAGCAACAACAAACACTGTTAACTGACAACAATGCCGTGGGTGCCAACGCAATGTGGACGGCGAGCAAAAGAGAAAAATTAGATTTATCACGAGTGGTTGCCGGAAAAATTGTCAACATTTATCAACATTTTTCAACGCGCGCAGGCGACGTGTTTTGGCCGAGCACCTCAAGAAAAAGAACAACTTTGGCAGGAACAACAGCAGCAGCAGCAGCAACAGCAACAACAATTGTAGCGGTAACTAAACCAAAGTATGCCAACGCCTGGACAACAGAGCACCACATAGCTGGCAGTTCAAGTAGCTGCCGGAGATGCAAGTCACAGATGGAGACGTAGACGGAGCTGGAGATGGAGACGAAGACGCTATCGGGGTTGCGTTCAGAGCGCATTTTGATTAATATCCGCAAGCGTTGAGAGCGACCTGCTCCGCTGGCCAGAAGGAGCCGGGCTGACAAGAGACCAAGTTGATTTGATATTGCGGCAGTGGCAAGAGAGTAATGCTGGAACTCAACTGTAAGCCGCTTGCAAAGATTTTGTGGGCAGTCAGTTGATTGTGAAAAGTGGTCACGATGACGACAAAAATTCACTCGCGAAAATGAAAACAAAGTTGAACAACAACAGCCAACAACAACAACAACAATAGCAACAATAGCAACAACAGCAACAGCCACACAAATAGTGAACGCGCGTGGGGGCATTGGCCAAGTGCTCCCCAACAATCCTCAATTTCCCACGCGCCAGTCACCCCTCTCACTCACTTCCTCTCTCTCTCTCTCTCTCTCTCTCTCTCTCTCTATCTCTCTATCTCTCTCAATAGTCTGTCAATGAAAGAACTTTCACAAGCGTGGATGGCGGGGGAGCTGAGTGCGGTTTATATTCTTTTGACTGGTTTATTTGATTTCGCATTTTTTGTAACACTTTTTTATTTGTTTGTATTTTCTTTGCTGTGAAAATTGTAAAAAATTACTTAGGATTTGTGTGGCACTTCTTGTGTCTAGTTAGGAGGCACAAATTGAGTTGTAACGTTGATTGGATTCCTGCAGCAACAAGGCTGCAATTAATATTTTTGGCTGATATAGACTGAGTTTGTTCTGTCTAATTCAAAGCGAAGAAGTTTTGTGGAATAATACATATAAATATATATACATATATACTGTATATATGTATATATGTATGTGTATACATATCTGGCGTGTGGCTCGTGGCATTGTGTAATCTGAGCCATTTGTCAGCAGCTAAGCAGCCGGCTTGTCTCATTAAATTACTCAAAATATTACTGCAGCTGCTGCCGGGGCCGACAACCTTTTTAATTTGTACTTTTTTGTCGGTCTTCTTAACCTCATACTCGTCCTGATCCTGATCCTTTCATTTAAGCCCACATATAATCGCATTTTAAACTTTTTCAATAAGAAAACTTTTGTAAACGGATTTCCCGCTGGACGTTGCGCTTTAATAATTTTCTGTCATATCTTTTGCTGGCAGGCAGGCAACCAGGCAACCAGGCAACAGTTGATAACTGGCCAGCACCGTGGGACAAACTGTATCAAAGCCATTAATTCTAATTGGGGATTATGAGCGCAGCAGCAATAGCAACAACAGCAGCAACATCAACTAATGAAAGGTGAGTCTCTCTCTCTCTCTCTCTCTCTGCTTAAATTAAATGTTGGTGCAACTAACTTAACCAAGTTTCCTCTTTGTGGCAGCCAACCACGTCGATGTATGACAAATCAAAGAAAACCTGGAGTCAGCGGCTCAAAATCAGCAGCGATAATAAGAACTCATCTCTAGCAACTGCCGGCGGCATGCAGACGATGCAAATGCAACAGCTGCAGCAGGCACTGCATATGCAGCAGCAGCAGCAGCAACACCAGCAACAACAACATCATCAGCAGCAGCAAAATCATCAACAGCAGCAACATCAATACCAGCAGCAACACCTTGCCCATCATCATCTAGTGCAACATTTGGGGTACCAGTTGCCACCGCCTCCCGCCGCTCCGCCGCCCGGCTACGAGTTTCTGCCCAGCGCCCTGTCGCGCTCCATGAAGTATGCGGAGCCCTGGATCTATGGCACTGTGCGTGGCATACCCTCGCGCCCGCACTCCTCCTACTACGGCCATGGGCATCCACATGCGGCAGCCATTTTTGCCACAGATGGCGAGCCGGGCGCCGCCACCGCGTTGGCCGTTGTGATCTGTTCGTGTGCAGAGTATTTGAACGGCACGAAACGTGACGTGAAGAAGGCGAGCGTGTGCAAGAAATGCAAAGGTTCGCGTTTGCCTCTGGCCACCATCGGTGGCACTGTGCGATTGCCAACAGTTGCAGCCGCAGCAGCAGCCTCGCCACACAACCGCAGACCTTTGGCGGCAACGATGCGTGTGGTGAGCGCAACAAAGAAGTCACGTCCCACCATACTGGATCCACAAAAGGATCCCTATGACCTGATGCGACGCACGCGTCTCCTCTCGCCGGAGCCAGTGGTTAGCGCGGAGCCACCAACTACTGCCAAGGACAGCAAGTCACGTGCAGCAACAGCAGCGACGACAGCAACTGCTGCCAAGGCTGGCTGCAGCAGCAGCAGCAGTTCGATGCAACGGGGCAGGACAAGGACGCGTGCATCGCTGCCAGTGATTAAGTCGCCTGTGCAGAACGTCCAGGACTGCTGGCTAATGGAGGACAACGAGTCGCTCCTGCAGAGCAGTGGTTTAATCAGCAATCGCAGCTCGCGTCGCTCCATCTTGCGCTGCAATGTCAATCCCTATGATCTGATCTCAGTCAATTGCCAGACCCAGAAGACACCCAATGCTAAATGCTTGCCTGCTGCTGATGATTTTGATGTGGCCGATGCACAACTACACGAGGAGGAGGAGGAGGTACCACATCTGGAGCAGCAGCCCCAGCAACAACACCAGCAGCCACAGCAGCAGCAGCAGAAGAAGGGAAAGTTCTACAGCAATATTGCGGGACAGCGGATTAGTCTGGGCGAGCAGGATGCAGGCGATGTGAGCGATAGCTACGAGCGCATACTCATTGCTACTGCTGCTGCTGCTCAGGTGACAACAACAACTTCGCCCACAGCAGCAACAGCAGCAACAGTCGCAGCAACATCTCCAGCAACTGCAGCTAGCAATCCAAGGCGTCCACCGCGCAACAAAAAGCCCGAGGAGCTGTTGAGCTTGGATATTAGTAAAATCCCAGCCGCACCAACAACTGCTGCTGTTGCTGCTCCTCTGGTTGAGCTGCAGTCGAATGATGCAGCCGAAGCATTTACAGTCTTGACAGTTACACCAACTTCGCCCGGCATCAAGTCGATACTGAAGCGACCCTCAACACTGGAACTCGCAGCACCATTGCTTGCGTCAGACAATGCCACAGGGCCTGCAACGCCGTCGGGCAAGTCTCAGTTCTATATACCCACGCCGACAACACCGGCGACAGCAGCAGCAGCAACAACAACTGCCACGCCCACGCCCACGTCGGCGACGAGTGCGCGCAAAAAAGTGCAATTTATGGTCGAGGATAAAATCATAGTCACAGCAGCAACAGCAGCAACAACAGCAACAGCAACAACAGCAACAGCAACAACAGTCTCATCTGATGACAGCGAAAATGATGTTGTTGCAGTGGCTGATGAGACAACGCTGCCAGCAGCAATGCCAGCAAACTATGAGTACTATAATCGCAAGCGCAACGCAGCCGCACAACAGGAGACAGCAGCAGCAACAACCGCACAGCAGCAGCAGCAACAGCAAGAACAACCAACAACAACTGAGCAGCAACAACAACAACAACTGACATTGTCATCGTTGGGATCTGACGTTGATGATGAGCATAACTTGTCAGCTTCCGCTGAGCCAACAACAAAAACAGCAACAGCAACAGCAACAGCAACAGCAACTAGCAGCAAAACAACGTTGCTCTCCACGCATATTACGCCAGATAGTTTGCATTATGAAGATGTGCAGCC
The DNA here is from genome assembly GCA_037043585.1 of Drosophila mimica. Lineage (NCBI taxonomy): Eukaryota > Metazoa > Arthropoda > Insecta > Diptera > Drosophilidae > Drosophila > Drosophila mimica. The sequence goes on from JBAMBE010000579.1 coordinate 8,881,296, forward strand.
GCCTGTGCATCAAATATTTGACAATAGTTGTAGCAGCAACAGCAACAGCACCAACCAAACTGATGCTGACCAAGTATCTGAAATTTTGCCAAACTCAGCGACTGCTGCTAGCTCCAAATTATTATTGTCGGCATCGAGTCCGAGCCCTGCTGGGTCAACAGCAGCAGCAACAAAACCAGAAACAGGAGCAGCAGCAGCAGCAACAACAACAGCAGCAACAACAACAGCAGCAACATCACCGCATGTCACTGCAAATGCTGTCAGCGCTTTAGCAGCGGGTAAGTACAGAATCAACAGCAGCCAAAACCAAACTGCTTTTGCAACTTAGCAGCCCTTTGCCACCAACGCCGCCTTTGCCCCACCCCCTGTCCAAGTGCCTGCCACTAGTTACAGCATTTGTGTTCGGTGCGATGCGGCAACTTTGCCTTTTGTTAGCTTTTAATTATGAGCAAAAATTCGCGCGCTGCCTCGAAAAGAATGCAATGTGAGCAGTTTTTTACCAAGTGATCTCTCCACAAATCTGGGCATATTAAATATGCCAAGGCTTAGATTAGATGTCTGTCCAATTTAAGTTGAGTTCAATTATCATTTTATAATTAATTAAATAATTATTATAATATTTGTTTGAGATTCGATGACCAACTTAAGTTGCACAGCAATTTTATTATACATTTAAATATTTAATAATTCAAACTTTCTTAGGCTTCGATTAGCTACCTATCTAATTAAAGTTAAGGCCTAATTTAAATATTTAATAATAGCAACGTTAACTCAACATTTCGCCCAACTTGTCAGACTGTTTCACTTAGCTAAGCAACTTTTGCTTGCCCTTTTTCAATTGCTTTCGCTGAGTGTCATTCTTTGGCTCTTGTCCGCATTTCCTCTATCGTTGCAGCTCTGTGTTTGTTTTTTGACTAAAAACGTTGCAATTGTTTGTTAATTGCTCATCAGCAGCAGTAGCAGCAGCAGCCACAGCAGCGGCAGCTGCCACAGCAGAGCTCTTCACACATAACATAGACGCCAAGTAACCGCCACTTCATGCATTAAACAAATTTCTCTAACAACTATGAAATAGTTGAGCAAACAATTGAAACACCCACACATAGAAACCCACACACCCACACACACACACCCACACACACATACTAGCAGATTTTCAGACACATTCGGGCAATTGAAATAGCGACATTGGAATGGAAGCTAACATTGACGTACCTGGCTGCAAGATCAGCGGGTTAACACTATAATCAAGCACAGGGCCAAGCTAAATCCACAGCCAGAGCCTTTGACACACACCTACTCCCCTTGCTAACACATACACACACACACGCACACACACACTTATGCACACACACACGCCCTTCGAGAAGGCACGTGGCTAAAGTCAAGTTGACATTTGTACCCGCAAATGGCAAACCCACAGAGCGATAACTCCAAACTATGTACTTAAATATGCATGTCAAACGTGTGTATATGTTGTGTGTGTGGTTGTGTGTGTGTGTGTGGCCTGCAGCGAGTCGGCGGCGCCACACACGTTCAACTTCATTCAAAGCAAATTAACAGACGACACAAAAAGTTTTCATTCAATTAAATTTTGACTGCAGCAAACGACGGCATCAAACACAGAAGGAAAACTTGAGCCATGGAATTGAAATCGCGATTGTCGCCGTTTACACTCTGCTACAGGAATTAATTCATTATTCAATTATTGACCTAACCCGATGTCCGTGTCAAAAGTGAAAAGATTAATTTGAAAATTTAAAATGTCTGTTTCAATTTGAAACTGCAAATGAATTTTGTGACGTTTGGAAAAGGAACTCCTCAAGCAATTGGTATAATGATAACTCCTTAGGAAATCAGTATTGTAATAAAAAGAAAACTCCTTAGATAATCGGTATAAGGTTAAAGAAACTCCTTAAGATATTCCTTAGGAAACCGATGTAATAAAGGAACTCCTTGGGCTATCGGTATAATAATAAAATAACTCCTAAAATAATAGGTATAAAGAAAAAGAAACTCCTTAGGATATCGATATAACAATAAGGGAACTCCTTAGGCACTTGGAATAATGACAAAGGATCTCCTTAGATATTCGGTATAGTAATAAAGGAAATCCAAAGGCAATCGTTTTGGCTTCTTCTCTTATTACGCTATTTTCACAGATCTCGATTCTGTAGTTATTTCTTCATAGGTCGAGAGCCTGTTTTGTGTTGCTTGGTGTTATTGTGTGTGTGTGTGTGTGTGTGTGTCTAGGCTGGCATATCTAATGCGCTGCTATTTCAGTCCGAGCCATAGAAGACAATGCAACTGACGCATTCAACACACGAGGCCACAATGGCGACGATGATGATTATGGCTGCTCATTACCGGCAACATGCCAGCCACTCCATTTAATGCGATACGTTGCCATGAAGCTGATACCTCTACTGCAATCCCAACCTCCCTCCCTCCCATCCCTCCGATCCCTCCTCCCTCAACTGGTCGTGGAGGGTGCCCACGTGTCCCGGCTAGACAATTACAAAACTTGCTCCTTGACTCTGTTTGGTTGTTGTTGGCATTGTTGTTGTTGGCGTTGGCGTTGTTCGCGTTAACCTGCCCGAGTTTGGCACTGCCAGCAATTCTGCAATTTGTTGCATTGTCTGTCGCCTGCTTTGGGTGTTTGGTGTGTGTGGGTGTGTGTTTTGGTGTGTGTGGGTGACTGCCTTGGCCAAGAGTTAAGCACTTGGAACTTTTCAAACTATTTTTGATTTGATTTTTGAATTGGGTGCGCGCCTCGCTAGCTGGCGCTGCTAACCGTTAACTTTGCGTGCCACAACCAACACTAACAACAACAACAACAACAAAGCAACAACAGCAGTAAACAAGTTGATTTATTGCGCACGTGTTGCATTTGCCTCGCCTGGTCGTGTTTGGCGCTTCAAATCAAAGTGAAAGGCATTAAAGGCCGACAAAATTTGCATTTTCTGTGCCACGAGCTCTCCAAAGCAAACACCATCATTTTTAATGTCCTGACTGGTTTCCCCGTCCGTCCAACCATTCCCAGCGCTGCTGAGCATTATTAATATTTCATATTTGTCTTTGATAAGCAGCCATGTTGTGGCAGTGACTGAAGAGAGATAGGGGCAGGGGACGGGGCGGGGTGCCACAGCTCATTTGAATAAGCCTTAAAATTGAAATTGCAGAAAATAAAGAAAGAAACTCTGATTATTTGTTGTGTAAATTGTTTGACTAGCGGCTTACCATCAATTTTTTGTTAAATTTTCAACATTTACAATTTTTTTTTAAATTTTCAACATTTACACTTAACTTTTATTACATTGATTTTGCAATACAAATTAAGGGATATTTTTTCATTCATTTTCACAAAAATATTTCACTGACTACAGCCATTTTTTTGAAACATTCCGAAAATGCCTTTTTGAGAAAATATCAATTAAATGTGAACCAGATCAAAACAATTTCAAACAGAGCAAAAGACTCGCTTATTAAAACTGCGTTTTGTTTGACTTTTCTAAAGTTGAAAGCGAAATGCTTTTCGCTTTGTTGGCCATTCCAAAATGTTGTTTATAGGACGCAAATTGTGGCTAATATTTCTTGTCTGCAGCCAATTGTTATTTTATATTTTTTGCTGTTTGCCGTTGCTATTTTCATTTACATTTAATGGCATTCGTCTTAAATTTCCGCGCTCGTCAAATGAAGTGTGAATGAAATATAAGCGAGAGGCGCCACACAAAATACTAAATAAGACATTTTCAGCTGTTTATTTTAAAGTGGAAGCAGCAGCAGCAGCAGAAGTAGCAGCAACTCCAGCAGCAGCAGCAGCAACCATTGCCTTAGTGTGAGTGTCATTTCCCTTTTGGGGCTGCCCCGTTTACCCCCTTGAGTTGCAGAGGCCGCAACAAAGTAACACTTTGCATTTTACATTTGAGCAGCGTTCAACATTTTTATGGCCATTTCTCGCTTACGCTTATAACGGAAGTGGAGCCTCATGTCTTCATGTACTTTGCATATTTACACTAATAGAAAATGTGGTTGCCAATTGAAATGGATACAAAAAAAAAAAAAAAATTTAATTTTTATATAAAATACAAGGCTCATGCAAAACTTTGTCATGTCCTTGTTGCTATTGTTGCTGCTGCTGCTGCTGCTGCTGCTCTTGTTTTATGGGCTGCAATAAAAACTGTCGCAGGCGCAGGCCAAGGGGCAGTTTTTACTGCTGCTGCGACTGTTTTATGCTGCCGCTGCTGCTGCTGCTGCTGTTGCTGGCTTTAGTGCTAGTTTTCCAATTGCTGCGACAACATTTGCATATGTATATGTGTTGGTGTTGGTGTGCCCAGCGTCCATTCCTCAAACTTAATATATCCTGTTTCCTGATTTTCATGACGTACTTTGGATTGGGCCCCCTCTTAAGCGCTCAGAGCGCCGCCTGCAACTGTTGTTGCCTGCTGCTGCTGCTGTTCAAGCTTGCCACAATTTTAAGGTTCTATCTCTCTCACTCTCTGCTACTGTTGCTGCTGCTGCTGCTGTTGCTGTTGCTGTTGCTGCTACTTATCCTTGTTCTGCGTACTGCAGTTTTATGCTTGTGCCATTTTCTGCATTTAAGTGAAATTCTATGCAAGAATTTGCCTCTGCCGACATGCATATTTGTGTTAAAGCCATTCCACAACCCATCCACCCACAGTTAGTCGTGTTGTTGCTGTTGCTGTTGCTGATGGGGCAACTTAATGCCATAAAATGTTCGTTTCACTCGACTAATGCATACAAATGCCTGATGCGCATTTTCCATTTTACAAAAACGAATCGTGTCGTGTTGCCTTATAAAACATTCATTTCACTGTCACATTCAACTCGGCATCGAAACATTTGGTCAAAAAACAAAAACCCAAAAGCCTGGCTAAATACGAAAGTAAAGAAATGGCATTAAATCCTGACATAAGATGCCACTTGACCTAAGACAAAAACAAAAGCAAACAAAACAGATTTCAATTTTGCGACAAAGTCAGGCCAGGAGTCGACTCAGCTGCAATTTATGGTAAACGTATGCAAAAGCGATTGCAATTAGACGCTGCGAGGGGCACTGAGGAGTTGCCACTTGAGACTTGCAAAATGCCAAAAAGATAAAAAATAATTCGCAGCTGTTTCTCCACTTTCACATGTAGCATTTGACTCTGAATTTGGCATAAATAGTTCAACTAAAAGTGAAATATTTAGTTCGAGAGTCAAAGTTAATCTGAAAAAGAAAGGCAAGTCGAGTCTAGTATATATATATGTATATATATATATATATACATATATTTGTTGTTGCTGGTGTGTCGGCAATCGATTTAGGTTGGAAATAAATTAAATTTCTCAATGTGAGGAAGCGCGCAACCACAAGAAGAAGCTACAATCGACAGATGTCGATGGAAGCGGACAGGACAAGACAAATGCACTGCTATTAAGGATGCGACGCCTGCCAGCTGAGTGCTGTGCTAAAATATCGGGTGTCACTCTCAATTTCTCACAGTGTGCATGTCAATGTAAAAGATACTTTCCAAGTGGTCCACAAGTAAAATCTATCAATGTATAGCTGACATCTCGTTGTTGTTGTTGTTGCTGTTGTTGCTGCTCTTGTGGTTGTTGTTGTTGCTGTTGCTGTTGCTGTTGCTGTTGTGGTTGTTGCTCTCAGTGAGTGCCGGATGTGTGTGACCGAAGGTAGCCAAAATATTTGGCATAATAATAAAAGTACTCGATGCGAGGCGACACAAAACCCCAACAGCGGCCAGTTGGGCCAGTTGCAATTTTCTGATTGCTATTGCAATTTTTTATACATTTTTGTTGCTGCATGCTGCATGCAAAAGTTGCCTTTTGTTTTGTGGCAGTTCGAAGCGAAAGCAAAATGAAATTTACAGCAATCTCTTGAGAAATTTTGCGACAAAGCCAAGCAAATCGAAACCACAAGAAGTGTCTTCTTCTTCTTTGCTCTTCCTGTATGGATATTTTTCGATGGCCTGCCAACAGCAACAGCAGCAGCAGCACCAACCACCAACTGCATCTAATGCCACTTGTAATGAATGGACAGATGGCAAGAGACAGACAGAGAGAGAGAGAGATGCAGAGTTGCAGGGCTTAGGGGCAACAACAACAAAGATTGTTGTAATGAAACGTAACGAAACAAATCAAAGCATGCGCCACGTGAGTGGCTCGAACATGTTCATCTTGATGTGGATGTGGATGTGGATGCCGATGTGAATGTGAATGTGGCTGCTGCTGTTGACGTAGTAGCTGTTGCAGTAGCTAAGGGCCACTGACCGACCGACCGACCGAACTGTTGTGGCAAAGCAGAACTATAGAAATTATAAAACACATTGGCCATCCAGCCAGCCAACCAGCCCAGCCATCCAGCCAGCCAGCTGCAGAGTTTACAGTCTGCTACTACAGTATTCGACCAAGTGTATAAACTGCTTGCATATTACTTCTGCTTCTGCTTCTGCTTCTGCTTCTTCTTCTGCTTCTTGTACTTTATTTTCTTTTATTTGCGGTTTTTGCCTTTTGATTGGCCAACTCTGTCGCTGCAGCTGCGGACGTGTTGGGGTTTTTATGCCTGAGGTCACAGGAAGTGACCTGCTGCAACCCCCTCCCTCCCCATGTCGTGTGAGAAAGTTGCTGACCAGCTTTATACCTGAAGGGCTTGGTTGTTGCATATGGTTTACAGTTTAATTGGTGTATCACAATCAACAACAACTCTGCTCGAATCAAACAATCAATATTTATAACTGACTTAACTGTGAAGGGAAAGATATAAAGAGAGAGAGACAGAGCAGTAACTATTGCCATATTGCCAGATTGGAGCTGTTAGTCAAGCAACAACTAACTTATGCAGAAATGACAATTTTTGGCTGCAACTATTTGCCAAAAAGTGTTTCGGCCCTTTGTGCTTGTCACCTAGTCAGTCAGTCAGTCAAGCAAAGCAGCGCTGACTGACAACTGTATGGCCGTGAATAACATCAATCTTTCAATCATTCAGTCAGTCAGTCAGTCACATCAGTCTAGCCCGACACTTCTGCTCCTGTTGCTGTTGCCGTTGCTGTTCCTCTGGCTGTCTGTTGCAGCTTGCAACATTTGCAGCTGGCAAAAATCATAGTCAAATATTTATTCAGTAACAAACACAGATTTTTGTTGATTTTTCACAGCCTGACATTTTTCATGCGTGACATTTTTCCTAATTTTTGAGCATCACTATGAAAGTCCCTGACAGGTCATTAGATCTTCTACTCTGCTCAATTCTCAATTTTGTGTAACTCAAAAACCCAAGCTAGCACAATAAATATGACATGTAAGTGATGAGCTCGCCTATTATACCCCATGAGGGCCATTTGTTGTGCAGGGTATTATTAAAACTGACAACAGGGGATAAAATCATGCAATTTATGAGGTTTTACGCGCTTGCGGAAAATTCCCACTATGAAAAGGGTTTTCCATTGCATACAAAGCGGCGCCAGACGCTGTCAATTTTCACAGGAAAATCAGCAGCAGCACGTCAAAAATTTCGATGCTGCCAAATTTGTGCAGTGTTGACGTCAATTTCTGGCGCATTGTGCTGGAAAAATCAATTAACTGCACTTTCAAATGTTACGTGAGCAGCAGCAGCAGCAACACGCCCCCTGCCACGCCCACGCTGGCCACATCGACACTCGGTTCGCTTTTTCTTTTTAGAGAAAACTGTTGCTTGCAAATATCTTTTGCAACTAATATTGAAATTCCGCAGGAGCCGCAGCAAATAAATGCATCCCACCGATGACAGCGTAAATATTTTTACTAAATCGGCTCATTCAACCGTAAACCCTCCGCCTCCACCTCCCCTCACACACTAACGACCTCAGACCCCCTCTCCAACCTCAACCCATTCATTTGGCCAGCCAAAAAAGAAAAATCAGTTTTGACATGATTTCGTTTTTTGGTTTTCGTGCCGCACAAAATAGCCATGACGTCAACAAGTGCACTTGACAGCACTGCAGGGGGAACTGGGATGGGGCAGGGGGCGTCAGTAAATATTACAGTGCCACAAACGCAGGGAAAGCATGGGAGGGGAAATGGGGGGACTCGTCACTTGCTGTTGTGCAAAATAAAATTGCGGAAAAAAATTGGCGTTTATAAAAATGCAACTAGTTCCCGAGTCCATGCGGATGGCTTGTCGGATGAGGATGCCTGGCTAACATTAACAACAACAACTAACGTACTTCACTACACCCACCCACCCACACACACACACACACACAACAGCAAAGGGGTCGCACTGCGTTAGGTATTTTCACAAGCGCAAAGTTATAAAAACAAGCTGACTTGTCTGACGGGGTTACTTTTTAGAGTATGTCTTTGTGTGTGTGTGGCAGGCCAAACGTTGCAAGAAAACTCATTTTACAAATATGCAAGTGGCACAGAAAAACACGCAGCAACAAGGATACCATAGGATCCATAGACAGCTTTTGCTACAGACACACAATTGCATTCCTTGCCACACATCCTCAGCTAAGCTCAGACAGAATGTATCCCAACTGCTGATTGATTTGTTTTAAATGGAACACAATCTATATCCAGGAAATCACTTTTGGGGCAGCTGCACCTCCACTAAATGGTGGCATATTATTCAAGATTACTTTTAACTAACCAGTGGCCGATCAGCAATGGTTTCGTCACCTTTTCGATAACCATTTGTTGCAACCGTAAAAAGAGCATTTGAATTTCGTTATTTTGTTGCAGATAATTCGGGTTTTATCTTATATATATTTTTATGCACGACTTTTCGACTATTTTTCCCTTAACTTGTCTCATGTTTGCCTGTTTAGATATTTTCCTATTGTATTTGTTTATTTTTCACAACTACAGAAAGGAAAGAAAAAAAATAAGACAACTTTTTCCGAGGGGAAAACAAAAATTATTTGCATTTCACCTGCATGTTGCCACGTGATTACGGCATGTTGCACCCCTTCACCCCCTGTCCCGCCTCCTACCCTACCCCCTTACTTCACTTGTTCTCCCATTTTCCTTGCAGCCAGCCCTGGAGTGCAATTCTCATGTGCTGGCATTTCATTTAGTTGCCTGGCCGCTTACCCTGTTTTCCGTGCAGGGCTCAAAAATATTTGTCAACCTGCTGATGCTGCTGTTGCTGCTGTTGCTGCTGCTGCTGCCCGGATGTGCCAAAAGGCAGGCGGGGGCAAGGACAGGCAAGCTGCGGGGCATCGCCATTTGTGTAGGTGTTTAACAAACACACTGCCAACAACAACGACGACTACATTGCTGTTTAGAGCCGAGTGCACTTCAGCTAGTAACAGGAAGAGGAACAACACCAACACCAAGTCCAACAGTAACAGCAGCAACAGAAACAGCAACAGCAACAGCAGCACGTGCAACAACAATAATGCCACGCCTTCTCCACTCTTCTCTGGTGTCATGCAACAGAAGGCTGAAATGTCAACAGTTTACATTGCGCCCATTTAGCGTGGGATTAAATGGGTTTTTGTAACTGCTTTTGACCCGCAACGCCTTCTGGCTTCCACTTGCCGCACGCCACTCGCCACTTGCCACTTGCCACTCGCTACTTGCCACTTGCCACTTCTTTGCTACCTGCCTGCATATGATGATGAAAATTGGAAAGCAACATGTCGGCAAAACTTCAAGCAGCGTCAGTTTTTTGATTTGCCACAAAACCACATCCCAAAAAAAATGCCGTCTGGCTCTTATCTGATTTGTGGGCGCGGCCTTTGAAGGAGAAGTCGTTGTCGTGTCAAAGTTGACGAAGTGCTTGAAAGCTTCCGCTGAAGCGTTTGCTCGACGCCGACTTCCACTTTTAATTCAATGCGACTTTTGTATTAAGCATACGTACAACAAAACAACAACAAAAAAAACCCAACTCAAGTGGAAGTCACGAGGCATAAATAAAGCTGAGCAGAGCAGAGCAACAAATACGCAGCAATAAACATAAAATATACTCATATACATATTTACATGTGTGTGTGTGTGTGTGTGTGGTTGGTTGTTGGCGGAAGTGACAACAAGCAAACTAGAAATACGGCTAAAAACAAAATACATCTCTCCACTTGAGCCACAGGCGGCACACAAAAGGTGCAAAAGGCGGCGAGGCAAAAAGGGCAAAGGCAAACGGCAAACGGTAAACGGCAAAAACGGTAAAATCGCAGGCCAAAAGGACTTGTTTGCCATTACGCACGTGATTCATATTCAGAGTCGTTTATAAACGTAGCTTTGCCACACCCCCCCCCCCACACACCTCTGTACGCCCCCTTTGCGAAATAGGTGTGGAACGCTTGTCACAATAAATTTACTAAAAGTGACAAATATTTTATGCTTAAGAATAATTGATGAAGTGGCTGCCCTGGTTGGGGCTGCCCTGGCTACAATGGCTACATCGCACAAAAGCCAGGCGGCAGCACTGAAAACGGTCACGTTCACACACACACACACACTCGCACACACATTCAGATAGGCAGGCCGTTTTTGGGCAGGTTGGTCTAAACTGCTCAAGCTGCTGCCAGTTGGCAAAGGCAAATAATAAAACGCTAAATCATAGCTACGTTTAGTACTTTTGGCTCGGCTTTGCTGCTACCGCTGCTGCTGCGAGTCCTGTCACAATATTCTCACATGTCCTGTGCGTATGTGAGTCTATCTCTCTCTCTCTCTCTCTTTGAAATGTATGCGGCGCAAATAAAAACAGGCAGCGGATATTACGACATATTGCTCCAGAAACGGTTTGTGCACAGAAATTGCGCCAAGGATTATGGCACTACATTACAGGACCTCTGCAGGACCCCCAAGTGCAGCTACAACTCGGCCCTACCCCTCTCCCTCTCTGCCCCTTGTTGTGTTTGCTGGCATATGAATGATGAGCGTCATTTAATCTTTGTCTATGGCGCCAACACCTCCAACATATACATATATACATATATATATATATATATATACATACATATATATAAACGTTTGTCGAGTCCTGCTCGCTGTGGGTTTCCTGTTTTTGTTTGTATTCGCGTGCTGCGCTTGACATGTCCTTAGGTTTGTTTGCACAGAAATTTAACGCGACCAGAGCGACAGAGACTAACAGACAGAGAGAGGGAGGGAGGGAGAGAGGGAGAGAGGGAGAGAACGATGCCAATTGCTATGGTAGTTATGCGAGTTCACGCAACAAAGTCCTTGAGTTCTTGAGCACTTGCAGCAGCAGCAGCAGCAGCAATTTGGCTTGGCTTTAAGTTATGTACTTGCTAATGGAAATCAACTCTCACCAAAATGACCCCAAGCTCTGCTCTGCTCTGCTCCTCCTCCTTTCCCCTATCCAATAACTATGACAAGCACACACAGCCGGACAGTTTCCCAGGGCGGTCTGCGAATTAATTGAGAAATTTAATACTAAAAAGGCGAGCCTTAAAGTTGCCACCAAACTTTAAATTCGTTGCGTTCCTTGCAGCAACAAACAATTATGCGCAATGAATAAATTAGCAGGCGGCTGGTTTTCCTTAGATCTTCGCACCGATCAATTTGGCAACAGCCTAATAACATTTAAAATTCAAATGCCAACAAATAAAGAAAAAACAGGAAAAAAAACAAGGAAAGAATTACTGGAATTACGGGGCATATGTGTTGCAGGAGTGCTGAGGGGCAGCTGAGCGCCTGTCTGTCTGTCTGTCGTCCTGCAGCACTTAGACTCACATTGTCGACGTCCCTTCAATCGAGTGGGCGCAGTGGGGCAAGGAGGTGCTGTGTCTGCCTGCCTGCCTGCTTTCCTTGCAAGCAAAGTCCTTTTTAGAGAATATGCGAAATTAATTGTCTGTTTGCTGCTAACAAATTTGAATTTAAACCGCATGTACGCTGCCAAAATGTGTGAAAATGTGTAGCGGGCAACTAACGAAGCAAAAACGGGATTCCCTTCCCCACTTTGTGCCCCTGTGCGACACTTTAGATCCACTCCACTCCGCTCACCCCTCATCCACTTGCTGTTTGTTGTGGGTGCGTTTTGTGTTTGGCCCAGACAAGAAGTTCCACGTTGCGAGTTGAGCTCAAGTTGCTTGTAGCTGGTTGTGGTACACGCTTCTTGCTGTCTGCTGCCTGCTGCTGTTGTAGTTGTTGTTGCTGCCAATTTACAGTTAGCCGTGCAGTTTGGTAACTGTTCTCGATGTTCTCGCCGCGGCAAGCAGCGACTAAAAGTTGCTTGCGGTGCTTGGCCAGCATTCAACTTTCCACGTAGAGCAATTGTCTCCACTAAAAGTCCCATGTTTTTGTTGTTGTTTAGCCCAAAGTTCGGCTAAGCACACAAACACACACACACATATATACACACATATATACACACATACACACACACATATATATATATATATTTATATATATACCCAAATACACCCACACACACGGCACAAATTAATTACTGCTGTTTTCGGCACTTATTTGTCTTTGAAATTTGTTTCTTGAACGGCACAAAACTGCTGCTGCTCCTGCTGCTGCTGCTGTTCCTTCATCCTTCGTCCTTGGTCCTTGGACCATGGACCACGGTCCATGTAGCTCGTCTGGGCATTTAATTTGCTGTTGTTTTCATTTGCCTCTTGCCTATTTGCTATTTAAATTTAATTTGCATTACTTGAAAAATTTAAAAAGCAAAAATTTCTCATGCGCAAAGCGACAAGCATCCTTGCAAGGGTCCTGTGCGTGCCTTATCCCGTCTAGGAGACCACCCACCACACACCGCCCACTTACTCCACCCACCCACCCAACCACTCTTCCTTTGAGCAGCTTTTCTGCTTCAACATTTTTATTTACTTGCGGCCTGGTAATTTCTGTTTATTCTTGGCAAGTTTTTACAGCCTCCCGAAAATGTCTTTGGTAGTTGAACGTTTTGTGTTTTTTTGTCCTCTGTCCCCTGTCCACTGTCCGCCATTCACATTCATAGAGTCCCTTTTCCATTTACGTAAACTTAAAGTTTTGAGCATTAAACCTGCTGACCCAACATTACGCATACGCAGCATTGGCCGCATAGTTGGACTCCGTAGTCCGAGTCGCAGCGTAGCAACCATCAACCATCAACGGCAGCCGGCCACAAATTGCATATTACCACAAAATCAATTTACATTCCTAAACTGATTTTCCGTCCTGCATATGTAATAGCCATCCGAGTCCTGGTCCTGGTCCTGGACCTGGTCCTAGCCGTAGTGCTGGTGCTAGTGTAGCCCACCTCTCTGCGCGATTGCACACGGGAAATTATTAAATTAAAATTATGTTGGTGCATGCAACGCCGCTTCCTTCACGCTCTCCAATTAAAATCCAACGCGACACTCTCTACCACTCTCTCTGCCACAAAAGCTCAGTTAGCCAGCTAGCCACACACACACATACACAAGCTACGCATCAGACACACACTCTGGTCCTGTTTCTACTTAACCCACTGAGTGCTCTAATGCAAAATATGTCTTTTTTATGTCTTTGGCTAACTAAATTAAGTCTTATAATGGTTTCAGATTGATTAATTTATTTATTACGAGTATTCAGAGATTATAAAATTGATCTACATATATATATATATATATGTACTGAAGTATAATCGTATCGCTTATATATATCAGCATCGGTTATTATCAATAATTAGTATTAATCTACTAATATCAAAATAATGTCCTTCTTTTTATTAATATTATAAAATAATAATCGCTAAAAAGATTTTATTATTTTTTATTTTATTATCAATTCTTCACATCTTTTTATTTATTTTACATTCATAAAACGGTATATTGATCTTTATGTTAATAGTATGATTTAATCATCAAAAATTATAATTGGAAAAATCATGTTAACTATGTAGAATGTTCAGTTAATGATTTTTTTCTTTCGCCTTTATTTTACTTAAAAGTTGTCCTTCCGTCAAGTTGGCCCTAAGCGGGTTAATCGAAACTTTGGTCAGTTCCCGGGCAGTTCGAGTGAGAGTTAGAGGCTTAAACATTGCCATTTCCATTGGCATCGCCATGGTCAGGTCGAGGCACGTACATCAAAGTTGGCACTACCAGGTGCTTGCCCCCTGTTTCTGCTGCTGCTGTTGCTGCCTCCACTTTTAATGCTGCTGCTGCTAGTTTTGGTTTTGTGTTCTCAGTTCTGTGTTTTCTGGGTTCTGGTTCTGTTAGTGGCTTTGCCGCATGCGGGTGCCACATGCCTCATATCCAAGTGCTGGCCGCCTGGCTGCCTGGCTGGCTCCTTTCACTTTTAGTGCCCATGGTCGTTCTGGTGCTCACGTCGTCGGCCATTTAAGCCTTAAGCAGGCCACTTAGTGGCACAGACATAAATCTGTGCGCCAAATCCGAGCAATTAAATGCATCGTAATTTAGACCCGGCGCTGCCGTTGTTGCCTCTGAATGTCCTCGCACAGCTCTCCCTCTTTAGTGCACAATTAAGGCGAAGTACGCAGCATTCTCGTGTCTCCAACTCCAGGTTCCACTTTTTGTGTGGGGGGGACGCACACGTGAAATAATCTGTGCTGTTCGCCATTTTGTTTCGCTTTGCCACGCTCCACAATTCCTTATTAATTGACGTGAATTTATGTATTTTCGACGCGTTATTGTTGCCCTCACAAATTAAAAAATATAAACAGACAGCAGACAAAAACACAAACAAAAACAGCAGAACCAAGCCAAGTGAAGGACACACAAAGCCAATCGGGCCAAAAAAATGAGAATGAAGAAGACGCCAGAAAAGCACGCATTTTATGGCACTTGGCAATTAGAGGGAAGAGCTCGGAAAAGCAGCAGAAACATTGCCCGGGGGCGTTTTGTAATAATTTGTGTGTGTTTTTATTTGTACTTGGATATCAAACATGTTGTTTTGGCCAGCACCAGTCTCCCCTCTGCCTGTCCAGTTTGCTATTTGTTAATAGCCAGGTTAATGTCGGCTTGTTGTTACGGCCCCCACTCGGATGTTGGCTATTAGAGGGCCATTAAATAATTGCTGGCAATTCATGAAGGCAGCAACCACTGCATTTTATGTGTGTGTTTGTGGATGTCTGTGTTGATGTTGCTGCTTTTTCTATTGAAGTCGTCTAGTTGCCGGCACTTTCTTGGTGGGGGGACCAAACTGTGGTCGAGAGTCTTTTGCGTCACTTTAAAAGCAACTGCAGCAAATATAATTTAATTTAATAAGCTGTTCGACAAAAATGTCTCAGCGTTGAGATAAAAGTGCAAACTGTCCTTTGCTATGGTCCACAAGCGGCAGCAATAATCGTATTTAATAATGCCACAGCATGCAACGTGCAACCACACACACTCACACACTCACCCACACCTGATAGAAAATCTAAAAACCAAAGACCGTAAGCCGAAAAATACCTCCGGGTGCGAGTCCTGAACGACCGCAGAGTGCAACCGAACCGAATTAAAACCCAAACAACGAATGAAAACTCGAAACTGGAAAACCAGTTGAAAGTGGCCAGTGGGAAAATTGCTTGAAATGAATTTGGCAATATTTATGTGCATTAGGAATTTATTAAATAGCTGCTGAGCTGTAAGACAGCAATAGTCGACAATTAAAACTTACAGCTGTTAACGTAATTGTTAACTGCTGCAGCAACATTGCAATCGAGATACATAAATATATATATGTATATGTGTATATGTGTGTGTATATGTGAGTGGGGGCAGCAACAATAACAGCACTTTAAACCACTTTAATTGTTTCACATAGCACAAATTGCAAATGAACACGAAACTGGAAAAGTTGCCCTCTTTTGGGTGCAACGATACGAATACGTAACAATTGCTCTCTATGCAACACTAAACAACATTTTACACTTGCCTGCACAAATTGTGCTTAAAGTGTAATCATGTAAATCGCAAATAATTGAGCAACAACAACAACAACCACATCCCTGCCACAACAACAAGGATAACACTCGAAACGAAACCGTTTCAAAAGGGATACACTTAAATTAGTGCATATGAGGATTCGAGTGGACTCAAACTATTCAATTATGCTTGTGAATTTATCCGCTGCTTTCCTTACAACTTGTAGCAACTTCAGTTTTAATTTGAGTTTTAGTTTCAGTTACAGTCTCTCACTTAGTTTTGTAAGAAATCTTCATAAGAGACTAACTGCCAGGAGCAGAACCAGGACCCGGTCGAGGACCAGCTGCAGTCGGCTTTAAGAAAGTCAACGTTTATTTTTCAGCTGAAGAAATGTTTGCAATTTTTGTTGCTGTTTTTGTTTGTTGGCTTTTTGCAAAAAAAATTATCGTAAAAGAATTTTACCTGAGCTACGTGACTGCTGAACTTAATATCCGTTTGTCATAAGCGTTTCTAATGCACACACACACTCACACACACACACACACACACACACATAGAGAGAGAGATAGACGCAGACATGACTGCACTTAGAGCACACACACACACTCACACACACACACACTCACACACACACACTCGCACACACACTCATGGAGCTCTGGGGCTTGCACGTACAGCAGCTAAAAAGAGCAGGCAGCAAAGGGGCGCTGAAGGGTTGCTGAGGTGCGGCTTGAGGTCGTCGTAGGTGAAGGGGTTCCGGAAGAGAGGGGTGTGCGGCAGCTACGCGCGCTGAAAAACAAAAGCCAGCGACATTTTCCAGCTAAATTAAGTATTTTTAGTATTTTTAGAAGTTGCCTGCAACTTGTGCACAGCTCCTGCTTTAACTATTGTTGTTTTTGTTGTTGCTTGTTGCTGCTTGTTGTGCCTCGCTGTGTCTCTGTTGCCTGCCAATGCATGCGCAAATTTTACGAGTAGATTTCTGAAAGGTTCCGTCCTCGCTGCGGCGCTTTAATTGCATTTAGAGATGCTGCTGCTGCTGCTGCTGCTGCTGCTGCTCTTGGCCTGCTTCTCTTCTATTTGTGCTCTTCTTTAAATAATGCAGTCATTGTGTCTGCACCAGTCAGGTGAGCAGCAGCAGCAGCAGTAGCAGCTACAACTGGCCACGCCTCCAAAAAATGCTGGCTAGCCATAAGAGCAGCAACATAATTCTGCCTTTTTATGGCTGCTATCCTTTGGGTGGCCACATCTTGCTCGAGGTTGCAGATACCCTAGCAAAAGTTGTTGATTATCTAAAATATTCAATGCAAATTTATGCAGCTTAAAAAACAACTATTTCCAGTTAAAAAACTATTACTTAGGACTAGTTCAATTTATTGTTAGGGTATTCGCCTTGCTGTTCAACAGTTTCTTCTTTTGTTCTTCTTTTTTGACATAAAAAGGAGGCGACTGCCATTAAAGAAAAGTGTAGCATACTTCTAGGCACTGGCGCAGATTTCCACGAAGAAGGAATAACGCTTTTCGCAACGTTGTTATAAACGTTGGTCCGCCGTAAGAAATTTTCCAACACATTTGGCCTGCAACTCGGGGCCAGACTTGTTTTGGCCAGTTCGCTTTTGTGTTCGCCCTCCCAGCGCATTATATCTGTATTTTTTCTCTCCTTTTTTTCTTGGCTGCTTCTTTTTTTGCCATTTGGGCGCATTAATTCTGCACGTTCTCTCGCCGTTGTCCCTGGGCAAATAATTTCACTGATAAAAGATTTTCAACGCATCTTCTGTTCGCTGTTTTGCACTTTAGCAATATGTTTTTCCCTCCCTCCTCCAACCCGCTCCGCCTGCAGCCTGCAGCCTCAGCTTGTTTGTTGTTGTTTTCGACGGGTTGTTGCTGGTAAACTGGGGTAAATATAATATAGGCAACGTTGTTGTTGTTGTCGACTGCTTCCTTTAAGTAGTTTACGCGCATTTAAAAGCAGCAGCCAAAACAAAATAGAGACAAAGAAAGAGAGAGAGAGATGGAAGCAGCATCTGGAGTCCTGCAAGGAGTCCGGAAATGACAAAACGTGCCACGACAACACTACTCCTAGCAGTAAAGAGCCATGGATGCAGCAGTTCTTGGCTTGTGTCCTTTTTGTTTCTCTGCCACCTTACGTTGCACTTTGTTGCTGCTCCGTAATTGTTGTTGTTGCTACATTGGGCATTGTTTGCTTATTTCACTGCCAAAATGAAACTCAAATCAACTCGTGCATTTCTAATGCGACTTTATATGCTTTATCCCCAACATTCTCATCAGCAACAACATCAGCAACAGCAGCAACATCAGCAGCAGCAGCAACTATGGCACGTCCCCTTTTCCGACAGACATGTTTTGGCCTTTACGGCTAGTAAATTTTTTCCTCGCCTTGCTATTTTCTTATTGAAATGAGTCAAAATGTAGACAATGTTTGCTGCTTATTCTGGAGCAGTATTATTACATTGCCAGAGCGCGTCCGATAGCAATTCGAATCCCTCCTCCCACATCCTATTCCTATGGCAATCCCAAACCCAATTGCTGCTCGGCAGTTTGCCAGAGAGCTGCTCTCAGACTCTCGAGTCAGTTTGTCAGCTTGTCAGCAGTCAGTTGAGTGTGAGGCGGCTGAGGCGGGGTGGGCGTGGCAGCTGTTCACTTTGGCTCGCCGTTGCTTTTGTTACTCATTTATTTTGATTTGTTTACCATTGCGATTTATATTTCTTCGCTTTCTGTTTGCGCCATTCGCCATTCGCCATTCGCCATTTGCCATTCGCCATTCGCAATTTGCCATTCTCAAAGTTTGCTCCTTTCGAAATAGTAGTGAGAAGAGCGCGCCGAGCAATAAAATTAAGCTCGGATTTATTGACCCATTTCAGTTTGACTCGCTACTCGATTTTCCTTTTCTCCACTCCCCAGTCTCCAGTCTGTTGCTGTCTGTTCGCTTTTGTGCAACAACTAAATTAAAATGTTTTACTAATCCCGACAAGTAACACTTTTAATTACTTTTTCTTCTCAAATGCACACACACAGCCCACATTTGTAATGGACTAACGCCCACACAGCCCCGCCCCCAATACGGGTCGTTAGGCCCAATTCGATTCACTGCTAATACATTTTACTTACAGAATATGTACAGATATATATTTATATATCTATGTATATATAGATATATATTTATAAAAGCAATAATGGAATGAACAACAATATTTCTGTGTCGAGATTGATTTTTGTGCTGAGCTGCTCTGTTTTGGGACATTTAATTTAATTAAAAATGCAAATTCTAAAAATCCAAAAACAATTTTTGTTTATCAATTGCATTAAATTAAAACTTTTCAATACGATGACAAATCAAATATAACCATAAAATCCATCTGTCCAATCAAGCAAGTTGTCTCTGCTGACTAAGAAAAAGAAGTCCAAGGAGAATTTAATCTCTTTAGTCACTTCTTGGTTTTAGTTGGCAACAGCAAATGGCATTTTGAAGAGAACTTTAACAAATATCACGTTCAAATCCGGTTGTAAACAAAAGAGATCTTGTTCAAGGAGCACACAAAAGGTGTTAATTAAATATTTCAAGGCAAAGACAACCGAATGTAATTTTGAACCCGAAATCTCATTAAGTGGCTCAGACTGGAGTTGAGCTAAGCAGGTGGCATTTGGTAGTCTGTGTGGCAATAAGAAGCGAAGAATAAAAAAAGGAGTAGCAGCAGAAGCCAGCAAAAGGGAAGACAACCAGGAAGAGTGGAACAAATGAATGGAAAAGTTGATTTCGTTTTTCGTATTTTCTTTTCGCTACCAACCATTTCCATTTCAGATCTAATTGTAGTTTTGCCTCAGCTGCCGCTGCTGCTTCTTCTTGTTATTATTTTAGCTGTTTGTTGTTGTAATTTGTCGCTGTTTTGCATAGAAAACTAAGTTGGTTAAATGCGATTAGGGCACAAAGGTTCGATTGAAATTCAAGTGGCTGCCACAATATAATTAATTTGTTTCAAAGCCAACGCCAGTCAACCACAGCCCCCCTCTCGCACCCTCGTTTCTGACAGATGTACATCATTAATACGAGCTTAGACAACCATAAAAGCTGAAGTTGAAGCTGGATCGGAAGCAGGGAGTGTGGTTCAGAGTGCAGCAGCAGCACTGAGCAGCTCAAATCTCCACCGTTGATGACACTCATTAACATAAAACGTCCACCTTTGCACGTGGCCCAAAAAAAGCGAAAGGAGCTGATGCCAAACCCAGTGCGACGGTCGTAAAACCAGCTCACTTTTCACACTCATTAAAATGGACAAGAGGCGAGCTTGATAAGGACGATTGCTGCTGCTGCTGTGGTTCAAGGACGCAAGTGTGGTGGCAGGTGGCAGGTGGTAGGTGTGGCTGAGTGGGTGCTAATGGGTGGCTCTGGATTGCTCTGCTCGTGTAGCTAACGTCAATTCTGTGCAGTCGACGCTGACGTCAAAATCCAAAAAGATACGCTTGCAAAAGAAACCCTTTTTGTGCTTCTTTAGCTATCTCTAAAGAAAAAAAAGAAAACATTTAAATGTAATCTATTATCTTAATTCCAACACAAATTGTTTGGCTGCCGCGAATATCGTCAGCAGTTGCCTGCGGTGACAGCCGTCGTCTTTTTGTCCTGGCTGGCGGCAGGCGCCTTTAACCCGACTTTGCAAAAATAATAGCCCAAATAATGCCACAATGCCATTTAGCGCCGCTGAACAGCAGCAGCCGCCAAGTCAAGGACTTGAGCTGACTGGCAATTCAAATGCCAGCACAGGACACTGGACGGAGCCAAGCCAAACAGCGACAAGGACCAAGGAGCAAAGCGGCAGACGCTAAAAGCAGCGCTTATCGGCCGCAACGTAAATCACCCAATTTACCATAAATAAAGATATGTACATATTGTCAGTGAGCAAGGGAGAAAGAAGATGGCAATGCCACGCGAAAGAGGGAGAAGGGAGGAGAAGGAAAGCCGCAACTGCAGCCAAAACCAAAAACCAAAACAAAACACCTTATCGCTGGCAAGCACATCTTTAAGTGGCTGTCAACGTGGCCAGGACTGAGAAGGGGCGGCAAAGTTGGTAACGAAGAATGGGCAACGGAATTGATGGGGTTGTGTGTGGGAGACTTA
This sequence comes from Drosophila mimica, assembly GCA_037043585.1. Lineage (NCBI taxonomy): Eukaryota > Metazoa > Arthropoda > Insecta > Diptera > Drosophilidae > Drosophila > Drosophila mimica. The sequence continues at coordinate 8,902,227 of JBAMBE010000579.1, forward strand.
ACTACCGGATAGTGCTGCTACTTGCTGCCAGTGGCATAGAAATCTGCATGCAGCAAGTTGCAGAGCTTCCACAAAGCACAAAGACTTGGCCAAAAAACAGCTAAAAATTGCAGTTTATAGTCTCGTTTTTGGCTTCGATTTATAGGTTTAGCTGATATGTAACTGAGCCTCTGCGCTCTGCTGAACAGTATCTTTAAGTTGGCTAAGCCACAGTAAAACCAAGACCGAAACCCAAACTTCTTCTTGCTCTGCCCTTTTATTGGTTGCCTCGGCTGTCTTCAGTTTACTTTCACAAGAGCAACATTTTGCTAGTTGCGACACGCGATTCACCACTTGCCACTCAACATTTACCCCACTACTCTTTTGCAGGCGCCACACCAACAACAGCAACAACAACAATGGCCCAAAAGACGACAGCAGCGAATCGCGATTATGACAATGATGACGAGCACAACGACAGCAACAAGGACCTGGCTGAGATTGGAGAGCGTCAGGAGAGCGGGGGAGAGCAGGAGCAGGAGATGGCTGTAAGGCCGCGGGCAAGTCAAAAGCGTGCAGCACAAGCGACACAATCGCGAAATCCCATCAGACGCGCTCACAGCGAAAGGCATTTGTCTGCCCCTGCCACCAGCTCCTCCACTCTCTCGGCGAGCAACGACAAGCATGGCCAGGCTGTGGCACAGGCTAGGCCCACGTCTGGACCAACGAATGTCATTTTAAATTTTAAGGACACAATGGCGCTGCGCATAAAAAGCAACCGCAACGACTCGAGAGATTTATTTCAAAGGCGGCCAACGGAGCCGCCACCGCCACCGCCCCCAAAGCATCAACAGCAGCAGCAGCAGACCCCAAAGACGGAGACGACCGCAAACGCAAACGGATTAGAGAAGAAGCAGCAGCAGCAGCAGCAGCCGAAGCCAGCGCCACAACCACACCAAATCAATAAGTCAACTGCTCCCCAGAAGCAACAGCAGCAGCAGCAGAGGACTGTGGTGCGAGTGGCGCCTTTCAACAAGCAAAGCGATGGCGCCCACGAGGTGCATCGTTTGAAAATCTCGCACAGCGAACAGGACGAGCATCCTTTGTTGCTGCTCCTTGATCACACTGCCATGCTGCGCTCGCCCTGCTCAAGGGACGCACAAGGATACGGAGAGCTTGCCGTGGATGTGGCACCCAAGAAAACATCGATATTGATTAACGGTGACGATTGCTATTCCACAATGAATCTCAGCACCGATGCCGCCCAGCCACTGTACCAATCCTCTGTTGTGGTCAACAGCCAGACGGCGAACAGTGTCTGCATCAGTGTGAGCAGCGCCGAGGAGCTCATCCAGCAGCACAATCTGCTCAACACTCTGCGCAGTCAGCAGCAACAACAACAACAACAGCAGCAGCAGCAGCTGGCAGCCATTATACCCATCCGTAGTAGCAATGCTAACGAGTTGCATCTACATCGTTCCGCCTCCTGCATCTCGTCCACGTCGAGCAGTTCGACGTCGAGTAGCAGCAGTTCCAGTGGACGCGGACGCACACTCATCCGGCTCGACTATGACAAGGATAAGGAGTTGCCGAAGGGCGCAAAGGTGGCTGCCACAACAACGACGCCCATTAATACACCATCGCCGCCGCCGCCGCCCGATATCAGCTCAACGCCAGCAACACCACCGCCAGCAACGCCACCGCCAGCATCGCCACCGCTGGTGCCGCACGAGACGGAGCTGCTAAAGATTTTGCGCAATCCCGTCGAGGCTGTCAAGCGGAATTTGGTGCCGCATGTCTGCGGCTTGAGGGTGCCGTCAGCGGACTCGCCACGCAGCAAGAAGATGCTGGAGTCACCCACCAACAAGGAGGAGACGACACCCGCTAAGGAGTCACCAAGTGGAAGTGGTAGCTTCATAGCCAAACTATTGCAGGATCCCATGCTGGGGCAGGTGGCCGATGGGTTAGAGACGGACACGGTGGCGGAGCTGATTGAGAACTCGCTGCAGAGATTGCAGCAGACGCGGCAAACTGTCGATATGAGCGGCACCAAAGATCACGACGACATGAGTCGCTTGATTAGCGTCTCGCTGCAGCGGGTGCGCCAGGAGCGACAGCCTGGAACGTCCAATGCCAAAGAGGAGGATCGTCTGTCCAATCGGGGCAGCATTAGTTCCGCCAACAGCTTCGCCTCCGCTCACAACTACGAGCTGTTTGACTTTGAGGCTGCCGCCAATGAATCCGATTGCTATCAGAGCTGCTCCAGCGAGTTGGCTGTGGAGGAATCGGAGCAGGAACAGCAGCACCAGCAGCAGCAGTCGCAGTCGCATCCGGATGTGGATGCCACAACACGCGCAAAATTCTATCAGCTGCTGGTGGATGCCACACTGGCGGAGATTGAGAACACTCACAGTGCCTCGGAGTCGGAGCATCACTACGAGTCCATTCGGCTCAATGGGGATCCGATTTATGAGGAAATTAATGAGGTACCACCTCCTCTACCATTGACCGCACCACCACTCAGCGATGCCGAGCTGGATAAAAAGTCGGCACGCTCCATATTCGAGGGTGCCTCGAAGTATGATATACTCTCGTACCTGGTGGATGCCAAGGAGCGTGGATTGGTGCGCGAGGAGAGCTTCGACTACAGCAACAATCCGAAGATCATCGAGGAGGAGGCGAGCGATACGCTCAGCGAGCTGGAGAAGCGTGTCAGCCATGTCAGCAGCAGCGATGATGCATGCCAGAGTCTCAATATGATGAGCTCCCTGTCGCCGCCGCCGCACAACTTTATGGGGTGCGGCAAGAGCGGTGGTAGCAGCGATGTGGAGCGCCAGGATTCGGGCGTTGGTTCCGAGACGAGCAAATCCTCGCGCAGCAAATACCAGCCAGCGGTGAGTCCTCTGCATTTGTGCGAGGATTGCGATGGCGCCGTGGAAACTCAGCTCAGCGAGACGGGGGTGTTGTATGCGCCACTGGTGTGCCGCAAGTGTGGCAAGAAGCGTGTCGAACGCAAAGAGATCATCACCGAAATTGTGGAGACGGAGGAGAAATATGGCCGCGATCTGCAAATCATACTGGAGGAATTCTGCCATCCGATGCTGGTGGCCGGCCTGCTCACCCAGGAGCAGCTCTCCGCAATCTTCCTCAACACGGAAGACTTGCTCGAGAACAATCAGACGCTGGCCGAGCGCATGCGGGACGCTCTCGACATATCGCTGGAGCAGGGCGATGATGATCTGCTCACCGTGAACATTGGTCGCATCTTCCTGGACTTCACCCAAATGCTGCACGCCTTCGAGAGCTATTGTGTGCGGCAGGCTGGCGCAAGTCTGCTCTTGGCCAATCTCGAGAAGGAGAAGGAGCTGCTGCGCATCTTTCTAAAGGTCTCCCAAATGGAGAATGCCGTGTTGCGTCGCATGAATCTCAACTCGTTTCTCATGGTAAGCAGGCGCCAACATCTTGTTTTTCGCTATTCTCTAATATCCCCTCCACTTCCACTTGCAGGTGCCAGTGCAGCGTGTGACCAAGTATCCATTGCTGCTGGCACGATTGTACAAGGTGACGCCGGCACATCTCGACGGACGTGAGCTGCTGAAGCAGGCGCAGGAGAAAATTGAATTGCATTTGAATCACATCAACCAGGAGGCCAAGGATGTGCCGACCAAACTCTGGCGCCGCATCAGCTCATCCAGTCCCAATCGGCGCGCCTCCTGCGAAATTGATATGATAAACATCAAGTTGCGCAAAATGGCCATCGACATACTCGAGTGGAATCACGACGAGGTCCGCTTCGCCATGGAGGGCAAACTGCTCTACATGCAGCCCACCGACAGCAACTGGAAGAAGGCGCGCACCATCAAACTGACCCCACTCAATGCTCTCCTCGTCACCAATGGCAAGGTAAGTGAAACAGAGAGCGAAAAAGAGGCAGAGAGGGGAGAGAGACAGAGAGAGCTGTGCAAGTGATGTGTGAACAGGCTCGTGAGTCTCGAGTGCCACTCTTGAGACAGTTCTGTTGCAGCAGCGGCAGCAGCAAGCAGAGTTATCCCCTTCAAAGTTATCCCAGTAAACGATTCAATTTTATTTTGACAACCAAATTTTGGCAGTCAGTGGGAAGTTTGAACAGATGTCCATATGCCTATTTTGTAGCTAGAACTTTGACATAATTTAGGGGACCCTACAACTAATTTTAAAATTTATGCGTGGTTCAGTTTTGACAAAGTTATGTTTGTAGCAAGATTAGATTCATTTCCATACTTTATTTTTGGACCCGGATTTTGACGAGTTTTAACCAAGAGCCACGTTTTCAAATATACAAATAAGATCATTCCAGAGATCAACTCATAAGCCAAGTTATAACAGTGAGAAATGATAACTAAGCCAAATTGCATATAGAGACCAATTTTCAATATCAGCTAAGCTGATGACCATATAATAAAAATGGCTTCCAACAAAAATGTTCCATGTTGATGTATCCCTTGGCTTTAACCAGCCACAATAGCCACGAGTCCTTCTCTGGCAGTCACCACCAGTCAGCTAGTTCTTCTTCCATGGCTACGCCTGGTCACGTTTGCCAAGCGACAGGCGACAATCGACAAGCGACAAACGACAAACGACAATCGACGTGCAGCAGATTTGACATGAGGTGTGGGCAATTAGCGAGTGGCACTTGCACCTAATAGCCCAGCCAGCCCCTGGCTAGAATCAAGCCTGCCTGGAGGGTGGTTAGTCGAGGCGTGTTCCGACGTCATGGCAACAGCATGGCCTACAATAAAAGATTTCAACAAATCAGAGCCCCATGGAGTGTCCGTGGAGAGGCATCAAGTGGAACGGAAGCGCATCCGGCCCGTTCTAATGAAAAGTGCTTATCCCAGCAACTATCTGCTTTTGATGCCTAAAAACAAAACGAATTTTCCCAACAAGACAGAAAAAAAGCCTAGTATCGAAAGGACTCAAGGACCTATATAAAAAAGGGGACGATGAGGTGGCAGGCTACATCGATGTCGTCGACGCAGTGCGTATGTCACTTGTTTGGTTTTTTTTTTTTTTTGTTTTTATGTTGCCCCATTCTAAATTGTTGCAAAAAGCTTCGGCCGACAATTGCTCAATTCAAGAAGGAGCACGTTGGTTTTTGCTTCTTTCTAGTATTCTCTGCGTAGTTTCTGTTGGTTCTGGTTCTGGTTGGTTGGTTGGTTGTCCTGCTTCCTTCCAGCCTGCCTGGCTGGCTGACAAGCTTTGTGTGTCTGCTCGCGTTATCTGAGAGGGCCGCTCTTGGCTCTGTGACTGCCTCTGCCTCTGCCTCTGCCACTGGCTGTCTGCCCACACTTTTGTCGCATTTTCCAGTTGTAATTTTGTTTAGTTTCGTTTTACACAATATTCTATTTTTATTTATTTCTCGTTTTACGTTTTTCTTTCTTTTTTCGTTCTGCTCTTTGGCACGAGAACAGCCAAGTGCCAATTATAGGGAGGAGAAGGCCATGTCGGATAAACTGAATTTCCCGAAGCACACTGGCATCCGAGAGGCCTCCCTGCTGCTGGTGAAGGAGAAGTGCGGACGCTATACACTGATACGGGAGCCATTATATCTGGACAGATGTGTTGTGTGCAGCGAAGCGGATTGGGATGATTATTTCGAAGTGCAGGAAATTTCATCGAAGGACACATTCATATTCAAAGTGAGTATGCCACGAACACCAGTTGTAGTTGTAGTCGTAGTCGTAGTTATAGTAGTGGATTCTATCTCGTACTCCGACTGCAACTACACATCCACATCCACACCACATTGTCATTCCATTTTCATAGCGGCCGTTATTGTTTTGCCCTTTCCGAATCCGGTTCGTTTCGGTTTGATTCGGTTTGGTTTGAAGGAGCTCTTGCTCCATGCTCCATGCTCCTTGCTGCCTGCTCCTTGCTCCTCCTAGCCGTGTGTGCCAGTTCACTTGGCTTCCGAATTAGACCGTTCGTTTGCCTTTTGACTGCACACCGGCAAATGTTTGGGCTTCGTTAGTTTTTGGCCCTGCCGTTTAGCGACCCTCCAAGTTGGGTTGGAGGGTTGGTGTAGATCAAAACCCCTTGCTCCCAACAAAAATGAATTTTGTGTGCAAATATTAAAGTAAAATCAAAAAACAAAATAGTTCAAATTCAAGCAGCTATATCAATAAAAGTGATTCTCACGAAGGTGCACCCGTTGAATGTTTAACTTAGTTGGAGTTAGAAATGCTATAGACTTGTATCAAATGTTTGAGCTAAAGGATGTTTATGGAATTTTATAGAAATGACATTCTATATAGTATATATATCAAATCAATAGTATCAATTGTAAAGAATCTAGCCAGACTGAGCTGTGATTTCGAAATTTTTCTAATAAAATGTATCAATTAAGAAGGATCAAAATTGTATATTTTAAAAGCTATTAACATTTTGACCTGGCTGTCAATCAAAAGTCTAATCAAAAGTAATCTACATCACATATAAATAACAAATTCCCCGGGGTAAGTTTTCTGACTACGGTTTTGCATTTCTCATTTTCCCGCTAATTCAGCAGCTCGCATCAAAATGTGTTTTTCTCTCTTTCCGCATAGACGAAGAGTTGATGAGAGGTGGAATTTGAATATGAGTGTGTATGAGTGTGTGAGTGGGTGTGTTTTTGTATGTGGCATATCTGTGGGGGTGGCAGTGATTCCATTTTAATAGCAGACCACAAAGAAAGAAAGAAGGAGCAGCATTTGCAGAAATCCATTTTAAATCCTGTCTAACGTAAAACCAGCTTCGACTTGGCCTGGCGAACTTCTGCCCGAGGCTTGTGGTTTGTTCTTCTTCTTTTTCATTGCGTTGCGTTGTGGCAACACACGTAGAGTGCCTGCCAAAATGAATGACATTTATTGAAATTTAAGCGAACAAAAAAAAAAAATATATATAGAATGGGGCAGCGAGCAGCAGGAGAAGATAAGGATAAGAAAGGAACGCAGAGAAGCGCAACAAAATGGCTGCTGAACGAAAAGGCAGAGAGCAGAGCAGAGGCTGCATAAATTGTAACGTTTAGTTATGGCCAACTGAGCACACACACGCACACACTAACACACACACACAAACATACGCATTGCATAACTTTCGCACACACACTCACAGACACATGACACCTGTCAAAGTGGCGAGTCAATCAAATATGTCTAACGGTTGCTCATTTTGTTGTTAATTCACAGGCCGAGGATGGGGTGCGCACAAAACAGTGGTATACCCAACTCCAATATCACGCCCAGGGTATGGGGGCGTGGCGCAAGCGACGCAACGCCCTCGCCAACATAATGATCAATGGGATGCTCACGCGCACTTAATCCTAATGATGATGACGATGATGATGACGATGATGATAACTATCGATTATCAATAACAATAGGCAGACACCAACAACAACTTGCCACACATGCCACATACAGAGGAAAAGGCAATCAAAATTAAATATACATACTGAAAATTTGATTACGCAAATGTGCATTTAAGAATTGGCCGCTTAATTTGTATTGATGCAATTATTAACCAGCAATTTAATAATTATGATTTAAGTGATATATAAAATTTAATCGAACGCTAGTTACTGTTTATATCGAATACACACATACACAATTATATATATACACACACTATATAACTATATAACGACACAACAACAAATGAATAAATAAATATATCTTATATTAATTAATCTTTTAAATGGCATTTTAATTGAGTTGTGCATCGACATGGGCTAAGAACATTTAATATTCAATATTTAATATTGAGGGCTCGCTTACATCTTCAAATTGCTGGACTGCTTTCGTATCTGTGTCTAAGGCCAAGATTATTGAGGGTTGAGAATTTCAAATGGGAGAAAAAGCAAAGCAATGGAAAATCTGGTTGATTGCATTTTCAACGAACAGCCGCAAAACTGCGCACAGTTTTCATCAAATTTTGGCAAACTAAACCAATATTTGCACAAAAACAAAATGCATATAAATATAAGTAATACATAATTTTGTAAGTGGCTGCTATTCATGTAGAGACAGTTGATTAAACCATTTTAAATCCCATCTAATGTGCAAATAGTAGCAAGCAACAAAAACAACAACAGCTTCAACTGTGGCAATAATAAAATTTAACAAACAAGAGGATCTCATCTCTGCTCATCTCTGTTCTGGTGAAGGCCATTTGCACTGCTGCCACCATAAAGGTTTATTGGTTGTTTCATTAGACAAACAACTGAGCAGACTATTTTGGTTAAACATCAAACTGTAATTGTCATGGATAGTCACAGTCCAAGTCGCAGTTCCGAGACTCTAACAAATTGCCGGCCAGAGAAACTATTTTCCGACAGTTGAATACCCTTTTTCTGGCAAATTGCAGCACACCGAGAGAAAGAAATTAAAAAAAAAATTTAAAAAATTATTAATAATGTCCCGACAACATTCGGCTGTCGAAATTGTTCTTGTCCATAGCTATTTTATATATGCCCGACTTTCCATGTCGATGAAATGCTACAAGTTCAAAATTAACACAACACTCACAGGAGCAACGTTCCATTAATCATACAAGTGTATTGAATTTCAAACAACCCCAAAAACGCAGTATTTGTGGTCGAAAGATGAAGAGGGGGTGTGTAGGGGAGGGGATGGGAGGGGAGGGGAGGATCGGGAGACAGGCAGCAACAAGAGCAACAACAACAATTTGTGGCCTTGTTGATATTAGTTAGTAATGCAGACAATACGAAAATAATTTACAATGACACCTGCGGCACTTCCTCCAGAGAGAAAGAGAGAGAGAGAGAGGGAGCGAGAATGAGAGAGAAGGAGAGAGATAGAGAGACTAGTTTCTGGTAAAATATTAGTAATACGCCACGTAAACAAGTTGCCAAATCCTTTAAAGCTGTTACAGCCAGCAGGCAACGTCAACTGCGAGCAGCAGCAGCAGCAGCAGCAGCGGCAGCAGCGGCAGCCGAGCGATTGCAGCAAATTGAAAAGCAAAGCCAATGTCGGAAACGATAAAAGCGGAGGCGGCAAAAGACGATGGCTAAAAGGAAACTGCATGCTGTGCGCAATTATGCTGGGCAAACATTTACCAGGGCCGGCGCTAGCGCCAAACGATGTGGCCAACCCATCGAAACCCATTCCATCAGTTGCAAGCCGGATGTGGCACTTAGCATGCACCTTGGCACACGCATAAACACACAAACCAGTCAGCCAGTCACCCAGCCAGCCAAGCAACCAACTACTTTTAGTGTACTCCATGGCTGCTGACTGCTTGCCAAACACAGAGTCAGACTTTAGCCCGGCAGCAGCAGCCTCTCCGTCTGGGTGTCAGTCTCGCCACACTCTGCCACTGCCACTGCCACAGCCACTGAGTCTGTCTATATACGCCATTCCCATTCCCATTTCCATGCTCCATGCTCAACCTGATGATGGCAATGCTGATGCCAGCGTGGAACGTGTTATAACAATAGGGTGCCATGGTGGCGATGCCAACTCCTGTCTCCTCCTGGCTGCTGCCTGTTTGCCCTAGCTGGTCGGCAGCCAGCGACTAACACTAACGAGCAGTAAAACAAGTTTAAGATTTGCCGGCACACAAATATATAAAAACACACCAGAGAGAGACGGGGAGAGGAAGTCCTCGCTGTCCTTCCTCCGGCTGCTGCAGGCGGATGCTGAAGCGGAAGTTGGGATCAGCGTGCAATAACATAACCAAGGCACGTAGCACAAACACGGTACATTATATTGTATAAGCAGACTTCATTACGGTATTTAAACAGAATATCCACAAATTCTGACATGTCGAATGCGGCAAAGCGAATCGCAAACACAATGGCTACAAAACAGCTAAACAAAAAACAGCACCAATAAAAAAAACAACCAACAACAACAAAAACAAGTTCGATTTGAAAATGCGGTGATTTATTTTCTTCTGTGGTTAGATTTGATATTCGAACAATACAAACAGAAATTTGAAAAATAATAGAGTGCATATCGTTTATTTATCAATCCATCAGTTTCTGTTATTATGATCGATATTGAATATTAAAAGGATTTCTCTATAAGCTTTCCACCCTTCATTCTATGAGCTTTATTTAATTCAATTACTTAATCAATAGATTATATTAAGTTTTATAGAAAATATGTTACCAGCCACAAACAATATGCAAACAAATTTAAAATAGTTAAACAAATTAAAACGTATTAGTACATGAATGCCTTAGTTTATTATAAAACAATCGATATTTAATCCAGAAATCCTGTTTTCTTTAATCGATGGCTTTTATAAAATTTTATAGAAGTTGTGCTTAATTCACATAGTTTTTATATATTACTATATTTTTTTTTTATCAATATTCCACTTTAAATATGAATTCGTGCGCAAAGTTTACCAACCGCCCATTGTGCCAGCGGGGCGTGCCACGACACACACTACCTCCAACACACACACACACACACTCGCACACACACTCTCTCGCACATACCCAAATCAGAAATCAAATTGTGAGCAGTGAGGCAACTCAAAATATACACACAAATATATATATATATTTGTATATATATATATATATATATATATATATTCAGTTCGTGTCTGAAGGTCCTGTAAAAATGCATCACGTAACCGAAAGGTTGGCAATATGATTAGACCCGCAGTTGGTAGTTTGAAGTCTGTCGACTGCGGAAACTTTTGTTGCCCTCAAAAACCCACGAAAGAGGCCACAACCAGGAATGGATGAGGTGATGGGGAGGGGGGATATGAGAGTAGGTGACAAGAAATCAGAGCCATATGCAGCCGCAGACCGACGACTAAAACTGGGCAATAAAAATTTGTCGTCAGGCCAATAAATGTTGCCCGCGGACAGGGACAAAAACCAAGCTAAGTGTTGAGAGTTGGCCTTTGAGTTGGGTAAAGAGAGGGAGAGAGGAAGATAGAGAGAGAGAGTCAAAGAGAAGCCATTAGGTGAACCAGAAAAAAACATTTTCATAGCTACCTTCAAAACGCCACAAAAACTAGCCACAAAAAGTTGGCTCCGCTCACAAGTTATTAAAAAATGGAAATTAAAACTTGCAATTTACAGTTCCCTTTCACTTCGCCCGCACATACAACATTATAATGATGATATCAAAGCAATGACTTTTTATTATCGGACAAGTCAAATGGATAGATTATGTATACTGTTATTAAATTATATTATACAGCTGCCCCAGTTGCTGTTCACAAAATAATAATAAAATGACTTGGCATTATTTTCTAGTGGTTCTGGCAGCAGTTTTCCATCTTTCAGACTTGATTTTGCACTGCCCTTCAATGGGCAGAACTTTCTCCTATTTTCCACTTTTTAAATTTATCAGCTTTTTGCATTTCCATTTGCTGCGCCGTAGAGGAAAAAAGTTGAAACTAAAATTTTAATTCTTTGGCTTACCGCTTGTCAACTGTGAATCTCTCTCTTTCTCTCTCTCTCTCTCTCTCTCTCTCTCTCTCTCTCTCTCTCTCTGTGTGTGTGTGTGTATCTAATCAGTATTGGTGTGCACACACATGCAGCATATTTCACACATCGTCGTCGTTGTCGACTCATAAGAATAATGTGCGACACGTTCGAGAATAAACCGAATTAAGTATACGCCACGTTTGCCAGCCAGTCAGCTAGAACAGCCAACAGACAGACAGACAGACTGGAGCTGAATGGACGCGTGGCCACAAAACCAACTGCATACACACACACACCAACACACACTCTAACACACACACGCATACTCGCACACTCATACGCAAATATTCAGTGGGCCAAGCAAACACTAGCATTTTTCTGCGAAAGTGGCAGCCAAATACACACATACACACATACACACACACACGCACACCCACGCACATCCACACACTCCCTATGAGCCCTCTTTGGCAGCATGTGCTAACTATATATATATATATATATTCATATATATATATATATATATATACACTCGCAAAAAGCGCAATCTAAATTTTTGAAATTCGGCACACTTTTGCCTACAAGGGTTGCTCAGGCTGTAAATGTCTAAACTTGAGGCTTATTGCTTTCTATAAGCCATGGTTAGCATATATCAATTTCAAAGTAGATTTTCCTGCTGTGTTTTCTATGTGTGCCATAGGAAAAAAAGATTTTTGGTTACTTATATTAATTATTCATTAGTATTTTTCAGATGTACAAGCAGACTATACATATTTTATAGAAATTATATATATCCTTTATTTTATGATTTTACAAATGTCTTTCCACTGATCTACTTGGCATTGAAAATATTTAACAGCCAACATCAAAAATAGCTGTTCAGAGAGAAAATTTCATTACAATTTTCTGAATTTCATTCTTTAGAAATGCATTTATTAATAATATAAAATATTATTATTTATTAATTTCCGGATTCTACTTTGAGATTATATTTTGTAATAGTAGCAAGTTTTTCTAAAAAATACAAAGATATATCAAGATATTTTGAATATAAACATAAGCAATATAAAATAAATATTTCTAAAAAAAAAAAAAAAAATAAAAAGAAGATCTATTCGGGCAAGCCTTTTTAAGTTTTATAAACATTTTTTGGTTTTTCTGAGTGTATCTATTTATACATATATACATGTATATATACATATATATATACATATGTATAGATGCATGAGTTCGAGTGTGGCAAAAGTTTGGCCGTGGAAGAGGCCAACGTGGCAGGCAGGCGATGTCTAAGTGAATTTGCCTTAGTCAAATTTTGTGCGGCTGGCTCGCAGTTGCTGTAGCCGTTGCCTTAGGTCAGGCACAGCAAAGCAGCAGCAGCAGCAGCAGTTGCCACAAAGGACCCAAAGGAGCAGTTGCTGCTGCTTGTTGTTGTTGGTTGCATGAAATTTACATTTATTTGAGCGCTGCTGCTGTTGCCGTGCTCATATTTAAGCAGTTGCACCCTCGCACACACAATAAAAACCAAATTATTTCACATTTTCAAATAAATCACAAATTTTGACCAACATTCGGCAGCCAAAACAACAACAACAACAGCTGCTGCTACTGCTACCATCGTTGCTGACTGCGACGTCGACGTCAGAGAGTCGTGTGTGAGTCCATTGCCGAGTTCAGTGTGTCAATGGCTTCGTCGTCGCAGCAACCGACTGTAGCCGATTGCAGCCGAGTGACTTTCACAGAGCACAGTTGCTGACTAAAGGGCGCGCTTGTGCACTGATTTGAGTCGTGTGCAAAAAGCTCAAGAGCATTTGAGTGGCAAAATTTGAGCGCAACTCAAGCGCCATAAACTCAAGCAGTGGCGGCCTAGCGTAACTAAAACACAACTAGGTTTGGAACACGACTCAAGCGAGCTTCTCACCACAGCGGCAAGCTTTGTACTTATTTGCAGGCTTTTGTTAAATGCCGTTAAAAGGTTTACTTGCGCAGCATTTTTCAACTTAAGGGAATTGACATGCATTAAGGTTTTCCCAGTGGTGTGGGGAGGGAGTGTCTGTTTTCCTTTAGAGGCAATTCAAATCCTTTTACTTCCGCCTTAAGCAAAACAACGATAAGCAGCAGCCTCTCTGCGACAGATGCCACTGATAGCAAGGATTCGCACCAACCACACCCTCCCCCACACACCCCTTCAAAATGAAACGCGTGTGTGGCGTTTAAAAAAAAAAGAAAGAAAAATATGATTACTTATTGTACTTTGTATATTTGGAGTTGGGGTGTGATGGTGGTAGTGGGTGTAATAGAAAAAGGGTTGACAGTTCCACACTTCCTCCTCCTCACTTTCCCTAACCCTGGCAGGGCACACTTTAAAGGCAATCATCGCCCCAAAAAAAACTCTCGCAGACAATAACAAAAATTAACAACAACAAGAGAGAGAGAGAAAGAGAGGGAAAAAGAGGCAGAGTAGGGGTGAGAAGAGAGAAGGCCAACAACAATGGCGGCATTCAATTTTGTATACTCTGCTTGCGAATGGTAAAAGAGTATATAAGATTTATGGCAGTTTATCGCGGATTTGCTGAGCTTAAAAAGAGAAAGAGAAAGAGTGAGGGAATGAGGGAGACAGAGAGAGAATGAGAGAGAGAAGGAGAGTTTTAGGCGAGAGTTCAGCATTACCAAATACAAAAATAAGCACAGCTCCGCTCCCATTATCTATAATTACAATTATTTTAAAAACAATTATTTAATTGATGTATTTCATATTTTTCAGTGAAACATTAACATTTTTCGTTTTCTTAAATATGAAATTAAGTTATTTTTAACACATTCATATTTGTATGTTATATTGGTCTTTAGTTTTCATTCTTAAATTAATAATTATTAAATATATAACTGAAGATTATAATTCATTAATTAATTAGTTAGCATATATATATATATTAATTACATAAATAAATTTAAATTCTGTTTGTATATTATAAATATTTATAATTACACTCACATTTCTAGTTATACACCTTTTTCAATAACAAGCAGAGTATTGAGCAGTCGACTATCTCCGAAAACTATGTGTTTACCTGTTAATATTTGCCTTGCAAATTTCATATAAAATGCATTTGTTGTCTGCATGCGAAGGAAGTGCGGCAAGGGAAGGGGACGGGGAGTGTGGAAGTGGGGAAGTGCTTGGGGATGAGGATGGGGATGGAGATGTGGATGGGACAGACGACAGTCGACAGTCGACGGTCGGCGGCTATCCGAACCAAAAGGAACCGGAAACAGGCGGCATGTGGCAGGCAGCAGGCGGCAGGCACCGACAAAAGTGTGGAAAGTGAATGGAGCAGCGTGGGCAATGTCAACACATGGGAATCGCAAGGACAATGGCAAAAAACTGCCAGCCGAACCCGAGCCAAGGAGGCGCATTCATTGATATTGAAGGAGGAGGAGGAGGGGAATGGAATGGAATGGAATGGTGGCTCCAACAGCGGAAGCAATAAATTGGTTAGCTAAAAAGCTTGTCCCAGACGTAGACACATAGGCAAAAAAGAAACCGGCACACGAGACATGCTCGTAATTTGTGAACGGGGGTGTAGTGGGTGAGGAGTGGAGGTGGAGAAGGAGGAGTGTGGAAAGGTGCTTGTCAAACTCCTTTGAAGAAGGCATTTATGTGGCCAAAAGGTAGTTGTGCATGCGGCTGGAAGTTAATAGAAA
Organism: Drosophila mimica; assembly: GCA_037043585.1. Taxonomy (NCBI): domain Eukaryota; kingdom Metazoa; phylum Arthropoda; class Insecta; order Diptera; family Drosophilidae; genus Drosophila; species Drosophila mimica. The sequence continues at coordinate 8,917,339 of JBAMBE010000579.1, forward strand.
AAGCAATGCAAAAGTAGCAAACGACAGCGGAAAATTTAAGAGGCAAACTAAGCATTCCAAGTGCATGTGTGGCAAGAGCAGAGCAGCACTTAAAGGTAGCAGCAATTGTTATAGATAAATAAGGATTGCTTAGTGCACAAAATAACAATAATAATTATAGGCAGACAGACATAAATAAATAAACTAGAAATAGTCCAATAATGGAGAGTAGTCTGAGTCTGAGTATAATCTGCAAGGTTTCTATTCACTTCCAGACGGATCAGTTATAAATTAAACAGAGTTGTCTTATTATAGTTTATCTGCCAACTCACTCTCCAGTTGTGAGGTGATCTCAATCGAGTTGAACCTTCTTGATGGCCACGCTGGTTATCTCTGCCTCCTTGAGCTGCTCATCTGTGGTGGAGTTGTAGATGTGCTTCAAGTACAAATTGAAATAGTCGGTATAGTTCATCGGTGTGGAAATGCGATGTTTGCGCACCGGAAGACGCGGCGACAGGGACAACATGCTCGCCCACTGGCCATCGCAGAGATCGTCGTAGCGCAGCAGGCCCACCTCGTGGCCACCCAGATCACCGGGTCCACGACACATGGGTTGCTGTCCGTCCCACAGCTTCACCACGAACTCTCGTATCCAACGGGCGAGGTACAGAGCACGACAGTCACAATGCCAAGGATTCTTGTCCAGCTTAACTGCAACCAACTTGTCCAAGCCGTGCAACGCGCCATGTGGCAGAAACATCAGCTTGTTGGAGTCGATGCGACTGTGGTGGGTGCGGGTGAGTGGACGGGAATTAGAAGTGAGTATTGAATTATTCATTGAGTGCACTCACAGTTTCTCGAGTTGAGTGAGCGGCATGAAGGCCCTGGCATCAAAGTACTTCAATATGTTGTTGTTCAGCATGAGGATCTTCAAGCTGCTCAATCCCTCAAAGTCATTCTCCTCCAGGGTGGTCAGATTGTTCGAGAAGAGCGTGAGGCGGGTGAGAGCACTCGCGTGCAGGAAGAGATCGGCTGGAATGCTGGACATGGCATTCTGGCCCAGCAGCAGCTCATTCAGATTCTTCAGCTCCGCAAAGGCCCTTCCGTCAATCTGCAAAGCAAACCCAACTTTAAACTCCAAATGGCTCGGCTTATCTCAACTCGCATTTGAACTCACGTGACTGATGCGATTCATGGTCAGGTCGAGTGTCACCAGGCTGATCAGGTTATTGAATATGGTGCCCGAAATGGAAGTGATGCGATTGTTATGCAGCATCAAAGTGCGCAAACTCTTCAGTCCCTCAAAGAAGTCGTCTTCTATTTTGGCTGTGAATTATTTTATTACGGATATTTAAAGGAAAAACTTTAAATTTGATCAGTTTCGAGTTACCAATTTGATTCAGGCCAAAGTCGAGGGCCTTCAGCTTGATCTGGTAGCGCATGCTGCCCGAGACGAGCTGCTCGATCTGGTTGCGGGACATGTCCAGCTCCTCGAGCATCAGCTGATCTCGCAGCAGGTTGGGCGGAAAGTTCTTGATTTGATTGTCGCACAAATTGATCACGGTGAGTCGTTGGGCATGGTAGAAGACAGACTCGGGCAGCAGGGCGATCTCGTTCTTGCTCAGATCGAGCAGATTCAGATTTCGCAGTTTCCAAAAGGTGCGCGGATCAACATCCTCCAACTGATTGTTCTGAATGCGCCTGGTAAACAGAGGGAAACTCAAATCTTTAGCATATCAAAGGGAAAATCAAGGGAGGACTCACAATTGCAGCAGACTGTCCAGATCCTGGAACAGATCAAAGGGCAGAAAGTCGAGCACATTGTTGGATATGTCCAGCTCCTTGAGCAGCGTCAAGCCACGAAACGTGTCCTTGTGCAGCGTGGAGAGCGCATTGCGCGACAAGTCAATGGCAACCATGTTCATGGGGATCACCTGAGTGACGGGCACCGTCTTCAGATTCGTGTTCCAGCAGGTGAAACTCTTCGTATCCGGATTGCAACGACACACGCCCGACGTGCAGTGATTCCACTCCAGCTCACTGCCACTGGCCAAGTGCCAGATGGGCTGCTCCACGGAGCGCAATCTGCTCTCGATTTGACGCACCCGCTTATCGAAATCCTGCAAATTAAACATGGAGGAGCCAACAGCGCCGCCATTGGACGAATCCCGGCTCGCGACAGATCTGCGCGGAGCAGAAGCCACTTTCACTCCAGCATCATTTCCCATAGGTGAGGAGCTGATTGTGCCATTTGGGAGCGCTTTCATGAGCAGCAGCAGCTGCGAGATGATTCTCAGCGATTCGCAGGCATTCAGCGTACAATTCCGCGTTCCCGCAGAGAGCCACGGGAGTAGATACCTCTGCCGGAACTCATCCAGTCGCTGAGTGTCCTTGCCATGCTGCTGCTGCTGGGTAGCCAAGGAGCAAAACAGCAGCAGGCAGACTGCAATCCAAACAAGAGATGACGACGAAGACAGCATGACAACCAAGCAAAAAGTGACTTTGCTCCGAGTTGAAGCTGGGTTTATTTATAGAGGCAACCCTCCAATTCATTTGGCTGCATAATTCGCGTAATTCACGAACATTTGCATTTTCCAGCAATTACCTTAAGTAGCGCAGAGCTCCCCATGGGAGCCGGACAATCTGGACGGACAATTCGACTTAATCGAAGCAGAAGCTGATGAAGCGTCTGGCTTTGACTCAAGTTCAGAATACTTTCTAAGCTTCCATAAGCATTTCTCGTGAATAAATGCTAAATAAAATAGATACTTATTTTATAATTTACTTTCATACGAATTAAAATTGCTCATAGACTAAAGTTGTTTTTAAAGGGTATTCGAAATTCGTCTTACTGCTGTAAGCTGCCCAATTTGATTGTACTTACAATGGGAAATAGCCATTGGAAAATGAAAGTGCGTTTTTTTGCTGTGATTTGATTTATGCGACATATTCATCTCATAGAAGAAGTAGAGAAAAATACGCGTTGTCCCCATAACAAGTACACAAAGACAGACAGACAGACAGACGAGCGGATCAGAACATATATAATCTATATATCTATATTCATGGCCATATATTTTTCTACATTTACTTTTTCTACATATTATAATTATATCACTATATCATTAACTTAACTACGAACAATAAACTATTTATTACATTTCTACTCAATTTGAAATATAACGTCCTTACATTTCAAATATTTTACAGCACTTACCACTGCACAGCACCATCTGTTGGTAAATCATTAATCTAATAAAATTAGGCACTGTTCCCAATCACTTACCATTCCCACTTTAATAGATCCCTTTATTAAGTGTCACCCATATTAACTGTTCCCAATATTGTCCCAACAGCGAAGTAACTCAAAAGGGAGCGCTTTCATAATTCGTCGCAAGTTAGATGTGCCGCCATCTACAGATAAAACTACAGTATGTTGCGCCATCTATCAACACTTGTAAAGTGGCGGCATCTTCAGAAAAAAGTTCAATAAGTTGCGTCATCTTTCATCACTTCCAAAGTGGCGGCATCTACAGATAAAACTTGAATAAGTTGCGCCATCTATATCACTCGTAGTGTGACGTCTTCTACAGATACAACTACAATAAGTTGCGCCATCTATCATAACTTGTAATGTAGCGGCATCTTCAGAAAAAGTTCAATAAGTTGCGCCATCTTTCATAACTTCCAATGTGGCGGCATCTACAGATAAAACTTGAATAAGTTGCGCCTTCTATATCACTCGTAATGAGGCGGCATCTATAGATAAAACTACAGTAGGTTGCGCTTTGCAAACATTGAGGAACTGCAATGAATCACACACAGATCTTTGGGGGGGTTAAATGTGTACATATATTTTAAAAAGAAACTAGAAATTCATAGAATTGGAATTGGTTTGGGGGTATTTCAGAGGGAGTTTGATTAATATAATTCAAGCACTTAGTTCAAAGCAGTGGACGTCAAAACAGCTACGCCTCGTTCATAAAAGCTGTGCGAATCCTGGCCAGCAGCAACGGCCAAATCCACGGTAAAGAGCAGTTCGGTGCGCGTGGAGTTCAAGTAAACTGGCAGCGTCAATTTGCTGACACGTGGCTCCGAGGAGATCCTATAGAGAAATGAGGATAATTATTCGAAGTCTAAAAAGGAGAAACTCTTGAGGACTACTCACTTGATCCACTTGAGGATGGTGACGGGAAGATCCATCATTATCGTGGAGGCCAGGAGCAGTTCGTTGTTCTTGCACTGGGCGCCCTGCAATTTAAGGCCGCTGACACCAAAGCTGCTGTCCTTCTGATCGGTCTTGAGACCCGCATCCGTAATGGTCACCTCAAGGGCGAGCTCCTCCAGTGACCAACTATTCGCCTGTGCCACACACTGTCGGGTGGCTGTGATGTAAGCCTCCGGGTTGAGCAGACCACCAAGCCAGACGGCGAAACCCTGCAGTTCCTTGGCACCTGCCTGCGAGACCAGTTGGGAGACCTTTTGCAGTTGCTGCACGCGCTGACTGAAATCCGTGATCCACTGGATAACGGTGCAGCCAGCAGGGACAGTGTAACGTTTCCAGCCCTTGGGTATGATGCCGCGCACCAGCTCGGAGAGCATGGAGCGATGATGATTCGTCTGTTTCTTCTCGCCTTGGCAAATCAACACCACATCCTGCAGATCAGAGATAACAGTTTGGAGCAGTCGAGCACCGCTGGTCACTTCACGTTCGAAGTAGCGATAGAGTGGATCCTTAATGTTCTCCACAGTGCGCTTGAGCACCTGCAGATTCTTGGGCAACAACTCCAGCCAGGCGGTGGCCGAATTGTGCAACGTTTTCATCCACGACGGACGACCATCCTCGCTGCGTGTGCCCAGCGCCAGAGCAGACTGTTCGGACTGCTCCTCGACGCTGTACGCGAGCTCATCGTCATCCTCCAACTGTTGCATCTTGAGTAGTTTGCTCACCAGATTCGTCCCGCGCGTGGTGAGCAACACCTTCTCCGCATTGTTTGGCAGACCCAGCCACGAGGGTGTCTGGCGATCAGTCAGATTCTCGATCCACTTGAGGAAGTGATCGCGTCGTGTGCCATCCGGCATGGTAATGTGACGCAATCCACCCGAGGCGCCATCCACATTCGCCACAAGAGCAAAGTCCGCCTCGAAACTGCGAGCGGTGAAGAGTTTCTTGAGGAACGAGGTCAATAGACGCTGATCGAAGTCGTTGTCGATCTTGCCGCCATAGATGGACTGGGAGAGCAGTGTGACCAGTGCATCCCAAGGCACCTTCTCCGGCGGCAAATTGGTGCGTCCCATGGCCGTCGTATCGATCCAAGTGTCTAAAGTATCACAAGCGACACGCAAATCGGATTCATTGAACTCGTACTTCTTTGCCCAGCCCAGGGGCACGTAACGGAGACGCTCCTGTACAATGGCATGGAACCAGGCGAGCAGGAAATAGAGACGAGCTCGCTCGCTGGGCGCCTTCATCATGCGTGCCGCGGGCACCGTGGAGAAGGTTCGCAGCAGATTTGCACGTATGCCTGGCGGTGGCTCAAAGACAAAGATGCGACCGGCTCGAAGGAGATTAACGGGTACCTTTGGATTAATCTCCATGGTGAGGAAGAGACGGAAGCCAGAATGCGGTTGCAGCGAATGCATCTTCTTTTCCAGCTGGACGAGCCACTGCGGTGCCAAATGGACATTCTTCAGCAGCACCCAACGGCCATTCTTGCAGGCCATATTAATGGCACGCTCCGCCTGATTGAAGCCCTCAGCGGAACCTATGGCAATGCTCGAGATTTGCTTATTCTGCTCGGCTGCCAAGTCATCAACGCGACCAGAGGCATCAAAGCCGGGCACGGAGCACAGCAATGCGGGTGTATTGCAATTGAGTTGCTTGTCGACGACGGCTGTGAAGTCCAACTCCTGCTCGGCATTGGGCATGAAATCGACGCCCAGCACAGTGTTGACCACATTGTGGGCAGCAGCAATGACGCGATCCGGTCGGAAGGCTTGAATCAACAGTAACTGATGCACAGAGCTGCAAATGGCGGACAGAGCCTTGGATTCGTCCCACAACTGCGGCACACACTGTTCTGGGGAGCTCTGCTGCAGCCAAGCGCCCAGCTCAGGCATGGAGCGCACTTTCTCAACCAGCTTGCGGAAGATGGGCAGACGAGTGGCGAGTCGATTGACACCCTCCACTTGCTCGCCACTTAGTCCGTCGACGTGGGTAGGATTGGCGAGGAGACCTTCGCGACTGCGCAGGAAGAAATTGAATTCGGTGTCCAGATTGGATTCCCCAGAGCCCTTCAAATGAATCTTGCACATGAGCAGGGCAAAGGTCAAACGATCGTTGTGCAACATGCCACGTGCCACACGTTCGTAGCACACCTGGAACAGATCGCGGGTGATGATGCCCAGTCTCTCCGAGTGATCGCTGCGTCCCTCGAGCCGTGGATTATTATACAGCACCGTGGAGAAGATGTCGAGGAACATCTTCAGCGAGTACTGATAGAGGAAGTGCACCTGATTCAGGCTGTCCATGGTGAAGTACATGCTGCTGCATGCCACAGACAAGGGCAGATATTGCTGCGACACCGTCTCAATCTCAGCGATGACCTTGTCCGTTTCATCCACCTTCTGATTGATGTCGTAAGCCTCCTTCTTGAGCGTTTCCAGTGTGGTGATAACCGAGTCATCGTCCAAGATCTTGCCCTTGGCATCGTTGAGTGCCTGCAGCAGACTCTTCTCCAGCTGGCGCAGACGCAAACGGAACTCGCCCTGCAATTTCAACAGATCCGAACGCTTCTCATCGATGTCGGGTCGCTCGGCCTTCAGCACTTGGTTCAGGCACTGCGATTGCAGCGAACTGCGCGTCACGGTAAAGTTGACAAAGGTCACCCTCGAGCAGATATCCGGCGGGAATTCAACGGTCGGGTCTCGTGTCGACAAGAAGATGACAAACGAAGGCGACAAATCAATGTCCTGATCACCCAACGTGATTAAGACACGTCCACCAGTGCGACGCAACTCGCGATTCAACACCGGATTCAAAATGGGATCATAGTTCTCCACATCCTGGACAAGCAGTGGATTACCGAAACGCAACGCCGACTCCAGATTCTTACGGAAAGAATCGTCCAGGAAGGAGGTCTTCGTTATCTTCTTGCCTGCATACTCGTTGAGCAGGAAAGTCGTCGCCTGCCCGGAGGGATCAATAATCAACGGATAACGATTGAATCGCTTCAGCATGATAGCATTCTCCGTGCACAGATCGTCCGTGGGTAAAGCATTCGCCTGCCAACGTAGACGCTCGTCCGGATTGGACAGATACTCGGTGCGTGCAATGTCCGCACGATATTGAATGCTCGCCGATTGCAGATGCTGTGACCACGTGGTAAACAGATTCAAGCGATAATGCTGATCGAAGTAGCCTCCATAGGCGATGAATGCAGCGGAGAGTAGAACATCGCCCACAATGGTTGACATTTGGGATTTGAATGTTTCGCTGGTGGACTCCCAACGTTCGCGTTCAATGTTCAAGCTCTTGAGCAGCGCAATCGAACGATCCACCTTGGCCTGCACATTCTCGAGATCGGTTTTAATCGCCTGTGCCTGGGAAATGAGCTGTGCATATTCCTCCTTGTAGGCAGCAATGCTGCGCTCGAGTTGCTCCACCAAATCCTTGGTCTCCTTGGCGCTGTGCAGGTTGACATCGGCCTGCTCCTCTAGGGATCGCAGCTCCTCGCGCAACGGTTCCACACGCTTCAACATGTCAGCATACTCAATCTATGAGATTGAATAAGGGGAGTTTGCAATTGATTCATCATTGATCATTTACTGAGCTTACCTGTGCAATGGCCCATTTGACCATGGGACCACAGGCCATGCTGGCCCGATTGACCTTCTCAAAGTTATAGTCTGGATTGCTCAGATACTTTGACTTCATCTTCTCCCGAACCTCATCGCTGCATAAATCGTTGCAAAAATTAAATATTAATTAAATGCCTTAATTACTGTTTAAGGGTTGAGTTATTTGTATGAATTGAGAGCAAGCAAAGCAGTTGATTATTATGAATCAAAGCGGCAAATTTGACCAAAACCATAAAAATAATGTTTAAGTGGATCACAAGTTAAAAGCCAATTAACCAACAACAACAAGTTAAGAAATAATAATAAACAATATTTACATACACAATACAACAAAAAAAAGAACAAAAACAGCCCGCTTTTTTTTGTTATTATTCACAACAAAACTACAAGAAATAAACTCAGGCAAACGAAGAAGAGAATAACAATTTCTACTCTCTAAAACAATAAAAAAAATTTATAAATTCCATTCGAGAACAAAATGTGTGGAATTAAAAGAAAATGTATAATAATTTGATTTTCATGCTTACGTTATGTTCTCGGTACCGAAGTTAGATACAATTGAATTTATGAAATTTTCACGCATTATCACAGCGCGTATTGACTTCCAATCTGTCGCATTCTCGCCCAGCAGCAGGCAGATCGACTCGAGTGCCAATTTAACCACAGACGGTGGATTCGCCATCGTTCGCACCTCAACGAGTTGCTGTTTGCGTATCGACTTCACAGCTGATTGATTTGATTCGATTCGATTCGATTCGATTGTGTTAACATGAAGGATCAGAATTATTATAAACGATATACAGACAGCTCTCAACAGCATCATTAACTATATGTTAAACTCGTATAAATTAGCCTTACAATTGTTACAACACTAATGTTTAAGAGTTACGAGTCAAAGTCTCAATATTGTTAGACTTTGTCACCATCTGTTTTTGTTACACTCAGCAAACAAAAAATCGTCCTAAAAATGGGAGTTTTTTTTCTTTATTAGAAAGTGTTGCCCTTAAGCGAGAATAAATATGTATTTTTTTAATTAAATACATTTACTCTTATCTCTTTCCAAAAAAGTATAAATGCAAGCCCAGATAATTTTAGGAAAAATCCTCTCTGGCATAGTCAGAAAATAGTAATGAAATCTGCGGTCTTGACTCCTTTATTTGAGTTTAATTGATGGCTAATTTAGAAGACAAGTAGGCTGCGTGAGATGTCGCTCTACTCTCGGATGAAGTGTGTCGGATTCGACACCCCATAAAACCGTAAGTATTTTCAGATTAGGTTAAATGAATTCATAATCAACGTCAAATAATACATGTAAGAAAAGAGAATTCTTTAATGAAAAACATTGAAAACATTGGTTGTAGAAAGCCACAACCTTAAATTTCTGAAATTTACTGTTCGAATGATAAATTGAGTTACCCCGGGGCGCCAAAAGTATAACGAATTTTTAAGATCCAGGGCAATTTTTTATTCTGAGTGTAATATTTAAGAGTTATAGTCTCAATACTGTTGTAAGACTCATTCTCTCTGCTTTGGATATATACTAAACACCTAGTTAGAGATTTAACCACAACTCTTAAGAACAACTTTACTCTGACTTTAGTTTACACACGATAATTAACAATAAGTTTAAGGTTATTCATATGTATATATATATATATAAATATGTATATATTTATATCATAAGTTAAGATATTTGCCAGTGCATTGCGTATGCAGAGTGTATGTGTGTGTGTGTGTGTGTGTGTGTATTTATTTATATATATATTTATTATATAGTTGTTTAGTTATGCGTATGATGCGATTAGTGTCACATTACGGCACAACAACCTCTGAGAGAGAGATGAGCGAGACAAACTGACCCACTTTTGGACAGTTCGAATGAGAATGTGAGTGTGCTGAGGGGGGTGTGTGTTGTTGAGTGTGTGATGTGTGTGTGTGTGATAAAGAAATAGAGAGTTGCGTACGTGATCTTGTCAGTCTCCAAGTTAACAATCGACGATATGAAACTGTCTTTAACGAGTATGCCGCGTATGGCCTTCCAATCTGTGGCACTCTCATTGAGCAGCTCGCAAACTGATTCCAGAGCCAGCTTCACCACAGCCGGCGGATTTGCCATGGAGCGCACCTCGGCCAGGTGTTTCTTTTTAATCGAGCTAACGGCTAACATAGTGCAAATTGTGTATGTGTGTGTGTTCGTGTGTGTATCGATTTAAATATATGTATATATATATATATTCAAGTAAATTTATAACTAAACTTAGTAAGACATAAACTAATTGTTGTAATGAACCCACCCTGGCCCCTTTTAAAAGTGGATGATTGGCATCCGTGGGACTCACCTTGCTGGGCATCGATAACGGCTGGTTCCACCTGTGCCAGGTCTGCCATGACATACTTGCGCTTCTCTTCGATCTTGACCGTCTGATCGGCCAGTCGTATCTGTATTTCCTGCGATTGTATCTTCTTCTTCTCGGCCTCTTGCTGATCCTGGAACATTTCCTTCAACTTGGCATTGGCCGCCTCATTCTTGGCCTGCAACTCCTGCTTCTTGACGGCCAGCGATTTTTGCATCTCCTCCACTTGCTCCACAGTCTCCGCGATTTTATTGAGACCCACATTAAGATGGAGTTGCTGCTCCTCCAGATCGCTGCGCTTCTCATTGTACAGCTTGACAAAGTGATGGATAAAGTCCAAATAGTGGCGGGGAGTGACAGCCATGGTGCGTCCACCACGTTTGGCCAGGCGAGCATTGGCCTGGTGGAGTGTCTGATGAACATAGACACAGCTGTTAATGACCGCATCGCGATGCGTGGGATTTGCTGGCACCAGCGGGCAAACGGATGGGAAGAAATCCGGCGACGTCCAATTGGGCCTCTCCAAATCGACACGTGTGGTGAACTCTTTGCCCACCTGGAACAACGCCGAATCCGACCAGTCACCAAACCAATTCAACACACAACGATTAAACAGAGCTGGCGAAGTGGCTGCCCGATCCTTGAGTCCATCGGTTGAGGGATTCATGGTGAAGACAACGTGAAGATTCCGCATAACCTGCTGTGTGAACCACTTGTACAGCTCATCACTCGAATCGAGCATAAGTCCCTCGCGCTGAGCACCCTCCTTGCACTGGGTCATCAGCGTCGTGTATTCATCGCCCTCGAAGAGACCGGGCACCTCACCGTTGGCCAGAAGCGTATTCATGCGCTCCAAGAAACCCGAGTCCAGCACATTCGACTCATCCAAAATGAAGGCGATCTTCTCGTCCTTGCAGCCGGAGCGACGTAACACACAACGCAGATCCTCGTCAAAATCTTCGCTGGTGTATTTGTTGTGAACCTTGATCTGGAAGATGGACAAACCATTCATCCAGGCAACGAAGCGTGACAGCGTCGTCTTGCCAGCACCGGAGACGCCAATGAGCAACAGATGACCCTGTGGCTGGCGGAAAATACGATCAATGCGAAGGACATGATCGAGGACCTCATCGAACAGCACCAGCGGCACGTCCAGTTCCTCCTCGTAGAAGACCTTAAGGCGAGCGCGAACATAATCGCGCAACTCCTCGCGATTCACGGGCGTATAATCCTTTGACAGCCAATTGCTGTAGAGAATGGGTCGTTGCAGTGCCTCCTCCTGGTTGATTCCCGGGAAATGCTTATGGCCGACCAAATCGATATTCTCATTGGTCCAGCGACGCTCGGTGTCATCGACGAGACGGTCCTGGAACAGACGCAGTGCCTCATGCGCCCACAGACGCACCAGACCCTCTACAGGCAGTGAGTCCAAGGGACGTATCGCTTCACAGATACCACGCACCCAGCGAGTCATCTCACGCGGTGAGTAGACATAATGCGGCTGCATGTCCTGCGTGAAACGGTCCTGCGACGCCAAATAGAACTCGACCATTGCATTGGTCAGGGGTTCAGCATAGCCACGCAGTGCGGGCATTAGCCGCAGCATGGCACGTGAGAAGGTTCCGTAGATCTGCTTGAGCGACGTTTCGCCGGGGTAGTCCACATAGATGATGGGTACATGGCGCAGGAAACGATGAGAGAGCGGCTTGCGACCCGGATCTGTGGGTGGATTACAAGCGCCCACAAATTGGATGCGCTCCAGCGAAACCCAAGCCTGATCGCTGGCCCGATAGAAGCCTTTGTGTTCGACCAGCTGGCGCAGGAAGGAGATGACACGTTGGGTGCCATACGAATCCATGTCGGGCAAATTGATCTCATCGCAGAAGAGCACCAACCACTTGCCAATCTGAACGGGTGAGAGCACCACGCCATTGGGTGTCTTGCGGTATTCACAGTAATGATCGAATGTCTTTAGCAGCAACTCCGGTGTTGTGGCCGATGAGAAATTGAGACCAACCACCTCCATGTCTGGCAGAGCACGCAGCGCAGAGAATAGTGTCATAGTCTTGCCAGAACCAGGTGGACCGCAGAGCACTGGGGAGGAAGAGAGATTCGAATGAGTAGGCGGCAAGAGTAGAGTCTACAGTAAAACTTACCCAATGGCTTGTGCTCGGCCAGCCAGGTGTAGAGCAGCGATTCGTGACGCACAGTGTCCAGCGTGGGCACCACAATATCTGGGGATGCCACTTTGTGCGTCTCCACTTCGATGACGGGCACCTTGTTGCTCCACGGCACCCATTCACCGTTCATGCTCACCTCGTAATCGATGATGGGTGCACCAGCAGCACCAGGCAACGGCACCGTTGTCACACTGCGCACAAAATCACCCAGATCGATACGCACTTTTAGCTTGGCATCGCCAGCAAATGACCAAAGCACCGAGTAGACCAATGCCTTTGGTATATAGTGCTCCAACTGATCAGCGGAGCAAGGGAAATCCGGATGTTGTGCATTAAAATTGAGCACATTGCGTGCGGACTGATTGAGCATGGAGAAGAGCGAGCTTAGAGCACGCAGACGTGTAAAGTCCATAATGTGCTCTTGATCCATTGCATACTCCAAAGTGCGCACAACAATGCCATCCGCCGAGAAGAAGGGCTGCAACAGCAGCGCAATATCACGTTGCACTTGCAACGAGGGCGAGACTTCCTCCTCCTTGTCCTTGGGGGGTTTCATCATGACACCGACGAAATCATCGTCGCCATCTTCCAGCGGAATGCTACGCAAGCGTGACAAGTAGTTTTCAAATATCATCTCCGTAGAGAGCACATCCTCAGAGAACCAGACCATGCCGCAACGAGAAACTGTGGCAAGCGTGGCAAACTTCAAATCCTGCACCTCAAACATGACGCGAACATTGGGCGGCAGCGAGAGACGTTCACCATTGGGCAACGTCAGCAATTTGTTGTCATCCAGCACCGAATTGAGATTCTCCACCCACTCGGGATCCACGTCGCCGTCAAAGATGATCCATTGACGTTTGTTAATCTCGCCGCGCACATTGTCAATGATCTTGCGCAATATGTGCGTAAAGAGACCATCTGTCCATTCGCGCGTATTCGGATCGAGAACACCATACAGTGCCTCCTTGGAAATGGCCTTCGGATCGATGACATGAGCAACACCCTCAACGCCTTCGAAGCGCTCCAGGGCCTTGAGCAGAGTGCGCCAAGCTGTTGACTTGCCCGAGCCGGAGGGACCCACCATCATGAGTCCATGATTCAAATTAGAGATTTGATACAGTTGCAGCACCTGTTTCGGATCAAAAAATCGATTAATAAATGAGGAAGATATTGAATGGACTACAAATGGAAACTAGTTACTTTGTCGACCCAGGTTGAGCCGAGTCCCTGGTGGTGGTTAGTAGGCGTGTGTGCGAGGCGAATCAATGTTATGGAATGCTCAAAGTTAAAAGAATAATGGCTGACTTACCTTCTCCATCCAGGCGGCGCCCTGCTCGTCACCCTCGCCACAGACGAGATAATCCTCCTGGCACACCTTGCGTATCTCTTCCTTGAGACCCTTCATTTCGGCACGGGTGTAGCCCACATTGGGGAAGACATCGCTGAGCAGCGAGAAGAGCAGAGGAATATCCTCGGCGACTAACTTGGGCACCATTGTCTCGCACACGGACTGTATGAGTATCTCCTGTTCGGGCAGATTTTCCGCGACAGATGCCTCATCGATATTCTCGTCGCCACGTTGACGCATTTGCTCCTTAATCTTCATTATGCGATCACGTTTCACATTGCCAGCCGAAATGAGCACGGATTTCAAAGCACGCAGCCCGAAATCGTAGTGACTTTGATTGGAGAGCTGCTCGTCGCAGAGTTTGAAGAACGGGACAATTTTGCAGGCCAGTTTCTCCGCAGAGCGGAAACCCTGCGAGAAAAGCATCACCTCGGCAATGAGCTGACGATCGGGAGTTGTCATCGCCAGCGAACGGAAGAGTTTCTTCAAATTATCGGGTAGATTGGAGCGACCAGCATAGCCCGGATTCATTGTGATGAAAATTGCCATATCAGGAGAGACGCGCACTTGTTTGCCCACCAGTTCCACGGTGATGCTCTCCTTGTTGCTATCCATCTCATATTTGAGTGCCTCCTGTATGGTTTGAATTTGTTGGGAGCAGGCGGATAGCATGCGCTCCTCCAGACGATTGAACTCATCGAAACAGCCCCAGGCGCCCACCTGGCACAGACCGACAAAGATCCGACCCATCGCTTGGAAATCGAATGTCTCGTCGCAATTGAAGACGAGCACAAAGCGACCCAGTTGATTGCCCAACGCCTTAACCGATTCCGTTTTGCCGGTGCCAGCCGGACCGAAGGGTGAGCCGCCAAGACGGGATTCCAGCGCCTGTGTCATGGTCAAATAACAGCGATCCGTGAGTGGTGTCTGCACCAAACGATCTTGCACACCCAAATACTCAAAGCCGTAGAAGAAACGGGCGTTGGCCATGTGAATTGTAAGCTGTTTGAGCACCTCCGTCTGACGGGGATCGAAATAGAAGCGCATCTCGCACAGCCACTGGAAGGATTTGGGTGAGGTGACACCATTGGTAAGCAGACGTCTAGTGACCGTGCGCTTATGCACAAACTCATTGATCAAATGCTCCAGTTTGCGACGTCGCAAAGGTGGCTGTTCCTGCAGGACTGAATCCGCTAGAACATTCAGTGTGCTCTCCACATTGCTGAGGACACGTTGCATTGGTTTGCCAGTATTATTTTCTGATGCCTGCTGCAGTGCAGCCTCCACATCCTCGGACCACAGGATCTGGGCGGCAAGCACGACAATTTGTGCCTGGTATTTGTCACACCATTCCATGTACTTTTGAGGATCGATTTGACCATCTCGGAACTGTTTGATATCCTGCACAGCTTGGGCGAGCAGCGAGGCGAGAGTGAAGCGCATTTGTTTCTCCACCAGCGAGAGCCATTCATTGATCTTGGGATGCTCCACCGTCGATACGGGATTGATGAAGTGCACCTCTTCGCCCTCACGCGACGAAATGCCCAAAATGACATTGTTCTCCTCGTTTAACAGGATGGCAGCAACGCCAGCGAACATCTTTTTAAAGTGCTTCTGCAGACGAGCAATATTCTTGCTGTTACCAATGATCTCGAGTAGATCCTCATCGCCCACAAAGTAAAAACGTGGAAAGGATGTACGCTCACGTTCCAAATACTCGCCCAGCGCTTTCTGAATCTTGCCCAGCAGATCGGCCAAGCGCTCCAGGGAACGCTGCACTGCTGGTATGTTCAGGACATCCATCACTTTGGGTGACTTGGTCACCTTCTTCATTAGGCCCAGGAACTCGGAGCTAATGCTCTGGAAACGAGAAGTCTCCACGGGCAACAGTGTCTTGATATCGGCACTGCCCGAGAAGATGCCCTCTAAATAGACCCAGCGACGCTGAACATCGATCCACACATCGAATAGGGCATTGATGCGATTCAACTTCTCCTCCCAGGTGAGGGCCTCCTCCTCGAAGACCTTGTAGTAGGGCGATAGCTTCATGGCAGCCACTGAGTTAATGTGCTCCTTAACTTTGTTGAAGAGATCATCCCAGCCGCGTATAATGCGACATTTGTTCTGATAATTTATCAGATCCAACTCGTAATTCTGCCAGGATTCGCGCACTTGCTTCAAGAACTCCTCTAGTGCCATTTCACCCTGCGCGACCAGAATGATATCCTTCACAATGGACTCGTTCTTCTGCAGATTCACATCCCACACCTGACCCAACGTCAGATCAGAGATGACCCAATTGACACGCAATTGCTTGGTCAACTGTTTCCAATGGCGCTCCTTGAGCGCATCCGATTTGAGCTCCACAATCAGCATGTTCACCTTGATGTAGCTCTGGATGAGTTTCTTCACATACTCATAGGATTCGTACATGCGCAGACGGGCGGGCAACTCCTTCAGCTGGGCCATCATCGCCTCCAGCTGCTGGCGCAGCTTGCGCGGCTGCACCGATAACCAGGGCTTCTCGCGCGTCTCATCGATCTGGGTCCACACCTTGGACAGTTCGCTCCAAACACCACGCAAATCCTGCAACTCCTCGAGAGCGACATTCATGCGCTCCGAACTGTTGTTGGTCACTCCGGCCGACTCTTGCAGCTCCAATGCTTCCTTGGCCTTGGCCACATTGTCGCGTTCCTCCTTGAGTCGCGAGTATTTGCTCTCGAAGATTTGCAGCTGTTGCAGTGCATCATCGGGTCGTATTTTGCCACCGGTGGGCTTAGTTTTCTCCCAGTCGTTGAGGAAGTCAACGGTGCGCGTCTCCACCGCTTTATCCTCTGCGACAATCTTGGCCTGCAAACTGGCCACCTGTGTTTGGATTGCGGTATCCTTGCGCTTGATGATCTCATTGAAGGCCGACCACTCGCCCTCGATATTGTCCACGTGCAACCAATTGTTAGGGAACTGGAAACGCTGACGCTCCAGTATGCGTTGTGCCTCGCGGAATACCTCCACCTGTTTGTCCCAGGCAATCATGTCCTTCTTAAGCGTCTGCACATACGTAATGAAACTGACCGCGTCCGATGTGCTCGCTGCCTCAATGCTCTGCATTTCGAGGTCTGTGCGCGACTTGGACACCTTTGTGTGGAAAGTGGTCATCTCAGTGCCGAGTAGAGTACCAAATTTGCCCAGCGCTTCCTTGTGCCACGAGTCGTATTTGAGCGTAACCTTGGCCTGCACCTTGGCATAGTCAATGATGATGGCACCATAGGCTCGTCGAGTGTCCGACGTGTCGAATGTGGTGCGCGATTGCTTGATATCGTTGAGACACTTGATCCACAGATTTACATCCTCACCCAGGCGGCCGTAGAGAGTGTCCGCCTGCAGATCCCAGAGGCTCTGGTAGCGCAGCCACTCATCAACATAGTTGCGCACCTCGCTAATCTTGTGTTCGATGGCACCGTAGGCATTCTCGAGAATCTTTCCCTCAGGCAATTTGGTGAGCAGATTGCGGTACGTTTGCGAAACGGGTTTCTCGAGGCCCACCTGGTAACGTGTGCTCTGCAGCCGCACCTGGGAGGTGACTATGGCCTGCCAGGCAAAGAACTGCTGCATGATCTGGAAACGAGCCTCCTCAATGGAGGGATACAGATACATCTGTTGATTGGTGATGCGTATCTCGTGCACTGCATTTTGAACCTGCGGTTCTCCGCCCAGCTTATGTGTGGGCTGCACTGGTGCATCTGTGTCCATGGAGGTGTCCACCTCCTTTTTGTTTCCCGTCAACGCCTCCGTCCAGGCTTGGATGCCCGCCTGGAGACGTGAGGCGAGCTTCTTTTCCACCTCCTCGTCGAGCCGGGTGACCCAAACACTCAGATTCGAATACTGACGCAACGATAAATCATCGACAGCATGCTGAATCTTCGAGAGTATCTCCACAAAGGTAGCGGCACTATACGGACATGTTTCCAGCGAACGTACATCAACATCCAGCTGCTCCTCCACCACTAACAAATCATCGACCTTAAAATTCAGAACTTAGATAATGTTTTAAGTCAACCAATTATCTTTAACCACTTACCTTCTCCTGGAACTGAGTGACGCACTCGGAGAGGCGCAGCACGTAGGGATCCAGTTTGTAAGATTCCCAGATGAGGCCAACACCCTCGGAGACCAGATTCAGCACCTCTTTGCGCAGACCAGCAACCAAAGGCACAATGCTGGCGCGGTCCTCGATCTAAGCAATAATCAAAGAGCTTGAGTAAACTGTATAAATTTCTATTCTTTTAGTTAAATCTTAAAGATGCATGCAGGATTGGATATAAATAAAAATAACAAACAGTGGGTAGCAATAAAAATAACTTTTCTGTGGGGGACAACACTACCTTGAATACTGAATTTAGTGCTAGACTCCTATTATTAAGCTGCATGAAAGAAAGGTTGTTGGTTGTTTCGGTTGATTTAAAAAAGTACTCGTACTCGTGTCTATGCTTATGCTTATTTTAGGTGTGTGAAGTGAGTGTGAAATGTAAGGTGTTTTTTCGAGTGGTGTGTTTAACAAAATTCAAGCTGCACACGCTGGGAGCAAACAATGCACAAAAGAAGCCAAGTTATTTCTCGAAAAGAGAGAAAATACTAGTTTATATTATGTATATGACTAAAATGGACAGCACATAAAAATTAAGAAATTTTAAAGAATTTCTAAAACAATTGTAGAATTTCTAAAACAATTGCTGAGCCATTAGACATATTAGACATATACATAGTTGCAAAGTAAACAGAGCAGTTGCTTCAGCATTATTGAGATTATTGCAATATTGGTTTTGGTTGTGGTTGTGTGGTGATTGTCATTATGTTGGTTGTGCAGTTAATCCGTTGAATACGGATAGATTACCTTTTCCAGGGTGCGTTCGTAGGTGCGAACGCTCTCAATTAGCGATATAGCATAGGGATAAATCTGATTGGCCTGATGAGCCTTGTTAACAATGGTAAGTGGAACCCTGTAAAAAAGAATACACTTTAATATAGTAAAAAGGAGAACAAAATCTTGTATTTCGCTCACCTGAAGCCCAAATTCTTGATGTTGCGCACCTCCTTGGCCAGCGTTATGATCTCTGGCAAAAAGTTAACGCGCAGCCGCAAAACATTGCCGCGTCCAACGCGCGAACGTGTCGATTCTATGGTGAAGATGCGACCGGAACTCCCAAAGTTACGCTCCTGGACTTTACGTGCCCATTCGTGAAAGACATCAGAGATGGAGAGTTTGGCCCGGAAGCTGTCGCCATCGGCCTTCAGTTTCTGACCCTCGATGTGCGTCTCCCAGCCCTTGCCAAGCACATCCTCGACACGTTTCAAATACATGGTCAGCTGGTTGTCAATCTGACGAGCCCAGATTATGGAGCCCGCAACCGGCGGCAGATCTCGCACCGACGACAGGCGGCAACTCTTGCTCTGCGGGTACTGCACCTTGAACTTCTCGTGCAACGCCTCGATATCGTCCTTCACACGCTGTATCAACTGAGTTTGATACTCACGAATAGCGCCACGGATGTGCGGCCGCACAAAGAGCGCATTGAAGCGCGAGAAGATGCGGAACATCTCGTTAGCATTCTTCGCGGTGCCCAACTGATCGCGCAGATGCGCCGTGATGCGTGTCTCTACGCGATCTAAAAGTATAAATACAAAATTTAATATCAATATGTAATTTAATATAAATATATAATTTACTACAAAATACCAAAAATAATAGTATGAATTAGTTAAAATATTATTTGCAAGACAAGTTGCTTAGAATTAAATTCTAAATGCTATGAATAGAAGTCCTGAATTTATTAGATGGTAAAGTCTATTGTAATCAGTAGTAGTACTACGGTTGAGAGAAAGTGGGAAGAAGTTACAGGCTGGTCTCGAGAAGGAACAGAAAAAGGAATTTGGCTCAAGTTAGTTAGGGAGAAAATCTCAATAAAAAAAAAAAGAAAAAGTTAAAAATTCTGTTGTACAGATTCCAAATCTGCTTTTGTGAATCGAAGGTAAGATATAAATATTTTAATAATTGTGCTAAGTACTCACCGATCTTCTCTTCGTAGCGCTTGACAGCGGCTTCCCAGGCCTCCGAGCCCTCCTTGGTAATGTCCAGGCAATCGACCTCCTTGACATTCTCGTAGGCCAAGTTGACCTCTTCGATGGCATTGGCATCGGCTGCATCCAGACTGTATGGCTGTTTAGTCTCCACGGCACTGCCATCATCGGCGGCCGCCTGCTTGGTGGGCCGCAGCACGCGCAGGATCACGGTGCGCAGTTGTTCGTGCTGACGCCTAAACTTGCGCATGTGCTCCATACGTGTCTGCAGCTTCTTGTGAGCCGGCGAGACACGCCAGACCATCTTCAGATGCTCGTCGCGCTTCTTTTTGACAATGTCGCGCAGCAAACCCTGCAGCTTATCGTACTCATCGTCCCAGCAGCTAAAGATCTCGAAGCACTGGTTCATCACGCGCTCGAACTCATCGAAAGGAATGTGCATGAGGCGGCGGGTGCCCAGCACCTTGAGCAACTGTTGCGACAAATCCCGCGAGATGGCCTCGATCAGCTTGAGGCAACGCTGAATGGGATACTTGGTATTGCGCACCTTGCGTAGATGCGAGAAAATCTGCTGCACAGCCGGTCGAATCTTTTCTAGCTCTGTGGCAGATAGTAGATCATTAATAGGGAAATCCTTCATTAGTGGATTGTAATCGGCCACAGTGGCCAATGCTTGTTTCAAGCCCGTGTCTGTATCAAACGAAACCGTTGCATGGAAACGTTTGCCATGCTTGAGTATGTCCAGGGTGAGTGCCACTTCGGGCGACTCGCGTTTCTCCTGGATGCGATACAAGGCACGCTCCAGATTTAGCCAAAATGAGATTTCCTACAAGAAACATGGGATTAACTTAATTGAAGACTTATTTTACGGATTATTTGTTTACCTGCAGCGCAGTGCCTGAGCCCGGATCTCGATTTAACTTGGTAACCTTCTTGATTTCAGTAATCCAGCGATTCACGCCGTTCTGCAACTGATTAAGGAACGACGAATCCTCCACCTTGTCGCCAAAGTCCACCACTTTGGCCTTGTGGTTCTCATCGGCACACTTGCGTATGACCTGATTGACAACTGGGTGGGCCGTCAGCGTAATCTCCGGAATGTCAATGTTCTGCTGCAAATGCAACAAGCCCATCTCCAGTTCGGCCAACTTCTTCTCCACCGATGGTGCCATCTTATCGCCATCGCGATCCGCGCGACCCGACTCCTTGACATACGATTTGAAATACGGTGCCAGAGATTTGCTGATGAACGCATGTAGTGTCTCATATGGCGAACCGTCCGAGAAGTTAATCAAACGCAGCTGCGAATGGATCGATTTATCGGCCTCGACGACAACGCCACGCTTGATGCAGGCCAGCGATGCCATGCGGCTGTTGGTGAAGTGGACATCGTTGCTGATCTGATAGGAAACCTGCTCCTTCTCCTCCTCACCCTCCGCCGGTTGTTCGCTGTCATCCTCTGTCAAGTAATAGAGAGGAGAGAGTATTAGTGAAATTTTCAATCATAAAGCACCTTCACCCACAATGCTCCACACACACACACAGAATTATCTGGCCCTGATGATGTTCAATGACGCCTCGGTCAATGGCAATGACACACACACAGAATTTCATTATATCAAGGTGACAACCTTGGAAATTTCAGCGGCCAAGGTGAAACCTTCAAATTTCATGCACTCAAGGTCTAAACCTTGAGCGTGCGTTGCCCCCACATTCCCATATTGCCTGACCCTGATGCGAGCCATCGCATCGCAGTCGCAAAGTCAACGAAATGTACACAACACACAGGCAGCAAGGCGGGCTCAAGGTCGCTCACGTTTCCGCAAACAAACTGAAAAACAGCTGGCGTTTTGTTTTGTTTACTTGCCGGCAGCAGCGCACAACTGGTCACACTGAATACTCAACAGGCCGGCAACACATTACAGCTGCTGGCTCTTCATAGTTAGTTTCGCATGAGGGTTGATGGGGTAACATGTCAACGAAATTATTACTAACGCGTAAAGTCACATGTTCACCATTCTCGTGGATATAATTTTATAAACTATAAATAAAAAATCAACGGAATAACTTAACGCATATATATACTCGAACACACACGCATTTAAATTTCAGCGCATGTTTGTAAGACTTGAGAAAGTGACGTCACGCACATTTCATATTCACAACAACCTGTTTGCTTCTCGCCATAAATGAGTCAGCTCCGCATGACGTCATGCGCAGTAGCCAGCACCGAAAACTTAAAATTGGAAATTGATTTTTAACCAAAATGCAAAGTGCACTTTGAGCAAACTAGATTTGCTGCCCTAAATGTGTTTTTTTTAGCAAAATAGAAAAAGCATTTTCAAGTATTCTAAAGAAATTCTTCATTCTGTTGCGTTTCAACGACGCCATTTTGTCTAGTTGGATTTTTTCAGCTTTTTCTAATTGGCAAATGCAAATTAAAAATGAATTTACCTTTAATGCAATTGCGCTGGACGTACAACGCCTGCACTTGCGGATCGGAGAGAAACTTGCGAATAGTCTCCTGATTAACAGGATCGTCGAGAGCATTATTCAGGGACTCCGGCACAACATCTTCCTCCGGCAGCAAAATGGTGACAGCTTTGCGGAGATAATTTGCAAATGCATCATAGTTGGCAATGGATAGGTTCACGGCCGGATCCACCGACGTATCGGTGTTGTCCAGCGAATCACCCATCGTATTCCACTATTTTCTGCACTTAATTGCACAAGTCAAATTGTCAATAAATGGATTTCACACACAAAACTTGGGAATAAACACGCCCTGTGAAAAATTACGTGTGCACCTTTTAGCGAAAGTGCAACAACTGAGTTGCCACATCGGTGAAAAATAAACTCTGACTGCAAGCACAACCCTATTATTAAGTTGCCACCCAGTCAAAAGAGTTTCCCGCCAAAAATTGTTGCCTACACCAAATGCGAATTGAACAATGTGGCAACGCAGTCAGAGCGAACAGCTGCTTAGATCTACATATTGTATTTTATTTTGTCATTTAATAAGTGCATTTTGATAGAGCTTTAATGTGCAATTTTATCAATTAAAATAAGCAATATGCAAGCAGTGCGTCACAGGTGTCTGCTGCGGGGCTTTGAATTGAATTGGTGTCGACGACGGCTGACGCAGAGCTGCACCGGCAACGAGGTAAGCAGCATAATCAAAATAAATACAAAATTATTCATTTTTGGTTTTCCTTTAAGCAATTAGAGTTAACAAATGATGTGAAACATCGTATTGAGACACACTGGCGACAGCGGCTGAAGAGTGGACAGTTTGATGCCAAGCATAAGTCAAACAAATACTATGTGCTGTCCATGTTTCCCTATCCCTCCGGTAATCTGCACATGGGCCACGTGCGCGTCTATTCGATCAGTGATGCAGTTGCTCGATTCCATCGCATGTGCGGCAAGAATGTGTTCCAACCAATTGGATGGGATTCATTTGGCCTGCCCGCTGAAAATGCGGCGAATCAACGAGGCGTTGCACCCTCCGAGTGGACACAACAGAATATTGGACAAATGAGACAGCAGTTGGAGCGACTCGGTTGCTCCTTTGACTGGTCGCACGAACTGTCGACGAGTAGTCCGCAGTACTACAAATGGACGCAGAGTTTGTTTCTCATGCTACACAAGCAGGGGCTAGCCTATCAAAACGAGGCGCTCGTCAATTGGGATCCCGTGGATAAAACGGTACTCGCCGATGAGCAGGTGGATGCCAATGGCTGCTCCTGGCGTTCGGGCGCCAAAGTGGAAAAGAAGCTGCTCAAACAGTGGTTCATACGCACCAGTGCGTTTGCCAAACAGCTGCTCGATGGCCTCGACGATCCAACGCTTCGCGATTGGCGCGATATTATCAATCTGCAGCGTCATTGGATTGGGGAGTGCAATGGTTACGCCTTCACCCTGCTTACCTCCGCCTCGAATCTGTTGCGCGTGTGGACAGCTAACCCAGAGCACTTAAAGGATCCGCATGCATTTCTCGTGCTGCGAAGCAAACACTTTCTATCGAAGGTGGAGGATGCGGCTAAGATAAGTGTGGAGAATCCATTTGCAGGCAGGACGCTGCCTGTGCTCTTCAACGATGAGGTCAGCTTTCCAGCACACTGTGATGTCTACTTGGCTGCGCCTAGTTTTCGTGCCGAGGATCGCGAGCTGTTGGACAGCTACGATTTGGCTTTCGCCGCCTCTGGCAAGCCAGAGGAGCACCTTAATCCCGGCAACTGGGAAGAACTGCGCAAGGAGGTGCTACAAGCAGCCAGTCGACTTAATGTTGGTGGCTATCGTGTCTCGTCCAAGCTGCAAGATTGGCTCATCTCGCGCCAGCGCTACTGGGGCACACCCATACCCATTGTGCACTGTCCCAAATGTGGAGCGGTTCCCGTGCCGGGGCAGCAATTACCAGTTACATTGCCTCCCCGCGACGCTGGCAAGGATGCGCTGCGCTGCGAGTGCCCAAAATGTGGTGAGCCAAGCGCACAGCGTGAAACGGACACAATGGACACATTTGTGGACAGCTCTTGGTATTATCTGCGCTATTTGGATGCTCACAATACGGAGAACATTTTTGACCCTGCGCTAGCGAAAAACTTTATGCCTGTTGACCTGTATATTGGTGGAAAGGAGCATGCTGTGCTGCATCTCTACTATGCCCGCTTCATGAATCATTTTCTTAACAATCGCGGACTATCGCCCACATCTGAACCCTTCTCACGTCTGCTCGTCCAGGGCATGGTCATGGGTCGCTCTTATCGTGTCAAGGGCAGCGGAAGCTATGTCCGTGAATCTGAGGTGGAGATTGTGAATGCGAAAAAGAATCAGGCTGTGCTGAAGGAGAGCCAAGAGCCAGTGGTCATGAGCTGGGAGAAGATGTCCAAATCGAAGCTAAATGGCGTCGAGCCCGACGACATGTTTAACGAATATGGCACAGATACAACGCGTCTCATCATCCTGGCCGATGTTGCACCCACTTCGCATCGCAACTGGTCCAGCGCCAGTAAGTATTAGACGAGGCGTGATTGAATCAATGTAATCGCATTTAATTTCTACTTACCATTTCAGCTTTTCCAGGCATACTCAACTGGCAGAAGCGACTTTGGCTCACGTTGGACGAGTTTCGAGCGGCACGCGAGAACCAGTCATCGGAAGTTGTGGACACTGGCAGCGATGTGTTTCGGGAGGAGGATGCGAAGCTATTCGATGCACGAAATTTTTATGTGAAAGGCACCACCTTCAACTATCGTCATGCGCATCAGCTAAGTGTCGCCATATCCAAGATGCAGGGTCTAACCAATTCCATTAGGGTAACTAGTCTGTCTATCCTTCCGGTTTCTAATGTGTCCCTAATTATATTCCCAATTTTATTTCGATTTCAGCGCACACCCAAACACATTCAGAGGCATGGCAAACAATTTGAACGCGCTCTTGCTGCACAGATTATAATGTTGGCACCGATGGCGCCACACTTTGCCTCCGAACTGTGGTCCAAGCTTGTGGCGGTGCCGGGTCGCCTGAATGTGGAAAGTGAGGAGCTGCGTTGGACAGAGGATGTGCTGGCACAGCGCTGGCCAGACGTAGATGCTGGCTACGAGCTCGACTTGAGCATCAAAGTGAATGGTTTCGAGAATTGTGTGATTAAAGTTGCACGCAACCAGCTGGACAAGATTAGTCATAGCGATGCCATGGACATTGCCTTCAACACACAATCGGTTACTTCGTATCTCATCGATAAAAAAATACGCACTACCAATTTTGTGCTCTACCCAGGAATTGAGGCCATACTCAACATCTATGTGGACAAGCTGCAAAAGACGCAGAAACCAGCTGGAGGAAGCAGCAACGATGCCGACAAATTACACGCCAAATAGTAGTCCAATAATTGTGAAGATTATGGGTTAAGGAAAGTTTGGATTAGTTGTTAATGGATATGTTTTTATATATCTATTAGAAAAGGTAGAAGTTGCCTTTCTCCATACAACAGTCGCTCCGAAATTGGAACTAACAGTAATTGTAAATAAGAATTGTAATTTTAAAAGTGTTCGGCATTAAATTTACAATTATTGTTGTTAAATTTTAGATTCTTATATTGAACAATAAAATTTGTTCATGAATTTCTAAAATTACTCATGAACCTTAAATTGTCATAATTATAAATGAAGGTTGATGAGAATTGTAATTTTAGCGATTACTGTAGTTGGTTATATGTAGCCTACAAGTCGATCCTGGTTAGTAACCCGAGGCGAGTTTGATTGTTTTTCTTCTTTTATTTATATTTGTTAGTTAAGTTTAATGTTAATGTTAAATATATATAAAAATTGGACTAGTTGCTTTACAAGAATTGGTTACAATTGGATTAATTTGGGGTTAAATGCCTAGGATCATAGGAATTATGTTGTTTACTGACTTGGTGCTGTTTTGGACTAAAAGCGATTAAGTCTAAAAACTCTACATACCATGAAGGGGATTTCCATCCTCCACCCTCCATCTTTCATCCTCTGACCTGATTTCACTTCATCAGCTCGGACATGAGATTGCGCAGATAGACATCCAATTGGGCATAGTCGAGCAGCGTGTTGCGCACAATGTCCAGCAGCATGCTAGGCCAGAGCGTCTCCAGTTTGTGCAGCTTCTCCACAGCGCTGCACGTGTTCTCAAGCATCAGGGCAAAGTGTTGCCGGCCTCGATCTCTGGCACTGGGCGCCATTGCAGTTGCTCCACACTCGGCATTACTTAGCGTTGTCGTCGTCGTCGCCGTTGTCTTCTTCCACTGCAGCGCCTCCTTGCCCACAACGAGACGCAGAGATTTGTTCTCGGCACGCAGGAGCCACTCCTTGGGCGACAGCTTGCTGGCCGTGCAGGTCTCGTCGAGACGCAGTCGCGCCAGCAACGGTTGTAGCATGCCATCCGGCATGGACCACAACACCAGATTGGACAAGCCGGAGTATAACGAATTTGCCGCCTCCATTTCTGCCTCGCTCACATCCTGCCCGTTGAGCTGCTTGAGTCCCCAGTGGGATAGCCTATAGATGGCATAGGCGCGCCAGGAATGCTTGCCTGTGATGGCATTTCCCTCGGCATCGATGAGCAGCGAACTCAATCCTTGCAACTCCGCCAAAGCATTCAGCTGTCCCAGCGAACTGATGTTTGTCTCGCGGAACACAAAATGCTCGGCATGGGGGAATCGAATCTTAATCCTGCCCAGCATGCAGACAATGTTATTGAAGTTGATGTAGCTAAAGTTCAGAGTGTGCACATCATTAGCCTTCGACGGATTCCATTGCTTATCGATGAAACGCAATGCGCCCTGTCCGTAAATATTGAGATATCTGCCGCAGATCTCTATCAGGTAATCTCCGCCCTGCTCCCGTTCACGCTCCGCAGCACTCGGCTTGGACACGGTGATGCCTGTGGTGGGCGTGGCGGTAGCAGAAGTAGCAGCAACAGCAGCAGAAGCTATTGCTGGTGAGGATTGGCCAGCTGCTTGCTTGCCCTGTGGCAGTGATACCACATTGGCACTCGACTGGTTGTTGTTGCTGTTGGGGACTTGCTTGGCGCGCCCGCCGCTGTTGGAACTGCTGCTGTTGCTGGCGCTTGTGCTGCTGATGGTCTGGGAGCGCACCAGACTGCCCGTCATATAACGCTTACAGCCAGCTGGATTACCTCCGCCGCGATTCACTTGTAAGCCCAGCTGGGTGATGGGTGTTTGGCGCAGACGCTGCTTGTTGCTGCAGCTGCTGCTGCTGCCTGGACGAGTGCTGGTCGCTGTGGTGAAGGCGGGCAGTGGCAGCGTTACTGTTGTGGGCGGTGGCGTGGGCGTGGCAGCAGGCACAGGTGTTCCAGCTGCGGGCGGAGTCAGTGTCAGCGCCGGCGGTGATGGTGAATTGGATGTAGCGGCTTCCGGTGCAGTTGGAGGCGGAGCAGTTGCCGCTTGGAGCTTATTGCAATTCTCATCGATTTGTGGCGTTGCTGGCTTCTGTTGCTGCTGCTTGCTGAGCTCCTCGTTGTCCGTGCTGTAGCAGCTGGAGCAGGAGTCCACATTGGGACCCAGACTCGATGCCTCCGAGGAGGCATCATCCTCGGCGAGTGGCTTTTGCGCAATCAGCGGCAGTTTGAAAAGCGCCTGTAGCTCGGCCAGCTCATCCCTGGGTTGTGGCTTTTTCTGATGGTGCTGCTTTTGCTCCATCTTCAGCTCGGGCTCCTCCGCGACAGCCGCCTCGTTGGACTCGTTAATCTTGGCCAGCTCGCTAGTTAGCTTGCCCTTGGGCCTGCCCAGCGTTTGCTGGGATCGCAACAGTTCCCAGTTGGTGCGCGCATTCGAGATGACTTCCTCCCGCCGACTATGATGATAGGCATCCGAGCTGCTATGCGTCGCCTGCGCCTGTTCCTTGTGCTGTCGCCAGGCCAACGCAGCACGACGCACTTGCTCCGTAATAGGCATTTGGCTGAGCGACTGCAGCAGTGGCAAGTGTGAGACCAGAAACGATACACAATCCCCAGCCAGGGATACAGGATTATTCTCAATGGTCACCTCGAGTAGACGAGCAGCGCGCGCAATGCTCGCCATGTCATCCACCTTGTGCAGCTCATTGTGGCACAGCCAGAGACGCTCCAGCGCCACCAGATGCTGAAAGCCGTTGATCCTCCTCAGACGATTCCGCTTCAGATTCAGTTCCCGCAAACAGCGCATGCCGTGAAAATCCTGCTGATTAATCTGGCGTATTTGATTCCCAGCCAGATTGAGAGATTTCAGCTGCTGCAGGCAGTTGATACGACTGCCCAGACTAGTCAGCTTGTTGCCATGCAGATCGAGGACGCGCAGCGTTGTCTTCAACGAACTCAAGCCACCTATGTCCGTGATACGATTCTTGCCCAGCAGCAGCACCGATAGAACTGGCAGCCCATCTAAATTGGCAATGCGTTCGATCTGATTGTCGTAGAGATCGAGAAAGACGAGCTGATGGAAGATGATGCCGTAGCAGGCGCTCAGACTCAGCTGTTTATTCTTGATGCTCAGCTGCTCCAGTTGCTGTGAATTCGAGGCGCTGCTGGGCTCCTCCTCCTCGCCGACGCCGCACAGCGACAGATTGCTGCTGTTGAGCACGCTGCTCTCATCGCAGCTCTGCAGATGCTGACTGCCCGCCAGCAGACCCCCGGCACAGTTGGCCTTCAACAGCTGCCGGCGCTGCATTAACTGATGATGATGCTTCATGGCCTGCAGACTGTTCGAGACGAAGCTCTTCGACTTCTCCAAGCCATAGCGCAGGCGCAGAGCAGGTGGCGGCGTTAGTTGCGCCTGGGCATAGTTAAATCCACGCTTGGCCAGCTTGGAACGATTGCCGCCGCCGCCGCCGTTGATGGCCAGCGCTTGGGTGGTCAGGGGACTCCCGGAGCAGGGACTGCCCGAGTTGGGCGAGACGCGGTGCTGGTGGTTGTGGCCCAGATTTTGATTATTATTATTGGACACATTGGTCATGGCACGAGTCAGACGCGAATGCGTCTGCCCAATCGGATGACCACGCAGCGCTGAAGGACGCGGCTCCGTTGTGGTCTTGCTGCTCCCATCTGCAAATGGGAATTGGTTTAAGAGATGATAATTATTTCACTTAATGCAAATCGAATCAGAATAATAATGACAATTTCCCATGGACAACTCTTACTGTTATTGCTGGGATTGCAATCTCGGGGCGTTGGCTGCGGTGGCGCTGGCGCTGGCGGCATTGGCAGCTCCTTGGGTATGTGAAATGTGTTGATGAGATTGTGCTGCAGCGAGAGCAGCCGGAGATTGGGCTCCTGCTCGAATATGGGTATGGCAGTTAAGCCGCGTCGATCATAATTAATGCGATCGGGCAACTCCTCGCGCTCCTTGGCCAGCCGCTGTATCCGGCAGATGCCATTCGGCTGGGGTGTGACTATGGCGCCACTGACCAGAGTGCCGCCCGTGCTGCCCACCAGTGTGTGGGGCGAGGCAGCAACGACAACTGCACCACCTGCACCACCAGCTGCAGCTGAGGAAGTCACAGCCGTTGCCGGACGACAGCTGTTCGATGCGGCCGAGGAGGAGGTGGATTTGGAGCGCTGCCGGGTGAAGGGTCCACGATGGAGACGTTGTTGACTGCGCAGTTGAGCAGCTGCTGCATAACTGCGCTTCAGCTGCTGCTGCTGCTGGTGCTGGGCATGTGCCTGACCCACTAGCAGCTCGGGCTGTGGAGGATGCTGGGTGGCTCGCTTCTGGATAACATTGTGACTGAGCGTGCTGTGGGAGCGACCAATAGGACGCCGGCGCAATCTTTGATTAAAACTAGGAACAAATGGTTCGATTTTCAGCAAAGATGTTTGAGGTAAATAGTTCTGTTGTTGTTGCGGTTGTTGTTGTTGTGGTTGTGGTTGTTGTTGTGGTTGTTGTTGTTGTGGTTGTTGTTGTTGTGGTTGTTGTTGCTGTTGTTGTTGTTGTGGCGCAGTTGTGGTTGCTGCGGTTTGCAGCATGGGCTCGGTCGGCTCATCGTTTAACATTGACCTGCCGCGACATTTTGCCATGGACATCAACGTACGTCGCCTGGCAATGGTCGCCGAGGATGCCAAAGACGCCGTCGCCGTCGCCGTCGTTGTCGTTGTCGTTATCGTCGTCGCTGTCGCTGTCGCCGCCGTCGTCGTCCTGCTCTGGCGTATGGCTTCCACTTTTGTGTTTCATAATCGTTGATGGCCAACAACAGGCTCGGCGGACATGTTTAACAGTTAACTGGTATTCAGCGTTGCATAATACGGGACGAGAGTTATCCTGCAGAAAAATGCAATATTCATTTAATTTAAAATTTTCCTACACAACACTTTTCCCCACCCAACTTACCCAACAACAAGCAAGTGTTACTCTTGCCTGTATCTGTAGTAGGAGCTGTATATATCTGTATCTGTATCTGGATCTGTGACTGTAGCTGTATCTGTATCTATGCGTTATCTAATTTGTAGTTCAGTTTCGATTTCAATTACAGTTCGATTTGTTGGCTGCTTGCTCCACTTGAGTTTGCTGCTGCTGCTGCTGCTGGCTCTGCTGGCTCGGCTGCAGCTCCTGGTCGCTCTGGTCTCTCCTTCAGTCTTTTGAGGTATTTTTGCGAGTGTTGTCGTCTCTGGCACTAGCACTGGCACTGAGGACCGAGGACCGAGGACCGTGTAGCGAGTACCGCCACTGGCACGGGGCATAAGCATGTTTTATTAGTTTGTTTATTCGGGTTATACATATACCGATTTGCTCCGCGCGGCGGTTGCCATAGACGTGCACAAGACCAGCCACAGGGCCAGGCCAATAGATATAGGCCCTCTCACTCGCACACACACTTTCACTCTCCCTCACTCTCTCGCTCTCTATCAGTTATTACCTTGCCTATTGCTACGTTATTTCAGCTATTAGTTTGTTTATTTAAAGCGCTTTTGGGGCGGCAGTCAAATCGACCGACTGCCAGACACACAGACAGATAGACAGACAGACAGACAGTCAGTCAGTCAGTCAGTTAGACTGACTTACTGTTACATAGCTTACAAAACATACCAAAACATTGCTTGCATTTTCGTTGAGCGCTACAAGGCTTTCTGTGTGGCCCATCAGCATAATTTATTAAGGGCGAAAGTTGCCCAAACTGGGTTCTCCTTTGGTTGTAGTAGGTTTAGATATTGTCACTAGAATGTTGAAGATTGTAATCAAAATATATTAAACAACACTGGGACTTAAATATCGAACTAACTTAAATAAGAGCTTTTTTCTTTAAGTCGACTCTCCTTAAATTTTCTAGTGAAAACAAGTCTAACATAAATTCCTATTCAAAAGAAATTACGATGATTCATCTATATGCCAAATAGTAACTCAATAAATAACGACTAAATGCATTCAAGCACATTATCAAAACGTAAACACTAACTGGATTTAAAAGCCATTTCGTTACGGCTTACAGCTCTTAACAGATTCGCTTTAGCGTCTTTCGTGTTCACCTTGGCCGTGCAACTCGCACTCAAAGTCGTTTGCATTAAAACATATTTCGTGGTCGTCTCTCCGATGTTGTTGTTGCTGTCGAAGGAAACAGTTTGGAATTGCGTATGGCAAACACTGCTCAGCAGCTAACATCCTGCGAGCAACACCAGCCTACCAGCCAAACACCCTACCCCCTGCGACCAGGTTGAGTAGCTTTGAGTGAAAGACACGCACATAATTGGCTGCCATCATAATGGATTCACGTGCCAGTCGACTGTCTACTCCAGCTCCAATGTTGCTGTTGCTGTTGCTGTTGCTTCCCATATGCAAAAGTTAAACGATAACGCAGCAACAGACTGGGATATATATAGAGAGAGAAAGAGATAGTCAGAGTGAAAGAGAGAGAGAGAGAGAGAGAGAGAGAGAGCTACTAGCATATGCATTCGTCAAGTTTAGTCTTCAAACAATTAGCACGCACGAAATCGTCGTCAAGTCTACGCCAGAGTCGGAAAAGCGACGGAGAAGGGACAGAGGGAGAGGGAGATGCTTAGAAACATGTCGACAAGTGAAGGGAGGAGGAGAGGGGAGAGGGTAGACAGTGTGTTGCTGAAGCTGCTGCCAAATCAAAGACAGCACAGACAACGGCAATTCGAATTTAATTGTTGCCATAAAAAATTGGCATAAACCAAAAGGCCATCAAGACTGTGCGTGCGTTGGCATTTTATATTGCCAGCTGTCCGGAAAAATGCCAGCTGGAAGAGGCACTCAGTCAAAAGAAAAGGAGCAACAGGAGCTCAGTGCCACAATGTCTGCACGGTTAATTGCAGTTGTGGAGAAGGGTTCAATAACTCGACTGTTGATTGGCAACCAAGTCGCAAGGCAGCCAGCCAACTGCCTGAGTGTTGTTGGCCAGGTTTAAGGCCGTTGACGATAATTGTTATTGTTTGCTGCTTGCGTTCAATGAACTACACTGCAACAAGTGCCAATTGCCTGCCACTCACTCTAATTGTGTTATATTCTACACAATCAGCGAATGGTGCAAGTTCGATTCAGATTGAGCAGCATTTATTTTTCCAAGTGTTGCGCACAACAATTGCAAGTTTCAAGTTGAAAAGATGCAAATAGTTTTCAATTGCATTTGTTTGCTATTTTTTGCATGCCAATGCCATGGATAGGTCACCCTCCCCCTCCCCAACCCAATCCATTTGGATGGGGGCTTAACTGAAGCTTTGGTTGTTGTTGTTGACATCCTTTTGGGCCATTAATTTTGCATGGTTAAAAGCCTACCTTTTGGTTGGTTAAATTGCTGTTGTCGCTGTTCGTGTCGTTTGTCTGCTGCTCTAGATAAAAGCTGGTAGCTCGCATCTACCTCTGACCCTTCTATATCAACACCCCTTCCCGCCCCTTGCCAACACATTCTATGTAATTCCTGTGCAGTTTGTCAGCGTCTGTTTTAACCTTGGTGTTATTTTCACTTTCGCATCTCGCTCCTGTTGTTGTTGTTGTTGTCTTCTCGCGCTCATTATCTCAATTGTTGCTTTTGCTGCTGCTGTTTGTTTATTTTTTAATAATTATAGCACACAGCTACAATTGTCCCTGACCACACTCACACTAACACACACACACACAAACTCACACAGACAGACGGACACACACTTTAATACAAAAGCAGCAACGAGTTGATAAATTGAGCGCACAGCGCAGGGCAGTAAATATTACAGATACACAAGGAGTGTATATATATGTATATATTTATATATATTTGTATGTTGTGAGTGTGTGTGTAGGTGTGTGTATTTGTGCGTGTGTCATCATTAGCTTTTGGCGTTCTTCATTGGCCCCAGCGCCTGGACGAGCAATTTAATCAGGCTGGCAGCGCGCAGAAAAGCAGATAATGCCGTTATGAATAATTTACAGCAACAACAGAAGCATTGCACACAGTCATTCATATACACCCACACACACACACCCACACACACACACCCACAAACAACTTCGCACTTGCTCTTTATTATTGTTTTATTTGGCTGGGTTTATTTATAATTAATAGCTCGCCGATTGCAGTAACCAAAACAACAACCAACAAGCAACAAGCAACAACTAAATAAGCAACATGACTGAAAAATTAATTATTGAGATCACAAGGATTAAATACTGCTGCATATTAAAAGCTTACTAATTAAGTAAGATATCTCGAGTAGAGTTCTTATACAAACATTCAGTTCCCACTAAGTTTAGTCCTTAACGGCATTTTAGGACTATGACTTTTCAAATGAAAGTGCTGTACTCTAGATTCCTAGGTAAACCATGACTAAAACACACTTGCTTTTGAAGATAAATTCAGATTTGAGGAAGATATGACCGCGGGACTCTTGAAACAGTCCCCAAATACCATTTTTTGAGGTACAATCTTGACATGAATTTTGAGTAAGTTCAAATTTAGTTTTAAACTAGAGATTGGTCCATTTTTCACAAAGTTATTTTATTCGAAACTTTTAGATATTAGAAAGAGATTTAAGCATTTATCGAAGAGGCCAATACCCCCAGCAAGATTACGACAATAAAATTACCGTAATAAGTACAGAACTTGTTATGTTTAATTTTTGCTCTCACTGCGGCTGCTTTGAAAGGACTTTCAAGGGATGTGCGTGTGAGGAAATTTATAATTAGATGCAGCAACACGGCAACTCAGCAACACAGGTCAGTTCTCAGCTCTCTGTCTCGTGTCAAACGAATGCCGCAAAAATAATGAAAGCGACGCGACTCTTGCGGTTGCACGAATGTGGGAGTGGGTCTTGGTGGGGAATGGGGACTGTATCAATAATTCAGTGGCACAGTTGTTGATTGACCGCAGTAAATTAAACGGCCAGAAACAGACAAAAAACCACTTGACATTTATGGCTTATGTATATTTTTGGTATGCTTTGAGAATATAAAATACATGAATTAGAACTCGACTTAATTTAAGACTTGTAGTCAACTAAAATGTGTTTTCTTTATAAAATATATAAATTGCAATTAGACGACTTAGACTTAACTTAAGTAGTGAAACAAATACAATCGTCTCTTCAACTTGACTTGAGAACATAAAATATATAAATTAGACTTAGACTTAATTTAAGAGTCTAACAAATAAAGTCAACTAAAAACAGTTCCCTTCGCTCTTCTTAAGCCCATTCTAGTTGCTAGTTTTGATCGTTTACTTAGGCTCCTCGTCTCAGGGGGTTGTATCAGAAGTGGATCGTTGGATTCGGTGGTGTCTGCGTTGAGTATTTGTGCGACGTGTGCCTCGTCGATTGTGCCCTTGAAGATCAGAGGATATGGCCACTCGTGGCAAATGGTTGGTCCGCTGTAGTTGCGCAAAGCTTCGATCAAACAGTCCAATCTCTGCACCTCGGCATAGTCATCATTGAGGCATCTCACCTCGTCCAGCAGTGCGGCGACATTGGACTCCAGCACCTGTGTATGTGAGTGTGGCAAGTGCGACAACAAGTTGCAAATTAGATTAGCTGGAAAATAGCTTACTTCGCTCGATTTGCCGTGGCGCGTTGAACCGAGCTACAGACGTGTCTCAAATTACAGCGATACGCTCTTTGATTGCCCTCGGGCCTGGCCCTCGGAATAAAAAGCACTATTCTTGACTGTCAATCAGTTAATCACATCTCTGTGCATTTTTCGTTGACGACTCAGATTTCATTTAGAAATGCACTATCCACTATGGTCGATTGCCCTTTTTAACTATTCTCTATTAGCAACCAATTAGCAAATGCTGTGAGCCACACAAACTGAGCTCGTGTCACAATAATTAAAACCTCAATCCAGACCACAGTGAGGCAAATATCTATATGAAATCGAGATTGCACATTTGTGTACTCATTCTACTTGAGAAGGCAACTAATGAATTTCTAGAAATAAAAACAAAAATACGCGAAAGTTTAATAATGTTACTCTCAGTTTCTATGCCTAATTTTTAGTAGGTGAAATTTTACTAAAATAACGATTCTAGTTTGATTTATTTCTATAACTTCGAGATTATACATTTAAAATTCCGTGTGAATCAAAGGCTCTCTCAGAATGAGCACACATGATCATAGAAAAGGCAAATGATCTTAAGGTAATTAATAATATTGAACTGCTGGAAATGATATCTTCAAAATGTACAAATATTACTTTAAGCTTCTTTGCTTATTTGAAGATGTTATGTTCTCATTTTTAGTAAGTTATTGGTAAAGAATCTTAAACAAATTAGGAATTATATCTAATATGCTTGACCATTCAATGGCATTACTTTAAGATTCGTTGCCTAATTTATTTGATCATTTGGAGTAGGTCTTTAATACTTGATTCTGGTGTTATCTTCCCCACTGGGTAATTGCACATTTCGAAATCCATGTGACTTCTCACAGTTATGACTTTGCTGGGCTGCAATCAAGTATTTATGTATTTCAGATCTGCAAATTGTGTGCTTATTTTGTTAATAATAGCCCATTGTCTGGGCCCTGTTTCTCGTATGCTGAGAATGTTGCCCCCAATAGCTCGCTATAATTGCATTAACTTGTTGCAAATCTGTGTCGCAACTGTTAACAACTGCCACCAGCAAAGAGGCAAGCAAAGAGAAGCACATTTAATGCCCCGTTTGAGAACTTTTACTGATAAGAGGAGCTGATTGTGGAGCTAAACTGAAAGCCCAACAAATGATAACAGAGTGTCGCTTGTAAACAATGAGAGCAAATAAACAAAGAGTTATTAAATTGTTTCTGTTTTTTTGTTTGTCTTATCAGCAAACGAGAGGTTTCCACAATAACACAATCTCTCGCTTTCTCTGTGACATGTGACAGGAATGTCGATCAAACGGTAAATGCAACCTGTTTGTTTCATGTTCGTTCGTTTTCAGTTTGTTGTCAATTACCAAAAACTCAATGTGCAAATTAATTACACAATTTAGCACTTGACGAACGCGTCCGCGCAAGCTTTCAACGCTGTGCAGCAGCTGCCGGCGTCGCAGCATCGTTGCCGTGGGCGTTGTAGGCGTGGTCGTTCTCACTGTCGTCATAATGTGTGTGTGGGTGTATTTTTTTCAACTCTTGCAGTTGTACAATTCGTTCAGTTTGACAATTTTACATAGCGCTCAAATTATAAAATTTCCTTTTTTTTTTTTTGTTTTTGCTGTTGCGCAAAAGTTCATTTTTGCGCTTTTGCTGCGCTGTGGCTTTTACAGTTAGTTGCAGTACGCTACTTTGTTGTTGACGGAAAATCGCGGCCGCTCGGGCTCAGCGCTCGGCGTTGACTGCTGCTGCTGCTGGCCAGTGGTTAACGGCAACTTTCAACACAGCACGGCATATATGCACAAACATATACATACATACTTATACGCGTACGTACAATATGATTAGCGGATGAGTGTACCCATACACTGGGTCAAGAAAGTTTTTTGACGATGCAGTTGTCTTTCTTGAGAGTCCAATTAACGGATAACTCTCGTTTAAAATAATGCAAACTTGTTTAGGTTATTGAATCGTATTTATTTTTTTTTAACAAGTTAAGATAACTACAGAATTTTGAAAGAAATAGTTACATAAACTTAAACTTTAGAAAAATTAAAAGGTCTAACAAAATAAAAAAGTTAATTTTTTTTTTGCAACAGCATAAGGAAAATAAGAATTTTTTTTACCGTCTAAACACTTTCTAGACATAGTGTGCAAATGTGTAGTTAGTTAGGTTCCATGCCTGAAACACTTGGCGCAGTTTTTGTTTACGTGCGTCAATCAACATTCAACGACACGAACACCGCGAAGACTCTCAAGAGAACCGAGAATGTGCATGAGAATGGGAGAGCAATAGAGAACAAGAGTGAGGGAAAAAGTGAGTGTGTGTGTCTCATATAATTAGATAACAAAATTAATTTAATAGTCGCAGCCTGAAAGTATGCTTTCAATTGAGCAAAGCTAAGGTAAAAGTTGTCTCACTGACTTAATTCTACTGTTGATTAAGTGACCTTTGACTCTTTTAGCTTAAAGGCAATTACACTGTTCCATATTGATTTTTAAATTGTTTCATCTGATAATTTGTAAAAGTCACTCACATTCGGTAGACGGCTTAGTTTTTATGTGCAAGACACACTCAGTACACATGTGTGTGCAATGATTTTTGGAACAGCCCTTTTAGCCAGGTTTGCTGGCTAAGCCGTTGTTTGCGCCAAACAAGTCAAGCAAGCGCCAGCTGCTGGCCATTAAAATTTTAATTTTGTGCACCATTTGGCGCAGGCATCTTGGCTACAGAATCCTCCGGTTGCTGCAAAACGCTTGGCTTGAGCGATTATGTTGATGTTGATGGTGATGACTGGGAATGGAGACGAGGAGGGACGAGGAGCAATTTACCTGCAGTTGCCATCATCATCGGCGCTGGCTTCGTCGATAATACGCTCAATTCAATTTGCATATTCAGTTGTCCAATGAAGTGAAGCAGCAGCAGCAGCAGCAGCAGCTACAGACAGGATCTCTCTTCCTGCCCCTCTTTCCTGCCCCACACATGTAGATCCGTTCGGCCAAACACAAATGGTTTTTTTTTGTTTGTTTGTTTTTGTTGTTGCTGTTCCAAGCAGTGCTGGCCACTTTCAAGTTGGAACACAGTAGGAGCTTGCCCCAAAATGTGGAGCTGACAACAGCAGCAGCAGCAGCAGGAGTGGCACGCATGAGCTGCTTGAGCAGCAAAAGGGTTCCACCAGCACTTCACCTGCTGTTAGTCCATTAC
Source organism: Drosophila mimica (assembly GCA_037043585.1). Lineage (NCBI taxonomy): Eukaryota > Metazoa > Arthropoda > Insecta > Diptera > Drosophilidae > Drosophila > Drosophila mimica. The sequence continues at coordinate 8,955,859 of JBAMBE010000579.1, forward strand.
GTTAGCAATTTAACTTGCGCCACGTAAACATGATTATCATCTTAAGTGCAACGAGTGTGGGTGGAACTGACAATCAAACCACCCCCCCTTTCAACCCAACCGACCCCCTTCTTCTGCTCGAGCTGAGCTGGCTTTGCGTGCAATTGAAGTCATCGCTTGGCCAGGTTGGCTGGTTGGGTCTGCTATTTGGCTGTTTGGGTTGGTAGCCATGAGTTTGGCAGCGGCAACAACTGCTTAAGCTGCAGCTTTTAACACACGCATTGTTTTTTTGCCGCTGTACAACAAGTTGCAATCTGCTTAAAACTGCAATTCATTTAAAGGGTTTTTATTAACGCGGAATGCAACAACAACAACACCCGCCACAGCGTGCCCGCCTCTAATTGAGCTTGTCAAGTTCAGCTTTAGCTGTGGGTCACATACAGTTGCGAGAAAAATAATAGCACCACTACAACATTTTTCTTTTTAAAATTGCTATTATTTATGGTGCTATAATTTTTATTTTTAATGTTAATTAAATTTAAATAAGTTGAAAACGGTGAATTTTTCTTCCTCACTTTTTTATGGGGTGTTCCCCTTTAAAAATTTATTCATAAGTTTCTTAGGCTTGTAGAAAGACACCTTAGAAAACATTTCTTGTGAGATGGTGCTATTATTTTTCTCGACCCTGCACATATGTTCAGCAATTGAGATCTCTTTTAGGCGGCCACCGGGCGCATCCCCAAAATGCCCGGGGTACCGATGGAAACGTCACGTACAGAGCGACGCCCACCAACAAATAATTTGGGGTGTCGAGCAGGTGGCGGCATTGGAGTTGAGTGCAACAAATCGAGGCACGCAACGCCGCAGCAGCAACAGCAGCAGCTTCAGCCACAGAGCAGAGAAAATTCGCAGCCGAAATATTACAACAGCAGCTTGATTAATTTTTGGGCGTGTACAAGCTTAAATTTGTGGGCGTGGCTGGCATGAAGCAACACCATTTTTAATATATCAATACCATCAACGAGTGGGGCAGCTTCGACAACAAGGAAATATTTGTGACCAGCTGGTAAATGGAATTAAAAACGAAATCGAATTGAAGTTACGGAGAGCGAAATTATATAGACAAATTATTAGTTATCTTGATTTATAACAAATAAGATGTGCAAATAAGTTAAGGAGACTAAAATATGAGATTATTATTTTTAATAATAATAACATATTTAAGGTTAACTAATAATGTATTTAAATGTGTTACAGGGTGAGTATATAGACAGATCCAGTTTTAGCCTGCACTAAAAATCATTTTATATATAATACATACATAATAATATTATTTTATATATTGCAATCACACAGGGTATTTCTCTGTCCATATAAATTAAATACGGAGCACTCTCAAAATTGTTCTGTGGCATTAAACGAAGGCAGCCAACAGGCGGATAACCCCAACAGGCACAGCTACAATTGCATAAATACACACAAACATTTAAATATACATGCACAGAGACACACACACACATACACACACACATATATATTTATACCAATACAGAGAAACAGATGAACTCGGTACTCAAATAGAGGGTCACACAAAGTAGCGTTGACAAACCCATTATCAGAAAAACAAACCGGAGATTAACTTGGCAAAATGTCTGTAGACGCCATAAAAAATACAAGAGAGTCTGACAGAGAGTGCAAGAGAGTGAGAGAGAGAGAGACTGAAAGAAAGAGAGAGAGAGAATGCGAGAGCAGTGAGTGTAAATGAAAGAGCAAGTGCAGTAAATCCACTAGAGCAGCCAGATGCTAAATAAAATATGAACACATAGGGAGGAGAGGGAGAGGGAGAGGGAGAGAAGAGAGAGCACATGGCCTGGCTGGGTTGGCACTGTAAAAGTGACACATGAGCGTAATAACAGCTAAGACCTTGCTAAGCATCAGGCAGTCAACAACCACTTGACACAACAGTCAGGAGCAGCAGCAGCAGGAGTTCCAAGCCTGGCCGGACAACCCCCGGGACTGATTTTTTTGGGGGTAAGAGCAAGTTGCCGTGGCTGCACTCAACGTGATTACAAATTATACCGTCTGAGCAATCATCGCCGGCAGTTGTGTGTGCAAGGAGGCGTGCCTCAAAATACCGCCCATAGGAAATATAATTCCATGACACGAGCAAAAAGGGTCGGCCTGCAGCAGCTCCCATCTCCCAGTTCCTGCACGTCGTCCGGCGTCTGGAATCCGCAGTCAGATTTTGGGCTGCACACGCAACGCACATTGCCACGTCGTGGTGGTTGGCCAGACACACAGGCGTACTGGCAGCTAGACGGTCTGAATCAGGCTTGCAACTGGTTGTTGGAGTTGTCGCCTCGTTGGTTGGTTGTTTAAGCTCTCATTGCGCTTCCCTCTCCCCTCCCCTACTTCTTTACTCCTGCACTCTTACTCCTCGTCTGTTGCCGCTTCCGCTCGACGCTTAGATAATGTTGTTAGCATTTATTCTTTTTTTGTTGTTTTGAGGCACAATAACTTAATTAGGCATTGGCTGCAATTTGTAACCAAACAATTTCTTTTTCAAAATGGCCGTCATTAATTTTAGCACAAGCCTAGAAGTATGCAATGTTTTTGCAGCGTATTTTGCACTGCGAAGTGATATTTTACTGATGTGATACGAAATGAATTTATGAATTGGACTTTAATTAGAAAGCTGGCAATGAATTAATGAGCATAAGGACTCATTGTGTACTCCAATTAATTATTAATTTAAGATACAAAGAAAAATATTATATTTAATAAATTGTTTTGCTTTGAACAACATCAGCATTATTGATTTAATTATTTAAAATATATTCCCAGCGCTTCAAATATAAACATAAACAAAAAAAAAAAAAATAATACAATTTATAAATTATTTCTTTAAATCACATTTTGACAAAAATGTCGTACAAGTTTAGTCAATTCTTGACGTATTTAATAGGTCTTTTAACCAGTAGAGACTTGCATATGTTTTCTGAAGGATTACGCATCAACTAAGTAAGATTTAATATCTACACTTCCAGCTATAATTTTTATTCATCAACAATCTCTTCGCTTTCTCTCGGTGATTAAGCCATAAGCTGACTGTTACCTCGCTTTTACAACAAAATTACTGCCTTGGTCAGTGGACGGGGGACGAGGGACGGGGGACGGATGATGCGAAAGGCATTCTTTATTACCACATATTACTACTTACGTATAACGGCAGAAGTAGTAGTTTCTTTATTTTTATAGCCAATTCCAGAGTCGATGTCCTGGCACGTGGCAGCGCGGAATTTCAAGGCGCAAGGTCAAGGAGGAGAGTGGAACCTATTGCTCGATGAGTATGTTAGTGGGTATATCACATAGATACAAACCCACACACGCATACACACACTGATACACCACACATGCACCCAACTAAATCCTTTTTGATTAAATTCAATGTTTTATATCCAATACGATGGTTGGGCGTGTGGGCTGTCCCATAGTCTTCTTCTGGTCATGTTAACATTTTATATCTCTTTGAAACGCATTTTTCGCAACACAATGCCAATTTTTTTTGTTTTTTGTTTTTTGTTTTGCTCATTTCACCCACACAGTGAGAGATAGAGAGAGAGACATTGTCAGACATAAAACAAAATGGCCAAGGAAAATAGATTGAAGTGTAATCATGGTTTTGAACTGCTCCTCGGTCATACACATCTTCCATACACATTTAATCCGAGCAAACGTAGCACAAAACGCACAAATGGCCAACGACGACGACGACGACGACGATGACAAGAATGAGAGAGAAAGTGAGCGTTTACCCTCGGTAAGAGTCAAATATATAAAACAAAAGACATTGTAATTGGAGAAAGGCAGCAGAGCTCAGAGCTGCCTCGACTACATGCGTCCAAAACACTCTGATAAAAAATCAACCAGGATTTTATAAAATCGCCCTAAAATAAAAATAGAAATAATTTCCAAATTTAAGAAAAAAATTGTTCAACAAATTAGAAAGGCAATCGCAAGTATTTTATTCTATTTATTTAGACATAATTTCTATTAATAAGAAATGCATTTCTTAAAAGAACATGTTCAAATGTATGTTTCTTCCAAAAATCCTTTCAGAAATTGAAAAAATTGTAATGAAAATTGCTCTCTGGATACCTATATTAGAGTTTAGCTTTTATCTACATTTACCTAATTACATTGTTTTCTATAATATAAGTAGGAAAACAAAACAAACATTGAAATTATACGTATTTTCTAGAAAATACTTTCAATTTCTTTTCTCAGTGTATGTAGGTGAAAAGATCCTTCAGGCCGCAGCTACTGCTCTGCTCTGCTCGTGCGGCGCTGCTTATTCCGCTTGACTGATTGCAGAGTCTTTGTCTCTGCCACAGCAGGAAGTGACTATACGTGTGTGTATGTATGTGGGTGTTTTGGTGTGTGACACAATGTGTGTGTGTGTTATCTAAGTTTGTTTGAATAAACTTAAGCGAATGTTTTGTAAGAAGATTTCCTTTATTGTTGGCGGACTTCTCTCTAACTCTCTGACTCTGACTCTAGCTCTGGTTTAGAACTACATTTGATAGTTCCAGCTGGTCTTCTTGTGGCATGCAAACGTTGACGTTGCAGCTTCACAAGCACTTTGCACATCCCCATCCTGCCCCATGTGGCACACACTTTAGGTATCATTGACTGGCTGGCTGGCTGGCGTGTCCCACCCGAGCACTTGAAGCCATTTCAAGTTCAGTTTTGCATGCCGCTTGACAAGGATTGGCTTGCTCAAAAGTTCCTTTTGGCTTCGTTTGCCATAATGCCACATAATGCCAAATCGATTGTTAACCATACCAGCTAACACAGCACAGAGTACAGAGTACAGAGCACTTGAGCCAGCAGCCAGCAGCAGTCACTGTATCATAATAAAATGTCTAATTTCACCAATTGCCGGACAGACACACTCACTCTATATGTATATACATATATATATGTATATATCCAAATATATATACAAACAAACAGAGGGAGAGCAGCAAACCAGCAAACCAAAGGCTTAAGACCTGACCGGCTGTGTTATCTGTGTGGCATCGATTGTGAAATAATATTTAATGACCGTAAAATTATATGGTAAGCTGAGCTGAAATTTGGCTTAGAGCTGAGCAGACTCGACCTTAGTTCACTAGTTCGATATTCTCCGGGAACTAACTAATATATAATACAAAAATATAGTTAACGTTTTATAAAATATCTGCATAACTGTATATATGTTCATTAAGCATATGTTTAACTTTCAACATAATCCATTAAGAAAGTTTTGTTCATTTGAATTATCCATTCAATTGAACTGATTGGGAACGAATTGAGACAGCTCCAAAACTGTTCTTGTTTTGGGCAAGTCTTTAGTTTTTATGGTCAGACTTTTGTGCAATAATCATATTGTGGTTTGTTGGTTCCACATCCGGATACTAAAGCTGATTAGCATTGAGTGCAGATAGTTGAAGCAATATAAATTCAAATGAACACAGCAAAACATATTGAGTGCTTAAGCTAATTGTTAGTTTAATTGCCTAATTAACATCAAATATTTTGAGTCACCAAGAGAGAGTTGTGAGTTGAGAATATTTGCAATGAAATGACAGTTATTTTTCTATCTTTCAGTGACAGCATTTGTTATGCTGCCACAGGTTCTGCTTGAGTTCTGTCCGCCTTCAATAAATTCAAGTCATGTTATTGCTGTTGTTTGTTGTGCGCTCCTCACATGAGATATATATTTATATATATATAGTGTATATATAATATATTCAGCGCACACATTGGACAGACTCTTAAAATGGCTATAAAGCAAATTGTGAAAAATTATTGTGTATATAAAATTTAATGACATGTCAAAAAGGATATCCGGCATACGGCCATTGCCGACATTGACGAGCAGCACAAACAGCAAATGGCAAATGGCAAAGTGGAGCAACTGGAGCAAAGAATGGGCGTCGCTGACAACGTCAATGTCTGAGTCCTTGTCCTGGTCGTCCTCGTCCTCATCTTTGTTGTCTTTTTCGTTGTGGTGTCCTGGACCAAGCTTTGCACTCAGAAAATACATCGAACTGAATTTTAAAAATTCGTCATACTTCCTCACCTTGTTATTCAACAAATATATTTCTTAAATTGAAGTGGCATTCTAGAAAACCGGGTTTTGTATTTTCTAATAAGAGAGTGAAATTTTTGTACGATTTTCAAAATATGTATAATTTTCAGGGTGTTATTGTCTGTAAACATTTGCATTTTAAGATATTCATATGCTAAAATTTAACATAAATTTAAAATTACTTGTTTTCTTATGTTTAAAAATCATTTCTAAAAACGAGAAAAAGTTTATAATTTGTAGGGTTATTTTTTTCTAAGTGTAGTCGTGTCTGATATATGTAATGCGTTGTAAGTCCTGTTACACACACATATATATGACGCCAACAATTTTAGTTTAGTTGTTGTCGTTTTTGGTATTTACTTCTTACTTCTTGGAGAGAAATAGCACAAACATAATCGAGCGCAACTTTATTATTTTCTCGAACAACAACAACAAGTGAGGGTTAGATTTTATGCCCCCAACAACAAGAAGCAGCGATGTCCCTGTCTCGTGGTCGTTATAGCCGTCATCATTACGCCTTGGACTGGTCTCACTTGGTCTGGTCTGGTCTGTCTTGGTCCTGGTCTTGGGTGGTGGAGAGCTGCACATTTTATAGTTTTGAAAAGTCACAAAAATGTCAATTGCTTGTCATGTGCGCTCTGCCCGAACGCCAAATGGCATTGAATAAATTATATTGTGGTCATAAAATTGTTGCTGCCACAGTCACAGTCACAGTCACAGCCCCACATCCCGATCCTGGGCTTACTTAGTAATGCTGCCAGCTGAGGGCAATCCAAGCCAAGTCAGGGAAAGTACTCCCTGCCTGCTTATTTGCATTTGCAGGGCGACTAATCAGCCGCTGAGCTGAACAAAATTGATTTTTGGCGTTCAGCATTAAAAATGGGGAGAGTTTTGAGACGAGTGCTGCTTATTAGATCCCCCTCGGAAATAGCGTAATAAATGCTGAATTATGACAGACAAAAACAAAAAAAAAACAAAAAACCGAAGAACTCTCAGTTTTTGAACTTAGGATCTTTTGAATTTTAATCAAGCTAAATATTGGAGCAGTTGTTGCTCTGCTCCGCTCAACTTTGGGCACATTACGAGTCTCGTATTTTCCCTTTCATTGCGCTGTTTATGTAGTCAACTTGAAGGACTTCTCTCGACTGGCTGGCCTTGCTTCTCCTCCTTGTCTTAGGATGTGTTAATGTGCCACGCTTGAATGGCGCATAAATTTCTTTATGCGGTTTTTTATGCTCGCCTCTTTCCTTTGTCCCATGGCTGGGGAGAGAGTGGGTCGACTCGACTCGGTCTGCGGACACTCGACCCTCGATCGAGTAATTGAAAATATTTGAAATAATTCATAAAATTTTATGTGATTTCCGCTTTGAAGTTCGCATTTTTTTTTTCCTATTTTATCTATAGGCAAGACCATTAAAATAGTTTGCCATGAAGCTATCGGTCGCGTATAATTCAGAGCGTTGATAATTGTTTTAATGATGTCATAACGTCGCCTTGATAGCACCCTCTCTGATTTATGAGTATGTCTCTAGTGGTCGCGTTTCCTCTTCTTTTTTTCCATTTCGAGTGCCGCCCCGAGGGTGCTAGATATAGTTACAGTTGTATATATACTATATAAGCACGATATGTTGTCGTACAGGTGTGTCTGTGTGAATAAGTAACCCGTTTCTTTGGCATTGCATGATTTATGTGTGCAAACAGCAAACAGAAAAAAAAAAAAAATGAAAGCGAATGGAGACCATGTGACCAGGCACCACCTGAGTGGGTTGGTGGGGTTGCTGAGCTTGGCTAGTTTTTGCCAACCACTTGAAAAACGTTAAATAAGTTGTCTAACCACACATTAAACCAATTTGGCACTGCACAAAAGCTGCCCAGAGTCTGTCCATCTGTCCGTCTGTCCGTCTAACTGGCACCTTGGCTTTCACTGTTTTTTTTTTTTTTGTATTTTTCATATATATACCACGTTCGCTGGGCGCCATAAATCATAGGAAGGGCCATGTATGTGACTACTTTAGCTAGGGGATCGATAAATTATTATTAGTTGGCCGGACGCTGCTGAGCTGCTGAGCTGTTCTGAGGGCGCGTGCAAAGGAAGTTGTTAGGGCCCCAAAAGGCGAACTGACCGAAATCCTTGCCGCTGCGGTTCAAATGCCTTTTAACTTAACAACTTTTTCTGCCAACACCAAATAGCACACACACACACTCGCACACACACACACAACTTTGCCCTGTTGTTAGTCGTGTTGTCCGCCCAAAAACCCTTAACGCCGTGTGTAAAGTGGACTTGACATGAGATTAACATCTTCAAAAGCATAGCTTAAAGTATTTGTTGGAGTTCGTTGAAGTTACCACGACTAAAGGCCGGGTCCTGGTCCGGCTCCGTACCATTCCCGGTCTGTTTTTGGGTGCCGTCGCTGCTTTTGGATAATTGCGTTCTTGTGCGCTGAGCCATGAGCTTAACTGTTGCTGTCATAACTAAGCGAAAAGGTATACAATTTATGAAACCGTCAAGCAGTCCCAGCCAGCAGCCACCAGCTACCACTCACCAACCACCAACCAGGTGTGTGTGGCTGAAGCCGCTGAAACAAACAATGACCCACGCCATGTGTATATTATAACAATTTCAGTAGGATTTATTTCGTTGATTTCAATCGCTAAATAATGGCAAAACAGGAGGATTACTTACGACCTAAGAGGGATTGGTGGGGGATGGGCAAATGGTTCTAATCGTAAACAGTCTGGGACCAGCTTGCAGAACTACAGCGCACGACGATGACGCAGCTTCAGACGGCGCACTGTCTTGTATTGGTATCCATCATCTCCCAGAACTGCCGAATCCTGCGCAACTTCCTCAACTGGTGCTTCAGGAGCAAGATCCTCGGAGGGAGGCAGGTAATCGTTGGCAATCTCAGACACATCCCGACGTTGACGGTACTTAAGACGACGGACAGTCTTGTATTGGTATCCATCCTCTCCGAGAACAGCAGAATCCTGGGCAACTTCTTCAACTGGGGCATCAGTGGAAACTTCCTCAGAGGGAGGCAGGTAATCGTTGGCAATCTCAGATACGTCCCGACGATGACGGTACTTAAGACGGCGTACGGTCTTGTATTGGTATCCATCCTCTCCGAGCACAGCGGAATCCTGGGCAACTTCCTCAACTGGGGCATCAGTGGAAACTTCCTCAGAAGGTGGCAGGTAATCGTTGGCAATCTCAGACACATCCCGACGTTGACGGTACTTCAATCGACGGATAGTCTTATATTGGTAACCATCATCTCCGAGAACAGCAGAATCCTGGGCAACTTCCTCAACTGGTACTTCAGGAGCAACATCCTCTGAGGGAGGCAGGTAATCGTTGGCAATCTCAGACACATCCCGACGTTGACGGTACTTAAGACGGCGGACAGTCTTGTATTGGTAGCCATCCTCTCCGAGAACAGCGGAATCCTGGGCAACTTCTTCAACTGGGGCATCAGTGGAAACTTCCTCAGAGGGAGGCAAGTAATCGTTGGCAATCTCAGACACATCCCGACGTTGACGGTACTTAAGACGGCGGACAGTCTTGTATTGGTAGCCATCCTCTCCGAGAACAGCGGAATCCTGGGCAACTTCTTCAACTGGAGCATCAGTGGAAACTTCCTCAGAGGGAGGCAGGTATTCGTTGGCAATCTCAGACACATCTCGACGTTGACGGTACTTAAGACGACGGACAGTCTTGTATTGGTATCCATCCTCTCCGAGCACAGCGGAATCCTGGGCAACTTCCTCAACTGGGGCATCAGTGGAAACTTCCTCAGAAGGTGGCAGGTAATCGTTGGCAATCTCAGACACATCCCGACGTTGACGGTACTTCAATCGACGGACAGTCTTATATTGGTAACCATCATCTCCGAGAACAGCAGAATCCTGGGCAAATTCCTCAACTGGTACTTCAGGAGCAACATCCTCTGAGGGAGGCAGGTAATCGTTGGCAATCTCAGATACGTCCCGACGATGACGGTACTTAAGACGGCGGACGGTCTTGTATTGGTATCCATCCTCTCCGAGCACAGCGGAATCCTGGGCAACTTCCTCAACTGGGGCATCAGTGGAAACTTCCTCAGAAGGTGGCAGGTAATCGTTGGCAATCTCAGACACATCCCGACGTTGACGGTACTTCAATCGACGGACAGTCTTATATTGGTAACCATCATCTCCGAGAACAGCAGAATCCTGGGCAACTTCCTCAACTGGTACTTCAGGAGCAACATCCTCTGAGGGAGGCAGGTAATCGTTGGCAATCTCAGACACATCCCGACGTTGACGGTACTTAAGACGACGGACAGTCTTGTATTGGTAGCCATCCTCTCCGAGAACAGCGGAATCCTGGGCAACTTCTTCAACTGGAGCATCAGTGGAAACTTCCTCAGAGGGAGGCAGGTATTCGTTGGCAATCTCAGACACATCTCGACGTTGACGGTACTTAAGACGACGGACAGTCTTGTATTGGTATCCATCCTCTCCGAGCACAGCGGAATCCTGGGCAACTTCCTCAACTGGGGCTTCAGTGGAAACTTCCTCAGAAGGTGGCAGGTAATCTTTGGCAATCTCAGACACATCCCGACGTTGACGGTACTTCAATCGACGGACAGTCTTATATTGGTAACCATCATCTCCGAGCACAGCGGAATCCTGGGCAACTTCCTCAACTGGGGCATCAGTGGAAACTTCCTCAGAAGGTGGCAGGTAATCGTTGGCAATCTCAGACACATCCCGACGTTGACGGTACTTAAGACGGCGGACAGTCTTGTATTGGTAGCCATCCTCTCCGAGAACAGCGGAATCCTGGGCAACTTCTTCAACTGGAGCATCAGTGGAAACTTCCTCAGAGGGAGGCAGGTATTCGTTGGCAATCTCAGACACATCTCGACGTTGACGGTACTTAAGACGACGGACAGTCTTGTATTGGTATCCATCCTCTCCGAGAACAGCAGAATCCTGGGCAACTTCTTCAACTGGGGCATCAGTGGAAACTTCCTCAGAGGGAGGCAGGTAATCGTTGGCAATCTCAGACACATCCCGACGTTGACGGTACTTAAGACGGCGGACAGTCTTGTATTGATATCCATCCTCACCGAGAGCAGCCGAGTCCTGTGCAACTCCCTCAATGGGAGCTTCAGTAGCTGCTTCTTCAGAAGGTGGCAGATAATCATTGGCAATGTCGGAGACATCCCTACGCTGGCGGTACTTCAGACGACGAACTGTTTTGTAACGATAACCATCTTCTCCCACAATAGTGGAGTCTTGGGTGATGTCCGTGTTGGGAGCATCGACACCAACTTCCTCCGCCACCGGTGGGAGATACTCATTCATGATCTCGGCGACATCGCGACGGTGCCTGGTTTGTTCGACAGGAATCACTGCAGCCGTCGCTGCGGCAATAAAAATGCACGCAATGAAGAGTTTCTGCAATTGGGTGAGTGGGAGATGAATCTGTTTCCAGTGCGGATTTACACGCTTACATACCATTTTAGTATAGATCTCCACGCTAATTGTATTATCGATGGAATCTATGGGTCGAATGATTAATAGTCGCAATTTGTCGGCATATTTATACGCTCGAATGTTTGCCAAGCGTCGCATAAACATAGAAAAAAACACACACAAACCAAACAATGACCAACACTTTGTTTGCCAACAACAAAAGGCCTGGCAACAGCAACAGAAACCACAAAGAGCAGCCCAGCTCGGACTGGTCATTATAAGACAAGCGGAGCATTTACAAGCCAAAAGCTGGCACATGGTGCCACTTAGGCCCTCAAGTGCCCCTGTCCCTACCACTGGCCCGACCCCCCTCTGCTACGTTCCGCTCCTTTCTCAGCTGTTTTGGAGCCGGTTAGCGCCTCGGCAGAGAGCGGAACTAAAAATCGCTGTGTTTCGCTTTCGTTTGGTGCGTTCGAATGTTTCACGGTCAAGATACCACTAAATATAATAAGATTTAATGCAAAAAATAAAAAAAATAAGAAATAATAATAATAATCGTAATGACAGCAGCAAAAGTCATTTGGCGTGATCTGCTCAGTCGTCACAAGAGTATCTTGTTAATTGTGGTAGTAGTAGTAGTGGAAGTAGTGGAATAGTTGCTTCTCAAGATTGATTATCTCGAGTGTTGTCGGTGTATCGGTAATTTGCGTACTACGTTTAGTTCAACGAACTGCCCAAAAATGAGCTATTTTGAAAGGTCGCTTGTGAATGGTGCTGATGGTGATGATGATGATGATCGGTTTGGATTGTATTGGATTGGATTGGCTCGTGTTCCACTCTGTTTGTTCTTCGTTTTAAGCGATGATATCATGACGTCAAAAATACTGCGTACTTGCGACATGTGACATGTCTTGGCAGATCTTTACAAAATATTTATACAATATTTATATTCATACAAAAATCATTTATCGTAATTTCGAATAGTTAACAAATGCATTTAAAATGTATTTGAATTATTTTTAAGTCTCTAAAAATTATTTAACTAAATTCAAAATATATTTATGTTAAAAAGTTTGACAATATTAATTACTTATCACACTTTTGCAATAATAAACAAATGCAATTAATATTTATTTTCCTTTTCATTAACTGTATAAATATTGCAAGAAGTTATCAATTATAATGTATTTCCATTTCATTGGCTTCTCCAAGGATTGCTTTAGTTGAAATTAATGTAATAATCGTTATATTCCCATGTCCCCGTTATTATCAGCTAATTGAGCGATGCGGGACTACTTAATGGCTGGCATAACTTGGTAATAACTCGCTTGTAAAATCTCTGCTCTCAGTATCAAAGATACACTACTCTCCCCTACAACAACAACAACAAAAACAAAAAACAATAACAAAAAAAGCAAAGTATAAAAGTCCAAAGAAAACAACAAGAGTTAACAAATTGCGCGCATGCTGAAAAACTTTGGCTATGAAATTCATAAACTTGGCCCAAACAAGCAGCTCGACGGCAGCTTCCCCTCCCCTCCCCTCTGCTACTCCCTCACACGCGTAAGGGACAGTTAAAAGTTGTACACAAATCATGCATATGATGTTTTGGGGCACTTTCAGCTGCACAGTGGCACAGCTGCTGCTGCTGAGGCGAAGTTGCTGCCCCATGCGGCCAAAACGGCAACTAATTAAAGGAGACCAAAACAAAAGGAGACACAGATAGAAAGAGAGTGAGGAAATGTAGAGACTTAGAGAGTTGGGGGGAGCAAAAAGTTGTCTCGTCAAGGTTTTCGGGGAAGTGTGTCAAGTGCCACAGAATGTGGTAAACAAAACAAATGGAGTATGCAATCTGTCGTAAACAGTCGTAAATTCTGTGTAGTCTGTTTAACTATCGTCTTTAACCACCTCCACCCCCGCAACCCCTCTCTATTTCACACCCCTCTCTCTCCCACCGCTAGGGTTGCCATCTTTATCGCAATCATTCAGAGCGCCACTTGTGAAATCTTGTGCAACGTTTCCCTGAACTGAACTGAAGCATGAACATCGAATGACACATTCTAATATAATATAAACGATGTTTTATGACAATCAATTTGTTACAATTCAATAGACACACAACCAGCGCACAACCAATGCACATGTCTCTCTGTGTGTGTGCGTGCGTGTGTGTGTGTGTGTGTGTGTGTGTGTGTGTGCTCTCATTTATGTGATTATTTGATTTGTGTGTTTGACGTTGACATTCAGACCGCCGTCGCGGGAACTCCAGCTCTGCAGCCAAAAATCCGGTATCCGATTCCGAGAGTCAGGCCCCCGGTCACATAACGAATTTTATGAACTAGAAAGTATCATTAATTTAATACGCATACGCATATTTATACGCATATAGTCCTACGCAAACAAGGACATATATATGTACATACATATATATTTCTTGGCTCGGTTGCCGGGGAACTGTTGTTGTTAGTTGTGCTGGGCATTGTAATGTAAATATGCGCGACATGCAATCATAAATAAACATTCGACACAAAAACACAATAAATGTCAAAAAGTTTCGCCATTATCCATTTCGCCAGTTAATGTGACAACGCTGCGTTCCGACTCCGGACTCCTGCCTGCCTGCATGTCCTGCACGACAACATCCTCCTCCTGCTGTTCCTCCTCCGCCTCCTCCTGTGATGTCTTGCAAGGCAGCGCTTTATTATTTTAATGATTTTTCAGCGCCGTTATGTCCATAGCCCCTGCGTTAACTCCTCCCCGATCCCTGCTGCAATTGTATTCGCTTGCCATTGTGTGTGCGTGTGTGTGTGTGTGTGTGTGTGTGTGTGTGTGTGTGCTCACATTTGTAATTCAATTCACCCGCATCCCAACTCCAACTCCATCCGCGTCCCGACTCCATTCTCGACCAGCATTCGGCTTCTTTTGCCGGTTATTATTTTACATGTCGTTCGCGGGAGCTCACTATAATTTATTAGCAATTTGCATAATTTTCTTTTATTAAGCAGTTGCCGGTGCCGCTGCCGCTGCCATTTCATTGTGGCAAGTTTTTGATTTAAACGCTGCTCGCCCTCCGTCAACGTCCTTTGCCCTCGCCTCGTCATCAACTCTTTGGCCAATGTTATGCAAATGTGGCCCGCATTATTATCCATAAGGTCTGTTAGTTTATAGCCAGCACCCCGCACCCCTCCCCAAAGAGGCATTTGTAGCTTATTATTGCCGGCTGTCAAAATTATGGATAAACATACAACAGTTTTGACATCAAGGTCACATCTCCATCTCCATCTCAATGGCAATTGTATTAGCTGAATTCAATTCAACTTGAAGAACAGTCTTTAATTTAATTTCTATTTTGCTTGAGTTCAAATTATTGAAATGCTTTCAGCAAATAGTGTTTTGCTTGATTTTTTCTTTCTAGTAAAACAATTAAATTTCGCTTAAAACTTTGGCTTAAGAACTAAAACAGGAAGCAAGAAAAGCTATCAGCTATCAGCGAGCTCATTAGTAGTGTCGAGAAGGGGGTAAGGATGAGGGTGCAGGGTGGGTTGACCGCATCATTATACAATCTTTAAAATAAGCTAGAAAAGAGAAGGCGAACAGCAGCTGCTTTGTAGCCAATGGTTAAGCAAAACTAAATGAAACTATTTAAAACACAATTTACTGCAAATCAATCGAGCAACGCTTCTAATTAGAAAACCGAAACAAACACACACACGCACACACAAACACACACGCACAATCAGCTAAGCACACACACACACTCAAGCGCACTTAAGTGATTTTGAGAGAGATGAAGGGATATGTGGCAGGTTCGTGTGCCGCTGCAACACTGCCCAAAACCTGAAGACACCACGACACTGGCGTGGCCCAGTCTGTGAGACAGATCTGTTTATTTGTTTGTCTGTTGGCCTCCACTGTTTGACTCGAAGGTATTAGAAACTAATTTGTACAGCAGCCTAGCAGTAGCAGGAGCAGGAGCAGTAGCAGGAGCAGCGCGAGCCGCAGCAAAGCCAACAGCTAAGGATACAAACAGCAATTGTTTGCCTGTCTATCTATCTCAGGGGCTTTAGTTCTGGCTGTGCAGCTTTTGGCCTTTTGTCAGCCACCCCTCGCCCAAAAGACTGAAGCACGACAACAACAAGGACACAAAAAAAAACCAACCTATGCCAAATCCTTCACAGAGAGAGAACAAGAACAAAGCGCCAACTGACTGGGACGAGTAAATCATATGCTTTATAACCGAGTCGACAGCCAAAAAGGGACTCATCTCGTTTTTAAGTCGCTTGCGGCTTAAATTTTCTTAAATGTTGCATTGTCTTTGTCAGTGGCAGGCTGAGGCACTGGACTTGGCCAGGCAACATCAGGCATCAGGCAACAACAATGGCCAAGCACATGCCAAGTTTTTATGGATTAACTAAACAAGCTCATGAGTAAATATTTTCAAACATATTTTTGGCCAAACTTTGCAATGAAGTTGACGACGTTGCTGCCCCTGCTTCTGTTGCTGTTTCTGCTTCTGCTTCAAGCCAAATAACCCAACCGGAGACTAGAAACAATTTAGCGTTGAAAATTTTGAGCTACGCATTGCAAAATTTGCCAAATACACACAAACATTGTGTGTGTGTGTGTGTGTCTGGCTGTGTGTGGCTGTGTGTGGCTGTGTGTGTGTCTGGCTGTGTGTGGCTGTGTGTGTGTCTGGCTGTGTGTGGCTGTGTGTGTGCACACATAGTTTGATGTGAATCTGCCAAGATATTCGGACAAATATTTGCCAGAGCAAAAATAAACTGAAATATGCTCACGTAGCGCACAATTTACTACTTTAAAACGCTTTTCCCATTAAATAACTCATTGGTATATGAAAATGTGTGTTTTCCTTATAGTTCCCTTGGGATTAGTGAGAAAAAAGAATAAAAGAGAAATGCAGGTGTGCGTTGTCAATCGTGTGTGTTCTATTTGATAATTTTGAGAGCAAGCCTGTTCAATGAATTGCAGCTCGAGTCATTATTTGCAGTGCATTTGCATTGATGATTGTTGACATTAAACTGCAAACATGAATACGAGAAGCGCAATTGGCAGTTTCCAGCTTACGGATCAGCATTTGCCTCCAATTCGTTTTTTATTTATTTTTTTTTTTATTTTTTAATGAAATATGCATAATGGGAAACTGCATTGCAGTTGCGAATTCATATTATTAATGCCGATATAAGCGAGCGCATTATGTTGTTGCTTGTTTGCTGCAAAAATACCTTTTGTTAATTTTAATTTCATTTAATTTTTATGCTACATTTTTTTCTGTTTTTTCCTTTTTTTACACATTGCACTTTTGCGAAAGCTAATTTATGATTGCTCAATGCGGCATGTAATTGCATACAAAAGCCTTTAATGATGGCCCAAGTGTGTGTGTTTGTGTGAGTGTGTGTAAGTTTGCCAATTGATTATGTTTCATATTCAGTTTGCATACTTTTTTTTATCGGCTTGCCATTTATGCAGGGCATTAAGCAACCATTATTAACAGCTTTATCGCATAATAATCATATAAAATTAGAGATCTATTTACTGAAATTTATGACATAAATTAAGATAGATATATTGCTAATAATTGGAGCAGGGAAACCAGATTTTCATCTTCTCCCAACAACAAGGAGAGAGTGGGACTTTTAATTCAAGCCAATTAGCGACTGGGAATTAAGTGCTCATTAGAGCAACGACAGTGGGCGTCAATTTGGGGGCGTGGCCTTAACGCATATCTACGCATAATAAAGTCAACACAAATTAGTCAAGCGCTTTGTTCCACCGACTCGGGCAACTGGCGTGACGTCGTAAACAAAACGCTAATGCGACCAACATGCACAAATGTCACACCCCTTTGCACCCCCTTTGCACCCATTTACTCCTACACTCGGAAAAAAGAAAAGAGCAAAGAGAAAAGAGCAAGTTCCCCCTGCAAGTTTCTCTGCATTGACTGCTACTAGTTATTAATAAAGAAGAGCAATTTTCTTTTTGCGTAAGTAGTAAATAAGAACCGATTTCTATTATTTGGAAGAATTATATTCAAGTGAATCGACAATTCGCGATTCGCCGTAAAATTAAATTTTTATTTTTTTTCTGAGTGTAAAGTCTGAAGTCGCTGGATTCTGCAGCCGCGGCATGGCATGGCAGCAACTGTAACTGCGACTTTGGTCGCACGATTAATCGTCGTTGCAAATTGTTGGCACGTTTTCAATTGACAGCAGTAGTGTGCGCATTGGCCTCCTCCTCCGACCAGAGACCGGGTCACCGGCGTCAACCCCTAATTTGCACGACAAACGCAACACAACTGAACCGAACCCAACCCAACCCCATTTTGTCGCTGCTGTCGCTGTTGCGTGTAAATCACACGGCATTTACTTCTGGCTCCTGTTGCATCTTTTACGTGCGCCAGGACTGCGACTCCTGCTGCTGTTCGTTGATCCTGCGGCAATGATACGCAGCAGCCGTCCGACTCTCCCCATCCCCCTTGGCTCACGTGTGACAGGCTGTTTTTAAAAGCGGCCGACCGTCCGTCCGTCCGCCCACCCACTAACGCCCCAGTCGTTTATTTGGGCTTAATTTTTCAAGTCGCGACGTCTTCCACAGTTGGCCATTAATCACGTGGACAAAATGCGACTCGGCATGCAAACCAAATACAAAAAATATATTCTACGAAAGCAGCGCAAGAATGGCAAAGTTTTGCCCATCCCATCCGCATTGTCAGCGTTGGCTTCTTCTTCTTTGACACTACTCTTTACACAACGAGGTATATCGACAGATTGATAGGGAATGCGATTAATCGATAGTAAGCGGAAGTCCTTTGTCCTTTCAGACCTGTCAAAGTTTATAGTCTTAATAATGGGTTGATAGTCATAATGGTCCTTCTAAATATGTGCTGAGTATTTAAACCGCTGCTCAAAAGAGATGCAAATAATGAAATAATGTCTTTTGCATAGCGATTATTATATATATTTATCGATACACATACTGATCCTTATCGATATGTGTTGCATTTTTTACGTTGCTTGATAGAGAAACACAATTTCTAATAGTGAAAGACGGTTGTCACTTTCATAACTATAAAATTTGACATTAGTTTTAAAGAGCATTTGCAATACTCAGTAAGTGTTTTGCATTTGTGTAGAAGAGTTTTTGTAACTTAATCTTAAAGCTGTTCGGTATCTAGTCGGTTCTAGTCTGTCAGTCAGTCTGCCTGTGTATCTGGTGCATGACACAGCGGCATCGCATTATGCCTGCCAATAAGCCGCACTTCTCCTCGTTGACTTTGTTAATAATGATGTTGCTGTTGATGTTGCTGCTGCTGATGTTGCTGCAAATGTTGCTGTTGCAGTCGCTTCTCCAGCCACAAGCGATTGCAGACTGGAACGCATAGCTTGTCTATTTTAAGCATTGAGGTCACGTGACAGCCCTGCCAAGCCACCCAAGCCACCCAAGCCACCCAATCCAATCCCTCAGACAGCTGCCCTTTGTTTACTCCCAATGACAAACTAAACTAAATGCAATTTGATGCGTGTCATGAAAGAAGCCCCCGTTCCTATGTCTGAAAATGCGTGGTAATCATTATTTGTGACAATTGACGAGCTGAATCAATTTCTCTATTTTGGCTCTAGCAAAGCTGACTGCCTGTCGTTTGGCATTGCAACAGTTTTCAGTTTTCCAAGTGCCGCAAACGGCTCGCCGCCTCTGACAGTTAATAAATATTTGTCACGCATGGCTTTGGACGCACTGCAGCGGCACGCCGTCGATGGATGCTACTTTTCCCCCTTCATTCCGATGGCACCTGGCAAAGTTCGCTACTGCAATCGCCAGTCGCCAGTCGCCAGGCTTAGGCACGTGACAGCAGGTCGAGAGTTGATTGGATTGGATGAAGTTTGGCCTGGGTTCGATAGAATGTGTTATTCCCACGCCTTGTCAATGGACTAAGCATTGCATGCACATCCATAATATATATATATATACACACACACATACACACACACGACGGCACTCAGAAACCACAATTCCACTTGCGCACTGAATTGGTCAAAGTTGAATGCCTTGTAAATGGTAAATAGGACACCGCAACGAGCAACCGACAGCATTTGACCATTAATCAAATTTCGAATTAATTTGCCACAATTAATTGCAGTGATAATTGTGTGATGTGTGTGTGTGTGTGTGTGTGTGTGTGTGTGTGCAGGCATACCCCTATTGTTCCACCTCAATTGCAACAGCTAAAAAAGAAAATACTTTGATTACATATTTATTTATTTGTAAACATCATTCAATGCAAACCACAATTTATATAAATAACAGAAGCCAGTTGTGAGTGAGTCCCTTTTGCACTTTGACATAATTAAATTATCTTAAGTAAATTAACAATAACAATAACAGTATATTAAATTAGTATTGCATCTTAAGCATAGCCTGCTTAGTGCTAAGCTGTCTACGTCTCTTAAGCATTAGTTTAGGACAGGAAAGAATTCCATATACATAAATTCCGCAATTTTCAATTATTAATTAATTAATTATCTCCAATTTTTACAAGCCGAGAATGTAGAAACTTTAAAGGAATATTCTTAAAAATAAGATGTTGCTTATATGGAAATGATACCGGTCGAAGAAGAATTTAATTCGAATTATAAAATTTAAAATAAATATATTGAATATTCTGCAACAGAATTACTCAATTAACTCTAAATTTAAATTCTTAAACAGAAATTCTTACTGAGACTTTGCAGGAAATTATTTTAAGCACAATAACTTTAAGTAAATTGAAATCCATATTAATTTGTGTAAGATTTGGATTATCTCGTCTCTTCATCAATTTATCAAGCGCATTTGCAACAGGCTTTGTTCTTTGCCATAATCTTAGCCAAGTCGAATATAAGTTTAAAATGAGTTGAGAGAATACATTTTCTTCGTTCGAATGCGATAAGTTGCACAACAACGGCGTCTACATTGGTTGCAACACATGCAACACGAATGTGCCATGTTTTGCTTGTTATTATTACGTATACATATTATTTATTATTGTCAACATATAATCAGGTTGAATGACGAACGCGACTGCGTTTCTAAAGCAAAGGAGTTGCCGGTTGTGTTGAGGCAGTGGCTGTGTGGCAGGACGGACGTGTGCGTTATCCTCTATGGAGTCGATGTAAGTATTTGTTGCGCTTTATTAAAAAAAAATGTGCGCAATTCAAGAAATGCGGCTGTCTGGTTACCTGCAGCAGCAGCAGCAGCTGAAGCAGAGCGCAGCTGTTGCCTAGTTGCAAGGCTACCACACACACACACACACACACACATATATATATATATATATGTATATCAAATACTATTGGGCAGCATGAGGCAGCATTGATGGAGTGTCAGCCACGACTGTCCCCTCTCTCTCTCTCTCTCTCTGAGCTCAGCTTGTCAGCTGCTGTTAGTCTAACTCCAATAACCACATTTGCAAGCCCAGCAGTGAGGAGGGAGTAGGGAAGTAGGTGGCAGGCGGGGCAGCCTGGTATTTTTGCCTGGTTGCCGGCAGCAACGGTTGCTTGTTGTTGTTGTTGTTGTTTGTGCGGCGGCATCGGTTGCCATTGCCTCCGTTGCAAGTTTGTTTATAAACATTTCACGTATATCAGAGAGCTGGAGCGGCTTGTGTGTTCTGTGTGTGTGGTGGCCACACAAATGTCCGTGTTGTAAACTTTTATTATTACAGTTTTTTGCCGGGCGAACAATGTCAGAAATGAGAAAAAACAAAAACAGTATTGAAACCCAGCCATAAAAGCAACAGAATAACAATTTTTGTTTTTTGTGTGAGGGTTTCTTCTTTGCACTGGCATCACACACAAAAAGGTCGTTTAAAACGTGGCCGCTCCCCCATCCCCGCATCCTGCTATGTCCTCCAAGAAGATCGCGCCGGAGCGACGTCCTTTCTGTGATCCCCGGCTGCACGATGACAGTTTTCGCAGAAAGCGCAACTGCCGCAAAAAAGCCCCGGCCCACAAGGAGGTGGCCAAGAAGAGTGGCAAGCGACCCCTCAACGATTGTCCCTTCTTCGATCTGAGCTATAAATTCGATGAGCTGCCCCTCGATCCCATCAAGGAGTTTCTGCACGAGAAGATCTGTGAGTAGTCCCCGAATAAGAAACCAGAACTTAACTATTAACTTATTTAAAAAGCCCACATGCAAAACGATTCGATTGTGGGTCGTTGCAATCGGGAGTTTGACTTTCATCATTACGATCTGGTGAATGTGAAGGATTCCTACGACGAATGCGACGATGACAGCCTGCTAGATCTGGAGCTGGAGGATATTGTGATGCCGGAACAGTTCGAAATGTTGCGCGATGCCAAAGATCATGTCTACAATTTTAATGGTCAGGGTGAGTCAATTAAAAACCGCAAATTGAAAACAATTTAACAACACTTGCGCATTAGAGAAGTGGCGGGGTTGTGTGGGTTGAGCAGGGTTTTGGCTGGTTCAACAAATTACCTAACAACATTTAATGTAATTCAATGAGCAACAACAACAACAACGTTAACATTACCACAAATACATAACACTTGATACTTTATTAAATGAGAAAAACATGCACACGGGGCAAGAACCCAAACTCCTCCCCTTTGCCCCACCCACTTTGCAGCCAGCGCAGCTCGTTGGAAAATTGCTCACCTGTAAACATAAAAATTTCAAACATTATCCTTTAAACATAAAATTTTATAACCCAAAAACCAAAAAAGAAACAAAAAACAGGAAACCAAAAAACAAATGCGTATGACATTTATTTGAATATCCTTTGGGAATGTGTGCGAGTGTGTGTGTGTGTGTGTGTGTGTGTGGACAGGACCCGACTCCAAAGGCGAGAACTGCATGGCAACCATGGCCCTTGTAACATGTTTATCATAGTATTTTATTTAGCATTTACATGGAATACTTTTTTTCCTCTACTCTTTGAAAAATGCAGCATTTCCCATTTCTGATTAATTTGGAATGCGAAAATATTCAACTGTAAAGCTAATGAATACAAATGAAATGAGAACCCGAAAAATGTTTCTCTAAATTGTTAGCTGAATATTTGAAATGTGAGAAATGCAATTTGAATTATAGTGTATTCAACTGTTGAATATGTTTGTGAATAATTTGAACATGTTTGGGTGACTCTGTGATAAAAATGTTTCATTTTACGTATAGTTTTTTAATATTTAATATCAGTCCTGGATAGACGTGAAACGCAAACAGACTCTGGGGGGCATGGAGGGATACGTTTGGGGAGACATTTCAGAAATATATATATATATATATATATATATATATACATATAAATGCGATATGTGGCATAAAAGCATGTTGTCGATAAACATTAGCATAAAAATGTTACAAGTATTATGACAGCCAGAGTTTGGACGGCGGGAGCAACCTGTACAGGACAACGGTCCAATAGTCCATTGGCAAAATTACAGTTGGGAGTTAGGCACAACAAAAAAACACACACACATACACATTCGAATGGCCAACGGAAATGGAAATTAATGCGAGTTTAATCATTTTAAAAGCGAACTTTGCTGCATTGGCTTTTATTTAAAACAATTTCATTTGTGCGCAATAAAATAACAAGGAAATCAAATATGTAAAATGTACACACACACACACACACACACAAAAAATCATATATATGTGTGTGTGGAATTTACACACATATCAAGTTCATGTGCAAATATTAAATTCCATTTTAATTTTCTCTGTGTATATTTTTGTTGGCTCGTTTTCGCTTGCAGCCCGTAATCAATTTCCCTGGATTGACAAATGGATGACTGGCGGTAATAAATAAATCTTTATATTTACATTGCAACAGCATTATTAAAAATTTGACCACCAACCGTAAACACCCGTACAGTGCGCCCCAGCGAGCAGGAAATTTACGAAATGACCAGCCAGCTCCTGGACATTTATTGCCAGAGACGCGTTCGAATCTTTTACTTTGACTGTGGCACCCGCTCCTCCCTCTGGTCGAATCACCTGCGCCGACAACATGGCACCCCCTCGGATCTTATAGGGGCCTACAATACGCCCACTGCGCGACACTTGAGGGTGACAACCCTCAACAAAAAGGACAAAAAGTCAAAGGCAAAGTTCTGTGCCGGCGATCATTATGCGCTGCGAACACCACAGGGTAAATAAATGACATACATAAATATAAATTATTAATTTTATATTATAATTGTAAAACCTCCTTTAAATATTGCTTTTGAATAGAGTGCCGCAATGAGCTGATACGCGTGGGGAAGATCATTGACGAGATGATTCAGCCCGTTCTGTTGGAGGCTAAGCACAATAAGGAACATGGACAGCTCGAGTATAGCGGGAAATCAGTCTGTGCCGATGAAGACAAGCTGCACCGCAAGAGGGTAAGTGATGTACTCAGTAATAAATGCGTGCACTCAGACAAAAAGAATATACCAAGCCTGACAATTAGAAATATTCTTTTAAGTTTTACACAACATTTTTTGTAAGTGTAGCAAACATTCACTTAATCAATCATTGCAGAACAAGCCACGCTGCAAGGTGTTCACGAAGCGCATTCATCGCCGCAACTTTGCCACAAATGAGGAGTTTCTGCAGTGCCTGAAGCGAATGGAAGCCATGTAAGTAAAAGCGATACCCTAACGCAAAAAGAAGAGTATTAAATTTGTATCCTATTATCAAATTGCAATGGCAGACGGTTTCCG
This sequence comes from Drosophila mimica, assembly GCA_037043585.1. Classification (NCBI taxonomy): domain Eukaryota; kingdom Metazoa; phylum Arthropoda; class Insecta; order Diptera; family Drosophilidae; genus Drosophila; species Drosophila mimica. The sequence goes on from JBAMBE010000579.1 coordinate 8,980,165, forward strand.
TATATGGCGCCACTGCAGCCAGTTGAGCCGGAGGAGCAGAAGCTGCAGTTGTATGCCAAATATCAACATAAACTTTTGGCAGCCCAGGAGAAGTTTACATTAGTAATACAAAAGCGCTACAAATGCCTTTTGAGGACCGTAAGTAGATGGCTAACCGGGGCTGAAAACTCCCATGTGACTAGTCACAACCTATTGAATTATGCAACTGACCAAACATATGCTAAACAAGATGGAAAAAGGACACACACTGACAGAGATGTCGACGTTCATGTCGATGTCGATGTCGATGCCGATGCTGGCGAGACGAGTCCCTCGCCATCAGCTCTCATCATAAAAAGCTCATCAAAAATGAGCACCGACAAACATAAATAACTTTTATGCGTTGGCGGCTGAGCCGTGTCCGTGTCCGTGTCGATGTCCATGTCCATGTCCATATCCCTGTCCGAGTTTGAGTTCGAGTCCTCCTTCTCGTCCGTGTCCGAGCGCTAAGTGCGCTGCCGAGACCGAGCACATAAAAAATGATAATAATAAACTTGATACAAAGTAAATATGTGTGCGTGCGAGTAAATTAAGCTGCGTTGGCTTTTGCCTCCTTTTTTCCTTTCCCAAAAACGTGCTTATAAAAATTATATAATTCATAGCTCGTAAACATTATGGGCGTCAGTTCAGTGGCGTGGCCAAAGTTATGAATAACGTGATTAGTTGTTAAAAAAAAAGAGAAAAACAAACAAACAAAAAGTAAACAACGCAAAACAAACGGAAAACATTGTGAAAGGTGACGATTTGAAGGAGATTTATGACTGTTTGTTTTTTAGCGGTTAACCGCTGCACTCTATCAAAAAATAAATAAATAAAAGTATAAACAAATATATGCATGGCTTTATCTTGCAGATATCTGTGCTGCAACTGGCCACGTATCCCTCGCGCCTAATCCGTAGAGCGATTCGTCAGATTGATCCACGCAACGCAGTGCTGCAGGATGCCTACAGATTCATACTCCAGGAAGAGGTAAGTTCATGTCAACACTATTCCAACTCCAACTCTCAACTCTTGACTCCCGATTCCCGACACCAGAACTCCTCTGGAGTGGGACTCGTCGTGAGCGTCAACATTATTAGCAAACTAAACGCGCGCTCACAAAAGTTTTTTGGGGGGCCAAAAGTTTGTCAGCAGCGAGAACATATTAAACACGCTCCCCGAACGTGAGCTCGTCGAGCGGTATTTTAGCCTAGACCCAGGGTGGGGTTGGAGTACACTCAGAAAAATAATCTCCCTGATTTTTAAAAAATCGCCTGGAGCACTACAACATTTTTCTGGTTTTTTTTTAAATATAAAATAAAATCATTTTTAAGGATATGTTTGAATTAGAAAGGCTTGCCATAAATTGATAATCCTAAAAATGTGGATTTTTCATTTATTAGAAATATTCTTTTTATTATTTCTAAAATGTAAAATAAAATGTACTAGCTTTAAATAAATTACAAGAAGGTTAATAGTTGCTGCTTGTACATATGAAAAAACAATTTGAAAATTAGACAAGTTTTATTTTTTTAAATTTTAGAAAATTGTACGCTAAAAATTAAGAAAATAGAATTTCGCGGGAGTTTAGAAATATACTTTCTAAATGATAAGGTGTGTTTCACTTTACAATTAGGGTGATTATTTTTCTGAGTGTAGTGCCAGAATGCTACAGGATTAAAATGCGTGTTGATGTTTTGACGTGTGCTCCAGCCGAAAGTTTTGGGCTACGTTCGCTGCTCGAGTCAAGCACTTGCCATCTACCGGCAAATCAGTGCATAGCCAAGTTAATGAGCAGCAAGCCGGCACACACACTACACACACTCAGACTTACACACACACACACACACACACAGTTACACGTAGAGCTGTCGCTTTGGGCTGATATCAAAAGTTTGTGGCACCTGCCGTGATTCACTGGGTAATCAACTCGTTACAGAAACATTGGCCCAAACTGCCTCCAGAAGTTATATTAATGGATTATCTGTTTGTGGGCGAGCGGGGCATCCGCATGGACGTTGCCATACTCATCATCGTTTGCCTCATTGATCTACAGGAGGACTTTCGCTACCATGTCAAGCGCTCCTTCCTCCGCTACCTGTTGCAGTAAGTGCATCAAATTAACTCTCAACCAAAAAACACCCAATTAATGTCTAATGCCCTTTCAGATCCAAAATGGAGCGCAGGCGTCTGCAGTTGGAGGTGGAACCACCAGACTTTCCCACGCTTACCATTACCTCACCGGTGCCCTGGCGCTCCCGACTCCTGTTGGCCAAGAGTCGCATCGGTGAGATGCTCATGATAACGCATCCTACGGTGCAGGCTCTGAACCTCCTGTGGCATCAGCTCTACGGGGACCTAGTCATTGTCGATCTGTCCAAGTTGTTGCTGACCGAGCGACCCTTGGATGCGGACGTTGTCCAGAAGTTTGTGTGGAAAAGCTGTGCCGAAATCAGAGACGTAAGTTCCCTATCGATTCAATATCGATGTGTGGTGCTAGGATTTCGACATGTTGTTCCACCCAGAATCGTACGGATCGATTCACTATTATTAAATTATTAAATATATTTATATTTATTGCTGTGCAGCTTCTGATCAATGATTGGCTACCCCGCTGCGCAGATCTCATGGATCTGATGCGCAACAGCTGGAAGGATCTGGTTCCGATGATGGGCAAGTATGGTGGTCGGGCACAGACCCTCTTTCAGTGCGTGCATGCCCTGATGTCCCGTCATCTGGGGAGTCTGATCAACAAGAGTCTGGCGTATCTGTTCAAGGTGCTCTGTGGCTACAAGTGCGGCAATAATGTGGATCAGTATAGCATGTACGATCCGAAACTGCGTCGCAGACCACTGATGACACTCACTGTGTCTGTGGTGGGTGCCCATTTTGATAACGAACACATTGACTTTGGACCCGGCGTTCGGGAGGATGAGAATATTTATGTATTTGATGCCGATGATGCGGATCCTTTCCTGGTACCGGGTCAAACAAATCCACTTTTGGACACAGTAAGTTGATGAATAATTTTGATTTACCAACTTCGTTAATTTTTCGCTTATTAAATCACAGCAACCCGATATGGATGATGTGGTCTCGTTTGAATTGGACAATGCCTGCAAGCTTTATATCTATCCCTATATGGTGGAGCTACCAGCTATCATAAGGGATCTCTTCAAGAGCATGCTGGCTGTGGGCTACGATATACCACGGCTCGAATACATCATGTCGGGAGGAGGTAAAGGCACTCTCTAATTCTTGATTGATTGAGCACATAGTGATTGATTGATTGATCTGTTCAATAGTGCATGAAACATATGGAACATTGCATTACATTGATGAGTATCATGTGGACTTTGTAGAGCTGTGCAATAAAATCGAGGAGATAGTCAAGGTCAATTGGCGTGGTGTCAACGTCTACCTGAAGCCCATTTACAAATACTACTATGGACTATTCAGGAAGATGATATTGCCCATTGTGGAGAAGATTTGGACAGATAGTACACTGCCCGAACTAGTGGTGCGTATGAAATGCATAGCAAATTTAAAGCTGATTAAAATACTTGATGCACATTGCTCTGTGCTGGGCGGGGCTGGACTGGGCTGGGCTGGACTGGGCTGAACAGGGCTGAACAGGGCTGGACTGGGCGGTTCTTGTGCTGCAAAAGTCATTAGCAGTAGGCGATTTTACAGCCCTGAAATATTGGGTTTGAGCAAACGCACAAACACACAAAGCCTTTGGGGCGATTGGCTGCGTCTCGCCTTGAAATGAATTTAATTATTTATTTCGATTTGATTATACGCAATGATGCGTAGAATTAACATAAAATTGCATTATGCAATATTAATAAACTGCTGAAGGACAGACTGACTGACTGACAAACTGACAAACTGACTGGCTGTCTGCAAGTGCCTGGCAATTTGTGTAATTGATCAAGTTCAGTCTGTATCTGTAGCTATAGCTATGGCTGTGTATCTGTATCTGTATCTGTAGTTTCTGTTTGTGTATCTGCTTTTGGGTCGTAGGTTTTTTGACCCTTTTGCAGCTGCTGAATTTTGTTTTGCCATTGTTAATTAAACTTGGTTCGATTTGCTAATTCCGAGTCTCTGTCGAATGAACAATATTTTGACATGTCATACGAACATACACATAAAATATTTAGTAAGACAGCTGCACAGGGTTCGTAATTATAAACGCATATATGTACATATATATATGTATACAGATATAGAGCACTCAATTAACCCATTCTTGTCAGCCGATTGCAGCACACATTCATTTCGCTGAACTGCAGCGAACAACGAGCGACAATTTTATCATCCCCAATTTATTTAAAATAAAAATTGCTATCGATGGCGAGAACGTTCCGGCAATTTTTTCATGCATGAAATTCAAGCTTGTGTCTGGTTTTTTATTTTTTTGTGCGCTCTGCCAGCCATTAAAATGGATTTAAAAAAAGGGTATCATAAAGTTGGGCCAAAATATGTGACAGCAAAGTAATAGCAGATATCATTGACAATATTAATTTGGGGTATAAGTGTGTATAATACTAATGTCAGCTTAATTTTAAATTAATATTTTATTACAATTTGGTACTTAACATTTTAGGCTGTGAGCAGAAATTGCACTGTGCTGAAAAAAATATTTATTAAAATTTAATTCTTTTATACTTGAGTTTCTATATTATGATTATTATGAAGCCATATTAATTTTTAAAATAATGAAAATTGTGTGTTAGTAATTTGAGCAGCATATTTGCTGGTCGAGCACTCTCGACTATTGTTTTCTTACTTATATTGGAAAAAAGCACACATATGTGGATACATTTACATTTATTTATATTCGCGTTTCATTTTTATTAAATGCATATTCATTTACAACGCATCGTTACACACAAACACACACACACTCTCTCTCACACACACACACCGGACACCCACACCCAACGGACAACAGGTTGTTCAGGAATTAATGAAAAAATTGAACGCCATCAGCGATACGACCTATTATCTGCGTGATTTCATCCCGTTAAATTTGTTCCTGTTGGATAATCGCCATGTTAAAGAATCGCTGCGGATGTACGTGAAGAATATCTACGATTTCATCACTGACTTTTACAGGGCGCTCAATTTGAACGAGAATCGAGCGTAAGTACAACAATCTGCCAAGCCTTGCAGGCAATTGGCTCCTTTTCTTTGCTTTTCTTTTTTATGCTTGGTCTGCACTCACTTAATAGATTACTTTTAATATGCACTTGCACACACGGCTTTTTATTCTCTGTTTTTTCTGACACTTCAGCATCTGTGAGGAGCTCGAGGAGATGTCGATGAAGGCCGGCGAGCGGCCAGAGGAGACGCCAGAAGTGGTCGCCCTGCAGAACTATATAACCGAGTGCCGGGAGATGCGCATATTTGCCATCAAGGATGATATCAAGCTGGTCCTGAAGCGAGTCATATTCCTGCTGACACATGCATACCTGACCAGTAAGTTTTCCACGGTGGGGAAGGGGAGGGGAGTTGCTGCAGATGTCTGGTGTTTTAGACAGGGAACACACGCTTAAGATAATTAACCTCAACTAACAAGCAGAGTCTACTAATTGGTTTTATAATTACTTGCGGTGGAGACACCAAACATTTAGCTGCGCTAAACCCACCGAAATGCAGCTTAATGAGCTCAACAAATTCATGAATGTGTGAAAGTTGCTTTGACAACCGACAAATGCCAACAAAACCTCAACCCTAAAACATTTATATATCATATGTATATGTATATACAGTGGCTCGAAGCATAATTCGAGCAGTGCCTAGCAAAAAATTGAATTGCCTGCCATAAACTCATTATTCAATATTTTTCAAAAATTCCAAAGACCCATGATAGGTACATGTATTGACCACAAAAATTAATATATGACCCTAATAAACTGTGGGTTTTCTACCTGCTAGGTAGGGTTATGTAAGAAAGTACCTCTTTTTATGGTCGAAGCATGTTTCGAACAGTTACGTTATGGACACCTGGGTGCCATAAAATCCGGATTTTTTACCTAAAGTTGAATATTTTCGGTATAAATAGACCAATCCTTCTACGTCAGTTTAGTTTTTCCCTGCATTTCGGGTGTAATAAGCCAACAAGGACCATGGGCAAACCGAATACCATTGATCAACGGAAAATCATCCTGGAACACTTAAAAATTGGATATTCACATCCAAAAAATAGCTAAAATGGTTAATCTAAACACCTCAACTGTATTCTACATCATTTGGAGTTTCGTCGACGAAAATCGGACAGAGGACGAGGGCGGAATGACACCAAATCCGATTTTCACCGAGCAGGACGAGCCGAGGATCATCAGGAAAACAAGGCGAAATCTTAAGCTATCGGCTCAAAAACTGACTCAATAAGTGCAGGATGAAATAAGAAAAAAGTTCAGTATGGGAACTGTGATCCAAGTTCTGCGCAACCAAGACTTTAATGCCCGAGAACCACGGAAAAAGAAATTTATAAGCGCAAAACTATAGGGTATAGGATGACGTTCGTCAAAATCCACTTGGACAAGGATTTGGAGTTCTGGAACACAGTCATATTTGAATTTGAGTACAAATTAAAAATTTTTGGCTCGGACGGACGGAATTATGTGTGGCGACACTCCAATACTGAGCTGAGTCCCAAAAATTTGAAGGCAACAGTCAAGCACTGCGGAGGAAGTGTCCTGGTATGGGCATCTATCTCGGCAGCCCGCGACGGAAATTTTGTGTTCGTTGAAACATCAATGGACAGGAATGTGTACTTTGATATACTAAAGGAAAATTTACTCGAAAGTGCCGAGAAGCTAGAATCCCACGTACTTTCCGGATCTACCAGGACAAAAACCCCAAGCATAAGTCCGGAATAATACAGTCCTGGCTTATCTGGAACTGCCCCCACATGATAATTCCACCGGCCCAGTCTCCGGATTTATATGTTGATGAAAATTTGTGAGCTCTGCTGGAAAATAACATCCGGAAATACAACATATCCAGCAAACAAGATCTCAAAATGCTCTGCTGGATGAGTGGAGCAGGATCAGTCCAGAAATTACCCCGAAGCTGGTATCTACCATGAATAATAGGTTAAGGGAAGTTGTTAAGGCTAAAGGATATCATACTAAGTATTAACATCCTTATTTAAGCTTTTATACGCCAAATATGTAACTTTTTTAAAACTGCTCGAAATAAGCTTCAATAATTATTTTGGATATGTTTTCAGTTTTTGACTAATTTTAATTAATTAATTAATATTTTAATAAAAACCACAGTTCCTTTTCAAATGCGATATAACATTAAACAAATTGGCATTTAAACATTTTGCGTTTTTTTCTTTGTTTAAACTTTACGGGACTTTTAATTTTTTGCTAGGCACTGCTCGAATTATGCTTCGAGCCACTGTATATTTATATGTATATATATATATATATATGTGTGTATGCAATTGTACCAGCAGCAGCTGCTGCCTCGCCAGACAATTGCGATTCATCGTCAAGTGTCGAGTGTCGAGTGTGTATCTTTCATATAATGGCATACAATGTGTGCAACTTCTCTCTGTCTGTCTGTCTGTCTGTCTGTTCCTGTGTCTCTATGTCTGTCTGTCTTTCGAGTTGTGCGTCCATCTGTCTGTGGCTTTTGTCACACCAAAAATGCGAGCAACATTAGCAGAGCTGTTCCAGGCAGACAGACAGACAGACAGATAAACTTGTCAGTGAGGAGCTTTGTACACATAATTAATTAGTTTGCTCCGAAAAACGCGCATAGCCAATTAATTAAGAGTTAAGCACAGTTAATTAAGAACATGTACGACAATATAGAGTAGAGCAGAGTAGGAATGCAACACTCAGAGAAAAAGTTTTTAATTTTTTTATAATAGTTCTAAATAAGAGATGCTTTTCTAAAAAGCAGAAACGCTGCAACTCAATTTTAGAGTAAATTCTACTGCCTCAAGTTTTTTATAGAATAAAATAATATTTTTTTTGTAATAATAAAGAGTTCTCTGAAAGCTAATGTTAATGGTTCACATATGAAAAATACACTGAAAATTATAAATATATTTTCTATATTTTCAAAAATGTACTCTACAATTAAGAAAAGAAAAATTCAGATTTTTCAAAATGTACTTTCTGAATAGCAAGTTGAGTTACCCTTGACGAATTTATAATATTTAGGGCATTTTTTTCTAAGTGTAGAGATGGTGTGTACGCACTACAGCCCATCTATTCTCTGCAGGCGATGAAATTCATCTGAATTCCCGCACATTCATACTGCCCGGCGAGCTGGAAGAGGTGCTCGATCTGAGCGCCGCCCGTTTGTCGGTGGTGCGTGAAAACCTGGAGATGGCATTAAGGTGAGATATACCAATTACTCCAATGTGTATTTATATATATATATATATATTTATATATAGAGAGCGACGCTTAAGGTTTGAGAAGCTGCTGATTCAGGAGAAGCGCACCATGGATGGTTTTCGCATTCGAGAGATACGCGATGTGCTCACACTGGATGAGCTCAAGGAGCGTGTGGATACAGTAGATATACTCTTCACAACCATAGAGGTATGTTGGGAGTAGTGGTAATAGTCATGAAATAGATCTATAAGAATTGTCCCGACAGAATCTAAGCAGAGAGGCCAAGGCAATTAATGTGGAGGAAGGATTGCTGCAGATTGATGTCTCCGCCTTTCCGCTGCTGGCCGAAATCATTGAGAAAATGGAACCAATCGAGAAGCTATGGAAGACATCGTACGAATTCGAAAAGGATTATCTAATTTGGTAAGCAATGGCAACGCTTTTAAAACGATTGCAATTATTTGAGACAACAAGCACAAAACGAGCAAAACACCAGCAAATCGAGTCTGAGCCGGAGTCTGTTGCTGAGTATCCTCTTAGCTCCTTTCGGCTACTTGTCGCAAATGACAAAATATTTGAAATTGAAGTGCCAGCCGACAGAAGCCAACAATCTCGTGCAGTTGTTGCAGCTCCTGGGCATTTTCCACTCTGGACGAGGCAAATCCGCAATGCAAATGCCAGCAGAAAGTTGACTTGAAGTGCAACGGAAAATAGCCAGATTTGAGTAGTTGTTGGATGAAAAACTTGTGATGCTTTCCTTGCTATTTTACACACAGCTCTCTCTCTCTCTCTCTCTCTCTCTCTCTCTCTCTGTGTCTCTGTTGGACAACTACTCAACTTTTTTGTACATTTCTATTTCTATTTCTATTTCTATTTACATCTTTTTGCCAGGATGTTCGAGCGCTTCGAATGCCTTAATGCGGATGGCGTGCGGGAGCAAATCGAGACCATGTTCAAGGTAAGTAGTTGGCTGGCTACTACTATTCGGAATCGGAAGTTGCAAGTTGCAAGTTGTCATTGCAGGCGAAAATAAAAACCGAGCAGTGCGAGCATCGACTAAAGTTTTGAGCTCTCTCTTTCTCTCTCTCTCTCTCTTGTTGGACATCTGCTGGTTGCTTTTGCAGTAGCCAGTTGCACCACTGGTCATGCATACCTCTGTCTGTCTGTCAGTCCCTTTCCTTCTGCCCCCCATCTCCATTTGTCCCTTGTCTCTAGTCCGTTGTCCGTTTGTAAGCCAATGTAGCAGCTAAAATGCAACTAAAAACCTCAAGCCTCCCAAGGGCAAAAATGTCACTGGGCACAAAATTCGCACTGAATTTAAGAAAATTGCTCTGAAAAGTAGAAAAATTTTCTGATTTTAGAAATCATTTCCAGTTTGACTAATACAAAATATGAAAAAACAAATTTATATTTATGTGTGTAGAATTATGCGTTGTAGAATTATGCCTTGTAAGTAATGAGGTCAGCTGCTCTATGCGCTTTTCTTAATATTACTGACGTGTTTTCCGAGTGTATTACAACTACAACTAAACGCAGCCCGAGCCTCCCAGCCGAAAAGTATGCAACAGAAAAAATGCCAACATATTTGGCGGCAACATGGGCAGCTAAGCGAGCGCTTATGCCTCTGTGTGTGGGTGTGTGTGTGTGTGTGTGTGTGTGTGTGTGGATGTGTGCGTGTGTGTGTGTGGGTGTATTAGTCGCGCAGCATTAAAAAAAACTACATCAAAGGGCAAAGGGAACGCCAGTTGAATTGAATTTTTTGGGCACAGCTGAAGCAGCAAAGTGGGGACACATTGCAAAAGTAGCAGCAAAAAACATGCCAAAACTTACGAGTCAAATATAGACGACTGTTAGATACACTGATACACTAATAGCTGGCAAAGAGTATAAAAGAAGTTGGATATTTTAGTTCGATGCATTTTTGCAACATCAAAAAAAAAAACTTCAGATCAAGATGATGGGGTCGTTTAGCTTTCGTAGGCCTTCTAAAAATATAGCTGTAGTTTACCAATTATATAATTATAATCAGATAAATAATAATTATAATCAGATAAATAATTATAAAAATGCAATTGAAGTTGAATAGAAGCCTGTTCAACATGAGCTGTTTGCCCTATAGTTGAAGAGTATCTGTGATTGCAATGCCAATATGCCCTCTTACATTTTTAAGCAGTGTATAAAAAGGCAAGTAGCAATAAGCGAGGGCTGGGAGCTTACTTTACAGCCAGGGCAACGCATTGCAAAGCTGACTTTAAAGAGTCAAAGTTGCACACCCACACCCACACACACGCACACCCACACACACACGATCTTGACACTTGACTTAGTGCGTCTCAAAGCTAATCATCCTGTTCTTTGTCCTCATCATCATCATTAGATTATGCACAAGCTGTCGCGGCAGCTGACCTACAATCCTGTGGCGAAACGCGCCGCGGAACAGATGCGCATCAAAATTGAAAAGTTTCGCGTCTATTTGCCCGTGTTGGACTCGATTTGCCGACATGGACTGGAGAAGCGGCACTGGGAAAGGATATCGGAAATATTGGGCAGACAGGTCAATCCCAAACTATATCCCACTCTGAAGGATATGATTGATGCGGACATAATGAGCATACTGCCCGAGCTGGAGGAGATTGCGAATGCGGCTGGCAAGGAATACGATCTGAATATGGGTCTGAAGAATATGCAGGCCGATTGGCGGGATGTAATGTTCGATGTGCTGCAGTATCGGGACTCGGACACACACATCTTGGCCTCCATCGATGATATACAAACGCTGCTGGATGATCACATTATGCGAACGCAGGCCATGAAGCGTTCCCCATTTATTGTGGCCCTCGGCTCCAAGGCGGATGACTGGGAGGAGCGTCTGCTACTCATCCAGAATATTATTGATGCGTGGACCCAAGTGCAGGTCACCTGGATGTATCTTGAGCCCATTTTCAGCTCGGAGGATATTATGCGACAAATGCCTCTGGAGGGACGTAACTTCAAAGCGGTGGACAAGATCTGGCGACGCATTATGAAGAATACTCTCAAGAATCAGCATGTAATGGCCGCTACCGAATATCCCAATATGCTGGAGATCTTCACGAAGGCCATCGAGGACCTGGAGACGGTGCAGAAGGGCTTGAACACATATCTGGAGCAGAAACGTTTATTCTTCGCCCGGTTCTTCTTCCTGTCCAACGATGAACTGCTCGAGATTCTGTCAGAGACCAAGGATCCAATGCGAGTGCAGCCACATCTCCGCAAGTGCTTTGAGGGTGTAAGTTTCAAGTGGAACTCTCCAGAAACTCGATGGGTAATTATTCTACTGTAGATTGGCACATTGACCTTTGATGAGAACATGGAAATCACACAAATGATCAGCGATGAGGACGAGCGGGTTGCCCTCGTGCGCAAAATCAATCCACAGGCGGCAAATGTAAGAAATAAATTTGATGAGGTATTTTCTCTAAAGTCACATTTCTACTGCACAGGGTCTGGTTGAGATCTGGCTGAAGGAGGTGGAGTACGTAATGCTGGACAGCGTCATGGAACAGATGAAGGAGGCCTGGGAGGACTATGCCATGATCGATCGCATCTCCTGGGTGGTGTCCTGGCCGGGTCAAGTTGTACTCGGCATCTCCTGTGCCGCGTGGACCGCTGAGGTAAGCAAGCCAGCAAAACAACACCAGCAACCAGCTTTTTGCAACCGCAAAAAATGGCAACCACAAAGGAGCGCCCCAAAGCCACTGTCTGTCTGTCTGTCTCTGACAGCGCGATTAGCAGTGCCCCCCCTCCCCTTCCACCTTTCCCACCTTCACCATTTTTACTCTGCTGCTGCTGTTGCTCTTTGTAAGCGAAGCGATTTCCCTGCTGGGCTTTGAGAGTCTCAGTATTTTATTTTTTATTTTTGTTTCCACCGACTACAAAATTGAAAATCATATTTTTCCATTTATTTGCTTGGCTTTCTGCTCGGCATCGGTTTTTCATGCACTTTATGTTCTTAAGCTATTTACTTGTGCTTCGTCTTGTTGTCCAGGTCGAGGAGGCCATCGAGAAGAATACTTTGCCCAAATACCTGGACAAGTCCAACATCCAAATTGGTGACCTTGTTCAACTCGTCCGCACGGACTTGCAGACGGGTGTCCGCATTGCTGTTGAGGCACTGATTGTCCTCGATGTGCATGGTGAGTAGTTTTGGATGGATGTCTCTGGTGGTCTCTGGTTAATTCCTGATTTCTTATCAGCTCGTGATGTTGTCAAGTTTCTGGCAGATGTCAACGTGAGCAGCACACAGGACTTTGATTGGATCTCACAGCTGCGCTACTATTGGAAGGTCGATGAGAGTAAGTACGCTCAGTAAAATACATAGTCCTGATCTTTAGAAAATAGCCATGCTTTTGGGGGTGGTTCATATTATTACTCAGGTTTTCCAAAAATTTACAAAAACTATGTCTTTTTTAAGGGTCTAAGCTGGGCCGTTTTCGAGGCGATTTTCTAAATTTCAGTGCAATTTAATTTCTTCTTTTAGCTGCTCCTAATAATCTTTGGAATCATTTCTTGTTTCCCCCGCAGAGAATGAGGAGTGGGTGTGTGTGAGCATGGTGGTCACCGATGTTAAATATGGCATGGAATACTTGGGCAATTTGCCGCGTCTGGTGGTTACTCCTCTAACGGATCGCTGCTATCGGTGGGTAACAATTTTATGCCCATAAATATGGGCACACACACGAACACTCGCGCTCATAAATATAGTCACACACACACACAAAATATTAATTGACAAAACGTTTGCAAAACAGCTGAGCCACTGCCCCTGCCCCTGCAACAAATCCCCAGTTTCCCCTTTGGCAGCCTGCAGGCTCATGACTAAAAGTCATGAAAAGCAACGTTTATTGGGAAAATATTTATTTTATTTCAGTGCATTTTAAATTTATTTTCATTTTTTTCCAACACAATAAGCAAAAAGAGCTGAAAACCTTTTTGATGTTTAAGCTGCCTGCGACAAACGCAAACAGCTACAACAATAACAGCAAAAGCAACAACAACAACAAGAACAACACTAACAAGACGAGGAGCGCGACAGGACACAGGACCAGGCTGGTTCCTGGCAAGCTGGCAGAAAGGACATTTTAATGGGGTTTCCGATAAAACTTTTATATTAAACAAATAAATCAATGTTGGACAGTTTTTCACACACACACACAGACACACACACACCAGCACACACACGTGCATAGTTAAAAAACGAGTGTATAGATATATTTGTATGGCTATATGTGCCGGAAAAGCTAAAAAATATACAACAAACGAACGCGAAGCTGGCAGCGCTGCCAATATGATAAAAATATGAACTGCACAGCAAGCAAAAAAATTTAAAATATGGCGAGAAGGCTGTCCTCGACTATTAAACACCCTTTCCTTAATGTGAACTGCAAGAGAAAAACAGTGATAAAATAAAATAACATTATGGAGTATGAGAAGATAGAAATTCATTGAGAATAGTAATAATTATATCTTCATATATTAATATGCCAGCAGCCAAGTTGAATTTAAATGAATATAGAAGTTGACAGACGAGCAGGAATATTTTAGATATATTGGAAATAGAAATATTGGATATAATTAAATTCTAGAAAGCATATTTGCCATCAGAAAAAAACTGTATATACATACATATATCTATTTATTGAAAATATTTTCCATTAACCCATTTTAGTAATCTTAATAAGTGTATAAAAATCTCATCTCTGAACAACTTCTCTTAAGGTCTGGAAATGCTTGTGTATTTAAAGGACAGTCAAATATTTACAACTCTTATAGGCTTGAACATGTCTAGAGGCCTCCTGTCTGTCACATAATATTTGCACGGCCTTATTATACCCTTGTTTTTTACACATTTCATATGAGAACAGGGCATAAAAACTGGTCCATCGCGAGGCGGCGGTGCAAATAGAAAAAATATGAATGAATAAAATAAAAAATGACCATAACTGACAATTTTTTAAGGTGGCGTGTTGAGAAATGTGAAAAAGTGCAAAACAGATATTAAAAGCGTACTCCAGCATGTTGCATGCCTCCTGCCCCCATTTCATCCCTTTGCCCACAAATCTTATAATTACCTCTTTTCTAATTCCCGTTTTGCAGCACTTTGATGGGCGCTTTAAGGCTATGCTTGGGCGGTGCTCCCGAGGGACCAGCAGGCACTGGCAAAACTGAGACCTGCAAGGATCTGGCCAAAGCTGTGGCCAAGAAATGTGTCGTCTTCAATTGCTCCGACGGCCTGGACTACAAAGCACTCGGCAAGTTCTTCAAGGTGAGTGAGTTGACCGCGTTCGTGAATAATATTTCTAAAGAACTGAGACGCTCTGTCTGCCCCGTTAAACCTGCTTGCCTCACCTCTGCCATCCCGCCTGCTAATTAATGGCCCAATGTTGGTCAACAACATTAATCAAAGAAGAACCTGTACCAACGGGCAACGGACAACTGGCAACTGGGCAACTGGCAATTGGCAACGGGCACGCGCGCACCAATCATGACTTTCGGCATACACAAACACATACACTCAGAAAAACACATTGCCCCTAAATTTAGAAAATAGCCAAGGGTAGTTCAGCTTCTTATTTAGAAAGAATATTAATATTTAAGGACTCGATTTTTAATAAAATCAAGAAGATTTGTATATGTATTAAACGGAATTCTTACACTAACTTTTTATACTCTTATGTTAGCTAGGAAATCAATAAAATCTATAATTGCTTATCGATCAAACCACGCAAGGAACCTCCTTCAAAGACATTTCTTGTCTGCTGTTTGTTACCCATGCTTAATTGACATTACACTGGCCTATATATATATTTTTTTATAATAATTAGGTCTTTCGTTTCAACTTTTAGACATTTATTTCCTAATTATAAAAAAAATATTTCCAAATAATAGAAAAGAGCTGTTCTAATATTGAGACATTTTATTCGTTTTGCTTACGACTGTCTTATTAAATGAAGAAATGCTGTCTTCTCAAATCTTCTCAAACTCTGCCAATTTTTCTACAAGTGTAGATACACATATTAGATGCACAGATACAAGATACATTTGGATTCTTACTATCCAGACACTGCGGAGCCGCTCGCCACTCACATCTCCACACACACATATGTACAAATCTATAAATATACAAACTGCTATAATATTGAAATTTATGCAGTTCTGTGGCCTGACTAATTAGGCAGTTTGTGAAAGTAATCGCCGTGGCGACTAGTTGGAACTACACCAAATGTTAATTGAGAGGGGAAACTGGAGGTGCTCGTGGAGGAGAGGTTTCAACTTAGGGCAAAGCCAAAAAGCTTTCGTGTGCCTTCACTTCAAATCTATGCAAATTTTTATTAGCAGGTCGTTAACCGCTCACGCACACGCAAACACACGCACACACACACACACACACACACATACACACATACACACACACACACATACACACACACGCACACCTCTATCTACAGCTTAAGTGGGTGTTGTAGTTTCGTAGTTAAATTTATGTGTATTTTGCGCTCTAATCGCTTAATTCGCCAGCACGCCTAATTGCATAATGGTTTTAAGACTATCCCCGTTCCTCTTATCGGATCCGATGAAAGGTAGAAGAGGGGTTGGGGGAAAGGTGGGGTGGAAATGAGCGAGGATGAGCTGGCTTTCGTTGTCGTTAATTTGCATGCGAAAATAATGGCCAACACTTCAGTTAAAACGTGCGAGACAAGAACCCGCAAATTGAGCGTTCGAATTTCGATTTAGATTAATTTAATTCTGTTTTATTACCATTCGTCCACTTTAAGCTGATGTGATGTTTTTGTGTATTTTTGATTGTTTATTTTTGAATTTTAGTTTTTTAGAAAGTAGTTTCTATGCGACTGATTGCCCCTCTCCCTCTGCCAAAAATAGTTTGGCAAGTCGTAAATCTTCCATACGCAAAACGCATTGCTTTGTTTCAGTTTACAGTTTACAGTTTGTCAGGCTAAACAATTTGTGCAAGCAATTAAATAATATTGCAATTGGCAAGCAAACAAAATGCAAACAATTTCGTTTTGGTTTCGATTTATGCCTGGCAAAAACTAAAATTGCTGTTGAATATGCGGTCCATAAAATAGCCACAACAATGACAGCTTCACAGTCCCATGGAAAACTTTGCTTGTGGCAATGAAAGCGCAAAAGCTTCTCAATATCCATGAGAGCTGGGGGTGGTATGCAACAGCAGCATGCAACAACAAAGAGCTGCCAACCCGCTGCGCGCGTATTGCAGCTGCCAACGGCAACAAACCGCTTTGATGGAGTTCAAAGTATTTAAGTGCCACGCCGTTGCAAAGGCAAAGAATTGAACGCACAAAAAACTGGTTACACAAACAAGGCTCAAACACACACGTCTACACATCAATTCTGGCGCTAATTGCACAATAGGAACAGTGGCAACATCGAGAACAACAACTGCAACAACACCAGCAACAACTGCAATAACAACATCGACTATGCCTGGAAAGAACTGTGCGAAAGCGCAACATGTAAAACAGTTTTGAGTCTAGTTTTTGCAACATCAATACTATTGTTATTCTTCTGTGTGGCATGGACAATGAAGGCAGCAGCATCCTTCTGTTGTTGTTGTTGCTGCTCCTGCTGCATGTCAATTTCAGCGAAACATCAAACAACATGTGAAATGTCGGACAGAAAATGATTGTTGCGCTGTTTCCATAATGAACATCATTTAAGAGTCATTATTAACATAAAGCTATAAGAATTATACATTCAGTTCGACTCATATTCGAGTTTAGGCCAAGTCGCAGATATATACATATTTAATCAGTTTAACTAAACTTTAAAATGCTAAATGCTTATTTTTAGCATTTAGTCTTCGATCTACCTTTAATCTAGCATTATAATTAAAACATTTATTTTAATAACACCTCTAATTGATCATATATGTATATATTATAAAAACATACATAATAATTCTAATAATATGGCAGATATATAAATGACTAAATATATATACATATATATATATAAAAATGGATGCCTCTGTCTATATTCATATCAGGTTGTATTTTTGAACTCGTGTTTGTCCGAGAATCATTCGAAATCAGCTTAGCAAAATAATTGCCAGTTGCAGTGGAATATTTAGAAATTTAAATTTCAATGTATGGATTTGTATTATTTATGTTTCAAATGAAAAGTATGAAATCTGTTCAAAGAGCACTTTTCTGCTACTTTGGAGCAGCAGCTGCTCATTGTGCAACAGTATGCGGCATTCAGATGCATAGAGAGCAGTCAGTTGGCATATGTTATGAGAGTGTGTGGAGTGTGTACTTTGCTTCTGTGTTTGGTGCCACACAATGATGCTGCTGCGTAAAGCTGTATATTTATTGCAACATGCAGAAAAGAAAAGCATATCAAAGGGCACCGCCCGAGTCCCCGACTCCCCGACTCACCAGATCCTAGCAACCAATCCTCGACATACCCAAGCTAGTTACTCCTCGTCGTTTACGTTTGTAAGCCCTGTTGCAATGTTTGTTGTCGGAGTAGAAGCATCGAAGCATTGGCAAACTACACACCGAACAGAACGGAGCTGAACATACAAATCGAAACGAACCGAACCAAACCGAACCGTACCAAAAAGAACACAACACACAACGGTAGCCATGAGAAACTGAAAATAATGTTTTTGCTTCTGTTTGCTTTTGCTATTTTTGCCATTTCTCTGCTCCTGGATGAGTTTTGTTGCACACACACACACACACACACACACATCCGTAGATATTTGCCTTCGCCTTTGCCTTGCCCACCTAACCTCGGAACATACTAACCATATTTTTATACCCTGAACTCCTTAAAAAATAGTGGTAAAAGGGTATCATGATTAATAGATTATTTAATTTACGATAATTTTATTATAAATAAAATACAATATTTAAATTAATAAAATATATTAATTAATAAAATATTAAGTATAAGATTTGTGGGAGTATTTAAAACCAATATTTGTTGCAAGGTTGCAATAGTATGAATTAGTTAAGATGTCGCAAATGCATGCAAATTTGTATTCACCAGTTAATAGCTTTAAAATAATGGATATAGAAGACTGCACTTAATATATTACGAAATCTGAATATCAATAGCAATCAATTACACAATTTAAAGATATAGCCTTCCAATTGTAACATACCATAACATATTGTTGATCAACTCTTAAAATTTCAAAAAGATCTGATGAGAAACACCCAATTTATCTTAAAATGTATGCAGATACTGTCATATTTTATCTCCCAGTCGAGCACTCTCGACTAGCTCATTTCTACATGTTGTTCTATTTGCTGTACTATTTTCTCTTATTTTTTTGTTGTGCACACACACGTGTGTGTTTTTTTTTTCAGGGTCTGGCACAGTCGGGAGCTTGGGCCTGCTTCGATGAGTTCAATCGCATCGAGCTGGAAGTGCTGTCGGTGGTCGCGCAACAGATTCTGACCATACAGCGTGCGATTGGACGCAAGGTTGTTAAATTCTTTTTCGAGGATACCATGCTCAAACTGGATCCCACATGTTCCATATTCATAACCATGAATCCGGGGTGAGTCGAACGTGAGATGCCACAGATCTCCCAACCAACCCAGCAGCAGCTGCGGTTTCACGCATCGTATTCCCCTTTTCTTTCCTTCTTTTTTTTGATACTCCCTCTTTTGTTGGTTTGTTTTTTGCAGCCGTGCATTTGAAAATGCATTTAGTTACTTTGTAAGCCGACACGGCCTATGTCCACGTCCATGTCCACCACTGGGAACGCTGTCACTGACAGCGCTCCGTGCTGGGCTCTGGCTGCTGACTTGGGGGCTGAGGCTATTAGTTACCAAAGACTGGTCTGTTCTGGTCTGGTGTGGTCTTGTTTGGGCTGGGGTTGCCTTTGGGCCTTGGTCACGATATTGGTAGTTATTGCGTTATTGGAGATTTTAGCCCATACGGTTGCAGATATTTATTGCTTTGGCATGCCTGTGGAACAGCTGCGACAAACATGCATATTAGGCCTAAAACCCAGCTCTCCACGAGAGGTCTTCATTTCTCTTGGCCAGCAACTCGTTGTTTTTATTCCTCTTTTTTCTTTCTTTTGCCTGCCAATTTGTCACTGGCCCAGACGTTCTTGGGCCACTCGCACATCATATCGGTTATTGGCTCTGGGTTTTTAGTATTTATGCCATTAGCACTTGCAATTCTGATGTATTTGATTGGCCATTTACCTTGGCATTCCCTCTCCTCTCTCCTTTTTCTCCCACAGCTACGCTGGTCGCACCGAGCTGCCGGATAATCTGAAGGTATTGTTCCGTACAGTCGCCATGATGGTGCCCGACTATGCGATGATCGGCGAAATAACACTCTACTCCAATGGCTTCGATATGGCCCGTGTTCTATCCCAGAAAATTGTCCAGGCCTACAAGCTGTGCTCGGAGCAGTTGTCCTCGCAGTCGCATTATGATTATGGTGGGTATTATTGAGAGACATATATTTTACAGCCAAGTGGCTGGGAATAGAGTCAACCTGCGAACTTTCTACAGCAATGGCATGTCCTGTGCTTAACTGCATCCTGCATCCGTTCTATCTTACTGTAACTTTATCTCTCCCTGCGTGTTTTTTTCTCCTTGTTTCAAGGCAAAGAAATTGCGTTCGTTTTTACGACATAACATGTCATATGACATTACAATATGTGCGAGTGTGTGTGTGTGTGGGTGTGTGCGAGTGTGTGTGTGTCCGGCTGTTGACTGCAATTGCTGGGCTCTGTCTCCATCTCTCTCTCTCTCTCTCTCCGGCAGCTGTGCAAGTTTATGTGCAAAGTACATTTGATCAGTATCTTATTTTGAGTTTAAATTGAAAAACTTTCTTGCAAGTTTTCGCAGCGCTTTTGTGTTGCGTGTGTGAGAGACAAATGCCACATTATATACGCCAACACACACACACACCAACACACAAAATGTGTGTGTTTTTTCAAAGTAATAATAAAGACTATTTGTACATTTAGTTGCAACCGCTTGTTGTTGTTGCATGTCCAGCGAAAACTTGCTAAACTTTTGCATTTGCCACATGGCGCCTGTATAATGAAGCTCACCGTTAAGGTGATCCACAGGCATCCATCCCTCTATCCGTCTTTCGTCTGTCCGTCAGTCCCGTTATGCGACATGCCGGAGGCACAAACCGTTGGTGAGTTATGCGCTGTCCACCAAAATGCCGCATAACTGTCAATTGCTAATTCCATCACAAGCCCCAACTTCAATTGCACCTGAAGCCTTAACCCCTTAATGCCTGACACCTGCTCCTCCCCAACCCTGCTTGTCTTGGTTACGTCATCTTTAGGTATGCGCGCCGTGAAATCTGTGCTGCTGGCCTCCGCATCGTTGCGTCGCCTCTACGTTGACCTGCCGGAACCCGAGATTGTTTTGCGCGCCATTGTTGACGTCAATTTGCCGAAATTCCTCGAACAGGATATTTCCCTCTTCATTGGCATCTATATGGATCTCTTTCCCGGCGTCGAGCTGCCCATGGTGAGTGCTTATATATACATACATATATACTATAGACATTCATAAATTGTCGGTGTAATGAGGCGCAAGCGACGCAGTTAAGAAACAGCAAATTAATGCGATAACTGGCTTGTCGGATGCCCTGATAAAAGTAAATTTAAATCAGCATATTTTGCAGGCCACACATTTAAATACTCTTTCGGGCGAGCTTATTTAGTCAGCAGTTAACTCTGTAAATTATATTAAAATCAGCATATTCTCTCTTTCAGGCAAGTGCTGATTTATTCAACAGCTAATTAGGTTTTTGGCAATTTGGTCAGCTCAAAAATGTGACGCTTTCAAACACAGTTCACAAATATAAAAAACAAGGATTCACAAAATATTAAATTTTATTTATGATCTTATTAATTAATACTGTTCTTGGGATATTTATTTTTTATTTATTTAAATGATTTTATTTAATGTGTACTCAAAGTAGTCCACAGAGGTCTTAAATTAATATAAATATAAAACAACCTTGATACTTTGCCTTTCTGTTAAATTTGTATATATTTATTTTATTAATTTTAAACATATATAAATATAATGAGGGATGTAATAAATCTGGAGATATTAAAATTTAGAATAGCATAACACAGTTATAGAAAAGAATGGGGCAATCAAGTCCAATATACAGCTACATAAGTGTCTCGCAAGCAGACCTTTTAACTTTGCCCCATGGGGCAGTATTTTTGTGTCGCCAACTGAATGGGGAATTTGTTGAAGCCTCCGGCGCAGGACTATAATGAAATGCCCATTCAAGCTTTTATTTGCTGTCGCATATTTCAATGCATATTTTTCATATTTCATTTACACCTGTTTTCCGTTTTTGCCATTCACCCAACTCTTCCGGCTCCCATCTCTCATCTCAACTACGCTACTCTCCTCGTGCAGCCGCAACGTGATGACATACTCAAGTGGCTGCGTATTAATCTGGCGGAGCGCAATCTGCAGGCAACGGATTGGTATTTGGAAAAAATACTACAGATATACGAGATGATGCTGGTGCGGCACGGCCTGATGATAGTCGGTGGCGCGATGGGTGGCAAGACCACAGCCTATCAGGTGAGTGAGTGGGCGGGAGTGTTGCCAATTAAATGGAGCGGAATTAACAATTGTGCTTTGGGTGGGCAGATGCTCGCACTGACGCTGCGCAATGTGTCCACGGATGAGGAGGCAACGCTCAAGGAGTATCCGGTGGTCTTTCGCATTATTAATCCCAAGGCCATTACGATGGGTCAACTCTACGGTCGCTTCGATCCCGTCTCCCACGAGTGGTCAGACGGTGTGCTGGCGAAAACGTTTCGGGAACAGGTGCAGGGACCGAAGGGTGAACGGGCCTGGGTAATGTTCGATGGTCCCGTCGATGCGGTGTGGATTGAGAACTTGAACACGGTGCTCGATGACAATAAGAAACTGTGTCTCATGTCCGGCGAAATTATGCAAATGACCAAAATGATGAACATGATGTTCGAGCCCGCAGATCTCGAGCAGGCCTCGCCGGCGACAGTCTCGCGTTGTGGCATGATCTACATGGAACCATCCCAGCTGGGCTGGCGCGCCTTTCACAAGAGCTTCAGCAACGTGTTGATTAACATTGTGGGTCTCAGCGATATTTATATGACCCTGTTTGATGACATGGTCGAGTGGTTAATTCCGGCCGCCTTGCAATTTCTGCCACTGTGCAAACAAATGCTGGAATTGTCGCCCATTTATCAATATCAGACTTTCTCCCGCTTTCTGCTCTACTTTCTGGAGAAGCACAAGGTGTTCAATCAGACCTGGTTCCAGCAGATGTTCCTCTTCTGCTATGCCTGGGCTTACTGCTCGGCGCTGACGGGCAACGGTCAACGCACCTTTGACCAGCTGCTGCGGAAGGTCATCTATGGCTCCAATGAGGAGTTCCCCAAACCCAAGTATTTCTCCTTGAATCGTGGCCAAATGTTTCCCGAAAAGCAGGTCTTTCTCGACTATCGCTTCGATGAGGCCGAGAATTGGTGGACGTGGCAAAAGTCCTCTGATGATCCCACCTCAGGCAGTGCCCATTTTCCGGAACAAGCTCAAATTAGTGAGTTGATTGTGCCCACCAAGGAAACGGGCTATATTTCTTACTGGCAGGATTTCTGCATTGCCAATTCGTATGGCATGCTGGTCATCGGTCCCACTGGCACTGGCAAGAGTGCAATTGTAACCAGTAATCTGCTCGCTTTGCCCAAAAATGCTAATCTCATTAATATAATCAACTTTTCGGCGCGCACCTCGGCACAAATGGTGCAGGATACGATAATGAGCAAATTGGATCGACGGCGCAAGGGCGTCTTTGGACCAGCCCTGGGCAAGAAGGTAAGCCAACAGTTAAAGTTTAAGTTGCTTAATTTTATTGATTAATTTCCTCATTTAGTGTATAGTTTTCTGCGATGATGTGGCCATGCCTTCAAAGGATACGTATGGCTCCCAGCCACCGTTGGAGCTGTTGCGCACCTGGCTGGATCATGGCTACTGGTCGGATTTGACAGATACGACCAAAATTGAGCTTGTCGACATGGTGAGTGTGCCAGCAAATCCTCAATAAATTAAAGGCAACTCCCTCTCTCTCTCGCTCTCTCTCTCTCTCTTACCAATCGACAATCCACAGAGTCTGGTCTGTGCGATGGGCACAGTGGGTGGCAGTAACTTTATCTTTCCGCGTCTCTATCGGCATATGTTCGTTGTGGCCGTGGACTCCTTTGAGGATTCGACCATCATTCGCATATTCACGACAATTGGTGATTGGCACTTTGCCAAGGGCTATCCCGAGAAGGTGGCACTGCTCTCCCGTGTAGGTTGCAAGCAATCCACCCACAACAGCAACAGCAGCAACAACAACCACACACGGGGGAATCTCTGACTGGCTGGCTCTCTGCCAGCAAATAATAATATTAAAATGGCGTATTTTATAACTTCATTTCGCAAAAGTTTGCCGGGCCACGTTCTCTGCTTGTTTTTGTTGCTGTTGCAGTTGCAGTTGCAGTTGTTGTTGCTGCTGCTGTTGTTGTTGTTGTAGATTGCATTTTCATGTCTGAGCTGGTTTTTCACAGGGCTTATCGGAGGCGATGGTCAGCGTGTATCGGGAGTCGATGCGCATATTTTTGCCAACGCCAGCCAAATCTCACTACGCCTTCTCATTGCGAGACATCACGCGCGTCTTTCAGGGCATTGTGATGGTGCCGGCCAAGCGTATGCCGGATCCGGAGAAGCTGGGTCGCCTCTGGGCCCATGAAACTTATCGTGTCTTTTATGACCGGTGTGTATGGCCTCAACTTTGTGTCGCCTCTGTTTTTTCGTTTTATTATTTGTCATCTGTCTCCTAGTCTGGTGGACCAGTTGGATAGGGACCGTTTGCTCATCATGGCCATCGATGCGTGCAAGAATTGTTTACGTTTCTCCCTCGAGTCGGCCTTTGCCGACCGCATCGAACCCGGTGAGAAGCTGAGCGACAACGATCTGCGTAATCTATTCTATGGCAATTACATGGAACCCGATGCAGAGCCAAAGTACTACGATGAATGCGAAAGCTACGAGAAATTGGAGAAGCTCATGAAGTACTACCTGAGGGAGTACAA
Source organism: Drosophila mimica (assembly GCA_037043585.1). Taxonomy (NCBI): domain Eukaryota; kingdom Metazoa; phylum Arthropoda; class Insecta; order Diptera; family Drosophilidae; genus Drosophila; species Drosophila mimica. The sequence continues at coordinate 9,004,723 of JBAMBE010000579.1, forward strand.
TTCGTTTTCCAGCACACCCATGGATCTGGTCATGTTCCGGTTTGCCATCGAGCATGTCAGCAGGTAAATGAATATAATTCTTAATATTACATAATATTTCCAATTTTCCACCTGGTAATCTTACAGGGTATCTCGAGTGCTGCAAATGCCTAGGGGTAATATACTAATGGTTGGCATGGGTGGTTCAGGTCGTCGCAGTTCCTGTCGATTGGCTGCCCATATTGCCGATTGTCGTCTGATGACCGTTCAGGTGTCCAAGTCGTATACTTTGGTAGATTGGCGGGATGATCTGAAGAAGATACTAATGGCATCCAGTTTCAATTTGAATCACACCGTATTTCTATTCTCTGACGCTCAGGTGAGTGGGTAGTTCAGTGGAATTCATTAACTCATTCGATATCGATCCATCAACATAAAAAATAACAAGCAAACCCGTTAAAAGCACTTTAATAATGTTGTAAACTTTAAGCAGAAATCAATGCCTGATGGCAGCAGCGAATATTGGGTACAACAAACCCATAAAAATGTGTGTGGTACTAGGAACTTTATATTATTCTAAATTAATTTAAATATATATATAGACATATATATATTCCTGATATGGCTGTTGCTGTATGGCACACAACACTCATTGTTTTGCCCAAAATTTGCATTCATAATTAGGCTAATTGTTGAGCTGCATAACTTGATTGTGCTTAAATAATTTGCATATGCAGAAGCTATCAATTATGGCAAATGAAGAGCATTCTGTGCTCTTAAATCTCAAAATGCAAATCAATAAATTAACAAGGACAGAAACAAGTCGATACGTTGAGAAAGCAGTTCACAAAATTCAGTTCGCTCTCTGTCATAATTATAATTATGTTATTAAATTACCTGATAAGCCTAAATCCTTTTCCCATGATCTTAAAATTATCTAACTAGAATAATAGCATGTCTTTTGAGTAAAAATGGAATAAGGGGTGTGGTGAAGTATGAAATGAGTAGAAGAAATCATCTCCCACACTGTAAACTGTATATATTCTTGAGCAGCATCAACGGAGGAGTCGATTTAGTCATGATTTTCTCTTTGTCTATATGAATAAGCCATTCTCAGCTGGGGATTTCAAATTTAGAGTAAATGTTCTCGTTTACCTCAGGCAAATCTAGTGTATTTTATTTAACAGAAAACTGCAACCGTTAAGCGTATATCGATATAAATCGATTTCCGATAGAAATAAAGGACTGAATATTAAAGATAGGGAATTGCAATTGATATTTAATTTACCCTGACATATTATTGAGCAACTTTATAAATTATTGGTATTTTTAAAGCATATAAGTGTAGTTTTACAATGCACAGCAAGCCTCTAATACTGTATTTAGGACATCTCAGAGTCGAGTTCTCTCGACTCGAGCATTTTAACTTGACTTAGTGAAATTAAATGAAATATTTGTGCCCTTGGCTGTTGGAAAACCTGCGAGTAACTTTAAATACACAGTTCAGTCCTTAAGTTCAACTGCATTTTGTTAACGCTGTATTAGTTTTGCTTCAGCTACAACAGCAACCAGCAACCAGCTTTCAATGCAGACTTGTGATAATTAAATCGTTGAGCAAATTCAGCAATCTCCACTCTCAATCATGTCTATATCCATATCTCTATGTCTGCTGGGCAATCAATCAATGCTGTGTTTAGGTTTCGTTCGATGCACAAGCACACAACACACACAACACACACAAATGCCCCCATGCATACATACATTAATTAACAATTACACTAAAATGCCTCAAAAAGATACAACTGCAACTGCAACTCCAGCAAGGGGAATCAAATCCTGTGGCACTTAGAGCCAATGCAAAATGCATGTCCCAGAATCTCCACAGCTGTATCCAGTTGCAGGTGCAACTTCTGCCTGCCTCTGGCTGAATGGCATAAAAATGTAGTTGAGATTTGCATTGAATGAGAGTTTGAATGACAATTCTCAATGGGGTTTTACTTGTTTATTTACTACAGGCAACGGATGAGGGCTATGTGGAGGATATCAATGGTGTACTTAATACTGGTGATTTGCCAAATTTGTATCAGCTGGAGGACAAGGCATCCATTATGGAGAATATGGCAAATGTGGCCAAGCAAGTGGTGAGTAGGAGCACCCTCTTTCAACTCCCTCCTCCTCCTTCTCTCTGATGAAAAGTGAATTGTCCCTTAGGGCAAAGTGCTGGACTCGCTGCCGAGTGAGGTGTACGCCTACTATATCGAAAGGATAAGGGAACAATTGCATATTGCACTCGCCTTCTCGCCCATTGGGGAATCCTTTAAGGAGCGCATTCGTGTGTATCCCTCTCTAATCAATTGCTGCACCATCGACTGGTATATGCCCTGGCCAGAGGAGGCATTGGCAAGGGTGGGCACCTATTTTGTCACATCTATGCAGCTGAATAACCCACACGATGAGGAGGAGACGCCACGCATCTCGGAGGAAGTACCCCAAGAGGGGGAGAAGCGTGAAACAATGGGCGAGATGGATCGTGAGCTGACCCAACTGGAACAGGATCTGGTCTTCTGTGTGATGTACTTTCATCAGTCGGTTGTGGATGCCAGCGAGAAATGCTATCTGGAGTTGAGTCGTCGCAATTATGTCACCCCCTCGGCATATCTGGAGCTGTTGAAAGCCTTTCGCACTTTTTACGCCCGCAAGCTGGACGAGATTACCAGATTACGCGATCGATACACGACTGGTCTGGAGAAACTAGATTTTGCCGCCAGTCAGGTGGGTGAAATGCAAACGAATCTTTACGAACTGCAGCCCAAGCTGAAAGTGTTGTCCGAGGAAACGGATCGGATTATGGTGAATATTGAGCGGGAAACGGCAGAGGCGGAGAAGAAAAAGGAAGTGGTGGGTGCGGATGAGGCGGCTGCCAATGAAGCAGCTGCTGCTGCTCAGGCCATCAAGGATGATTGTGAAACGGATCTGGCAGAAGCTATACCAGCCATGGAGGCGGCCCTGGAGGCTCTGAATACGTTAAAGCCAGCTGATATTGGTGTTGTCAAATCGATGAAGAATCCGCCATACGGCGTCAAGTTAACCCTGGAGGCGGTGTGTGTGTTGAAGGGCATTAAGCCGGATCGCAAACCAGATCCCAGTGGTCATATGGTAGAGGACTATTGGGGTCCATCGATGCGCATGCTCAGCGACATGAAATTTCTGGAATCGCTGAAGACCTTCGACAAGGACAACATACCGCCACCGATTATTAAAAAGATAAGAGAAAAGTGAGTGACCCTTTGTTGAAATCAGTATTTAGTTTTATTTTATATATATTCCACTAGATATATAGCTGATCGTGACTTTGTGCCGGAGAAGATCAAGGCTGCTTCGATGGCCTGCGAAGGCATTTGTCGCTGGGTGCGGGCCATGGATGTCTACGACAAGGTCGCTCGCATTGTGATGCCCAAGAAGGCGGCACTGGCCGAGGCCGAAGGTGATCTCTCCTCGCAAATGGAGAAGCTCAATGCGAAGCGGGCCGAGCTGCAGGTCATCCTGGACAAGCTGCAGAAACTAAACGATTTCTTTGCGGAGAAATCGCGTGAGAAGAAGCGGCTCGAAGACGACATCGAGAACTGTGAGAAGAAGCTGACAAGGTCAGGGAGAAAGCGGGTGAATTTATTTGCAATCTTAATAATTGCACTCTACTTGTTGCAGAGCTGAGAAGCTGTTGGGTGGTTTGGGCGGGGAGAAGACTCGCTGGTCCGAGGCGGCCAAAAATCTGCATGAATCCATCAGCAACATTGTGGGCGATGTTCTGCTCGCCGGTGGATGCACCGCCTACCTGGGCTTCTTTACCACCGAGGTAAGTTAGTTGGCCAAACATTTGCTGTGAAAATCTCAAACCTGCACCAGCATCACTGCTAATGGTCCTGCCCATTGGGCACTTTAATATGCATGAGCACGTTGCATTGATTTGCTTTTTGTTTTCCTTTTGCTGGAGGAGAAAAAAAAAAAAACATGACAACTCTCAGCACAGCATGCAGCTCTGCTTATGAGCATATCAGATAGGATTGTCGTGTTCCGCGTCGGACTATGTTATATCTTAATTATACAATGAGATAACGGAAAAGGGATTATTATATTTTTTAAAAATGTTCTTTAAATATCTTATGGCTATTTTCCCATACTTGTTTGAAAGCGCAATTTACCTATAAAGGAGCATATCTTGTAGCTAACTAGAGTAATATGCAGAGTATCTGCATTTCGGGTTTCTCTTACTCGTTTTCTAGCTCTAACCTTTATTTTTTGCCCAATTTTGTTGCTATTCACGTTGCCTTTTTTCAATTTCGCCGCCCCGCGTTTACTTTTACGGCTGACGTGACATTTTCATACACACTTCGTATATATATATACATATGTATATATATGTATATGTATATATGTATATAAATGCATTTAGAGTATAGGGTCTGTTCCGTAAAAGCAGCTCGCAAAAAATGCACAAATGCTGACATGTTAATATTCAAGCAAAAAAAAAAAAAAAATAATAAAAAAAAATTAAAAATGCTATCTTAGATAAACCGGAGATGAAATTGTTCTATACAATTAAAAATAATATAAATTGTTCCTATGCTAGCTGTATAAGTATAATCCGTTGATCATAATATTTATTATTTATAAATATATATATATATTAAACAGAGGTACAGACAGACAGACAGACAGACAGAAAGTGCCATATGCCTGTATCGACACAGCGCGTGAAGCCGAGCGAGAATATATATAAGGATGCATAAGAAACCTATCGTAAGGTTATAGTCATGATACCGTATAAAAGAGTACAAAATGTAAATGTAATTGTATTCTTAAACCGTTGTCAATATTGCTGTTGTTTTTTGTTGTGAATAATTCTAGTATCGCGTTAACATTCTGGATGATTGGAGTGCGATCTGCGCTCGCCGTCAAATACCCAGCAGCGAAACCTTCTCGCTGGCTACCACACTGGGTCACCCGATGACGATACGGGCCTGGTCACTGGCCGGACTGCCTGCCGATAACTTTTCGGTGGAGAATGGCATCATTGTGACGAACTCGAGTCGTTACTCCTTGCTCATCGATCCGCAGGGTGAGTGAATGAAAAATCCTACTAGTAATCCTACATTCAAGCAATCTACATTAGTACAAGCAAACAAGTGGATTAAGAACATGGAGAAGAACAATCATCTCAAGGTGGTTAAGCAAAGCGATGGCAACTATATGCAAGTCTTGGAGCTGGCTATCACCTACGGACAACCCGTGCTCATTGAGAATGTGGGTGAGTGTCACAGGGAATCAAACTGAAAATTAATAAATCAGCAAAAATTAGGGTGATTTTTTTTAAGAGTGTCAAAGAATTGTCTAACAACATGTAACACTTAACATTTGCTTAGGCGAAAAACTGGATTCGAATCTGACTCCCATATTGGAGAAGAACATTATCAAGCACAAGGGAGGGCTGTTCATAAGAAGTGGCGACACAATGATTGAATACAATCCCGATTTTCGTCTTTACATAACGACCTGTCTGCGCAATCCGCATTACCCGCCGGAAGTGATGGTTATGGTAAGTTGACATATGCAGCGACGACTAGGTGCCCCAAAAAGAGACTGGTTGTGGACGATGATGATGGAGCTTGTGGCAAGCCAAGCCAATGATGACGTTGGAGTGTTGTGTAATAAAACGACAAACTTAAATTGATATTTGGAAAATGCGCTGCAGCGCAGCAGGCGCTAGCAATATGCAAATTTTCGATGGCATTGACGACGACGGCGACGACGACGACAAGGATGAGGATGTGAATGAGGATGACGACGTGGTTGTGGAGGACATCCCATTGATGTACGTGCCCGGCTGGCTGCTGTCTGTTGGCATCCGCATAACTAGCAGCCCAGTCGAGGACTCCGTCTCAGTCCCAGTACCAAGCCCAGTCCCAGTGCCAGTCTGTATATTCCTAGTCCTGCTGCTCCTAGCGTGTTTATAAAATTTTCCAGAATTTCGCTTCTGTTGGCGTTTCCATTGCTTTTTATGCAGCAACTGTTGTCAGCAGTTTTTGGCCCTTTTTCCTTTTTCTTTTTATCTCGTTCCTCTCTCTTTGTGTGTGTGTGTTTATTTTTGAGTTTCATTTCGCCCGTTTTACGATTGCTCGACTCTCTCTCTCGCTCGGTGTTTAGGTAACAGTATTAAATTTCATGATAACGGAACAAGGATTACGAGAACAATTGCTGGCGATTGTTGTGGCACACGAGCGTCCTGATTTGCAAGAGAAGAAGGAACAATTGATTATTGAATCCGCAAGGAATCGTGATGCATTGTACACCATTGAATCCAAGATATTAGAGGTAAGTCTTTACACTCTGAGAAAAATCGCCTTAGAATAAAATCCATATATGAAAATATTGCATTAGAAATAAATAACTATACAAAAAAATAAAAAATTCTATTAGCGGAAAACGGTTTGAAAATAAAAAATAAAGTCCTGGGCTTCCAAACAATCTAAGATTTTTGTAAATGTTAAAAATTATACCCATTTCTTATAACTTTCTAGCTTTCAGCGCAATTTTTTTTCTGAGTGTAGTCTGGCTTTTATCTCTTTCTGTATAACTCTCTGCCTGGTTGTGTGCTCGGTGCTTTTATAATAAATGTGCTTTGTATCGAGCATCCTTTTTGGGTTAGCTACAACGCTATTCAATTAGAGTCGTACAATCAATTTATGTTGCTCTGCCTTGGCCAATGACAATTCAATTAACTGGAAGCGAGCAAAACTTACTAAAAGCGTACTTTATGATTGCAGGTGCTGTCTACCTCGGAGGGTAATGTGCTGGAGGATGAGAATGCCATCAACATACTATCCTCGAGTAAAATCCTGTCCGAGGACATACAGGAGAAACAAGTTATTGCCGTGGCCACCGAGATTGAAATCGATGCAGCCCGCCAGCAATACATACCCGTGTCCAAGCACTCGGCCATTCTGTTCTTCTGCATTAGTGAGCTGGCCAATGTGGACCCCATGTATCAATACTCGCTGGCCTGGTTCCTCAATCTCTTTGTGAACACCATCCTGAAGGCGCCCAAGACGACGGTGCTGGCGGAGCGTTTGGTCAATCTCAATGATTACTTTACCAAATCGATTTATACGAATGTCTGCCGCTCGCTCTTCGAGAAGGATAAGTTGGTCATCTCGCTAGTCATGTGCCTGGGCATCCTCGTCTCCGAGGGTCGGGTCGACAAGAATGAGCTGTTGTTCTTCCTAACCGGCGGCATTGGTTTCAAGAGCATGATCAAAAATCCACTCAGCGATTGGCTGCCCGACAAGGCATGGGCGGGCATATATCGAGCCAGTGATCTAGATGGGTAATACATAACTGATATACACCATCATATACAGCTTATAGATCATTCATTGTTGGATTTGCCCCGTCAGCTTGAAGAACATGCACTCGCAAATGGAAAAGAATGTGCAGGAGTGGCATGATTATTACGATGCCATTAATCCTCAGGATCTGCCGCTGCCCACGCCCTACGACCAGGTCAATGAAATGTTGTATCTGATAATCCTAAAGAGCCTACGGCCGGACAAGTTGGTGCCCGCAGTGCGCGTAAGTGAATTACCCATAACCAGGTATGAATATATGTCGAGTGCAGCTCTCTGTTTTTTGGGGGTGGTGTTGTGCACAGGCTTTCATCACACGGAACCTGGACAAGTCGTTTGTGGAGCCGCCGCCATTCGATTTGGGCGCCTCGTTTGCGGACAGCTCGCCAAAAATACCGCTGGTGTTCCTGCTTTCAGCTGGCTCCGATCCCATGGCCAGCCTCTTTATGTTCGCCAAACAACGCAACATGTACGACAAGTAAGTTAATTAACGAAACCAACCAAGAGTGAGTCAGCCGGTGAGTGAATGAATGAATAAGTTCCTCTCTCATATTTCCGCGTCCATGTTGTGCGACAATGTTGGTATTTGCCCCCTGTTTGCCCCCTGTTTACACGACAACCCACGCTGGGGATTCTGCCTGGTTTTCGATTAAGCGCGACATGTGCGCCTTGTACCGCTATCGAGTGTTGGTGTTCAACTTGGAGCAGGCAGCAATTGCTGCACTCCGAGAAAAATATTGAAAACTAGTACAAACTAGAAAAAATCGACCCATGCCCGTCGGACTATAATTTTACCTTAAGTTCCGATCCAAAATCACGTTTTCAACATTAAATGTACGATTGATCTAGAGGCCAAACCATGATAAAAACGACCTTGCTTTTGAAAATGCGTTGTGTTTTGACGAAGTTATGGCATTTTGAAGGTTCGACCTATGCCCAAATGCCAATTTTCGATTTTCGGACTGTAATTTTGACTTATGCTCCGACCCAAAATCACGTTTTCATCTTTAAATGTACGATTGATCTAGAGGCCAAACTTTGATTAAAACGACCTTGCTTTTGAAAATGCGTTGAGTTTTGACGAAGTTATGGCATTTTGAAGGTTCGACCTATGCCCATATGCCCATATGCCGATTTTCGGACTATAATTTTACCTTAAGTTCCGATCAAAAACCACGTTTTCAACTTTAAATGTATGATTGATCTAGAGGTCAAACCATGATTAAAACGACCTTGCTTTTGAAAATGCGTTGAGTTTTGACGAAGTTATGGCATTTTGAAGGTTCGACCTATGCCCATATGCCCATATGCCGATTTTCGGACTATAATTTTACCTTAAGTTCCGACCCAAAATAACGTTTTCAACTTTAAATGTACTATTGATCTAGAGGCCAAACTATGATTAAAACGACCTTGCTTTTGAAAATGCGTTGAGTTTTGACGGAGTTATGGCATTTTGAGTGTTCGACCTATGCCCATATGCCCATATGCCGATTTTCGGACTATAATTTTACCTTAAGTTCCGATCAAAAACCACGTTTTCAACTTTAAATGTACGATTGATCTAGAGGTCAAACCATGATTAAAACGACCTTGCTTTTGAAAATGCGTTGTGTTTTGACGAAGTTATGGCATTTTGAAGGTTCGACCTATGCCCATATGCCCACATGCCGATTTTCGGACTATAATTTTACCTTAAGTTCCGACCCAAAATAACGTTTTCAACTTTAAATGTAATATTGATCTAGAGGCCAAACTATGATTAAAACGACCTTACTTTTGAAAATGCGTTGAGTTTTGACGAAGTTATGGCATTTTGAGGGTTCGACCTATGCCCATATGCCCATATGCCGATTTTCGGACTATAATTTTACCTTAAGTTCCGATCCAAAATCACGTTTTCAACATTAAATGTACGATTGATCTAGAGGTCAAACTATGATTAAAACGACCTTGCTTTTGAAAATGCGTTGATTTTTGACGAAGTTATGGCATTTTGAAGGTTCGACCCATATGCCATAAATAGTATTTTCCTGTCGGTTACGTGCAACGTTCTTTCTTGTTAGAAGTACATTTATGCGTATGCCTTGCTCTATCTCTCTCTATCCCCCGCTTAGATTGAAAACCATATCGTTGGGTCAGGGTCAAGGACCGCGTGCTGAAAAAATGATCACGGAGGCGGCACGTCACGGTCAGTGGGTCGTCCTGCAGAATTGCCACGTCGCCTTCAGCTGGATGGGTGATTTGGAGCGCATATGCAATGACACCACATTGACGGATGGTGCACATGCTGATTATCGCTTGTGGTGCACCTCGTATCCGAGTGCCGTATTTCCCGTATCCGTGCTGCAGAACTCCGTGAAGATGACGAACGAGCCGCCGAAGGGACTCCGAGCGAATATGCATCGGTCGTTCACCTCGGATCCGTTGACACGCAACAAGTTCTTCACAAATGCCTTCCTCTTCTCGGACCAGGCCAACAAGTGCTGGCTGAGGGGCGTCTTTGCCCTGGTCTTTTTCCATGCTGTCGTTCAGGAGCGTCGCGAATTTGGACCACTCGGCTGGAATATACCCTATGAGTTCAATGAGTCCGATCTCAAGTGAGTAATTGATGGAGATTCCCTAGCATTGTTCTATTTACAAATCTGTGCCTGCAGAATCTCACTGCTGCAGCTGAAATTGTTTATTGCTCAGAGTCACAGCATTCCGTTCCGGGGACATGTTTATCTAACGGGAGAGTGCAATTACGGCGGACGCGTCACCGATGACAAGGATCGTCGCCTGATACTCTCCCTCCTCAACATGATCTACAATAGCAACACCATCGAGGAAGACGGGTGCGTTTTGTTGAATATATTTTCTTGATTTGTATCTTAAGCCACGCTCCCCTTTTTAGATATGCCTTGTCGCAGTCTGGTGACTACCGTGTGCCCATCAGTCCCACAAAGTTGAACTCCATTGAGTACATTTCCACTTTCCCGCTCAGTCCACAACCCGAGGTGTATGGCCTCCATGAGAATGCAGACATCAATCGCAATGTGAAGGAGACCAATGCGGTAAAAACTAATCAACTAATTATGTCCATATTTGCTGTGGGGACTATCTTAATTTTGTCACGTATTGAAAAACCATGGGGATTTTTAGGAACGGTTTTCAATATTTCAAAATTTAAATGCAGTATTTTTATATAAGTTATTTTATGATACTGAAAAGTTTAGACCGGGCCGTTATATTTTTAAAGTACATCTAACCTTATTTCTTGTGCCAACAGCTGATTAGCGGAGTGCTGCTGACTCAGACGGACTTGATGGCCTCGGTGAAGGCGAGTTCGGCCGGCGGCGCCAAGGAGGATCCGGCCATATCCATATGCAAGGAACTGTTAAAGCGCCTGCCCGACGAGTTCGACGTCGCCGAGGTATCCAAGACGTATCCGGTGATCTATACGAACTCCATGAATACGGTGTTGCGCCAGGAACTGATACGCTTTAATCGACTGCTGTCCTATATACGCAAAAGTCTGGTGAACGTGGGAAAGGCTGTGGTGGGCCAGATTGCGATGATACCGGAGCTAGAGCGCACTCACGCCTCGATGATTATTGGCAAACTGCCGGCGGATTGGCTCAAGAAGAGCTATCCATCGTTGAAGCCCCTGGGCAGCTACGTGAACGACTTGCTAGCTCGGTAAGCTCAAAGCCGCAATTTTGTATTTTCCGACTAGTCCGATTGGCAGCCATTGTGTTTGCAGTGTATTCCCCCTCTCCCCCTGGCGCATCCTCCTCCTGACTGCAATTGTGTAAATATAATAAATGTGTATTGCACATGTGACACACACTGCTTCCCCTCCACCCTTCTCTCTTCCTTCCCGTGCCTCATTCACTTGTTGTTATTCAATGTTGCCCCATTCATGACGAAAATCTTATTTGCCATTGACATCAAAGGATGCTGCGGCTGCTATTTGTATGCTCCTGCCATCCCCCGCCCCCTCACCAAGTTCTTTTGTGATCAAATATTTAATATTTATTAACAAAATTGAAAAATAAGATAACTCATCGTTGCCACATCGTTGCCACATCGTTCGGCACACCAGCTTGGCCTTCTTTCAGGACTGGATCGAGAACGGGGAACCGAATGTTTATTGGATCTCTGGCTTCTATTTCACCCAGTCATTTGTCACGGGCGTTCTGCAAAACTATTCGCGGAAGAATCGCTTTCAAATCGACATGATCTTCATTGAGTTTGCGGTCACCAAATTCGAATCACAAGTCGCTCAAGGCTCCGAATTAGGCGCCTACATCAGGGTAAGTTTTGGCAGCTCCGTGTGTGGCAGACTAATACAAATAATATTGACAATACTGATTAATTCAAAATGTATATTTACGACTGCCATGCAACCTGTTTGTAGGAACAAAAAGAGATAAATGATGAGACCAAGTTCATACAAGTAAGAAAGATAATGTGTTTTACGGCAATTCAGTAGAGATTTCCGTTTATAATTTAATTCCATTCAAACTAACTGCGAACCAATATAGAAAATCACACCAAAATTAAAATCGTCTCATAAATAAGAAGAACGTTTCGTTTTTTAAATGAATTTCTAGATATACAATTAAAATTTCTAAATATAAGAAAGGCTTTTTAATTTTTTAGAAATGTTTTCAATGATTAGGAAATACATTTAAAAAAAAAATAAAACAATAACCATTATTTTAAGAAAAAAAAAAAAATACTTTACACATTTTAGAAAGAATTAATTCAAAACACTCCTTTTTTTTTTAGAAATATATAAATAATCAAAATAAATTTTTACAATTTCAGTGCAATTCTTTGTTAGAATGTATATTAATATTTTCTTGAATTAATAATTCCTTATTATAGCTTTTCATAAGTTGTTTATGCATTGATCAAACTGCACACATTAGTCCCTACATTATAATTAGCCACATTTAACATCTTTTTACATATTTTTACTTTAAACTGCACCCATCTGTCCCTGTGTCATCATTAGCCAAGTATTTAACACTTGCTTTGGGTTTCTCGCAGGGCATTTTCATTGAGGGAGCGCGCTGGAATCGGAAGACAAAAGAAGTTGACGAGTCTTACTCCAAAATTTTGTTCGACACTCTGCCTGTAATCTTTCTGCGTCCGGTGTTGAGATTGCCGGATGAGCAGAAGCGCGGCAGCGGCGGTGCCGAGGCAGCCGCAATTTACGATTGTCCCGTTTACAAGACGAGCGAACGCCGGGGCATCCTCTCCACCACGGGGCACTCGACGAATTTTGTGATGTATCTGCAGCTGAGGTGCTCCCAGACACCGATGCATTGGATTAATCGAGGCACTGCCTGCCTCTGTCAGCTGGATGATTGAATATTGACCCGTTGGCATCCGCCACGCCGGATGAGCCACAACCCGCAGCGAGACTTTTATGGCGAATATGGGGATGGGGAACTGAAATTGGGGACTGCTCGACTATATGGAATCATCATACTCACATTATACATATATCATGCAGATATATGTGAATACTTTCGATTCTTGTATTATTTTTTGCTGTGTGCCCGAATGGTGAAATGGCCAAAAGCGAATTGCAATTCTATGTATTTATTTTGTTCGCCCATTTCAGAGAATGCGGCAACGGGAAATGGGTCGAGTGGCATTTTGATGATGATGTTGATTGCCAGATATATAAATTAAATATGCAGAATACCGACTGTATGAATGTATATACACATATATATATTTTTTATGTGCGCCATTTACAAATGAATAAATGACAAAATGAAACTGGAGCATGTTTTCATCACAGCAAACTGGTTGTAAATTTAACGATATAAATAAATACATATATATATTTTTAGATATATGATATAATATGCAATGCATAGTATAACATCAATTTAGAATAGACAGTTTTTAGTCAAGGTCTTCCCATTTTAAAGACCCCTTAAACGAGATCTGAGAACGAGATAGATTTGATCTGTGCCTCAAAACAAAAAAAAAAAAACATTCTAAACTACTGTGTTCTCCACACATTCGCCACTCGACATTCTAAGAGACAACAGACGCCTACATAAAAATGTGATGATGATGCTGATCCGATGTAGCCAGGCTATCTCAACATTTGAAAAGATTTATTGTGTGCTTTGTGCATAAATTGGAGCAGCGCAAGCCTTAAATTTAAATTAAAAAGCATCCATTTTATAAGCCGACTTAAATTGAAGTATGCAAAACAAAAAACCAAAAAATGAAACTATTATATCATCTGGCTATTAATAGTCAGCCTAATGTGGCATAACCGAAAATAGCAACACTCAACACCTCGTGTCCATCGCAGCACACACTTTCAACACACACAACAACTTGGCCTTAAGCGTTGATTGAGAGTCGCCAAAAATTGAACAACAATCAAAAAAATTAATAAATAAAAAAATACGCAGCTGTCCATCAGTCGATAAAATGAAGAAGCCTCCATCCACCGATGATAACAACAATAGCAACATTAACAACAGCAACAACAACAACAACGAGAACAACAACGACAACTTCCGCTTGCAATTACCAGGCGTGGAGGCAGCATTGAAATCCATCGATCGATCTTTGGTTGGGTGGTTGTATCGTCTGAGTTGACCCCAGTCGGCCAGCAGCATCCATTCATATGCAATAAAGCATCATTCAGTTTATAATGAATGTGATACAAATAATCGAGACGACTATCAAAGCACACACGAAGAATGCAAAGAGCCCTCGACCATTGTTGATTCTGACAAACAATCCAAAAATCGTGGCCGCCACTTTTAAAATGATGATGTTTTTTATAGACGACAACCCATTCAAAATGCGTAGAAAGGGTATTCTAGAGTTGTGCAAAAGTATGTAACAGGCAGCCCAGGAAGCATCTACCAACCCCTAAGGAATATATATTCTTGACAGATAGTGGATTTAGCCATATCCGTAAATATGACGATCTCAGAGACTATCAACTCTAGAGACTTAAAATTTGTAATAAAAGTTTTCGTTTACCTTAGGCAGATCAGATTATCTAATTTCATTGATAACTGAAACCGTTTCGGGTATATCGATATAAATCAAGTGCCAACAGCAATTCTAACGGCCTTCAAATTGATGTATAGTATTGGCAATGAAGATATTTATTGAGAAATTATCAATCATTAAACATTTTGTAGAAGACACGAAACATATTTTCATATATGCAGCTAACATAATTTAATATCAATCATATAAATAACAGTTGGCTGGGTATCTGCCAGTCGAGCACTCTCGACTCGAGCATTCTTACATATTGTCAGTTTTGCTTTTTGTAAAAGTCTTTGAGCAAATGTGGCGTGCCTTCGAGCAGCTATTGTTGACTTTCGTTTTGTCTTAGATCTAAATTTATACTTTGTATTTTTAGTTGTATGCTTTTTAGACTAGTTAAGTATGAGCTGAGCCGAGAGTACAACTTGAGATACACTTTTGACAACAGCATTTCGTACAAGATCAGAGCAGACAAGACAAACCACTAAGCGCGGCTAATGACGTCCATCAATGAAGATTGAAGATGTGGCGATCGAGCGACTAGCGACTAGCGACGAGTCATCATTCTACTCAACTCAACTGTGATGCGGTAGTTGCCGCATGGAACTCTCTCATCAGAGCAACCGGTTTCATCATGGATCGGCTCGTCTCTAAAGTGAATGGCTTTACTGATTGCCGCTGCTGTTGCTGTCCGCGAGAACTTTTTCGCAAACTCTTCGTGTATAAATAGTGTCGTAGGGTCTGGTTTGAAATCAGAATCAAATTTGGATTAATCTCAAATAGACACGCATCGTCTAGGAGCACATCTTTGAAAATGGTTAGTTGGCCACCCTCGCTTGGAGTTTAACACAAACACACACAGGACTAAATCTTTTATCCACTGTGTTCTTCTTACAGAAATTCTTGGTTATTGCCTTCGCTGTGATCGCAGCTGCTGCGGCCACATCCATCTCCACGGAGTATCTGCCACCTGTGGACAATAACATCGAGCTTGCCGAATCTGTGGAGGCACCCGTTGAACAGGGTGTGCTCAGCGATGATGGCTATCGCTACAAGACCGTGCGTCGCCTCCGTCTGCGCCATCGTCGTGATGTCAACGAGCTGTCCAACGAATACCTGCCCCCAGTTGGTGAGGCTACCCAAGAGGTCGCCATTGAGGCACCTGCAGAGGAGAGCGCAGTCCTTGCTGATGATGGTTACCGTTACAAGACCGTCCGCCGTGTGATCCGTCGTCGTCGCCGTGACGTCAACGAACTGTCTTCCGAGTACCTGCCCCCTGTCGGTGAGGCCACCCAGGAAATCGCTGTCGAGACTCCCCTGGCCGATGATGGTTATCGTTACAAGACTGTCCGTCGTGTCATCCGTCGTCGTCGTGATGTCAGCGAGCTGTCGCCCGAATACCTGCCCCCTGTTGCTGAGGTCAGCCAGGATATCGCTGTTGAGGCTCCCGTCCAGGAAAGCGCTGCTCTCGCCGATGATGGTTACCGTTACAAGACAGTCCGTCGTGTGATCCGTCGTCGTCGTGATGTGAACGAGTTGGCCAACGAATACCTGCCCCCAGTTGCTGAGGCTACCCAAGAAATCGCTATTGAGGCTCCAGCCCAGGAGAGCGCAGTCCTTGCTGATGATGGCTACCGTTACAAGACCGTTCGTCGTGTGATCCGTCGTCGTCGTGATGTCAACGAGCTGTCCAACGAATACCTGCCCCCAGTTGGTGAGGCTACCCAAGAAGTCGCCATTGAGGCTCCAGCCCAGGAGAGCGCAGTCCTTGCTGATGATGGTTACCGTTACAAGACTGTCCGTCGTGTGATCCGTCGCCGTCGTCGTGATGTCAACGAGTTGTCCAACGAATATCTACCCCCAGTTGCTGAGGCTACCCAGGAAATCGCCATTGAGGCACCTGCCCAGGAGAGCGCCGCCCTTGCCGATGATGGCTACCGTTACAAGACAGTGCGTCGTGTGATCCGTCGTCGTCGTCGTGATGTCAACGAGTTGTCCAACGAATACCTGCCCCCAGTTGCTGAGGTCAGCCAGGATATCGCTGTTGAGGCTCCCGTCCAGGAAAGCGCTGCTCTCGCCGATGATGGCTACCGTTACAAGACGGTGCGTCGTGTGATCCGTCGTCGTCGTCGTGATGTGAACGAGCTCTCGTCCGAGTACCTGCCCCCAGTTGAGCAGGCCGTGATCGATGTGCCCGCCGAGCAGACAGTCGTTGCCGATGATGGTTACCGTTACAAGACTGTGCGTCGCCTGAAGTACCGTCGCCATTAAAAAGTTCCAACCAGCCCGAGGATCTGAGCCGATCTGAAGGAACACACCCATAAGCGTATTAGTCAATGAGAACGAGTTATGATTAGTTCGAGTACAAAAAAAGAAAAAGAAAACAAAACACAAAAAACAAACTGACACAATAAAACATGTAAAAGAAAAAACAAAACCAATTCCGTCTTTTATCTTTAGCTTTGCGCAAACTCACAGCTCACTTTCTTATCTAATCTACAACATGATGCGATAAGATACTCGCAACTGCCGCTCGGCAAAAATCGAGCAAAGTTTTTCAGTTTCAATTTGCAGTCAGCGACGTAAACGCTACAAATAAAGCAACTATACGAAAATCCAACGAAAAAAGAATGAAGTTGTCCAAAAAGTGCTCCACCTATTTGCTGATATGTCTGGGTAAAGTTTCTGTTTAGTTTAAAGCAGTTGAAGATGTTGTGTGGCAAGCAGCATGCATTCAATATGCATGTTGCAGGCTCACCAAAAAGTGACTAGAAATTGTGTAAAAATGTTGAATGACTAAACTCTAATAAAAGCTAAAAGAAAAGCCGTATGAGTAACAAAACTGAGTGTGTGTGTGTGTGGGTGTGTGATAAACGGTGGAAACTCTACAAAAATGTGCCTTATCAGTTCCCTTGCTGATTAGCCTGGTTTACTCATCATTGCTAGTAATGAGTAATAGGTCAACATTTGATGTTAACATTATATTTTATTTATTTATTATTACCAATGACAAATATTAAAGTCAAACATTTTATTTTTTAGCCAGCTTATTTCAATTAATAGATTTGGTGCATTTTTTTTATTTTCATAATATTTCAATTTCAACGTTAGTTAAATATTTGATTTGCGCCGTGTTTCACAAATGCCGGATGTGGCCTAAGCTCAATAATTATTTCACCGTATGAATTATTGAAATATGGAAAATACAATTAGCTTTCGGTTAGTGGTTGCCCAATGTTGTTGTTGTTGTTGTTGTTGTGGTCTCTCTCTGTGTGGGATTCCTTGCGATGTATTTGTTGAAGCGAAAATAATGCAATTGATACGCACAACAAATAAAATAAAAAGATGAAAAAAAAAAAATTTTTAATGCCGAATGACAACTAAATTAGCCACAACAAAAAAAATTAAAAATCGGCCAAGACAAAAGCGTAATAATAATCGAAACTGACATCCGCAATGAAACAATAGCAACAGTTTATAAGCCAAAACATTGGGCCACTCAATCTATAACATCGGACCCCTCCCCCCTCTTAGGCTATGGCTTAAGTGTTTACCTGATTTATCATCGATAGCAGCGCGCGAGAAATCTGTTTTTATTTTATTTAATTTTTTTTTTTTGTTGCTCTTTTATTGTCTTTTGTTGTTGAGCTTTGGCTTTGTAGTTCTTAATAATTAATTATTAATATTTAAGCAACTCTTTGCTTCTCATCATCTCTGTTTGATTAATGATTAACGTCGCTTTTGCTTTTGGCCTCAGTTCCGTTCTGGCAACGTTTCGCTCCGTTTGTTTAATGGGCCACACACAGTGCGATCTTCAAATATTTTACCTGTTTTTTATTCTGTTTAGTTTTTTCTCAAAAGGTGCTAAACAAATAATTGGCTTCTATTTCTGTTTCTTACAGTTCTTCTGGCATGCTGCTTGCAGGAAACAGAGGCAACGCGTCGCGTGAATCGCGGCAGACGCACCCTGACTCGTAGATACTTTAGTAAGTTAAAATATTAATTTAAATTGAATTGAAAATAAAAATATTAAATGAAATTAAATTATAGCTGGACTTGCCATACCCGGCTGGGCGGTGGTTGCTTGTGTGGCTGTTGCTGAGCTGCTGCTGGGCGCTGCTCTCTACTTCATCTTGTACAAGGTCATTCTGGACAAGGAACCGGATCAGGCGAGCACTTATACGCCAGCAGCAACCCATGATCCCACACCCACGAGCAATGTGCAGCCCGCTGTACATCCCGCCGTACAACCTGTCGTACACCCCGATGACGCCTCCGATGTACACTCCACCGTACACCCAGCCGTACAGCCCGCCGTACAATACCCCGGCGTACAGCCCGCCGTACAATACCCCGGCGTACAGCCCACCGTACAGCCCGTGCCAGCTTCACATGCCACATCCGTTGTCTAAAAAGGCGGAAGTGAGCCAGCAGCCGAGTTTTGAGTTGTCATTGAGTTGGCCATAACCATTAACTTAATTTAAATGCCACGTCCACCGAGCAAATACTTAAAAACAAAAAAGCCCCTTTGGCCTCTTGACGTTATCTTCTTATCAATAAATCGAATACAACTTTTATTTTGTTACAAATAAAATGTAAATTTTTTCGTGCATCTCGAAAAGCTGAGGCTTGGTTTTTGATATTTTTTTCTAGAGATTGTTGTTGTTATAGTTGTTGCTGTTCAACAGCGTCCATTTTTTATGATCCAGTCTGTATTCTAACCGTTTTAGATATAGATGTATATGCATAAATCTCTACACATGTATCGCCGCCGCCGCCAAGCAGTCAGTTTGAAAGTTGCCTAACTATTAATCGAGTCGCGTTGTGCTCTTCTTTTTTTGTTTTTTTTTTTTGTTTTTTGATTTGTTTTGTTTTTATTATTCTTGTCAACTGAAACTGGTCTTAACTCAACTTCACCGCCATCAAGTCTGGAGTGCCGCTCAGTGTGTGTGGCATAAGTTAGGGCAGCTGCGAGAATTGCACTAAACTTTATCCAATTCATAGCAGACTTTGGAGCGACATTGTAAATAATAGCTAGCTAGCTTGTCAGTGCTGACGCTTTAGCGGGATTATGGCCAACAGTTTTGGACTCTTAGTTTGCATATGTGCTGGGATTTGATTAGCTATGTAGCTAATTTAAGAGCTGTTGTACTTAAGCTGAGGCTCGATTTGATCAACTTCAGACTTATTTGACAGCAATAACTAAATAAAAGTAAAGAAATAACTAAATAAAATATTTGGAAAAATAAATATATATATACACTTGGAATTACACATAAGTATCAAATCAGCGCCAGCACAAACCTTCCGGATATCAAATAAAAGTTAAGAGCATATATATAGTAATATAGTATATGTATAATCTCATCTATTTATTATACTCAATAGCTGTGCAATGCCAACTCCAAATCCTTTGAATTTGGCTTCTTTGGTTAGCCAAGGCTGCAACTGCAACTGGAACAGCAACAGCAGCAGCAGCAGTGGCACATCTTAACTGTTATGTTGATGCCACTTGGCTTGCAAAGCGCAAGTGGGCCGCTTTGCGCTGACAAATCGAAATTTGTTATAAACGCAATTGATAAATCCCACAGCGGAGGCGACACTTGAGCTACAGCCACAACTGGAGCCGAAGTTGGAGCTGGAGCAGAAGCTGCTGGGATATCCAGAAGAGGGGAGACCGCTGGTTGCAGTAGCAAGTAGCTGTAAAATGCCAACAATTGCTGCAGAGCACAGCTTTGCCGCAGCAACATGACAGCGAAGGGGGAGTTGGGAGGGGGAGTTGGGAGGGGTAGCTGGCGCTGCAGCCGCGTAGCCAAAGCGGATTTCAAAATGACGCAAAACAGACAAAAAGCAAATCGTTTAGGCGCAACCCACCCACTTGGATAAGGGGCAAGAGGGAGAGGCCTCGAAATATGTGTAACGGAGCCAAGTTACCAAAAATATACCCAAAAGAGGGCAAAGCCGGCAATACAAATGCCGGCCAAAGACAGCCAGACAGAGAGGCTGGCAGCCAGCAGACTGAAGGACACTTTGGTTGGCATAACAAAACCGCACAAAAGCTGGGATGCTCCTGCAGGAGAAACGATGACGATATTTTTGCTGTTGTTCTTGTTGTTGTTGTTGCTACTCTTCTTATTATGGCTGCTTTTCTTCTTTTCATCTTTTCGTTGTTGTAGTTGTTGCGGCGTATTTTTAAAGAAATAGCCAAAATGTGTGCTCAGAATGAGTATCTTGTAAATTTCGCTTAGGATTTGGGATTTTGATATAGAATAGCATAAGTTGCTCAGCTGTTAGTATTGATAGCAAATACTCTAAATAATGTCGAAGAAGATTCCTATCGAGAAGAGAATAGAGCGGAAACTTCCGTGACTTTTAAAGACTGTAAGCAATAATATTTCTATGAATCAAATATAATCATGAGTCTAGATTCATCTGCAGCAGTAAATGTGTACCTGGATAAGGTAATATACATGATAAGCATTATTGCAGATCGTTTAAGATAACTGAAAAGTTATCAATAACATTTCCGAAGCATTTTGCCAACGGTCTATGTTAAAACTTTACCCACGTCGTTGCTTCATTTAGTATCTTATCAGTTTTCAGTCTCAAGTTTCTACTTGGGTTAACTTTGCTTATACCATAAATATATTTTTCTAAAGAGTCGGACTATAATTTAAAGAAAACGAAATTAAATTAAATTCATTGCCCTTGCAAAAATAAGCTAAATAAATATTTATTTATATTAAATACAATGTGAAAGATTCTTACACAAATTTTAACTTTTTATAGAACTCGTGGATTAAAAATACAATTTATCCATTTAAAAAAACAGATTTCGAGCCAAAATGGTAGCTCAGCACACGTGCCTCGTCTTTGTGGCAGCTCTTGTGTGTTTCTGTTGAGCTGTGCTGTGTGCTGTTTGTTGTGTGTGTGTGTTGTGTGTGGTGTTAAAGTTTATCAGCATATCGTCAACATTTTGCTGCTCGTCTGTCCGTTGTCCCAGAGTCCAGAGTGAGAGCACTCGCTCATATTTATTTATGGCTCAGCTTAAGCTCAAAGCATGAATACATATATACATGAAGACATACATATATATTTCAGCTTGACCACAACTTGAATGGAGTTCAGGAGTGGAGACTTGCAGGATGCATGCAGCAAGCGGCAAGCAGCAAGTTGTAAGCAGCTGACAGTTTGGCAGCCATTTTACAATGTTATCAATACTTGGTTCTTTTTGTTTTTTCTCTTCTTCTTTTTCTTGTTTGTTGTGCTTTGTTTGACCCGGATTTAGCCATGTACACTTGTTGTAAACAACAACATTAACGAGGGTCTTGAACTGAGGCACGTGGGAAGTGGCAAGGGGAAGAGACACTCATAAGCATTCATTGGAAATCCTTTTCGATTTATTTGCGTATTCAAACGGAAACATTTAAAGTGATTGCGGATGCAAATTTTGCCAAGTATGCGGCATGGAGTAGGCGGCAGCTGTGTAGCAACCATACAAAGTGCCCCAGCCACTTCCCCATTACTTTTCCCTTTTTTTTTATCTGACGTTGTTGTTGTTGTTGTTGTCGGTTGCACAGATCTGAAAGCGTTTACCAGCGCGTGCCTGGCAACATTTGCGGCTTTTGCGCCAACTTCACACATTTTCTTATGTTGGTTTCCTCGGTTTTGCTTTTGCTCTCCTCTGCTTTGGTTTGCATTCATTTTTGTTGTTGTCGTTGTTGTTGTTGTTGTTGTTGCTGTTGTTGTGGTGCCATGAGAATTTCAATTTTAACACAGGTGCTTGTGTTTGCTGAAAAAATAAATATCAATCATACGCCCCAGCAGCGGCAGCAGCAGCAGCAACCTCCAACTTCGCATACTTTGTTGTTGGGTGTGGTTCACTTCTGAATTTTGTATGATAATTTGTTTGGCAATTAACAAAAATGCTGTTGACTTTCATCACAGTCATAAATGTAAGCAAATTTGTAGATAACCAACTGATTAGATAGTAATATAGTTAAACATCTAACATCTTCTATTAACAAGAGAGCCTAAAAACATGAATTTAAACAAGTTGAGAAAAAGAGAGAAAAGTACAGATAAAATATTTTAGCAACACTTTGTTAAGTCAACTACTAAAAAGGCTCTATAGTTGAGAGATCTCGACTGAAAGATACCCTAAAAAATTGTAGATGGTAATTTCCGATCTTAATAAAATTTCTACAGTTTATCCACAAAATGTCCAGCTGTAATATATATCAATAACACGGTTATATCTTGACAATTGCATTTTTTATTGAAGTCGAGTATCGATTTATATCGATATTCGCTGAACAGTTGCAGTATTATATAAACTATTGATGCTATTGATGCTGATCAAGAATATTGATGCTGATCAAGAATTTATATACTTTATGTTGTGGTAGATGCTTTCTCCTGCTGGCTACAAACTCTCGCATAATTTCATGACACATTTTTAACGGGTTCAGGGGCGAAATATAATCTCATCTCAGAAAAGATAACGTGAGGCAAATCTACAAATAATAGCTGTAAAAAGATAAGATGATAAGTGATATTTGGAAAAAGAGTGTGCGAGAGAGAGAGGTAGGGAGAGAAAGAAAGAGTAATCGCAATTTAAGTTGGTCATTTAAACCCAACCAAATTAAACAGAGAATGCTTGGACATGGGCTAGATGCATGTTTCCGCCTCAGATTTGTATTTAAGACTAGATATCAAAGATTATCTAGCTTTGCTGACTTGCCATATATTTTATGTTATTTTCATGCATTTCGATATACTCAAAACTGAAGCTCAGACAAATTGAACTGGTCGGCTTTTTGCAAAGATGTGAGAGTCGTTAGTTGTTGTGCCCATTAATTTCGCACTAAACTACTAAAAACTGTTAATGACTCTCAATTGTTTGCTGAATCCACAAAATCCACAAGCAAGGGGGTTACGGGTTGTGCGGGTTGCCTCATGATCCTCTTCTGATCAGCTGCTCCACTTGTAGCTGTGGAAGCACTTTAGGGGCAATTGTTGTTGACAGCGTGCTAATTAATTTGTGGCGAGTAGCCAAAGACAACAATTGCGATTACTTGTATCGTATATAAATATACATATATTTATATATACATATACATATACATATCTGTAGCTTTAGCTATAGCTATATAGATAAGCAAGTACTTCAGTGTGT
This sequence comes from Drosophila mimica, assembly GCA_037043585.1. Classification (NCBI taxonomy): domain Eukaryota; kingdom Metazoa; phylum Arthropoda; class Insecta; order Diptera; family Drosophilidae; genus Drosophila; species Drosophila mimica. The sequence goes on from JBAMBE010000579.1 coordinate 9,028,312, forward strand.
CGCTTAACTGGTTAAAGAAACTATTTCTCTTCGACGACATCCATCAAAATATAATGATGTACTTTAATTAGTTTCAGCTTGCACATCACATCAAATAGTAACAGTTGCAAGTAATCAATAGCTTCAGTACACTCAGCAAAAAAATCGACCTCGAATTTAAAAAATCTCGCCAGCTATATAGAAATTTCTATGGAAAAATTGTAGAATTACAGAAAATAAATTCTGGTTTAAGAAATAATTTCTAAATATGCGAAGAAAAATTCTGAAAATATGAAAAACCCATTTTTTTAGCAAGCAGAGCTGAAAATTCTGTTAACTTTGTTTCCGTCAGTGTAGAACGTGGCAACGATTTTCCAATTGAAATTAGAATGCAACTAAAACAAAACAATTTGAATAAAATAGGGAGATAGAGGTAGCCAAGCAAGCCGCATGCCGCATGCCGCAGACGAGCAGCAGAATGTAAAATGGAAAAATGTGTGCTGTTAGGGGGAAATTCAGTGCTCAATAATTCAGCAGGCAAATTAAATCAAATAGTTGCACACACACATATCATGCGAATAAAAAATCGTCGTTGTCTTTGTTGTTGTTGTTGTTGTTGTTGCTGTTGTTGTTGTTGTTGCTGTTGTTGTTGTTGTTGATATACAACATATCGCACATTCGCCCCGTTGCCGTAGAGCTTTTCTACTTACGTTGCTCGCAGTCAGCGTTGGGCATCAGTTCGAGCATTGCGTTCAGCGGCAACAGATCGTTATTGTTGAACGTGCCACCAAACTCCCTTTCGCGTGTGTGTGTGTGGTTGTGTGTGTGAAACTTAAAAGTGTACAAATATTTGCGCACATCAAAGGAGGAAAAGAGTGAAAGAGCTAAAAAGTGTGAGAGAGAGAGACGAACTGTCTGCGGCACCTTTTGGTTCTAATTCCACGCGTGCTGCACGGACTACGACAAGGATTTGGCTGCAACAACTCCGACTTGGACTCCCGGAGAACTCCTTTTTCTGTTCATTCGCTTCGTCAGCTGCTTCGCAATGCATTCGCCGACGGGCAAAGTGTCGGGCTACGTTTGCCTGATGATTGTGCAAATCATTTTCCTGGCACTTTTCTGGCTTTTCGTGCGTTATGAAAAGTCTGCGCTTCCCGCGCCCCTCGACGATGCCACAGCTCAAGGCGAGGGATCAGCAAACGAACACGTTTCAAAATATCCGCGTGAGTAGCTATAATTTCCTATTGCTCCTCCTGCACTTGCTCCGCCTCCCTTTCCCTTAACCCATTCCATCCCCACGCAGTGATTTTCTGCAACTTTTGTCATTGTTGATTCCAAAATCAGTTGCTGCGCTTTAAATTTGCCACATAATGTGACCAAGGCTGTTGCTAAATCAAGTGAAAGGACTGCTAGTCGAGAGTGGACGACTGGCAGATACCCTATATGTGTGGGTGGGTGGCAGAAAATGAACTTGTTTATGAGCAGAAATAGGCTTTCAAATTTTAGTTGCCTATTATAAAAATACTTCAAAAATACTTAAACAAATTTAAATAAAAGGCAATAAAGCACAATAGGTATTTTTTTATATTTTTTTTTGCGTAAATAAATTTAAAGTTTTGCTAGTCTCAAGAGAATGACTAAAATATACCCTGCATGTGTGTTTGGCAAAAAATTAAATGTTTTTATTAAAAAACGCAATCAAATATTCGAACAAAATTCGATTAACAATAAGTCAATTAGGCAGCGAAAAATGTTTACTCACTTTTTAATCAATGTAAACAGCAATTATAAAAATACATAACAATAATCAACAAATTGTGCTAAGAGTGCATCGCATTTAAGCTATTAAATTGAAAACTATAAGTAATTAAATGGTTTATTTTTTACCACCCTCAAAATACCCCCTTGACGCAGTTATCACGAGTGCTGAATATAAATAGACGTGCTTATTTTAGTCAGGGGGTGGATTATTTGATATAATAAACATATCTAGTTGACAAGCAGCCTGACTGAAGGGGGAAAGCCCAAACGGACAAACTGACTGACAGTCGGTCAGCGGGCAACTTGTCCTCGAGATTGTCACTATATCGGTGACTGGGGAACGAACTTTGATATCGGTTAGGTAACTGTTGTTCAAGAGGAGAGAGGAGAGCGGAGAGGGGAATCAGTGAATATCATCGGCACTTGGCTTGGTGGCATTGCGTGACATCTACAGCTGATAAGCATTTATGATCCATTTCAATCGACTGACTCATTCGATCTTCCAAGCCGATAAGTGCGTGACTGGATGGGAAATCAAATAATGCGAAGAAAGATAAGAAGAGGGAGGGAGGTGCAGAACAATAGATATGCAGAGATAGAAAGATGTACAAAGGGAGATTTACGCTTTCTAAATATTGGCTTCAAAATATGAATTATCTATTTCTTAATGGAACATAAACCAAAACGCAGCTTACAACAAGTCAAAGTGGTTCAGTCAAGAGAGCGCGACTAGCAGATACCCTAATTAATAGATGTTAGGTGTGCAATATGAAAATACGATCTGATAAACAAAATCTGTATTTCTTAGCGGAACCTAATGAAATCTTTTTAGTTGATCCGTAACATGTAGAAGTATTATAAAAATTAAAATAAATATACATATACATTTCTAGGTTTTATCTTTACAATTGTTGGTTTTATTGCTATCCATAATCGATTTGTATCGATTTATGCCAAGCATTTTCAGTTATCGATAACCAACAATAAATTTAAACGTAAACGTTAATTTCAAATTTTTTAAATTTATATATATTCTCTGTATTTATATTCTCAAATTAATACAGAAAGGCAATTAAACATTGATGTTGATCAGGCAGATACATCCCGTATGGGATGGTAGATGCCTTTTTCTGTCTGCTACATACCCTTCCTGAAATTCATTACACCCATTACACCCTATAAATGAGATTAATAAAGAAGCTGCCGTTAATCCCAAATATTAAAAAAGCTTTTGGGTCTGCTGCTGCCATTACTCCATCCAATCCACAAAACTAAATCAAAAGACTTCAGTTCTTTATGACCTCTCCCAATCCCCCTGAATCCTGCCCCTGTTTTGTGTGCCAAGTGTTGGCGGCTCATAAATAAATGAAGTTATTTTCGCATAGTTTGGCAAGTCCCGCGGCAGCAATTGCATTAATTACTTTTTGCCAGAGGCGACAAGCCCAAAAGCGAAAACCGAACCAGAAACCGAACCCGCAGCGGAACAAAATGGGAATGGGAATGAAAATGGAAATGGCACGAATCGAGGCCGCACACACACACACACACCAATGAATAATTAAAGTCATTAATTTCAATTTATGCAAATGCGTCTGTAAGCAACTTGTTGCAATTCATAATAAATAAATTAAGCCGTATTTCACACTAACTGCACCCGCACACACACACAGCAGACACACACACACACAATCACCCACACACACATGTGGCACGAGCCCGGTTACGGCTCCGTATCCGGGTCTGTTTCGCTCTATCGATATTGGTGACATCAATCTGAATGCAATTGACTTTTGGCAGCAGACAATTGGGCAACTAATTGAAACGACTTGACTCAATTAATAAGCGTGCCAATATGCCTTCCACGACACACACACACACACACAAGTGTACCCATTACACCCCTTACTCAAGGTGAAGCTTAACCCACTTTCCTCCCACTCCTCACCTTTGCAGAGTTCCAGGACATTCAGGTTATGATATTCGTTGGCTTTGGCTTCCTGATGACCTTCCTGCGCAAATATGGTTACAGCGCCACAGGTTACACTCTGTTCATGTCCGCTTTAGTGGTACAGTGGTCCATCCTCATGAAGGGATTCCTGCACATGGAAGCTGGCAAGATCAGGTGAGGCATCTACAGCAATAGCAACAACAACAACAAACACATATGTTCCCTGTCAATTTCAGTAATTGCGCAATTAATTAATTGCATTTTTGTACACTCGGAAAAAAGGGCGCCAAGTAAATCCCCCTAAAAAATTAATAAAGCTTTTTTTTAAATAACTCATGTGAAATCTTAAAATACAAAGGCTTATTAATAATATAATTAACAAAAAAGCTAAGATAGATGCTTGCTAAAGTTAGACCAAGTGTTGTTAGGAGTATTCTCAAAAAAAGAAACACCTACTGTGCTACACTAACATTAAAAAAACTGTAAATTAAACAATTTTCCTATATTTAAAAAAAAAATGAATTCTCAAATAAAGAAGAGCCCTGTATTTTAGAAAGGCAGACTCTTGTGCGATTTACTACATTTCAGGTATAGTTTTTTTCCTGATTTTTTGAGTGTATATGCACACACACCTACGCACTCACATACTCAGTCAGACACCTGAGCTCATTGCCCAAGCATCCTTGTGTCCTTGTTTAGCAGTCCAATCCAAATAGGTTAAAGAAATTAAGAAAAATATCCACAAGTTGTAATGAATTCGTTCAATTACTTTAACTTCCATGCAAGGATAAGTGTGGAAGGGGATGAGGGGCAGCAGAGTAAGAGGATATAGAGTATACTCGACTCAACTACTTAAACTAAGTGGGCGCAGCACAAAAAACAAACAAACTACTCAAGCTTTAAAGAGTGTTTCTTTCTATGTTGTATTTGCTGCTTTCTAATCGGATTTTGCTCACACTTATTCAATTCTGTGCTTCTCGCTTCTATTTGCAGCCTGTCGCTGGAGAGCATCATTGATGCGGACATTGCAGCGGCTGTGCCACTTATCAGCATGGGAGCCCTTCTGGGCAGGACTACCCCTATTCAATTGCTTTGCATGTCCATCTTTGAGATCGCCCTATTCGCAGCCAATGAATATTTGGCTTTGAATATTTTAAGCGTAAGTTAAGCCGTTAACTAAATACTCTAATAATACAAAGTCATTTGTGTAGCATGTACTTAAAACATGTTATAAATAGAAATGATTTATATAAGTGAAGTAATGTTTGACGCTTGTTCCGAGTGCATTTAAATTATGTTAGATTAAGTGAGCTGATATTAATAACAACTCAAAGTTTTATTACGTAATGTTGAAAGATAAAGAAGTAAGAACAGCTATCTTAGCCAGGCTGAAGTTTACAAACTCTTGCAGAAGGTAGTTAAGCTGCCAAAATTTACAGTTGAGTGCGCAATTTGATATGTTATTATGTTTTCGTAAGTTTTAAACAATTTTTAACTTAGATTATAAAAAAAAAAATGCTGAACTCGATAAAACTAGTTTGCATAGAAACACACAGGCCGAGGCTATATCGACTCTGCAAGTAGTGCTGATCAAAAATATATATTCAAACATGAAAACATAGTTCTAATACCCTTTACAAAGCTATACAAATTGGCTAAAAGCAGAGAGAATGAAGGGAAGAATGATATATATATTTATACCTTTATAAAGACATATTCCATGAATAGATGATATGATGACCTATATGATGTGCTAGAATTCCCTTAACTTCCACTTAAGTACAGATAATAATAATAATATATATATATATATATATATATAAGAGATTTATCAATATGTGTTAGATGAGTATACGTCACTTCACTAATCCAAAACACAATTTCCTTTCTCAAATTCAAACAGATCTGTGATTGTGGCGGTTCCATCACGGTGCACGCATTTGGCGCCTACTTTGGCCTGGCTGTGGCTCTAATGCTGCGTCCGGCGAGTGACCAGAACGAGGCTGGTAAGCATGAGGGTGCCAACTACACCTCGGATATATTCGCAATGATCGGCACCACCTTCCTGTGGGTCTACTGGCCCAGCTTCAACTCGGTGCTGGCCGATGGCTCCGGCGGCGAACGGGCAATTTTGAACACGTTTCTATCATTAGCGGCGGCAACAGGTGAGTCACGTCAAAGCCGAGGCAATTAGTTTGGGCTTGGAGTGCAGCCCTTAAATGCCAGGGCTGCGGAACAGCGTTAATTGTAATGTGGACGCATCTATTAAATAAGGATTGAATTGGAGCAACTGCTGCTGGTTGCTGCTGGTCTTTGAGTTCCTTATGCATGCAACTCACAAACTAATTAAATGTCAAATAGTTTCGTTAACACATTTGAAAATTTATTTTAAGCACGTAGCTCACATAAAAACCGAACCGAACCGGAGCAGGAACAGGAGCAGGCTGTCCAGCATTAAGCTGTATCTGAATGTGTGTGTGTTTGGGTCAACTGTGTGTTCTGACCAGGGCCATGTTTCTACATGTGCTAAAAGCAAAAACAACCCAACAAGAGCAGTCTTCCATTTGCACATAGACCAGGCCATAGAGAGAGGAGAGGAGGTGGTGTGTAGAGTAGAGCAGGAGAGGGAGAGAGGTGGCATGGGACAGTCTGTGCTGTTGCCTCGCTTGCTCGGTTAATGTAAATAACAAAACACAAATTAAATGTATACAAAGGGCGCCAAGGCAATGGCTACAACAGCAAAAACAGGCAGCTGAGATAAGCCAAGCTGCAAGCGGCAAACTGGGACTGGTTAAGGGGCGCAGTCTGGTGTAGGGGTAGGGGGGTCCAGGTCTAGTTGTGGTACTAAAATTGCGGCTGTCCCTTGGCTCGGCAGCGGCGACACTGGGGCGTCTGCGGCCAGAGAGACTGGCCCATGATATTAAAGCCATCACCTAAAATAGCGTCATAGAAATGAACGAAGAGAGTGGAAGTGTGATCGACTAGCGAATACCCTTCGGTAGAGTGAAGTATATGCTTGTCAACACATATGCAATAGGGGGATAATGGGGAAATCATTTTATATTTCATCAAATTCAAAAATGAATAAAATTTAGGACAAGGTGACCATTGCGGAGAGTGATCGACTTGGAAATACCCTACAGTAAATTACTGCATTGACCAGCACCTATGTTAAAAACATTAATTATTATATTCAAATTACATTTTAATAATAGGTGCAAACACCAATCACTAATTATAATGATTATTGTAGAAAACAATCGATTTCTAAGGATCGCAATTATCCAAAGAAACCTTCAAATAAAGTCTTATGAAAATAACTAATTTCAAACCCAAGCAAATACTTTGATAAGCCTTAGCAGAACTCAAATTCTTTCGTGAGAAACATTGCTTATATTAATTTACTATCTAGAAGTAAAATTAAGAAATTTCATACAGACAAACTCCACTTAAATTATATCTGTTTCTGCCCACATCCGGATTTTATGGCCAATATTTTTAGATGAGTATATAGAATCTTTCGATCGGAAATTGAGTTCTTGTAGAAAAAATAACTCATTTGCGCAAGTCATGGCGAAGGACATTTTGAAACACGGTCTTTCTATAGAAAATTATCCACTACAATTTAATTCTGAAGATGGCTTAGGAGTAGACTCAGTTCGTTATGCTGACCAGGAATCCATTTGGCTTATGTCATCTGCCTACTACTGCTCTTATCCATTTCATACGTGTACAGGGTATAGATGGTAGCAAACTAGTGTAAGTCCCACCGAATTTGCTATACTCTACTCACAAAGTAATAAAACAAAACTGTGCAAAGACTTAAAGCGAGTCCCCAACAAAAGTTGCGCTTTAGTTAAACATAAATCAAACTTAAATTTAGACCAACTGCACTTGATAAGCAATATGCCCCACTTTTAGGAGGTATATAGATGGGAAGATATTTAATGCGGAAGGATGTGCGATTAGTTGAGTCAATGTGGAGCTCGCCTCGCTTTTGGCCCACAACTGGTCTGCCTTGTTGTGTTGCCTTAATTAAACTAAAGCTGGGATTCAGTTCAATGCTGAAATTAGAGGCGGTTGCAAGGGAGTGTCCGCCTGCCCCTTAATCCCCTGCTTCGCTCCTCGCTTGTTGTGCAGATGCGGGTGCGACATGCATAGAAAGTAGGCGAGGATGGTGTCCAAAATACGCCCCAGTTGTTGTTGATGTTGTTGTTTTCACACCAAGTTCGAAACGAGCCTTGTCCTGGTCCTGGTCAGTGTCCTTGTGGCCATTGCCCGCATTTTGAAGGGGGTTGTTCGGAAAGGTGTGGGAGGGGGAGGGGAGGGGGGAGGGGCAACAACGTTAAGCACAAAACACATTTTATAGTCACACACACAAGTGACACCATTGGCGTTAATTTAAATTGTTAAATGTACAACAGCAACAACAACAACAACCAGCAGGAAACAGCTGACGCCCCTCAAAATCTCGACTGGTTTTGGCTTGGCTTTGCTTCAACTCCCTCTGGCTGTAAAAAATACAGTTTAATTGATTTTTAAGCCAGAATTTGCTGTGCCTGGACACAATGTCAAAAGCTGTTGTTAGAAATTGTTGTGGTTCCACTTCCAGTTGTGATTTGCCACAGAAACCGAGCGTAGCTACGTATTAACTAATTTATGCAAATTATTATTGCTGCAACATATGTTGCACCATAAAATGGAGATTTTTAAGTATTTAGTGTTATTCTCGCCCAGATTTATGCCTTTTTGCCCGCATAATAAACCCAACACAACACAGCAGGACAGAGGAGGACTTGGCTTGTTTACATTTTTATTAGTTTTGTGTTTATGATCTGCGGTTGTGGATGCTGTGTGGATCCCATTTGGCTTGCGCTTGGATGATTTACATAGAGCGATTGCTGTTTTCAAGCCAACTGATGCATTATTTCCTGCTATGCAATATTTTTACTCAATTCCATTATTTCCATATATGCATGTGTTAAATGAACAATCCAAAACTCAACCACATTCACAGCTGTCAAGTGCTTGCATCAGTTTCCATGCATCCTTCTAGTTTTCATCACTTCCCGTAAGAGGCAAACTTTTCAATTGTTGAATTAGCCCTTAGCAAAAACAGCAACGTGATCCGCCAAAACAAACGAAATGGCGACAAATGTTGCAACTGTAACAGCAACAAAAGCAGTAGCAGTAGCAGCAGCAGCTGCGCTTCTCGCACTCCGAGTTCAGTGCTTCAGGAAGCACAGTCTATGGAGTTAGTGGTGGACATTTTTCAGAATACCAAAGAATATGCAGCGTGGGGCAACAGCTAACATCTGTGATGACTTGATGAGCGAGCATCGCTTCCTCTGGGATGAAACGCATCAAGAGAGACACGAGACTCCAAGTCACGAGCTGAAACTAGTCAATCGTTGTTTGCAGCAAAAATTGCCTCTGGCCACAAAGGAGGAGATCCTCAAGCTGAACTCGATGGAGCATTACAAGCGTTTGGAGCAAAAATCTGACGTTGCTAATGATGATGCTGTCAATATATATCCAATAAAATAAGTGCTATGAAACTTATTGTAGTTTGATGATTTTTGAATATTTTTGGAATAATTTAATGCATTAAAAAATAAAATTGGGTGCCCTAATATTATCCTAGTATCACTGCCAATGATTGATAGATGATATTTGGGCAGATATATGTATATCATATCTAGATGTCGAATTTGAAGTAGAGTTCACACTGAAATTGAGACTGTTTTTGCTTGCTTTATATTTGTGTTTCTGTAACGGTTTTTTTTTTTTGGTTTTCTTGCAGTGACCACCTTTGTTGTATCGGCGCTTGTCAGCCATGAGAATAAATTGGATATGGTGCACGTGCAGAATTCGACGTTGGCCGGTGGCGTTGCCGTTGGCACCGTTTGCAACTTGCTGCTTGGGGCGCATGGCGCTGTCTTAATTGGCATTATCTCCGGCACGGTTTCGGTGCTCGGCTATCGCTATTTAACCGTAAGTTCAACAACTACAGCCCTCAATCCCCCCCCCCCTCTTGGTGCACACTAATGGGCCAACATCCTGGCGAACGAGTCCTCTGTGGCTAATCCAAGCCCAAAAAATTCCAACGTGCGTCCATTCAAATGGACCGAGTCTGAGTTGCAGTTTAGAGTCTGTGCGGAGGCAGGGGATGAGCACCTGTGTCCAACTTTGCACACTCTGGACACCCTGCGTTTTAATTAGCGCGCCTAGCAAAAATGTTACGCTAATGAGTAAAGTTTGTCTGCCCCCTTGGCGGACATGGCGACGACTTCCGCGTTGTGCAGGACGAGTCCAAATTCACCGGCGGAGTTGTACATGAATTTACACACTCTCATTAAAAATGTGAATTAAGGGTATGATGAATGCATACTATATGACTATAAGAGCTAGAGACTTTAAATAAATATAACTTCTCTTTTTCTCTCTTATCGATAACTACCACTGTTCTGAACAATCGATATAAATCGATTGCCGATACTAACAAAATATACATTTGTATAGATATGGCAATCCTAATTACGTATGCCTCATTCTAGTTGGCATTCAAGGCAACAGCAGCGTTATATACTTTATAAGTTGCCCTCTGAGCACAGAGAGAGAGAGAGTGAGAGAGAGAGAGAGATAGAGAGAGAGAAATTTATAAATTACTTAATATTAAATTTACTTTATATTCCTTTTTAATTGTAATTACTATTTACAGCCTTGGATGACGCGCAGTCTGCGTCTCCATGACACTTGTGGCGTTCACAATTTGCACGGGATGCCCGCAGTAATCTCCGCCATTGCCTCAGCCATTGTTGCCTCTTTGGTTACTCTAGAGAATTATCAATCGGAGCTGAAGGACATATTCCCAGCCATGGTGGGCAGCAATAGCACAGATACCAAAATAATGGGCGTAAGTTTGCAGACTGTACAAAATTGCAATAAATATTAGTAAATTTGACGCCAATTGTCGGGCAATAAACAAATTTCATATATGGTTGATTTTTTCGAGTGTAGTTGTATATTAATCTAATGCGCAACTCTTGCAGGGATTGGGACGCAATGCGAGCACCCAGGCTGGCTACCAATTGTTTGGCATTGCAGTGACACTTCTCATCGCCATTGGAGGTGGCACCTTAGCAGGTGAGTTTTGCATTCCTTATTAGAACCAGTGGCATTCACTTATTTTTCCTGATATTTGCAGGTGCTGTGCTGAAGTATGTCAATTTCCGAAATCTGCAAAAGGACGAACAGCATCAGGATGAGCAGTATTGGGAGGTGCCAGCCGTGGAGAACAAAGAGGAATAGTTGAGTGCCCGATTCACTGTGCTTGTCTTCACTGTACCGTGCAACACACACATAAACATACACACAGAACGTTTCGAATATGTCTTGCTTAAATATTATATAATTGTATTGTACTGTAGTCGTTTTTAATATTGTATTGTGTTCTATTTGCCATGTTTGCCTGCACTCATTGTTTGACTAGTTTGTAGACTATTCTTATCTTATTATGATTATTATTTGATTTATTGCCTCTTTTGCAGTGAACTCAAATTTACTGAAGAGCTATTGTTGTAAAGCCCCTAATCGACAACTAAACTGACAACTTGTTTCGCTTAATTTTTAAATTAAAAAATTTCCACTCGAAAATTAATTAATTAGCACTAAAATAGGAAGCAATGTAAAATGTATTAGCAACGATAAATATTTTAATTTGTGACAACTATTTCTCTATCTCTCTTTTTTCTGACTGCACTCGCCTTTTTTAATGGAATTAAAATCATGCCACGCCAAAATAAAAAAAGTTTAAATATGCCACACGAACTTTTGGCTGGCGCCAACTTTGAGCCGGCATTTGTTGGAGCCAACTTTAATTGGCGCCCATTTTTGTTACGCAACTGGAATGCAATTGTGCCCTCCAACAATTTGTATGTGCGGGGTGTGCTACACTAGGGGGGAAGAGGATGGGCGGACTTGCTTGAGGCTAATTAAGTGGCCCAAGACAAAGTGTCAACTAATTAGCTGACTTTTAGCCAAGGCACTTGCTCAGTTCCGGACGGCAGCTTAGCCGGAGATTAGCGCACCTGCTAAATAAAATACAACAAGAACAGTAAAAACAGTAGCAAAAGCCAAAACTCAATAATGTCTTTAAGTGCAGGTGCTCTCCCCCCACACCTCTTAGCACGCCCCTGTCTTGACTGCATTACGTTAAGCTGTTGGTCAAGTTCTTAAACGTATTTCGAGCGTTGTAAAAACAAATAAGGTTCGAGCAGCACATCAAATTGATTGGCAGCAACTGGGAAAGCTGGACGGGAGAGGGATGGGTAAGTGATGAACTGTAAGGGGTGTTTAATTAAGATAGATAATATCTATTTTAATATACATAGAAATATTCCAAGATAAAATGTGTTGAAGTATGAGAGGAAAATGAAAAAGAAGTAGATACATTCTTGATATCATATTTTATATTGAAGAAACAGCTATTTTCAGGGCCTGGGTGTAGCTAGCAATGAGCATCAAAAATTCACAAAGCGATGTGGACTCAAATTTGTCGAGCACACTCGACTATCGCTTTCTTGCCTATTTTCGTATATATTTAATTACTCAAATTAAAGCCAAAAGACTTGAGTTAAATACACATATGTGTATGAGTGTATAGACGTTAACAGATAGAACACGTGTTGGGCCGACTAAGAGGAAAAACTATTTGGTCGAGCGAGATGAAAGGACGACAAAAGCGAGCAGTCAAATGAGTGACCGACGATACCAAGGAGCGAACATTGGAAATGGAAATTAAAGTGGAAGGGGATGCGGAAAGGGGAAGTGGAGGGGGGGAATAGTGCAATTTGGCAAAGTATTCCCCGGTGCGCCGTTTGACTATTTGGCCAAAGAAGGCAATGGTTCGAAACGGACCAGACTGCGTCTCCCTCTCTTTCTCCCTCTCTCTATGTGTGTGTGTGTGTGTGTGTGTGTGTGTGTGTGTGTGTGCCGATGTCTAAGTGCTGTTTTATTGCATGTGGTTGCCGTCTCTACGCAGACGGAACTGACAGTTGGACAGACAGTTGGACGTTCTCACACGTCTATAATAATTAACAGCATGAAAGACAGCAGCAGCAGCAAAGACAGGGTGGCAACGCCAGCTGGCCGAGTGGCAAGCTTTTTTATTACTGTTGTTGTTGCTGTGCCACAAAGTATGCAGCATATTTTATGCATGTGCAACTTTAACAACACGACACAGCCATAAAAGAGGAGCAGCAACAACTGCAATTAAGGCAACTTTAAACGGCGTTGACAACTCTGGCCCGACATTGACTCTGTCTCTGAGTTGTCTACGGCAACAAATTGTTGAACATACATAGTTGTTAGAGAGAGACAGAGAGCTAGACAGAGAGAGAGAGAGAGAGGGGGTTAAGCTGGGGAATTTGTTGCAGGCAGTTGCAGGAAGCTCACAAAAGCTCAGCAACGGAAACTGCAACAGCATTTTGCAACAGTAATTTTTTGGGTGTTGTTTCCGGTGACGTTGACATTTTGTGCCGTCTTTGTTTACGGTTCGGCGAAACCACCCCAACACCCTACCCCCTGACCTTCTTGTATTAGCGGGCAGGGAGCACCGTTTTTCGCCCTTCGTCTTTCGTCCTTCGTCCTGGCACGTGGCTGAGCAGCGCACTTGCAAAATTCATGATTTACGTTTAAGTGTCATTGGTATTTAATTATTTAAGCGTTCCCAAGTCGTTTAAGTTTGTAACGTGCAACCTTCCCTTGAGAGCACCCCTGACCCTCTCCTCTGTCCCCCTATCCGAATCTATTTAAGCCCTTTTCAATAGCCTGGCAGCAAACGGAAAGATGAAAGATAGCCCGGCTTAGAGTTGAGCGCGTGACAATAAACTTTTGGATAAGCAATCAGGCTTATTGAATATATAAATATTGTAAGCAGCAAATTGGAGTTAACATTACACATAATATTTAACGGTGTATCATATATACATATATATAAATAATTTAATATTTAATTATGGTAAGTTGTAATATAGGGTTTATATGGAATACCATTTATGATTTCCTTTTTTAACTCCAACAAGGAAACGAATTGCCATAAATATGATAAAGAATAATTTTAAATTTATTTTAAATATCATTTAGGCTTACTTCTAACTCCAAGAGGGAAATTAATGATATAATATTCAATATATAAGTATGGTAAGGTACATGTTGTAGTTACCATAAAACATCATCTAGGGTTTTTTCCTGTTGGAGGAAAATTAATTAACATGAATTTCAGTACAAAATATAATCTACATTGACAAGAATTGATGACAATCTTTTTCAGTAGTAGTAGAACTTAGATGATGGCAATTGACTGCGGTCTACAAGGGATTATATATGCTTGTATCCTTCAGCATACCTAAGCCCTTCTTTAATGTGAGTGTTTACTGTGGCAGTCTAAGCCTTACAGTAGTAACTATCAGTATGCGTACAGGCACGACGACAACTCTGTGGCTTTGGGGTGAAAGGTAAAGCAATTGCTGTTAAGGATTGCCAACATATGCGATACACACACACACACTCGAACACACTCGCACACACACCTGTGAGTGAGTTCACCTGGTCGCGCTTTCCATTTCGTTTTTGGCCAATGCCACTTTTGCGCCCCATCCTGCGCCACCCATCCACTTGGCCAGCAACGAAATGTTTGCATGTTCGGCTGCCTCGGCTTGAAGACATAAATATGTGAGAAGGCATCGACGAGCGGGGGTGAGTGGAGAGGAGACGGTTGCAAGGAAGACAGTTAAACTTGCCACTCGTGGAACCAAGCACAATTTGCAATACTCCTGGGACTCCATATGTGAGTGAGTAAGTGAGTGGCTTGGGTGGGTGCAAAGTGTATGTGGGTGCATGCCTCCGTCACGTGGAAAGCTACTGGCTTCTGGCTTGCATGGCAACAAAACGTTTACTGGATGTGTGGACATCCAGTCCAGGATGCCGGTTTGGAGTTGAGTGAAATTAAATAAATTTTATAACATAATTTACGCTATCAAAACATGCACTCTCCCATTCTGGCTGTCGCTGCTGCATTTGTCTTGTATTCCCCCAAGTGTGCACAGTATCCAGGGATTTGCACTCGCATCCTGCTTGCCACACGGCCCCCCTTGCCACCTGCTCACCCTTGTCAGCGTTAATATTGCCAGCAGCGCCCAAATGTAGGCTTCAATTAAATGTTAATTTTACAGAGCTTAAGCATGAAATTCGGTTTGTGTTTGAGTCCTGCTCCTGCTCCTGCTTATCCAGCTCCTGTTAATCCTCCTCCACCTCCTCCCACCCAGGCTGTTGCTGAAGCGCTTTTCATTAAGGCTGTGTACATAAAATTCTATATTTTATGGATTAATTTGCAGCCTCACTTTTCATATATCAGCAAATAACAACTACAATTTTAAAAGAGCCAGTCGAGAGTGCTCGACGGAGGGATACCCTGGGCTCAGCTGAGAAGTTTATTCATTTATTAATTCTGTTAAAGATAAGAGATTAAGGATTTCACACACCAGAAACTGTCTTATTTGGCTAACTGATGTATGTTTTTCAATATTAAAATACCGTTCGCTGCTTAACAGAAAGTAATTTAAGGAAAATGAATCAATTTATTATTGAGTCTACTCCTTTTTATCCATTTTAAATGTATTCAGATTATAACAAGTCATTCATTCCAAATCCTCTTTAAGCTTTCAATTTAAGTAAGCCCTGCGAATAATTAAATATGTATACAATATTTCTCGCTGTGTATGCTAATCCGATGGCCCATCAACAGTTCGAATTGGGGCCACATTTCAATGATGAAAGCTGCTTCGCACTTGACTTCAACTTTTCGTTGGAATTTTTCCGTTTCTGGCTCGAATAAATAAGCAGTAAATAAAATGCATTTACCATTTCTCTACTTCGGTCCCTTCTTATTGGCGGGAGGGGTGTAAAGCGGGAGGCGTGGCACACCCAAAACACATTCAAAACACGCTGCGAACTTGAATACATTCAAGTATCTATAAAAAATTGAGGCGCCTCCGCCTTCTCCTCCTCCCACCCAGACACAAACACACGTCCATAAAATCCATACTGACATTTTGGGCGCACTTGCAGGTGGATTGGGGCGAGGGCGAGGGGCGAGGCTGGCAAAAGAAACCATTGTAATAATGTCCAAAAATATGTTACCAACACGTGTAGCAAAGCAAAAAAGCAAAATACAAAAAAAAAAATAAATAAAAAATCCAACATAAAATTTAACATTCAAAAAGTAAAAAGAGTAAAAAATATTTTCCTGCCCTGTTGACTGCAAGCGAAAGGATTGGGATCAGGGGTCTGTTAGATACGCTTAATCGATGCAAAACCGACCCCTGCCCCCTGGAGGGGGTAGATATAGTAGAAAAGGGTGCTGGGAGGGGTGGAGCAGCGGAAGTGCGGAAGCAGGCAACGCTTGTATTTTTATAGCAACGATATTTTATTTACCGCCAAGCGGCAGACAACGCCAGACAAGTAGACAAGGGGGGTGTTGCCCCAAGGGTTGGGGTTGGGGTAGACAATGTCAATGCGCAGGCCGTGTGTTCATCACACATCACATACAGAAGCCTGACAGGGGGTTTTTTAAGTGGGGGAATGGGTGCGGCTTGCGGAACTGGTTTGTCCTTAAAACATAAAAAATATGCTGACAATAAAAATTTGTTGTCGACTGAGCGGCTCAACAGCATGCAACATGCTGTTGCACGCCTGCCGGCAGCGTGGCAGACTATCACATACACAGACAGAGAGACAGAAAAAGAGACAGACAGACAGAGATAGACGGACAGACAGACAGAGTTGCCAATACAGTTTACCTGCATGTGAAACTTGTGTGAGTGGGTCGCGTGGGGGGTGAGGGTACGGGAAGTGGGGAATGGGGATAGGGGTTGCAGGTGTGGCATTGGTAAAGTTGACTGCCGCATAGTAAAGTTTTTATACTCTTCGCAGACGTGCTTTGTGAAAGTTGTTGCGGCAAGCGTTTGAGTTAATAGTTAAACTAGTCTTTAACTGATCCAACGCTTTATAGCCAGATTCAATTACCAATTGTTATCGACTGCATATTTTGGTGAAGGCTATATATAGATGTATCTTTATCAAGCATAAAAGGAATTTGTTTAACACCTCAGATATAGAATTTTCTTAAGAAACGAATACTTATGTATTATTTAATATATCTAATTGAAGTTGAGCTAGGAACTGCGTATCCAATATTATTCTAATTGAGATGACTTTAATGGGGTTTTATGTCTATAGCTATCCTGATTTCTAAAAAGTTTTATTTTATTCTTTATTTAAGTAAATTTTTTATCCTTAATTTGGAATAAGTGTTAATTTTCATAAGACTTAAATTGCTTATTTCTTATCCAATTTGGTATTAACAAAAATCTTTCTCAGTTTTATATTTGGTTTATTTATTTACTGCAAGTAAAAATTGTTCCTATATTAATATATAATAGTAATCTTACTTAGATCAAACAATTAAAAGTTATTTTTAATACACACACATTTATATATCATAACACATCTATTTTGAATACATTCATTATATATTTAAATATGATTTTTTATTGGAGTATTAGTTACAATCTTAAACTCAAAGGAAATTTACATCAGATCGGCTTATGGGATTACCTGGAAACTTTAATACCTCTATTGGGGCTTACAGGGCATATGGTACAGTAAAGCAAAAAAAAGAAAATGGAAAAAGGAACTGTTAGTTCAATGCCTGGCTGACTTCAATGGAGGAGTTTTGCAATAAAAAGCGTGGAATTTGCCGTTGCAATAAAAATAGAAACAACTGCGCCTAAAAACCACTCAAGCATACTTTCGCCGGCTGCTGCTATGGTGTTTGTGTATGTGTGTGTGTGTGTGTGTGTGTGTGGATGTATTTGGTGTGGATACCATAGTCAAAAGTGAGTGAATGCCGTTGATCAGAATGGGAGACTGAGAGATTGACTGTTTCAGTCAGTCAGACGTTGGCTAGGTAGCAAAAATAAAGTCGTAAACCTGAAATAAGCCATCAATGGCATTAAAACTCGGCGATGGCGTCGGCAATGCGGCCCCCATTTTTACAGCTATGCCACTCTTTGCCTGCCCCCTATCTGGCAGCAACCCACTTGAATCCAATTCCAAGCCAGTTCCATGCTCGCCTTTTAGCCATGTTTCATTTGTCAAAGTGCTTGGCGGCTCTTGGAAGCGACTCTTTGCTACCAGCTCCTGGCACCCTGCTTCCTGCTCCTGCATGACTGGCACTTTTTGTTTGTTTTTTCCTTTTTTCCCCGGCGTGCTTTTATGTATGGGTAATCTTATAGGCGGGCATTACTCATACGCCACAGGAGCCATCAGCTAAAAATCACGACGCCTTTTTCACATTTAAACTTAGCTGATTACACAGCAAATTATATAATTTCGTTGTTTGCTTCTTTGGCTTTAGTCTAGTTGGGTGGTTGAGTGCTGCTGGGTGGGTAGGTGGTTGAGTGGTGCTACTCTTGGCCCACATTCGTGGCGTCATCTTATTTAAAAATCAATATTTGCGGCTTTACGTGGCCTGCATATTAATCATACGCAGTGCTGTGCTAAACACTCCTCGCTTGCTCTCTCTGTGATTTCTTGATGTGTGTGTGCGTGTGTGTGTGTGTGTGTGTGTGGGAGGTGGGGTGTGGCACATCCTTGCAATGCCCACTTTCGGCATTAATAAAAAGTTTCGGTGCCAAAACGTGTGCGGCTTTCCATTTGGCTTTCGGCCCCAACCCCAGCTGTGAAGCTACATGATATTAGAATACGCCTCAATGAATGCCACGCGAGGTGGTGCGGGGGAGTGTGGTGCTGTGGCAGCATGACACTTGCACATAGTTATAATAAGGAAAGTTTCATAGCGAGGCAGTGGCAAAAACGGAACTCGATATGGGGTTTAAGTGACGCTGACGATGTCAGCCGCAAATGAAAGCAAAAATTAACTTCTTGAACGGATTGCAAGCAGTGGAAAGGGGTGATGGAAATGGGGATGTGTGTGTGTATGTGGCAAGGTGGTTGCTTAGTGTACCTGTGTCGAGATAAGCTAGTAGCGAAAAAATAATACTTTAGAGCTGGGGAGGCAACGGTGAACATGTGCCTAGATATTAGAGATTAAAAAGATAACTCGCTTACACTGTGAGAAGTTCAGGATGCAAATCGAAATCAAAATTATAATGAATTATCTAATTAGTTTTATCATAAGCAGAAATTAGAAAAACGAAACTGATGAGCTGCTAAATGAAGCGACGACATTGTTAAAGGTTTCAACATGGGGTTCTGAGGAAATGTTTCGGCAGGTTTTTTCAAATCTCTTAAATTATCTTATATAAATTATGATAATCATATCGAGAATCTTCGGCTAACCCTTTTCATTAAAGTTCATAACACCTCTCATCTCTTTTCTTCATTTCCTTCCTCTCTTTTTAGACTTTCTGGATTCGGTTAAAAATCTGGCCCAGTTATCATTTTTTATTTCATAAATGCAAGTTTGTATATCAATTTTAGATTGAAATTTATAAAGCTGGAAGATTATTCCTATTCTATTCCATACTCTGTCAAATATTAGAATTGATCAGCTTCTCATATATATTATATACTTTTAATCGTGTCGAATAATTTGTGAAGCAGTGTAATTTTATTTTTTACAATTATATTTTCAATAAGAGGACTTTATTTGAGTTTAATTTTACATTAATAACAGCTTTATTTCGCTCAGTGTAGTTGAATATTCCTAATTTAGTGCAGCTTTAGTTTAGCGCTGAGTTTATTTTGTATATATTTGTTTTGGTATTGGGTGGTGTGCTGTGGTGCACTCGCTGCTGTGGTGCACTTTTGGGGCAACAACTTGATGCGGCTAAATGAAGAAATTAGCAGCTGGCAGCTGGCAACTGCAACTTCAGCATTACCTGCCGCATGTAGGAGTCATGCCTAGCTGCATAATTGCCCCGGCCGCAAATTAGTTCTGTGCATTGCTAAAGGTCCTCAGTGGCAAGGATATGAATGCACTCAGAAAAAGAATATCCTCAAATTGAAGAAGGTCACCTTTAAAATTAAGAACTTGTTATATTAATTCAGAAGTTATTTCAAAATAAATGTATTTATTATTTTTATTGTTTACATTATTTCTAAATAAATATTTTAAAAAAAATCCCTGATTCTTGGAAGAAATATTTTCTAAAATGAAGAAACAAGTAATGAAATTCGGCTTTTTTATTCCAATTTTCTTTTTTAATTATATTATATAAATTTATAAGCTATTTACATTAATACAAGCAATACAAATTCAACATACTTTTAAATTTTTTTTAGAAAATATACCCAGAAGTTAGGAACATTTATTTTCGCCGATTTTTACAAAAATACTTTCTGAATGATCAAATTAACCTCGGTGTTTTTCTGAGTGTTTAGCAGAGGCCTTGCCTCGTCTCGTCTCGTTTACCGTTAAGCAGCGTTGTGCTCATAAATGTTTGAACAGTTTTACCGCTGGCCGCAGTCGCAACCCCTCCCCCCTGCTGACTCCTTTTGTCCCGGGCAGATCCTTCGAGCCGCGCTTCCGGTTTGCCCAGATGTATTCAACATGGCGTTCGCCGTGCTTAGTTATTGTGTGTGTTGTGTGTGTGTTGTGTGTTGTCTAGCTGCGTTTTTGTGTGCATATTAATTGGATTATCTAACACACACTACACACACACTCGTGGTGTATGCGTGTGTTTGTGTTTGTGCAGTGCTAGTCACGTTAATCTCTGGGGGATCAGCGAGTCCTGGCATGCAATTGTTGAAAAAGC
Source organism: Drosophila mimica (assembly GCA_037043585.1). Classification (NCBI taxonomy): domain Eukaryota; kingdom Metazoa; phylum Arthropoda; class Insecta; order Diptera; family Drosophilidae; genus Drosophila; species Drosophila mimica. Next base: position 9,048,841 of record JBAMBE010000579.1, read on the forward strand.
ATTTGCACAACACATAAATAGCGGGGCAAGGGTTGAGGGGACGAGGTTGGTGGCAGAGGCAAGGGAATGGCTGAGAGGTTGGGGGCAATGGGCCAAGTGCTGGACTCGACTTGAACAGGCAAAAAGACGCAAAATCCACATTAGATGTGGCTGAATGAGTCTTGCGGTTCTCTCTCTCTCTGTATCCCCCTCTCACTCTATTTTCGCCCCAGCAAAACCACCGCCAAACACAGTCTGCATAAATCAGACAGAGCCAGGGGAGTGGGTCATGGGGCAGCTGCTCGGTTAGCAGCTGCGCTTGTCTAAATATTTATGCAATGCCAATGTAAATTAAAAACATCGAACAACGGGCAACAAGTTAAAAACATTTGTTAACAGCATAAAAAAAACAAAAACAAAAAACCAAAAAAAGAAGAAAGAAGAAAGAAAGGTTGAAAATTGTGTTGGCTGCCGGCAACTTAGCAATACTCTGCTAAGAGAGAGACTTGAATAATCGCCTTTGAAAATAGGTCGACCATTTTATTAAATGTAACTTTGTCGAAACTGAAAATATGAGTTTGGCTCGAAAATCATGTCAAAATCATAGCTCAATAAAGAAGCATGACAATTTGTATAATTTGCTCAAAAATAGCCAAAGGATATAGGACGAAATTTCCCAAAATTAACCAATTTTTAAAGCAAAGCCGTTTTGATAAGGGTTTGACCAAACTCAAAAATATCATTTAACATGGGTCAAAAGTTCCCAAATCCATGTCTTTATCAGATTCTACCACTTTTCAAAAATGCGGATTAGTTCTTCACTTTTTGATGAATACTACACTAAAATCTTAAATCGTGAATCTGGATCGAAATCTTCTCAAAATCGTGGCCCAAAAATTGCTAGTGACGTAAGTATAAACTTTCATTCGTCATAACTTTCTCAAAACCGATAAACACAAATATATGGCCAGTTATCAAAGGAAAATTATAAAGACAACTTGCAGTTGTTATATCTACAATCTATTTACAGATCTTATAAGTTATTCATGTATATGCAGATTATAGAATTGAATGCATATCGGCTAGTGAATGAACTCTGTTATCTGGCAGTGTATTCCCTTGTATCGTGCTCAGTCATTGTAGCGTTAAGCAAAAGGGCTGCTTGGCACAAGGACTCGATAGACAGGCAGTCGAACAGACGGAGAGTCGGAGAGACAGAGAGACAGACAAACCGAATCAAACGGACTCTCAAACGGAATCCTTCGCAGCCTGCACTGTTGTGGACAGGCATCATTAGGCTGTGCCACGTTGTGGACTAATAAACTAGACACACACCTATACACACCCACACACACTCGCACATACACCCAGTCAGACGGAGCGATGTTCCAGACGTAAATAAGCCCATGACTGAGGATTGGGCGGATTAAGCAAAACCAACAAACGAGTAGCTTAAAAACGCTTTGGGGCCAGTTGTTGTTGTTGTTGTTGCCATGGTTGCAAGCACACCTGCTACCCCAGACCCCCAACCACCACCTTTGTTTTTGTTGACTTCACATATTTGATGCTGCGTGGCCAACATTAACAAATAAATGTCCATTGTCCTTTGTCCTTCCTCCCTTGTCCTTTTTTGTTCAGTTTTCGAGTTGTGCGTTGATTTGCTCGACGGCTCCTTTTGCAATTTCATAAATTCCCGGTGCAAATGCGTACAATGTGGCTAGCCATTGCCATCCCCTCACCCACCACTCCCCTCTCCCATTCTCCCACACAACTCCCATTCGATTCCCCTCAGGCAGAGCCAGTAGTCAGGAGTCCATGTCCGAGTCCTTTTGTATTTGACCACAAACATTGCACTTTTCCTTTGTTGCATTCCTCTTCGTCTGCTGCTCTGTGTGTGTGTGTGTTGACTCTTATTGCATACTGTGCACCCTTTGGTGGTTTTATGGTTCAGTGTCACAGCTTGAAATAATTTCGAAAAATAGAAAGGATTATAAAATATTTATTTAATATTCAGATGAATTCCAAGTGAGCGAGAAAACGCAGAGAGATAGAGAGAGAGAGAGAGAGAGAGCGTGAGAGGAAGAGAAAGGTATCGATTAGGAAATACCCTATTTGAAACACTTCAATTATCAAGACTGTGACTGTATATGGAAATATGTTTTGAATTCTTCACAAATAATCAAGCCACGTTATTTTTATTTTTTTGGTTTTTGTTTTTGGTGGAAATAAACTTCTTATTGATTGCGCTGCGCTGTCAGCAAAATTTACTTACCTGAGGCTTCAAGGCTCTCTCTCTCTCTCTCTCTCACACACACACACACACACAAACGCACAGAACAACTTCTCAATTAAGCGAAATTAAAGTGGGGAGATGTGTGTGTGTGTGCGTGTTTCTGTGTGTGTGTGTTTGTTAAAACTCTTCAGTCATTCGGGCGCTCGAGCAGCAAAAAGTTTTTTTTAAAATTAAATGACAAACTGGAATACACACACAAACAAACACTCAAACACACACACACACACACACACAGATACAGTACAAGTGTGCGTGCGTGTGCAAAATGCATTTCATTTGCTGCAAAATTGGCCGTCAAGCCTCAGGCTCCTCTCTCTCTGTCTCTTTCTCTCTCTCTCTCGTCCGGCTCCAGCCGCACCGGTACCGTTAGCGTCAGCGTCAATTCCAGGCAGCACTTCCAGCAGCAGCAGCAGCGGGGGACGGGGTTTTTAAAATGATAAAAGTCGCCGCATGTCGCGACAGCGAGACGCCGACAAAAGCGGCGTAAATTTCAATTAAATGTGAAAGCAAAACAAATTTTTACTCCGTCCATCCGTCCACTCGACAAGTTTCGAGGAAAAGCTCTTTCCAAATTTAGTTGATGCGGCTGAAAATGCATGAATTTGAATTAAGCTGCTCCACTTACTCATCTTATCGATCTTTCCTCTCATTATCGATCGATCGATCGATCGATCGCCTGACCGCCACACTCGCTTATCGACTTTTCTTCATTATGCAATAAATGAGTGCATTTGTGTATATTTATTTATTTATTCGTACTCATTTATTGTACATTGCAAATTCAAATTCACGATTTTAAGCACCGCATAAACCAAAAATTCATGTTTTTGCCAGAATGGGTATGTGTGTGTGTGTGTGTATGTGCGTCTGCCTAAATGTAATTGTAAATTCCATATTTCAATGCGAGTGTTTGTTTGTGTGTGTGTGTAATTGCCGTAGAATGTGCCGTTATTGATGTTGTTGTTATTGTTGTTGTTTTTGCGTTTGTTATTATAACAATTACTTGAAAAATACTCCGATATCAGCGCCAGTAAAATTATTTAAATGCTTTTGTCTGTGAGCTTGCGTGAATGTGTGTGTGTGTGCGAATTACGAGTGTACGCACACAAACAGACACACACACATACAGACAGACGGGAAAGCTCAGAAGAATACACACGCACAGGGGCCTTGTTATACAATCAGGAAAACACTGGCACACACACAGCTACCATTAAATGGCCGCCTGCAGCTGCAGAGGGAGATAGGTGCGTGAGTGTGAATGTATCTGTGTGTGATTGTGCGTGTGTGTATGTGTGTGTGTGTGTCGTCTGCCGGAGTTCCGGTCTAAGGCCCCCAACGCGGCCGTCAGACAATTTGGTTTAATTGATAGTTGGGATAATGTAATTATAGACAATGGCTTTTCATGCGAAACCGATTTGCTGCTGCTGCTGCTGCTGGTGGTGCTGCTGCTGCTGCTGGTGGGGCTGCTGCTCCCGATAATAATGCTCAAGTGCTGTTAATAACAACACGTACAACAACAACAGCAAAAAGTGTGCCCAAGTGGCAGCCACTTGGCTTAATGAAAATATGCAGGCAGCTAAAGTGTGGCCAAGTGAAGTGCCGTTAAGTTGTAAAACATTGCAAAACAGAAAAAAAATAAGCTTCAAGGTATTCCAAGAGTGTTGGCGAAAACCAAAAACAAAGCTACCAAATGAGAGCAGAAAAACAGCTAAAGTTGTGAGTAAAAATATATCAAGTGTAAAGCATAAGTTTAGCTAATGATTGCTTTTATATTTAATTAGACAACCTAGCTTTTAAGGAGGAATTAGAGCGTTAATAAATCTTAAATTGTACGTAAGAAAGTCTCACAAGAAACGCTGCTTTTAACTTTAAATTGAATATCTGCCTAGTTTTTAAGTCGAAAACAGAGCAGCAAAAATTAAAGTGGATTTTTAGTTATATATATGTTATCAATTTATATTATCAACAAAGCTTTCTTTGATTCAAACATCTTTGGATTGTAATTAAAACAAGTTAAGCCCTCACATCTATTTTTCTGGACATCTTCTCCAACTCCTTTCGAAACACATCTGATTATGTCATTCCAGCCCGATTAAATCAATTAATTCTCTTAAGAATTGCACGCAACCTTTTTTATTTGCTTTCGACTCAACCCACGTAAAATACAAGAAAAAGCCAATTACTCATCTCTGTGGTAGAGTGTAGAGCTTTGCGTCAATTGGCCGATATGGCAATACTCTAACTAGTTGCATGTGGCAACGCTAATGATGCATACTATTGAATGAGTTGCCAGCTGTAGTCGCGACTAACTTTAATCTCCCCTCAACAGTTGCAGCCATCAATCAGTGCACAAAGGGAAATAACGGGTGAGAGAAAGAGTGGGAGAGAGTGAGATATGGAGGTAGAGAGAGAGATAGAGATAGAGATAGAGAGAGAAATCCACTCAACTGTCGCTAATTGGCAGCCGATGGCGGTGCCCAGAAAGAGCCGCCAGTTGAATGTCGATGTTGATGTAGAGTTGTACACGCAATTAATTATGGTCATTTTCAGGTGCTCGAAAAACCCCAAACCAACAAAACCCTAACCGAAAAACATCAAAGGGGGGAACAAAGCGGCGCCATTCTTGCCTACAAGTGCTGCATACTTTTCAGCGCGACTGTAGTCGTTTTTGTAATGGAGTGCGTGGAAAGACCCAGCTGCGAACTATTGAATGGCATGTCATTACGGAATGCATTCTATTTGCATACATATGTAGTTCATAGATTCGTTATTCTAGTAGAATGTATATATAAATAATAAAATAGCTATTGGCATTGCATTCCTTCTGCAGTTCAAGTAATGCAATATGTAAGGCATTACTTACTTTACAAAGTGTAGATAACGAATCGCATATGTAATGCGATCTTTTCGCTGCTGTGCAGTGTAGAGTGGAGGGAGTGTGGAGAGTGTGTGGAGTAAGGAGCCTCAAAATGGAAAAGTGCAAACAAGCGCATAAGCGTTGCCACCCCGCCTCAATTCCCCGCTCACACAGGCAAATGGAAACAAATGATGGGGTTTTCTTGTTGTTGTTAGTTTTGTTGTTGTCAAATGGCGCCCAATTGGCAATTGCCGTTTCCGCCAGCTGATTGGCTACAAAGAGAGGGTCATAGAGTTGCCCGCAGCCGGCATAATGTGCATCCGTATCGATGACAATCACCAAAAATAGCGCGTTTGCCAAAATGCGCAGCAACAACGAAAACAACAACAACAGCAACAAAATGTGGCCAGACTCGCAGGCGACTCCGTGCGCTGCTACTTGCATGCATTTTTATGATGTGGCATCACTTGCCGTGGGCTGCTTCCACACAACGGGATTTTGCGGCGGTTAAGTGAAAATTACATGCAAATTGTGAATGGCATGTTAAATATTTCTCAAAGGCAGCAAATTGACTGAAAGGCATTTTTATGGTCTGATCCGGTTACGACTCGTCCCCAGTCAGTCTGTCAATATATATATATATACATATATAAATATATAAATAATGTTAAGCAGGTGCAAAAATAAGCATTCAATTGAAGCACATTTTCGTGTTTATCAATTTAATTTAATGTGATCACTCACTTTACATAATATAAATAATGCACGGGGATGGGCTGAAAATGAATACATTTTTACTGTTTAAATAAATTATCAGACTTAAAATCAGTGAAAAAGTAAGCTTGAGCAGAGAAATAATTGTGAAATAAACGTATTTGAGTATCGATGCTGTATCGATGTAGATGTTAATGGAGTGTGATAAGTAAATATAACGGTTAAGCGATCGACAAGGGAGTCTGGCTTAAATATACATTGTTTATTTATTACACTATTCAAGTTAAGCTCTAAAATATTTTTGTGATACATTTGTAATTAAAATAACTATTCGATATCAGGCGAACTGAAGAGAGTCGCTGACTCAATGATTTCCTGTCTGCGAACTGAATAAAATGGTAATTTTTTGGCTGATTTGTTGTCTCGCTTTAACTGCAAGTTTAAAGGCTCTTGGCTTACTCAAGTTGAGAATGATAAAATTAATCAGCTTTAATGCACTTTGGGCGCCACCTCCTCGGTTGGTTGCAGAATGCCCGAGATAACAATAAATGCCAAAATGAGTGAGGGGGAAATTGCTGCTGCACTAAATAATTTCTAATAAAATAAAATAAATAATGAACGCAGCAAACCGAACGATGCCGGAAAACAGTGCGGCAACTCCCCACCCCAACGGAAAGGTGTCTGGCAATGGAACGCTGAATGGCATTGGAAGTGTTTGAGGGGGGGGGGGGGGTAGGGGGGAGTTGCCATATTGTGCAAATATTGCTGCAAGTTGCGCTATGGCAAAATGTGTGTTTTACTTTTATTGCACTTTGGGCCGACGACGAAGCAGCAACAACTACTCTGCTCAGCTCTGCTCTGCTCTGCTTTGCTGCACATTTTTAACGCCACTCATAAAAAGCGACGACGAGCAGTAAGCCGTAGTCGTAGAGCCGTAGTCGGATTCGGAGTCTACACATTTTCTTTTTCCAATTTTAAGGCTGAGTCGCCAAATGACCGTTGAAATGATTGCTCCACGGATCAGCCGATGTGGATGGTCGTAGGGGGTGGAGTGTCGGGTAACTGAGTAAGCAGGTGTGTGTGTGTGTGTGTGTGTTGCGTAACTGCGTAAAGTCACACAGCAAGCTTCATTGCTTCTGCTTGAGCCTTCTTCCTTTTCTCATCTCCTCTCTCTCTTTCTCATTCTCCTTGTTGTTATTTGTCTGGGCTTATTGCTTAAGAAAAAATAAATTAAGTGAAATCCAAGTGCTTCTAGCTAAAAGACGAATATTCAGCTTAAGCAGCTAAAGGAATTATATTGGACCAACTATTGGAACAATCGAGTCTTACAAAAAATTAAAATGCGTAAGATAGCCTTAATTAAAATTATAAAATTATAGAAAAATGAAATTGTTATGCAAAGAAAAATTCAGGGGAAAATTCAGGTATTTTCCTAAACAGCTATTCATTTATTAATAATTGCAGAAAAGAGTGTACAGGTTGTACAGGTTTTCCATTCCAGAAGCGATAAGTATATATATATATATATATATATATATATATATATATATATATATATAATTTAATATCACGCTCTAGGCAAACGTCAAAGGACATGCACAGCGCCAGTGTTGACTAATAAAAGTTAGTTGTTTATCATTTGCTTTATTTTTTTTCATTTTGATTTGTTGTCAACGCAATTTCAATTTATATTTATGACCTTTTAAAGCCATTTTATGAGCTGGCAAGCTAACGACACGCCTTCGGCACCCAGCAACCCCCGCAACCGACTTCTGCGTTAAAGCCACTTTCAGATCAGTTAATGTTATGGCGCATTTTGTGATTTTAAAGTAATAAACTTGGCCACTGAACAGGCCATTAAACTGTAACGAGAATGCTCCTTGGTTCTGTCTCTATTTATCTGGCTTTCTGTTAGTTTTCGGCGAGACTCCAATTGGGGCACCAACTGACATATTGAGTCACATCTATTAACTTTGGGGGCCCTGCCAGAAATGTCTGGCAATCAATCAGGCAAGGACTTCATTAGGCACATTTGCAGCACTGGGCAGTTTTGGCAACACTGGCATCTGCCGTTGCTTTTGCTTGCGCCTCTAATGCGCAAGGCATCTGTCCTGCCAGTTGGTGTCTAATTAAGATGCCAGTTTCGGTTTGCTGCTTGGCAACTGCCACAAGGAAGAGGAAGAAGAAGAAGCAAAGGATTATTAATATTGCCTGCCAATTGGCCGGAGCGGAGTTGGAGGAGACGGTGGAAGGGGTGGCTAGCCATGAAATCAAAAGACAAATAATTAAATATGTATAGGTTATGTAAGAAAAAGTTTAAAGTAAAATGCGACTTCCTATTTATCCAAATTCTCTATTATAATAATTTTATTTTTTGTATTATGTATATTTAGTTTTTAAAATCTCAAAATAGTTTCAATTAAGGAATCATATTGTTTTGTTTTATTTATGTATGAATTGTCTCAAATGGAAAGACTTCTAGTTCGAAATTTACTTCCGGTAAGAAATACAGCTTTTGGCTGGAAAGCCAAAGCAGAATCTGAACAATGTTTCGACTTTTCGCACAGTGTATTGTAGAATTTTGACAGATTCTTATTTGGCAAGTGTTGTATAAACATAATCTGTAAAGTGGCCAAAGCACTTTGTTTACATTGTTAGCTATTTATAGGCCTGCCTTTTCCTCTTTCCGTCTGCCTGTCCGTCTCTCTGATTGCTTGTTGCTTTTGGTCACATTTCGAATTGTGGTCAAAAATGTATTTTGTCGTTTTGTGCCTTTTTAAAAACATGTCCGAGCGAGTTTTGTTTTGCTTTTGATTCAATTCCAGTTTAGTTTGTTTGGACTTTTGTCCAAAGCACTTTGCGGTTGCCGTTTAAAACAAACCGAATCAGCCTCAGTGCAGTTTTTTGAGAAGTTTACCAAATTTCTGAATAAATCGGTTTATAGTCTCAGCTGAAATAAAAGCACAGTGAACAATGTTTGCAACTGACTAAAATGATTGTTAAAAAACAGAAACTGCAGGTAAAAATTGTTAGTTAAAATTTGTAAAAAGTCTAGAAAATAGAACAAGAGACAGCTCGACTGGGAGATACGCTGTTAAACATACAGTAAACTTGCTAAGCAGAACTTGATAAAATATTTACAATTGATCAATAATCTATAAGGATTTATTACATATTTCTACAATTGTGTCTCTCAAATAAACTTGAGCAGCCCAGGCTATACAGAAGCTTGTAGCATTTGAAAACGAATTTTCTTATTGGAATAACGTTTATTCCTACTGAGGGACTAAGCGGGCGGAGTCCTCTGGACCGTAGCTCTTTCGGGAGGGGTGGTTTTTGCTAAGACTTAGTTGTTATAACATAGCTTTAATTATATAGGAGTCCATCTGAAACTACATGGGAGACGATGCTCCTCAACAAATATTTTGTGTTCACAAACCACACAAAATAGTTATGGACAAGACCAATTCACTTTATAGGGGGCGGAGGAGTCATCTGAACAGGGTGTTCTGAAAGAGGCGTGGTCTGAGGTGGTGGTGGACACTCGATAAAATCGTTTTCCCACAAATCGATAAAGCTACATATCTCTCACAATTTTATGGAAACAGTCACCAATTTTGGTTGGTAGGTCCTTCAAAGATCATATGCCACGCCCACCTCCGACCACCGACGCAACCAGAATTGCTAGGAACACCCTTCAAAAATCTGGAATCTGTCAATTTTTGGAACATAATTTTGACTTATGTTCCGACCCAAAATCAAGTTTTTAACTTTAAATGTACTATTGATCTAGAGGCAAAACCATGATTAAAACGCCTTTGCTTTTGAAAATGCGTTGAGTTTTGACGAAGTTATGGCATTTTGAAGGTTCGACCTATGCCCATAGGCCGATTTTCGATTTTCGGACTATAATTTTGACTTATGTTCCGACCCTAAATCACGTTTTCAACTTTAAATGTACTATTGATCTAGAGGCCAAGCTATGACTAAAAAGCCCTTGCTTTTGAAATTTCGTTGAGTTTTGACGAAGTTATGGCATTTTGAAGGTTCGACATATGCCCATATGCCCATATGCCGATTTTCGGACTATAATTTTGACTTATGTTCCGACCCAAAATTACGTTTTCAACTTTAAATGTACTATTGATCTAGAGGCAAAACCATGATTAAAACGCCTTTGCTTTTGAAAATGCGTTGAGTTTTGACGAAGTTATGGCATTTTGAAGGTTCGACCTATGCCCAAATGCCAGTTTTCGATTTTCGGACTATAATTTTGACTTATGTTCCGACCCTAAATCACGTTTTCAACTTTAAATGTACTATTGATCTAGAGGCCAAGCTATGACTAAAACGCCCTTGCTTTTGAAAATGCGTTGAGTTTTGACGAAGTTATGGCATTTTGAAGGTTCGACCTATGCCCAAATGCCAGTTTTCGATTTTCGGACTATAATTTTGACTTATGTTCCGACCCAAAATTACGTTTTCAACTTGATATGCACGATTGATCTACTCGGACTATAATTTTGAATTATTTTTCGAAGCAAAATAATAAATAACATAACAATTATGGTATCATAGTACTGCAATGTTCTCTCTTATTTTGTTGTTGTTGTTGTAGGTGTTTAGTACGAGGTGCGGAATCGAGTTGCAAAAAAAGGTTTTCTATTTTATCTTTTATTCATGTTGTTGGGCCATTATTAATATTTCTTTCTGCTATTTTTTATATAAATTTTTTTTTTGTTCTAGATGTGAGCATTAACTTACTATGTAAATTTTTAGGCAATTCAAAACAAAGCTCGCACTTATCTGACTCGGCTATTTCTTTGCATACGAAGCTTTGCGCAATCGCAGCTGGGATGCCGAGCTTTCGCCGATGGTGTTGCCAAAAGCTTGTCTTTCCGAATTTTAAATTGCTGCTTCTTTCCTTTTGAGAACCCATAGACCGAGCTACGTTTTCAGGGAAAGCTGATCCATTTATAAATATGTAATAATTCAAAAGTCAAACTGTTAAACTGTTATGCTGTCAGTCTCAAAGAGTGTATCGCAATCTTAATTGGATATTTTGCTCGATATCCATTAGATGAACTACCGTTTTGCAACCCTTCGACGGGAATAATTGAATGTAGTTTTTTTAAAACCGAATTTCCACTTGACATTTTTCACAACTAGCTGTTCGAGTTTAGTTTTTCCATAATTTTTTTTGCGATACGCTTCGCTTGGTCTGTTACATTTGCCCAATATTTACCTGTCAACCCCACTTCCCTCCACTCTCCTTTTTTGTTGCCAAAAGCTTTTAGCAGGACGTAGTCGGTGAAGCGTGTTTCGTCCCGTCCTGCGATCCTTGGCTTCATCATCAAAGGACACATTTGGCTTGCGCATAAAGTTGACGACAAAAATTCAACATCAGCCAGCTTGTTGGCCATGTTAACTTTATTAGACCAACTCGGGCCAAAAACATGCCACGCCAGAGTTATTGATACGACGACGACGACAGTCTGTTGTATTTGATTAGCTTGCAACTTGCAACTTGTTTGCCACTCCTGCCACATGGAATGCAATTTGCAATTTCCAATTTCCAATTCGCGGGCATAAAAAAAATCAACCGCCAAAAAACAAAGACACAAGTTGTCAATCATATTCACTGACTGAGCCCAGACCGAGTCGCCACATCAGTTCCCTATCGTCCTATCTCTCCTGGCTTTGGGGAGAGCACCAGCCAAGAGCGATAGGTTAACAGCATGCCCCAAAATCTACACTATGCAAAAAGAGTTGTTTGTCGATATGACCAAATTGTCTTGGAGGAGTGTGTTATATATTTACTTATATATTGTAAAATATAGTATATTGTATTCCCAATAATTATTTGTATATGTATATATATTCCTGGTCAGCATAGCTAACAAAATCCACTTTCAGCTAATGCTAAACAAACTCACTAATGAAAAGTTATATTTTGTTCCTCACGCTTTGACTACGAATTATTGAGATCAGACTACTATATCATATAGCTTTCATAGCTATATTTGAACAGTCATTTGTTGTTTGAAATTTAAAGTGAAAGTACGATTTTCTCCAATTGAATTCTGTCTATAAGGTTATATAATCTTTGGTTTACTTTAGATAGCAGTTCTTTCTTTTCAGACTTCAACCTTCAGTCTGCTTTCTGCCTGCCTGTTGCTCTGCCAGGATTTGTTCAGTTTTGATTCTGTTTGCTTTTAGCCTTGTTTGCAGTGCATTTGGACGCATGATTGAATTTTTTGCTGTTGTTGTGTTGCCGTTGACTTTGGGCCAGAAAGATGGGTATGAGGATGGGGATGATTCTCTCTCTCTCTCTTTTGTCTCTCTCGTTCTCTCTCTCTCTCCCTCTATGGAGTACATTCTGCTGATTCACGCTCCATAAGCAGCTTCAACCTGAGCCAGAGGCAAAAGCAACTAAGCAACATTGGTTGTTGTTATTGTTATTTTGTTGTTTTATTTGATAATATCGTCTAGCAACGCGTCTGGCAACCGCAAACACACACACATATATACATACACACACACACACACACACACACTCTCTCTCTCTAATGCCCTGGGCATAATCAGTGGCAAAAATTTGACACGTTTGCCAGAAAAAAGATAAGAAAAAATGCGACCAATATTTTTCTATAGTAAACGCCATTTTGTAGCAAGTGTGTGTTAGTGTGTGTGTGTGTGTGTGTGTGTATGTGTGTGTGTGTAAATGTATTTGCATATCTGTTTTTGATTTTTGTCGCTGCTGGCGCATATTCAATTTGACGGGGATTTCTCTCCCGGAACATGAAATCAATAAATCTGCTCCTCTGTTTGAATCCAATTTATCACTTTGACGACTTTTCACTTTAAACTGCTGCTCGTTTTATAACCACACACCCAAAGAGAGATAGAGAGACACGCCCACATATGTACAATCCACGCCCCCGTTAAGCCTCACTCCCCCTCTTCGGGCAATCATCCATTTATGAAGTGGCAAACAGGCGATTGGTGGCTTACTCCCTTTGCCTCAACTTTATTAGAGGTGCATGAGTAATGTGTGTGTTGTGCATGGGCCCTCTTCTTCTTCTGCCTCATGCAGCAGTTGCAACACGCCCTCATCAATCGATCAATAATGAAATGTAGTAAAATGTTGCGTTATCCTGCGGCGCCTCGTTTTGTGTTCTTTTGTGTGTGTGGCAAGTGCTGAATATGGGAAGCATTTATTTATTATGCAACGAACCCAAAAGAAAGGGCATAAGGTGTATAATGAAAACGTTCTCAAGTATGTAACAGGCTACAGGAAGCCGTTCTGAACTCAAATGGAATATTTATTCCTGATCAGCCGGAATGTTATCTATATCCATCTGTATGAACAAGCAGACTTCAAGGTCTGTTAGACCTAGAGAAATTAAATGTGGAATACAAGCTCTCGTGTATTTCAAGTTTATTTCATTTTATCGATAAGTGTAACCGGCTTGCGATGTTATCGATAGCAATAATTGACAAATATAGACGTTCATTTGATATTCAATATATCCGGACATATTATGGATCCATTATAGAAATTTCATCGCATTGAAAATGCAATTTTGTTAATCCAAAACTAAAATTTCATATTGATCAAACTACCATCAGCAACGCTTTTACAGAGTATCTCTCAGCCGAGCCTGGTCTGAAAAGAGTATGAAAAAAAAACACTTTGATTTCCTTTTTTTTACATTAAATATATTTAGACGTTTTTCATTCAAAATTGTTTTTGAGTCACGCAAATGTGGCACGCAATTTTTTGCTTTCGACTAGTTTGGTTCTAGGTAAATATTTTAAACAAAATATTGCAGCTGGAATGTTTTGTTTTTTTGCGCCACGCCACATTTGCCACATGGTGGAGGGAGGGGAAAGGTTTTGGGGGTATTTCTTGACATCGTTTATCGTTTTAGCAAACTTCTTACATCAAATACATTTATATAAGTATTTTTTTCCATTTGTATTTATGCATTTTTCATATTCCATGCCTTTTTTTTATTTATTTTTTTTTTTAAATATTTTACTGTATCGATTTTGATGTTGTTTACATTTAAGTTAAAATTATTATGTAAGCTACATTAAATTGTTAATTATTTTAAAATTACTCGTTACTCGGTGCCTTTGGTTTTTTTTGTTATGTTATAGAAAATGAGGAAATTGAAAACAAACTTAAAATAGATACTGGCAAGCTTTAGTTAAGACATAGAGGAACTCAAGGTCAGAACGCTTAAGACTAAATATTAAATAAGTTGTAGTTAATTTATTACAAGCATTTAATGCACTAAACTAATCAACTCTTCATTTTTTAGGCAATTTCGCAAATCAAAGCTTTTTATAATACCAAAAAAGACTAAATTTAAGTTGTGAATGAACAAAAACAACACCTGTAAAAAATAAGTGTTGTTTTTTATTCTGGGAAATTTTTCAAGTTTCACTTTGGGTGTTTTGTTTGCACATTTTATTGGTAACTTTTGCGCTTATTTCTAGTCAAAACTCTAAATACATTTAGCTTAAACTAATTTGCTTTATATTATAAATTGTATTTCATATATATTTTTTTATGCTGAACTTTTTTTTTGCTGTTGATTTATTTATTTTTATTTTTATTTTTTTTGCGTGTTGTCGAGTTTCCAATTTTGTTTGCACCCTCTCTCTCTCTCTCTTTCTCTCTCCTTCTATCTGTGTTTCTCTTGTTCTCTGCTTTATCTTCAATTTATCTGCTGATTGTCCACTAAAAACTATGCTCGCTTCTGCTCAAATTAAGAGTGAGTTCTCTTTCTCCCAGTGTTCTCTCTCTCTCACTGTTTCTGTTTGCTCTTCTTCTTTAAGACGTATATTTGTTTTATTTTTATCGATAAATTTCTCACACACACACATTAATCAAACATGGCAAAGTGTCAGCTTTCGTTATTGCAAATGCAAATTATATATGAATACATACATACATGTATATAATTTATACCATGTATATTTATTTGTTTTTTCTTCAGTGCATAATTAAATTGGCAATAAAATGTATCGACGAGCTTAAATCAATTGAAATATGCACTTATTCAATATATTATCTCTATGTACGTATGTATGTCTGAGTGTATGTATGAATGTATCTATGAGTGTATTCATGAGTGTTTATGCATGAGTTTCGGGTTTTCATGTTTCCTCCTCTTTATCTTTCTCTCTTTCTGTATATATATATAAATTGCATTACCCTTTCCCCCAGCTTGCCTTTTATTACAATACAATTAAACATATACATATTCATATTCATATTCATATACATATACATATACATATACATATACATATATATATATATATATGTGGAGTATATGTGTTTATAAGCATAATTTACCTTTATTTATTCAGTCTTAAGCTACAAAAATCGTTATGCATATTTCTGCCTTTTATTTTGTTTTGGTTTTCCAACTGCTAAAATTTGAATCTATTCAAATGAGTATTTAAATTCGCAATGTATTTTTGAATCATTCGTTTATTGTTTTTTTTTTTGTTGTTCTATTTTTGGTTGAGTGCAGCAAAAGCAAAAGTTAAGCAAAACTCAGCTCTCTCTTTTGAAAGGAAAGAGGAAAGAGGCGACAGTTTGTGGGCGTGGCACTTTGCCCAAACACCAGCAGCAGTTGAAAGACAAGTTTAGATTTAGTTTTCTCAGGTTCATCTCAGAGTTTATAGAGGAGAGTGGAGTGGAGAGTGGAGAATGGAGAGTGCAGATTGGAGAGTGGAGAGTGAGTGGCGGGCTTATGACTAAAAAGCAATCTTAACTGTCTAACGTTGAGAATCTGGCTCCAGAATGGAATCCAGTTTGACATCTAATTATTCCGTACTCTATTTTAATATATAAACTCGTATTTGGTTTGTATTTTAGTATCTTCTTTTTTTGTTTGTTCTTTTCTATTTCTTGTCTGTATCTAATAAGCTATCAATTGAAGTTTTCAGCTCGTTCTGTACAGGCATGCCTCACTTTGGTGTACCTTAACTAAGTATGTAAGTGGGTTGTATTAACACTCGGAAAAAAGTCACACTACAATCTAGTAAATCGCCCTCAACTGAAAATTGCCACGAAAACTTTAAGGGTTTCTAATTTTTCTTAAATAATTTATATATATACGAAAAATAATTTCTTAAAATTAGAAATACCTTTTTATCTATACATATATATGTAGAAAAGTTTCTAAGAAAATTAAGAAATTAAAACATATTATTTAGTAATAATAATTTCGAAAAATCAGAAATAAACTTTATTTCGAATTCGAGTAGCAGGAAATTGCATTGAATTTATAAACTACTTAAAATGTTTGTATTCTATTAATTTAAATAATAATTTAAATAACAACATTTGAGAAATCTCTACACTTAAGAGTAGAATAGAGAATTAGCGATTTTCTAAATTTCAGTTTGATTTTTTCGGCGAGTGTTTTTAGTATTTCCTGTTGTTGTCTGTATCTAATGGCTATCAATTGAAGTTTTCAGCTCGTTCTGTACAGGCGTGCCTCGCTTTGGTGTACCTTAACTAAGTATGAATGTGTATATGTATGTGTGTATGTATTTGTGTATGTACGTTTGTGTGTGTGACTACCCCTAGTTAGAATCTAGTTAGTAGTAGTTGGCTAGCTCTGACTCTCTAAGACGTTTAGCGCTTTCCAAGTTTTTACTGTACGGTGTGTACCTTGCTCAAGTAAACGAATCTCTCAAATAATGCAATCTCTATCTATATATATATAGCTATATCTGTAGTACAGTTTATCTGTTTCGGTTTCGGTTTCTTTGCTTTTGCTTTGGTTGTGTTTGGTTTTTTTCTGTATTTGGTTTCTCGGTTTTTCTCGGTTTTCCTTTTAGTTTGAGTTTAAATGAAACGCCAGTTTGCTCGGAGGTTCGCTTTTTTGGTTTTCTTTTTTTTTTTGTTTTTGGTTTTGCTGGGTTTTTGTATTCAGTTTTCTGCTTGTAGTTGTCCAAGTTGTTGTTGCTGTCAAAGTCGAGACTAATAATGCTATCAGCTATCAGCTAGGATTAAATTAGTAGGTCTTTTGTTTTTATCGAATCGTTACCATTTTTTTTTTTTTTTTTACATATTTACATGACTTTTGTTTAGGGTTTTAGCTTTTCTTTTTAATATTTTCGCTTTTCTCTTTTTTCTTATTTTTGTTGAAGCTCGTTGCCCAAAGAAAATTAGCTTTTGACTTAGGAGCTACTTTTTAGAGGCGTCTTTAGTTTAGTTGTAGTAGAACAACCAAAAAAATAATTATGAATAATGCTGTAGAATATATACACCAAATGGAGGAGGAGCGGGCTGTGGAGGAGTAGGAGGAGGAGCGACCAGCATCCTGCTCAACCCTGACGCAACAGGAGCAACAGCAACGAGCCGAGTGTCACCAGACTGAGCAGTGTCTGTTGTCGATTGGAGGCGCCACCAGCTCCACCATTGATGAGCAGATCCTGACCCGCATTGCTGCGCACATCCATCAGATCACGGGAGAGGGGCAGCTCGGTGGGGTCGCTCAGCTCATCGTGGCACGGCAACATCTCCGGCTTGAGGATGAAGAGTCGCGTATTAATCGAATTCTTGGTGGCATCGAGTGAATCACCACCGGCTGACAGATGCACATCCACGTCGACATCGTTCCGAGCCAGCGGAGCACCACTCGAACTGGAGTACGAGCTCTGCTTGTGCAGATTCAGATTGTCGTCCATGTCCAGACCCAGTCCGAGGCCCAAACCAGCCACATGCCCACCACCACCACCCGTTGCCTCATCGTAGTAATCATAGCGTTTCTGGTTCTGGCCCGCCACCGCTGCCACAGCTGCCACAGCTACTACGCCTAGCGCCTCTCGACGCTCTCGCAGCTTCGACTCCACAACATTATGCTGCGATGACGAGAGATCGGTGAACTGACGTTGACCCCGCAGTGCCTGGCGAGATTTGCTCGAGTGCTTCTTGATGCTGCTGCCCAATTCATCGATATTGGCATAGTTGACGCTGTTCCCGATGCCGCCCATGCTGGCGCTGTTGCTGCCAATCGCTGTGAAGCCACCAATGTTCAGGATGTCCAGAATGTGCGATGGAACCGGATCGATGAAATGTGACAGTTTCGGTTCGTGCAGTGTGCAAATGAAATCCTCCAACGAATCACGCAGCTGCAAATGACGTGTGCGATTTTTCAATTCAAAGATCCATTGCAGACGACAGTCGCAAATGAATTTGTTGTCTGCAACAGAAAGAGAGAGAGAAAAACAGAATAGAGAGAGATGAGTATATATGTATGTATATGTATATAGCAAGGTGTCCGAGCAAATAGAATTGACAGCTTTGGCCAGTCCAGACACAAAATTGATAAGTGTGTGCGGGCTGCCCTGAAATTGCTTTTGTCAAGTTGTTGACCCACCGAACCACCCAACCACGCACCATCCATTAAAACCCAACCAAAATCAAACCAATGAAACAATAAAAAAGCCTAAAAACCAGCATTGCCGAAAATTGCATACACTGTATTTTCATATTGATATATCATTTTTGTTTCAATATAAAAATAAATATAGATGTATATTATGATCAAAGAGCATACAAATCGGTTAAGTTTTGACAGACATATATAGTTGTGGGAAGATAAGACGTAAGTATTATGGTGGAGCTGGTTTTCGACTAAGAATCACGCTTTCAAATTTAAATATAGTGTTGTGCTAGAGGCTACGATTTAGAGATGATTCTTAACCAAGATCAGATTTTATTGTTGGATTAATGAACAAAAAGCCAAAAGACATTGGGCTGATCTAGAAATCAATCTTTATCAAAAACACTCTTTCTTTTACAAATTGGTTAATTTATCAGAAAGTTATGACCATGTGATGTTTATGAAGGAGAGGAATACCCCACTTGAGTTTAATCTCTTCCTTACCTCCATCATCCCATATCTTAATACAACACTTGCAGGTCAGTTCGAGGTATTGTAAATGTTTCCCAATATTGGATAACAGAGAGTTTCCATTTTCCTGTAGGGAGGGAGACCACAGAGACTCTCACGATAAAAGCTTCTTTATTTTTGAAAACCTGATTAATTTCGAGCATGTTGCAACTGAGTTGAGTTTCTTTTCATAGGTTAGAAGAGTAAATTCCAAGACACACCTATAAGGAGTTGACTACATATACTCCCCAAGGATATGTATTCCAAAAGTGCTCAGTTAAGTATTCTGCCAAGCGTTACACATTTAGGGGCAAAGCCTAAACTCCTCCGAGGCAGAGTAGAAGCAGTCAGCTCCTCACTTCAGTTGCAGCCTATTGTAAGTCACTTCAGGTGAGACAGGGTCAGACAGACAGCAGCAGAAGGAGGAGCAGGTGGAGGAAGTCGATTCAGGTTAGTTGGATTTCGTCTGGCATCTGGTTAAGTGGCCACAACGTGCTGCAACAATTGGCTGTCATTTGCTGGCCATGGGACGACACGACTTGAATCGGAAGTGGGCTCGAGTCGGTTCTATCTTTTTTGGCCAGGCCCAAAGCCAGACCAGTTTCGTTTTAAATGATTTGAGCGTTAAGTCTGACTGCCTTCGAATTGCTGTCGTTGACGACGCTGAGCAAGTTAAACGCCTGACATTTCCAATTTAGACGATGGTGCACCCTGGTGTGGCATGTGGAGTTGCAGCTGCAACAGTTTCAGCCAGATTTGGATGAGTCTGTCCGTTGCTCTGTCTGCCTGTCTATATGTCTGCCTTTCCTGTTGTCAATTATTTTGTTACCATGCGTGGCGACACCAGGTATTCCCTGGGGGTAAGTTAGCGACAGCGAATCGATTCTCATTGATTCCCAGCAATTTGGTTGCCTTGCTTTAGCCTCAAATTGAGCGCATGCAATTCGAAGTTGCTCATTAAATCATCGAACTAAATTGGCTGCCTGATTAAAGTGAATCTGTATAAATATTTAACACACGGAGGGAGACACACAAGTTTCAATTAGCTGTCCGTCTCCTCTGTCTGTCTGTCGTCGTCTATTATGGGTTGTAGCTAGTTAATGCCCTGGTAAGTCTCTCGAGTGTAATTAGGCTCTGTACGCTGGCACAGTCTTGCACAGTTTGTCAACATGCATATAATTAGCATAAATGTAACAAACAAAATATTGACTCTTTGACTGGCACACACACAAACACACACACACACACACACACAGAGGAGACAGGACTCCAAGGACTCTATTGTCTGGCTTGTGAATCACAACTACTACAATTGAGCCAACAACAATGTAATTCGTGACATATATTTTGTGGCAGAAAGCCCGAGCAAGACACAAAAGAAAAAATATCCAGCTTGCAACTTGCTACAAAGGGAAACTTCGTTGCGCAAATAGTTTAGCAAATTACTCAAGAGAAGTCAAAAATTCAAATACATATTTCCACACATATGAAAAGCATGCACAATGCATAAATAAAGTTAAATATGCAAAGAGCTGGCAACTCTGGCAACTTGGCAACATTTAGCAAGCAAATTACAACAAAATTAACATGATAATGAACTAACCCAACAAAGAGTAGCTGAGGGAGAAGGATATGAATGGGGAGGAGGGCAGTAAGGGGCTAAAGCAAAGGGGAGTTGGGAGAGGGAAGCGGAGCTAGCTGAAAACTGGCAGCTGTTTTCAGCTGACCAAATGACAATGACTTGCCAGACAAGCAAAAGCACAAAGCCTGACCTCAAAATAAAGGAAAACTTAGTTAATGGCACACGCCTGGAAGATACCCTGCTAAAAAAATAAGAATAATAAATAAATAAATATAAATTAATCTAATAAATTATATATACATCAAAATATATTAAATAAATAAAATATGTTTTGGTTGTCTAATGAAATTAATAAAGCAAATCAAATTAATAAAGTTGATCAATGCCAACCAAACACCTGGTTTAATTACGTATTAATTGCAGGGTTGTATCTATGCAATTGTTTCTTTTGTTGCTATCGGCAATCGATTTATATCAATAGTCCTGAATTAGAGCACAGTTTTCGATAAGAATGAAATAAACAAATATGGGTAAAGGAGTAAAGGAAGTAAAGGAGAACATCTATTTAAAACTTATATTTCTCTTATTCTTATAGACTTCCTTATATAGACAGATGGGCATAGCTCATCTCTCGGCTGATCAGGAATGTATATACTTTATAGGGCCATATATGCTTCTTCTTTACTTTACTTTATCATTTAACAACTTGATTAAACCCTTTCTTCTATTTTTAATCTGCTCAGGGTATTAAAATACACAGTGTATATCTGAGTATGTGCAAGAGGTTACACACACCACACACACAAGCACACACACACACACACTTACACACATAGTAGATAGTCATGTGACTGGCTTAATGTGCAGCCAAAAACTGCTCATGTGTGGGTGCATAAAATACTTTTATATTTTTAATGATACTTGGCCAAAGCGGTAGGAAGTGTTTTGGTCTGCTGCACACACTCTACACACACACACTCCACACACACACATTCTACACACACGCCCTACTCATTTTGCTAGCAACCAACTTCGTCTTTATCTATAGGACATCCCCCCGACCCCCACCTCACCCCTTCTCCTATTAGTTTTGGCTGCTGGCTTTGCTGCTGTTACTAAACTAGATGACTTTCAACTGTCTGTGCCCCTTTTCGCCTGCCACATGACGTTGCATGTTTTTTTCTTTCTATTTTCAACAGTCGGAAACGTTTTTACGGTTAGCAAAGGACATTTACATACACACACCCACACACGCAATATGAGTCATGCATATGCGTCTCTCTGTGTGTACATTAAATTTTATTATTGTCATTTTCATAGCGTTGTCCAAGCTGACCCCCCCCCCCCCCAATCTACCCTCTGCAACCTGCCCCTAACAAGCTTCAAGTGCCTGACTGTTTGCATAAGTTTACGTGTGTGTGTGTGTGTGTGTGTGTTGTGTGTGCGGATGGGTGTTCTCTTTGCCAACAGGCAGCTAGCCAAATTAGACTCAACTGAACTTTGTTTGGTCAGTTTTAATGCATATATTTGCCCCTCGTACCGCTCACCATTGTACCTCTTTTTGTGTTGTCAATTTTCTGTGGCAAGTCAAGTGTCGCAACATATTCATAATTAGATGTCGTTTGCATTTGCTGCAGCAGCAGCTATTCAAGCAGTGGCCTTTATAATAAAGGCAAACTGCTATTTGAACCCAACATTTGAAAAATAAGCAGGAATAAGTAGTGAAATTCGTAGATATTATATAAATATATGATCAATATTAAAAAGATATATCTTAACAAGTGTTTTGGTTTCTTTTTTGATTTAAGGCTAATCTTGTAGAATCAGTTTGTATTTAAACTTATTACATTTTAAATTATTAAAGACAATTTTCAAGCAAATTTAAAAGCAATTGTGGTTTTCATTTGCTCTTTAAATTCATTCAAGGAAATAAATAAAGTATTTGGAAAACATTTTATTAGAGAAGAAAATTAAATGTGTAGCTTTAATTTTATTTTCAATTTATTATTTTTAAAAAGCGTTTTAAATTTGGGAACAGCTTCCAAATTAAGTAAAACAAAAGAAAGAAAGAATCAATTAATTTTAATTAATGTTATTTTATGAATTAATTTTAATTGCAAATTTACTAAAATAATTACTTTATTGAAGCTTGCTGCTTGTAGCAGGTTGCCAAAAAAAAACAATTAATTTTCATGAAAGTATATTTAGTTGCGCTAACTCCGCACCATCGCTCAACTCTCAAGCGAAGACCTTCGCAAATCGATGTTGTTAGCCATAATGGACCTGGGACAGGAAAGAGAGTGGGGCTAAAGAGGAAGAGGGTAGTGGGTGGGGGGTAGAGGGTAGAGGGGAGCGGAGGTGTTTGTCATACATCAAGTTGTGCTCCCTAAATGCCGTTTCATTAGCTGGGTTCGCGTCCCAGCGGCATAAAAAGAAATACATTTATTTTAAATTTAATACACTACACAACATACCAAACCCACACACACCAACACACACACCAACACACACACACCAACACACACATCCAGACACACCGTTACACACGCACAATGGAACAAAGGAAAAAGAAGAGTCTGCTGCTTTAATTGGTTGATGGGTGGCACGCACTTTCTACTTTTCTGCTGCCTGCGTTTCCTTTTTGGGGCAGCTGCTGCTGTTTTTGGCGCTGCCCCTGGCCACAAGGTATTAACCAACGACTGCCTCTTTTTTCTTTCTGCTCCGTATTTTTGCTTTGAAAGAAAACGAGATGTGGGTTTTTCTTACTTAAAATATCAACACGGACGCCGAAAGTTCTTCCTTTTTTTTTTGTACCCGCCCCCTTCGCCTCCAAATCAGCTCAGACGCTGGCCTAGTTACCGCCTTTGTTGCTGACCGGATACCGACTCCTGGCTCCTGGCTCGTGGCAGAGGCGCCACACAATGAAGAATGCCACAACCGCCAACGCAGCTTTGTTTGAAATCAGCTCATTTTTAGCTGGTTCCTCGTTTAGATGTGGCAAAAAGGGCAAGTGCGGCACAAGGGGACAAACTGCACTCGAAAAAAAAGATCGTTCTAAATTTTGTTAACTCTTCAAAGGTTCAGATATTAAATTTCTAAAATTTATGTGGATTTTTCAAAACCAGGATTTTACTTGTTTTGCAATATCAGATTCTTTCCAAAGAGAGGGGTTTGTATTTCTACTTTTCAAAATCTTTTT
The DNA here is from genome assembly GCA_037043585.1 of Drosophila mimica. Taxonomy (NCBI): domain Eukaryota; kingdom Metazoa; phylum Arthropoda; class Insecta; order Diptera; family Drosophilidae; genus Drosophila; species Drosophila mimica. The sequence continues at coordinate 9,072,400 of JBAMBE010000579.1, forward strand.
CTTAATAATAGAAGATATTTCTAATAAAGAGAAAAAAACGCCATACTTTTCGAATTTTCTAAACTTAGAAATTTTTTAGAAACTATTTCTAAAAACAAATAAAATTTTCTTTTATTTAGGGAGGTTTTTATTTTAGTGCGAGGTACTAAATTTTAGGGCAATTTTTTTCTGAGTGTAGATGGCTACTTGCCTGGCTGTGGCAAAAGGGGCAAGTGCGGTAACTGGGGGCAACACTGGGGAACTTGGCGCTCGTTTGTGGTACGGCTTGGGAACCCGCTTAGGCCACCAGGGGACAGAACGCTCAGTTAGCAACTTGCTCCTACATTTCTCTCTCTGTAAATGTGTGTGTGTGGGTGTGTGTGTTTGTATTTGTGAGTGTGTGTGCTTTGCTCTTTGCTCTCTGGAGAGTTTTATCATTTTTTATTGCGCTGCTCGAGAGCGCTATGTATGCAAATGAAGTCGAAACTTTCGCTTTGTATATTCTAATAGTTGGCCTCGTAGTTACGGCCAGTTGGGGCACCAACATTGAACAAGAAGAAGAGAAAGAAAAAGAAGAAGAAGCAGCAGCAACAACCATTCACCCAGAACCATTCGCTTCAACTTCTTCCTTCTGCCGCTCCCCCTTTCCCAGTTGGAACAATATTGTCATAGTGCTGCTAGATTTCAGCTTATGCAAGCAAGTCAAAAATTATGCTTAAAATTTAATGATGCATCATTCACCAAGAATCAGCAATATTAATTAGTTAGGGCATAGAGCAGTCGGTGTTTTTTATCCCCCTTTTCTTACGCAGCCTTCACTTTTATTTTAGATAGCCTTCGTTTTTTTTTAATGAGCTTCTGGAGAGTTTTTCCTTTTATATGTTTAGCTTTTTTTTGCTTGTTATTTTTGTGCGTGATTTCGCACTGAAGAAGAAGCAGAAGCGGAGAAAGAAGAAGCAGCAGAATATGATGATATTTAATTTAGTTGGAAGTGGGGCAGCATTTACTTGCTTGCCTGGCCGTCCTTTTCAGCGTCCTGCAACTTTATACAATTTATTCAAAATCAAATGGGTTTTTCCATTTTTATTTGCCACGAAAACCCCCCAAACTGACCCCAACTCCACTGTTGCTGCTGCTGTGTGAAGCCATTCAAAGCCATTTCAATGGCCGTCGCTTTTCTCGCCAATTTTCTTTATGTTGTAGTTGGGGTCAGTATTTTTTTTTTTGGAGGGGAAGAGAGAGTGGGGGATGAGGAGAGGTGAGAAGTGAGAGGTGAGAGGGGGCAGACAGAGAGAGTGCTCATTGAATGTTTTTATTACGCCAAATGAAAGCGAGGCTCCCGCACGAACCGGACCCTGGTTACAATACTTGTTATACCCTGAACCCCACTCCAAATGGACAAAAGGGTATGATAAAGTTGTGCAGAGACAAGAGGAAGCATAAAGTATATAGATTCCTGATCAGCAGGGAGAGATGAGTCTGTCTGAATGGATAAGCAGATATCAGAATTTGAAAAGAAAAGTTCTCGTTCAGCAAATGCAACTGAAGTTTATTTCAATTCATCGATTTTATTAATCCCTAATCGATTAGACCCGTTAAGAAACACAAAGCTCTCTAATTTCATATTTGACAGGGTGTCTCCAAGTCTACTCTATCTTGGTTGTTGTTGCACTTCTGTTTTATTTTTTCGACCCGCGAAAAAGTCATAAAATTATATCACTTGTACAGATTTTCGCAGAGTTCTTCTTCTGCTGCTTCAATTCACAGCTTTTTCCTTTAGTTGTAATTTTAATAACATTTTATGTGAAAAATATATTTTTCTCTTTAAATTGTAAGCGAAAAACTTCCGCTTGGTAAAATTGAGTGAGGAAAAAAACGTAATAAATAAATCGAGGGCAAACGAAAAAAAGAAGAAATCGGCGACTTTCAATCAGCAAACAATTACAGTTTATTTCTTTCATATCAAATTATTTTTGGCAATCGAGCGTGAAGTCAAATAAGCAAACGGAGATCAAACATTCGAGAGACGAGCAGACAGACGCTGCTGCAAGGATGTCGCCCCCAGGACACTGCCACCAAACCGTGCCTCAGACTGGCAAAAGGGAAAGTCATCGCAGGCGATTTAACAACTACGCTCGAGGATAAATATTTTATGAAATCGCATAAACAAATCAAAGACGAATCGCAGATGAAAAAAAGAAAAACACACATAATAAGAATAGGAAAATCACTTTCCAAAAGCAAATCAAATCGTTAAGTGGAGGGCAGAAAAAAACGAAAAGGGGGAGTGGCAGAAAAAGGGGGGCAGTAAAAATCAAGAATGCCGATCAAATATGACCACTCAACCGCGTTAAAGTACACACACACACACACACACACGCACACCCCTGCACACACACTCATCAATATTAGCCCTTCGGCTAAGCATTAAGCTTGCCTTTGCCAAAATATTTGCACAACTGGGCTGGGTAAAGAGGGTGTGTGTGTTTGTTGTATGCTAAAATCGCATAAAAAATACAGACAACTATATTGCAACAGCTATAATAACAACAGACAAATAAACAACCCCCTGATTTGTGGCAGACAGCGCAACATGTTGAACAACCCCTCCCCAACCCTTAACATTGTCCAATTCGCTGCTTAATGTTTTGCCAAAATAGCCAACGCATCATCATCCACACAAGTCCCCCCCTGACCATACCCCTGCTTCTGCCTCTGCCCCTTAGCATCTTCAAAAGACCCACTTGATATATATTTTTTTATTGTGCTGTTATTGAATTGTATTTAATAAAATAAATATATGGCGAGGGTTGCTAGGATTGCGAGGGTTGCTCGAAGCAACAACAACAAATGTATAAATAAATAATGTGGCTTTTATTATTGCACTGCGATTCTTGGCAAGTCACTTGTTAACTTGGCTTAGAGTGCCACAGTCTATTAGGCAGCCAAACTGAAGAACAGGTTAATATATCAAACGGGGACAACTGACATAAATTGTGCACTCAAATATGCCACTGATCGGTATTAATAATTATATATATGTATATAGATACATTGCCACTGCCAATTGCAATGCCATCCATCAATGCCAACACTTCCACATCCGCAACCCGCCAGTCACACAAGGTAAATATGTGTAGCATATATGAGATATATATATATATATATATATATATATATATTTAGCAAGCACATATTGTAAATTGAAATTATTGCATGTTGTAAAGTTTACTGACTGTTCTGTGTGCTTATTTATGGCCAGCTGCACTGCAAACTAATCGATTTAGGAATGGGTTGAGGGCAGTTTTGGGAAGAGTTATGCGTAAATACATATTTTATGGCATGCAGCAATAAGTTGTCCCAAAACATCTATATATATCAATATATCTATATATGTATTCAATTAAATATGCTTTGGCCAGCTGCAATTTATGTTTCACTAGTTTTGGTCTAATGAGTTTTTGGCCAGTTTACAGAAATGAGCAAATTTCGTTACAATGTGTCAAATAACAAAATGCCAATTGCATACCAATGTCAAATGTTGCTAATACCCAATTGATGAGAGTGTACACAACTAGCAGATACACTGTTAAATACAGAATAGAAGAATTGGTAAGAAGGTAAGAAATGTTGTTGGTCGAATTGGGCCATAGGTCGACTAGTCTGCTGATAATAAGAATTTTATTGGTATTTACTGTTTGGGTTCAATTTTTTAATGATTGCGAATTGAGGTAAAAAGGGCAATAATGACAACATTAACAATAACATTAACATTAGCCTTAAAACTAACATTAGCCTTAACATTAACCTAACCTTAACAGCAGCATTAGCAGAAGTGAACTATTATCAAAGGCGCAAAAACCGCAGGCGACACATCAACAACAGCCAATTCAGCAGGGAGTCTTATCACTCTGCCTGTGCATATATTAAGATAGATTACCACACACACACACACACACACACACCTTCACACACACACACCTTCACTCACACACACGAACTGAGTGCCAGCAAAAGCAAAAAGCGAAAAGCGAAGCTGGAAAGAGTTTCAAGTTTAGCTATTGGCTCTTCACACGGTTGGAAAATTAACGCGTCTAATGCAATGTCTTTGCCAGCAATGTGCCGCATAAATTATAAGCCCAGCCCCTGATTACCATATTTTCGTGCCACACCCCCTACCCCTCGCGACACTTTATCTACACTAAAAAGCAGCTGTAAAGTTTCGTCACGCGCCTGAAACTATGCAGCGGTTTTCACGCTAACCAATTGAAACCAGCTAAGCGGATAACTGTCTGGATTGTTGTTGTTGTTGTTGTTGTTGTTGTTGCTTTAGCTACGGCTGCTGATGATTATAATAAATTTAAGTAATAAAGCGCGTTAATGTTTAGCCATCAGTTAAGGCCGTTTGTGACAAAGGCAAAACGCCAAAGGGCTTAAATCTTGGGCCATAGTTGAGGCGTAGTTGTTGGCTTCCAAGTAATTTGGCAGCGGCTTTAAACGTCAAGCGGCGGATAAGTCACAAGAATGGGCGTTGCTAAGTTGCCTTTCAAGAGCCACATTGCTGGTTATACCCTGTTAAAGTAGAGCATCAGTCCAGCAAGGTGGATTAGTGAGTAGGCAAAAGAAGGAAAAAGTAAAGGTAAAAAAAATATCAGCAACTATTCAAATTCATATGCAAGACTTGCATTGGGTAAAGACTTCATTACAGGGTATCTGTTAGTCGTTATCTCCTTGACTTTGACTAGAAGCCGTTTTCGAAACGTAAATAAATTTGAGCCCTTTTCTATACACACATTGAGCTCAAAGTCTGGGAATGTCTGCTTAAAGGGGGCACTTGAAAACTTCATGAAACGGAAATCGTGTCAAAACCATTCAGTTGAAATCACAATCAAAGCGTCTCAAGTTCTGACATAATGATATCAATTAATTTCAAGCGATTTTAAAATGTGTCACAAGAGAGCGGCAGAGTGAGGGAGAGGGAGAGCTAGATGGAAAGAGATGGAGGGAGAGGTAGGGGTAGACTTGCTTCAAAATTGATGAGTGCGGTGTAACATGTTATTAAATATGCAGCAGCTTGTGCTGCGAGGTGAAAGTTAACACATACACACACACCTACTCACACATACACCGACAGACTCACACCCATATGTGATTGTGTTGAAAGTTGGCCGCAAGGCGTACAAAAGTTTGCCACCATTAAACAATAAAAACTCATTAATAATATGCATTTAAGTTTTAATTGAACTACTTAATGTGTGGCATTGACTGGCTGGACGAGGGGGTGGGGGTGAGGGGAGGAGGGGGGGGGAGTTGCTCTACAAAAAAGATATGTCATTGTTCGTCTGCTTGTTAATGCCACTGGGCCTTGTGGAGCAACATGAAAGCAAATTGTTGTATGCCCCCATTATGTACATGGAAAATTGTTTGTTTTTTTTACGTCAGCAGTTTGAGTTTTTACTCAATTGAATTAAATTGTTTTTTTTTTTTTATTTTATTTTGCTGCTGCATAGAATTAAAACGATGCTGCCGATGCTGCTGCTGCAGCGGACAATTAAATGCATGCCACAAACAGATACCAAACAGGACACTGGGTGGCAGGCAAATACACGGACTGTAAAATGAACGATGGGCTATCTTTGTGCGTTATGGCGACGACAGGCAGTCCGTAAATTTATGGTAGTAAGTGTGGGTTGTGAGTTTAATTACTAACAGATGACTGACAGGACGATGATGGCTAGTGGCAGAGTTGTTAAAGAAGGTGTATTTAAGCTAGTAGCTGTAGCTGAATTGACAGTAAAAGTAGTGGAATTAGAAGTAAAAATACTAGTTGAAGTTAAAATACGACTAGTGGCAGAAGTAGTAGTAGTATTAAAATTACATTGTGGATAGTAGATATTGCGGATGGAGTTGTAGTACAAATAGTAATCGGAGTATTACCAAAAGTAGTAGAATAGTTGAAGAAGAAGTAGAATTAGTAGTGGAAGTAAAAGTAATACTAGAAATACTAAAAGTTGTAGTAGAAACAGAAGTAGTAGAAAAAGTAGGAGTATAAATTAAAGTGCTAGTAAAATTAGTAGTAAAATAGTAGTAAAACTAGTAGTAAAAATGGTAGTAGTATAATTAGAAGTTTAAGTAGATTCAGTAGTAGTAGTAGTGCTACTAGAAGTACAAATAGTAAGACTAGTAATAGTAGTACTAGTAATAGCAGTAGTAAAATAATTTGGGGAAAGGAATCCAGGGAATCCCCCTACGAGGACACAAGCGATTTATGCAGATTGCAAATGGAACGAATAAAATCAAGCCTATACCTAAAAATACTACTTACGCATGCACAACATGTGTACGAGTGCGTGTGTGTGTGTGTATGTGTGTATGTGTATATATATAAATGTTATTTTGCTGATCGAATCGTTTTAGTGCTTGTGTGTGCGCATATGTCTGTCGCTCAGTGTTGAGCCATAGATTTATTGAGAGCAATTCAGCAGGATTTGCTAGGCAGGATCTGGGATCTGTCGAGGCTGAAGTTGAAGTTGAACAGTTTTCTTTGACTTTGGCTATCGAAAGTCAATTTGGGGTGCGTGTCACATGCTCATTTGTCCAGTTTATGGCCCAAACATCATTTGTACATGGGCCATGAAGCGGACGCCAAACGCCTTTAATGCCTCTCAATAAATTCCCGCTTCCGGCCGTAATAGTCTCTCTGTGTGTGTGTGTGTGTGTGTGAGTGCCTAATACCTGTTTATTGTTGTGTTCCTGCTGGTGTTGAACAAATGCAATTTTAAGCTGCTGACTGCTGACGGCTGAGTGAAGCCAATAATAGAAAGCGTAGTTAACCGAAATTAGCCATCGGGCCAATAAGTGCCTGTTTGGTCAAGTTTTTTATTTTTCGAAATGAGGCATATCTAATGAGGAGTGCAACAATCTAATTTTATGTTCTTCAAACTACAACAATTACCAAAAGTTTTATCAACTGGAAAACGACTCGCTTGCAGCTGGCAAAAAAGCTAGTTTTTTTTCTCCTAGCAAAATAATCAAATTGCATTTCTGGCAGCTGTCGGAAACAGAAGATGGGAATGTTTTTTATGACCTGCAAAAGGGATATGATGAAAAAAGGTAGCATCTCTGAGCTAATGTATATATATATATATATTTATTATTGATCAGCATAGACATGAACTATGAAATTCTGTGTAAGCAAGCAGATATCAGCGACTGGGGACTTGGAATTCTTTTATAAGATTGTATCGAGATAAGCCAGCCTAGCACATATTTAACAGAGTATCTTCCAGTCGAGCGTTCACTACCAGAAGTTGCTATTTTTTTTGGCACAGGCGTCGCAAAAAATCTGTTAGAAATCCTATTTATATTTCGAAACAATAACCATTCAATTCGAGCTAACGATTCGGAGCCCAGGCCCAAACTAGACTGGACTGGACTAAACGTAACGAACCAATTGAGCCGGACAACGACACGGACACAGACCCTTTGGGAGATTGGGAAAGTAGGGGAAAAGGGGCGGATTGGGGAGGGGGTTTGTGCGAGTGTTGTCGCATTTATTACCAGTGTTGCTGCTGTTTGGCAAATATGTGCAAAAACAAAACAGAAAAACTCACATTTTAGCTTTAAAGTGAAAGCATTTCCAATGGTCGTAGGTCCTGGCCACAGGCGCGACGACACAAACAAAACGTGCCCCGCATACAAATAAACAAGGATCAGTACAGGACAGGGGGTGGAGTGGTGTATGTGTGTGTGTGTGTGTGTGTTGTGCGACGAGCGTCGGAATTGAAACAAATGCCACAGCACTTGGCGTGCCTATAAATTTTTTACAAAATACGTGGCCAAAGGTGCAGCTGTGGTGTGGCACAAGCTTTAGAATTGTCCTGGCCATGGTCACTGTGCAAACAATACACAAACACACACACACACACACACACATGCACACACACACACTTGGGAACTTGCACACACAGCATGGCTCTTCAAAAGGACAAAACCGAAGCATTGTTTAGTGCCAGACATCAAATGGCATTTAAATGCAGGCAGCATGTGTTTCAAAACTTTGCTACGCCTACTGCCTCAAAGGGAGGTATGGATGGGGTAGATGAGGGAGGGGGGTGGGTGGCTGGCAGTTGAAAGCTGCTTGGTTACCATTTCACCTGTGCCCTTCGGCTGCTCAGCTAGCTTCATCTAGCCAATTTCCCATGCCGATTTTCCATTTCTAATTAGCCATTCTGCAGCAGCTTCAGCAACTGTTGAGTGTGAAATATGTTTGTTGCATGCAACATACACCCAATAATTTGCTACTCACTCATGTTTGGGACTGAAAGAAGAATACACTGCTCATCAGGCTGGCAATCGAAAAGGTTTGGCGAGGTTTACCGATCAGGTAAATAATAGTCAACTATAATCTATATATAGCCCTGTCCTTTCTCGCAGTGTATGCTAGATTTACAAAAACTACATAATAATGAAGATTTACCGATGGTATTTTCTGTATTTTCGGTTCGAAGGAAAACGAAACTGGTGCAATGTCAATCAGAGTTGCAAGTTGCGAGCTGCGAGTTTCGATGGCTGTCAATTGCAATTACGTAGAAGTCAAGTCAAAGTCTTGTGCAAATCACGACGTGATTTTGGGCAGGGTGATGCATGTGCCACAGTTCGTTGCAAGTTCATGTACATCGTTTGTTCTGGCCACTAACGGAAATCCCCTTGGCTGATGCCAAATCCACTTCACATTGGAGCTGCCTGGTTGATGTGCATTTGTCAAATAGTTTTGCAGTTGCAATCGTTGCACACCTTAAAAACCCCACTGCCACTTCCCCCAACCCTCCAGAGAATTTTGTTGCTCGTTCGATTAGTCAGTTGGCTTCGAAAATGGTTGTCACTGGATGTGCTACTTGCCTCATGTTGCACGTTTTATGGCCATAGCGGCAACTTTATCCTTAGCCGACAACGTCAACGTCTGTTTCGCGTCAGCCTCATCCGCATTTTGTTGCAAGTTTTATGTGGAGTATGTTGCTGCTGCTGTCTATACTGGCTTCACTTCAAGTTTGCGCGTCAACACTTGCAACACTTGCAGCACCCAATGAGCATGTGTGAAGTGTTGCATCTTTTAGGCGCCTCACATCCTCACATACACAGAGTTTCAACTTATAAATTTGCCATACGACAATTGGGGCAAATTTTTAAGCGACTCTTGCCACAGACGTGCCACAGTCTCTTGCCACACGCTCAAGCTGCTTCTACTGATGGCTGAAAGCAGCACATTTTTATTTCATTTATTTATTTAATGTGGTCTCAAAGCAGTGAACAAATTTAAAATTAAAGCCACCAACTATGTTTTATAAATATTCATATTTAAATTCAAATTTTAAATGAAAAAAAGAAAAAAAAACAGTTGCTTCATTAAACTCATTGCGAATTGTGTGCTTCCATTTTTAATTTTTGAGAGTATTTGCGTATTTCAAAAAAACTTTTGCAATGTCAGCAGAAAGTTGAATACCAAATTTGATTTGCTATTTAACTTTTTTTTATATTTTTGTTGAAGCGTTCTAATCAAGCATTTTGCTACTGCATATGCAAATTTCTGAAAATTTGTAGGAGTGTGAGTCGGATGTGTGTGTGTGTTTGTGTGTGTGTGTGTGTTTGAATATAATCACTGCACATGAATTAAAAAGTTTTCGGCATGCGAAAATGTTTTGCAGCTTAAAGCAATTTGAAGTCATTTGTAGCCAATTTACAAATGTCTGCCGCTCATTCTGTACATGTGTATGCCTGTGTGTGTGTGTGTGTGTGTGTGTGTGTGTGTGTATGTGTTGTCAATTGCAATTACAACTGTGAATGCATTCACACACACACACACACACACACACACACACACATTAGATGGCCATGGCTTTTGTGTATGCGAATGCGCTCAGCTTTTCTCTCGCTCATCGTCGCCATTTTTTACCCTGTTCTTAAGATATGCGTCTATTGGGTATAATAATTGGGCAAATAATAATAAAAATGAAATATATAAATTTATAAAAAGTGAACAGATTTTTAAGAGCAAGGATTTTCTTATCAAGGGACAACTTTATCAACTCCAAACGGATTGCCTAGCTTTGGTTCATTGCTTTGTCTGAGTTGTTCTCTAGAAGAGTCCTTAATCTCATTTATATATTTATATTATTATATTTTATTTATATTTTTTTGTATTCATTAATTTTTTACAGGGCAATTCATAGTCAAATATTCTCGGGTAAAGCAATCTTTTTTTGTCTCTACTTAAATAAGTCATGCTAATGGCAAACCATTAGCGAAAATTTTGCTCGCAATGTGTGTGTGTGTGTGTGTGTGTGAGATAATTAAGTTGCACATGTAACTGCCAGTCGTATTGGTGTGTGTGTGTGGATGTGTGTGTGTTTCTGACGACGACTTTGCTAAATGCAAGAGAAATGCGATTTTGAAGGCTGTTGTTAAATATTTAAATGTACTCGTCGGGCCAAGGTAGCAACTAACTATTTTCTACCGATTCTGCAACTTTTATTTCCGTCCTTGTTGTTGTTGTAGATGTTGTAGTTGTTGTTCTTCTTGTTTTAGCCACTGATTACAGAGCGCTTACATCAAAGCCTAATTGCAAAGTAAGCTAAAAATAAAAAGCTTACATTGCGCGAGCTGCTTTCAAGGTGTTGTTTTAGTTGTTGTTGTTGTTGTGGCATGTTGTTGTTGCCTAATATACCTGCTGCAAGTCATTAGGCAGCCTTGAGGTCGCTTATTATAGGCCTGGCCTAAAAGATTTGTTTGTTGGTCTTGCCCACTGACCACATTTTATTGATTATGTTTATAATTTGGCTTAACCGATTACATTTGTTATTTTTAACCACTTTGCTTGAAATTATACAACTTGCGGACCCTTAAGCATATATATATATATATATATATATGTTGGATCCGCAACAGAATTGAGAATAATAATGTAATCAGGCTGATAAAAATGTGTATAAAATCAAATAAATTATATGGCTCGGATTGCCTTTCCTTAGCTTCTTACTTGCTAAGACTCCAATTTTAAACTCCATTCTACAAGGATATTTAGGTTTTCCTGGCTGTTTTAGTTACAAGAGGAGGGGGGTGTCTGCACTTAATATTTCACTTTAATTTACCTTTTAATTGGGCTAATCAACACGCTAATAGTCGGCGCTATTAACTCGCAGACACACGCAGAAAAGGGACACTTTGGCTTTGCCTATGGCCATTTGCAGGCCTTGTTTTATTGTTATGAGTTTTGCAGTCGACAGCCATGTGGTGTGGCATGTGTGGCAACGTTGAGTGGCCGCTTTCAAAATTGCACTTTAATGACTTATTTGGGTTGGTTGTTGCAAGCCCGCTGGCAGTTGTCAGGTTTATGCAATTAACAAAGCGACAAAGGGAGACAGAGACAGAATGAAAGAGAGAGAGGGGGATACAGGAATGTAAATGTATATGTGCCTCTCAGTTGCACAGCGGAAGCGCACACTTGAGCAATGACGATACGACATTTCCTTAATGACGCCAACAAAACACAAACACAGTCAACAATCTCCGTCTGTGTGTGTGTGTGTGTATCTGTGTGAGTGTCTGCTGTCTAATTGTGTGCTTAGACAAGAAATTCACAAGAGCCGTCCCTCATAAAAACCCGCTCCACGCTGGAGTCAATCCGACGTGACCAACCTGGCGTATGTGTAATTAGAATTAAGTTGCAAACCCATTTTTTTTTTTTTTGGCCAACACTCGCTGCACTCTGTCATTCAGTCAGTCAGTCAGTCAGTTTGTCACTCAGTTGTGGACTCACCTGACACCAACAGCTCACTGGTGCTGTTGACCAAATTGTCCATAATTGGCTGGAATGTGTAGAAAGTCAGCGTTTCCAATTTGTTTGCCTGCACATTGATTGACAGCAGAGCCGGCGTCCCACGCAGGAGTCCATTGTCGATTTTCTTTAGGAGATTATTGCGCAGATTCAGCGTTTTCAAATTGTTCAAACCGTCCAAGGCCCGCTCCGAAATGCGCTGCAAAAACACCAACAGAAAACACACAACATCAAGTTAGAAATTGGCAAATGGAAATTCGTTGCGAGTTCAATAAGAAACCCAATTATAAATACGCCAACGGGTTGGGGTTGTCCCAGCCATTAATTTGTAATTAAGCAGCTGACAGCTTGGCCGTAATAAACAGCTAAGAATGTACGAGTCGAGAGTGCTCGACTGCGAGTGGCTCTACTTTGTTGACAGAACTACAACAAATCTGTGCAGCTATCGATAAGATGAAATAAACTTGATCTGCCCAAAGTTAACGACAACTTATAATACAAATTAAAAGTCTCTGACTCTTATAGACTCCGAAATCGGCAAACCTGGCTTAATTGATCAAAAATATATATACCTTATAAGCTCGGAGATTCGTGACTTCGAGGCATATGTAGAAAAGTAATATTATGAATATTAATTAAGAGCTACGAATTATTTTTTGCTATCTTCAATCAAACATTTTATTACTTCTTTTAAATATAATTAGGAGCATGTTTTAATCCATCCCAAATTATAATAGTAACTAAACATAAACTAGTAGTGATAATGATAAAATGTTCATAATACTACTACTTTAAAAATTGTAACTATACGATTAAAGTAAATACATTAAAATTAATAATAGTAATTCAATTTAGTTATAGTATTTAAAAAAGTAAATATATTTGAAATACCTAACAATGTCTGCAAACGAATAACGAACACTGAAAATAAACTTGAATATTTTTGAGTCTCTTTAGCATTTGTTTAAACTGTGTCATGTTTAATTGTATTTAAACAACAATAACAGTATTTTTCAGCTACCCCAGCACCCGTTGCCCCTCGCTAACCTGTCGTCCTTGGCTCCTTTGTGTTTTGCTTGGCCAACAGAGCAAATAACAAAAATAAAGAGCAAAAAAATAGAACACAAATATTTTCTGCCATTTTTCCGCAGTTCTGCGTATAATTTTCACTGATGCCGCTTTCCATTGCTATTGTTGCCTTGTTTTTACTTGCGTATTTATTTATGAATGTGTGTGGGTGTGTGTGTGTGTATGTGTGTTGGAGTGTGTGTGTGTGTTTATAAAGCATATGTAGATGCATCTTTTTTTAACTTGTGTTCCGATTCGTTTGCCTCGGATTTTATTATACGGCTTGAAAAAAAGTGTTTATTTTCGTGAAAGAAGAAAGCGGCAGTGAAAGTTTGACTGTGGCGTACAGATACATCCTAACCCCTTTCCTCTCAGCCCCTCATCATATCTTTTCTGCCTGTTTCCTATGTCATTATTTAATATTCAATATGCTTTGTCTAGTGAAATGGAAAAATTATGCATATTAAATGAAAAACAGTCCAAATAAGACATGTGCCTTTATTTGTATACTCCTTCCGTCTGTCTATATACACACATGACTCGTAAAAATAAATATATATACATGTACAGTATGATATCAGAGTAGTTTGTTTGTTTGCCAACGCTGATTGACATAAAAAATACATTTTATTGAGACATTTTGTTAGTTTGATGAGCGCCACTTGGCGTTTTTACGAGGCGCCGTCCAATTTATCCGATGGTAAAAGAAAAACAACAAACAAAAAAATCAAGAAAAAAATGAGAAAATATTGTTATTTATGTGCGAATTTTGTGGCGGCTTTCGTAAACAAAGTTATGATTCAAAACAAATAAATGTACTCGCAAAAAAGTGGAGAAATGTGAACAAATACTTGACGTAATCAGCAACAACTGAAAGAGTTGCCAGACTTCAAAGAACAAATTCAAAGCGCTAAGGAAAAATATGAATCTTTGACAATTTATAACGATTATCAGAGAGCTCAAGTTGTACAGGAAAAACACTTTCAGTCGCTTAGCCGCTTAGCCGCTTAGCCGCTTAGCCGCTTAGCTCCTTATCTATTTATCTCTCCCCTCTCAACTCCGACCACTCCTCTGTTCTGACAAAATCTAGGCACCTAAACCTTTTAACAGCAAATGATTTATGAAGTACAAAAGCAGCAGGCCACAACAAGAAGAAGAAGACAGGGAAAAACACAAAAACAAAAATGGATAACCCGGGCGTAAAACATGCAACGCAATTTGCTTTTATTGAAAAGGACAAGTAGCAAAACAAAAAAAAGAGCCAAAAAGGAATCTTTTGCGTCAAGCAAAACATATGCACAAATGTGATATGGGCCAAAACAATGCGGCATTGAGGCGATAACAAGCCCAATCATTATGGCAACGACTGTGACTATGACTATGACCATGACTATTACTACACTCGAAAAAAAATCAACCAGATATTGTAGAAAATTGTGAAAACTCGAAAGCAATATTTAAAGAGACTACTTTTCTCTTAACACTGCTGTTTAATAATATTACCAGCTAATTTAAAATAGATATATTGGGAAATTGCTCTGCTCTGAAGTGAGAAGAGAGATTTTAGAGAGGAAAAGAGTTTTTAGAAAAACCCAACTTTGCCTTTTAGAAGGAAACGTATCGAATAAGAAGCTGAGCTGCTTAAGTGATTGTTTTTTTTTCTGAGTGTATAACTATGACAATGACAATGCCAGCGGAAGCTAACTGGGGTGCAAAAAAGAAGCTACTGTTATGAAGGAGATTCTCATCAACATCAGCATGCAGCATCCACATCCACATCTGAGTTTCATGTCAGCCGCAGAGCATTCAACGAAGATGGCGGCTAAAAACACTTGAGCAACAACTTGAGAGTTGTGTGTGTGCGAGTGTGTGTGTGTGTGTGCTCCACTGCCCCGTCGGCACACATATGTGTGCCAGTGTCGTCTGGGTGTGACATGATATGCGAGCACTTTGTAAAATGGAAAAGTGGAAAAATGGAAAAATGGAAGCACGCAGGCAAAAATGAAAAGCAAAGACGATGATGGCGCCTCTAACAATGTTGGCCAGGATTTACGCTTATCGCCGTGCCCACGCTTGTACAGCTATACACACACACACACACACTCGCACACACACACTGCGACATTTTCTATGCGCTGTGGCCATTTTTTTATGCCTGCTGCTTGCATATCGGATGGCCGAAAGGAGTGCCATAAATCCATTATGGCCATGATTTGTTATTCAATATTTTGTAAGTAGATTAACTTGCAGCGCACATTTGTTAGCCAACACACAAACACACACACACACACTAGTACACATTGAGTGGCGTTGAAGGGATATGTGCCACAGCATGTGGCAGACGTTGCGAATTAAGCTGTCTTCGTTGTCTTGAGGCGCGCCCCAAAAACATAATTTACCAATCTATTTATCATATTAGCGCCTACTCGACAAACAGCAGGACGAAGGATATACTCCAATACATCCCCTCCCCTCCCCTCACCTAAACTCCTTCAACTTGAACTGTCTTCCCTTGTTTTGGTTGTGCTGGGATTGACCACTTAAATCACCACAAAAATGGGCATTCGAATTGAATTTATGACACCAACAGTCAAAGTTATTTTTGTGCCCCCGAAGGATGTGCTATTTATGATACCCTCCCCACCTCCTTCCCACCCGCTGCCCCTGTTTGTTATGGTCAGCCGGCAATTTATGGGCACTTCAACTTGCCCCCAAAAACTTGACTAGGAAATCAAGTGGATATAAAGTTATTTATAGACATAACTGTGGTAACTACTTATTGGCATCTCGGCATAAATATTTCCAACTCACCTCAATGCGATTATCATCGAGTTCCAGCTCGGACAGGCTCCACAGCTCGGCAAAGACGGTGTCCCCAATGAAGTTGAGATTGTTGCGCGTTAATTTGAGCAAATTGAGATTGCCCAATCCGCGAAAGATTTCGCTGGTCAGCACGTTAATCTGATTGTGGGCCAGATTCAGATAGGTCAAACGGGCCATGTCCGCAAAGAGACCCTCGTGCAGAGTGCTAATGTTATTATTATTTAGGAAGAGCCTTTCGCAGAGTGGCAGGTTCCTAAATGCGTAGCGATCCATTTCGAAGATTTGATTATGCTCCAAATTCAACTCACGCAATCGAATGTGATTGGCAAAGGCATCCTGATCCAGGGCCATAATGTGATTGTTATTCAATATGATCCGCTCGAGAAATGGGAGGTTGGCAAAGGCATAACTCTTGACGATCTCCACCTGGGAGTATTCGATGACGATGATGCTCAGATTCTTCAGTGGCTCTATGATCATGGTGGGAATGTAGTCCAGGCGAGCATTGTTCTGGATGACAAATTTGAGTTCGCGCAACCGCTTCTGCTGATAGAAACGAGTCCAGGTGGTGTCGTTCTGATGCAGTCCCTCCGAGAACACCCAGCACTCGGCCTTCTGCACGGGCATATGGTTCTCATCCGGAGTACAATAACACATCAATTTCATATCGCGGCGACGCATGCAGAACCCGGTGCTGTCGATGGGTCCATTGTAGCCAGTGCTGCCTGTTCCCGTCGAGGTGCCGTATGCCGAGGAGCTGGTGTAGTAGCCACCATTATTACTATTGCCGGTCACTGCAGCGGCTGCTGAGGCCGAGGCGGAGGCGGTGGCGCCTCCATTGGTGCCACGTCCACGACTGCGACGCTCCTCCTTGTCCCTGGAACGTGCCTCAGCCGGCGTCATCAGGCAGCACCAGCAGCAGCTCAGCAGCAGTAGCAACATGCCCCATCGTGGCAGCGAGCCCATTTTATGGCGCTGATGATGCGGCAACATTGGGCAAAGAAAAGCGACGCGTTCCCTGCAAAACAGAACAGAGCAAAGAATGACTCAGTCAATAAAATGTTGTTTATCTGGCGCCAAAAAGCGAATACGTCCAGGTCAAGTCATAAAATACCAAAAGTACGGTCAACTTTTGAGTGTGGAACAGCAAATGACTTTGCAGACGAGCTGATGGACCTATTTGATACTCTACTCCAAGCAAGCTTAACTTATTCCAAGCATTCCAAGCAATTAAATCCAAGCAATTCACCTTAGCCTGAAACTTGGCAAAACTCAAACGACTTTTGGAATAAGTCTTCATTTATATTTGAAAATGCGATTCTGTGTGGAAAATTATAAGGAATAGAATATAAGTCAAGCTCTCGCTCTGTCATAACTTTATCTAAAATTATCTAATCAAGGTTCGACCTCTGCAACAAAAATACATTTAAATTTAAAAACGTAATTTTATCTCAAAAATCATACGATACCTCAACTAAGTTATAGTAGTGGAAATAATATAAGGGGGATGACTCGGACTTAAAGTCAATTCAAGCATGGCTCAAGTGGATCGGCTGAAAGAGTTTTATCCCGTCCCATTGACCTACATTAACAAAGGTCCAAACTGACTACGAGAACAATCCTTAATTCATTAAAATCCGATTCTTGTCCAAACTTACTCTAACCATAAATGTGCCAAAACTGAACTAATTTCCAAGCCAAATATTAATTTGTTTTGGTTTTAAATCTAATTCTACACAAATTTGATTCTGGCTCGAAAATCGCAAACAAATTCTATTCCATAAATTTGAATATCATAAATCATATTTCTTCTCTATATTAATATAACATTCGAATGTTGGCAACTCGATTTTCGGCTCAAATTTGTGTTGCTGGCTGGCTGTATTTTGGCCAATCGCATGTGCAGAGGGTATAAAAAGTGTTGCAGGCATTTTCCGTTTGGACCGAGTCCAAAAATACTTTTCCTTGCTGGCAATTGATTGAGAATTTGTTGCTGGTGGTATTTGCTTTATGTGCGAGGCACTGAAGTTGCCTCAAATAGTCGCTGGGCACGTTATTATTTGTTGAGCAGGGTTGTATTTATTTCTCACTTTCTTTATTATTTATTTATTGACGGCCGCCTTTTAAAACTCAAATTACGAACATCAAATTTGATGCGGCATTAAAAGTGAATTTCTGTGAAAAACACCTGCCCCGATATTCAATTCGAATTTGTTGGCTTTGGGTTGCAATTCATTAACAATGAAAAGTGATGCGTCTTTCCGAATACCCCTTTTAATGAACACCCCACCCCCCCCCCCCCTTTCCCCTGTAAAACGGCAGCAGTTGAAAAGTTAAAGCGCTCCATAAAAATGCTAATTAATGTTGTTAACTTTTTACTCTGCGCTCATATTTCATTTGGCGGGCCAAAACAAAATGAAAGAAATACACATTTTCGCGGTATCTTTTTCTCTCTCTGATTTTGCCGAGTTTTGTGGGAGGTGGGGGAGTGTGAGGGGGTTGAGGGGTGTGTGTGAAAAGTCCATGACATGGCCGTTTTCATTTTGGCCGCATTTGTTGTCGTTGGAGTTGTCGTTGTTGATGTTGTTGTTGTTGTTGTTGCTGTTGTGTGCCTCCTGCTGGGCTTTTTCGCCTGCCTTCATTTGACGCTCTGTTGGCTTCTGTTTTCCCTGCCCCCCCTTTGGACTTACCCCCCGTGAATAAATTTATTGCGCTCATAAATAACTGCAACACTGTCGCTGATTGTTCGCTCACTGGAAATGTCTTCATTTGCCCCCCTCCCCCGTCTACCCCTGCTTCCCTCCCTCGATTGCATTTCAAGTGTCATTTGGCAAAGTGCTCTCTAATTATGCTCGTTTTTTGTATTTTTGTATTTTTGTATTCATTCTTTCTTAATAAATTAATAAGTCACATCGCTGACACAGGGCATATTTTATTTCGGGGCCAAAGTTGTTATTAATGAAGTGTAAATAAGTTATTGGCAGTTGTCAGAGAGTGACAGTGATTTGCATAAAATATAATATTGGAAGCTGCCAGTCATTTGAGTTATTGACTCTGGCACGCTTCATTACATTTATTATCGTTATAAGTCTTAAATAAAACGATGAAAATGTGTTTGCGATTGTTTTGGTTGTAGCTCTGCTCAACTTGGGCTTAAGAACAAATTTTGCTCTGACGGCTGGTTCAAAGTTCAAGGTTCAAAGTGCTGCTGGCGAAGACCGCAGGATTAACTACTCCACAAGCACTTGGACTGAAAACTTGAGCAGCAGAACCAGCACCAGCTTCATCAGCAAGCACTTTTGATGACTTCAATTTGAATATCAAAGCAAAGTCGAAACTAAATTGCCACACACACACGCACACACACACTCACACACACTAACACACACACACAGATGCCACAGAGCCGCAGCTGTGCGAAATGTAGCCAGGGATAAATATATGGGGAAAATTGTGAGGTGAGAAGACTTTTAAGATTTTCCTGGCATTTTTAAGTGTGTTGTCAAGCAGCAAATCAAGAATATATGTATGTGCGTGTGTGTGTGTGTGTGTGTGTGTGTGTTGTGTGTGTAATTAGATTTCCACAAACACACACACATGTGGTATATAATATATATGTATATACTCATTGGCACATGTGCAGCAAGCGACACAGCCAATTACTCAAAGCCATCAAGTATAACAAGTGGGAGTGGTGTGCGTGTGTGTGTATGTGTGTGTGTGTGTATGTGTGTGTGTGTGTATGTGTGTGTGTGGGGGAGGGGTGGGAGTGGATCAGTGTAAGCAAATGAAAAATCAATTTGTTGTTTATGCATAAATCATAAGATTTATGCGACTTCTCACAGTATTCATAAGTCATTTATCAACAGCAAAACTTTTCTATGTCACATGCCAGACAACAACAATCACAACAACAACAACAACAACATCAGCAACAACAACAAAAGTTTGAGCAAGCGTGACGAAGACACAGATTGGAGACACTTTAAAGCGTTAGATAAAGCCATAAATACGATGAAGCACTCAAAAAATCGAAAGTGAAAGTTAAACAAATCGAATTTTGATAGCAAAATAATAACTACTCTTGGCATAGAAGAAGGTGATAGTCGTGAGCGCTCGACTAGCGGAGAGTCTTCAATAAATATGCAAGTTGTTAGTGGTAGTTTCTGAAATTAATTTAATGTGTTATATGTTAGTATTATATTATTATTATACTTGTGTTATTATTCATACGATTTCAATATATTATTTTGAAGAAAATATATCAATTGGGAGGCTATATCTATAAAACGACTCGAATTAAAAATGCTTTCCTCTGCCTGTTACATGCATGTGCTCTAACATTTTTAATGGCTGCAACAACATCGTCCTGTTGCAACAAGAAGCCATTTGTCTTGTGCCGTTTATAATTTGGAGTAAACTTTCAATGTGCCACAACGAGACGCATATGCCTTAAAGTGCCAAAGAGGGGGCAGGTAGGTGAGGAAACTTGTTGACTTGTTGTCGACCTAGTAGGAAATTGGAGCAAAGCCGCAGCTAAGCTGTCAGGCAAAAGCCTGGCAGAAAAAAAGTGGCAAGCAAAGAGTTTTGTTGCACAATAAATGTTGTTGGCTCGCATGGAAATATTCTTGACTTTAACGCTGGCAATTCTCCGCGCTGCTGCTGCTGCTGCTCTTCTATATTTGCCTGGCTGTCGTCCGTTAGTCCGTCTGTCAGTCTGCCTGTCTTCTGTTCTGTTGTGTTCTGGCTCGTCGCTCGTTATGGGCCAAAGTTTGCGCCTTATCAAAGCCAGAAGGCCACATTCAATGCATAAGCATAACACTCGCCAAGGGGCGGAAGGGTGCGTGGATGTGGCAGGGGCAAGGGGGAGGGTGGTTGTGGGTGTTGAGTGCGAAATGAAGTTGTGCAACAAGGAGCTCTGCTGATGAAGACAATGTCAGCCTTGCTTGCCTCTGCTGCTCCTCCTTGTCTGACGTGGCGTGGAAATTGTTTTCAATTTTCGTTATTTGACAAATGGTGACACTTCCGCTGTGCCAGAAGCACCAGCACCAACAGGACTTTAACAATATGTCTGCCACAAATACGCGCGTGTGTCTGTGTGTGAGTGTGTGTGTGTGTGTTTGTGTGTGTCATGAGGTTTGCCAACAATAAGTTTATACTTCAGAGAGAGAGAAAGAGAGAGAGAGAGACGAGATGCGTTGTCGTCATCGTCATCGTTTTTGTTGTTTATGATATGCTCATGTGCTCACCATCATCATCATCATCATCATCATCGTCATCATCACAGCACATTATGGGAAAGAGCGAGAGAGACAAAGAGAGATGGAGACAGGTTGAGACCCATATTCATATATCTTATCCAGCTGGCCAGCTGCATGTGTATAACTTAAAGCTGTGACATGGCACACATGGCCAGGAGACCAGATCCCTCATTCCCCTTCACCTGCTCCCTCCTTTTCCTATCCAGCTACTGTACGTGTTTGACTTTGAGTGACTGCTCCGGGATGCTCCAGGCCGTCAGCTCCTGAGTTGTTTAGTCCGCTGTCTCCAGTTTATTTTGGCTGCACACATGGAAAAACTAAAGTAAAAATGGTACAATCGGGCATACACGACTGCTAAATACACTGCTGCCTGATCACCTGGTAAAAAAAATGTGAGACTGCAGTCAGTGCTTCTTCTTCCTTAACCATTGACAATTTCGCGAATTTAGTGCAAATATTCGGCTATTAGGGCATGGAAAAGACATTTTTATAACCAATCTAAAGAGGATGCTCCTCTTAATCTAGCTTACAAATTTGATGCATGATTTAGAATTACTTAAAAATTGTGCGTCAGAAAGGCTACGATATCAGGTGGAGGGTCCTCTTTCGAAGCTTGGCAACTCTAAGCTCTAAAGTTTGCTTTTGTGATTTTAGAAAGTTCTGTAACTCTAACTCTAAAATTGAAAAAAATATAGGATTATTAGATAGGAATCGATCGATTTTCAAATTATTTATTACAAGTTTAATTTTCAGACTCTAGCTCTAAAAGTGTCCAGAAAAGTTGTTTTCTTGCAGAAACAAACCAATATACTCTCTTCAACTTCGTTAACAGAGTATAAAAATGAGACGAAGCATTCACTTTGTCGGTCAGTTGGCGGCAATCCTTGACCAAAGTGCAGTCATGAGCTGACTTCTCTGGCCAGCAGCAGTCTCTTATCCACTCCCCTGTCACTCCCTTCTCTCCACATCTCTCTCTCTCTCCATCTCTCTGCTGTCTGACAAATGGCACACAAAACGTTGGTCATCAATCAGTCGAGTTATGACGTCGTCACATTCCTTCTCCTTTCTTTTTGCACTCGTTTTAGTTTATTCCAAATCCATTTCCATTTCTATTTTTATTTCTATTTGTTTTTATTGAAATGTAGCATTTGATTTGTTTAGTTGTGCCGCCTTCTCGCCTGATTTGCTTGCGTCACTCCAAAAGGATTACGCTTTCGACTGCCACTTGCCATTGTCACATGTCACCAACAGGAGGAGCAGCAGGAGCAGGAATTGACTGCTACTCCAATTAGATTTGAATCAACTGCACAAGTCTATAAGCCTGATTGAAATGTACAATTGACTAAAAAATAAATACACTTGCTAACAGATTACTCAGAAATTGTTTTTGGCCAACTCACTTCTTGGCCAAAATGTTTTGCTTACCCGATTAGCAATCACAACTGGAAACCAATGTGCTCCATTTCTGTAATAACTTTTGTATCCTTGTGCTGCTCAGCAGCGGCTTTTAATAAGCGATGAATGTGAGTTATGAGTTATTACATATATACATACAGTGCTGGCCAAAGAAATGGCAACATTATCAATTTAGAGTTGGAACAAGAACTTAACTGCGTTAGTTGTCCTAGCTTTGCTTTAATGTATTTTGTATATTAAAAATGCTTTTCGTGCATTAAAAAAATATTTCCCAAATGACTTAAACAAAAATTGAGGAATGATAAAATTACTCATGAATCAAGATATTATTTATATGGTAAATTGAAATATGAAATGTTTTACAGACCGGAATCTCTTAGAGATCCGTCAATTGAAGTGCAGCATCGTTATCAGAATCAAAACCTTTTCTGAACATTTTCCTAAGAATCCGCCAACCATGGAAACATATCGGAATACTTCAAGTGAACATTTTTAAAATATTCCTTAATTTCTAAAATGCAACTCTATTTTGTTAAGCACCTCAATAATTCTAAAAAAGAAAATAAGAAAGTTGTTTTATAGGAACAGATTTAAATATGTTGATGTTATTTTTTCTGCCTTAGTTAAATGCATTTATATTTATTGTCAGCAATGTGGCACTCTATAAATACGGTTTCACAAATTGCTTGCCATTTACTTGGCGACATTTGTGCCAAGTTAGACTGTTACACCGGGAGAGGGAGAGGGAGAGAGAGAGAGAGATAGAGGTGAAAGAGAGAGGGAGAAGCTGTGAACCCTTCTGCTCTGCTTCTGTTTAATATCTTGCGAAAAAGTCATTGCCAGCTGTCACAGTTGTCACATAAATAGGTATATGGATATATATGTGATATATATATATGATAAATTTATATACACATATTTATATATATATATGTATCCCCATGCATTCCATTCCATGTGCTAAAAGCAGAGCTTTGCCAAATCTGCACACATTGTTGTTGTTGTTGCTGCTTCTTCTCTGCGCACTTTTCACTACTTTTCAGTTTTTGCCCCCCTCTCACTTTTTTGGCTGTTTTTTTTTTTTAGCTTTTTTTAGCTTTTAGCATACCTGTCAGCAAAATAAAATGAAAAGTAGTTTTCACTGCAAACTTTCGCTCATCGCTGCTGCGTTTGCCTGCTCGATGCTGCCTCCACCATATTGTTGACACATATTTTCCTAGCAAAGTTATATGTAAATCTGCCCAGCCCTCCAATCTGCCTCCAATCCGCCCAACAGACACGCCCCTTTCAATGGTATACGTATATATGTATGTAGGCAAACTATGCCCCAATGCACTTGAGCCACCTAGCCCATTACTTTGACTGTCATTTTTTCACTTAGAGCTCATTGCTTTTATTTGGCACTTTTTTTCTTTTTTTTTTTGTATGTCCTTGTGAAGGGTATTTTAACTTTGTGGTTAAGTTGGTAACGCTTGGAGGCAGGCGTCTCTGAGTTCATAGAGTACATAAGTAAACAATTAATTAAAGTTCATGGCAACCAGAAAGGTTTTCTACACCATTTAGCTGCCATGGATACAGTCAGTTAAAAGATGATCTCTTTTTTGTTTAAAAAGATACACAAATCAATCTCACTCAGTTGGCAAACTGTTATAATTTTAGACTTCTATATCTTATAGGAATAATCAAAAGAAAAATTATTCTTATTCGAATAACATGTGTATTTAATAATATTTCTGATCCAAACGTGCTCAACTTGCTGTGGGCTGATATATTCCTCACATATTGACAATAATCGAGATTTGATAGCTATATCTAATATCAATAATCGAGATATGATAGCTATATCTAATAGATAGGAACAATTGACTGAAAGATATTTTTTAAAATTAAAAACCTTTTTGTTTAACATCATATCCTAACAAAAATCACCATTTTTACATCTTATTTTATAATAAATTTATAATATTGGACTATTGTTTGATATTCGAGGAAATAGAAAATTTCAAATAAAATTAAATGTTAATTTGTAATAAAATTGAAATGTCGACAAATGGACTCCAGTTTAGAAGAGTGTGCAAACTGCAGTATTCCCAAGAAAGACGTTATATTTTCCTTCTTCTTCTTTTTTTGACTTGCTGTCAAGTGTCAAGCTTTAACTTTTGATGCACAATTTGTTGTTTGCCACCATTCGAAGAGTCGTGTTGAAGTTGCCCGTTTTGGCAACTGTTTAATGCTGAAATTGGCAGCACCTGGCTGAATACTGAATACGGAGTACTGAATACTCGCCTGTCCTGGCAGATAAGTAGCCCCTGGACTCATCCTCTTGCTCTTCTTCTTTCATTTTCCTCTTTTTTTTTTTTTTTTTTTGTTGTTAGCCATTTTGGCAAGTCCTCATCGCCTTCACCTTTTTTGTGTGTGTTGACACAGTTGGGAGAGGCGAGAAGAGAGAGAAGCGAAATTATTATTTTCGCCGTTGACTGCAAGTTTGTTGCAACTTTTCCTGACGCAAACTGAAAATTTGTCATGCTCGTTGAGCAGCTTTGCTAAGTATGTGTGTTATAGTTCTTGTTGTTGCTGTTGCTGTTGTTGTTGTTGATGCCTCTGCTGTCTGTCTGATATAATAAATTCTTTCAGTTTAGCAAAAATGCTCACGAAGACAAACATAAGCCGAAAAACACAAACACAAACATAAATACACAAAATACGAGCATCGAGCAACGTGCAACGTGCCGATTGAGTCGAGGGTATATTTGTCGATTCTGAGTTGTCGTCTGGGAAAACTTTTAACTCGTCTGTCAAATATTTTAACAATTTTGCATAAAACATTATCTCTGCTCTTGCGACTCACATGTCTGAGCTGTTGAATTTGAAAGTGAATTCGAAATGCGCTTAGCGCTCAAGGATGCTTCAACTTCGGCGTCTGCCGACTGCTTAATTAGCTAAGTTCTGAGTCTGTTTATATGAAAACACATAAATATATAAACATATATATTTATACTTATGTGTTTGTTCCGCTGTCTGACAACTCACCTTTGGATGATGTGTACAGTAAAATAAAAAAGGCCGCGTCACGTGCGGGCCTCTTCAAGCACTGGATTCGATTCGATTCCTTTCTGCTGACTAATGGCTCGACCTGGGGGCGACACGAGAAGAGAGTGTGGAAAGGTAAAATTGAATTAATGCGATAAGTTTTGCAATAGAAACTAAGCGTTAGATATTAGGGCGTAACTCTGTGTAATGCACAACCCTAATTTAAGCAACTTAGAATGAGCCTGTCGAGGGGACTCGAGAGGAGGAAACCTGGGACTAGTAAATAGATAGCGGCTGCCTGATGGTAGTTTGGCTTAACATGAGAATACGCTTAGTGAAATGAGGTAGTTGAGAGTGCTCGACTAGAAGATACACTGTAATGAAAAGTAGTGTGATAGATAAACATAAAAACAAATTGAATTTGAATAAAGTTACAAATTAAATTGTATTGTCTGGGTAAATTATATATAAATTGGAAGGTTATATCCTAACAATCTATCGTTAATCGATTTGTATCGATATACGCCAAACGTTTGTAGTTATACATGAAAAATTCTTGATATGCTTAATAAAAAGGAGAACTGATAAATTCTGAGTATATATCTCTTATAGACAACGAGATCGGTTTGCTTATAGAAACAGACAGATGGACAGATGGACAGATGGACAGATGAACAGATGTCTAATTTGATTCGACTGTTGATGCCGACCAGGAATATATATTTTCTTTCTGGTGCTTGCCCAACTTGATGATACCCTTTAAGCACATTTTTAATGGGTTCAAGTTGCCCTTTAGGCATCTGAGCATTATCTATATAGCTTTTGTAACGACTTTCAGTAACAGCCTTTTTGTCGGCGTAATAATATTATTAGCGGGTGGTGTCCCTTTAGGGGGCGTGGTCGGCCACACAAATCTAATTGCATTAATTTTCCTAGGAAATTGAAGCATTGCTGAGTTGTTGTCGACTCACCGGGGGAGAAAGGGCCCAGGACATGTGGCTACGTAAAAAAACAATTAACACGCAGGAGTGCGGGAATTAAACACATGTGTGCGAGGGTGTATGTGTGTGTGTGTGTGGAGGTGTGTGAGAGAGTGTGTGGGAGTATAAAGTGGGCGTTGGGCAGTTGTGCGTTATTCAAATAGTTTTATTTTCCACGCGCGCCTCATAATTTTGCTGCGTGTCCATTGTCCATTGTCCAACCACGATGATGATGATGATAATAATGATGATGATGATGACGCGGAATCGTCGAAGCAATTCCCTAGCCTAAGCCTAAATGTCATGGGGCACACACACACACATGTGTGTGTGGAGTGTGTGTGAAAGTACACATTTCTATTGTGTTTTGTGACGGCATAAAATGAAATAATTGCATTTGCTGCTGCGCCTACAAAAACTAACTATAAAAACAACAACAGCAAAAGTACACACACAACACACACACACAACACACACACACCCACACACAAGTGAATACACTTTTATTGAAAACGGTTAGCTTTTCTACACTCAGAACAATATAAAACAATGCAAACTGAGAGCTTGCTAAAGATTGTTACACTTGGAAAAAATCAACCTGAATTTTAGTAAACTGTTTTAAGAGTTTTGAATTTGCATACTTTAGATACACAATTTTTAATAATGCAATAATTCTGCAAAAAAAAAATCCAAGTTTTTGGGAGTGTTAACTTAGGGAAACTTTCTATTTTTCAGGGCAATTTACAAAAGTTAAAGGCAATTTTTCATAAGCGTACTCTCGGTTGGTTGCTACTGGAATGTTGGAGCTGCGCTTTTCTCGCAGTCTAGCTGCAATCGCAGTAAATGATATTTTTCCGTTCAGCTGTTGTTTAGTTGATTCCTTCCTGCCCCCCTTTGCATAAGTCGGCAATTATATTCTCTGCTATCGCCAACAATCGCAGACCATTTTTTGTATCCGGAATTTCTGTTTTTCTGCTTTTTGTATTTGTTACTCATTGCTGTTAATTATGCCCGCATTTATTTGCCCGGAGCCGACTTCAGCTGAGCATGAAATTTAATAAGCCTTATGCCTGGACTCTAATGATATATACTTTTGAAATGCTCAGGGGAATATTATATATTTTGGACTATGCAATATCGTGGCACTCGAATCTAACTGATTGTGACTCTGACTGTTCCGTCATACACACACAGTCACACAACCACACACACACACAACCACACACACACACAACCACACACACACATGCAACGCAGGAATGTCAAACAAGTTCAGCGAGTGGCGGCTGCTAGGGGCAACCGACAAAGTGCCACGGAACCAAAGCTCAAATTCATGACAATTTGCCATCAAGTGGGAGTAGTTTTGTCCACATACCTATATACATATGTAATACACATGTAGACAAGTTGTAAACAGTTTAGAAGGCAATAGTCGAGAGTGCTCGACGAGGAGATATTATGAAAAGAGCTTTTCAACTTGCTGATGGTGATTTGCCTAATATGAAACAATTTTTGCTTAGCAAACTATTAAAAATTTTGATAGTTTATCAATAATACATCAATTGCAAGAATACTTTTATTAAATTTGCCGCTTTATTGTTATCGGAAATAGATTTGTTGTTGATTCAACTCTGCTGATCAAAAATATATTTTCTTTTCGGACTATAATTTTGACTTATGTTACGACCCAAAATCTTATTTTCAACTTTAAATGTACGATTAATCTAGAGGTCAAACTATGATTAAAAAGCCCTTGCTTTTGAAAATGCGTTGAGTTTTGACGAAGTTATGGCATTTTGAAGGTTCGACCTATGCCCATATGCCGATCTTCGATTTTCGGACTATAATTTTAACTTATGTTCCGACCCAAAAACACGTTTTCAACTTTAAATGTACGATTGATCTAGAGGCCAAACTATGATTAAAACGACCTTGCTTTTGAAAATGCGTTGAGTTTTGACGAAGTTATGGCATTTTGAAGGTTCGACCTATGCCCATATGCCGATCTTCGATTTTCGGACTATAATTTTAACTTATGTTCCGACCTAAAAACACGTTTTCAACATTAAATGTACGATTGATCTAGAGGCCAAACTATGATTAAAACGACCTTGCTTTTGAAAATGCGTTGAGTTTTGACGAAGTTATGGCATTTTGAAGGTTCGACCTATGCCCATATGCCGATCTTCGATTTTCGGACTATAATTTTAACTTATGTTCCGACCTAAAAACACGTTTTCAACATTAAATGTACGATTGATCTAGAGGCCAAACTATGATTAAAACGACCTTGCTTTTGAAAATGCGTTGAGTTTTGACGAAGTTATGGCATTTTGAAGGTCCGACCTATGCCCATATGCCGATCTTCGATTCTCGGACTATAATTTTAACTTATGTTCCGACCCAAAAACACGTTTTCAACTTTAAATGTACGATTGATCTAGAGGCCAAACTATGATTACAACGACCTTGCTTTTGAAAATGCGTTGAGTTTTGACGAATTTATGGCATTTTGAAGGTTCGACTTATGCCCATATGCCCATGTGCCGATTTTCGGACTATAATTTTGCTGTCGGTAACGTCTGACTGCAACGTTTTCTCTTGCTTAAATTAAAATATAAAATTTTATTTTTAAATGAAATGAATTTATTTTTTAATTTTTTTGTGCTCATTAGTATTATTTGACTAAATAAGATAGCTTTGCCAATGCTGCATTTTTTTAACCGAATCTGATTAAGCAGCAATTTCATCCACATCTCCCACAATGCAAATTTCCCAGCTGAGTTTGTGTTTTGAGAGTAAGCGAAATAATCTCAAGGATTATTGTGTTGCCAAACTGTCGCATATTGGAGCTAACTGTTATCTACCCTACGCTTGGCTTTAATTGCTTTCTTGTCTTATTTTGCAAGTGAATAAAATCAAGAACTTAGAAAAGGACGGGGGAGATGCTGAGGAGGAAGAAACATTTTCTTGAAATTGCAGCAAACATATCCATTTCACGTGGGGCAATAAAAATTTAATATAATTACGCACAATTTCCAGTTGAAGTTTATGTCCAAAATACACACACCCACCCACACACACACACCAACACACACACACACACACACACACACACACACTGGAAAGGATAAAAGACTCGCAGTGACTTTTGACAGGCGTTGGGGCTGCTGTCTTCTCACTTTGCCAGCGAGTTTTAAGACAAACATAAACACTTGTGTACGAGAAAGGGAGGGGTGAGCGTAGGTGGCAGCTAGGTGGGTGAGGGTTGCATGCAGCTGATTCCATAAAGTGTGTGGCAAGCCAAAGCTTTGAAGCTCAACTGCTGTGACAAATAAGCAAACGCAAAAGCAGTCGAAGGGGCAGAGAGGGGGTGTAGAGAGGGGAGCGAAAAGTTTACAAGTTTCCAGAGGGGTTGGTGGTGTTGCGGCTGTTTACTGCACACACACAGATACACACACATATAGATACACACAGTTGTTAAATATATTTGTTGCTGTTTCGCTTGTTTGCATTGAGGAGCAGCCAAAGCCAAAGCAAAGACGA
This sequence comes from Drosophila mimica, assembly GCA_037043585.1. Classification (NCBI taxonomy): domain Eukaryota; kingdom Metazoa; phylum Arthropoda; class Insecta; order Diptera; family Drosophilidae; genus Drosophila; species Drosophila mimica. The sequence continues at coordinate 9,102,336 of JBAMBE010000579.1, forward strand.
CAGCGAATTCACGTGCAACATGCCCCCCCTGGGTGGTGCAGCCACCCCCTCCCCCACTCCACCTCTGTTTGCCCGCAGCAAGTTGTTATTTCTTAATATTGAGTGCTTCAGCTCCTGCGGCGGCTGCTTTGCATTTGCCTCAGCTTCAGCAACAGCTCCAGCAGCAGGCATATGTCAGTCGACTTAACCTTTGACAGGGCCACAGGACACAGACTCCCCCAGTCACCCCACCACCCAGGGAAACCCATCCACCACCCGCAACCACTTGGCCATAAATTGAGTGTCGTTTGTCTGCTGTGCCAATCTGTAATCAGATCATTTTGTACGCTTCACCGAGCACGCGAAACTTTTATTTGATTTGAAATGAGAAAATCTTTGCGATAGAACGTGCTTCAAAATTATATATCCCCCAACTCCCCTCCCCTTTCTCCCCCTCTAGCAAAAGTTTTTTCAGTCAAACGACTAAGCTGACTTTACCAATTAACCTGTGGAAAACTTGGCCACTAGTTTCAAAAGCCAACTGGTTTTGTTTTGCTTTGCAATCTATTGAAATATAGTCAAGATTTATAGATAGTCAATAATGTTTTTCTGATTTTGTTTAGAATCAATATTCAAATTGTTCGATTAGTAAAAATATAGGCCTCTTTTTAAGTCCCGATTCCATGAAAAATGTGAGAAAAAAGGAACAAATGGCATCTTCGATCCCATAAAGTATTTAAAGTATATAGGAAAAGAGGAAAAATAAACTCCATAAAATATTTAGGATTTGCCGATTTCTTTCATAATTATTTTTATCATCTGCGAAGGAAACAAATAATGTTTGGTTTGTCAACATTATTGACATAATTAGCATTATTACCTAAACCACATTAGAATATTCCAGTTATTATTTTAAGGATATGTTATTTTACAATTGATCTGTATTATGCATAAAAACCACAAGTATTTCGTTAAGATCATTTTCATATGAGAAAAAACAGTAATTATTTTATTATTGGTCACTGATAGTCGAACACTCTCGACTAGATAATTCGACCTAATTTTCTGCTGCTCTTTCCTGAATGTGTCAATTGGCGTTAATGTAATTATGTAATAAACTAGCGTTAATGGAGCGGGGTGCAGCTGCGGCAGTTGCTTCCACTTCCTGCTCGGGAAGCAGGCAACAGCCGCTAATATTAATTAGCCAACAACAGCAAAAGCAACAGCAACAGAAAACACAACAACAACAACAATAGATACAACAACAAAATGCTGGTCATATTTTTTTTTTTTGCTGTTTACATTTTGTGCGTTTAAATTTTGGGCTGTGTCGTCAGCTGGTTATTAAAAACGCTATGCTAAATGGCCATAACAACTTCCGCGTGACACAAACACATATATACCATATACACATGTGTGTGTGAATGTGTTTGTGTGCGTAGAGAAGCCCCGCCCAGTTCTCATTTACAACGATAAACAGCAGCATAAAAGCCATGAAACTGATTTTTCACGCCATTTTTGTTTACATTTTGCTGTTGTTTCCTTTTCTGTTTTTGGTTCTCTATTCGCTTCTTGTTTGTTTTCGCCTTAGCCCCTTGGACCAGGGTTGCCACCAACGCATGAGTAATTAAAATATAATAATTTTTTGCCGAACCAAAAAAGCGAGGAAAAAAAGAAACACAAAAAAGTAGAGAAGCTTGCGTATTTTATTATAACAACAGTTTCAAGCACAGCGGGCAATGGAGGTGGGGAGGGGGAGGGGGAGGGTGCGTGGGTGTGTGTGTGGCGTGATGTGTGGCAATGATGATGATGCTCATAATGATGGCCACTCTGCACGCACCTGTCCAGGCCTTAAGTGGGGAAGTGGGGACTGTTGCTTTTCTGCTTATTTTTCTGCTTTCTTTCATGCTTTTCTTTTTTTCTGCACATTTGTTACGCACCATAAATGAAAATGCTCATATAAATATTTCATATTTGAACACTCGACAAAAAAAGAAAAAAACAAAAAACAAAAATAAATGAAAAAGAAAACACCATTCACATAAAATGTGACAACAAGTCTGTGCCTCCCCTAACGCCTGCCACGCCCACCATTCACATTTCACTTTTCAGTTGGAAAATTTCCGCCCATTAAATTGACATACGCATTTTCTCATTCGCATTCATTTCCTCTTCCCATTACTGGTGTACTTTTGCATACCCTCGCAGAGGGTGCTATAATTCTGTCACGGAGTGTGTCTCAGCTTATTTTATTTCCTACGAAGTTTTCTAATGTTCCATTGAATATTTAAAGTAAGGGATCTTAAAGTTATTTTTTGCATATATTTTACTTTTATTTGCTTTATTGTCTTTTAACACATTCCATTCTGTTCATAGACTGCATTTAGTCTTCCTCAATTAAATAAATCAATGAATGAATAGATATATATATGTATAGATATAGATATAGATATAAATCTAGAAATGTATATTGATAATCGCTGGCTTTCTTTATGGTATTTAATATTCGGTTTGGCCTGATTTTTCTGGGTATTTTTTTTACGGCTCGGCCTTCTTCTGTTTGCACAAGTTTTGTAATATTTCGGGTTTATGTTTACAGTTGGCAAACGCATTAAAATCACAGATTTACATTTTTTCTCCATCTCTCTCTCTCTCTGCTGCTCTGCTGAATTATTTAGTGCTGTCGCATACCACCCAACCACCCGCTGAAACACCCACCTTTCGTCCTTCGTCCAGGACAAAAAGTATTCGCATTATTGAATTTGAATTTGTAGACTGTCGACAGGCTTCGAGGCTTATTGTTTCAAATGTTTTCCGTCGCAATCTCGAGAATGTAAACTGTTGATAGCCCCTGTTGCACACACACACACACACACACACACACTCGCACACACAAAGGCATAAGAAGGGGCTTAGACGGTGTGTGCCAAGTTGGGCATGAAAATTATTTTTTAATAAACACAAAAGCACTCCTCACAAAAGGGGAACACTGCGAGTGGTTGGTGTGTGTGAGTTGTGGGTGTGTGTGTGTGTGTGTGTCTGTGTGTTGTGTGTGTGTGCGTGTTCAGCGAGTGGCAAGCAGTGTTGAGCGCAAAATAAATAAACCCACTTTAATATGCGCTCGTTATATTATTTTCTTTTCATTTTCTTGATTTTTTTATGTTTTCTTTCTCTCGTTTTTTTTTACTTTAGTCCGTCTCCCTGCTGTTATCATGTTTTTCTCCCTGCATTATTTTCGCTTTTTGCGTGTTGTTTACCACGCCCCTCCACCCGGCCTCACCCCTCAGTAACCCACACCCCCACTTACCACCCATGCCCCAAGTGTAGCTCGCTTGTTTGAAGTGCCACGCTCTATTTAAAGGCAAATTGTCTGTAGTCCTTTTTACAAATATTGTGTTTCTTTTTTTATCTCCTTTTTTGTGTTTTGCATATTTATCCGCTGCTGCAGCTGCCGCCCACCCGACTCCCGCTCTCGCTGCCACACTTTGTGGCACAGTCAAAAGACAAACTCGCCTGCGCGATCTGGGCTCTCGTCTAGACATTGTGGAATTAGTTGGACTCGCCAACAACTCGACAAATAGCTCTGTCTAAAATTGCATAGCTGGGCTCCTCTCTAAAAAAAACCCCACCCCACCTTAGCCCCCTCCCTAACCCCCTTCCTATGCGCAATTGAGGCAAGTGCGCTGACCTGCCGAGTGGCAGCAGCAACATCAGCTGCAACAGCAGCCTCCAGCTTTTCAATGGGGCCAAAGTCATTCAGGGGATCCTTGTTGGAGCATTGAATTCCATTTAGCTTATCAATGGTCATCTTATCTAAAAGCTTATTGTTTGCCCAATTGTGCAAGTTGCTGTTGAAGTTAAATATATATAGCTTATATATGAGCTATCGATGATATATAAAGAACAATATTATTTAGGATAGTTAACTTTTCCATAATGAGAGTTGTTTAAAAAATTAGAATAACTTTGCGGTAACTTTTGTATTGCACATTTACATTACATCAATTTGAAGTTATCTTGATTGCTGATTACTTTAACAATTTCCAAGTACACTAGGCATGTTAGGTTAGGTTGGGTTACTATGGTAAGGGAAGGCTGGTAGGGGAAGGGAGGAACAAGGGCCCTTCAATGACCCACTTTCACCATGCTTGGTTAAGTTTCATATTGCACGCACTTTGAGACACTCATAACTAATTGAAAAGCAACGACTTTTAAGCCAATTGTCGTGTTTGGATATCGGAGAGTTTTAAGAGAAGAGAGTTAATATTAATATATGTTGTTCCTACAGAGATCTTGTGAGTGATTGAAAAAGTGTAGAATCGATGCCTCTCCTTCCACAGAAGTGTCCTTCAACCCGAAGACTGTCGTTGATAAAACCCAGAACTTGATCAAGCGAGCTGCTCAGCTGAGACTTCCTCTTCAATCATCTAACTCTGGCTCCACTCAAGCCTGCATAGTAACTAGAGAACTGATGAATCTATCGTAGACTTCCACTCCAATCCATTGGCTTGGCAAACCCTGCCTTGATAATTTCCAGCCTTCAGTCTTAATTCAGTGCCAGCTGCACAGCTTTGACTTGCAGCCCCAATCCTCCAGCTACTCTGGCTCTACTGGTCCACATCCATATCTGTGTTTGCAGCTCAGTTCAGTGGCCTCGCCTGGATATAAATTTGCCGGGCTGAAGCAATTCATGGGGGAGTCTAGTTTCAATTACACACGCACTTGGCAAATGTCTTGGCTGGGAGTGGGTGGTGCTTGTGTAAGGTGTGTGGGTGGCATGCCACGCATAAATGTATGCCTCTTCCCCCCCCCCCCTCCTCAACCCCTATTTATGCGCTTGCCCCACTCTATTGGTATATAGGATTTCCTTTGCAATTGTTGCGCCTTTTATTTGTTTTGCTTGCTGCTGCTGTTTCTGCTTCTGTTGTTATTTTGTTGTTGTTGTAGTTGTTGTTGTTGTTGCTGCTGTTGTGTTCTTGTCGTCGTTTCGTGTCATTGCCTTTGTTTGCTTTGCAGCCTTTGCCCCGCTAACCCACCCTCCTCCACGCTCCCCTTGCGCCCTGCACAGTTTCGTGTTTATTTTCTTTTTTTTATATATAACATATATATGTATGTGTTGGAGTTACAACAAAAGGGAAAGCGGTGAGAGAGCAGAGAGCAAAGGACACGCTGCGGCACGCATATTGTGCCTCCGCCCTCCCCTTGCCACTCCCACCCCCCTTGTTAACCCTCTCTTGCAGCTGGCAAGCACTCGTTAAAGGTAAAAATTTATTGTGTCTTATTATTATTTTTTTATTGACAATACGTGACACGTACGCAAAAAAGGACAATCGCTCTCCCCGCTTACATTCACTATATACATGTGTGTGTGTGTGCGTGTGTGTGTGTGTGTGTGTGAGTCCTCTGTCTGAGTCTGAGTCTGAGGATCCTCGCCGTGGCGCATACATAAAACGAATTTGTTCAATCGATTCGCCCGCGTTGCCTTTTGTTATTTTATAATTTTCGATTGTTTTGTTTTGCTTTGCATCGCTTTTATTTTGTTGCTGATGCTGTTGTTGCTTTTATACCCTGTATACTTTCATAAAAGGGTATTTTCGGGATGTGCTTAATTTGTAACAGGCAGAGGTATTTCATTATTTTATTACATCATTTTGAATTTTATAAACAGCATTTAAAAAAAAAACAACTGTTTTCTAATTTATAGAAATACTTTTTATGTATTTAGAAATTTGTAATAATTTTTGCATCAATTCTTCGTGTGTTTTGGAAACTATTTCATTTTAAATGTTGACTTGTAGAAAGTTTTTTTTCTCAATAATAATTGGTATCTTCTCGTCGAGCACTCCCGCCTGTGTTATTTCTAGCTGGCTGTTGTTACTGTTGCTGCTGTTGTTCGCCTGTGTCGCTTATGTTGCTTATGTGTTGTTGTTGTTGTGGCGCTTTCGTTGTGATTACTTGTAAAACGCTGCTCCCTTTTAGCCGCTGACATTGCGCTTTTGTTTGGCAGCTGGTTTGCATGGTTCGCATGGCTTTTGCTGGTTGTTGGTTTTTTGTTGGCTCCATCTTGGCCCGCATCTGACAGGACGTGGCCCACATTAAAGGACCACGCTTAGAGCAGCGCCAACTAGCGCCGTTAATCATTATTTACGCGTGTCATAAGCGTGGAGGCGGAGACGGCGGCGGAGAGGGGGGCGTATGTTGCCACAAATCGAAGATTACGGGCAAACAATTAAGTTAATCACATCTGTTTTGCTTGCTCATTTTCCGCCTCTTAACAATGAAATGGAGAAATGAACAAATGAAGCAATGAAGCAATGAAGAAATGAAGACATTCCGCATACGCCACGTTATCGCACTTTATACAATTTATCTCTCCCTCTCCCCCGCCCTCTCTCTCTCTCTCACTCTGTCTCTCTGTCTGTCTCACTCTAGCAAGACGCACAGCACGACAAACTTCTTAGGAATTGTCTACCTTTTGTACACACACCCACACCCACACACACACACACACACGCACACTCGCAGACAGACGACGAAAAAGTTTGTCTGGTTTTTGTTCGCCTGAGGTTAAGTTTTTCGTTTGCTTCAATTAATTTCCATTTGTTTGCTAATCTAACAAATTAAACTAACGGTTGGCAAAGCTTTTGCCCTGGTTTTCCCAAGCAGTCCGGAAATTGAAAGGAAAACGATTTTTCACCCAAACCACAGTCTGCTGAAATTTTAATCATAATTATCTCGAATCGTTCAAGTTTATTCAGCTAAATGGTTAGCTATTTCTGTCTCTCTCTCTATCTCTATCTCTCTCTCTCTCTCTCTCTCTGTCTCTCAATTTCTGCTTCATTTATATTTGTAAAAATGTATATTTGCAAATATTTTGCATTTTATTTGTTATGCTATTTTTGTCTCATTTAATCAGCATCAGATTTCTTATCAATTGGTTTCCATTTCACATCCGTAGCCTTTCGACCCCTGACCCCTGACCCTTGGCCACTTACCCCGGCTAGCTTATCAGCGCTTTTCCATTTCCTCTTTGATTTCCCTGTTTTGCCAATTTTCTTGTTGTCATGTATTTTATGCTAATTAATTTTGCTACGCTTTAAGTCTGCTCTTCTTTCTTTTGCTGGAAATATAATTCGCTTTAACTTTTTGGCTAACTGGAATTCCACTTTGATGTGGCCTTAAGTTGTTGGCCATTAAATCAAGTGTATGAGCCACACAAATTCTCTGTTAATTCGGGAGTACGAGAAGAGTTGCCAAATTAATTGCGGCTTACTTTAAGTCAACTTGCTTCTTGCTGCCTGCTGCTTCTTGCTGCCTCTTGCTGCTATTCACTTCTTTTTCTTCTCGCGCATAACTTATGCAGAAATTCTTGACATTTTCACCTTTTGCCTGCCTGTCGCGTCAAATGTCGCGTCGAAAATTATACCTCTTCAGCAAAAGAAAAAGAAAAAGAAAAAAACAAAAAATGGCCAAATAGCGGTGTACAACATTTTGCAGCAGGAGCAGCGACTACCCCCTGCCCCCACCCCTCAGCTGTTGCTGCTGCATGCCGCAATTGTGTGTGTGGCCAGCCAAGCAACTTGGGCCATTTTTCCGGCTTTTCTTTGCGCTCAACGTTCACGTGCAACGTTGTTGAAATGTCTCTGTTGTTGCCCAGCCACGCCCATCGCATACAGTGTCGCCCCCCAGTCCCTCTTCTCCCCCTAATGACTGCTCGCTTGCACTCGACAAAAAATGTAATAAGAAAGTTTAATTCTTTTCCGAATTTTTGAATGGGTTTCCATTTCTACCTTTTTTTAAATATACTAATGATATTCTGATTTTAAGAAAAACTTTTTCATATATATAGAAATTTGTTTATTTATGAATTCATTTCTCTGAGTGTAGCTGACTGGTTTTTCAGTGCTAGCGCGTTTTATGTATTCAGTCTCAGTGCGCTCACTTGACTTTAATTCTTTTTTCACACGCCCACTTCGCGGCAGGCAACGGCGACCAGGTGTGTTCAAGTGTAGCCAGTGGGGCGGGCGGGGGGTGTGTGTGGGGCACAAGTGCAATTTTCTAACGGCTCTTAAGTTGTGCCACCGCAACACAAATCCAGGCAACAACAAATACAGCAACAACAACAACAACAAGAAGAACAAGCTTCGCCTTTGCATTCACAATTCGCTTTCAGATGAACATGTCAGTTGAAAAGGTGCGCCAAGCCATGAGTCCTTGTTCAGGCACCCCCTCCCATCTCCTCCCCTTGGTACCTCCCATCGTCCTGCCCGAACCTGTTGTAATTGCTGAGCATGCCAAGTTTTGTGTGCAATTTTATGTAGATTTAATAGCTTCCTCTTGACGCTGGCAGGCATTTTCTCGTTTAGTTTTTGGTTTTAGTTTTGGGTTTCGTTTCATTTTGTGTCTCTCACATTTTCATTTTGGTTGCGTGACATTTCATTTGTTATTTGTTGTTGTGTGGCACAAACACACACACACACACACAGACACACACACTGATTTCTGTATCTGATCCCGACACATGCCTTAGTTTAATTGCGTTCGGTCAAGAAAAATACTCCTTAATTGTTTCAAACGAGCTTAGCTCAAGTTTTTCAGCTCGTGTGGCAAGTCCAAAAAAAAGTAACACAACTTTCTTTGTTGCATTTTGGTGCCGGGAAAATGCTTTCGCGAGCATGACCAAAAAACTTCCGGCTCACATGTTAATTGACAGGCTGCAACAATTATGCCCCCAATGGGAGCTACTGCTTGCGGCAGGCAAACACTCCCTTTGGATTGATTGGATATTCTTTTGCTTGCCGCAAGCTGTCAAAAGTTTGTGCAACAACTGCAGCAAATATCCAACAAGAAATTACGAGAAACAAACATCAACAGCTTTCAGCAGCTTGGAAAATGGAAAATAAATAAAATACTTCACTTTTCACGTCAGTTTGAATGACTTATTTTAAAACTACCTATTTTAAAGAGTAATCTAAATTTTTAAAAGCATTTTTTATTTAAAAACAGAGCTGAATTTTTTAAAGTTCCGTGTTAAATAATACAAAATAAACACTTCAATTTTGAGGTCTCATTTCGAAATAACCTATTAAAAATAGTAATTATTTTTTCAGGCATTGTTTAATATTTATTAAATGTTGACTTCACACAACAACAATTGTAATGCATTATTTATTTATTTCCTTATTTACTTACTTAATATTTCACTTTTAAATCACTTAAACTTTTTATAAATTTCACTAAAACACTCACATATAACTTTCCCATAATTAACATTAATAACCAACATTTTATGCAGTTATTTTCCATTATAAATATCCCCCTTGGGTTTTGAATATATTTCAATTAGCTATTTGCAAACTCATTTCATAGATTTTCGTTTAAATTATTTACATTGCTTTCTATGCAAAGTTCTACGCACAACTTTAAAGTTCAATCAAATATTTTAGTCCAAAAAGTTGCTCCTCATGAACTTTTAGCCTTGCTTGGCAAAGAATGATTTTAAGTAAATAGTTTACTTTAACAGTTCTTTTTTAATTTAAAAATTTGACTTGCTTTAGCTAAAGTTATAAATTCTATGCCTTGAATTTTGGCTTGTTTGTACACAAAATTGAGAAAAAATTTCTGTGATTAACTCAAAATTAAATAAACTACAATTTTAAGCGAGTTGAAATGTTTTTAATATTTTATTTTTTCACTTCGAATTGCAGAACACGTATATCAACATATTTATTAAATATTTAAGTGCATTTGTTCATATTCTTCAACTTAATGTCAAATGTTTTTTTTAAACTTATGAACATAAACATAAAAATAAGTAAATAAAGTGTTAAATTTTATTATAAGCTTTTCTCGACTGAGATTTCTAATTTCATATGAAATACACATACAAAAAATATACAAATAAATAAAGTTTTAAATTTTATTGTAAGCTTTTCTCGTTGAAAATTTCTACTTGATATAATTTTATATTAAATGCAGATGAATAAATATCAAAGTAAATATAATATTAAACTTTATTTTAAGCAATTCGCATTTGTATTTTCTGCTTGCTGTCAGTGCACATTAAATTCAAATAAATAAATATAAAATAAATATTCATATAATGCAGAGTAAATAAAAATGCAATAAATATGGTATTAAATGCTATTGTTTAAACATATCCCATTTGTCATTTCTGCTCTGCAAGTTAAACACAAATAAATAAGTAAAAATAAATATCGTATTTTTAAGCCCAATTGTAATTTGCGGTTCGCTTTTAGTGCACATTAAATACAAATAAATGAATAAAAAATACTTGTAATTTCTGCTTGTAATTTCGCTGTGGCAGTTAATAGAATAAACTGCATTTCCAAGCTAAATTGGCAACATGAATATTGGCATTTCCACCATATCATTTGTGCCACACGCACGCACACTTCTAAGCGGAAGAGGCAGCTGCATCTGCATCTGCATCTGCTGCTGCCATTAAGTATCTGTGAGATACTTTGGCACACATTTTGCATTTCGCTTGTAATTGCAAGCAATTCAACGCAGCAAAAGTAACTTTGAGGATTGGATAAATAGAAGGGGGCTGAGAGGAAGGCGGAGTGGAAGGAGGAGCAGATGAAGAGTAGGAATCAAAGGAGGAGGAGCACCAGCTTTTCTGCAAATATGAAGTAACATTCTCCAAAAGGCAAATACGACAATCAACTGCTAAAAGTGCTGCGAGGGGAAGGAAAATGGTAAGGTTTTCTCAGTATTTGTGTGTGTGTGTGTAAGTGTGTGTTCATCTCAGTGTGTAAATGTGTGTGTTTGAAAGTGGAGCACGCTAAAAGCAGTTGCCAAGAATTGTCGCGACGATTTGCTGATGAGGCAGCTGTGGCAAGAGGCGGGAGGGGGCGTGGCCAGCAATTGACGTTGCGGTTGCATTTAGCATTTAGCATTTCTCATGCAACTTGCCCAGTTTCAGCTTCAGCTTGCAACAGCTTTCGCTTTCGCCTCTAGCTTGCCGCAGAAAAGTATTGTTGTTGCTGTTGTTGCAGTTGCAAACAGATTTTGGTCGAATGCTGTTTGTCTTTTGCGGTTGCAAATGCATTTTTCAAGCAAATTGCAAATCATTGCCTAACAATAGATTTAAGCTATCTCTCTCTCTCTCTATATATATATATATATATAACCCAGACTCTGCTTGTCTCTTTTTAACCCCTCACTGACTGTATCTTTCTCTTCAACCACATCGACAGTGATTTAGTTTCTGGCTTGCAACATTTTAACACACGTAGTTTATTATTTGAGTGGGTTTTTATTTTACTTAATGCTCTGTTTTAAAAGCGGATTTTGTGCAATTTGTCACCGTGCGGGAAAGATATATATATATATATATATATATATATATATATATATATGGGATCTGGGTTAAATATCTAAATCACATTTATGCAGTGGCAAGTTGCAAGTTTGTTAAAAACAAAAAAGGAGCTTAAAGTCTCATTCTTACTTTCTGGCTTTTAATTTGGTTTTTATTTATTTTTTATTTATTTAGTTGAAACACAAAACAATAAGCAAAGTATTAAATAGCTAAAATTCCAAATTTAATATCAAAAATTTAAGAAAAAATAATAAATATTTATAAGATATGACATTTATATATCTTATTTATTTAGTAATTTATTATCAAGTAATGTCAGTCGTACAAAATAAATGAAATTAAAATAAAAATTCAATTTTCTATCAAAATTTAAATTAAACACAAGAAATATTCAAAGTAATAATTAGATTTAGTAGAACTTCCATTACTATTGTTATTTGCATTTTAATACTATTCATAACTTGTATTATTATTACTATTTTTATTATTTGCATATTATTATAAGACTTATAAATTTGTGCAGCACATTTACGAAGAGCTTCCATTATTATTATAATTATTTTTTATACTTATTTTTATAAAGAACTCTCAGTATTATTATTATTTGCATGAGCCATAAAAAATGCGCCCAAAAACAGGCAGCACACAGAAAACTCGACTTTCATTTAACTTGGCTAAATTTAATGAAAAATACCAAACTTTTGTTAAACTTACTTTTATAAATTTGGCGATGATGATTCTGATGATGATGTGGATAATATTTTGGGCTACTTTCTTAAGTTTAAATTGTTTAGTGGCACACTTTAAAGTTGAAACTTGTTGCACTGTGTCGACACACACACAGTTACAAACACACACACGGAGGCACACACACACACTCGCAGACTCACTTACAAATGAGCAGCAATTTATATTTTTTGTGTTCTGTTTTAAGCTTAACTCTGACGAAGAAATCGCGTTTAGTTTAAGTCAGAGACAAACGAGCCACACGCACGACACTCACGGCACTCACGTCACGGCACGTTGCAAATGTGGGAGCGAGAGCAACACGTTGTTGACACAAAGACCGCCTAACGAAGACTAATGACTGAATGCAGCGCGCCCGGTTCGTTCTTCGTTGTTCGCCTTGCTGTTAAACACGAACTGATTGCTTGCGCCGCTTGCCTGGCGTTAGTCCATCTAACTGTAAATGCTCGTGTCTGCATTCGGGTCTTCCTTCGGCCGACGAACGAAACAGCAAAGCAGTCTAAGAGAGCCGCGCTGTGTGTGTGGGTGGGTGGCCGCTAGCAAAAGAGCGCCAGCAGCGAAACAAAATGAAACGAAGTGGAACGCAGAGCTGCTATTAAACGTTTCGTTGCCACTCGTTTTGCTGCAATTATTATGATGTTATTTGTTTGCTAATTAAATTGGAGTTGAATAAATATTTTTATTAAATATTATTTAAACTGTTGCGTTTTGCTTGCATCTGTCTCGCTCTCTCTTTCTCTATCTCTCTTTAGTTTTGCGCTATGCGCCTGCTCCGCTCGTGTGTTCTGCTCTCTTTGGCGCTGCTCTTGCATTCAATATTGAACAAGTCCTTCAATTTTGCTAGCTGAGGCGCGTGCTCTTCTTCAGCAACAGCTAAAGAGATATAGAGCAGGGGACCGGGTGTAAAAGTGAGAGAGTGCTTGTGTGTTTCGTTGCATTTCATTTCGTTTCGTTTCCGTTTTTTGCTTTGCTCTGCTGTTGACTGCTTTAAAGCTTAAACTTTTCATTTGGCCTTTTGTTGTTCGCATTGTTGTTTGTTTCGTGTTTTCTGTTATGCCGCAGCGTGCAACAGGTTCAGGCTAACCCCCACCCCACCCCATTGTGGATGGCTTCTTTTTGGAGTTCTCATTCTCGTTCGTTCCTATTTATATTTATTTGCAGTTTGTTTCTTTTTTTTGCTTGTTGATTTTTTTCTTGTTCCTCTTCCGCTGCTGCTGCTGCTGCTTCTTCTTCTTCTATTTGTATGTAAATAGAAGCAAGCGAAATCGTTTTCTGCACGCTTTGACTTTGCCTTAAATGTAGAAATGAGCATGTGTGTGTCTCAGTATGTGTGTGTGTGTGGGTGTGTGTGAAGTCGTGTATAAATGAATTTGCATATAATTGTTTGCATGCTGAGTGCCTTTTAATTGATTTTATTGGTTTGCACAACAAAAACAAAAACAAACAAAAAGTGAGAACGCTGCAGTTGAGCGTAATCGACTGCGAAATACTCTGTTACCAATAAGTAATCCAACAATTGCCCGCCCATTGAAGGATGTTACAAGTAACATGGTGACTCTAGCTTTAAGATTGCATGAGATAAATGGTTTTATCGATTTACACCATTGGGTATATAGGATTTTCGATTTTAAATGACAGCTAGGAGGGCGTTGCCAATGCTGAACTTTGAAGGACCTGCCAACAAACTATAAACCAAATTTTGTGACCGTAGCTTTAAAATTGTGATCGATATGTGTTGTTATCGATTCTTATATACTCTTTTTACCTTCTGTAGCAGAGTATATCAAACATATCTTGTATTTCTCTCATTTAATCGTGTGAGGAATTATCTTCAACTGTTCAGTTTTGCTTTATTTACTTGTACATACCCACACACACACACGCACACACACACACACTAACTTACCCCCTGTATAATTTATGCATTTTATTTGCTGCATTTGTTTTTATTTAGGTCGTCAAATTTTGTGGCCACAAATCATAATAACAAAATTCTGATAATAATAATAAATACAACAATAATAATAAATATGCATATAAGTGAAAATCAATAATGCGGATTATGCAAAAATTGTGTTGCAATTGACTGCACAAATTATTCAGATTATTTAGATTATAGCAAAACGTCTCTGAGAATGTTTGAATGCATAATTTGGACATTAATTGCTGACTTGGCTCTGGAATTTGCACGGAAATTAAGAAGAAGAGTTTAATTTAACTCAACTTTAATAACGGAAAAACCAAACCAAGCCAAACTAATAATTTAGAATGCTGTAGTCGAGAGTGCTCGACCCAAAAATCCAGTGTTCAATGGTTAAAAAGGTGGCTGATTGTTTTTAATACAAATGCACACTTGTGGGTGTATTTAAATATGGTGATATCTTGTAAGTTTTCCAAATAATATTCATAAAATATCATGTTCAAAATACAATATGCTAATTTCTTTATTAAAAATCCAAAATAAAATTAAGAAAACTTTCATTTTTCTGTTGACTTTAATTGTTAAAGTTTTGATGAATAAATGTATTTGATTTCGAGTATTTTCATTGTAACAAATATCGTTTCGATCCGTTAAAGATACGAATTTAATAAAATTGAATAATAAATAATAAAGCTGCATATACATTATAGACTTGCCGCTACTTCCTTTTATAATTTTAGTAAATATTTTTACCATTCGTAGTTTGTTCATTCGCAACGCAACTAATTTAAAGGCTGGCAACAACCATAATTATCCGCTAATGAGTTATGCTCCAAATAAAAAGAGGAACCCATCACTCCGAGAGAGAGGACAGTGGGAGGGGGGGAGTAACCAAAGCAACCCGTGCAACGCATTCATTCAAAGCATTCAAAACTCTGCATTTGGAGTCCGAGTTTGCTAATCAAAAAGTGCGATTCATTTGGCTGGGTTTCTGACCAAAAATGGGGCCGCTGTCTGACTGTCTGTCAGCGACAGACGGCCAGTGGCAAGTGGCAAGTGGGCGTGGCATTTGCTGCTTGGTGTCAATGACTGCTGCTAGTGCCACAGCTGCCCCTTTCCTGTTGTAGTCGTACACTCATAAAAAAAAATTTCAATTATTGCTAAATATAAGAAATAAAAAAATAAAACAAATTTTTAATGTGACTTGTATTAAAGAATTCTTATAATTATTATTACTTATTACTTTTATTAAATTGTTAGAAACTTCGAAATGTTTTTCTAATAATACAAAATATTTTTAAAAAATACAAAAAAAACTTTCTCGTATTTAGAAATAATTGCTAGAAACAAGATAAGCTCTCTAGTTTTTAATAGGTTTTTTTTTCTGAGTGTCGCTGAGAGGTGATAATAATCAGACAGGCAGTTTTAACAAGACACAAGCCCCGACCCCCCAGCTTGGGGGCGTGCAGCATGGTAATCCATCTTCTGCCTTGACAATGGTTGCCAGGCAGCAGCTCCAACTCCAACTCCAACTCGGAGGCCAGCTCTGACTCTGCGGGAACTAAATCCAGCAAAAGAAACTAGATACAAATATCTTTGCCTGCTGATTCTGACTGTACTTTATGTGTGTGTGTGTATGTGTGGGTGTGCGTGGTGTGTGTGAATCTGGGTGTGTGTGGCCTTTAGTGTAATTATGGTGGCATCATAGGAGACATGTCGTTGACAAGCTCAAGTTGGGCCAGTCATTCACTTCCTTTATGTCTCAACTGAACTTGAGTTGGGGGCGGGGCACAATCACACACACACACACACACACACACACATACACAGATTAGTAACCACCATAAAATACACGCAGTGCCAACACATACACACACACACACACACACACACTCGCAGATTGCTCAATGGGTGGGCCATAAAACAGGTCCGCATGTGTCCAAGTTCGTAAAGTTGATTCATTCATGGCTGAAATTTATATGGCCATGACGCGTGCGGCTTTCACTGCTCCTCCTCCTCTCCACCCCTCCCCGCTCATCCAAAGCACAACTATAATAACAGTAAAGAATCAGGTCTAATACGACTCTGCCACACTCTGTTTCTCAGTGCAGCAGTAGGCGAAATAAATTCTGTCTTTGGCATAAAATGAAGGTGGAAGAGAGTAAGCTGGAAAAGTATCTAATGGAAGATGTGCTTCTTTCAGTAGGAAGATAATGAAAAGTGCTGTAAGATATATAGGAATAAAGTAAGCATGCGCTTCGGAAGAAGCCTCTAAATAAGATACCTTACAAATATTCTATGAATGTGGCAGGTATATTTTCACGGGACATGTGATTCTTCAAGAAAATCAACAACGCTATCCCTCACTAAACAAATATACCCTCTTTCATCATCGCGAACAGGGTATAAGCAACTAAAACTAACTATAGCGGCCTGCTGCTGATGCGAATCCTGATTTGGATGCTGATGATGATGCCGCTGACAACGAAGATGACGATGGAGCTAATGTCGCCTCTCTGCTCCATTCTCTCTCTCTCTCTTCTCTTTCTCCCCCTCTCTGTCCCTCGGCCAATCCTGCTGTGCGCCGCAGGATGCCAGCGAGCCGTTTTGAGTCAAATGATTTATCTCACAGCCAGCGTGGAAATTGTTGCCACTGCTTGTAGCTCGTTGAACGTTGCACGTTGAACGTTTGCTCGTTGCATCTTGGCTTGTGTAATGCGGCCTATTTGCGCAGCGCTGCCAATTAGTCCGTCAGTTGCCAGCGACAGTGATGTGGCAGCTGCCTCGAGGCTGTAGTCTTCACGGCTCTCGTGCCTCAAAGCGCTGCAAGTGAAGTTCAATTGTTGAATTGTGTTGAGCCGCATTCGCTTTTGGCTTTAATAATAAATTATATTTGCAGACAGGTATTATTTGAATTTATTCGGCTAATTGTCTCATTCGATGTGAAGCTAATTATTCGATAAAAAAACTGATAACCGTTTTGGGGCACATTCAATTTAATCCAGGAACAAATTAGGGTTTCACTTGCAATTCGGCTACGTAAAATTGAAAACTTCCGCTGAAGATTCTAGTATATTTTTTTTTAACTTTTACGGTATCCGGTTTCGCATGGGTATCTTTTTTCCTAAGGTACAGTTTTGGTTTCATTAGATTTTCTTTTTTCTCTGAGTGTAGCAGGTGTTCGATTGTTACTGCTTCATCGCCGCACGCTTCTTTCTGCGAGCGATGCGCGCCAATTCCTCCGGCGTGGGACGGTGTTCACTGTACCGCTCCACCCAGGCTGCTGCTGTCTTGTAGAACTTGGTGGGGTCGCTGAGAAACTGTTTGGTAATGTCCAGGTTAAAGGTATTCTCTGACTGCGGATCATTGATGGTCGCCACGAGCACCTGGAGCACGTGATCGATGCGGGTCGTTGGCTTCCAATGCTCCGCCTCCAAGATGGGCAGACAAACCTGTCCGCGATCATTCACATTCGGATGATAGATCTTCGTGTTGATGTGGAGCGTTGGCGGCTTGAACGGATAATCCTGGGCAAAGTCAATTTCCAGCTTAAAGGCACCCTTGTCATATGGCGATGTATTTGGCATCACCAGCGCCGTCCATTTGAAAATGTTGTCCTTCTCCGGTTCGAGCAACTGCAGCTGATCCAGCTGCGTGCGGCCCAAGCTCAACATGAACTTGAGTTCATTCTGCAAGCGCTTGGGTCCATCCATAATTGGCTCCTCCTTGTTCATGTTTGCAAACGTTTTTTTCTCCTTTTTTTGCGTAAAAATAAAACAAATATGTGTAAGAGGAAAATGGAAAACGAAATAGAAAGAAAATCTCGCTCTGTGCTTTTCACATTTGACATTAATCCCCCTGAAATAGCCGCTTAAGGAGTCTCTTGCCCCATTGATGTAGACAGGCTCTGACAGCCGGCACATTAGGATCAATGTGGCAACGTGGCTGAAAGCTTCCACGTGCAGCTGCCTCAAGTTGCCTGCCCCCGCCCCCGCCCCCAACTCTGAATTATTGAATGCACATGGATTTTGGCACGGATTTGTGGCGCAATTTTCAAGCGATTGACAGCTGGTTTTGAGCTCTTGATTGTGATTGCCATTGACATTATAGTTTTCAATTAGCTGAGCATGTGCCACATGCCCCACACACACACACACCTATCTGTTGCTGTTCAACTCACAAGCACAGCTGCCGCATTTCCAAACGCACCTCATAAATATGTTAAGATTGCCCCAAAAAGCATAATAAAACCCACTCAAAAGGAAATCAAGAGCCTTCCTTGACAGCATAAACCTGCCCCCACACACACACACACACGAACACACACACACACACACACACACACCACACACACATGCAGACACCCAGTTATCCCCTCAGCTATGCTTTGCTTTTGCTAACAAAAACATGAAACATGAAAATTAAATATCAAAAATATGCGACGCAAATGAACAAAAACAACATCAACAACCGAAACAACAACAACAACAAACATTTGTTGTGCGTATGTGTGTGTGTGTGTAATTATTTATGTCATCATGATGTAAATGAAACCAAGACAAACGAGAAAACACATCTCGGCCATGGAAACCTGCCCGGAAACACAGCATGACGTGCCTACTAAAGATGCTCAACATAATTAGCATATATACATATATATATATATACACTTATATATATTCTTATACCTGAAAGGATGTGAATTGAAAAAATAACCAACAGCTACAGAATATAGTCTGTAAATACTGTAAATACTTTGAATACTTCAACGCCAAGTTCAACTTCAACTGGAAACTTGAATATTTATGCGCAACACTTTAACTAATTCGATTAATCAGTGTTATCGATAACATGTCAGTGCCCAAATGCCCCACAACTATGCAAGGCCGGCAAGATAAATGCCCAGCTCGGAAACTAAAAAAAATGTGGCAGACACGGCGTCGCTGGCAGCACTGCGGGATGCCCAAGTGTCTCCTGGTCTAAAAATGTCTGAAACTACGTGGGTGGACCGAGGGTGCACTCAGAAAAAAATGTGCTGCACTCTTCCAGAATGTAAATTTGCCTAAGGCTTGGTTTATAATTTTTTTTTCTAGTTTTTAAGTTCTCATTTCTATTTTTTCTTTATAGCCTGAAGTCAGTAAAAATATTAAATGAATTTGTGCAGTAAAGTAAAATAAAAGAAACCATTAATTTATTATTAGTATTACTATTATTTATTATTATTATTTATTATTATGATCAGTGTTACAATTAATATTATTATAAATATTACATGAACGCACTTATTTTTCTGAGTGTACGCATTGTTAGCGTAAAGCTGCGCCGCCGGCATCAAAGTATCCGCCATACTTTTAGCATAAACAGCCGGAAGCGGAAATGTAGATGACGCTCAGCGCCCATTCATACACATACACACATGTACACACATGTGTGTGTGTGTGTGGGTGTGTGAAGGTCTGCCTGTCTGCCTGCAGCATTAGCCAGCGCCTGCTGTCAGAGCCACACTCCATCCCCCCCACCCGTCCCCCGCTGGCATTTCTGTCATTTGTTTAGCTGTCATTGCCGGGCGTATTTGCGCTGACAGCTCTCGTTGAGCTGAAACGCTGGCGATTGGGTTGCTTTTTTGGGAGGGGGAAGGGGAATCAGGAATCCGCATCAGTTTCAGTTTCAGGCGTTGGCGTTGGCGCCAAGGCGCTGGTCCAAAGGCAGCCACAACTTTTCCACTGGCAATGAAAAATCACACAAAAATTAGCAGTCGCCGCATTAAATCTAATCTGATCCGATTTTCTATTACCAATTGGCTGCTTTGAGAGCGCCTGCTGTGTGTGTGTGTGTGTGTGTGTGTGTGTGTGTGTGTTGCATGTGTGTGGGTGTTCCATGTGTGTGGGTGTGAATCTTCTTGTCTGCTGTGTGAATTATCGGCCCCTTTTCACTCAGCTGCCACCACCCCCTCTTGGATCCCCTTCGATTCCATGTGTGCACTTTAATCTTTTTATCGCACTCAAACACTTTGTGAGCCTTAATTTTTTGGGCAGACTTTCACGCCTTTTGTTCCGCGTTGGTGGCGTCCTTCATTAGCGCGAATACGTCGCGTGCTTTTAGCCTTTTTTTTAGCTTTTCCTCTTGCTGCCCATTTCCATTTCCACTTCCGGCTTGTCATCGACCCTTTGGAGTCGTGATATATGGGTAGCGATTAACATTAAAGGTGCCTAATTGATTTGGGCAGCTTCATCGTCCTCACTTTGGGGCTTAACTTGACCCTCGCGGTCACTCAGTGGCTCTCCCTTGACCCACTCAACCACCCAACCACCCACGCGCAGTGGGTGGCAGAATAAATTTTCATTAAGAAATTATCGCTCGTGTTGCTTAAATTTAAATGAATTGTATTTGCTTTATCATAAAGTAAATGGCGACATGCAACCAAAGCACACACACACACACACTCGCACACACATGTGCAACAGATTATTTATGCCTTCAGTGAATAATGCACCACATCGACGACAACGAGGAGAGGTGGATGTGGCAGAAAGGAGACTGTTGCAGCAACCGACTTCTCGTGTAATATTAAATTGCATGAAGTAAATAAGAGCAAAGTACACACACCTAACCGCATACACACACACACACACACACACACACACACTCAGACTCCTTGTGCCTATGACTTTTAGTCCAGGGCTGCACAACATTTTGCAAAATGGAACCGTCTTGTAAATGAACTGATCTCAACTGTTTGAAATAGTTCACTTGTGGCAAATGCATTTTGAGGCAGGCAGCGAATGCTGAATGAGAGTGGGGCAACAGCAGTTCGAAACTGTATATGGAATAGTTATATTAAGGTGATCACTAGATATGAGAGAAAGATAAAAGAGTTATTTACAGATTTGTTTATATTATATTATTGATTCATTATAAGACGGTTAATTAATTATTATTATTAGTAATAAATAATAAATACTTCAAGCTTAAAAGGCTGCAATTGATTTAAAACTGTAACCACTTTAAACCAGCCACAAACTGAACAAAAGTAGTTCACATAAAAGATTTACAAACAGAAATAAAATGAATCCTTTAAGCCAAACGAACCGAATAACGACTTAATAGTTCTGTGCCCAAAAGAACTGGTTCAGCTGAACCGCTTCCAAAACAACGAGTGGCTCCCAGCTGAGTTTGTGTTTCTTTTTCCATTTTCCATTTTCTTCTTGCTTTTTTTGCTGTGTGCTTTTGTGCCGCCAATGGAAATCATCTCGTTCGCTATTGAGGGCGGATTAATCGGGCTCACTTTGTCATAAATAATGCAAGCTGAGTGAAATACAGGCATCAACAGACACACACTCGCACACACACTCTCGCACACACACTGTGCTCAATATGCAGTTAGCAAACGTGGTGCAATTACTGAGGGACCATCTACCTCCTTGCTGCCTTTAGAACGCCTTACATCCTACAGACTGCTTCTCTGCCTCGTTGCCTCGTTGCCTGGTTGCTTGACTGCCTGGGTTTTTGCAGTTGACAACGTCATTTGTACTTAATGACTTTGCAACGTTGTGTGCGTGAGCGTCGACATTTTCTTGAGGCCCTTTTCCTTCTACTCGCTTATTGCATTAAAACGCATCCAGCCAAAAGCCAGCCAAAAGGCAACAGCGGCAACAGCAGCAAAGGCAGCAAAAGCAGCGCCCATAAAACACGCAACGCTTGCAACGTGATGCGTGTGCTTGTTAAGGGTGCAAGCTGCACGAAGGGTTGAGGGGGTACAGGGAGAGACTTGCTTCACCTGTTGCTGTGTTTAATTGCAAAACAAACTGACTGCATTTTGCGGGCGCTGCTGATGACAATTTAAGTGCAACATTGAAACGTGGCACAGAGCTGCAATGGCTCGAGGAACCCAGCAGTTCGGAGATATTTTTTCTGATCATAAATTTTGGGAAATCTATCTGAAAACTGGAAAGCTTTTATGTTACTTTTAAATATTCAAAAAAATATTATAGAGGAATCTTCCAAATTTATGTATATGGATTCATAAGCTATCTTAATTGGTTTTGTGTTTATTAAATCTTAAAATACAAATGTTTAATAATAATACAATTGAAGAGAAGCTAGTGTAAAAAAAATATAATATATGTGAATATATAAAACAATTTAAAGATAAACACTGAATAAATCTAAAATAAAGAGAGGAAAAACTATGGTTTTATGAAAGACACAAGACTATTATAAATACACTTTCTGTATAAAAAGCTGAGCTGCTCTTGGCGATTTCCTAAAATTCGGTTCGATATTTTTTTGTTTTGCTGAGCATTTGAAGACCCTGAAGCTATTGATATGACCCACATTGGGTCTTTCCCAGAGCAGCGGCTGAGTTGTAAGCAGCAAAGTGCTGCTCATGAGTAGAGCTCATATTTCAGTTGCCAAAACAACTTCAAAGCACATCTTCAAAGTCGCCTTTGGTCCTCCCCATAAGATAAATCGCTGCTTTTGCAACTACAGCCAAATCAATGGGCAGCAACAAAAGGAATAAACTCATGTGTGTGTGTGTGTGTGTGTGTGTGTGTGTGAGTATGTGTGTGTGTGCTTGCTTAACATAAAATGTTTAATAAAACACATCTGCCGGGCACATCCCCTGAGCTGAGCAGCTTCAAAAAATATTATTATTATATATGAGCCACAGCGGGATTTGTGAGTGAAAATGATTTAAAATATTTTCTTTTGCACAGCGGCTCAAAATGTTTTTGCCCACATTTAGAATGCCTTTCGTTTCTCTGCCCCTCTCTCTTCTCTTCTCTTCGCTCTTTCCTTTTCCCTTCGCCTCTTTCTTCTTGGCCGTGGCCATAACAGTGCTGGCCAAAGTGTGGGGCTATTAATAATAAAGGAAAAATCTAAAACGAAATTCAATAAGCGTGATTTTGGACAGACACCCGATCCGAACCGACGAAACCAACCGGTCAACAAAACAGCCCCTCACTAAACCAACGCCCAACCCTTCTACCACCCCCCTCCCACCATCACCCGCACTTGGCAAAATATTTAAGACGGTTGGCCTAAGGATGCCAATAAATCAAAGTGGAAAAAAGGTTACCGAACAATGTGCGGCATGTGTAGAATTCACTTTTGGACTACACACAAACAAACACACACACACACACACACCCAAAGAGACACACACAGAGACACACACACATTCGCAGACTTAAACGCTCAAAGAGTTAGGCGCAATTTGTGTTTGAGTTCGAGTCGTTGGCTGCCCTCGAGATACATTTGAAAATAGGTAAGCAATTAAAGCACAAATCTGAGGAAATGTACTGAAAATCAAACAAAAAGTTAAGTTTAAAATTTAACTGAAAATCAGTTGAGTTTTGACTAAGTTATGGTTAAGGGAAATATGCTATTTCGAGCCAGGACTTGACCAGAAGCCAATCAACGAATGAAAAGCTAATGATTTTGAAAATTGGTTCAATTTTGGAAAAATTATTACACTGGGAAGCGTAGACATAAATTATATTATTGGATTTTGACTTGGTTTTTCAAAGCAGAAATAAGTTTTCAAATTGAAATGATCAAAACGCATTTGCTTTTCAAAATCGGTTTAGTTTTCTATAAGGGATTTCTTGAACTATAATTTTGCTTGCCACCCCCATTTTGTATTTGCAACAGATCAGTGCGAAGCCACAATACAATTTAGTTGCTGGAGTTCACAAAGAGGAGTTGGTTAATTGATTTTTTGCACATTTCACTATGTGGCAGCCATGTGGCAGACAGGGGCACGTACATGAAGCACCCGAAATAAATGAAATAAAGCAAACTCTTGCACTAAAACAATTCAATAAAATTAATGGAAAAATACACATTCCCACACTTAGACAGAGACAGAGAGAGAGAGAGAGAGAGAGAGAGAGAGAGAGAGAGAGAGTGAGAGAGAGAGAGAGAGAGCGAGAGAGAGTGGAAAGGAAGTGTCAGAAATCTATGAGGAAGAATTTGACCAATGCAACGTGAGGCAAGGAGCAGCAGCAAGTGCTGTCCAGGGCTAAGATGCATGGCATCTAGCTCAAAACGGGTGGGCGTGTGAGGGGCAGGGGCAGGGGACGGAGGGAGAGGGAGGGGGTCTGGTGGTTGCGGGCGTGGCGCGTGCTAAGAGCGCAAAGCTTGTAAGCGGCTTAAAGTTGTACAAAGTTTTTCAAGCGCATTCGCCGCCAGTCACCAAAGGCGACGCTTGCTGCAAAAAGTTATGAGTGGCTGTGAATCACACACACCCACACACACACACACAGACACCCACTCACATACACACATGTAAATGTATATTTATGTGTAAGCTTGTCGCGGCTCCATTGCAAGCACAACAACAACAACAACAAGGCGAGGCAAAAGTGCTTTCGAGTGCCTGGCGTTGGTGTCGAATGTTGCTTGTTGGCCACCTCATCCTCGTCCTCATCCTCATCCCCATACTCATTCTCATCCCCATTCTCATCCTTATCCCCATCCTCTTCGTCATCGTCGTCGTCGTCAAGTAAGACGCGCCCAGCTGTAGCATGTAAAAGGATTAAGTTCGCTTAATATCATTGGTGAGCGGGCAGCTTCTTCCTGCTGCGATTCTGCCTACACTCAGCAAAAAAATCGGCTTGAAAGGGTTCTTAATATTTATAGCGTATATTAATAAAATGGACAAGCTTGGATATTCCTTAAAATCAGCGATATTCTCTTCTTATACAAAATATGACTAATATCCGAAGTGTATTTTTGAAACTGGATTATTGTAAAAAGATATTGAAAAAGTAAAGCAATTTTAAGAAATTTACTATTCCAAATCATTTCTATAAATCAGATAAGCTTTCTAACTTTCAGGGCGATAAATACTTATGGTGATTTTAGAGCTTAATTTTTTTTCTAAGTGTGCTAGCCGAAGAATTTGTAATAACTGCTTTCCATAAGACATTGTTGCTCTCCGCAACAGAGAGAGAGAGAAAAGATTGAGCTGAGCTGCTGAGCAGCTGCTGCATTCTCAGCAGAGCAGCAGGAGAACGATTCGTTTGAGGCATGATCCATAAGCGCGTGGCAACTAAGAAGGGGACAGATAAGGTGGCAGGCGAATTGCCCATCCACTCAATTCAGTTAAATTCAATTTAAGTCCGTTGAAGGTCATTCGCAGCTGGCTAATTAAAAATGCAATGGCCGCCGTTTGAAAGTAAACAATGCAAAAAACAAGTTATTCTACAAGCAGCTTTCAACTTGCCACTACCACAGCCAACACAACCTTATGCAAATACTCTTCAAATACGCAGAACACAAAAAAAATAGATGGAAAGAGAGAAAAAATAAGAAAAGCCTTGTAACAGAGCACAAATGTAATGAATATTTACGAATTTGTAAGAACAACGGCAAACTGCAAAACACGTGCGAAATCTCAAAAATATTCCCACACACACACACACACACACACAACAAAGACAACAAAACACACCCCAGACCTGGGGGCGAGGGAGTGAGGAGTGGGAGCGGAGATTGCCTTTGTAGGTTTTTGTACGCTCGAAAAATTTCAGAAAATTTTCATTTAATTATGAAAAAGACGAAAACTCGGGTTTGCAGCTGCCAACTTGATTATTTGACAGCCTTCTTCGTTTTCCACGTGGTAATTAAAAAGCAAAAAGTTCCGAAACCATCTTCGCCACTGCTCTCCTGGCCAAAAATGTGTGCAGAGTAGCCCTCAATAAGAGCTTGGCAGCCACGGGATAATCTGAACAGTATCTTTACACCAGAGACTTACCCTTCAACACACACACACACACACACACACACACACACACACACACACACACACAACACACTCACCGGTGTGTCCCTTGGAGAGAGCTGCAATGAAAAACAAAACAAAAATCATGGATGTACTTCAATTAATTGGTTGCAGTTGTTTTCTGGGGTGTTAAGTTTTAAGCTCGAATGGGTTTTCCTATTTAAGATGAGAAACAAACTGAGTTTTATTCACGGCTAAACGAACAAAGCCCTTTTCGCTTTCACTTCAGCATTTGACAACGAAGAAGACAAATTGTTTAATGTAATTCTGTGAATAGGCTGCACAAATGGAATGTACCTTTAGATATATACTCGATTCATATATATTTCATAAATTCATATTTAATGGAGTTCGTTTCAGTCATGTTCGAAGGAATGTTGGCTAAGCCAAATGTAATAAATTGACTGCAAAAATATTAAAAATATTTTAAAAACTGATTTTTAATTCCACTTGAAATGCATTTTATTTTTGTGAAAATAAAGTAAATGCATATCAAATAGAGTGTGCTTTGTTGAGTTTATATATATAAATATAAATATTTAGATATTTTCTGAAGATATTTAATAAAAACAATTTCAGAGGAGTGAGTATTTAGGGAGTTAAGGTTTACAGCACGCTTAATAGAGTGTCTGTCTAAGCAAATTAAATAAAGGACGGAAATTAAATTACAGCTGAATGGCTTTTTAGTTTCTTTAAATATTTTCTAAAAGAGGAAGAAAATGAAGTCTATCTAGTCAAAGCCTTGTCATCGTCTAGTCAAGTCAATCTCAGTAGGATATATTTATATTTCTATATACGAGAAAGCGAAGACCTTTTTATTCTATATAATATATTTTCTAAAAATAGATTTTAAAAATAATTATTTAATAGAGTGTGCTTTTAGTGAGCTATTTATTATTCAAATATTTTCCAAAAGGTATAATAAATGTCGAAATAACAAAAATATATAAGACACTTTGTTGCATATTCAACTGAGTGTGTATTTAGTGAGTTAAAGATTCAAACATGTCTTCTCTCTTTCTCCATCACTCCATCTCTTTCTGTTGTGCTTGACTAAAGTGAGAAGAGGAAGATGAAGTCATTCGACATGCAAAATCAGATTCCGAGCCAGAGTCGGAGTCAGAGTCAAAGACTGTCATCGTCAAGTCAACATCAATGGGATGTTTGACTGGATTTCCCATTGCCTGAGCTGGCAATTTGTGTGAGTAAGTTCCTCATATTTACAAAATATCTAATGACAATATTTTGCTCGAAGCGGATACTCGGATTCTTGGCTTCCGCCTCAGTTCAGGACCCCTTTTGGCTGAAGAGGGAAAAAATCAAATTAGCTGCATGAATGACGTTGGCAAATGCGCTTGCCGGATTAGCAGAGAGGCGGATAGTGGGGGAGGGGGCGTGGTAGCTGCCACAATATGGCCCCATCAATGCCAGCTTGTATTTGCCATTTTGTAGCAGTTGCAATTGCTGCTGCTCCTTTTGTGTGATTAATGCTGCATCATGTTTGTGAGCTAATTGCCGACTGCGAGTCGAGAGCCAGCAACGAGTTCAAGTTGAATCCCTAGGGATTATCAAAAGTGCTTATTGCATTACACAGTTCTGCCAGTTATTTTAGTATTTGTCATAATTATATGGTAGTTGCACCTCTGCCACATAAGTGGCATATCTAAAATCTCCGCTTTTAACTCATTTCCCCATGCCTTTGAATACTGCATGAGCCGGCACACAAAAAATCAGATAGCGCATTTAAAATAACTAGAAAGCACACAGCGCACGACTGACTAGTTGAGCACGAGAAAACATTACAAGGAAAACAGAAGCAACAGCAACAGAAAAACATTGCAGAGGGCGACACACATAAAACCAAAGAAAACAAGTCAGAAGGCTGTAGTCGTGAATGCTCGACTGGGAGATGCTCTGAACTCTGCTGTTAAAATACAAAATAAAATAATAATACTGGAAAACCTGTGTTTCTATTACGATCTCAATAATATTTGTATGCCCGATCCATAATATATCTGGGTATAAAATTTAAGATTTTAAATTGTATCTTTTGTTGCTATCGAAAATGCATTTATATCGATGTAAGCGAAACGGTTGCATCTATCGATAAAGTTAAATAAACGGGAGTTTATATTCCAAATTTCAGATTTCCACCTCTAACAATCTTAGAGATCGACTTCTTCAAACAGACAAGCAGACAAACATGGCTAAATCGACTCGACTGTTGAACCCGATCCACAATTTATATGGGTTCGCAGATGCCTCCTACCGCCTGTTATCCTTTGTTACACATTTTCAATGGCTTTAGAGTATCAAAATAAAATGCAGCTAAAAAACACGCTGGAAGCGTATGAGAGGGAGGGCAGTTTGTGGAGCGTTAAGAGCGGGAGCGGGGGCGGGGGCGGGGGATGGGGTTGCCTTGTAACTGAAACTGTATCAAGTAAGTGAGCCGCGCCGAGCTGCATAGTGGAAAAGCAAGTGTGCGGAAAACTGTGCGAACATTTTCATTTTCAATGCAGCTCTTGGCACAGAAACAGAGACAACCCTGCTAGAAACAGACCCTGAAAGACCCACAGCAACAGAAACAGCAGCTGAAACAGAATCAGCATCAGCATCTGAATCAGAATCAGAACAGCAACAACAACTAGCAAATAGTCAACTTTAAGTACAAGCCCCACACACACACACACACACACACACACACACACACACGATGCCGCAAAAACTTGCAGTGAATCGCAGAAAATCGCTTAGAAGGAAGCACCAAAAAAATAAAATAGAAATAAATAAAAAAAAATGGAAAAGAAATGTGTGGAAAAGAAGAAAAATTCGAAGAGTCCCGAACCAAAGCATATGGAGAGAGGCTATCCAGGAGTAACCGCTTTGTCCCTCCCCTCCCCTTCGCTCTCACCACGCGTCTAACTGTCGAGTGCCGGCTTTTCTTTCAATTTGCAACATTTTGTGTTGCCGTTGCACGTTCCCAAAAATAACTTCCGACGTTGGCTGCCTGATTTTTTCCGCCTTAGTCAACTCGCTGCGAAATTGCAGGAAGCGTTTCTGTTTAAAGTTCTATGCCAAAGTTAAATCACCACCCGCACCCCCCTTGCTCACAAGGAAACACTTAAATAAGGACACAAAAAGGACACACGACTTGGTTAACGTTAAGCAAAGTAAGCAAAATGTATCTGTTTTTATGCATAAGCTCAACCCCCTCTCTCCTCTTGTCTGTTGAATCTATTTATACTTGTGTATAATTTGTTAAAAAAAAAATCAATTAGCCACGCTGTCCAAAACAGAAGCCCCAACCAGACCCAAATAGCCCCAAAACACACACACACACACAGATACAGCCAATAGTTGGTTGACCATCTTCCCATTAACAAAATAAACTTTCTCAGCTGCCAATCAGCCCGAAAATGGCCAACGGGCAGTAGAGTCTCTCAGTCTCTCAACCTCTCAGTCTGCCAGTTAGCCAGTCAGCTAGCCTGGCTAGCTGGCTAACCAGTTAAGGGAAGCCTTTAATAAGCCCACATAAAACTGAGCGAAAATTACAACAATCCTTAGCCAAGGGGCACAGTGGTTGAATAACAAATCGAAGCGAATCTGGGGCAAAATGAATAAGTAATAGAAAAAAGACAGTGATTAATATTAATAAATGAAGAAAGTAAGTGAATTATGTTAAATATAAAAATAAAAGGGAAATACATCAAAAATTAAGATTATAACAAAAATAAATTAGTAAAGGAAAATAAATTTATAATATGTGAAACTGAAATGGAAATATATAAAAGATAAATGTGAAAAAGATTTATTCATCAACTAAAGAGAAGTCGGAGTAGACTTAATTAAAAATAACGAGTAAAATATAGCGACTCTCAAATTCCTTGGAAGATTCCAAAGATTCCAAAGATTCGATTAGTAACACAAAAAATACAATGTTTTTCGTTTTATTCAAATAAAATATAATTCAAAATCTCAACTCTTTTCAACAATTATGAAATGCTAAAGAAAACATTCAAACTGAAGTGCAAACTTATTATTTATTCAATATGCAAACGCGTTCTAGCCAATTATTTTCCTTAACTCTTTTGCCGTTGACGGCATTTGCATGTGAGAAGCCCATATTTGTTTAACATTTCGAGTTTACCACTGTGCCACATGACCCATTAGCAAAACTTTGTTGCAAAAACCAAACAGAGCCAAAAAATTTGCAAAACTGCGCTTCAATGTTAAATGAATTGTTGTCTTAACTGCTAGACAAGCTGTGCAGGGGAGTTGGTGGAGAAAGGGGAGGTAGGGGGTAAGGGGTAAGGGGGTATCTTTATGTGTATCTATAAAAATTGAGGGTGTAGCAGTGGCCAAAAAGTTCGTAAAATTCATTTTTGGAAAGTCCAAAATAAGGTAAAAAAAATACTAAAAAAAATAACGAAAATGAAAACAAAATTCGTGGCGGTTAAAAAAAAGTTTAAATAACTTTTTCAACTAAATTTAAGTTGCAGAGAGGTAGGGTTGTGGGGGGGGGGGTGGTGGGTGGAGGAAAGAGAGATGGAGCGAGGTGCCCAGCAACCAAAAAACCGTCGTGACAAAGTTAGGAGCCAGTTGTTCTGGTTGTGTTTTAGTTGTTTTGTTGTTGTTGTTGTTTACTTTGTTGTTGTTGTTGTTGTCGTTGCAGCTATTTCTTGCTCACTGATAAAAAGTGCAGCAGACGCAAAACTAATTTGCGTGGTTATGTAAATTAGAGTTGCAGTTGCAGTTGCACAGTCGAGAGTCGGCGATAAACTTGTTGAGGATGAAGAACGCTCAAAAAATTGAGCAGAGTTCACCTAGGCAACCTGAGAGAGGGAGACAGAAAGAGAGAGAGAGAGAGTGAGAGAGAGACGAGTAGAGGGGGATTTGTTGTGCTCAACTTGTGTGAGTGTGTTTTGGGGTTTGCTGCCTCTTAATCCAGCGACCACAAGCAGATAACCGTATCTCGTTGCACAGACAAAGACGCCTCCTAACAACTAAATAATGTGCACAAAATTTAGTGCACAAACTGGGGGCATCTACAACTGGCAACGGCAGGGGCATGTTGCTAACAGACAGCAGCAAGCAGCATGCCACACATGGCAATTGCAGCCCAGCTGAGATCATTTTTCGTTGAGCAGCAGCAAAACAGTTGTTTAAAAGAGGCAAGTTGCCAGCTTAGGCATATTTTGGCAGAGATAAAATAGTGGGGGCGTTGCATGCAGCAGACTTACATTGAGGTCTGTCGGCTGCATTGTCGGTTCAACAGCAGCAGCAGCAACAACAACAACAGCAGCCGCTTCTGAACTCGGCACCTAAAGTCATATTAATAATTTTGTTGGGATTTGAACTTGTTCCACAACCGCAACAACTTGCAGGTTGCAGCTGCAGCTGCTTCTACAACCAACATTTACTGCACACACACACACACACACACACACAAACACACACATTTATCCGTCTAGAATATGAGCGGAAGTAATCCTTGGTTACACTTGCTCACCGACTTGTTTTCTGATTTTCTTTTCTTTCCTTTTTCTTTTTTTTTTTTGGTGCATTTAGCAATGCAAACCAGAAATCGGCAGCAAATAGAAAATCCTCAAATTCCCTGGGCCTCTCTGCAGAGGTGGTCTTAACTGGGCTTGGATTTATTTTCAACTTTATTTTTGTATATTTGAATTACACTTTCTCTTTTTGAATAGTTTTATCAGGTTCTGGGCTATACTAATTGAAATTGTTTTAATAGGGAATATCTTTTTAAGCATGCATGAAAATAGTATTATTATTTTTTTAACAACCTTGTTAAGTGTTTTATAAATATGTTATGAAGTGGAATATTTTTCTCGATTAAGCTTTTTTCAGCCTTTGATATCAGCCAGGTACTGTTCAAGTTTTGCTGAAATTAAATGATTAAAATTTATTTATATACTATTAGTTGATTTCGTTTGTTTCCATTCGAATACTTTTCTCAATTAAGCTCTTTTTTTATCAGTCTCTAAGATAATCGAGGAACTATTTAAATTTAATTGATTTAACATATAACATCTGTTTAATCTTCTGCTTAATAATGTCGATTTAAATTATTAAAAGATAAATTATATGTAGATGCTGTTGTCCTTATATCCTTCTAAAGGATATTTTAGGTTGATAATGATTTCACTTCATGGTTTTTCGATTAAGCTATTTTATTGAAAAATTACTCCAATTTAGAATACCGCTTTAAGCATTTGAATAATTTAAGTTTGTTTTGAAACCGAATTGTATTTTGAACAACTTGTTTGTTTGTTAGTTTTTCTCATAGCCTTTTTCCGCCTTTTCCCTTTCAGCTGCCCTCTACGATTCTTTCATGGGAACATCAAAACAAGAAAATTAGATTGCAACCCACC
The DNA here is from genome assembly GCA_037043585.1 of Drosophila mimica. NCBI lineage: Eukaryota > Metazoa > Arthropoda > Insecta > Diptera > Drosophilidae > Drosophila > Drosophila mimica. Next base: position 9,134,510 of record JBAMBE010000579.1, read on the forward strand.
AAAAGACAAATCAGACAAATCATATTTCTTGTGCTGCTTGTTTATGAGGCGTGTGGAACAGATATTAATACCGAATTTCCCACAGATATCGTGAATTGATGTTTATGTATATACATATGTATATGTGTGTGCATATATATTTATGTAGATGTGTATATATCGTGGATGCATTTGATTTTTCGTCGAGCTATCATTGCCAGCGACTAATTAGTTTGTCACCCCAGCGCAACTGAGATTTCCCACTCACTCTCTCTCTCTCTTTCTCTGCATATCTCCCTCTCTCTTTTGGCTGCTGTTGGGATATGTGATATGTTTAGTGGCAGCTTGTTTACGGAGCCGCAGCAACTGCCACACCACCATCGTCTCGTGTGGGATTTATTTTTAGCTGGTTGCTGTTGGATTCGATTGGTTTTCGGCTCGGTTTTATTTGGCTGCTGCCTGCTAATGACATGCAAATCAAGTTATTGGGTGGTCCTGACCAGCCACACGTCCTTTTCACAGCTGTGTTTATATTTTTTTTTAAATTTTTTTATTTTTTATTTTTGACAGCTGATTGTTTTATTCAAAAGGGCAGCACGTGCCATGGTGTCGAAGCAGCTGTAAAATGTAAATATTTACTATTTACTTTGCGGCGACGTGAGAAAATCATTAAATCAAACGGAAACGCGTTTTTCATTTGGCTGGAGCAGGCATCAGAAAGCCGCAAGAAACAAATCAAAGCCGCGCAGCAACATTCAAAAATTTAATTCGAATCTTTAAAAAAAAAAGGACTCATAAAGAAATTTAACAAACAAACGAAAAACTAGCACAGCAAACAACAAGTGAAATAAACTAAATTGAAATTTGGTTAGTGTCTGTTGGGGATGAAGTCCGCTCAGCCAGTTTTCAGTTTTCCCCATAAATAAAATCAAATATCTAAAACTGAATAAGCGAAACGAAAACAACTCTGCCAACTTCTGCACACAAAAATCACAAAAATGTTGCGTTTGATCCCAAACATAAAAATAATATATACATATATATATACAGAAAAAAAAGAGGCGGCCAACAACTACAATCAAAATGAAACTAATGGCAAAAATGTAAAAAGGTATTTAAAATGTTTGCAAATGTGGTTGCAGTGGTCGAAATGTGGGCACAAAGTAAATGAAAATAATTCCACATCGCATTTTTTTGGTTATTGTTTCGCCAAATATCAAATAAATTATTTATTAAAAAAAAAGATTAAAAAAAAATTAGGTTTGCGTAAAAAATCCCCAAAATTGGTTAGAGATCAAATGAACAAGATTTGCTTAATGTCACTTTAAATATTTTGGCATAAATATTTCAATTGTGAAATGGCAAAAATCATATAAAATTCAGTGTTAAAAAGCCAGATAGAAGGTGTCAACAGTTGCCGCTTGATTTTTATGGCCCGGGAGATAAGGATTTAAAACTGCAGGCAACAAATTGAGGCATAAGTTTTTTATTCCATGCACATAAAATCAAAGTAAAGAAACTCAGCTTTTTTCTATTTATTTTATTTTTGTTGGCTTTAAAGCCAGAATAGCTGCAACTCTAGTCTTTATACTTAACGAGCGCTACGGGACGCTTATCTATTTGTTAGATGGCCGCGAGTTAATGAGAAAAATGCATACGCATAAAACGATGTCTAGTTCCGGCACACATAAACCAGAACCCTGCCCCTGCCCCTCTACTGTGGCATGCCCCTCACCCTGCTTTTTTTCCACTTGAATTTTACGAGCTCGTCGCCGTCTGTTGCCAGACAGACGCATAAAGCAGACGATCTCTCCGTTGTCCGTAAAATCGTAAAAACAAAATACCAGAGTCTGAAATCACAGTCAGACAACACACCCACAAACACACCCACACCCACAACCACACACCCACACACACATAGAGAAAACCACCACATTGTCTATTTCTGGTTTCAAATAGTACCAATTTTTAATATGAACTTTAATTATGGTCCGAGTCGAGTCGAGTTGAGTTGAGTCGAGCTGCCAATTTATGACTTGGCGCCCGTCCAGTGCACATCAAGTTTGGTGTATTTATTGGCCAACAAGGCGCTGTCAAATTTATGGCCCAAAGTGTGAAGCTGCGCCCCGCTCCCTCCCCTCGTAGTCACATTTCAGACGCAAAATGCGTTGAATAATTGTGGGTTGCTGGTTGTGATTTGCTATCATTTTTTTTGTTATACCGTAAACCTGGAAATGTGTAAAAAGGGTATAAGGGTTTAGTGTTATAGTAGAAAACAGGCAGATCTTAGTTTCCAAAGTATGTATATTCTAAATCGGAATAAACAGACGAGTCGTTTTAGTCCTATCTTCCTAAATGCACATGCGGATTTCACAGACTATAAGAGGTAGACATGTTGAATTTTGAATGTATAAACTGATAGTTTTTAATTTTATCGAAAACTGCAGCCGCTTAGCGTATATCGATATAAATCGATTTCGGATGGTATAAATTGACTTATTGATTAACTGCACAAATTTCATCGAAATCGCAATAAATATATGCACATAGCTTAGCAATAAGAATATAATAATATCTACAGGGTATCTCGTAGTTGAGTTCACTCGACTGCAGCTTACTTTTCTACTTTTTTTTGGGTGAGGGACTGCGGCTTTGGCAACACGCTACGAATAAATTTCGTTGGCACCCAAAAAGCGATTTAATTTGCGGTTTTTGTCACACACACAACTGAAAATGTATAAAACCCAGTTGCGAATTTTGCAGTTTTTAGAAAATAAATTTAAATCAAAACACTGATTGGGAAATGTTGAATTGGGGTAACAAAAAAAAAATCAAAAACCCGAACATCGATTGTCATTCACAGCGTTGCATGCAACACTTTTATGCAGCGGGTTATGCTTAACAAATAACGCCTGTTCAGAACTTGATAGAGTCCATCGAAGTGCTCCAAACAGTTGTTTGTGTTTCCGTCTCCGTTTCCGTTTCCTGTTTCAAACATGAACTGCAAACGTCGCCAGTTTGATAAGAGTACAACTGATAAGCTAAACAGATCCTACAACTGCTGTTCGAATTGATTTAAGTATGACTTGGAGATCAGTTGCACATATTCCCGATGCAACTGTTGCAGCTGGACGAATGTGTCACAGTGTTGCAACTGATCGTCGCAATGCACAGCTGCCTGTTACAACAGTTGCACCTGCAAGTGTTTGGCCAACGCGAGCAGCAAATCTGCTTTTAGTTGCAACACATCGTCGCAAATTATCTGCTGCAGTTCGCAGCTCTGGCAACATTTTAGCAGCGCCTCAATTGGGCAGTTACCCGAATGCTTCAGATCCTGCAACGTCTCCTTGTAGTACTTTAAGTAGATGCAACGCAAGTCAAAATCGCTGACCAGGTTCAACTGTTGAAATATGTCGGGGGCAGCAAGAGTTTGTTGTGGCATCTGTAATTTTTTCTGCTCGAGCTGTTGCAGCTGCAGTTGCACCGATTCGAGCAGCGCGTGACGCAAACTCTGTCGCAAAATAGATTCGTGCTGCGCCACAAAATGTAAAAATCGCTGCGAGTCACAGAGCCAAGCAATTGATGCACCTGCCACTTGAATGTGCTGCTCAATTATTTTATAAATGACATTTGGCTTGAGTGGCATCCCAGCGATTGCCTCTCGCATCAGATACGCCGTATGACCCTTGACCCTTAGCCGCTTAAGGGGAAACTCTTCGAAGCTATCCTGAAAGTCGGCGAACAACCAAAAATTATCCAGACAACGGCAAGGCCCCTGCAGCACTTGCAACAGCAGCGCTGTGGCAAAGCGACGACGAGCTTTCAGCTGGATGAGTGGCGACGGGGCCAGCATTTCCAGGAGACTTGTGACGATATGTTGACTGCGATAATGTGGCGGGTTGTCCAGCTGCAGCAGTTGCCCCTTGCCATGCTCATTTCGAGCAGGCACCGAGATCGCCGAGTCGAACTCGAGTGTTTCACTAACTGAATCCTCCGCTCGAGATTCACCCGCCTGCCCTTCCATGCACTCCACGCCAAGCTCCGATTCCAGAGCCCGTTTAACGCTGCTCAAACTCAAATCCTTTTCGATTGAGACCTGCAGCTCAGCCTCCTGAGCCACTGCCAGATCCTTGAGGATCTGCTTGCCATACTCCACGTGCGCCTGCCGGTAAAAGCGAGCCACGCGAAATGCACAAAAATTCACCGATAACATGAAGTCGAGCAGCGCCCACCTGATTTGCTCCCCAATTTGCTTATCGTCGACAATCACATTCGATAACGTTCTGATGGTGTCTGCCATCACTGGCAGCTGCTCATCGCGACATCGATCCACGAAATTCTGCAGATTTATCCAGACTGCTGTGGGATTAGTCCTCGGTCTCTCGGAAAATATTTGCAATGTTTTAGTTGCATACTGCAAGGATCTCTCGTACAACTCATCCTCCTCCGGGGTGTCCAGTAATAGTTTCACCAGCTGCGGCACATAGCGCTCAATCAGCTGCGAATAGACGCGCTCTGCCATATCTTATTTATACAAAATATATAGATTCAGTTTTTTAATTTATTTTTATTCTTATTTTCTGAGAGAGCTTGGAGTATTGAGTATTTAGTATTGAGTACTGATATTCGCCTGCTTGACTTACGTTAGCCTCTAGACAAGTGTTCTGACGGCTTAAGCAAAATTCAAGCATGTAAATTCCTGTGGCATGTGGCATGCGGCAGCTGCACCGGCATGCAGGGCAACCAACAGCCCAAACACCCGTACAAAACCCGACAAGAACTTTGACACCAGTGACCTATTTCTAGACTGCAGCAATTCCCATATGAGATTCTCCCCATCTCCTCCCACCCTCTCTCTCTTTCCCTTTCTCTCTCTCTCTCTCTCTCTCTAGCACTATCCCTGTGTTTGCTTACTCTGGTCTCCATGTCCAATAGTGCCTGGGGCACAATGTGCGTACTTTGCTTTATTTTATTGTCTGACAAGATAAATACCAAAATATTGAATATGCAGCAGGCCGCAGCCAAAGGGACTACTGCAAATACTACACTCAGAAAAGTAATTGAAGATTAGAAAATCGAAAAAAAATAGATCATAATAGATCATATTAGTCGGTAGAGCAAATTATTTCGTATACAAATTTATATTTTAATAATAAAAAACGTTTCTCAGAAGTGGAAACGAAGCCTTTCTAATTTTTGCAAATTTTATTACGTTATCAAAATGAAGGTTTCAGTCCGATTTTTGTTCTTAGTGTACAAATACTTTTACTGCTGTTGCTGGGGCTACACTGAAGCTACACTGTGTCCATCCATCCAGCATTCCGTGCTGGGTCCAAGACATCTGACTGCCTGCACATCTTCCCTTCTCATCCTGCCGCATGCCCCTCTTCTTGCCCCTCTGCCTGCACCTCTGCCTGCCCCTCTGCCAGACCCATCTGCTTGTCAACTGCGCCACAAACAATAACTCAAATGCAATCGAGCATATTTGCTGCAGAGGCGAACAAATAAACCCAGTTACCTACGGGCGGGCCGCAACACACAAAAATATATGCTACAGTGGGCACCAGGAATGTGTGAACCAACCCAAAAAACAAAAAAATATTTGCTGTTGCTGCTGGTGAAAATTGAACAAAATCTTAATTGCGACAACACAGAAAACTCTCTCTTGGATAGCACATAGGCTTCAGAATATTTTCCAAAAACAACTTTAAGCAAAAATAGTTTGAGGACTCTTGGCAAAACACAAATGCAGACACTGTCTGTCTGTCTGCCTGTCTATCTGTGTGTGTGTGTTGGATTGTGGGTGCGGTTGTGTGTGTTGGTTGCCAAAACAGCTAGTGAAATCTTTACTAGAAAACAAAAGCTGAAATGTAGAAGAACAAGAAAGATTTGTTTGGAGGCAAACTTAAGTTGGGCGACAAAACTTTTTTGTCGCACTCGGCGAAAAGTAAGCGAAAACTTAATAAAGATCGCAGCTGACGTCGGCGTCGAGGCAGCCAGAAAATGAAACAGGACACACACACAGGACACACCCACAACGCGGACAGTGTTTGGTCAGCGGCATTGCTGCAAAACCCAACCACAGACTGTCGAAATTAAACAAAACTAAATTTGCACTTACACTTTGCCCAAACTAGGTCCTTAGGGGAAGACAGAGCGAGAGAGAGAGAGAGAGAGAGAGAGATAGAGAGAAAGAGAGAAAAAGAGCGAGAGAGTGAAAGAAAGGATCTTTGAGAGGCTGTCGAAATTGTCACTTTCGCAATTTGCTCAGTTGGTGCGGGAAACAATGGTCGGTTGCAGACAGGCGGCAAGCAGCAAGCAGCTTGCAACTTGCCGCATGGTGCGCGTCAAGGAGCGCGTAAGTGACATTTATGCGCCTGGACGGCAAACAGCAGCAGCAGTGTCTGCAGGTACACTCAGCGAAAAAATGTACAGCTTATTCTTCTTAAAGGTAAGCTTTCTAAAAGATCATGGTTTTCTTTTTTTAATTTTTTTTTCTTTTTGCTTAAATGATTTTTCTAAAATTTAGACAAAATATCTCCATAATTTCCAGGTTGCATTTATTTTATAAGGAATTCTCATACAAATATTGAATTTTTTACTTTACACTTAACCAAAGAGATTCATTTGGATATCTTTCAAGAATTAATTTTCTATAAATTTGATATCAATTATGACAAATTTTCCCAATATATTTAGAAATAATTTCTAAAAACCATAATATTTTATTAGCTTTCGGGTCAATTTTGGTTTTGGGGCGATTTCTTTGCTGAGTGTTGTAATGAGAAGAAGTGAAAGAAACCGCTTCAAACTTTTGCCCAACAATGCAGATGCAGTCAACCGACCTCAGCGGGAGAGAGAGAGAGAGAGAGAGAGAGGGAGAAAAGGCGGAAAGAGACAGGGCGAAGTTTGTTTTAATAAATACTTTCATTGTGTATGCAGCCTCAGCATCCGCAGCAACAGCAGCCGCATCCTCACCTGCCTCCAGCTGAGACAGATGAAGAGATAGTTAAGAGTGAGTAGGGTTGTAGCAGGGGCAGGGAAAGGGGGAGGGATGGGATTGGGGAGCAGAGGTTGTCACTGTTGATGATGGGCAAGTTTCTTAAGAATTTAGTGCTCGCTGCCGCTCATCATCGACATTACTTTGCCAAAGTTGAGATTGTTGACAATAGATGTGCAGCCGGCGGGAAACAATCATCAACAGCCGCAGACGATGGCAAATGCAAAAATTACTCAATTCTTTTTAATAGCATGAACTTTGCCCTCTGTTGTTGTTGTTGTTGTTGATGTTGTTCCTGTTGCAATTAAGTAAAAGTTTTTCAAGTTTGAGCTGCAAATAAATGCGTGCCTTATTTAAATAAAGATACTCTTTTTTATTTGCTGTCTGTTGCCTGCAGGACAAATGAGTTGTTTACAAAAGGAAAAACCAAATCACATCACATTTTCCACAGCTGCAGGCGTTGTCTGTCGTAGTTGGTATAATTCGCATTTGATTTACACATATTTATTTAATTTTATTTTCAGACTTATTATAACTGATTTTATATATTTATTTATATTTATATTTTTTTTATTTATTAATTTATTTTATTTTGATGCTTCCCTGACTGTGTTTCGATGGGCCTCATTTAGCGTAGTCGTCGCCATAAACTACACATTAGCAGATACCGGAAATGGTTTTGGGAAAAAGCGATGTTTTCTATTTATAGCAACAATGCAACACACATCTGGCTGGCAACAATTTTTCCCCATGTCATAATTTTCTTCTTTTTTTGGGAGCCGTAGGCAAAGTTAATTAGTTGTGATTTTTCAAAGAACATTCAAATCGAAGGCAGCCGAGTGAAAAACACAAACAAATAAACTCGGCCCCAAGGCTGTGCAACGTTGTGGCAGGGGCGGGCGCAGTGACGGTGGCATGCAATTCAGGCACATGTTGAGTGTATAAAATTTTGATGAATGTTTTGTTTACGGCAGCTGACAAGGGGTTGCCTTTGCCACGCCCCCCAAAATGTGCCTGCCTCCGGGCTGGGCGTGGGTGTGCGAACATGTTGTGTGGCGTGTCTGATTTATATATATATATACATATATATATATATATGTTTTGGATATACATACACAGTTGCGGTCAAAATAAGAGAAGGGCTGCTTCTCAAACCATATAATAAAAATATCCATCATTTTATGGTGATCAAATCGAGACGTCTTAAAAATCTTCAAAAAGAAAAAAGATTCAATTCTGTGAAACAACAAATTGTTTGATTTATCATCTGGGAATGTTTAAAAATATTTTCCATATACTAAACGTAGTAAGATATAACCAATTATCATTTTCAGTTTATCGAAATATTATTAAGAGAAAACTATACTATTATTCCACTTCTACTTTACTGATGAGTTTAAATAATAATATAATAAAACAAAATATAAAATACATTAACAAGTTATTAAATTTAACGACACTTATTTGTTGTTAATAATTTTTCTAGATATGCCAACTTTTTATGCTTACGAATATTCAGTAAGTCAGTTTTTCATAATTCTTTAACTATATTTTAAATCTATTTTTTCCAGAACATAGTTGGGCACTATTATTTTGACCGCAGCTGTATGCAAGCCTGGGATGCAATGCACATGTGTCTGCCCCTCGGCAGACAAGCCACAAGTTGCTAAATGGCAATTGAATGTGTATTGTATTGAACAGCAGCAGCAGCAGAGGGAGTCTGCTCCCCTCTTTACCCCACCCGTCACCGATTCATGGCCATGTTGCACGCCTCTGTGAACTTTACACGCCCCGCTGACGCTGATGCAACAGATGCCATAAATAATGTAGCATAAACAGAGACGGCAGCTAATTAACAAGAAATGCGCAATCCAAACCAAAATTTCTTTCTTTTGGTGGCAGCTGCTCGCCAGGTAAAGTTGAAGGGGGAGGGGTTTGGGGGCAGTTACATAAAATACCTCCGGCTGCATTTACTTAGTTTTCCCAATCAAATTCAGTCTGTCTACGCCGAATAATAATTTAAATATCTTGCCCCCGGCGAACCTGAGCAAAAAACACGGCAACAGCAACAAAACAGGAAATGCCATTTCAGCTGCGGCATGCTAACAAGTCAGGCAACAACAACAGCAACAACAGCAACAAAAATATGCGTGTCTTGGCAAAAAAATAAAAAAAAAATCAAATAATGTAGTAAAGGGGGAGGAAGGAGGTGAAAACTAAAGAGCCGCGAGCTAAAACAGGAGAAACACACAAAAAAGGGAGAAAAGCGGCAAGAAATTAGTTTCTCTGGCGAACAATGTCCTAGTTGTTGTTGTTGTTGTTGCTGCACTTGTTGTTGTTGTTGTTTCTCTGTTGCTTTTGTTGCGGGTGCAAATCTGCCAAAGAGCAGGACAAATGCAAATACACAGACAGAAAGCAGGTCTTTCCTCTCTCTCTCTCTCTCTCTCTCTCTCTCTCTCTCTCTCTCTGTCTGCATTAGGCTTCGGAAAATGCCTTTGAGTACTCGGAAAAACACAAGAAATACAAAATTTCTGCCTGTGTGTGCTTGTGGAAAATGGCAATGCAAAAAGTCGTTTAGTTTTAGATGTAAAAGAGCAAAAATATGCAGGCCACAAACACTCGTAGACAACAACAACAACAACAACCACAACAAGAAAAACTTCAAGACAGATAAGCGTACAGAGAGAAAAAAGGGTGAAGAATGCTGTAGTTGGGTGAGTTCGACTGGGAGATACCCTGCAGTCAGCTGTCATATTTAGTATTATAGCCTAAGTGTCAAATTTCCCATTACAACTTTTAAACACTCAAATGTAAGCTGTTGTGGAAGTACTTACATTTCTTATGGCAGGCCCTGTTATCCGATATTGATGAATTTATGCAGTTGATCAATAGCATTGTATTAAGTATATTATATATTAATTGGCAGGCTCTGTCTTTAAAATTGTGTCCTTTACTGCTATCAGCAATCGATTAATATCGATTTTCGCAAAACAGGAGTAGTTGTCTATAAATTAAGTGAATTTGATATGCCCGGGGTTGACGAGAACTTGTATCAAAATTTCAAGAAAGAAATTGCTTTATCGACTCGACTGTTGATTCCGATAACAAATATAAATACTTTATGGGTTTCCCTTTGCCTGTTGCATACTCTGGCACAAATCCATTATACCCTTTTGCTCTTTTTTTATGGGTTCAGGCTATAAAAAAAACACACACACAAAGGAATCGGTTGGAATACAATTGAGGTGCAGCTGGATGGGTTTTATGGGGGGAGTCGGGGGCCGGAAGCAGCTTTTGTAGTTGATGGGGGTTTAATAAGCTGCCCGCAAGAATTGTGTCTTAAATGCAAAATACATTTGTATATTTGTGTGGAGCTTTGTTAAATCCAAAAACTCAACCCTACCCAAATCTGAACAGAATCCAAGAAAAAGAGTAATTTACTATTATTATGTTCTATGTTATGGCTGAGTTATTAGCTTGGCATGTTGGCTCTAAGCTCAAAGTAGCTGTGAGATGAAAATGTATCCACAGCCAACATGTTAGGCTAAATGGCCAAGTACTTCAGTCATTTTGTGGGGGTGGCCTGTTACAGTGCCTGCGGTATGTCGATGAACCGCCACCTTCTGTTGCCGTTTACTGCCCATAAAGCTGACTGTAATCTTCTGCCAGGCATATGCAAATACAAAATACAAATACATGATGTTGTCAAGTCTGAAACCTGAGCCTGGTCCTGGGCCTGGTACTGGTACTGGTCCTGGGCTGTTTCTTACTTTTACATACATTATCCTGTCCCAAAAACAAGCCAAAGCCCAACGGCATAAATGAATATGCCAGAGACATAGGTAAACGCTTTACACTCCCCCTGCCAATGCGGCAACTTTTCCCACAGAGGATACCATCACTTTGCTATGAAGTTTGTAACACTATTATGGAAATTTATAGAATATATATGCTTGTTCAGCAACGATAGTTGAGTCGATTTAGCTACGTTTATCTGTCTGTCTGTTTTTATGTAAATTAGCTTATTAGTTTTAAATCTATCTTGTTGAAGCTTGGTATGTGTCCTTCTTTTTGTTCCTCCATTGGGTATATAAGTAGGAAGCTTCCTTATTGGGTCAATATACCATATAGCTGCCATCGGAACAATAGGTCCAAAGATGAGTTTTTTTATTTCCCAAGATAACCAAACTAAACTTTCCACAAGGAGTTTTGTTAAGTTTCTCACATCTAAATGAATAATCATAGATGTCGCTCTACTATATCTTACATCTCCTATAGGTTTCCTATCGGTCAAGAAATTTGTTCCTCTAGAAGCAGATTTTGGTTTACCAATACCGCTTTATTATCTTTCAATAGTAACAATTGTTTTGTCTACAAGCGTATCTAATCTTCGGCCTAAGATTCGGACTCCTTTTTTATTTTTTCAACAGGATGAAAATTCTTGAGATGCCTTGCAGGCAAGGCTGTTTGCTGCTGTTGCTGTGCTCCCCTGGCCAGCCGGGTGCTAGGCTTTGCTTAAAGTTTGCCGCGCGGCACGTGTTATGATCGAGGAGCTGCCACACACACCTCCCACACACACCCCCCACACACACCCCACAGGAGCAGGTGTCGCTTGGACCGCACACAGAAGCGCAGCCGAAAAATTTCAATAGAGCTGCGAAAGTTTCATTGACTTGACAGCTGAATGGGATGGTGGGGGGCAATAAAGAGGGGGAGTGGGAGATGGAAGGCCCATTTCACAATAACTTGGACCCAAGTGTAATTGTTACCGTTTAAATTTCCATTAAAGGACGCGCCTAGGCAAAAATGGATCTGAATGCGGCTGCCGCGGGCCCGCCAGGAAGTCGAAGCTGCTGCCCAAAAATATGTCACAACATTTAAGCTGCGTTTTAGCCAACCTACAACAGCAACAGCAATAACAACAACAACAACAACAACAACAACAATGGGAAGCGGAAACAATGGGGATAGATACAACAAAAGGCGACCGCTTTGAAAAGGCCGCCTGCTATTAACAAACCATAAAGTAATTTCTTGCTTTCCTGCACGGAAATTAGACATTTTGTCAAGGGAACACTCATCTTGCACGCTGACTGCGGCGTCGACGTCGACGGCGACTGTGACGCCGACTGCGACTGCGACAGGACAACAATAACAGCAACAATAACAAGCCAGAAGTCGAAATTGGTGGGGTTGGGTAAACACTGAGAAAAAATGGGATTCCGTTTTAGAAATGATGCCAAAGGCAACTCGACTTATTATTGAGAAAGTATATTTTTAAAAATCATCGTTTTAATTTTCTTAACTTCTGGACATCATTAATAATCGTTAGTATTTTAAAATTTCACATTTAGATAAGTTACTGAAATATATATAATCGCTTCCATCGCTATTATTTTGGCTTTCTCATATAAAAGCGGGATTAGTAAATTTCATTTACATTTAAGAAAGGATTTTTTCTAAGAATCAGCGATTGCACTTCTACACTTTAGAAATATTTACTAAATAATATAAAATGTATTAAAAAGTATAAAAACAAAACTCTGTTTTTAAGATGATCGATTTATGTCTTTTCTAATTCATATAGATATTTTCTGAATTACAGAACGATTTAATTTCTGCAAGTGTAGGACACTTGCTGCCAAGTTAAAAGTGAAAATATTATAATGAAGTATGTTGTTAGCTGTTTCGAGATTTCTCAAATGTATCCACCATACACAGTTCCGACTGGGGTGGATGGTGTGCCGGAGTTAGCCGGTAGGCGGGCCCAAAAAACATTTTATAAGTAAACAAACAGCGGCAACAAAAGTTTGTCTATTTAAAAAGTTTTGCGCTTCATGCGCAAAAGTTATAAAACATGAAAATATTTCTTAATTATTTTTATAAACAACGCAACGGCGGCTCCAACGTCTTTTTTTTTGGGCTCTGCCCTGGGTACTCGTTATGGCCCGAGGGGCCTAGCCACGCCCATACCCATACCCCTCCCCTTTCGTCGATTTGTGTCTGCGAGTTGTTTGTCTTGCTGATTTTGGAGCACATTTTGCCTGAGGTCAGGATTCTGTTTGATTAGCATAAATACGACTACAGCAAAAGGGAAAATACCCCAAGTTGCCCCAGTTTGTTTGTTTGTTTCTTTTGCTTACTGCCTCTCCTTATCCTTAACTGTTTGAGGAAAAATTAATTAGCTGCGGAGCAAAACAGAAAAACACAAATTCTGAATCGATTCCTTCAAATGCCGCCTCAAACTCACCTGCGAACGATTGTGTGGCTGGAAAGAGTTTAAGATATTTTCTTTAGTTAATTAATTGACCAATATTTGCTGGTAGATATATATATATATATACATATACTATATGAATAAAGCTGCCCCAACCCCCTTTTCATTGCCGTTGCCTGCATTTTATGATGCTTTAAACACCGCAAAGCATTTGCAAAATGGTTTTTGATATACGACAATCGGTTTATCCATAGCCATAAAATACTGCGAACTGGTTGAGCGAAATATGTCTGTTGAAAGTGTATAAATCGATATATATATATATATATATATGTATATATATATACATATAGATATATATCGCTCTAGTGGACGTAACACCCCAGCTTTAACAATTTGTCAGACAAGTTCATATTCAAAGTTTCAACTTTCTAACTTGGAGGGTGTCGAAAAAGGTTGCTTTCATACGGACGGAGACGGACAGACGGACAGTGCACACAAGAAATATACTATTTTACATTCACTATCAGAGTATGAGTAGGAAAAAGGCTTCAGAAGCTGTCTTTGTTAGTCATAAGTTAGTCCATTGGCGAATGCCTGAACTATTTGATATTATTTTAAAGCTGCTTGACTGAAATGGGAAATGTTTGTGAATTGCTGGCACGCTGGTAACGTAACATTTCAATTTGCTGCAACAAATGCTCATAATTTATAAATTTTAAATCTATTTTAGCCGCAACGAGCTGGTCGCGCTACATTTTGTGGCATGCCACGCAACACCGTGGACCTTTCTTTTCGGGGCTTGCGAGCGGATAAAATTGGGGAATGCTTTGTTGCTGATTTATCGATGTGGCTGTTGATGTTGTTGCTGTTGTTGTTGCTGCTGTTGTTATTGCTGCTGTTGTTGTTGTTGTTGTTGCTGCCATTGTCTGCTTTTTTGGCACTGCTAACCCGATTTTCCACTTTTCATGCGGCAACGTGCAAAAGCGCGCAGCATGCATGATGATCATGTTTATGTTGACGACCCCTCCTTGAACCCCTACCTCTGCCCCCTGCCCCTTGCCCCTTGCCCCTACTCACTCCTCTCCAGAAACCGCTGGATGTCACTAATGGGGCACACGTTCCAGTCGAGTCACGTCACCTTTGGCAGCGTCTTCAACTGCTGTTGCTGCAACTGCTGCTGCTGCTGCAACTGCAACTGCAAACCAGGCCAAGTCAACAGCTAGACTCAGACAGAGATGCAGACAGAGAGGCACACAAACCTACAACAGAGCAAAAGAAAAACGCATTGGGAAACGAGATCACGTATTGCGACGCGAGATTTTTGCAATTTCATGTGCCTTCCGTATCGGAAAACTATCTTTCAATTAAATGCCGCCATTGCAATGCGATGCCACGAGATGCGTTGCATGCATTGCTGCAACGCGTTGCTTCGATTTCAATCAGACTCATATTTATACACTCACAGAAAGCAGCACAGTTTTGTTGTGCAGTGTGTGAGCGCCTTGGAAGAGACAGATTAAGTATATATATTCCTGATCAATCGACAGACAAATTAATTTGTATGGAATTCATGGCAACTACTTCCTCAACTTTGAAGCTATCTAAATGAATCTCTCTTTGCTACTTCTAAGAAATGTTTTCTAAGATCAAGAATAAATCTTAATTTAAGGTAAAGATTAGCTTACTTAAAAATGCTGTGTAAAAAGCAAAGAAATCTTACATATTTTATACTATATTTTAGAACAAATTAAATCGGGTTTTAAGTAAAGGTTCGCCATGGTTCTTCGAACTGATTTCTGAATTTCTGAATAATAAGATGAGCTGCTCTTGGGGTAAAAATTGCGATCTTATAAATTGCAATATGATATTTTCGCTGAATGTACTGCGGTTTGCAAATATATATTTAATATTCGTCATTTTCTAAGACGCTTCCACTTTCTGGTTCCCTTTTAGGTGGGTCAAAAAGAGCAATTTGCCGGAAAAGCTGCACAATATAAATGTAACTTATAAATGGAAAGCTGAAAACAATGTTGCACTTTGTGCATTTGCGAGCTTAATTTGTTTACGGAATTGCAGTGCAAATATTTGCATTGCATTTTTGGGGCATGCCGCGTATCATTTGAAGCTATTTTGCATACATTTTCCGGCAATAAACAAATATTTTGTGGGTCACGGGGCCAATAATGAAATTTTGTAGGGATTGCTGCTGTTGAGTTGCGGCAGTTTTGAAACTTCATTTAATTTAATTTATTTTTCGCCAGTGACACAATTTATGTAACAACTTTGACCGTTGTTGTTTTGGTTGTTGTTGTTGTTTTTGGTGTTGTTGTTTTTTGGCTGCGTTGCTGTTGTCATTTGAAACTAATTTGCATAAAATGAGCGTCGAATGTTTTTTCATTTTGGTTACCTGTAGCCCATAAAAGCCACATATGTCGAGCGGCCCTGAAGCGGTCAAGTTGCCCATAAATTGCCTCCTGATGACTCCTTTAAAAAGGACCAAAAGCAGCGCCAGCAATTCGATTTCGTTTTTATGGCGCATAAATTATTCAGAGTTTGTCTATAGTCTATAAAATGCTGAGGGTCGTTAAGTCGACTCCGAGCTGGAAATGTCTCCCACTGTTGCTGTTATTTTTTGTATTTGTTGTTTTTGTTCCACGCTGGACGTGCTGGACACTGACCTGACCTTCTATCCCTTTTTCCAAATAGACAATTTGCCCATCTCGACGCACTATTGTCCTGCTTCAGTCCCATTCCCTGGCATAAAAATCAGTTTAAGCTTTCGCCACAGCTTTTGGATTTATGCTACAGTTTTCCCACTATCCTTAATACTTTTTCTATTTTCGCTTGGGTTTTTCTTTTCTTTTCTGTCTGTCGGCTGTCAGCGATTTTACGAGTAAATTGAGAGCCACAATCGTTACTTCAAATCACTTTCAGCTTAGAGACTATATCCAACACGAATACAATACAGCTAAAATTCGAATTGAAATTCGTAATTTGGCTTAAAGACCAAACAAGCAAATAACTCCTTTTATGGCTCTCCAACATTCTACCCATTAAAATTTGGTGAAGGTCTATAGAGCTCTGCTAAATTTACATACTTCATTAATTTAGAGTTCTTTGTTGTTGCAAAAACATGTTCAGTTTTGAGAAAGTTATGGCTAAGGGAAGCTTAGAACTATTTTATATTCTTGATGTCTGTTTTAAATTTGATACAATATATTTAAATGTTGACTACAGGGTATCCATTACAGGCACTATCGACTATTGCAGCCTCTTTATTTCTGCGGCTCTCTGCAGTATTTATGAGATACTTTTCGATTCGCTTATGAGCAATGTGCCTTTGAAATACTTGCAACTTTCCCAAATAGGACACGTGCTGACTTTTAATAGCTGGATTGTTTTGTTTTTATTATTTTGCCTTTTTGAGCATCACGTAACAGTTCATTAAAGGGTCCTTTTGCGATGTGATCAATATTAAATCAGGGCTGGACCACTCCTTAGTCTGCTGCAGAAAAGTGCAGCGTCATCAAAGCCCCCCTTAAAAGTGAACATTTGTCTTCCAGGACAATGCGAAGGAAGCCAAAGCAAATACGCATGAAGTTGCTCTTTTGGACATATCACAAGACATTTGCTGTTTGCTTTGAGCCAAGAAAACGGAAGGAAGTGATTGTCCTGTTGAGCGACTGACCCAATTAGTTAAAAAGCTCTTTCCACTCTCTCTCTCTCTCTCTCTCTCTCACTCTCTTTCTCTCTCTCTCTCTCTCTGTATCTGTCTTTGTATATCTCTCGTTTTTCTCGCTGTATTGCATTCTACAAATATTTAAACAGTTTCGCAACAGACATTTTAGTTTCGTTCTAATAACTCGGTCTACTCTTATGTTATCCTTACACATTAATTTTAAGGACACTCGTTTCTAGTACTGCTCAGCTGCAACTCATTAATAAAATAATAAAATGTATGAATAAATAAAATTTAATTTTACATAACAACTGACAAACAGTCCCCAGTCGGCAACAGACACGGTCTGAAATAACCAGAAGCAACTGCAAACCAATACGACAGCAGCAACAGCGGCAACAACAGCAACAACAGCAACAACAATAGCAACAACAACATTTACAAGAACAACATCAAGTTGTCAGGCACAAAGACAAATGCGCAAAAAATTGCTTGTTTTGTTTGGACGGAGTTGTTTTTGTTGTTGTGGCATATTTGAGTGTATTTGCACAAAATACGTGAAATTACGCGAAAACTTGGGTCTGTCTCGTCTCCCGCCCTGCCACGCCCCCCACATCCTACCCCTAATCAGAGGAAATGTTTACGTCAAGGCGACGCCAAAAAAAAGCCGATGGGAATGAAAAAGGGATCCCAACCAGGCACTGAATGGCAATGTGTGTCCTTGCCGGGCCACTCTTACTGTCAGGCTACCCTTAGTGCCTCTCCTTACTGCCAGTCTACCCTTACTGCCTTTCCTTACTGGCCTGGCTGGCTGTCAGTCTGGCAGCTTGTTAGTTGCTGGCCTGCTGAAACAAATGCCATTTTATTTTGATGCCGAAAACGTTTTTGCCACCACTGGGAATCAGCTATTTGTATGTTTCCTTACATATATATAATTTTTGGCATCAGCATTTTTAGCAGATAAATACAGCTGCGGAAAAAATAATAGTAGTGCACACAAATGTAAAAAAAAATACTTAAAATATAGTTTGAAAATTGAAGAGGTCTCTCTAAAATTGGACATGAGTTTATACTATGATACCAAATTTTAGGAAAGTGTAAGTCGATAAGTCCGTATATCTCCCACAATTTTAAGGATAGAGTGACCAAACTTGAAAGGTGATTTGCTGGTAACCTCCGACAAGGATCGGCATATAATTTTTTGAACCACGCCCACAACCACCGATTATAATGCCCTTGCTTTTGAAAATGCGTTAAATTTTGACGAAGTTATGACATTTTGAAGATTCGACCTATGCCCAAATCTCGTTTTTGGATTTTCGGACTATAATTTTGACTTATGTTCCGACCCAAAATCACGTTTTCAACTTTAAATGTACGATTGATCTAGAAGCCAAACTATGATTAAATCGCCCTTGCTTTTGAAAATCCGTTGAGTTTTGGCGAAGTTATGGCATATTTTGAAGATTCGACCTATGCCCATATGCCGATTTTCGATTTTCGGACTATAATTTTGACTTATGTTCCGACCCAAAATCACGTTTTCAACTTTAAGTGTACGATTGATCTAGAAGCCAAACTATGATTAAAACGCCCTTGCTTTTGAAAATCCGTTGAGTTTTGACGAAGTTATGGCATTTTGAAGATTCGACCTATGCCCATATGCCGATTTTCGATTTTCGGACTATAATTTTGACTTATGTTTCGACCCAAAATCACGTTTTCAACTTTAAATGTACGATTGATCTAGAAACCAAACTATGATTAAAACGCCCTTGCTTTTGAAAATCGGTTGAGTTTTGACGAAGTTATGGCATTTTGAAGATTCGACCTATGCCCATATGCCGATTTTCGATTTTCGGACTATAATTTTGACTTATGTTTCGACCCTAAATCACGTTTTCAACTTTAAATGTACGATTGATCTAGAAGCCAAACTATGATTAAAACGCCCTTGCTTTTGAAAATCCGTTGAGTTTTGACGAAGTTATGGCATTTTGAAGATTCGACCTATGCCCATATGCCGATTTTCGGATTTTCGGACTATAATTTTGACTTATGTTCCGACCCAAAATCACGTTTTCAACTTTAAATGTACGATTGATCTAGAAGCCAAACTATGATTAAAACGCCCTTGCTTTTGAAAATCCGTTGAGTTTTGACGAAGTTATGGTATTTTGAAAGTTCGACTTATGACCATATGCCGATTTTCGGGTTATAATTTTGACTTATGTTCCGACCCAAAATCACGTTTTCAACTTTAAATGTACGATTGATCTAGAAGCCAAACTATGATTAAAACGACCTTGCTTTTGAAAATCCGTTGAGTTTTGACGAAGTTATGGCATTTTGAAGATTCGACCTATGCCCATATGCCGATTTTCGATTTTCGGACTATAATTTTGACTTATGTTTCGACCCAGAATCACGTTTTCAACTTTAAATGTACGATTGATCTAGAAGCCAAACTATGATTAAAACGCCCTTGCTTTTGAAAATCCGTTGAGTTTTGACGAAGTTATGGCATTTTGAAGATTCGACCTATGCCCATATGCCGATTTTCGATTTTCGGACTATAATTTTGACTTATGTTCCGACCCAAAATCACCGTTTTCAACTTTAAATGTACGATTGATCTAGAAGCCAAACTATGATTAAAACGCCCTTGCTTTTGAAAATCCGTTGAGTTTTGACGAAGTTATGGTATTTTGAAAGTTCGACTTATGACCATATGCCGATTTTCGGGTTATAATTTTGACTTATGTTCCGACCCAAAATCACGTTTTCAACTTTAAATGTACGATTGATCTAGAAGCCAAACTATGATTAAAACGACCTTGCTTTTGAAAATCCGTTGAGTTTTGACGAAGTTATGGCATTTTGAAGATTCGACCTATGCCCATATGCCGATTTTCGATTTTCGGACTATAATTTTGACTTATGTTCCGACCCAAAATCACGTTTTCAACTTTAAATGTACGATTGATCTAGAAGCCAAACTATGATTAAAACGCCCTTGCTTTTGAAAATCCGTTGAGTTTTGACGAAGTTATGGCATTTTGAAAGTTCGACTTATGACCATATGCCGATTTTCGGGTTATAATTTTGACTTATGTTCCGACCCAAAATCACGTTTTCAACTTTAAATGTACGGTTGATCTAGAAGCCAAACTATGATTAAAACGCCCTTGCTTTTGAAAATCCGTTGAGTTTTGACGAAGTTATGGCATTTTGAAGATTCGACCCATGCTCATATGCCGATTTTCGATTTTCTGACTATAATTTTGACTTATGTTCCGACCCAAAATCACGTTTTCAACTTTAAATGTACGATTGATCTAGAAGCCAAACTATGATTAAAACGCCCTTGCTTTTGAAAATCCGTTGAGTTTTGACGAAGTTATGGCATTTTGAAGATTCAACCTATGCCCATATGCCGATTTTCGATTTTCGGACTATAATTTTGACTTATGTTCCGACCCAAAATCAGGTTTTCAACTTTAAGTGTACGATTGATCTAGAGGCCAAGCTTGGAAGGACGATTGTTAGGAACCTTCATTTAAGAGTTTCAATTTCCAAACTTCGAAGAAGAGTTACTATTTTATATCTACCTTAATCTGAAAGGCAAACTTGGACAGTATTTCTTGGCTGCACACAAATTATTGTATCATAGTATTTCGCTGTCGGTTACTTCCGACTGCAAAGTTCTCTCTTGTTACTAAATGTTTTTATTTAGACAGCAACTGTATTGAATTATTTGTATGTTTGTGATTAGGTGTATCTCAATTGCAGCTGTTTAGCTTGTTTCAACAACAAATTATTAATGAGCTTCAAAGTCAATAATCCGTTGTGCAGCAAAGCATAAATAATAATGCTGACAAACACTTTTGCAGCGGAAATCTCATTTGTCATGCAGCTCAGTATGGCATTTAAAAATCCATTAAAAACGAATCCGACAAATGCAATAAAAAATTGTGAGAAAATAAAAAAAGCCAAATTATAATATGAAAATAAAAAAAAAAAACGCGGAGCGGTCTTTTGCAACTTGTGCGGCTCACAGGAAACAGCCACAAAAGACATCGAACGAAACTGTCCAAAAGGCCCATGCCATTCATAATTTAAAAGGCTGAACCGATTGCTCCAGCTACCGGCAAGCGGCAAGTGGCAAGCGGCAAGTGGCAAGCGGTATCCTTCGCAGCAGTCACAGCAATAAATTAATATAAAAATTCCTCACGCTCAGCCAATAAGAGAGAACACACTGAAGCATTTTATCACAATTGTGCCAGACGATGGACACCGGACAGAGGAAACAGGACAGAGGCGGATGGGGGACTCGAGATGTCTGAGATGCCAGCACACGCGAACAGTTTGCTTTGCTGCTCCTGCTCCTGCTCCTGCTGCTGCTGCTGCTGCTGCTTGCACCCTTGACTAGACTCTTTTTTTGAGAGGCATTCAAACATTAATGCCATTTATGGGCAAGTGCTTGAAAATCGACGCGACACAGTCTGCTTTAAAAGTATGCGAACCGATCAGCAGCCAATTGAATCACAGCACAAACTTTGCTGCAAGGCCAAGTTTTGCCAGCTGCAAATAAAGAGAAGAGGGAGAAGGAGGAAAGTAAGCATGGAAAAACACCTTCTGCTTGTGCGTAGGCTAATTGCAGTCGACATTTAAATCGTTGCGAGCATCGATTTATATAAAAAGTTGGCAACTCCACTCGAGATCTATTTGGGCACACAGCGAGGACAAAGTTTTTGCATGCGGCTGGCAAACGGTTGACTGGCTGCCAATGTTGTGGGCGGTGGCAGCTTTGTTAATGGTTTTCTCATAAATTTTAATTCGATTGCATCAGTGACAACAACAATGTAGAGTTGGAGCAGGATGCACTTCTTTGTCATGAAAAATGCATTAGGGACAGAGACATTGGGGAGAGAGTCCCAATTTTGAACACTCAACCTAAATGGACACATCCATGTGGCACATCGGATCGGCTGGCAAGTTTTTGATAGTGTGGCTGGCCACAGCCTCAACCGCGAAACCTCAAGTTGCAACAAGCAGCAGGCAGCAGGCAGTTGGCTGCTGGCAGCACGTTGCAAGTCCCGGCTAGACAGCCCTGCCAGGCAGAGTCTCTTGTTTCTGAGCACTCAATTAATTTATGCGGCGTGAAGTAAACTTTTGCTGGCTGTGAGCATTTCAAATGGAATCCCGAATGCATGCAACGAAGTAAGCAGCAATTTTCGCATGCCACACGCGCCATTTTTTACAACAAAAATAAACCGGTTGAAGGAAAGTAGGCCGCAGTTGAAATGCCCTTTGAGGTCGGAATTAAAATGTCAAGATTTGAAGTTTAAAGAGAAGCTATATATTAATATTTGTTAAAGTTATTCATACAGGAACTATTTGTACTTATTTCATGGTAGTTATGTTATATACTGATTCGATAATTTGATTTGTCCAATAAGTAAATTGGGTTAAGGGGTCTTATTAAAAAGTAAAAGACTTTTCATATTAAAAATCATGTGAGGCAAAAGTAAGTTAAGAAAGTTACTTTATTTTAGTAAACTCAACTATCCACGTTGAACAAGAATATAATATTTTATAAGTCCCGAAACGTCTCCTTCAGTGTGTTATAAACTGCACCACCAAGTTATAATACCCTCTTGGCCAAAATATGCCGAAAATAAATGAGGCTTGATGGAAAATGCGCTCAATTAATGAATTTTAAATGCATTGTCATTGTCACTTCCTCTTCCTCTCTCCATCACTCTGTATCTCTCTCTCTCTCTCTCTCTTTCTGTCTCGTTCTCTCTTTTGTTGGCTGGCTGGCGAACGCTGCGTATGCGTAACGTGATATTTGCATGTCAACCGCGAAGCCAATCCGAAAGATAGTGGAAACAAAACGACCAAAGGATCCTTATATATGTGTGTGTCTGTGTGTGTGTGATAGCCCAGCAGAGCTGAAACAGTGGTTCAATTAGTCGCGAATCTATATAATTATAGTTTTTTCCCGTTTTCCTTTTATATGAATTTAATTTTGATATCATCTAGCAGAATACTTATTTAAAGCCATTTTATGCCATCACTAGCGGGGAAAATTCTATAAAACATACTCCTCAATTTAAATTATTTTATACATTTTCCAGATAAATGTAGATATTGTTATATAGTTTTTTTTTAATTTTTTATTTATTTATTATTGTTAATATTTTTGCTTTAAATGATATCTAACTTGATATCGCTACTGACTCAATTTGTTGCTCTCAATAATATCGCATACTAAGTCCACCCACATATTAAAGTACTTGAACATAGTGCGAATACTTTTGCAGCCACTGTGCGCGCGTGAGTTGCCTGTGAAAAGGCTTGCGAACTGATGCGACGGCCGACTCGCATTAACTACAATGATAATATCGCAAGCAGAAAAAGAAAAATAACAAGAAAATGCCTGGCATCGTTCATTACCCCTTCCCCCACCCCCTACTCCACCACCTCCTCCTGCTTCTTCTTCTTCTGCAGGTGCGTGGCCCAAAAAGACGAGTCGAGGAGACGACAAGACATCCGTAATGTTTTATTGTTGTAACTGTCACCTGGCACCATAATATATAGTCTGTGCCACATCCTGACTACGGCCTGCCTGACTATCTACCCGCCTGCCACATGCAACCTTTCCACCCAGCTCGGCGAAATGCGTTGGGTTGCGTACACTTCTAAAAATCGCCTTGAATTTTATTTTCATTTGCATTTACATTTTAAAAATGTAGAAATTTAGACGCTTAATTATTTGGTTGTATATTGTAAGCTATGGAAAATGCTTGTAAAAATATATTCTGTACATTAGTATTTCTGAAATGCAGAGCGATTTTTCTAAGTGTAAGGTTGGTCGCATTTTTGGAGCTCGTACGTGCCCGAATTGGACAGGTGCGGGTCGAGTTTAGGTTGCTGCTTGTGGCGTCGTCCAAGGTTGTTCAAGGTACAAAATTATGTAAGCTTAAGAGCAGAATTAGTGTGCCCCCTCTCTCTCTCTCACTCTTTCTCTCTCACTCGCTTACCATCCATCTCGCTCTGTCTCTTTCTTAGACTGTCTCCTTTTGGGTTGTGCTTTTGTTTGCGTTTGTCGTCTTCCGTTTTAACAAATGTTTTGTTAGCGCGAGACGCTTTCAAGTCTTCCGTTTGCGAAAATTATGCGGAAACGGAAGCGACAAAAGTAAAACCACAATTGAGTGTGAGTGTGCGTGTGTGTGTGTGTGTGGACATCACATATGCGACTGGCAACGCTTACCTGCTGCTGCTGCTGCTGCTGCCTGTCATCATTGCTCTGTATTAGGACTATTCAATTTCGGTTATTAAATAATGCCTGCCAAATTGATAAAAGCAATCCAACAAACTATTGGCGTGGCATGTGGCACGTGCCGCATGCCACAGTGAAATGCACGTACGCAGCCAGCACTCACTCACGAGTCCAGTTCATGACAAATAGTGGGTGCCCTAGACTCAACCGGGAAACAGGATGCGTGCGCCTAAGACTCTAATTAAATTTATCCCCAAGGATACAAGTAAAAATATTCGCTTCCTGCTTAGTCAGGCGAAAGAGGCATGCAACATTTAGATGTGTGCAAATCATAACAGATTCCCATCACTTTTTAGCGCTTTGCACAATTCCTCTCCTTTTTTTATTTGTCCTTACTTATTTTTGTTCACCTATGTAAATCTGTGTGCGGGTGTGTGTGTGTGGGTGTGAGTGTGTGTGGGTGTACGTGTGTATGCTGTGTGTGGGTTTTCAAGTTAAACGTTTCAATAAAGTCGAGCACCTGTCAATAAATCGAAATTGCCTCTCGTATTATTTTTATCGTCTGCGTTTCGTTTCGTTTACACTGCACAAGCATTTTCCAGCTGCCGCATGTCAGATTGCCACAGGCCACGCCCACAATGCCGCCTTAAATACGACCAACAGATATCTCGAAGCTGGCATCGTTGCCATCTTGTTTCAGTTGAGCGCTTTTGTGGGTTTTTTGACTGCCTTCCTCAATCTTTCTCTCTCATTCTTGTTTGTGGTTTCCCATTTTCCACAGTTTTCCCCCTTGAATTTCGTCTTAGGTTTCTGCTGCCTTTGCGTGGTCTTTGCCGCGTTTTAATTCAGTTTGGCAATCGAATTTCTAGCCAGTTTTTCAGCTTCAATTAATGGCCATGTCTTCGTCGTCATCGCTTGAAGTTCTTCGCTTTTGCCCCAGCTGCGGCTGCGCTTTAATTTTAATCCACTTCCGCATAAGAACGACTACAAATGAGATCCTCCCACGCCTCAGCCAGGCTCATGAAAATTTAATAAATAGCTCAATGGGAATGTGTGTGGGTGATGAGGCTGGGTGTGGGTGATGAGGCTCCAAAGCCAGCCCGGGCACATGTCAGGACATTTACAGCATTCGCTTGCCCCATGCCCCGCAGCAGCTCATGTGTCATGTAAAAAGATTCTTAAACAAGACTCAAAAATAAGAAAAGGGAAAAGGAGCAGAAGGAAAAAAGCGAACTTAAAAATGAAATGCGTTTCTTGGTTTTGAGTGTCAGGTGTGGGTGTTTTGTACAATGGGCGAAAAAAAGACAGTTTACTATGAAAATAAATAATTAAAATATTTAATATATAATATTTTATATGATGAAAATAAACAAAAAACTTATCTGTGTGGTGGGAAAACAAAACAAATGTTGTGTTTACGATTTGTCGTGAACTTTTGAAATTCTTACCAAAAGTTCTTAAAGGAATTAATTAATATTTTAACTTTCTACAGAAAGTAGCAAACATGTGCTTCCCAAAGAGGAAATATACGAATGTTATTGTTTTTATTTGAGTTTTTTTGTATATTATTTTTATGATTTGTATTTCATTATTTTATTGTTAATAACTTTTTGTTTCTGTTACATTGAAGAAAAGCTCCGATAACAAAGACATGAGTATCCTTTGCTTTTTGTAGAGAAAACATTGAGTTGATAATAGTGTTATTTTTTCCTCGATGTATGTGTTTTGGCCCCACTGTGCTGTGCTGTCCTTGTGTCAGTCGTTGCTCTCGCAGAGAGCAGCGCAACAAACAAGCGAAATATTATTTACGAGCTGTCAAATCCCAGTTAACATGCTTTATGCAGACAACGAGCCGGAGTCGGAACCGTACCAAGATGAGGTCGACTCACAGTGTGTGTGTGTGCTTATGTGTGTGTAAGTTTGTTGCTGCGGTCGCATAGTTGGCTAAGAGACAACCACAGATACGCAACATACAGTTACAGTTACAGTTACAACGACAGATACAGATACAGATACTTTTACGGCGACAGTTACAGATACAAAGATACAGCGGATACTGGCTGAGAAAACGGCCTATAGAATTCCAAATTGCATGACGAGGCGAAATTTAAAGGCAGGGTTGTCGTGCGGGCATAATAAAATAAGAAGGCATAAATAAAAACGCAGGCGACCAAATGAAACCACGAAAAATAATTTAAATTTATGTACTGTTTTCTGAGACGTTCTCATTTCTACATTTCGCAATTTCTCCATTTTATTTCCTGTTTGCCACAAGACATTAAATTCAATTTGCATGTGTTTGGGTGTGTGCGTGTGTGTGTGTGTGTGCGTGTGTGTGTGTGCGCTTGAGTGTCACTCAGCAGAAGAAATGCGACCTGTTGTTTAAGGCATTACTGCAAATGTAAGGTGTGTTTGTGTGCGTGTGTGTGTGTGTGTGTGCGTGTGAGTGTGAGTGTGTAACAGGTGGATTTCCATACAAATCGATGGGACAAAAATTTTGGACAGTTTGAAAAGTGTATTCAAATATTTATGATATTTTCGCCCGTTGTACAGGGTATGTTGACTGCTGTGCGTATTTCGCATAATGCTCTTGAGGCTCGATTACATTAATATTTTCCTCCTGCTCATATGGTACTCTCCTGTGGATGTGTGTGTGTGTGTGTGGTGCGTGTGGCTGTGTGTGTAAATGTGCTCGACAATGCGTACGTCAGCTCGTCGAGTTTTCTCAAAAAGCGAGACAAGTGGAAATCCGTTAAAGAAATACGTGAAACAGATAAAGGAGCTGCTGTTGCTGGCACTCAACAGCAACAACAACAACAATAATGAAAAAAGTTCAGGATTTTTCTGTGTGTGTGTGTGTGTGTGAGAAAAGAGGCGCACATGCTGTGTGCGTGTGCGTTTGTATGTGTGTGTGCGCACGGAGATATGTCGTCAGCAGCAAATAAAAATTAATTGAAAAATGTTTATCAAGGACTTTGTGATTAAAATGCAGCATGCACAACGAGCAGAGCAGCATCGGGGGGAAAGAGACAGCAAACAAAGGAAATACATAATGAAATATTGATAAAAACACTGCATAAACACATTTTCTATACTCTTCGAAAATCGTCAAAAAATAGTTTGTTTTCTATATAAGTATATAAATTGTATATTTATATGTGGATACATTTTTGATAACTCTTTCTGAATATTGAAAAACGTTTTTTCTTTTAAGTAAAAGAAGAAAATAATTTTTAAAAATATTATACAAGAAATCCTTAAAAAATATAATCCATTTTTATACATAACTAGAAATTAAATCTAAAACGCAGAATATTTTGCCGGTTTTAATTTTCCATATATTTTGTCACATTTATTATTATTTTGCTGATATTTGATTAATAAGCATTCTAAGGGTATTCAAATATTCGTTGTTTATTCATCAAATGCAAATCAGCAAAAATCGGCATCAATGGATTAACAGGCACTAAACGTGGTGCATGACTTGCCATGTGGCATGCATGCAAGCAAATTTCATAAGGCAGCTGCACGTTGTGGCATATGCCACACACACACACAAACACGGACACAGCACAGACAGAAGCGACAATAAAACGCCAGCGCAAATTTGTATTAAAATATTTTGTGGCAAATATGCGCACAAAACTAAAAATTATGCAACGCATTAAAAATTTAACAAGCGCTTATCCGCTTAGTGCAACGCGTGGCATGCAACACAGAAAGTGTGGAATAGAGAGAGAGAAAGAGAGAGAGAAAGGGAGGGAACAATGTGAGATTGGTTTGCGGATTGCGGACTCCGGAAAAGTAAGTGTGGGTTGGGTTGCGGGGTCAAATGGACTCCACTTCGATGCCCGCCACTTTTAATATTTTAATTTTTGACATTTACTGCGAATTACAACAGACTACAGTTAAGTGGGGAACGGGCAGAGTGGGTGGTTGTGGGTTGCAGGTTGCTGGCTGCAGATGTCGTCGAAATGCGGAATCAACGCAAATGGCGCAGAAGTAATTTGCAACATTAACACTCAAAATCTGAATTCAGCCTAATTGGCAGCATTTTCACAAGTTTCGCATTCGGAATTATAATTTTTTGGCGTCAAATTTAACCAGTTCGTCCATATGTACCTGTCCCGTTATGAATTTTGGGGAAAAATCACAGGGAAACACGGATTAAATTGCAGTGAAAATAATTTCGATTTTGGGCAAAAATTTATTTTGCTTATGAAATTCTAATTTACCAACTAGAGTAGACCAGTGGACTGTCCGAAATCTACAACACAATTTAAATTAAGAATTCTAAAAAATACTCCACTAAAATAGTTTATTTTAATAAATCTTAAAACAAGCAAAATTAATTTGCTTTTATAGCCGCGGTTAATGTTTAAGCAGAAGCTATTAGCAAAACGATTTGTAAGCTGGTGATAGTCTGGGGGCGGTGCTGCCACGCCCAGACAATAAGGGTGTTGTCTCGGTGTGTGTGCGAGTGTGTGTGTGTGTGTGTGTGTGTGTGTAGTTGTTGTACACTTTGCCATTTGCTAGAATTAATATTTAGTTGTATTTTTCAATGCATTTAACTTTACGCGCAGTTGGCAAATGTTTTAACCCCGACAAAGGCACTGCGGTTATCCCCTGCGTGTGTGAGTGTGTGCGTGTGTGTGTGCGAGTGTGTGTATTTTAAAATGCAACAGATGCGCCAAATTAATGCGACCATTAAATTGTATTAGCGTGTGCAAAATGTAAAGCGCATTTCCAGCTCAAACTGAAGCTGATTCAACACACACAGCACAGAGTAAAGCAGCTTGTCAATGGTGGTTGTGTGTGTGCGTGTGTGTGTGTACAGTGTGTGTGTGTCTGACAGCAAATGTATCCGCATTCGCATCCGCACACACACATCCGCTTACTATCGCCCGCAGTTAGTGTGCATTGCATTTGTGCAGCAAATTTGTGTGTGAATAAACATGAGAGTCGTTGCATTAATGCGCATACAAAAGCCAACAGCGCAGTGCCAGCCCCTACCCCCCACTCATCCATCAACAACCCCCACCCCCCTTTGGGGGCACTCATCAAAGACCCACACAAAATCGACGATGGATTTAAATATGCTGCTTAAATATCAGGCTACAGCAACAGCAGCAGCAGCAACTGCAATAATAGCAACGCCAAGTTTATGTGGCATGCCTCAAACTGCACACACACACGCACACCCAATTTCTGTGTGCATGTTGCATTCTTATTAGTGCAGCTCCAACGCCAGCAATGCCGCAAAAACAAAAGCAGCAACAACAACATTTAATTATAATGGGTAACAAGAGACTGAAAACAGAATTTAATATCGAGATATATCGAAGCTAAAATACACACACACACACACACACACACACTAACACACACAAGCCACAAAAAAAACACCTACACTCAACATAATGAAGTATACTTTTTGGTGGCCGGCATTTAGCCAGAGTTGAAAGCGATGCCAGCGTTGCACAAAAATGCATTTAATTAGGTGCAAGCGGCTCGTGTAGATATTTATTCATTAGTAGGCGCAATAATTTGTTGCATGTTGTTGTTGATGTTGGGGCAGGCAGCAGGCAGGGGTGGCAGCGAAATTAGCGCCATTTGTCTGTTGCAATTACACAAAAGGCAGCAACAATAATAGGCTTCTAATTGGCTGTCTGCCCCGCTTTCTATTTTGTTTTTTTTTTTTTGTGAAAATTGTGGTATGGATTTTCGTATGCCTCGCATTTGGTACTTTGTATTTGCAATTAAAGCGCATCATGCCACCGCAGGCAACTAATTTTACTTTATGCAACACAGACACAGACACCGACACAAACACAGCTACTGCAACAACGAGGAATCGGAGGCAGCAACAGCAGCGAAGGAGGCACATAATACTTGTATTACCATATCCATAACCAAAGCGCGCCAAAGGCAACCAGCGGCGCCTCATTCTGTTGCACAGTTGCTGTTGCTGCACATTGTTAACTTGCCAAATATCTATTACTAATTGTTGGCAACGGACGCGTGGTTAATTAAAGCCGCACAGCAGGCGAGAGTTGGGGTGCGAGTTGGCAAACACTGCAACTGCAACTGCAACTGCTGCTGCTACTGATGCCTGTCAAGTTTTCCCAAATCGAATGTTGAACATTTTGGACAGGAAATTACTTTGAAAAGCAACCATCAGCAGCCCAGTTGTTGCCTGGTTGCCGAAGTTATTTAGTTATTTCATTTATTCCCAGTTTCAGCACTGAAAATTAACCAGGCAGAAAATTCAAAACTGCACCAAGCAATCTTTGACAATCTGCAACTTAACTCAATACGAACTCACGAGCAGCTATCCAAGGATAATTATATTAATGAACATAGGTGCTTACTACAGACACACTCAAGCACACACATACACTGTGCAAAAATTGGCATTGACTTTAGAAATTGCCTGAAAGCCAGTCAAATTTTCAACGTTTTAGAAATAATTTGTAGATAAACGGAAAATAAATTTTTCAATAAAATAAACGGCTAAAGAGAGTAATGGCTTCTCGCAAAAGTATGTAACTGGCAGTTGGGAGAACTCCGATCTAATTAAGTGTATATAATCTGGATCAGGATCAACAGGCAAGTCCATATAACCATGTCCTTCTGTACGTCTGAGACTTCGAATTTGTAATATTAGTGCTCGTTTACCTTAGGCTAAGTGGGGTTATTTCATTTTATTAAAAACTGCAACCGTGTGGCGTATATCGATACATATCGATTTCTGAATTTTAGAAAAATCAAATCGTAAATTAAGAAAAAAAGTGTTGCTTTTAAAAAAGACACAGGCTTTTAGAAATATGTTGCATAATAAGCTGAGCTGCCTTGGGTCATATTGCAAATTGGAGCTCCAATTTCTTGCCGAGTGTAGATAGAAGCACAAATATGAAATGTATGCAAGATGTTGGTTGCAACGGGAACAGGTGGAGGAAGTTGCAACAATGCAGTGTGCATATATTTGCATTGGAATATTAATGCCATAATTATATGCCACATGGACACAATGCTTACATGTTAGCAATATTTAGCATGTCTGCTGTTTGTATATGTTTATGTATGCAACTGTATCTGTATCTGTGTGTGTGTGTGTTTGTGTGTAAGTATCTGTTTGTTTGCTGTTGGCACTATTATTGTGTTATTGTGTTTGCTGTGTGCTGTGAAATATTTCGGTTTTCACTCAACGACATTTGTTATTGGCCAGTGTTGTTGCTGTCATTAGTGCAACTTGATGCTTTTGCGATTTGTTTATTACGACTGCACATCTCATTTAATTTGCTATGCTGAACTGTGATGAGGAGTCATCAGTCTGTCCGTCTGTCCCTCAGTCAGTCAGTCATTTAGTCGTTTAGTTGAGGCTCAAAGTTAACTTGAGGCTTTACCAATTTCAATCAATGCCTGCATACTTAAGACTTAACTCTTAAGTCGCATCAAATATTTACGGCTATTGGCTTGCACCGACTTGCATTAACAATTAATGTTGCAACTTTATTGTTGGGGCATTTGCAGCTGTTGTTGTTGGGCTAAATATTAATTAGAAATTCGCTTATGCCTATTATATAAATAATAAGTTTATTATGTGAATGTCAGATGGGATTTCTACAAGCCGCACACACATCAATGATCATCATGCTCTGCTGCAGCAGCCATGTGTGTGGCATGTGGCAATGAAATCGACTTAACGGCAACTCAGTGCCACACATATTGAATGAAATGCATTTGGTTGTTGCTCTTGTTGCTTTTGTTGCTGATGCTGTTATTTATGCTGCTTTAGCCATCTGTGCGGCTGCCCGGGGCTAAGTGCGGATTAAAGGTGAAATAACGCAGTGCACCACCCAACCAACCACCCAAACACCCACTCCATCAACCCACCAGCCAAGTCGCATGAGGCAAAGCAGCACACTTAAACCGATCCCGTTGCTGGCATAATGCTTGGCATTAGTGTGCAATTTGCTCATTTGCAGGCAGCTAGTTTACGACCCAATCCACTCAAGCCACCCAGGAGCAGCAGCAACCACTGCGAGCCACCCAGCTGCACACTTACACACACACACACACACACACATACACACAGTCACTCGCGTACTTGGCATTAATCCTATGCGCGCTTTCTCCTCCCCTCTCCTCCTTCCCCTCTCTGAGAGCAGCACTGCATTTATTTATCAAACAATTTCAATATGCTTTACCTACATAATCCACTCCTCCCCACCACCCCACCAATCTCCCTTTACTACACTCGGAAAATACCACCTTAATTTTGAAAAGCAGCTTGAAAACTAAATAGTTGTGCTAATTTCGAACTATACAAAATTCTTGCTGATATTTGGAAAATAGTAATGAAATTTAATTCCTTGACAGAGTTTAGTTTAGTTTAGAAAAGTAGATCATAGGTTGTCATTAAATCGAAATTAAATTTTTAATATGTCAAATCTTAAAGCAATGATTAATATAAGTCATCAAAAAGCTAAAATTCGAGAATTCTACATTCATAAAATTAAGTAGAGAAAAATCCTGATTCTAAGAAATATACTTTATGAAGTAGAGTTAACCTTTGGGAAATTTTAAGATTCAGGTCAGTTTTTCTCTGAGTGTATATGATATATGCAATCTATTCGGTTTCAGCTCTTCTCATTGTTTTATTGCATAATGGGCTCAAGTGTCTGTCTGAGTGTCTGTCTCTCTCTCTCTGTCCGTCTGTCTGTGCGTGGGTCTGTTTGTTTAGGATTAGTGTGGCGCCGTCCAAAAAACTTTAACTCGCATGTTTGCCTTTGGTTTGTGCAACCCCTGCCGCGACCCTTTGCTGCCCATTGTGAGTGAGTCAAAAGAAATTGGTGGTGGTTGTTGCTGGTTGCTAGTTGCTGTTGCTGGTTGCTCGTTGCTGCTGCTCGTTCGACCCTTGACCCTGAGCTCTAATTTGAGTTTGACATTTATGTCAATATTTGGTCAGTCATTGTTCGCACTCGTACATGCACTTGGCCAAATCCTCGTCCCCATCCTTCCCTCTCTTGAAATCTCCTTTATTATATTGTTACGCTTGGTGTCCTCATTTCTATGCAATTTTTGTTGTTGTTGCTGTTGTTGTTGTTGTTGCTGTTGTCTGCCTGTGTTTGCTAGTCTCCCCTTGTTGACACCCCTCTGGTTCTTGGTTTTCTTTTATACTCGTTCTGCCTGCGGTTTGCCTGCCTGCCTGCCACATATGCGGGTCAGTCGGTCTTTGCGGGTCTCGGACTGGGTCTGAGTTTGAGACTGGGACTGGGACTGGGACTGGGACAGGGACTGAGAGTCGGCCAGTTGGTGTCACCGACACTAATAGAAATTTATTGAACATACTAAAATACAATTAAATAAATTATGAGATTTACTCCAACCACCGAGAGCAAAAGCATCTCTTTTCATTTTATTTTTTGTGTTTTTTGAATAAGCTCCAGCGGATGCGAGCCCCTCCAACCCCTCGGGTAATTGCTACACTCAGAAAAAAAAATGTAAATCAGAAAACAAATTGAAGGTTTTGTTTAATAAATATTAGGAAAAAATGTTTTACACAAAGATTTTCAATTATCAAAAAACGTATTTCAAAAAAATAGAAATGCAGACCTTAATTTAAAAAAATCCTTTTTAATATTGTCAAAAAAATTCAACTTATTGACTTTGATTATCTTAAGTTATATAACAGCTAACAAATCAATACTTCAATGTAGCACAATATATAAAACAACACCCAAGAAATGGATATCGGTTTTTGAAATGTACATTCGGAATTCGGGTGACTAACCATTGTCGCCTAAATTTAGTTAGATTTTTTTAAGAGTGTATTGAAAGCAGTAGCAGTAGCAGAAGCAGAAGAACCAGCCTGGTAGATAATCAGAGTGCGTGCCCCGCGTGTCCAGGTGAGCTAAACAGTGCAAAGGATTTGGTATTAAAAGCCGCAACAAAGTACCGCAAAGTAAGACAAAGTAGAGCATACCCTTACACAGAGCGCTGTGGCCTGCGGCACTGAAAGCGCAACATGTTGCCCCAAGCACACGCACATGCAGAGCGAAAGAGAGGGGAGAGAGGGAGACGGAGCTGAGACTCAACTAGACATCGCCTACTTTGTCTGGCGCTCATCTACATGCCGCCCCGTAAATTATGGAGCCGTGCACGTCTGGTCATTAAGCCAAATAAAACCGGCGCAAGATTTATACACGCGCCACAGAGCCCATAGAGATAGAGAGAGGGAGCGAGATAGGGAGTGAGAGAGAGAGAGAGAGCTGTGGCAAGCAGAAAGCAGGAAGTGGTAGCAACAGCAGAAGGAAGCTCCTGTGTTTCAGGGGCAACTTTCAAATGGACTACAACTGCGTCTAGGACAAAGCGGACTTGAAAGAAGCACTGACACGGGAAGGGAAAAGAGCAGCAGCAGCAGTGGCATGTGGCATGGGGAAACAACTGGCTCGATTTTGGGTCTGTGCGCGTTAACTTTTTGATATAAATTTTGGTGCTGGGCAGGCAGGCACTTAATTTCCTTCCCCTGCCCCGCAATTCCGACTGACTTTTAGCATAGAGAAACTCACACGTGCAACACGACGCTTAAAACAGAAAAAAGGTGCAACATTTATATGCCGCGCAACAGTTAATCTTAGTTACGATTAGTCAGGCCAAATAAACTTATATTTGGCCCAAAACAGGCCACAGGCTTGTAGCCGTCTAGCCCTGTAGCTAATTCAGTTAATAAGATCACGTAATTTATTTCATTTGAGTTGTGTGAAATGAAGTTTTGGCCAATTTCTTCTTATTAATATTATTATATATATGTACATTTTGCTGGCTTTGAATGCTGTATATTAACTTTACTTTTTTGTTAAGCACACATTTTGCCTTGGCCAAGTCGACAGAAAGTGGCAAAACTTTTAGTGAGAGAATCGGTCAACTTCTGAAGTGCAACATGCGTCACGCACTGTGGCATCGCACAATAGATTTGCCCAACCCTTGTTCCGGCCTTTTGTTTTAGACCCAAACCCAAAGTGGCAGTGTCTTCAAAACTCAAGGCAAGTGCAAACTTTGGCCACACTTTGCGCAGTCATAAAAAGGGAACTGCGTAAAAAAAAAACCAAAAAAAAAACAAACTAACTGCAAAATGGTTTTCTTGGCTTCGTAAGTCTTTCGGAGCCAAGGCTCCAAAAGTGCGCACTAAAAATTACTGAACAATTTTCCGTACGCAACATTTGAGCCAGCTTTTAT
This sequence comes from Drosophila mimica, assembly GCA_037043585.1. Lineage (NCBI taxonomy): Eukaryota > Metazoa > Arthropoda > Insecta > Diptera > Drosophilidae > Drosophila > Drosophila mimica. The sequence continues at coordinate 9,169,917 of JBAMBE010000579.1, forward strand.
GGGTCTGTGCCATAACTTGGCCTCAAGAATGAGGTAGAGAGAGAGAGAAAGAGGCCTCAAGAATGATGTAGAGAGAGAGATAATATGAGGTACAGAGAGAGAGAGAAAGAGGTAGAGAGAGAAAGAGGTGCCTAATTGAGAAGATTAATTATGCATGTTCTCTCTCTATCTGTACCTCATTCTCTCTCTCTCTCTCCCTAGTCGTTCACTCTCTCTCTCTCACTCTCTCTCTACCCCTTTCTCTCTCTAACTCTTTCTCTTGAGCTTAAAGATCTCATCAAGCTGTCGAAAATGGCTTGTGCTTAAACACACACAACCAACTATCGATTGAGACCCTTTTGCCACTTTCGGGCCATTGTTTGCCTTAATACCCTGCTAAAGGGCAGCTGGCGCCTCTCGGGTAGCATAGACTAAAAATAATAAAAACAACTCTCAGCTAAACTTAAACAACAAATATTTCTTTTTAAGTTTTGTGTTTAACAAAAAAAAAAGTAAATATTTTACTTAGGGTATTAAATAGTGGTTCCTCCGTTTAGGCCTTTGTGCGTCTTGGCTGGATTTTTCGTTATGGCTCTAATGTTTTATTTGCTTTTAATTTTGCGCAGCAAGTTTTTAAGTGCAGCGTCTGTTTAGCAACGCAGACTTTACCATTTGCACTTGCAATTTGCAATTTGCCTCAGGGGAGCAGGGGCAGGGTTAGGGGCGCTATAATTATTTTGTTGCAATTAAGAGCTACTGACACTGAATTCCAACGCCAGCCCCCAAAAAAGGTTTCAATTTCTTTGCCAACTAGTCGTAAAATTTCATTGGCTGTCGAGCCAAGCAAAACTTACGACTTGCTGCAAACAAATTTCGAGCATCAACTGCAATCTTTTTGGGTGCAAACTTTTTGCAGTGCTAACTTCATAATTATTTCCTGCATATGTGTGTGTTTAGTGTGTGTGTGTGTGTGTGTTTAATGTCAAGGCAAATCCGAAAATATTTGTGAATGAGTCGCCTTTGGCAAAGCGGGTCAACTACTTTGACCTTTTGGCATTTGATGAATGGCCTGCAAGCAGAATTTCTTAGCTGCTGAGCGAATCAAAAATCAAACTGCCCCCAAAGAATGCGGCATCAAATTTCAATTTTAGCCCTATTAATAACAAAATACCAAAAAACAAAAAAAAAAAAAACACACCCAAAAATCTATAGCAAACATAATATTTCAGAGCCCAGCCTTTTGTTCATTCAACCACCCCTAACTGAAAATTAATTTTAAATTATGCATGACCAAGAATAGAAACAGGAAAAGAAACAGGAACTGGAACTGGAACGGGAACGGGAACGGGAACGTGAACTCTGGAGCAGGAACTGTGGAATGTGGAATGACGCTTTGTGCGCTAACCGCCAGGGACTTTGAAATTTTCACCTGCCCCACATTAAACGGTGATAGGTGGTGCTTAGGGAGGGGGCGGGGGAAGGTGGTTTTTGAGTATCTTTTCAGCGAATTAAATTCGTAGAGCTGAAACTTAAAGAAACGCTGAGCGTTGAAATGCAGCAGCCAACGAGTTTTACGAGTGGCGAGTTTCTTCTTCTCTCATTTTTTTTTTTTGCATTTATTGAGTAATAAAATCGTAAATTTTCCGTGCCGTGTTACAAGTGAATGCGCTGGCAACAACCCACTCCATAATCCTTCCCCGATCCACCTCCTCTCTGAGTTGCTGCCGGGCATTGCAATTGTTAGCCCATTCAACAAGCGCAGCTCTCTGAAAATGCTTACTCTGGCTGAATGCCTGACTGGCCTGGCTTGGCTGTCTGTGTGTCTGTGTGTATTGCCACAGGTGCCTCATCCTGCCTGCCAGCCTGCCTCATCCTGCCTGCCCGCTTGCCAGTTTCTAACGAGCCGTGGCCTCATCTCCTTGTTTCTCATCGCATAGCGCGATTCCTTTGTGTGCCATTGTCGAAAATTGAATTTCAAATTATTTTCACAGCTCTCACTCAACATGCCACGCCCCTTTTGGACAACTGACAACTGACAGCTGAGCTAGCTATCTATCTCTCTCTCTCTCTCTCTCTATCTCTGCTGTCTCTGTCTATTCTCTGTGTCTGTATAATCGCAGCTTTATTAATTTTTTATCACCTACTTGTGCGGCTATTTTTTTGCATTTTTATTGGAAATTAAAAATGCTAATGTCTCCAGCGACTTTCACTTTTCAGCAACTTTCTCTCTCTCTCTCTCTCTCTCTGTCTTTCGCATTGACCCTGACGCATTTAACGCTATTTTAATTTGTACTCAAAAATGTATAAAAGTTACTTACTTTCTGCCTCTCCGACTGTCTGTCTGACTTAATAGAGTTGCTGCCCGCTTTGATCTTGGACCCAATCCACTGCGATTTGCCCATTCCCCCACTCCACCACCCTCGGCCACTTGCTCACAATTTCCATTGCCATTGCTTTTTATGCACTGAGCTGTTAATGATGTGGCAAATTATTATAGCAACTGTCGATTGCCGAATGCCGACAGTTTCACAATTTGGTACAAGTGTGTTTGGGTTGGGAGCAGGGGCTCTTTGGACTTTGGGTGCGGTTTTAGGTTGCTTATCGAAATGCATTCAAGTTGAATGGGCATTGATTTCGTGGAGGCGACGGGCAGGGGTACTTGCCCACTTGGTAATCCCATTTGATGGGACCTCTTCAATTGCTAAGTTTTTGCCCAGCTGGGCTCATTTCCTGGCTTGCAGTTGTGGAGTGAATCAATTTCAGCGTTGAAAAAATGTATTGGTTTTTATTTTGTGGGTCAACAATTTGCCAAATCACCCAAAGAATATTTATTTGATTCTTAGACAATTTATTTATACATTTTAGTGAATGTCATCTTATTTCAGTCGACAGAAAAATACACAAAATAAAAAATCAAATTGAATATTCAAATTTAAATACTGGGAAAAATGTCCTACAATATTTATTGTTGCCAAATACAAATGTATAAGTAAAGAAATTGAAAATAAATTAAAAATAAAATGTAATGTTTTCAATTAATTTAAAAATATATGATGTATTTATTTATTTATACATTTTATTTAATGTTGCCTAGTATCAGTCGACACAAAATAGAGTGAATATAATTATATATACTATTAAAAATAAAATGCAATATTTAAATTTTTAAAATATATACGAAATATTTATAAGATTTAAACGTATTTAAACGAATAATCAATAGATTCGAATTTCTGACTCGCTTAAGCGAAGTATTGCCTAAAAGTAGATATTAGCAACTAACACTAAGTAAACTTAGCCAGGAAGAGTTGTGATTTAATTAGCTCTAAAACAATATCAATGATGGCAATCTCAACAGCTAGTCACACATGCCCCCCGGGGGCTGAAATGTTAGAGGGAAAGCGTTTCGTGCATTTTTGATTTGCGTGCCACGTTGGCGGTGACGGGCTTATAATTTCTTGACAAAGGTGCATATAATTTGCACAGCTTTTAGCGGCCAGTCACGTGCCACACGGATCCAGCTCCAGTTGCTGCCACAGCGCCCAGGTGCTGCTGTCAGAGTCGTATCCGAGTCGAGTCGAGGCAGCAGCAGGCGGCAGGCGGCAGGCAGCAGAACAAAAGTCAAATGTCATGTTTATGTCATGTTGCCTTTTTCCTCTTTCATTTTCTTTTTTTTGCTCTGCGCTTTATTTCACTTTGCCTTTTGTTTGGCCTGCGCCATTTTGTTTGCAATTTCCTTATATATATATTTGTTTGGATATACATTTCCAGTTGCTCTGACATTTTTGTTGCGCTGATAAACCGGAGCTCGGAGAGAGATTCCTCATCGCCCAAAGTTGCCTGCCACAAGTCGTTTTATGACATTTACTTTTATGGCAGGTATTTTGGGTGAGTGCCCCTTTCTTGTGCGTTGCAAGCGTGAAAACCAACTGAAATATTAATTTTCTATTTTATTGCGAATACGCCGCGTGTTGCCCAAATGGTGTATGCATATGTATGTGAGTCCTACTTACTCAAAATGAAAGAATCACACATTGAAGTAACAGACAGACAACTGCAATATAAATTGATTGCAGTGGAATTTCTTCTCGCTAGAAATTCAGGCATTTTAATTCAAAGTTACACTCTAAAAACTCTGTTTCGGACACAACAATAAAAATAAATAAATTGAAATAAAATTGAAAAGATTAAACAAAACGGCTGGCTGCTCTTTTTTTTGTTTTTTTTTTGCTAGAGATAAGCAGCAGCCCAGGAAAAAAGGAATTAATTCAGTTAAAAGTTTCACATTAAAACAGAGAAACCGAGCAAAAGGATGAAAAGCAACAACAACAACAACAACAACAATAGCAACAGCAAAAGTGAAACAACAATGGAAGCAGCAAAAAAAAATGCAGAAAAAGAGTAGCAAAGTTTGAAGGAAAACTTTTTAAATATGCTCGTTTGCTCGTTGGCTTTGCCTTCAACTTTAACTCCTTTGGCACGGTTGGTTTTTGCTACTTCTTCTACTACTGCTTCCTCTCCTCATTTTTGGCAACTGCAGCAAAACAAATTGCAAATTAAGAACTAATTGGCTTACAGAACCAAAAGCAGCCATTAAAAGCCGAGGCAAACGCTGCTCCTGAAGGTAAGACAACTTAAAAGCCGCTTTCACTTCAAACTTTGCGCGTAACTCGCTCAGCCAAAGATCACACAAAAAAGGACCCACACCGAATTGTGCTCCAAAAGAAATCAGAGAGGTGTGAGGCAAAGAACTTAAGACATAAGGAAAGAAAGAAAGAAAGATGCACTGGTAACCGACTGACAAATACTCTGGCAACGTAATATTGACTGATAACAGGCGAAAGAGATTTTACATTTTATTACCAATCTTGGGACAAGGTTTCTACTATCCCAACTATTTTCTTACCAATCGTTTTCATACTTTTGTAATTCAATTTCAGGGTAATCAATTTGCCAATATATGACGCACAATCTAGCAACACACTGGTAAATGTAGCTTTGAAATTGTGGTAAGTATGTGGTTTTATCAATTTGCAATTATCGATTTGTATCGATTTCACAGCGCACAAGCGGACACTTAACACTTTGCTTGCGGTCAGACAAGTGTTTATTAGAATTTTAAAATAACTAGCTGTCGTATACTCTTTTACTATCCGTAACAGAGTATCGCAAAGAATAAAAGCGCAGCAGCACAAACAAAAGACACGGAAACAAGGAGATCCTTCACGGCTCGACCTGTTGTTGTGTATAATTAAAAAGGAATCAACAGCAACAGCAATAGTAGCAAGGACTGTGCGCCCGGACATCCCGGACATCCCGGACAGCCCGGACAGCCCGGACAGACAGACCCTGGAGCAAAAGGACCCAAGTAGCGCATTAGCATTACGCTCAAGACACTTCAGTGTTGACCTAGTCTTCGTCCTGTTGACGGCTTGTTGTTTGTTGTTTGCGCTTCGTTTCACTCCCCTTTTGGGGATATCCCTTTTCAATTATTTCGATAATTATTTGCACATTTACAAGTTGGCAGCAAACATGGCCGTCACTCTTAAGCACTTAACTGAAGCCTGACTTCAGTGGACATTTCATTACGCATACGCCGCATTCGCCGCATGCATCGTTTCATTTTCTTTGCCACGCTGCGTTTTTTGTGTATTTACTTAAATTATGTAATTAATTTACACTTAAGCATATCCCATTCACACACTCACATCTTGCTCCTCTGCCTGTGTCAGTGTCTGTTTCAGCTGTCAGCACATTATGAGCTTAAAGTAAATATACATAAAATCAGAAAGAGACCAGTGCCAAACTGACACTTGCTGTCAATTGAATTGAGCGACTGCAATCACTGCAAATAGCGCTGTAATCGCATTGACCATTTGCCATTGCCCATTTGCCATTGACCATTGACCGTTGACCATTGGCCAACATCAACAATAACGATAGCAACAATAACAGCCATAATTAAACTTCTTATTGACTGTTCTGTTAAAAGTTGGCCTGACACTTCAAGCCGACATTTAATGAACAGCTGGAAAAACACACACGCGACAAAACAGAGCATAACTTTTCAGTAATTGGCATTTTAAGTGCACTGCCAGCCCAAAAAGGCGTTAATCAACTTTAAATCAAACATGGAACCCTTTGTTTTGCCAGCTTGAATTTCCCTCTCAGAGCATTTTCTCTGCTGGAAATTGAATTGCATTGAATTGAATTGCTGAACTCTTCAGTTCCCTGGTGAATTCAGTGTGCTGGGTTCATTGCACCCACAGCATAAAAGGCTAAGTAGCCGGGCAATGCATTAAAATTGCAACAGTTTCGTGTCCAGTTATTTCCTAGCTCCCAAATTGGTACTATTCAGAATTCTCTCTGCACCCATTCGACCCATTCTCAGGCAGGCAGCGGGTTGGTTTTGGCCAAAATAATCACAGCAATGGCTTTTGTGTTATTTCATTTGCAGTGCGCCAAAGTTGTGAGTTTTTGGCTGTTGGGCAGTTTTTAAAAATTAACACACAACAACAACCCATACACACACACACACACACACACACTCACACACACTCTTGCAGATATGTGTAGAAATGAGCGGAGCCACAATATGTTGGCAATCACAGCGAAAAGCGCTCGAAGCACTTCCGGCTTCTCCTGGCTTTTTGGAGCTGCAGCTCATTTTTTGCTTCGTTGTTTTCTCTACACTCAGAGCAACAATTGCACTGAATTTTTGGAAAATCGCAATGAAACTAGAAAGGTTTTATTGTTTTTGGAAATAATTTATAAATGGAAGAAAACATTTTTCTAAAATTTAAATAGATTTAAATCCACAATTATGAAAAGAAATACGATAGTTTTTAGTAAGCCAATTGTAAAAATTAACTTTGTGAATAACAAGTTGATTTACCTCTGGCGAATTTCTAAAATTCAGAGCGAGGTTTTTTGTTTTCTGTTTTCTGTTTTTTGAGAGTGTATGATTTTTGGCTGCTGGCTGTGCAAACATTTGAAAACTTTTCACATCTACATCCAATGGTGCTGTTAGAGCGTTTTATTAAATTATTACACACACTGGCTGCCTTTTTCAAGGGGGGTGGTTGGGAAGCGATGCCACAAGCTGCCTACAGTTTTGGCCTGTTGGGCCGCATAAATTTCGGAGTCTCAACGGCAAATGAGGCACACGAATGGAACTCCATCTCTGACTATAACTCTGACTGCGACGGCGACTGCGACTGCGACACTGACCATTTGCGAGGCGCCACCCAAAACTAAAGTGACGACCCTTTCGCGGCACGCACAACAATGCGAGAATGTGAACGCAGGACATCAGTCAGGGCGACTTGCTTAATTAATTATGTCGTCTTTCAGTTTAAAGGCGTTTTAAGCAGGCCCAAGGAGGGGCGTGGATGGGGGCATGCTTGAAAAATGCCACTTGCCGCATGCCGACAATGAAAAACGCGACCACAGCAGCCCCAGAAGCAACAATGCAGCTGACTGACTAACTGCCGCCAAGTGACCCAAATTATTCACAACCAGGCTGCCAGGCTGCCAGGATGCCAGGATGCCTGGTGCTGAAGGGAAGCCACAGTCAGAGTTGGAGTGGGTCTGCTTTTGAAATAATGGGTTGATGAGCTGATGGCAGCAGCGTCAACGCCGTTTTCACATTGCATGAATAATTTTTTGAGCGTTTTTCTGACAGCTCAACTTTTCCGCGAAGAAGAACTCAGGCTTAAACTGAAGGTCAAACTAAAGCTCAAGCTCAGCGTACACTGAAAAAAACAAAAATAAAATCGCCATAAATTTGCCATCACTTTAAAATAAATGTTTCAAATTGATGGCTCTGGCTTTCTAAAAATTGTGTAGTTATATAAAATTTTAAAAATATATGTTTAATTTCTTTCTTTTTCTTTTTTTCTGAGTGTATGCAAGAAATCCTTACGACAACTCATAAACTGCACCAGGGGACAGCAACCGAAGAACTTTATTTGAAAATTAAAGAAAGTGACGAACGTAGTTGGGGAGTCCATCAATAGAGTAGTTAAATCATCATGAGTTTATATGGCGCGAATCGTTTAGCATTTATAAAACTCAAATAGTAAAACCAAAAGCAGTCAAAGCACAAAGCAAAGCAAAGTGTGTGTGTGTGTGTGTGTGTGTGTGTGTGTGGTGTGTGTGTGTTTTTTGTGGTGTTGTTGTGTTTATTGGGCTGTGTGCAACTTCAAACGGCACGCAAAGCATTTTTGATTAGGCTCGTGTCGTGTTTGACTTTGGCAAACGTGGCGCATACGCAATGTGAACTTTTGCTCTTTAAACACTGGTGGCATCAATCCCTTGACTTGCCGCCCCCATCCCATCCAAAAGTATCCCCCATCCGCCACACGCCCCCCTCATATTAAGCCCCGCTTGCTGTCTCTTTCGCACATGCTGGATTTCTTTTTACGCGCTTTGACATTTTAAAAGCATTTTTATGTTGTGTGAGTGACTTTTGCGGCTTGCATTTGTGTGTTTTGGGTGTGCGTGTGTGTGTGGTTGTGTGTGAATGGTTTACCCTCTCAAAGTTCAGGCAGCTATTTTGCAGCTGCAGCAGCAACCTTTATTTATTTTTTTTACAGCCGTTGTAAATTTTCCCTTTTCAAAACGTTTTTTCACTTTTTTTGCACTTTTCTTTTTTTTTTGCTTGCTGTTTATTTTAGTTTTAATTGCTAGCAGTTATTTAAACCATTTAATAGCTATTTATGCTCATGTTAATTATGAAATGACGTTGCAAGTTGATGACGCGGTGCATTAACAGCATTAATACAATAAAAATCGAGCTATTCAACAGAAATATTAAATATTTTGATATTTCATGTAAACCAAATTAATTGTGCTAAGAATAATTGAGTATTTTTTGTTTTTTTTTTTTCAATGACTAATTGCGGTTGCAACATCAACAACAAAAACAATAGCAACAATAAAATAAGCTGACCACAAAATGGTTTTGGGTTTTCGAAGTAACCACAGAAATTTGAGCACCTATTGATGGAAATGTGGTGCAAGTGAAATGGGAAACTTGAACTACACATCGAGTGCTAATTATATAATTATTGAATTATGTGCAGGCCACATTAATTAATATTAATTTATTATATTTTCATATTTGTGTAAATTAAGTTATAATTTATTACATTTTCATAATTCTGTTGAATATAATTTGAACACGATTGAAATTGTCTTTTGAGAAATTGACTTGAAGTTTCTTGATAGAACCGAGGTGCAAATGAAATTGGAAACTTGAACTACACATTAAGTCTTTATTATATAATTATTGAATTGCTTACAAACCACATTCTGTATTATTCACTTATTATTTTTTTCCCTTAATTATGTAAAGATATTAAGTTACTGACAAGTCACATTAAACAGTAGTTTAAGGAAAAATTAGCAGTTGCTTCTAGACAATTTAATTGTCTAAGTGGAATTGGCTTTAAGTGAGTTCTTCATTCCAAGCTTGCTTCAACTGAATATCATCAGATCTGCCTGGCAACTGCTACCGATTAGAAACCAAAAATTAATTGATGAACATTTCCAGGGCTAGACAAGATTCTATCCAACAGCTGCAACATGAAACCAAACTCGATTTTTTGTTATTTTTTTCTTTCTTTTTTTGTTGCATTTACCAGAATGCAAACATCTTTCATGCGTTCACTTTGCCAATTGCCAGTGCCTCCCGCAACCCGTCCTCCATCTGAGCCAAGGCAATCAAGGAACGACCTCCAGATTCCATTTCATTTGTGTTTGCGCACTTCGCAAACAAATTGCACCAAAAACTAGACAAGTTTTTAGGTATTTAGAAAAAATGTAAATACAAAAAAACTTTACTAATATTTGGAAAGGCTTGCCAATAAAAACACCTATTTCTCTATTTGTTAGAAATATCTGAATTCTATTAAGAATTGAATTTCCAAGTATTTTTTCCGAGTGTATGCCATTTATTTCTTTTCGCATAGTATTCCAAGCACCATTTATTAAGCGTCTGCTATCAGTTTGCAGTTTGCAGTTTGCAGTTTTCAGATTCGCTGTGCCACAGAAGCAAAACCGTGCAAAATACTTTTGGAAACTTTTGCTAAACTAAAATGACGCGCTTGCTTTTGAGCTGGGTGAGTTGGGGCTCAGGCTGTACAAAGGAGGGGTTCAAGGGTTGCAGGTTTTTGGTATCAAAGTGGGAGGTCAGTTGGCGTCTTGCAAACTCGACTTTCGCTTGCATGCACTTTGCACACTTTGCACACTTTCCACTCGCGGACAACGCCAAGTTGCCGGCGCTTGTTTGACGGTCAAAAGTCAACTCGAAGTCGAGTTCACTTCAAGTTGAATTTGTTTGGCCAGGGCTGGGGCCAAGTGGGGCACCACAGCAGCGTGCAGCGTGCAACATTTGCCTCTCTTTGCCGTCCCTCCCCCATCCGCTGAGGCAGTCTGGTGATTCATTGCTTTGACGCTTTGACTTTTATGCGCTTAGTTGTTGCCGCTGTTGCTGCTGTTGCTGTTGTTGCTGTTGTTGCTGTTGTTGCAGCAGTTGTTGCTGTTGTTGCTCTTCTTGCTGTTGCTGCTGTCCTCTGTGTGTCCTAGTTATTTATTTTTTTCTTTTTTTGCTTTCGTTTTCCGTGCATGTTGCTTTCGTTTGGCTGCTCATTAAACGGACACGTCGCACTCAATTCAAATTTGAAAGTTGCATTTGCAACAACAACAACAACAACAACAAAAAGAAACCCAGTCAAATTGTGACTCAATTTCGTGGTATTTTTATGCTTGTTTCATCCCACAGCAGCAACAACAACAACAACCACAACCACAATAACCATAAGCAACAACTGCCTGACACGCACCACACAAAAATCCGCAAAATATGTTTTAATATAAGTTTTCTGTCCCCGAAAGTTTTGAGAAACTCTAATAATATTAAGCGTATGGCATAAATATTTAAATTTCATTGTCACTCGCACCAAGGCGCATCGCATTTTTATGCAAATAACGCTGCAATTTATTTGCTCTTGTCACGAACGGAGCCCCTAAAGATACGACTTAAAGACCGAAAGAACTTTTGGAGGGGGACCAGTCGGAAATATTAACAAATATATAAATATATACCTACATAAATACCCTGACAACTTGAAGGTACTTTCATTTTGTGTAGTCGCTGAAATCAATATTAAATTACTAGCACTCTTTCCATTTACTCAGATTAATGAGCTTATTCTAGTTGAATATATTAGCAAATATATAAATATATATCGATATAAATACTCTAAAAACAAGATAATGCTTTAATTTTGTATAGCTTTAACGGAAGTCAATATTAGATTGGTAACAACCGTTTTCAACTTTTATAACAATTGCGTTTTCTTTTACTAAGATCAACAAATCTATTTCAACCGGAAGTACATAAAAGATATATAAAATAAATCTACTCGGATACACTTTTAATTCCAAGAGATACAAAATCGATGCGTCTTTTCTTACAGAGATCAACAAATTTATTCGCTTTTAAGTTAATCCTCTGAATGCAAAACCCTTTCGACTATTTTTAGTTACATAGAGCACACTCACTTCGGTGTGTGTGTGTGTGTGTGTGTGAGTGTGTGTTTCTCTTTTTTAGCTGCACCCTTATTTCAGGCATTTGTTTTTTTGTTTTTCTGTTTACTTTATTTTTTTTTGTCAGCTATTTGGGGTAAAAACAAAAGGGTCCTTGCGCGAGCTGTGGGGTGCCTCCCTCCTGGCCTGGTCGTTGAGCGACCACAAAGTTGATGGGGCCAACCAAATGAAAACATCAAATGGCTTGTTTGGCTTTAGCTTCTGCTTTCCCTTAGCCAGGTGGCAGCTCCTCCACCTCGATGTTGTTGTTGTAATTGCTGTCTGGCTGATAACTTGCCAACTTCTGTTCTGTCTGTCTGTCTGTTTGTCTCTCTCGAATGTGTTTTTTTCTTGCTGTGACTGTTCAAATTATGTCGAGGACGACGACCGCCAAATGGCAGCCAAGGCAAACAAAAATACACTCACATGGAGCTGTCGGACATGGACACGGGACACAGGACACGGGACACGGACAATTTGGGGAACGTGTGTGGCGCGACATGCCAAAATCGAAAGTAGGCAACAACATCAACATCAATTGTGTGGTCGAGCGATGGGGGAGGGGGAGTGTGGGTGGGGCGTGTCGCCAAAATGGTGGCAGAAAGAAATGAACTAAAATAAATTGTACGTTTCCCGAGCAATTTCCATGCACTGCCTAACTGGCGAACCGGCCACAGTTGTTGTCCTCGTTGCTGCCGCTGCTGCTGCTGCTGCTGCTGCTGCCACTGCTGCTGCTGCTGTTGGCAGGGCATTAAATAAAACGTCAGCTACAACAATGCTAAAAGTGCTAGCAATCAAATAAATTCAAACGTGACCAAAAATATCCACATATTATCCACTTTTGTCGGCTGCCCAGCCCCATCCATCCCTTGCCCACTTCTCACAGTGGTTTTGGCCAAAATAGAGCCACAGTCCACACTCAAAGCCAAAAAAAGCAGTCGCATTGTGCAATTACGAGTATTTTCAGCAGATTTGCGTTGCGTCATAAATTCTGTTGTGTGCAACCAGAGAGAGAATGAGAGGGGAGTGTGAGAGAGGGACAGACAGAGAGAGAGAGCTGCCCATGCAGCTCAGACATCATCCTCAATGGGTCTAGACGTAGGTAGCTAGCCAGACTCTATAACAATTCATTATATTCATAAATAATCACAATTGAAATATGGCAATATGCTGAGTGGCGTCTAAGCATATTATTGCATCCCTTACACAACTATACAAATGTTTGCCAACAGCAAAGTTAAGTCAACACAATCAACCAAATACTGAAATCTTGGCCAACAACCCAAAGATTAAATGCCCTAACAGACTGGAGTCGGTCCAAATAACGTAATCGTTAGGGCCCATTTCAGCGATTGGCATTTATTTCAGAGTTGCTGAAAGTTGTTTTATTTATTTAAGGTTTACCAAAAACGGGACACAAAGTTTTATATTTACATTTCAAAAGTTACTAATTCAATGATATAACATGATTAATTAAATAATTTCAAATGAAAAAAAACAAACAAACAAAATAGAAAACATAAAATGGGGCAGCACTTTTTAATAAAAAAAATTGCCTATACACTATTAAAAAGTTAAAATTGCCTAATAATTATTGCTACTTTTGGGATATCCCAGAAAAAAAGACAAATAAGACCAAAAAATTTTTTAAAGCTAGTATCGTACTAATTAAAACAAAGTTAAACGTTAAATTGGCAGAGATCTAGAGAGAGGTAAGACTATGTGATATAGTGGCATATATACTGACTGAAGAGCAAAAAGTCTTTTTCTTCTTTATAATAATATATATGTATATAATAATAATATATATTTTGTCAATATTTTGTGATTATTGGGGGACTTATGCACTGCCATCGATTAGATCTATTATGCCCCATTTGAGCTCGTATCTTTTAAGTATACAAATCGGAGCAGCTTATTCGGCTTGAGGATTTCTATATCCTCCGAGTTTAAATGAGGAATACTACATATTTTCATATTTTCCTGACTAAGGTAACTCAATTTGCTCTGATGTACTTTGGGGATATTTGCTCATATATTAAACACAAATATATCATTTATTTATACACCCTTTGCACTAAAGCGTTCACTCTTCGAATAATTTTTATGCATTTTGGCAGCCTTCATTTTTGGCATGCATTTTGTGAGTTTTCTACGATTACTACGATATTTATTTATTTTTATTTATTTTGGCGCTTGGCTCGGAATTGCATTAAATCAAGCGCATAAAAACGTGGCACGGTGGCAAGCGTGGCAAGCATGGCAAGCAGCGTGTCACATTTAATGTATGCATAAGCAAATTACTGTATTAACAGGCCAAATATCTGCGCTTGCCCCCGAAAATGTGCAACAGCTTTGGCAAGCGTGCAACAACAAAGGGAAGAGGGGGAGTCAACTACGTGATGCACCGCAAAGTTTTGCATTTTAATTTGATAAAATAATATTTGCCATGCTAATGGCTTCAATCCGGGATGGAGGAGTGGAAATGACAATGAACGTTTTTAGTGTAAAATGCGAGTACTTCAAATCGGATTTACTTATTCGTTGGCGTGCCAGCATGCGCTTTATGCGGCTTTATGTGGCATGCAACAACATCAGCAGCAGCAAGAGCAGCAGCAGCAAATTGAACAACAAGTAGAAGGTAGCACGGACTGTTCAGTGATTAAGGGATTAAACACTAAAAGCATGAATGTCATTTAGCCTTTGCATTGTGTGCCCAAATCTGAGCAACAGTTTGCAACACAGACAAAGGCATCTGAGCAACTGTGCAACAAAAAAGAACCGTCTTCATTACTAGCTGAAAGTACGGCAAATGAGATTGGCTGGCAACCAAAGCCCAGGTGCCGAAAGACAAAAGAAGGTGAACCACCCACAGCACCACCCATCGCAACACCCGTCGCACCACCCGTCACAACACCCATCGCACCACCCGGCAAATTGTAAAATGTATTTTCACCACCGCAGCTGATAAAAATCATTTAATGACAAAACTCGCGCGCCACACAATTAAGCCATTTAATTTAAATGAGATTAATCATAATTACTAAGCACCAAGCGGCAAGAAACTGTACCTAAATTTCAGTTGCAAATAGGGGGGTGCGAGTCTGGCTCTGATTGACACTTGCCACACACGCACACATCATATATGTGTGGCAGGTTCCGGTCCGGGTTTTTTATGGTGCTGACCTCACTTTTACTGCCAGGAGACTTCATTTAAACGCAGGCCGCAACAAATTAAACTAATGATTTGAATTAATAAATGAGGCAAACAACATCAGCAGGGAATGTAAAAGTCATTGCTGACCTTGCAACCAAATAAGCGACGCTCACTTGAGCTGCATCTGATCAGAGATACTCTCTGAAGTCAAAAGTATCTATTGTTGAATTTATTATATGTCTCTGAGCTGCATCTGCATCTGCATCTGAATTAAATCTAAGCTTTCCTTCTATCATGATTTAGATACGTTCACTGAACTGCATCTGCTTAAAGATATTCTTTGGAAACTATGGCTACAAAAGAATATGTTTTTGAATTTTATGTGTTCTTTCAGCATTTGTCTTAAATTTTAATATGTGCTTTCTTGTTCCAATGCAACAGAAAACTAACGACACATAAAATATGTATGTTGCCAACTTTAATATATGCTTACTTTTTAATTAATAAAATAATATCTATGATGATTTAGAAACCAGAGCTGAAATGTACTCTCTGAAAATGAAAGATACAAAAGTATCACTTTCTAGATACAATCTTTAGTTTTTGTGCAAAGATTTAATAAGCATTCCTTAAGTGTAAGTGCGCAAAAATACACTCTAAAATTGGGGCAAGCAAACGTATCTGCAGTAAGCAATAAATTATTTGTGTGTTTCTTAAATATGCCATTAGGGACACTCCTTTCACAGTAGGGGTATGCATGTAGCTCTCAATCTTGGGCAGGCAATCGCTGCTGTTTCTGATGCTTTTGTTGCTTTTGTTGCTGCTGCTGCTGTCGCTTTGCGCTTTGTTGTTACTTTAGCTGCTGGTGCAATGCAATTTATGAAAAATAATTTAAATATCAAAAGGCTTTCGTTTTAATTACGCGCACAACACACAGAAACAAGAGGCAACACCCAAATGAAAATGGCAACAGCAAGTGGCACAAGGCCAGGCCAAGGCACAAGGAACGAGGCAAGTCAAAAGCTGCGGCTTCACAACCAGCTACCAAGTCAGAGTCAGATTCCGAGCCCGAGTTGGAGTTGGAGTTGGAGTCGGAGTCGGTGCCAAAAGTTGGCTGCAGGGGCGTTGTAGTTACTACTTTAATGCCGTGGCAGCCATTTCCATGCCCGCTGCGTTTAAATAATTAATTAAGATTGATGCAGACTCATTTGTCTTGCGCTGCGCCAAGGACGTGCGGAGGCATGCGGCAAGTGGCAAATGGGGGCAGGAAGCGGGCGACGCAAACAGGATGCCAGGCGCGCACTTTGCATTTGCTTTCAATTTATTTTTGCTGAATGCTGCCAGGCGCGCCTCGTGTTTTGTTCTTGTTGCTCATCCTTTGTTGTTCTGTTTTATATCGAAAGATTTTGCATTAGTTTGCATTAAAATTTCACTTTGTTGTTTTGCTGCTTTAAAATCTGTTGCAAGCATTAGCCGAAAACAGAGGCCAGATCCACAAAACTCTCGGCGAATTGATGCGTGAACTGACGCAACTTTTTGCCTACACAGCAGCAGCAGCCAACTCCCTTCCTCCCCGCACCCCTTTCTATATATACCCCTTTCTATCCAGACCAGGCAAGCTTACTGCATTTTTATGTCTGCAATTTTCATACACAGTCAAAGTTGCATTTACTGTAATTACATTGTAATGCTAGCATTCTGCTCCCCCTCCCACCACCCCCATCCCCACACACACACCCCCAGCAACCCCTGCAAGCGAAGCTTAACACTCAGTAGGCACGCATGGGGGCACTTGCCAATTGGGCGGATTACAATGTGAAATGAGTTTATAAACAATGCCACGCAGACAACGCCAATTGCAAAAACACACACAAAAAATAATTGCAATTGAATGGGAGCAACAAAAAAAATAAAAATTGCCAACTTAAATGCAAAGCTCTCGTTAGCCGACGCTAAAGATACACTAAAATATGAGAAGCCTAAACCAAAATGTACTGAAGATCGGATTGGAGACACTCTAGCTATAGTCCTTAATCTATATATCCATTCTTGGGAATTTGGCAAAAAGAAACAAGAATTATAAATTTAACAACCGCCTTTAGAAACTCCAATTCACATCAAGTTAAGTCCAAAGATCGATCAATTTTTCGACTGTTACAAACGTAATGACAAAGTTGAGTTGCTCCACAGATAATTCAGTTGCACAACTATATATCAGAATGAGAGCCATTGTAAGCCGTTAATTGGGCGCAATGGTTTTTATGTGCGTATTGCTAACTTCTTGATTTTGCACACATTCATTTATTTATTAAAATAATCCCATTTGTCGGTCGATGCATTTCATATCAAAAATTTAAATAATAATTAGTGATGCGAATATCGCTTTAAATGGCAACAGCGGCTGTCAAAATTTGCAAATAGCGCAAAAATAATGGCAAATGAAAACATAAAATATTAAAATACAAAAAAAGCAAAAGCTCTTAACTTTTAGTACTATTTCTGCTCTGTTTGTTGTTGTTGTTATTCTTATTATTCTTATTGTTGTTGTTGTTGTTGTAATTGGTCTTTGGTGTGCGGCTGCTAATGAAAACGAAATTAATTAATTTAAAACAACAATTGGCTGGCTTGCCCCTTGCGACGTGGACAGTAAATGCTTGGGGCGACCATGGCGTATGCGCAATTTAAATACCTTGTAAAACTGTATATTGCATATACACCTATGTACATATATACATACATATATGTATATATATATGTATATAGATATGTGTGTGTATTGGCTGTGGGTATTGGTTACGCCCACGCTTTGGCTTTGACTGTCATGTCATGCATATGTAATTATTCCATGGCTAGCAAAACCGATTCGCAGAGCCAGAAAGAGAGGCATACAGCTATAGAGAGTGAGTGAGAGAGAGAGAGAGAGAGAGCGAGCATATGTCGAGCAAATGTTTGCGCCGTGTAAACAAGCTTTGAGTGCGATTCACCTGCTTGCCAGCTTCTGCCGGGGCTAACATATTAAAAACCCGTTTGCAAAACTTGGCCAAACACTGGTGTGAACGCAAAAATTGTTGCACATATACATGCATATACATACATATATATATTTATATATTTACCAGATAACACTACTACAAAGCCCTGCCACCATGACAGCCAAAAGACCAAAAAAGGCCACGTACTTAGCCTGATTTACACGTTCCCATAGAAAGCAGCCATCAGCACCCAAAACTCAGAACCCAAGCTCCAAGTACCATCCTCGAGAGTCTCACAGAAAAGGGAAAAAAATGAAAATTTGCATCACAAATGTGTCTTTTTCAGGTTGCTTGACTTTGCATAACCCCTTTTCTGCATGCAGAACCCACTCAGAGTAATGGCTTCAATCCCAGCCCCCCAAGTAGGGAGTAGGAGTTGAGGTGTTTTTGGGATGACTTTATTTCATATTTTCGTCTGGCAACATTTGCGTACGATTTGCATTACAAAGCAAAGCGAAGCGCTGCCTTTTTTCTCTCTCTGTTTGTATTGGCCTACAAAGTCCAATGGGAGATGGGGCTGACTGGCTGACTGGCTGACTAAGCTGGCTAATTAACGCATCGAAATTCAGTCAAACACAATTTTGTAGTATAACATTTTTGTGCAAAGGCTGTCTTTACATTGTCAATAAAAATGGATGAAAGCTGCAAAATTGTGGAATTTCAATTAGTTTTCGAATGTGGGCCTACATATCAATAAATATGTCTGAAAATATTTATGAACATTTCTTCGTTTGATGCCCGGCAATTTGAGGGGCTCTGTTTGTCTTGTTCAGGCAAATGTATTTGCAATTTGTAAATTCAATTGGCAACTGCAGGCGGACCGTCAACATCAAATGGCAGCAGGCAAACAACACTTGCAACAAGCATAAATATCTGTACATATGTATATATGTATATATTTTCCATAGCTAATATGTAAAAACAAAAATCCTTCATTTGAGAGTGATTTATTTAGTATGAAATATATATTCTTGGTAATTGCAATAACCAGCAGAAATGACTTTGTCAAGGAACTAGCCAAACACACACACACGCAAACACACACACCCACACATTCGGAAAACTACAAACGAAATCCATTTCAATTTTGGTAAGTTACTTACCTGTAATACTTTGGTAAAAAATCTGCAATAGAAATAAAAGTAGAAATATATAAATTTGAAAACCATAGCTCAACACACCAGCTACTAATTAAATAAATATAGATTTTAAATGAAAATACAGTTAGTTTTTCGTATTCTCTTTAATGAGTTATAAAAACTCGCTACACTTGCGCTTAAAAGTAGGCAACAGAAAATCAGCAAACTTTGTAAACGCTTCATTAACTCAACTGTCGCCCCTTTGTGTGTGTGTGTGTGTGTGTGTGTTTGTGTGTGTGTGGATTGAAGACCGTCAGTGTGTATGTGCGAGTTTTTCTCTGTGTGCTCTCGAGCTTAATTGCTAGTCAAATTATGCAAAGTATTTTACATATAGTTGCAGCTGTCAAGTAGCAAACTGCCCCGCTGTCCCCCTGTCCTTGTGTCTCTCTGTCCGTCTGTCTGTCTGTTTGTCCACATTATTGGCAGTGCAGAGCATTTGTATTTATTCAACACACACACAAATTGTCGCTTCATTTGTTTAGACGCTCTCCAATGGTCTATGAAAATTACCCAAAATGGCGTCGCGCGACCCTCCAGAAAGTTGATCGAACTCACTACACTCAGAAAAAAATTGTACTATAATTCAAATCGCTTTAAAAAAAAATAGAAAAACTTTCCATTCTTTGCAAGTAATTTCTAAATACTGGGAAAAATATTTCCAAAATTTAGAAAAGCTTGCCGTAAATCTGAAATACCAAAAATATTTTTTGTTTATTTAGAATACGTTTCCAAAAAGTAGAAGTGCCAATGGGTATTTTTTTATGAGTGTAGAGAGGGTGGGAGAGGGCTGTGCATGGGAATTGTAAACAGCGTAATTCCCTCCACAATCTGTCCCCCCTCGCCAACCCCCCCAAGGGGCACACAGTGGATCAATAGATGAGCTTATCGTTGGCATTACACAAATACTTTTGCATATGTAAGTGCATGGAAAATTTACAGCATTTAAATATCGTCTAGCGTATATTGCCAATTTCAATATTGAGTGTACTTCGGTGCTTGTGTGTGTGTGTGTGAGTGTGAGTGTGAGTGTGTGTGTTATTGTGTGTATTTGTTTGACACTAAATTCCGATTGCCTTTACCTACACACAAATTGACATTTTGTGCTGCACACAAAAGCATTCCATGAACTGATTTCCGCACAGTTTCCCCAAAACTTATACACAATAAATTTATATATATATTTATATATATATAAACACACACACTTACATTGTATATGTCTGACAACTTTGTTAAATACAACTAGTTGAAGTAGTAAACTAGACACAAGCCAAGCACAAACTTTGTCTATCAAGTTCGATGGAGCGAAATCGATTTGTGGATTGGCCACAAGTCATTTGCCAGTTCGTTTAGATTTGTCTCCCCTGTATTGAATTTTTGTATATTATATTTTTGTAGCTATGAAAAATCAAATAAGACTGGAAAAACATGCTGTGGGTTTTCATTTTTTGTCAAATATATTTTTGTAGAGATTACAATTTATGCATTGTCGTTTTTAATAGCCATAAAGCATTTTCATGTTGCTGAAAGCATGTCAAATGAACAAATAAATGTACTATATATACATATATAGTAAATATATATATATGTTTATGTGTGTGTGCATGTGTGTGTGGCATAGACAGTTTTATGCATTTTGAACATGCAAACTTATGAAAGAGGCCTCCTCGAATCAGTCGGGGATTCGTTTGCCCCCAGTAATTAAACGTGCCTCTCGGGTGTCATTAGGTTTCAGCTGTAGCTTGTACTTCCCCTCACTCCCCCCTGTATTGGACCCTTTCTGGTTCATTAAGGTTCGGCATTGCCATTAATGTTATTAGCATAATTCAGGGCGCCATAAACACATGAATTAAGTAACGTATTGATTGACTATGGCGACCCGCTGACTGAATTTGCTTTACTGTCAAACTTGGAGCACAAAAATGTCTGCTCTTTCTGTGTGTGTGCACTCAGAAAAAAATTGGCATGAATTGTAGATATTCGCTGACTTAGGAAAAGCCTTTTTTATTTTGAGAAAATTATTTCCAAAAAACAAAATATACTTTCTAATTTTCAAACAGATTTGTATCTCTGTGTGTGCTTGTGTGAGTGGCTTACAATAAGTATAAATGTTTACAAGCAATAAAACTAGCAAAACAAATGACTGGCACACACACTTACATACTCGAGCACACACTCACACACACACTAGCACACACACACACACACACGCACACACACTCATAATGATATATAGACCGCAAATACTGCTCACATTTGCAGGCTGCACACGCAGGCAACACACAAAAGCTTTAATTGTTATTTTAATGATAAAAATGGAGACAAATTACATTTGGTAGCAGGTCACCCAAGAGGCACCACTCCACGTCCACATCCACATCCACATCGAGAGGGGCCATAAAAACTAATAACAAACAATAGCAACAGTTCATTGTTATTGTCTGCCCTGGTTGCTCTGTTGGCTCTGGTTGCCTGGCTCTGAGCTCGATATTAGGCCTAAATTGTGGGCACTCCATGTGAACCTACAAATCGGCTCATTCGGCAGATTTATTGGTTTGCATTAGCGCAGCGGAAATCAATAAAACGCTGCCAGTATGTGTGTGTTGGTGTGTGTGGGTGTGTGGGTGTATGTGTGCGACGATTAATGTGTGCAGCGAGCCCCACAAATTGAGTGTATCTTAAAGATACAAAAAAAATCATATCCTTCCGCACCGAAACTGAACTTAAAGCATGCTTGATAAGTAAATAAATTAATAATGTATACGCAACGTGAAAAATGTTCACTGTTTGCTGGGAAATGCAAGGGGGTGGAAGGGGGGGTTGTTTTTTAGGGGTATGCATTGCATGTCAGTTGGCCATTGAACAAAATCCAAATACTTGGAATAATTTAACTTTTAATTGGTGTTGAGCTGCAAGTTGACACGTTTGTTGTTGCCAACATGTTGTTGCTAAATATTTTCATATTTTCAACTTTTTAGCCCTCTTGCATAAAATGTAAAATGTGTCAACAAACTGTAGTTAATAACAGCGCATAAAATTATTAATTTAACTTAGTTACGCGCACCTCAACGAACAAAAATTGTTTTCCTACCTGTTTTAAAATTGCATTTTTATACTTTTTGTATAGCCTTTTACTTATTTGCTTAGGAATTTAATGACAACTCATGCAAATCTATTTAGTTTCATTTTTGTATTATTAAAGGTATTTAATATTAATTATTAATTTTAATCATTTCATTTATTTTATTTCATTGCATGCAAATGTGTAATTCTTATTCTAATGCATATCATGAGATAATAAAAAAAATCAATTTTATACCACAGCAGTTTTGCGTGTGCTTCGATTTGCCATGCCTCAACTAACTTTATCTTTATCTTTAGCCAGGTTTTAACCAAATCCCCCTCAAACTTAAGTCGTTGGCACTAAATTCGTTGACGCAACTGGGCCAAATTCCAAGTTGCTCGACACTAACGAATTCATTTCACTGCCTCTCACTTTATCACCAGACAAGGGGGGAGAGGGAAATGGGAGAAGCTACAGCTAAAAATTGAATAAAAATGCACTCAGCAAAAACGTTGCTGTAGTTGTTGTAGTGCTAGTTACCGTCTATTTCAAGTGCATATTTTGTATGATAAATTGTTTTCCCACGTTCCGAGGCGAAACAAACAGTGGGTGGGCCATGTAGAGCTATAGTTGCCACTGCTGCTCCCAATGTGATAAACCCCCCTCCACCTACCTTCTCTGTGCAACACCTTCTCTGTTGCCGCTGTCATTGCCCCAAAATGGTCGCCCGGGGAGTCACAAATATGGCAGCGCCTTTTGCCAGACGCCGCCAGGCAGAATTTATAAACGAAGCGCGGCTCCCTGCCAGGCAACTAGACACACATGCCACACACATATGTGTGTGTGTGTGTGTGAGAAGTAAAGTATAGGTCTGCCCCAAGGCGTCAAACAACCTGACGACGAAATATGAAAGTGTTAAATAGCCAGCAAGGAGGGAGCCTGGCGGAGTCTCTGGGACTCCCAGTTACTCCTGTCCCTTATTGTGCTTTATGTCAGACGCCATCTGATATATATATATAAATATGTATATAGAGATAGATATAGATATATATATTTGGCTGACACAATTGGGTCATTACCTGAGCAGAACAGTTTAGGTTCGTTTTACCAACCACAGAGCTTTGTATGCCAAGCACAGCTGCTGTCGATACTTTAACTCCAACCAATCCATACGTAATTTGTGTACATATTTAATAGACTTGTAAATAGGTAGAATTAGTGGATGGAATATGAACCTCCATTCTATATACACACTTAAATAAAAAACCGGACAGACATTTAGAAAATTATAAATAGTATAATTATAACTTTTTTTGTCAGAAAAAATTTTCTTAAAATTAGAAAATGTTTGTTGTTGTTTTGTATTATTTAGAACAAAGTTTTTAAGATGTGGAATCGATAATATAAGAATTTTTCTATAAATATATTTTTAAAAAATTTGTTCTAAGCCTTAGAAAAATCCACCCCGAAATTAAGAAATGCAAACCACAAACATTTTACAAAACCACAGCCATAAAATTTACACTCCGAATAATGAGGTGCGTTACCCTTGTCACTAAAAGTATGGAGAGTTTCCAAAATTCAAGACAATATATTTTGCTGAGTGTATATGCAGCCTGATAACCCTTAGACCTAAATTAGCTGATAGCACATGAGTCCCAATATATATAAAAATGGGTCCCAATATATATAAACATATGTGGGCCACCAAATGTTTTTGGTGTCTGCCTGCGCAGCTGTAAAAATATTGTGGCAAAAATGAGTTTGTGTGTGTGTATGTTGTGTGTGTGTGTGAGTGCTGTCAATTTGTGTTTTTTGGATTTTGCCAAAGGCAGAAAACAGAGGCAGCAGCTGCATATCAAAATACATATTTGCGAGTCGTTTGAGATTCGAGCTTGGGTCGTCCAAAAATTGCGAGAGTTGACGATGTTTTTTACCGCAGCACGAATGTCATGCGACAAACTTTTTTTAGGCTACACTTACAGATAGGCACCCCCAGCTACCCTTTTCTCCTGCCACTGACAACTGCAGCAGCAACAGAGAATTAGGTCAGATCTCCTCTGTGGTTGGGCGGGACTTGGACTGCTTTTTAATGAGGAGCACTTCGCAAGCAGCGCGTGCACCGCCATCGAAGGCGGCTCGCATTTCCGTGTCAGCCATAAATTCAAGCCACTTGAAGGTTGGTGAGGGGGGCGGAGTTAGTGGGGGAGGAGCCGGAGAACTGGAGAAGTGGAGAAGCCGACAGTCTGCAGTTGAACACCACATCATGGCTGTCTGTCAGAGTGGCACACATATACAGGAAATCCAATGCCCGGATGTGCCAAAGGAGGAGCCTCCATCATGCAGTCACCTACGCTACATATTAATATTGTGGCATTCGCAGCCATCTCGCAAGGGAAACTTGCATCAAATGGCTGGCAAAATAACAGCAACCGCGACTGTGGAATACTGTGTTAACAATGTAATACAATGTTATATATAAATAAATATATAAATTTAGTAAACTTAATTAAATAAGATTGATTAATAAAGAGATTTTTGTGGGTGGGATCTAATAGGTCGCAGTGCATGCACCCCAACTTATAATAATTATAGCTATACAATTTTCGAAAATATTTGTTTTTATCGATTTGCAATTATCGATTTTTATCGAGACTTTATTCAACGCTGGCTTATACAAGTATATTCACAAAACCAATATATTCTTTCACCTGCGCTAGCAGAGTATAAAAGTGAATCCCAAAAGAGGGGGCAGAGGGGAGATGCAACTATCGACGTTGATGTCCTCGATGATGCTGCAGCTGCTGCGGCTGCTGTTGACTTCATTTGTTACGATTGCTTTGACATTGTTGCTGCGTCATTTGACGCCCCTTTGCCACACTGCCAGGCAGACAACCAGCAACTAGCAACTAGCAAGACATGCGACTTAGTAAAGAGTATTAAAGGGAATATAAGATTTCCATGTAGAAAGTAAAAACTTCATACACTGTTAAAAGTATTTTGTTTATTTGCAAATTCTAGGTGTAATTATACTTGGATAATATTTCGACAGCAACCAGTTATTGCATCCTTCTATTTTCTTTTTCAAGTTCAATTTTCCATACAGAAGCAAAATAATAATAAATAACTTTATGTATGTATTAAATTAAATTTATTCTCTCAGTGTGCAAGCTGGGGCAAGTTTCTAAGAAGTTTCCTTTCGCTTATCTATTAATAATGATATCAAATGGTAATTTAAACAAGGTTTCTAGCTACCAATACATGTGGCCAGCATTTATTACTCAATTATCCGAGGCCTATTAGCCAGTTTTATTTTCTGTTACACGCAAGTAGCTGCCCCTGCGACCCAGTTGAGTATGGGAGGGGCCAGTTGAGGGGGGCGTGTCATATGTTCGGTGGCCACGCAAATCGATAACAATCAATTGTGTTAATCGAACGCAATTAGCTTTCAACGCAACTCAATAAGAAGAAATCGAATTGTTTGTTTGGTTGCTTGTTGTGCTCTGTAATTTTCTTAAATTGAATATTACGCATAAGCACCGTTAAAGACCCCAAACCCCCAAACAGCTCCTAATCAGATACACTCTCACGTAAACACACACATACATACACATTCACACTAACACTTTGGCATTGTGTTGTCAAACACTTTCAATGGGTTTTAGCCAACGGCATTCGAGGACTCAGCGGCCAGCTCACATACCTGAAGCGTATTATCCACTCTATTAACACGATTAGTTACACAAATTCAAAGGCACAAAGCGCCACACCAATACATATAAACACACACATACACAGACACAAACAGACGCACACAACCGGAACTAGGAAATGGTAAGAGGAAACAAAACATTAGCTCGACGCGTCGCCTGACAGCCAGGAGACAGTATTGCCTTTCAGTCTGGCTGACTGGCTGGCTGGATAGATGCCAGCCTTGAGGGCAAACTTACTTAGCAAATAAACATTGATTAATTTGTTGACAATACACACAAACACACACCAATACACACACACACGCACACACACAGAGAATTGAATGCGTTTATCTATTCGAACGCCTGCCACCTCTTTGACTATTGAATAATGGCAACGCGCCGCTCTCCGCATACCAAATAAAGCTGCAGCATTTGCGACGAATGCCAGCTGATGTTTGTAGTCGTATTAAGGGGATTCCTACACTCCGAAATAAATTTGAGAACCCAGATAAAGTACAAAATATAGCAAGTTTCTTTGCTACTTTCTGAATTTAAGAAATGTTTTATTCTAAGAATCATACTTAGCTTCAAATCTAATCGAATTTAATTTGAATAACTTGTAAAAGCTACAAGCTACCAGTTATTAAACAGCTAAATTCAGCTTTTTTAATTCAGATAGAAAATGTTCTTTCATCTTGCATTTTTACTTTCAGAAATGCATAAGAGGAAATATTTATAAAAATAGGAAAAAATTAAAAATGAATATGTTGCGGTTGTCGATTGGAGCAAGCAATTCTAATTTCTAATGATTTCTAAAAACAAGAAAAACATTCTAGTTTTTTTCTAAGTGTAGCGTAGTAGGGGTATTTGTAGCAGTTGCTGTGGTCGCCTGCCGCCTGCCGGGCCTCAATAAACTTGGATAAATGTTAAAAGGTTATCCACGCTTCGTCCAGCAGCCGCTTTTGACTTAATGGATTTTCGCATTGACACCCATAAATCTTCGGACATTGAAGTTTTGCTTTTGTCCCTTTTAAGGCCGTTGACAGGTGTCGCCCCAAAAGTATGCCACCTCCTCCCTCCACTCGCTTTCCCCCTTCCTGGATTAAGCTGATCAACAGTTTGCCATTCACAATTACAGTTGATTGTGAGTGAGTAATAAAATTGCTCAGTTGGTCTCTTGCCTGATTTGGGGTGAGAGTTTAACAGGGGTTAACCCCCCTCCCCTTTCCACACTCTGTTGCTCATTTGTCAGAAGCTAAGTGGTATGCGATCTAATTGTAAGACCCTTAGCAAAGGACTCCCCTTTGTAATTATTAAGTTTCAATTTAGACCACTTTAATCCAGCTCATATCTAAACAAACAATCTATTGAAAATATATATATAAAGTTATAGATTATTATATTGTGTGTTGCAACCTCAATGTTGCCTCAAGTCATTTGTTAATAGCATTTAATACACTTAATGTTTAAACTAGTTACAAATGACTATTGTATTGCGAAAGCATTTGCAATTTGCTTTTGTTCAATTGTCGACACCGCAAAAGCCCCCATTCGAAAGCAATTTAAATGCTCATTACGGCTTAAAGCAGCAACGGAAATTAATTGAATTGCCGTTTTTTAACCGCAGCATACATATATATATATATATATATGTGTGTGTGTATATGTATATGTGTATATAAGCAGAAGCATTCAGCTAAGCCACAGCCCTAACCGACACGACACTTGAACAAATACACATCAGTCCATAATGAAGAAAATGGGGGCTGAATTGGGATCAGTTTGGGTTTGTTTGGATTGGGTTGGGTTGGGTTGGGTTGGGTTGAGGGGTTCGTTAGAGGCACGTCGGGCCAAAGCGTGCAAAGAGAGGAGCTTAGTTTAAGTCACAAACAACAACAAGAACAATTGCATCGATTGCTGCTTTGCTTATTTCATTAAGCAAAACTTTTGTGCAATGCAAATTAAAGACAAAAACAGAAACAACAACAAAAGCAATTACAAACAATGCAAGCAGGGTGCAAAAAGCGCAGCACAACATGAATATATTCCACACTCGACACTCAATACACACTCACTCCATTCACACTCACACTCACTACTCACGAATTGATCCGCTTAGTGTTGATTGCTTGAGTTTCACTTGAAACAAAAATCAGCCTCGCTTCCTTTCTCCACTTTTCCACCCCTTTTTCTCCTATTTTTCTCCTCTTTCCTCCTCTTTACCTCCTCTTTTACACCCCTTGTTGTTGGACTTGTTTGTTTGATGTGTCCGTCGCAGTGGATTAAAAACCACTTGCGGCTTGAAGCAGAGTTGCATTTTGCTAATATCAAGGCATTTAATCAAATATTCTTAAAATCCTTGCTGTGCACCGAACTATTTTTATACAATACCAAAACTCTAGCCCAAAAAATGGCAATAAAATAGGTATAATTATAGGCTCTATAAAAATCCAAGCAACCAATCCTTGAAAAGCTTGTCAAAATCATGGCCCAAAACTAGCTGAAAGCTATGGTTCTAAATTTCTCAGATTATGGCTCGAACTCCAGAATAATAGTACACTTAAATTTCAAAATTGAATTCTAGGTTGAATTAAGGAGAAATCCAGGTCTTTAATCTAAACTTCCCTGTTTTGAAGTTTGAAATTATTTCCAAAATATGCTTAGCCATCTCTAAAAGTCACACAAACAGCACACATCACAATTTTGCGCTGTAAATTTACCAAGTGCTGATTTATTCCAAAGATGATTGCTTTGATTAACCCTTCGTGGCTTGCACTCGAGCCAATATTGGTCGCAGTTCCTGCTGAAATTTCCTGAGGCAACAGATCAGCTCCGCTCCCCTATAAACCGCCTGCGCCACAGTCAATTATTTGGCTTGCTTTGACATCAGCCAGGAACTGAGCACATGGACTAGCTTAATTTATGTGCACACAGTTCGCTGGCAAGGAGCATCGAAGTACAACTGCTATAAATTGAAATGCTCATATCCTGGCGTACAAGGAGCTAACCGATAAGAGGCCGAGACATGCGGCCTCTCCTCCAGTTCTCCTCCGGTGCCTCGCCAGCTAACCTCATGCATTACTAAGGATGCCAACATGCCTCCACATTTTGGTGGCACAAAGTGGAAATTACTTTGCATTTGCTGCAAAACCACTTGAAACGCCTTTCGCTCCGCGCTGCTCAACTGCGTTTATCTAATGGCATCGTTTGTGCTGCGTTGACTTGGCTTGGTCAGCTAACTGCTGAAAGTCACTGTCGGTGATGATGGCCAAATATTTGAGCTGCAGTTGAGCTCAGTTTGGTTTTTGGCTGTGGGCCAGGTACACTTGTTCTTAAACATCCCTTACACTCGGAAGAAAATCGTACTTAATTTTAGAAATTTTTCATTTCATATCAGGGTTTCTTCATTTTGGAAAAACGTATGTCTAAATTTTCAGGATGTATTTTCATATATGTAGAAAGATCTCCACAAAACAATGTTTTTTTGTTCATACTTTATTAATTAAATTTTTAAAATTCAAGGAAACTTCTCTGAGTGCAGTTGGGCAATTAAAAGCGTTAAAGGCGAGGCCAGTTCCTCAGCTTGCTCTCAACGAAATTCGACACCGTTTGACATTGGAAAACCCCCTCGCCAAATACCCCCCACCCCTTGCAAACTGCTTTGACTGAGATTTATCGTGTAGGCCGCGACACTAAACAGCTTCCGCCATTAAACAAGAACGCATATTTTTCGGTTTGGCTCATAACTCAGGCCGCAGTTGCTGCAGGGGTTGTTGTTTGCACTGGGTTGCTCTCATATGGCGACACACTAAACTTAACTTAAATATAAATTATGAGCATCTTAAAAAGCCACAGCGAAAGGATAATTTTCATAAATATTAGAGTTGCGACAGGGCTGAGAAGCGCAGGCAAAGCACAGCTTAGTGCGAATAACCGAATGCTGTGTGTATTAGTGTGTGTCTGTGTGTGTTCTGTGTGTGTTTGTGTGTGTGTGAATACATTTGCTTTTGCGTATCTGAGGCTTGTTGGCTGCCGGCAGCAGACCTGGTTTTTAGTGAGTACTGGGAAATGTGCGGCTGCTTCTGCTTCTGCAGGTTTCTAATTTTCCTCGTACATAAACACACAATTAAAAATAATATTTTCAACGTGGTGGCAATTAATTAGTCTCCCACACACACACACGCACAGCCAGACAGACAACTCAAGATACACATGTGGCCAGCAGGAAGAGGCAGTTGAGAGTAGAGAACTGGTTGGTTGGTGTTAGGAAAATGTGTGTTGTGCTACACCAACACACCACTCGATTATTGTGTGCTTGCCACACATGCCATGCTGCCTTCAAATTGGAGGCCTGGCTACACTCGAAAAAAAAATAACTAAGCCAGAAAAACTAGAATCACTTTCTTCCAATTAGAAATAATTTCTAAATACTAGAAAACATTTTTCTATAAATTAGAAAAGCTTGCCTTAAATCAACAGTCCCAAAAAAAAACAGTGTTTTAATTTTAAGTAATTTGGAAATAGTTTCTATTTTAATAAGTTGCTCGGAAAAAATTCTTTACAAAGCCACAACCTTCAATTTAACAATTTTACTTGCTGAAAATTAAGGCGAAGAACCCTTGTCATCATTTCTAAAATTCAGTCTGTTTATTTCTTTGAATGCAGCTGTTATTAGCCGTGGTTGGCCAATACGCTTAAAGGCTTGATCATGATAATAATAAGCCAAGCTCACATATAAAACTTTTTGCGTTAACATATTTTTCAATTGTTTAGTTTACAGCTGTGACAAGTTACTGTCCATTTCGCTTGCTCTACGGACACATGGCATTGTTTTCCAAACAACTTCTTTGCTGCTCCACAAATCCAAAGCGCAAATTCTGGCCAAAAAAAAAAAATCATAAAATTAAAAATAAAAATGGGAAAAGAACAACTTGCAAACGAGTGAGTTTTGTGTGTTTGAGTTGCAAATGTGGGTGTGGTTGCGAGTCGCTTATCTGCGTGCCTTTCGGAGTGCTTAGCTTTGATATATAGTCGACTGTCGTTTTAGTTGTTATTTTCCTGGTTGTTCTTATTGTTGTTGTTGTTGTTGTTGTTGTTGTTGTTTTTGTGTATTAAAAGTTCATTGCTTGGGCATAAAGCACATGAAATGCTCGACATTCGCGCAGCTTTCTAAACAAGCGTTGTTTGAGTTTTGTCGTTGCAGCTATTAAATTGTCCTACTGCTGCCACATACCCCCAATCCCCCACACCCCTCCCTCTCTCTGTGTGTGTATGTTATGCAAATTGCGATTTTCGTTGTCGTCCGCACATTTTTGTGGGTCACATTTAGAATTTGGCATTTGAAATTCTGTGCCAATGCAGTGAGCGTTTCGATATCCACTCCGAAAAGCTGGAAAGTGCGTTTTAAATTTGAAATTCATTCGATTGCATTTTACCAAACATATTTATTAATTTAATTAATTAATTGAATGTTTAAATAAACGCCCAAAACTACACAAAACTCGACAGTACGCTTAACATTTGAAATTCATCCGATTGCGATTATAAATATTTATTATCATTATTTATTTAATTATCATTATTATTAAATACAGCTGAACTGCAGTCTAGCTTAAGAGGGTGTGTAAGGAATATTAATTTAATTAATTAAATGAGCGTTTAACTTAACGTCCAAAAATCGAAGCTCATTAAAAAAAAAATTAAAGTTTCGTTTTAAATTTAAATTCATCCTATTGTGATTATTTTGCACTATTTATGCCTCGCTACAAATAAAAAACTCAACAAATTGCAGCTGTAAACTGAGGTAGGAATTATTAATTTAATTAAATTTTGTTGATGTGGTCGTAAATTGATTTAAAAAAAATCGTTCAACTTTGTTCAACTTTTTAAAGCCAAAAGGCCCAAATGAACAATTAACAAAACTTCATTACGCTCAGCTAATGGCAAATAGCAACAATAACAATAATAGCAACAACAACAAGAGAAGCTATAATGACAAACAAGAAATACGCAAATGTGTAAGCCATAAATGATAACAAGCAACCGCATAAACCGCTTTACCAGTCAGCCAGCCAGCCAGGCAGACAGCCAAAACAGCCAAAAACTGGCTAACAGCCACCGCCGAAAGGTGAAACCCACTCAGGCTGAAAACCAGCCACAACCCACAGCCACGTGGGCACGCACACACACCCAACACACGCACACAAGCACATATCCACACCTACATTGTGAAAAAATGAGGTTAGTTTTAAGAAATCACACTAATAAATTCATATATTAGAATTTTTCTTTTCAATCATAAAAACGTTTTTTCTATTTCTTAGAAATATTTTCTATAATTAAAAATTATATTTAAAAAACTAGGAATGCAAATCCTGATTCTTAGACATGTTTTTTCTTAGTTTTTGAAATGCAAACACTGGTTTACAAAATTTAGAAATGTACTTTTTGAAAAATAGAGTGACTAACTAATTGGCGCCAACACTTTTTTCCTGAGTGTATTTTGCCTTGCCGCAAATTGTTGAAAGCCGCTTATAAAGGTAAACGCTGGCCAAAACACTTTTTGGGGCCCAAAACTAACACACGAAAGTGCGGCGCAGCCTAAAAAAAATAAACCGAAACCAAAACTGAAAAAGTAGATCAGCAACAACAAAAATTCATAAATAAGAAACAACAACAAAAAATAGAAACCCGAAACACAAATAAAAACAACAAGCAGTTAGGTCACGCCTCGGGCCTGGCCTAAAGGATATAGACCAAGTAGCGACTGCTGCTGCTGCTGCTGCTGCTGCTGCTCTGCTTTCATTTCAATTATGATGATGATGACAATATTAAAAGTGGGCTACTAAAAAACTTTACCAAAAGTAAAACAAACACACACACACAGGTGCTAATTAAAAGAACTGAAACTCTCGAGCTCAATGAATATAAATATACACATATATAGTAAAAGCCAAAAGCCCAAAGTCATGGCCAGGCTAACAGGCAGGCGGAGAGGAGGGGGAGCGGCAGGAGGCGCCTGCTGCCGTGTTGTTGATAACCCAAACAGGTCCCCGAGCACACAAATCACATAAATTCCAATTGAGTGCATATTCAACGAGTGGCTTTGGCAAATAAATGTAAATTTACCATGCAACACACTGCCAGCTGCTGCTTCAGTTGCTGCCACATGAATGTTGCCCCTTGAATGTTGCCTCTGTCTCTGCCTCAGTCTCTGCCTCTGCCTAAGTTGCGTATGATTAATATCCCAAAATTTGTCTGACCAGCTTCTTACTTTCAGGCGAGACGCAGGTCTTCTAAATGTAAGCTGCCTAATATCGGCAATTACAAAATATCTCTTATGCTTTAAGATAACATAAAATATTAAAATAATGTACTCAATAAAAAGGTCTTATGAGCTATTAAATAATATACACTAAAGCCACTAATAAGTCTAAAATGACTTAGTTTTAGGCGAAACGCATGCCTTTTAAATATAGTATATTTAAAAGTAGCATACTTAAATGAATATTCCCAATAGTAAGCCAAGGTCACAATACTAAGACTAAAGTCAATTAATTATAATAGTTATCTAAATATTAAGCCGCACAGCGAATATTACAATTCTAGAACTAATGCCCAAGTTTCCTCACATTGAACTAAGAATAACTACATCAAATAGAAAGCCATCGAGAGTTTTGCTGCTAGTTTTGTCGCCGTGGCAACCGCAGTTGCTGCTGCTGCTGTTGCTGCTGCTGCTGCTGCTTCTGCTTCTGCCACATTTATCCCGAGTCCGGACTGATTTCTATTGTCTTTGAGTGGCATTTAAGTTTAAGTGTTTCATGCTGGACAAACTTTTGCCAGTCAAATTTGTGGAAATTAATGCGATTTGAGCCCTTCGTTCAGCCCATTGTATAACAGTAGAATAGTATAACAATATAACGGTAGCTCAAAGCTATGCATATTGTCCTCCTGAACCATTGACTGTTAACTGTTACCAACTGTTGACTTAGTTGCGGTTGGCCTGGAAACTTTTCCAGATTTGCAGTTGGGCTAATTCGCATAGCATTGCTATGGGCGCTCGGAAAGAATAACATATATCCTTCTCTCCCTCTCTCTCTTTCCCTCTCCCTCTCTCTCTCTCTCTCTCTGTCTATATCGGGAAGCGTATGTCATGCATGCATAAATATACAAGTATTTGTAGTGGAGATATTTATGCCAAAGCAGAAAAATGTGCCAGGAGTGCAGGGGTGGAGTGAGGTGTGCTTCTGGCCCAGCAGCAACTGCGAGGACCCCCACCAAAAAAAAGATTTATTGTGGTGATTTATTTACACTGTCTATTACTTATTTTCCATCCCAGTGTAGTTATGCTTAGCTCTCTCTTTCTCTCTCTCTCTTTCCCTCTCTCTCTCTCTCCCTCTCTCTCTCTCTCTATGTCTGTCTGTTCATCAGTCTGCGTTGCTTACAGCTTATTTATTTATTCATTTTCTAATTTATTGATGTTTGTCTGACCCAGCAGACAGCTGTACCAGAAACTGATGCTGCTGCTGCTGCTGCTGATACTGAAAACGCTTCTGCCAATTGCCAGATGCTCTTCAGGCCAAGCGGAGACAGTGGAAACAGCTCAAAGTAATCGAATGTGTTCCCAATTTAACTTTCAGTTCATTTACCAATCAAATAATTAAGTTCGCAAAAACTTTTCTCTACACTCAGAAAAAAATCGCTCCAAAATGAAAATTGCACGAAAAATATAACTTTTTTCTATTTGTCAGAAGCTTTTAGATAAAATAATTAAGATTTTTTTTTTTTTCAATTTAAACTAAATGCATTAATAAGCAAGTACATTTAGTATAAATGAAATCATAAAATACTATTGTTATTAAATTAATATAAGTAACAAAAAGCTAAAACAACTTCTTGCAAATTAGGCATATTTTGTTAAATCTTAGAAAATTCACCCTGAAATTAAGAAATGCAAATCCTGCTTTTTAGAAAGTCACAACCTTCAATTTCATAGACTAACTAACCATTACCAACAAAATCATGACGATTTACTAAACTTTTGTGTGAGTGTACACTTAAAATTGGGGCAGAATTTAAAGTTGAACTTCAAAGAGATTTTCACTTGGATTAAGCCAAGTTGAAATGCAGGCGATTGAGTTGCCAGGACTTGTTTTCAGCATTTGGCTTTTGGCTTTGGCTTTTGGCATTTGGTTTTGCCTTTCTTGTTTTTGTGGCTCGGCAGCCAAGCGCGAAATTTGAAAAAAAAAAAAAGAAAAACGAGAGAAAACAAAAATTGCCATTGCTTTGGGAGCTCTGGGCCTAGATCTCGACGGCTTTCTGCTTTGAAAGAAATTGACGCAAAACAAAAGCTAATTACTACCACCCAACTACCTCGCTATAGAAACTGGTTGTCAAAGCTGCCATCAAAAACAACCAACAACAACAACCAACAGCTCCAGATAATTATATTTTTTAGCGATTTACGTGGCTGGTGGTCTCCAGGAGTGGGCATTTAAGGCACTTTAGGTTCCGATTCCGATTCTGTACAAATTCCGATAAAGATTTCATGTGAGTTTTCCACACTTTCTTACGGTATTCGTTTACCTTGCTTTTAATGGCGCATTTTAGAGAGCAAATAATACACAAAAGTTTTGGAATAATAAGTAATTAAAAATGTTTAAGATGAGTATACTGGAGTTGTACAGGAGTATGTAACTGGCAGAAGGAAGCAACTCCAATCCCATCTAAGTGGAATACTCAATGACGAGCGTGAAATAATTTGAATCATACAAAAAATCATCAATTTATTAAGTCAAGAAAATGAATTGATTCATGTTCTCAAAAAAAGAAAAGATTTTGTTTCCAAATTCCACAAACGAAATAAATTGTCATTTTTTTCGATCTGTAAACAGGCCTCGCATCGGTAAACATTCTGCTCGGATTCCTTTGCTTTAAAGTGCATTTCTGTGTGTTAGGATTTCTGGTATCAGTTACTACAAACAAGCATCACTTTTTAGCACTTGGGCAGACAAATAACACATAACACATAACACACACAGCACACAACACACAACACACAACACACAGCTCAGCTCAACTCACTCAGCAGTCAGCCGTCGAGGCAGACAGTTGCAAGATTTTCTATGCTTTATTTTCCGCAGAGCTGCGCTCCATTTTATTGGAGGGGTTTCTTTTTTTATTCTATTTTTTATTTTTTTTTTTTGTCTATTTGCCTTTTTTGCGGGTAGCTGTGGCATTTTTTATGCATTTGCATACAGCGAAATGTGTATTTGCTGGCTGCTGATGCTGACGTTGCTGGTTTTTATTGCACAATTCCTTTGGTCTAAAGTTACACAGAGTTGCATTTTAATGAGTGCACTGAGAAAAAGAGAGAAGTGGTTTGTGGTTGGGACTGGGTTCTCTGACACGTGTGCAGACTCAAGACAAGTCTGCTTTTATAATCGGTCTACCTGTCTGTCTGTCTGCCTTTCTGTGTGTTTAATAGCGATTTGTTTGTTTATTTGTTGTCACTCTACACGCCCGATTTTCAGCGTCATTATAAAGCACACTTGTTGCCCGGGACAAGGATCAGTAGCAGGTCCAGGTCCAGGTCCAGCTCCTGTCTGTCACTTAATTAAAACGTTGAAAAATCAACACAAGCTGAACGCTGAACGCTGAAATAGAACTTCAGATTGAAGCGCCTCTTTATGGCTTCGCCCAACTTTTGTTGGGGGCGGCGACTGCGCTCCAAATAAATGGAAATGAAAATGGGAAAACGAGGGGAAGGGAGAAACGGGAGAGGGGATCTGGGTCTGAAGTGGGCATCGCTTTTTGTGGAGAGACCCTCCGCTCGGCAGTCTGGAGATTTTATCGCCAGCCCAGAGGCTGATTGTGCCAATTATGGAAGCGAAATGCGCGCGAATCGCCCTCGAGTGCTTTATGCACTTTCAAATCATAATAATAAATTCTAAAAAGCGCTTGCGGCACTGGGCCACAAAATTACAACAACAACAACAATGGAGGGGATATAATGGGGAAAACTGGTGAAAATCCAAGTGGCATTCGGCTTTGCATGAGCGAAAATCATTTATATTTATTGTGCGCTGCATTTCACGCCCTGCACTTTTAATCAGGCGGCACAATTTTTGGCATTAAAAAGTTTTTCAAAGCACCCCCCAAACGGTATATTGAATTTCAGCAAAACTTTTTTATATAAGAGAGAGAGATAGACACAGAGAGAGAGAGAGAGAGAGAGCAATACGCTGGCCATTTGTAAAGGCTCAAAACGAATGGAAAAACAAGAGAGAACGTTGCAGTCGGACGTAACCGACAGCGAAATACTCTGATACCATAATTTGTGGGCAACCAAGAAATACTGTCCAAGTTCGCCTTTAAGATTGAGGTAGATGTAAAATAGTAACCCTTCTTCGAAGTTTGGCAACTGTAGTTCTTAAATTACGGAAGACATGGGCTTTATGAAAAAAATTAAACAGAAGGTTCCGAAAATCTTCCTTCCAAGTTTGGTAACTGCCGCTATTAAGTTGCGGGAGATATAGGCACTAATCGGTTTTTCGGGGCGGCAGTGGGCGTGCCAAAGTCGGCAAGTGGGCATAGGTCGAACTTTCAAAATGCCATAACTTCGTCAAAACTCAACGCATTTTCAAAAGCAAGGGCGTTTTAATCATGGTTTGGCCTCTAGATTAATCGTACATTTAAAGTTGAAAACGTGATTTTGGGTCGGAACATAAGTCAAAATTATAGTCCGAGAATCGAAAATCGGCATATGGGCATAGGTCGAATCTTCAAAATGCCATAAATTCGTCAAAACTCAACGCATTTTCAAAAGCAAGGGCGTTTTAATCATGGTTTGGCCTCTAGATTAATCGTACATTTAAAGTTGAAAACGTGATTTTGGGTCGGAACATAAGTCAAAATTATAGTCCGAAAGTAGAAAGTCGAAAATCGGCATATGGTCATAGGTCGAACCTTCAAAATGCCATAAATTCGTCAATCGATTTTCTAGCTCCCTAGTGGACGTAGGTCTCCAACCTTGACACCTGCACTTTTGAGGGTACATTCAAGTATATGTTCCAATGTGTCTCTTTCTGTAAGGGTGTCGAAGAAACGCGCGTCCATTCAGATGGACCGGCGGACAGACGGACAGACAGCATGACGAACACAAACCCAATATACTATTATACCTTCGGTATCATAGTATAATAATGAAAACAAAATTACACACTTAAATTGACACTCAAAACCATAGCTCTATCGATTTTAGGTCATGTTTTGTTAATTATTTAATAGTTTTGTTTTCATTGTTAATTTAATCAGACTTTAGTTTGTTGCAGCACAATATTAAAACACCGTAATTTATTCATTGAAATTCTACACACGTGTTTCACCTTAATTAAAGCAGATTTAAATGCATGCTATTTATTTATTAATGCCTTTCGCAAGTCCCATTTTTTTAATGTGTTATATTTGTTGTTGTTGTTGTTCTTGTTGTTGTATCGAGTTACAGTTTTCAGCGCAGTTTGCGCCTGTCACAAATGACGTGATTGATTGATTGATTGATGGTGTCACTTAAAGCGGCGCATGAAATACTCGAAATAATAACATTAAGCCCTTGCAGCAAGCTTGCCAACGTCCAAATAAATAAATAAATAAATCAAATATAAATAAGGGAAAAAATGTTTATTGTATCAACAACGTAAAATAATTAAATCAACATGAATGATTTAACGCTACAAATGCAGTTTCACAAAACTTTTCCAACACCCAACTCAGAGTTCAGTTTTCCTCCACTCCCCCGCGGCAACATTCGGCGATGACAAGTGTTGACAAGCGGCAAAAGGCAAAACAAAACAAAAATGCGATTGAAATCATATATAAAATGTAGCACAAAGCTGAATAAAATAAAAGATAAACAAAAAAGAAATAAGGAAATGCACAAATATTTGTTTTATTCGAGATGCTTTGGACCCCAAGTTCATTTGCATAACTTTTTACGCATTTCTACATTCAGTTGAAGTTACGCTTTTATAAATTGTGATTATTATTGTGAGAGTGCTGAAAGTTTACTAGATTTATTTTATACATTTTCGCTTTTTTTTTAAAAAAAATTCTAACCCACATTTGAACAATAGAACATAGAATTGTCTGCCAAAAAAGTTTGTTATTCGCCGTTTTTCGATTTCAATAAATAACCTGGCAATTGTCAAAAACAACGCAACGGATATTTGGTGGCCAACAAAAATGCATTTAAATAAAAGCCATAAAAACGTGTCAGGAAATAGCTGGAGGGTAGAGAAACTTGGGGGGTGAGTGGACAAAAGAGGGGTTTAAAAAAGGAGGCAAGAAAAAACGGAAACGCAACGAAAGACAGCAACTTTAATCAATATTGAAGCAGCTTTTGAGGCCAATAAATCATTTCATAATCAATTTTGCCGCTGACATGTTTCTCACTGTGTGTACGTGTGTGTGTGTGTGTGCGTGAAAGTGTGTGTGGGAGTGTGTGTTGATATGTGATGCGAAAAGGGGGCTCGGAATAAAAGAAACGTGATCAGCACATGGTCAAACATAAAAAAATATATATTTTGCCACCTTGTGCGTCATGTGGCAGTGTGTGCTGTGTATGTGTGTGAGTGCAATAAACAAACCACACACACATACGCAACAGACATGCATTGTGCAGCAAAGTGAAGTGCAAAAAACAACGAACGCCAAAAATAATCAACAGATGTTGCAAACAACAGCAAGCGACCAAAAAATGCCTATCTCGAGGTGTGTGTGTGTGTGTGTGTGTGTACGTGTATGTGTGTGTGTGTGTGTGTGTGTGTAAATGAAAAGCGGAAGTTGAAAGTTCAGTGAGACTGACAGCGGCGGACCAGGCCAGGCCAGGCCGAGGTCGCCTGCGTCAACAATGACAGCAGCAGCAGCAGCAGCAACAGCAGCTCTTGCCCCAAAAAAGTATGCCACGTTTGGCAGCTACACTCAGAAAAAATTACACTGAGTTCCAGAAATGTGTCTAACTTCAATTGGGTTTTTTATATGTGTACGTAAAAGAATTTATTTTAAAGAATCAAGATTAAAGAATCAAGATTAACAAACAGCGAATATTTACAATAAATAGAAACAACACGATATTTTTTAAACTGTCGATTTAATGCAACTCTTTTTAGCTCTTAAAATAATGTTCTCTTATATTTCAAAATTATTTCTAATAACAAGAAAAACTTTATAGTTTCAAGGAGATAAGTTTTTTGAGTGTACTGCTGCTGGAGGTGTTGCTGTAGTTGCTGCTGCAGTTGCTGCTGTAGTTGCTGCTGTAGTTATTGCTGCTGTTGTTGCAGTTGTTGTTGTTGTTGCATTGTGCGAACTTGAAGCGGAAATTAAGTGTGACCTCTTCGCGTGGCGTGGAAACAGCGCCAGAAAACAGCGCAAAAAGTATGCAATCCAACGCGCATATCAATGCCTGCCCGGACGAGTGGACGAACGGAGGGACGGATGGACGGATGGACGGATGGACGGACGGCATTTGCACACATTTGCCAAGTGCAACGCCAACACTCCATTTGCAGATGGTGGGGGGAGTTGGGGGCGAGTGGTCGTTGAGTGGGTTTTTGACCCTTTTTGGCCGGGGACCCATCGGTGATTGTGTTTGCGTGTTGTGATGCGTTCAAAATTGTATTTGCCTAGCATTGTGAATGTGGACGCAGCTGGAGCTGTGGCAAGGTTGCAAGCAGCAACAGCAGCAACAGCAGCAAAGGATGCAGCTGCCAATTGGCCTTTGGGCCAATTTGATTTTTTCATTGGATTTGATGAGTGCGTCGCAACTGTTTTTAGCTATCAGTTTGGCTAAAAACACAAAAAAATTTAACTACACAGAGTGGCAGTGGCAGTTGCAGTAGTAAATTGCACATTGCCAACTGGCATCAGAATTCAGAGAGATATGTAATAAAGCCAGTGGACCACAGCGAAAGTATAAGCAACTAAATCGTAGAACACTCATTCAAACCCCATCATGTAATCCAATTTGAATCGGTCATATCAAATGTGGCAACTGTTGATTTTTGGTTTTACGAGCAACGAAATTGTTTTTCCATTACTTTCAACAAAACTCTCTCTGTATGTAAGGTTACAGTTAGGAAAAAAAAATGGCCACACAGACATTTTTTCAAAAACTGTTTGTTTTTCATTTGAAAACTTAAAGGAACTTATGAACACGTTTCAAAAAGTGGAAGAAGACTCTTAAAAAAAATAAGCGACAAAGAAAGACAAACAAAATTTTATTTACAGTTTTTAACTTACTTAAATTTAATTAAAATTGAATAAAAATAAGTGAAAAATAAATAATAATTATGAAATCGTTTTAAGAAAGAAGAGGGAGAGAAAACGATAATTTTATTTCCGTTTTTCAACTTATTAAATTTAATTAAAAGTAAAATAATATTTTTTTCAAATGTGCACTTATATTTATAAGAATTAGAATTAAATGAATAAATAAAACGCTATTTTTGGCACTTTTCCCTTCAATAAAAATATACAATTTTTTATTCAAAATATCTAAGAGCAATACTAACTTTAATAAATAAATAAGTACAAGTGTTGTTGTGGTGCTATTGTCTTATTCTCAACTGTAAATAGATATACACAAATAGATATGTATCTATAAATATATATGTATATATGTGTGTGTGTGTGTGTGTGTTTTGTATCGTGCTAAACATCTTGTTTTTGACGACAGGTCTAAGCAGCTTTTCGACTTGTGTCTTCTGCTGTGTGTATTTCGGGCTTTACAGATAGTCATCCATCAAGTTCCGGATTAAAACATCTCAGAAGACATCAGAAATGAAATTCAGTTATGCTGCCCCCAAAACACAGGTCACGCACACTTGCCACAATCTGTGTGTGAGTGTGTGTGTGTTTGGTTGCAGGTGTGCGAGTGTGTGTGTGGGTGTGTGTGTAAATGAAATACGGTAGAAAATGCTATTACCAAGCACAAAGTGCAATGATTAATCAGATTTATTTGTCAGTTTTATTTCGTGCTAAAAGTGTCAAAGAGAATATTTATAAAAGTTTATTAACACTAAGTACTTGCTTCCACACACACACCACACACACACACACACACACACACACACACACATACTAAGAGAGAGAACGTAGCACATTAGAAATGACCATAAAATACAAACAAAACAGTTGCCAAGAACAACAGCAAACATGAACAACAAATAACGAAGAACGCAGATGGAAGCAAGTTGAACGTCCTCAAGCGGTCCCAGTAGCAAACTTCAAGAGTGTGGCAGTGTGGCAGCAGCACAGAATCTGCGGGGGCGCGAGAGTGAGAGGGGGGAAAAGAACTGGCACAAAATGTACTTAGAACGTCTTTAAGTTCAACATAAAAAACATTGGCGCTTCCAACATGGCCAAACATAAATCCCATCAACACAAACAAAGCGGTAAGTAACCTAAACACACACACACACACACACACATATAGGTGTGTGTGTGTGCAACAGCTAACACTGGCTAGCATATTAAGACTGATTTTGGCCTTAGGCAGTCGTCGGGCAGCTGGCCAGCATATTTAGGCGATTATTTATGGCCAATGGCGACGACGTCGTCGATGTCGAATTCGAGACTCGACTCCACTCGACGCGACTTGTTGGAAATCGCTGAGCTACACTCACAAAAAAAACAACACATTTTTCTAATAATTCGAAAGGCTTGCCACATTTTTTAGAAATACTTTGTGTTGTTGAGAAATGCATTTATAAAAAGTAGAAATGCAAATAATGATTCTAAGAAGGAATCCTTTCCGAAATTCAGAAAATAGTAATTCAATTTATCTGCTGACTATTTTAAAGTAACTCGAATACAAGCAAAGTAAGATTTTTCAAATTCAATTATTTGAATTCGAATTAACTATATGCTTAAAATGCTAATTCTTAATTACTATAAGTTTCAAAAATACTCACACATCGAAAAGAACACACTAAAAATAACACATATTCTTTCGAAATTTTAGAAAAATCCCCCTTGAAATGAAGATATGCGATATCTGGTTTTTAGCCACAATCTTCAACTTGAAAACTTTACCTTAAACTGAATTACCCTTGACGAGCTTAAGAAATTCAGTGTAATCTGTTTTGCAGAGTGTACACACACAATTGCATGTGTTAGACTGTGTGTGGCAGAGTATGTGTGTGTGTGTGTGCGTGTGTGTGTGGGTGGAGGCGGCAACAAACAAGCCCAAACATGAGCAGATCGAGAATTTCCACTTGCCAACTGTCTGCTGTTTATTGACGGCAACAACAGCAAC
The DNA here is from genome assembly GCA_037043585.1 of Drosophila mimica. NCBI lineage: Eukaryota > Metazoa > Arthropoda > Insecta > Diptera > Drosophilidae > Drosophila > Drosophila mimica. The sequence goes on from JBAMBE010000579.1 coordinate 9,212,886, forward strand.
AACAGCAGCAACAACGGCAGCAACAACAACAGCAACAACAACATCAACAGAGACAGCAGCCAAACAACAACCGACAAAAGTGACACTGAGCGACCCAAAACCGGCAGCCAAAGCCAACCGACTGCCAAATGGGATATACTTACAGCCGAATTTGTTGTTGCCCCCTCGCAGCAGGCAGGCTCATGTCCAGTGGCACGACAAGTGGCAGTGGCAAGCAGCAGCAGCAGTAGCAGCTCACATGTTACATAACTTTGGTCACACAGTGGAAGAAAAGAAAGAAGAAAAGCAAAGAAAAGCAGACAAGCGACCTATTCAAAGTTATTACAAACTGATTCCCAGCAGAAATTGAGCTTTCAATTGGAGGCAAGTGAAAAGAGTCCCGAGGGACGTTCATTATTATTTTTATTATATTGATTGGGCGCATGGCGAAAGCGAGGCCCAAATAACAAATGGCCTCAGGCAGTTGAGTGCTAATTTTATTGTTGCAATGCTTAAATAGCAGCAATAATTGAACTTAGATCTAAATATGAAAATAATTCAATAGATCAAGATTGGAATAAAATACTATAATAAATGGGCGGAGGCAGTTGAGTGGGAACTCTACAAGCTTAAGTAGTTATTAAAAAACTAAAATAGTTCTGAGCTTAACTATATTTAGTAATCGAATAGATAAAACAGAACTAGGCTTAACTATATTTAAATATATGTATATATGAATATGTGCATAGAAACATAGAAATTAATGATAACTCAAATACTTTGGGATAACTCTAACATTTTAAGCAAATGAGTAGAGTTGAATAGTATTTGCATATATAATGTCATAATTCAAATACTTTGAGATACCAATCGCATATCATTCAATCTCTTAACTTGAATAGATATAGATACTAAATAACTGTATTTAGTAATCACTTATTATGTACACTCATAAGTAAAACATATCCACGCTTAACTATATTTGGTAATCGCTTATATCTAGTCTGAACCATCTCATAGATTAAACAGATCTAAGCCAAACTATATTTGGAAATCAGATGTGCTCTCCTTAACCAACCCATGCAACCCATGCGGCACTTTCAAAGCGTATTTTCATGAAAACGGCCAAATGAAATTTTGGCGTTTTCCGTTTTATTTCGTTTGGTTTTCATTTGGGTTTGTCATTTTGACAAACGAAAACAACATTTGATATGCCAAACATGTGCAGGCTGCCTGGCAACTGGGACCACTTGGAGACCAAAATTGCTACCCTTTATACCCTCCAATTACTGCCCCCTCACTTGTCACTGAGTGTGGTCAACAGCGGCAACGTGGCGTATGAGTAACTTAATAAATTTGACAACAATGCCACACAAAAGCAAACAGGCAGAGTTGTCACCATTTGATGCTGCTGCAGCTACTGCAGATACTGCTATTGTCGTTGCAAATGGTTGTTTTTGTTGCCGCTGCTGCTGCTGCTGCTGCTGCATATTCAATTTGTTTTCGTGGCACTCCGGCGTGGCTTGTAAACAAAATCCGGCGGAAAATGCGAACAAGCGACGCCTACGAGCGGAGCCAAAGAGCCCAAAAGGAAATGCCATTTTGTCGCACACCACCTACAAATGCCACCCCCTTCCCCCTTTTCACCCCCCTCTCTGTGGGGACATTTGGTCAGCGTTGACAAGCGTGTTAAGCGCCCTGACCCCTTGCCCCGCCCACCACTTTGTCGGTGTTTACAAATTGTGTGCAATGTTTGTTTGCTTGTTTGTTTGTTTGTTTGTTTGTTGTGTTGTGTGTGTGCTTTGTTTGTTGAGCCCCCTTTTTGTTTTATTTGTTTGTTTGCGCGACTCTTTGCATCTATTTGGATTGTAAAGGCACGCTTTATTATCAACATTTTTAATAAATACGCACTGCCGACCACAAAACGCACTTTGGTTTATTGCAATCGCAATTGCAGCTAAAACCGTTGCCCAAAAAACACTCGGAAATACTAAAAAAAAATATAAATTAAATTTAGAAAATTGTCCTACAAATTAGGGTTAATTTTCTTGTATTAAAAATTCAAAATTCAATAAATCATTTTTCTAAGAATTATAAATCGACAATCCGGAAAATATGGTCTTTTCTTTTTTTTACAAAATTAATACAAGAAGAAGCATCCTGAAAATTATATAGATTTTTTTTTAATTTTATACAAATCAATACTGCAAATAAAAAATCTAAGCCTTCTTTTCGAAATCGGCAAACTTCAGTTTTAATAGTTTACTGACAGAATAATAAGGTGTGTTATTCTAGGCATTTTTCCAAAATTCGTTGTGATTTTTTTTCCGAGTGCAGACATTGTAGTAACAATCAAAACCAGCAGCAGCTGCAGCTGCCGCAAAATTGACAGGACAGTAGGCCTTGGGAGTAGATAGTCCATCCATAAAATGAGGCTGAGAAAATCTAAAAATTGTTGGGTTACATTTCTGAGATGTTTTTTTTTTTTTGCTGCCCCCTGGAGCTGATTTGCATTCACTGTTGCAAATTACAACTCGGAAAAGCAGCTTAACATAAATTTCCAGCGCTGCAACAAACTAGCTACCTATAATGTCGGGTAGCATTCACAACACACACTTTGTGTGTGTGTGTGTGTGTGTGTGTGTGTGTGTGTGGGTATAACTAAACATTTACATTTCATTAAAACTAAAAACAACACACAAAAGCAGCAGCGAGCACGACACGAAAACGAATGCCAAAACTAAACAAATACAGAAATAGAAAATCACACACACACACACCCACACACACACACACAAACGCACACACACACACATATATGGATAAGAGACACAGCATTTTAGCAGCATATTTTTTTGGGCTAGGAAAAATGCCTGCACACTTGCCACATCGCGTTGCAAGCAACTACAGCTTGTGTCGCCCGTGCTCTGGGCAAGGTGAGTGCCACTCGAGAAACTGTAAGCTCTCTGCGTTTGTGTGTGTGTGTGTTTGTGTGTGTTGCAGTGCATCATATCGCTTTTTAAAACACACATACTTAACTCGACGTTTTTCACTCAACGAGCTTTTACGTAGTGGCAACAAAGTGTAGAAGTGCAACAACAACAACAATGCCACAGCTGCCTCTCATCTCTGTCCCTGCTTAAGTGTGTGTGTGTGTGTGTGTGTGTGTGTACGTACGGGTGTGTGTACTCCTGTGTCTGTATTTTATATTCATACGCAGAAAAGTTGGCCAGCATCAGTCAGTCGTCAGTTTGGAATGTGGTTCATTTGGGCAAAAGAAAGACAGAGAGTGACAGAGACAGAGAGAGTAGGTGTGAGAGAGAGAGACACTGACCTGAACGTAGCGAAATAAATAGTATATTTTGCCCGAGTGCAACTCATGAAAATTGCACAAAAAACAACGAGCAGAGACCTGCAAGACCTGCGAGACCCAGACTCAACGCAAATAGGTGTAGTCCACAGTCCACAGTCCATAGTCCTAGTCCTAGTCCTAGTCATAGTCATCGTCCTGCTGCCACAATACTCGTCCTGTGCCTACGACGAGTGCCAGTCAAATATATGAATTGCCCGTTGCCAGCCAGTCACTCACCCAGCCAGCAGAGCATACACTCAGACAAAAAAATGTAGCTAAAAATCAGAAATTATATCTTAATATAAGAAAAACATTTTTCCATAAATTAGAAAGATTTGCCTCAAAATCGTCAATTCCTAAAATCTGGTGATCATCAATTTTTGAAATATTTTCTATTATTAATATTCCTAAGGTGCAGAAATACAAAGTATAATTCTTAAAAAAAAATTAAATATCAAATGCTATAATAGGCAAATTTTACAAAATCATTGAGATTTTTTTTCCGAGTGTACAGTAAGAAGAAGTTACTCTGCCCATTTACACGCAACTGCCACAGCCACTGCAGTTGCCACTGCAACTGCTACTTTCGCTGTCTCCCACCCCTTTGACCCAATTGGCGGCTTTTGTTGCAGTGTAGTGAATATACACGTACAAAATGCAGCCTAATTACGGCTCATGTTTAACAGGTCTATTCAATTAGATGTAATCCACGTTCCGCAGCCATAACTAAAATACCAGTAATCAGCCGAAAACAGAAAGCAAAAAAGTATAACTGAAAATAGTCCACAGACATTTCATTCATGTCCTTCCCATTCCTAGCCTGCCTCTGCCACTGCCACTGCCACTGCCTCTGCCCCTCACCTGTCCACAAAAGATGTTTTAATTAAAAAACTAAAGCTATTTGCTGGTTTGCAGTTTGTGCCGTGTTCAATTTCCAATTGCCAATTTCTGCAGCATAAACGCAATTTGTATTTTTGCACATTGCTCACATTTGTCTTTGTATTTGTTGGATAAGAACTTTTAGTAGCTGTCAGCAACTTGCCACAAACTCACTTTGAAATACTCTCTTCGGTTTGAAAATAGTCAACTACCAATTGTAAGCCTCACATTGGTTGGGTGTTTTTGAATAGTCTTGATTGATTTTTCTTATAAAAATTTCTTTGATTAATATGCATGCTTAAAAATTTTATTGATGAATTAAAAGTTTCTTATAAAGGAAATTTATAGTTATAATGGATTAAAATTGGTCTGTTTTCTAAGTTTTCTAACCGTATTAAAATTTAAAAAACGTTAGGTTAATTTATATATTAATTTAATATACTTGATTAATAAATAAAACAAAGTTACAGTCTACATATTTTGACGGTGATTAATCATTAAGTAAATTGTGACTAAAAATATACTGAATATATATTTATATATTTTATATAATCTTAAGCGTTAAGAATATAATGGCTTTAAAAAGAAAAGAAAATTAATTTCTTTGATCTGAACTGGGCTTGAGACTTATAAATATAAAAATATATTTTTGACTGCTTTTGGCTTATTTACATAGATTGGCTAAGTATAGTGGCAGTTAATTGGGATACTTGGCCTTATTTGCCCATTGCGTGTTGAGTGATAATGAGCCTTATATTGCAAAGAAAGAGGGATGAGGACAAGGGTTGCAAGGGAAAGCGGCAAGTGGCAAGTGGCAAGGCGCTGGCACTTAGCAGCCAATAAATTGTAATTCGACACGAGCTGCAAGCGACACAAGCAGCAGAAAGGAGTAGCAGCTCAGCAAGGACATATCAACACACCCACACACACACACACACCCACACACACACACACATATACACAAACACACTCCAACACATTTCTTTAGTTGCTTGTGAAATGGAAAAATTAATTTTCAAACAATTTCGTTTTCAGCTCGCTTTTCAGTTGCAGCTGCCGTTGCAAGTTCGACTTTGTCGAAGCCTTTTGAGGCGCATTTTCTTCGCAACGCCTGTTAAATGTCACACGTACAACCCCCCTTTCTATCAACCCCCTTTCCCACTCCCTCTTGTCTCATTTTCTCTTCTCCCAGTGCGCCATTTTTATATTAGTTTCATTTATTTTGCTTTATTCCGCACGCTTTTATCACACGCCCACGTTGCGAGCATACAAGTGGCAAATAAATTCATTAGTGGCACAAATTAGTTGCATGCAACGGCAGCAGCAGCACAGCATCCACAACACAACTAGAGCCCCAGAGCCGAACCGAGGCCAAGTCAAGTCAAGCCAAGGGACACTAAAGTGCTTTCAATTCCAATTAAATTTGCTACTCGCTGCACAGTCGCCAGTTGCAGTTGCCAGTTTCCAGTTGCCACTTGCTTGTGTCCTACACTTCGGCACGCCCACTTCGCATCATCCGCCGCCGCCCCCTCGCTCTGAATGCGTGCTGACTCAGGGGCACACTTAAAGCTCGCTTAAGCGCTCGTTTCGCTTCATCAGCCAGCGGCAAATCAACCCGTTTAGCCCAGTTGCCTGATTATGTAATCAAAGTATTTGCCAGCTAATTTATAGCTCCCGGCCTTTGACCGGCGAACGTTGCGAATACGCTCCGTTAAACAGCTGAGAAATGACGTCAAAGCAAAAAGACCTTAACATATGCAATACGAATCAAAATCGATCTGAGTTTTACAAATTTGTCTTCCTTTTATACGACAAAAAAAAACATTTTAAAAAATAGAAAATATTTCTTAAAACTATGAGAAACATATTTTTTGGATTGTCGAATAATTTAATTATTTATTTAATCTACACTTAACTCAGTCGGCTCAGATATAATACGAAAAGGAAAATATAGATCAAATTAAACTAAAAATAAAATTAAAAATTAAATTAAAAATAAAAAAAATAATATTAAATTGAAATTTTAAGAAACACAAATATTTAATATTTAATATGTATAAGATTTTCGGTGGGTGTTTAAATGCCAAAAAAAGGTGCGCAACCCTGTGAAAATGTTATTCAGGAGAAACACGTAAAAAATCGATTTTTTTCTAGTTTGTGTCGGCAAGTTGACTGAAATGCAACTGAGTAAAACTGTTGCCCGCAATCATAGAGCTCAACTTAAAGAGCAGCTTAGTCAAATTGCAGCACATTTGTCGCTAACATGCCACACGCCACATTCCGGAACCGTTTTGTGTGCCCCCAAGTCATCTATCAGGAGACAAGCAACCCAAGAGCAAACAGGCAACAATCAGTAAGGAAATTACAAACATGTGTACGCATTCATATAGATATATAAATGTATGTATGTATGTATGTATGTATGTTTGTATGTATGTATGTGTATATGTGTACTTATGCCCCCTGCCATCTGCACACCCCACTCATTTGTCAATACACACGTAGTGGCTGCTTCCTTTTCCGCTTCCTTGCGTTAAGCATTTCTCTCTGATCCCTGTGAGAGAGCCCAAAATACCTCGCATTCGTAGCCGCATGCTAAAAAATGTAGTCCCACAACAAAAGCCAGAGTCATGTGGAGCAAACGGGGGTGGTGGCAGAGGGGCAGTCAGGGGAATCTCTCAAAACAGGCAGCAGGTTGGCGCTGTTAAATGTACTTTAAATATCACTTAACGCGTTTAGCGTTGATTTCCAGAAAACCTTGTCATTTCATATGCTTCAACACATACATGTATATGTTTTGCATATTTATTGGTTTGTTGTTGGGGAGGAGTCCCTATTCCCAGATGGAGTGGCATGCAGCTTGTGTGTGCGCCATTAGTCAACTAATATTAAATTCAATTCAATTTCGTTGCTTACAATTTTTATGTATCCATATTGCATGTGGCAGAAATTAAATTTCACATTTTAATGAGCCATCAAAGCAGCAAAAAATAAAAGCGAAAAAATTACATTCACATGCACAAAGCTTAAATAAAAATAAATTCAAAATAAATTCAACCCGACTACGAAGTACCCTAAATATACACTAAATACGGCAAAATTACATTTACAAGCCGTAAAATCTAGCTTAGAGTTGGGCCTATAAATGCTAAATATATATGCCCCACTTGCTTGCCACTTGCTGCTGTGCAGCATTAAGAGAGATTGAAAAGCTAACAAAACCCAAATGCTTAAAGTTAATTTAAATTTAATTAGGACTTTTTTTTGGGGCATTGTTATTTTTTGTTGGCCTCCCAGCGGACCAACTGTAAATGAAAATTGACCCAACGCAAGTTTATTAAAATGCGATTTGCATAAGGATGCGGCACAGAAGCCTCAGGTTCAACTTCAGCATCAGCATCAGCTCCAGCTGCCACAGCTCCAGCGTGCCACAAAAGTCAAATGTAAGGCTAAAGCAGTGCCAATGAATTTTAAATATTTTCACAGCTTACAGACACAGACACAGACCCGAACAAGGGGACACACAATCGCAATCACACACACAAACACACACACACACAGACACACTCGGAAAAGTGGGGAAAAGTGGGTAAAATCCAACTGAGCGCATTAATTATCACTTTTTCGCCTTTCACACGCATTTTATTTGCGTTCAAAACTCAATTAAAAGTGGCCAGGTCCAAAAACCAACGACCTTTGGCAAACTGGCTTCCTTCTGGCTGAATGTAAAAGTGTTTATCCAGTCATTAAGTTGGTAATAGACCAAGTGAATTGCCTCTCGACTTAAATATATATTGGCAATATAAATCCAGAGATTGATTATTTAAGTAGTGCCACAATTGTTTCCTGCGTTTTAATGCATAATATTTAAGTTTTAGTAGAAAATTCAACTCAACTCATCACAATGAGCTGAAAAACAAAGCCAGCTATCTTCATCGACTCTCCGTCATTTTAATTGAAATTCATCGCATTTTTTCAGGCAGCCAAACAAACAGGTGGCAACAACGAACTGTGTATGCCCTATAGAAAAATAACTGCTTAAAAAAATAACTTTGGAAATAACTGCATAAATAAATAACTTCAGAAATAACTGCATAGGAAAATTAATATTTTCAAGAATCTTTGCTGATCATCTGTTGTAAAAGTAATTAATTATCAAAACTTTAAATAAGTAAGTGAAGTTTCATCTATATAAATAGACAAATTCTGAGTTAAATAAAAAAACAGTACAAATATGTTGTATTTTGTTTTATACATAACTTAGTAGTTTAGCTTATTTTAGTTTATCGTATTTAATTATACTTAATTTATCATATTATATTTTACTACTATAAATTTAATTCTTAGTTTGTTATCTGTTAAGTAACTTTTACCATCACATGTCAAGGTAATTTGATATATTAGCTTTGAACTTTGACTTTGAAGTGTTGAAATATTTATTGAAATAAATATAAATATATATACATAAATAAATATATATTATAGATAAACAAAATGGGAAAAGCTGTCTGACTTTGATCAAGTTACAAAGAAATTAAATGATTTTTGTTGCTGCAAAATTTCTCTTTTACACAATTGTTGCCTGCCTTTTGTTCAAGTTATTGTTGCCGACTGATAAAATGTATAAAAATGGGGCGCCACACACACGTCAGCGTCAACGTCAATGCAATCAGTGCAACACTGTGGCACTTTTAATTGCTTTGCATAGCAATACATATATACAAATATATGTATGTACATATATAGATCTATATATAGTTGATAGTTGCGAGTTTTTGCTGCTTTGGCTTCGCACTCGCATTTGCTGGCTGCAACAATTGCAGGCATTGGTCGGCAGCTTCCTGCCACAACAATGATGTGGCTGCCGCTTCAACTTGCAGTTATTCTTGCCACGAGCACAACGGAAACGTTGCCTCAATAGTGCAATAACAATCAATTCGCCAGGAAGGCAGCTCGAAATTGAAGTTGATCTTTGACCCCTGACCCCCCTGCTGATATTAGACCCGTGACAGGACACAGACACACACACTCACACACACACACACACACACACATAGTCTGGGCCCATTGACAGATGACAAGTGTTGGTACAGTAATAACAACGAAAGTGCTTTTAATAAATAAAATAAAGCTTAAATTGACAATTGTTGTCATCGCAAATTGATAATAATTATATTTAATTGCATGAAATGTGCCACTGCCACTCTGTTTCATTTGCAGTTGCAGTTGCATGCGGCATATTGTCAACGAGTATCTGACCTGGCTAGAAAGCAGCCACGCCCCCACTCCCTTTTGGCCATCACGCATACGCCACATCGGACAGCGCACATAAAAAAGCCATTAAGCAAACAACATTAAAATTAACTTTATTTTTGCATAGCTGAAAAGCTTAAAATGCGTTTGGAATATTTGCTTAATCGCATTTTCCGACATGAAAAAGGATATGCATCAAATACAGAAAATAAAATACAAATACATATTTACATTTAATTGCCAAAAAATGGTTTACATCATGTGTGTGTGCGGGTGTGTGTGAGTGTGTGTGTAATCAATACTCGATTGCGAGTTGAACAAATTAATTACAATTTGAATTAATTTTTGATTTCTTTATTTTGATGCGAATTATTTGTTGGAATTCTGTTTAAATATAAATATGCGGAATTAATTTGAATTGTTTTGTGCTCATCGAATATTCAAACAATATAAGTACATATATATATATTGGATTGTAGGGCATTCCAGTTGAAATATGTACATATGTATCTCGAATTTATTGTACATCGTTGGCCTTTAATTGAGATTCGATAAAAGCAGTAGCTTCAAATTAAAAATTTCAATTAAAATTGTACCTTGATAAGATTCTCCAAATTACCAAATTGTTTTGTTTGCATGCGTAATTATTCATATTTTCAGTGTGTGTGTGTGTGTGTGTGTGTGTGTGTATCTTACAGATACTTTAGTTGCTGTCGTTATCTACCTGCATTAATATTTCCATTTCGAGTGCTCTCTAATTTAGCTATGAGCAATAATTAACATTCCCAAATTCAAATTGTTGCACATGTATTTTTGTCCTCTTCAAAGAGCAAAATTCGTTTGCCACAAAATAATTGCAAGTATTTAAAATCGCCTGCGGCATGTTAGTAAATTGAGACTAAAAATAAAATTATGCATGCATAAAAGTCTCTCTGTTGAATCTTTCAAAATTTAAATGTATCTTTTGCTTTTATAAGTATTCCCACTTAGCCGTATAAAAACAACCGGAAATGTCAACGTCTTCTTAGAATTTAAATTTATTTTTAGCTCAAACATTAAAAGTCGCTTTTAACCTTTAACCTAAAAAATATATATATTGTTATATTTAAATTTAAATTAATATGTAGCTCATATTAGTATAAGTTTTACTTGTACCAAAAAAAAATTCTTTAAATTAAAATTAATCTTTAAATTTAAATTTATCTTTAGGTCATTTAAGTAATAGCTTTTAACTTACCCAAACAAAAAACTTTTCGGCAGGAAAATGTCTCCGTTTTTGGCTTAGTGAACTATTCAGTTTTTATATTTTTTCGGATTAAGTTTTCACACTTTTGGCCACGTTGGCCAGTCGCTTGCAGCGCTCAATAAATTAGCTGCCACAAATCCACAAGCCCACAAACAATGACTTTTAGTTCCCAGTTCCTTTTTTCTTTTTTTTTTGTGTGCAACACACAGCGTATTAAAAACTCATTAGGCGACTCTCAAGAGGTTTTTTCTCTGCGGTTTTTTAAATGCCTCCTGTTTTTTTTATTTGTGTAATTTATGCAAATATCGACCAAGTTTTCTTTTTTTTTCTGGCCAAAACTGCAGCGAAACTAAATTGTTGTGAATCACACACAAACTAAGACAATCACACACACAAGACACTCGCACGCACACACACACACAGGCTGTCTCAAGGGGCACTTGATCAAAAAACAGTGTTGCAAGTCTTGTGTTTTTTTCGGTTTTTTCTTGGCTTGTTTTTGGCTTGATTTTTGGCTATACGTGACCTACGCCAAGCGTTAAATTCACGCCAAATCCTTATTTTGGTTTACGTTTGAAGTTGAAATTGCTTACTAAGTAAAATACACACATAAAGACACCCTCGCACACTCGCACATGCATACACACACATATACACACACGTGTCGACCAAATCCGCTTAAGACAAACTGACGACTGATTCTGTGGCACGCAGCGCAATGCCGCAAGTTGGGGCAACTTGGCCCCAAAAATTGGCGTCGTCGCCAGCTGCTGTTGCTCGGCTTCCACATCGACTCTGTGTCTCTGTGTCTCTGTGTGTGTGTGTCTGTGTGGGGGGCAGCACCCGGACCTGCCACACGTTGCAAGAGCATGCCTTTTAAGAGAGTCTTGTTCCATTTGCCGTTTTGTTTCATTCGTGCTTCTGGCGCAACTGGTTTATTCTGGAAGCAAAAATGTGTGGCATTGGAAAGCGCTTCAAATTTGCCGCAATTCTCTCTCGCTCTCTCACTCCCCCTCTCGGTCTCCCCCTCTCTCCATCTCTCTCTCTCTTCCTTGCTCTCTTTCGCTCTACTCTCTTTGGAGTGCTGTCACTGTTTTGCTCGCCCAATTAAATGCCACATATGTCATGCCCCAAACTACACTCAGCTCCCAACTTGCAACTCTTTGCCGCCTCCACATTTTGCAGCATGCAGTTTTTTAATTAATCATTAATTGCTGCCACGCTCGGCTGGCAACTAAAGCAAGCAGAGCCACATAAAAGGCTACTCCCCGCTCCCCGCTCCCAGTTCCCATCCACCAACTCCACAAAGCTCAATCTCCAAACTGAATGCCAAATAAGCGTCAGGCCTTTGATAAGTCCGCTGTATGCCGACTCCCAACTCCGACTCCCAACTCCGACTCCCGATTCCGACTCCCGATTCGAACTCCAACTGCAGCCGCAATTAGCAAAGGGCCGGCAGGCGCAACAGCAACAACAACTGTTGCGCTGTGGCAAGTCCCAGTCCCAGTCCCAGTTGCGGACACAGGCACAGACACGTCCCACGCCGCACACTCAGCAAAAAACCGCACTGAATTTTAGAATTTCGCCAACTTTTTATGCAGCAAGTAAAATTCTTAAATTGAGGCTTATCTCATTCTAAAAATCAGTGTTTTTCATTTATATTTTTTCAGTGTATAATTCTCTAAAATACAGATAATTTATGTATAATTTTCAGGGCGTTTCTTTATCTTTTTTTTCTAAGTGATGTATTTGGCTGCTAAACTAGAGTCTATTTCTCAAAGAACTGCAACTGCCACAATCTGCATCTACAACTTGATTTAAGTTTAGCTTTGCTTAACTTAAAATGTGTCTGTCGATAAATGTATATTTTAAATATGTCTTTAGTTTTTTTTATATATATTTGAATATGTATCAAATCCCATTGGTATTTTTCTTCCGACAGAGTTTCACAGTGTCGCCTTCCATTGAGCTTCTTGCTGCCTATTGCAGCTGTTGCAACATACTTTGTTGAGGAAGCCTAGCAACACTCAACACACAGCACCATCTGTGGCAGCAACAACTGGCCCTAAGTCAACAATTGACCCATGGGTCGCTGCCCCAACCCCGACTCCAAAGTGAACCCCAACTCCCTTTGTGGCTGTCCCTCTTTCTTTCTCCTTTTTTGCGGCGTCCCATTGCATGCCACTGTTGCACAAATAGAATTTGTTGCACTCGCTCGAACCCATTGCGAATTTCCCATAATTTTATTGGCTCGCATGCGCTGAAAACTTCGAGGACAGAATCAACAGTTGCTGCGGATCCCAGACGAGGGGGCCTCGCAAATGTTGCATTCTGTTGTAGGCGCTGCGGCTTGCCCCATGCCGACATGCCCCAGAGTCGAAGCATTCCCTTTGTGCAAAGGGCACTTATGTTTTGCATATGCAATCGCCCACATAATCAGCCAGCTGCACTCAGAAAAAGAAATCGCTCTGAAATTCGACCTAAAAACCAGACATTTTTTCTTATTTTTAGAAATAAATAGTAAAAATAAGAACACATTTTTTTTAGAATTAGAAGAGCTTTCCCTATATCGTCAATCCCCTATATTTGCAATTTTTCCTTTTACAAATATTTTATATATTTTAGAAATGCATTTCTAAGGAGTAGATATGTAAAAAAAGATTTCTTTGAGATATTCAGAAAACAGTACTGAAATTACTTTTCTTATGCTATTTTGAAGTTAAGCTGATTAATTGGAGCTCAAATTCCCGGTAAAATCGAAGGTTTTTTCAAATTAAATAATATGAATTTTTAAACTAAAATACTCATGATTAATATTTAATATAAGTAAAAAAGAGCCAATAAAAAGTTCCTTCTGCTTTGGAAATTTGTCAAATTTTTGTGAAAAGTAGGCCAAATTTGAACAATCCAGTGCGATTTTTGTGCTGAGTGTGGCGACTTCGACTCGGGAGTAGGGTAAAAATGCTAATTAGGCGTAATTCGCATAAAATTCGCAAACATTTGCTGTGCGTGGATGCAGCGCAGGGATGCAGGGGACTCACTTTGCCACTGTGGCAATGGCTTTTGATTTATGAGCGAGTGACGCCTATCAGCAGCAAATCCACATCCACATCCACATAAGCATTCAGCTTCAGCAGCGTCAATCGTCAGCTCATCCGTCATCGCAGACCACACCAGGAGCAGATGAAGAGATGGAGATGGATGCCTCTTCTGCTCCATGCTCCATGTTTCATGGCCTGCGGCGGGCAGCCTGATAAATTATTAAGTATATGTGTAATCTGACGTGATTCTGATACGAGCCGCATTTTGTTTTGCTCCTGCGATTTCTGATTCCACTTTAACTACACATTTGTTGGAGGCATTAATCCTTAAGATCTCACAGATATGCTTTATACAAATGTTTGCCCCAAACTTCATTCTCAAATGACTATTTGCTCAACTGAAGTGTTTGGCATGACTAAGGAATCAAACACCTGGGTTAGAATTTTTACTACAGATTAGAGCCAGAATCACATTGTCATTTGTAAACGTTTTTAGATTTAAATGTCGAATGATTTTTAGAGATATGCTCCCCAGAAAGAAGTCAAGAGTAGTAAATTGAGATATGCAAGTAATTCAGTTCCGTTAATTAAATGGCCAAGTTGCTGATCAAACGCAGTTCGGGGAGGGAAAACTCTCAGTTCGACTAAGTTTGGCACAGATTGCAAGCCAGAAAATGGTGTGAGAGAAAATGGGTTGATAACTTTTACTTGACAGTGGGTGGAAAATGGAGGAGAGGTTGCTGGTTTGCCACTATTATGCGCTACTACACTCAGAGAAAAAATCATCATGAAATGGAGAAAATCGCTATTAAGTTAGCACAATTTTCTTATAAGATATCTAAATTTCTTGTATAAGTTTAACCTTTAAGACTATATTCTTATTAATAATATCAACAAGTGCATAGAAAAACAACAACAAACACAATTTCCGAAATTAAGAAATGCAAGCCAAAAACTTAAATTTTATAAATGTACTTGCCGCATATTAAGCTGAGTCAGTCTTGATGAATTTTGAAAATTCAGTTAAACCTTATTTGCTGAGTGTAGTGAGGAGTAGTTTGTGTTTTGGTTGTGTCCATTTCCTGATCCGCTGAAAGTCTTTCAAAGTCAAACGGCGGCAGTTTGGGACTGAAGCGAATCGCAATCCATTAGATTAAGCCAAGGCCGGGCGAGCAACAGTTTCATCCGCGACCACAACAAAAATTCATGAAAACCTAGTCTGTCTCACTTTATCTCTCTCTCTCTCTCTCTCTCTCTCTATCTCTCTCTGTCAGTCGCTGTCTCTCTCTGCAATTGCCCACTTTTGTGGTCAATTAACGAACGCTTTTTGCAGCCTCAAAGTTTGCTGTTGGTGCAATTAATTTAAATGACCCACTGCGTCTGCCTCTCTCCGTGCCCCCCTACTTGCCTCAACAGGCGACACCTTAAGCCCAACATTCGCAACATTCCCAACATATTGCCAACATCATCTCAAACATCTTCTCACACATTGTCACAACACCTGTCGCCGTTAAATATTTTTCAACAATTTGGCTAATGACTCTTGCCCCTAAACTGCAAGCAGGATTTCTCCTCCCCTTAAACCACGCTCGCCTTTCCCCTCTCCACTTTGGAGGCGCTACCAAAGCTGTTGTTCGCTAAATATCAAATTAATTATATTCCATGCACTGCAAATTAATCAAGTGGAACGCCAAAAAATAACCAAAACCAAAATCAACTCAAACACTTCCCAGCCAAAACTCTATTTAACCCCAAAAACATGCCACACCCCCTTCGCCTACCCTCTTCCAGTCCTTCACCTGCTCGCTTGGAGTCCATTTCATTAATCACATTCAACACTTGGAGGCGAAGTCGAGGGGAGGAGGAAAGAAACGTGGACAGCTTCTGTATTTAGGGTTATGTTATGGAGGGATTGGGGGAGTGGCCGGTGAGGGGAAGGGGATGGAGTGGCAAAGCCTGAGCTCACTTGTGGCCAATGTCAAATGGTTTTTGGCCGATGCCGTTGCAGCTGCTGATGTTGCCTCTGCTTCAACTACAGATTATTTATAATTAAGGCGAAGAGATAATAGTGGTAGAGGGGTAGGTAGAGGGAGAGGGGCAGGAGTGCATGCTGCACTCATTTATTTGAATATGGCAATTATTGACAAGAATCTTAGCTTCAAATTAAGGCCAAGAGTTTAAGTGCTTTTTATTTATTTTTTTAATGACAGCTTAAGTTAGTCAACTTCAAAATAGCTTATATTAAATTAAAAATAGTATATCTATACTTAAATATTCTTTTAAACCTTATTTAAGTGCAGTAGCTATGTTGAAGCATTTTGAGTATTAAATTATTAATTAACTTTTAATTAATTAATAAATGTGAGCATTAAATAAATGATGCAGCACAACTAATGAAAATGTATATTTTGTACTTATAATTTCAATTGACTATCAAAAATTTCCTAAGGGCTAAAAATGAATAAACAAATTAATAAAAAATGCAAAATAAATTTATAAAGTTTAAATATAAGCTAAACCTGCACTTTTACTCAGGGTTGTTGTCGTAGCTAAGCTGATTTCTTATAGCATACCTTTGGGCATGCCGTATAATTATGCCATAAATACATATAGCTTTGACATAAACCCTAGCCGGTTGAAACTTGGAATTATTATAGCACTGCAATTATAGTACTCACTTTATGGCAGCTCATCTATAATTTGCTGAAGCCCCAAGGTATAGCACAAACTCTCCAATTTCGCAATAGCCCCGTGTAGTAAAGTATGCTACAAAATATAACCATAAGCAATAGTTCACCGCACAGCCGCTAGAAGTCGCTTGCAGCTCACCTGCTGCAAATTGTTTCTATTGTTTGTCGCTACTACAGTCGCGCGATCGTCGGCGTTCAAAGCAGGTGTGTGCGAGAAGTGTGTCGGACGCAAAGCGAACTAAGAGCTGATAAGCAACGGTAAATCAGGGACAGCTGATAAATAATTACGAATACTTAATAATAAAACTTAACCCCTATGTGTGCAAAGTGAGTTGAAATAAATAAATATTAAAGAAAAATAAGGTTGAAGCGCAAACTTAAATAATATAGCGGCAGTGCGGTGTGTTCCTTGTGTGTGTGTGTGTGTGTGTGTGTGTGTGATAAGATAACAGAATAACGGGCCCTTACGATAAGGAGCGCTTTAAAAAATAAAAATACAGCACAATTTCAGCTAGCGAATTAGTCAGTAAGCAAAGAATGCCAGCCATTTACTGACAACAAATAACAATAGTTGTCTGTATTATTTGTATAAAACACACACACACACACAGAGGCGTTTTAAAGGCGGTGCTAAAAAAATATGTAACAATTTTAGCCAGCGAATTAGTCAATAAGTAAAGAATGCCTCTAACAATGATAGCAATCTGTGTGTGTGTGGTGTTACAAATACACACAAGCATATGAAATAATACTTAAATGTAATGGGAGATATGCTCGTTTGAGCAGCTTCCGCTGGAAGCAGCAGCAGCAGCAAAAACAGTTTAAACAGAAAATATGTCAATGAAAAAATTAGAAATATAAATAAGGTTACGGTTAACAGCAGACAATAGTTATAAACATATAAGTATATATAAAACTATATAAATATGTATATGTATATGTATATGCATACATATGTACATATATGCATACATATGTACATATGTATGTATGTGTATGCATATTTTGCTGTGAAGAAAGAAAAACAACAAAAAACACACACATTAAACGCGGAATCAAAGCGCAGCGGAACAAAAACAACAACAAACGCAACAATCAACATCAAATTAAATACAAAAAATTGTTGCGAATAATTTGATTTTTGTGTGCAGCGCTTGAATTATTTGTGTTCAGTTTACGCTATGCTGAAAAAAATAGTCAAGCATAAACTACGATTACCCAATAAAAATACACCACACCGCAGCGAAAAAAGCCTATTACTAATTTAATTTGTAACCTTTGCTTGTACGTTTTTCGAAATTTTACTATGTATTTGAGCCTATGACTTATTCTGATATATGTATGTAATAATTTATAATATAGACATAGGAATGTATTACATGACATTATTATAGCAGAAAGATAGTAAAACAGATAAGCAGCCAATACGTATAAGATATATAATACTACAACATGGTCAAGATTGTGCTTGACTTCAACGGTCCCTCATTCAACTCCGCATACGGAAGAGCCTTACTAGTCAATGAATTACATTTATATGCTTTGAGAATATGTTCATTCTCGTTGCTGGGCATATTATTAGAGAGAGAGAGAGAGAGAGAGCGCATAATATCCAGGCCTGTTCTACTGTAATTTCCCAGTGCAGGCAGCAAAAGTAGACAAAAAAAAAAGCTCGTTAATAGCGTTACACTATATTCCAGCAGCGAACTACGCTTCCAGTTGGAATATGCCGCGACCTGCAATTAGTCGCCAACAGGTCGTTGGCCATTAACACACACATATTTACAGCTACGAATTTGACGTCATGTGAGGTAAATCAAGTGCAATGAATTTTGTGCTTTGTGTTTTTTCCCCTTTGGTCATTAATGTTGCATTGTTGTTGTTGTTGTGTTGTTGTGGATGCCTCCCGCTATCAGCTGTGCACCTTTCACATCGCCAGCGGAAATATTAATAATGCATTTTTAATAAATAACAGCAACAAACAACAACAACAATAAGAAGCGTAAAGACAACAATGCATTTTGTTCAAGTGCAGACAAAAAAAAAAAGGATTAAATCTTTTTTGCTGACCGAACTTGCAATGCTCTTTGAAAGCTTCGAAACACTTAAATATAAACTCTTAAATATAACTCTTAATAAATTATGTAGCTTGGAAGCAGCTAACAGTTAAATCAGCTAAGCTGTTATATAGATCTTATAGATATTGAACAGCTCAAGCTTTTATATAGATGTTAAACAGCTCTCGCTGTCTTACAGATTGTAATTATTCTTAAGCTGTTATATAAATGTTAAGTCCGCTTAGGCTGTTATATGAATGGCTTTTCAGCATGCCTGCAATATGCCAATTATAGAGTAAATAACTGTAAACTTAAGCACATGCAAGTGCTTTATAACAATGTTGTTATGTTTTTGTTGTTGTACACAGTCGTATTAATGAGCGAAGCTTTTTGTCGCATGTGTCAAGCAACAACGTGCGAACTACAGTTAAAGCGAGGGAGCGAAAAAGAGAGAGAGATGTAAGCAGGAAAGCAGACAATGCGCAATGGGCTTGGCCAGTTTCAACTCCCGCTGCCCGCAGCCAACTTCACTCACCAATACTCTCTCCCTCTCACACAAATACTCAACAAACACACAGAGCACATTTTAACGTCGTCGTCGTCGTCGCTACCCATCAGGTGGCGGCTGACGTTAGTCGCCATTGAGTAGCCGGCGCAACAACAATAACAAGTGAATACTGCGCAACAATGCGATTATTGAAACTGATAAGCTCCAAATGCGAACAACAAAACTAGTAAAATAAACTGTATAAAAATAAAAACTATGTTAAAAATGATAACTACCTATATAAAGATATGGTAATGGACATTGGCGATTTTTAATTAGCTAAAAAATTATATGAAATCTATCTTAATTGCAGTTAAAATTTGGTGGCCCCAAAATCTGTACAGCAATTGGACGCAACAACAAAAACAGCAACACACAATGGCCTCCAGCTCCCCCAGCACGCCCCGCACACCTACAACCCCCATCAGTGATCTGGACACCCACGTCACTGTGGAGGATTTGCCCATCACCTTCAAGGTTAGTAATCCGCTCACAAACAGAGCGCAAAAATGTTGCTCAAATTTGATAAATGCCCGTACACTGAGAAGAAATCGAAATGAGTTTGAGAAAATCTAGCTAAAATTAGAAAGTGTTCTTGTTTTTGGAAAAAATGTTCAACACGAGAAAACATATTTTTTGAAATTAATTTATTCTTGACGAATTTCCAAAGTTCAGTTCAATATTTTTTTTTCCGGCGAGTGTAGCGCGGGTTCATCAACTCCGTCAGCTCCATTAACTTGGCCCAAAAGCCGCAATCGAATCAAGTTAAGCCAGAGTTCAAAACACGCACACATTCGCCACGCCTCGCTGCACACGTCGAGATACCAAAACGGAGAGAACTTCCGGTTTTTGGGTGCGTGTGGAAAAGGCAACCGGAAGTAATTGTAACCCCCCTCAACCCCCTCACTCACTCTTCTCCTCTTACCCTCTTGCAGGTCAAATATATTGGCTCGGAGCCATCGCGTGGCTTGTGGGGCATAAAATACACACGACGCCCCGTGGATCTAATGGTGGGCGTGGCTAAACAACTGCCACCAAATCGAGTGTTGCCCAACTGCGATCTCAAAGTGTCCACAGCCGGTGTTCAACTGGAAATCCTATCGCCCAAGGCGAGTATTAACAACTGGAGCTACCCAATCGATACGATATCGTACGGTGTACAGGATCTGGTTTACACGCGAGTCTTTGCCATGATCGTGGTCAAGGATGAATCGAGTCCACATCCGTTTGAGGTGCATGCCTTCGTCTGCGACAGTCGCGCGATGGCTCGCAAGCTGACCTTCGCCCTTGCCGCCGCCTTTCAGGAGTACTCGCGTGTCGTTAAGGAGTCAGCAGATGGCGAGGATCAGCTTGACACGCCCAGCGATGCCATTACGCCCACAAGGCAAAAGTTTGCAATCGATCTGCGCACACCCGAGGAAATTCAAGCAGGCGAATTGGAACAGGAAACGGAAGCATAGCCCAGCTATATATATATATATATCGATCTATATATATATATGTATATTGGGATACATATTCCTATATTTTTTGTATTATTTTCCAACTTGTGATTGTCATAGTTACTTATTGTTGTTGTTGTCGTCGTCCTTTTCTCAATCAACTGGCAGCTGCCTCATACAGCTAATTGCCCAAAGCCCAAAGCAGAAACTGCAACTGCAAACAAAACAAAACGGATTTTTTATACGTCTACACTTAAATTAATATAAACAAACAAACAAACAAAAAAAAAAATTATTTACATTTGTACAAATAAATCGTATTGAAATGAGTGAAAGCAAAGTGCGTTAATATTCTTATTTGTATGTGTTATAAATACGTTATTATTACTTTATTAGTAGTATTATTAACATTACTATTACTGTTAATATTATTATGATTTCTGTATGCTTTATTATTATTACTATTATTCGAGTTCTCCCCTTCTAACCCAATAGCTCTTCCATCAATCCTAATTCTTTTTCAGATTCGAGCTTTAAAAGGACCCAACCAATATTATTAGCTGGTTAAATAAAAGATAATAATAATAAATACATCGAATACTCAACTAATATTCAGATCTGCTGAACGAATGGCATTTTAACGGTTCGACCTATGCCCATATGCCCATATGCCGATTTTCGGACTATAATTTTGACTTATGTTCCGACCCAAAATTACGTTTTTAACTTTAAATGTACGAATAATCTAGAGACCAAACCATGATTAAAACGACCTTGCTTTTGAAAATGCGTTGAGTTTTGACGAAGTTATGGCATTTTGAATGTTCGACCTATGCCCATATGCCGATTTTCGATTTTCTGACTATAATTTTGACATATGTGCCGACCCAAAATCACGTTTTTAACTTTAAATGTACGAATAATCTAGAGGCCAAACGATGACTAAAACGCCTTTGCTTTTGAAAATCCGTTGAGTTTTGACGAAGTTATGGCATTTTGAAAGTTCGACCTATGCCCATATGCCGATTTTCGATTTTCTGACTATAATTTTGACATATGTTCCGACCCAAAATCACGTTTTTAACTTTAAATGTACGAATAATCTAGAGGCCAAACGATGACTAAAACGCCTTTGTTTTTGAAAATCCGTTGAGTTTTGACGAAGTTATGGCATTTTGAAAGTTCGACCTATGCCCATATGCCGATTTTCGATTTTCCGACTATAATTTTGACATATGTTCCGACCCAAAATCACGTTTTTAACTTTAAATGTACGAATAATCTAGAGGCCAAACGATGACTAAAACGCCTTTGTTTTTGAAAATCCGTTGAGTTTTGACGAAGTTATGGCATTTTGAAAGTTCGACCTATGCCCATATGCCGATTTTCGATTTTCTGACTATAATTTTGACTTATGTTCCGACCCAAAATCACGATTTCAACTTTAAATGTACGATTGATCTAGAGGCCAAACGATGACTAAAACGCCTTCGCTTTTCAAAATCCGTTGAGTTTTGACGAAGTTATGGCATTTTGAAAGTTCGACCTATGCCCATATGCCCATATGCCGATTTTCGGACTATAATTTTGACTTATGTTCCGACCCAAAATTACGTTTTTAACTTTAAATGTACGAATAATCTAGAGACCAAACGATGACTAAAACGCCTTCGCTTTTCAAAATCCGTTGAGTTTTGACGAAGTTATGGCGTTTTGAAGCTTCGACCTATGCCCGCCCATATGCCGATTTTCGATTTTCCGACTATAATTTTGACATATGTTCCGACCCAAAATCACGTTTTTAACTTTAAATGTACGAATAATCTAGAGGCCAAGCGATGACTAAAACGCCTTTGCTTTTGAAAATCCGTTGAGTTTTGACGAAGTTATGGCATTTTGAAAGTTCGACCTATGCTCATATGCCGATTTTCGATTTTCTGACTATAATTTTGACTTATGTTCCGACCCAAAATCACGATTTCAACTTTAAATGTACGATTGATCTAGAGGCCAAACGATGACTAAAACGCCTTCGCTTTTCAAAATCCGTTGAGTTTTGACGAAGTTATGGCGTTTTGAAAGTTCAGCCTATGCCAAAATATGCCGATATATACAGTTACCAAAGTTACAGTCGAGCTAACTCGACTACAGCATTCTTACTTGTTTTAGGTTGCTTTTAGTTGGCCATCTCTAGCGTCCAGGGGCTGAATGCCACTTGGCAAACTCGGACACTCAAACCCGTGCACGATGGAGTTCGCTAACCATTATTAAATCCAATTCTTCTCCACAAAAAAAAAAAACAAACCTGTCTTTAATTTTTCAATATTTTTTATTTAAGGTTTTTTTCACATTTTTTTCATATTTTTGATTGTTTTTTGTTTAAAGTAGAGGATACAACAAAGCTAAACTTAAATTTCAATGGCTGTGCAGAAATTGGCCATAATAACTAGTAAATCCAAAATAAATAATCAGCTGGAGCCGAAGGGAGACGGTAGACGCGATTTCATATGTGTCTTCTCTGGACTGGACTGCGCTGAGTTGGGCTAAGGCTAAATGTTTGCTGTGTGTGTTTTTGTGTTGTGGGCGGGAGGATAATAGTCGTGGATAGCTTCCTTAGGAGCAGTTCCTCTCTAGCTGGCATCGGCGCGAAACAGAAAGCGACGCTTGCGTGCATCCATGCTCGAATGGGATTTTGGTTGATGCAACTCGGGCGGAGAGGCAGCTGGGGGAGATGAGGGAGCAGCTGAGGGAGCTGAGGGTGATGATGGATATGAGAGAGCAGCGGGAGATGAAGGAGCATCTTGAGCTAAGGAAGCAACTTGAGCAGCAGCTGAATCTGATGGAGATGAAATAGCAAAAGCAGCTGAAAGAGCTAAAGGAGATGGAGCAGCATCTGGAGCTGAAGGAGCAGCTTGAATAGCAGTAGAAACTGCAGCAAGAGCAGCTGGAGCAGCACCGATCTCCTCCTCCGCCGGCTCAGCTGCCTGCACTCGCTTATAAATGGGCAGAATGAGTTCCTCCTGCTCCGGTTCCTCAGCTGCAACTGCCGCCTCGGCCTCCGACTCAGGCACCTTCTCCTGCTCCGGATGCTGCTCAGTCTCCTGCTTAATCTCCTTATTGCTCTCTATCAGTGCCATAGGCGCTGCTGCACCTGGTGTCAGCACCAGTTCCATTGGCGTCAGCTGTTCACCTTTGGGATTCTGATCCAAACGCTCCTTGACCAGCTCCACAATGTCATCGATGCTGATCGGGGGCATATAGGCAGCTGTTGCCAGACTCTCTTGCTGCTGCTCCTGTTCAGCATCATCATCTTGTTTCAGAGACTGCTCCATCGGCTTCGTCTCCTGGCTGAGCACCTGCACCGGTATTTGATAATCAGCTGGCAAATGATTCAATTGCATAATCTGAATGATGGGCGAATCGTGCGAATCCTGCGCATCCTGTGAATCCTGGCTCAGCTTCAGCTTTGCCTCCGTTTCCAGCAGCTGCTCCTCCACAGAAGCATTCTTATCTACAATTTCCGGCTCTGGCAGCTTGGCTTCCTCAATGGAAACAGCATCGGCTTCGGTCTCGATTGGGATTGATTGTTGTTGTACTTGTGGTTGTAGTTGCGCCTCCTGGATGTCAGCCATGTCCATCTCCGTCTCCAATGCCTTCTCTGGCTGTTGCTCGTGGTTGCGCAGCGTGTTTAAGAAATCATTAATTAGCTGCTCCGCCTCGGCAGCCATGTGGGGATCGACGGGCTTGAAGCCACCAAGGGATTCTGGGACTTCATTGCTACTGCTGCTGCTGCTGCTGTCCAGCATCTGTTCCACTAGCGGATTGAGTTCTGTCATCTGTGACGTTGCGGGCAGACTGACAGGTGCATCTGCTGGCTTGGCTGCTTCGAGTGCTTCTATGTTGCTGGCAGATTGCTCCTCATCGGAGCTGGTGCCGGGTTCTATTATAGCTGGTTCTGGTTCAGTCTCCATCACAACTGGTTTGATGCTCTCCACATGCTCTGTCTGTTGGGGCTTCTCCTCCAGCGTTTCCAGTATTACAGCGGGTATTTCTGGCATGGCTTCCAAGGGTTTCATTTCCTCCACTTTCTTAATGATAGCCTCTGGCTTAGTTGACTCCATTGCTTCTGCCTCTGCTTCTGTCTCCACTTCCTGCTCCCTTACCGGCTCAGCTATAGTCTCAGCCACATCGGAAGCCTGAGCTTCTGGCTCCTGCTCCCTTTTAACGACTGTTGGATTCGTAAACATTGTCTGCAATTTGAGAGTGGGCTGTGGTTCACTCAGCTCCGCCTGGACAATGGCTTCAGTTACTCCTTGTTCGCTCTCCTGGTTGGGTTTCTTGTTGAAGACTGCTGGACGCTTGCGTATCGAATTGAAGAGCTCGTTCCGCAGGGGCGGGGCAGGATTAACGGGCTTCATGACTTCCTGTGGCTGCTGCTTGATGGGATTAGCAGTCTTTATAGTTTCCTGTGGCTTTCCCTGGCTGGGACGACTGCTAAAGCGATGTGGCTTCACTGCGGGCTTCATTGGCTTCATGGGATTGTTGGCAACTTCTATAGTTGCCTCAGCAGGTGCTGCTGTGGCTGCGGCTGCCTTCCTCGGTGGCTTGTTGTAGCTGAGAGCGGGCTTGCGGCGATTGGGTTTTGGTTTGGGCTTCTGCACCTTGACAGGAGGGGCAACTGCAACTGGTTCAGCTGGCTCCAGAGCCTGCTCAGCTGGCGCGGAGGCTTCACTCTCCTGATCTATTGACTCAGTCTCCATGACAGCAGCTGGTTGCTTCTGCTGCTCCTGATCCTGCTCCTCTGCAGGCAGCCCGAAATTGGCATTAAGCTCGTAATAACGGTAGCTTTCCTCACACTCAATGCCCATATCCTCGCGACGCATACAGGTGAAGGATTCCTGAGTGAAATACAATCAATCAATAAATCAATAATTTAAATCAAATCAATAAATCACTCACCTGACTGAAAATCGTCTCCTCGGGGCAGATGAAGCTCCAGCGGAAGGTGTTTTCCTTGCCATCCGCATAAGTCACCGGGAGACAGACGTGGAAGATCTGACAGTCATTTTCTACATCCGCATAATACCCATAAGATTTATTTGCACACGAGAAATTATCCGTGATATCGGCACGAATCGAGGTCGCATTACTGGGCAGCGTTAAGGTTCCCGTTAAAGGAGCAGCAGCCACAGCTTGTTCATTCATATCCATTGTCATTTCCGTTTCCGGCATTTCTGGTCGGGATTCCTGCGGTGCAATGTCCTCCCGTATATGCTTCCTCTAAAGGGGGGAGACAGGGGAGCTTATTATTAGCTTTGCGCATTATTCAGCTAACGGTCATACGTGCTGCGCATGCGCAAATTCCCAAAAGAAAAATAAAATGTAATCGAAATACGCTTCACGCAGCACGTGACTTGTGTTGGAAAAATTTCACTTGTGTTCTAGTTTTTTTGGCGTTAAGTGAAAACTGAATTTTTTTATATTTGTGCCCCGAACCAACCCCCAAAAGCTATGACTCTTATGCACTTCGCACCTGGCTGCCTTTTTGGTCGTAACTTTCCAATGAAATGTTATCACATCGATATATTAACCATATCGGCATTATTATATTTTTTTTCTTTTTTTCTTTTATCTGAGACATGCATTTTAATGAGCTAGCAAATATAAAGCTGACGAATTGTTGGCAATATCAATTTCACTGTTCATTTTAATATTACTGATCATCATTAAATGCACTCCATTTAATACTATTTAATATTACTTGTAAATTTGTTTGCATATTGTCGCCCTTCTATATTTTTTTCTGCATCTTTTTTGAATTGTGTGAATATTTGAATTTGGCGGCAAAATGTAGAATGGCGTCATGTTAGTTGTTGTAATTACATTTGCAGACTATGTTAACTGCAGGCGGCAGTGTTAACAGCCTGTAAAATATAACCTTCCTTGTCTAATTAATTTAAAAACAAAGCTCAGAACTGCCTTAAAAGCATGCCAGCTGCAGCTGTCTAAAAATAAATACAGCACAGTAATAAATACCTACGCTTCAGCTGCAGTTAGCCGTTAAAAGGCTAAACGTTTGGCATACTAAGCAACTAAAAGAAAAAAAGACAGCAGCAACACGTATGCAAATGTCTGCAGAGGAAGAAAAAGAAGCCACAAGAAGACACTTTGGCTTGTGCATAGAATGATTGAATGACTCAACTGGCAGCCATTAATATGTCAGACAAGGCAATCATTTTCATTAACATTAACATTTTCGTTAACATTTGCAATTTCCGCTAACAGACACAGCGGAAGTAGTCTGCAAATCGGAAACTGAAACATATTCCGAAACGCACCTGATGAACAACTGGTCCCGCGCTGCAGCCGGAAGTGATGAGCAGCATGCCACAGATTAGCTTCCACATGATGAACGAACGTTGCACAAATTATTCAATTATATATCGATATATATTACACTTTTTTCTCTCTTTCTTTTAATTTAAACTCAATTGCACATAATAATCCTTGTTTTGTGGGTGTGTGTATTGTGTGTGTGTGTCTAATCCAAATGGTATCCAATCCAGTAAGAAAACCAAAGCTTGCAACTCGCACACAAGCTGTGAGGCACCGTTGGCTTCCAAATACTAACTGCGAACGATGAACCAAAGCGACGCCCAATTTATATATTCTCTTCACTCTAAATTATTAAGAATGCAAAAGGCAGAGAAAATCAAAGAAATACCACAAGCACACACACACGCACACTTTGACACTTTACAGGTGCGTGCGACAACAATTACAATGGCAAATGCTCGACGTGACTTGCAAGTGTGTGGATCTCGTTGTTGTGGAACGCAAGCTTACTTAGCGCGAGAGTGTTTACATAGCACGGCATGAGAGAGTCTATATAGCGTGAGTGAGTTGATCCTCAAAAAGAGAGAGCTTTGCATTGAAATGATAAAGGATTAGCTAAAAATATAAAGTGGCATATTATTATTTTCTATTTATCTTTAAGTGTATCAAAAATGAGCCAGTCAAAATAATAATAATATTAGGAGTGAAGATTTCGTAACTAATTAATATTTATAATTGGATATATACGATTCCAGTTAGATTATAGATAGATATGATTATAAAACGTTTATTAAACGTTATTTATTATCATTCCCGAATGAGAAACCAATTAAGTGTTAAAGATTTTGAAGAGATCTCCATTTTCTGCAGTGCAATGATTTCTACGCTCCAATTTTATCTATGGAACTATGAAAATATGGAATAATTTCATTGCATAAAGCAGTACTACTTTTATTTTGACCGCAACTGTACATATTTAATTACTATTTCTATGCTGAACTGCTTCTATCTCCCAACTAATAGCAAAAATATAAAAATAAATAAATTCTGTAAAATAAAGTGACAGCTGCGAACTTATTAATATGTCAAGCTCTGTTAACAAGATCAAAGTTAACAGAAATATGTTAAAATTGCAGACACTGAGCCGCTGACTGTAAATAGTGTTCGGGAGGGGTAGGAATAGAGGTAGGGGTAGGCTGTCAACTTTATAATTAATAACAAATATAAGTTTATTACTAGCCCGTTATATATATTTTTTGTTTATGGCAACTCGTAATTGCCGATGCCATTGGCCTTTTAGCTTTCGCTTTTTATACTGTACGTGATTTTAAATAGAACAGGGGTAGGGGCAGTGGAAGTGGCGGGGGCGGAGTAAGGGTCTATCACTATAGAGTATGATACTCGTTAAATTAGAAATTCATAATTGACGCGTAATACTTGCGTACGTGTAGCCAAGAGGCAAAACACACACAAAAATATTTGAAAGCATTCTAAATTATTAATGCGCTTTAAAAAGCGTCGCATGTTTTTTTATTTCTGTTCTTTTTTTATGATGATATTTCGTTTGTTGCATAATCCTTTGCTCGTTTCTCCCACTGGTGTAAGTGAGCCATTGAACTCCAACGAATATTTTTATTCTTCTCCATATTTTTCTTCTTTTTTCTGAAAGAGAATCGTAGCTCATCAAAACGATCCCACTTGGTACACATAAAATTGCAATCTCACGTCTCCTCTTCTTCTTCTTACTCTGCTTCTTCTTCTCTTCTTCCACACTCTGGGCAATCTTTCGAGTTTAATCTGTGACAAGTTTCCACATGGCTCTCGCTGGGGGCACTTTATGGATAAATAATTTCTTGGTAATCAGATGATTCCACAATGCACATTAATAATGCCTAGAAGCTAACTACTCAGCGCAAAAAAAAATTGGATTGAATTAACCGAGGAATAAAATTCCCCAGTTATGTCTTAATTTCGATTGGGTCAGCCTAGGAATAGAACTCATGACTAGCATCTCAGTTAAGTCTCCATTTGGATTATATGTTTTCAGCCCAATATTTCTTATTCGTAACATTCTAAACATTTTGCAATTCTATTCCCTTATTGGTAACATGTGAGTGGCAAAATGACCTGATTTGCTTGATTTACCTCAACAACAAATATAAGAAATAATTAAAAAAGCTTTCAGTCCTAAATTGTAATAGATTATAGAAAACTAAGAAAATTATAATGGTATTTTGAAATAGACATTCTATTAATCGGAAGTCTGCTTGGGAGATTTCTGGGAACAGTGTTGCAACTTTTATTAATATTAATTTCTCCATTTGGTGTATGTGGCAATGCAACTTTATGCAGACAGCAAAGAATCAGTAATCAAATGCAACTTCTTTCCAATAAAGCGATTGCCATTACACATAAATGGACAGGTCGGATTTGGTATATGGGCAGCTAAATTGCTCTTAAGTAGATGTTAACTCTTCTACTTTGCAGGTGCATTAAAATGCCTGCATGTAATTTTTGCGCACTTGGCAACAAGCCTTAAGCCCAAAGCGCATTTTGGCTTTAAGCAGAACCAGCTAAAAAGACAGAGGGACAGACTTTTAAACGTGCTGCGATATGCAGCGTTGACAACAAGGCAAATCTTCTACAACTGGCAAAAAAAAAGAAGTAAAAAAAAGAGAAAACCTGACTGGAATTATGATAAGCAAATTATGAATAGTTGGAGATTGAACAAAGAGGCAGACAGACTTGGGTATTATTGGAAAACAGTCGAAATGCAAAAGTTTGATTTTGACTTGAATTTGACTTTTCCTTTTCGGTTGCTTTTTTAATGTATTTAATGCAATGTGAAACACGTGTTACTTTCTAAAATGCAAATCAAAGTGCAATGGAAATGGAAGCACTTTTCAAAAAATATATTTAAAAAAATCCAAAAACTCAATTCAACTCGACACGTGGGCGTAGGCAAAAGAAAAACGCTCGGAGAACGTGTCGTATACGTGATGCAGTCACACTTTCTAGTGCGACACATAAAATTCAATTTAAATTCAATTAATTAAATGAGAAACAAATGACCAAAAATGACAGAAGCACGTCGTCGACAGGCAGACAGACGACTGTCGTTTTGTGGAGCAAACTGCGCTTAGAAATTTTGCACAATTTTTGCACACATTGCAACACTCCCCCCAACTCCCCTTTAAATCTCGCGCTTGTAACGCGAATACTTCCTTTTTTTAAAGTGGGGGATTCTGATTTGCTTAGCATATTTTTGGCAAAACACGCACGTTGGCAACACTGTTGAGTTGAACCGTTATTTCACCGACATTCAACGCCAACGAGAATTTCAATTGATTTTTTTTGTGTTTGTGCAAAACCATTGAGAACAGATTGTAGATGGTATCTGCATGATATATGGACGTACCATATATACAGTTGCCAAAATAGTTTTTATAAATTTGTAAGAAGACTTTTTCAAAAAAGATGAGAGAGAAAAAAATATAATTTGTAACGTTTTTAACTTATATAAATTTAATTATAATTTATGATAAAGGAAAATGAATAGAAATAAAAACAGCACCTTTTTCAAAGGCAAGAACAAATTTCGTGGTGGGACCATACTTTTTTCGCAACTGTAGCTCTAGAGCTCTGTAGGGAGACCACACCTACAAAATTCGGTCCGCTTGGCCGCCCACACTGGATGGTTTAGAAAGTGCTGAAAGAAAGAAAATTAAACTATTTATTTGCCTCTGATCAACATCAATTATGTGGCACACGTTGCAGACAGGTAGACACCAACAGCAACACCAACACCACCACCACCAAGTGTGGCTCCCACGCATCGAGTTGCAATCCAATTTTTATGGGGCAATTTCATTGATTTTAATTTTGCTAATGATAAGCATTTCTTTGCACGAACCCCACGAAAAACCCACAAATGAGCATGCTGGAGTCGAGTCAGCTCGACTGTGATATACCCTTTAGCAAACGCAGCTCTCAACTGCCCCAATCGAGAATTTTAAATAAAGAAAAGAAAGAAAAGTATATAAAATAAAAATAAAATATTAATAATACAAACATACAGATATGTGTACATTATGAAGTTGGAGCTGTTTTCTACTGCCTGTTACAGACTTGCGCAATAAATCAATATACCCATTATTGAAATGGTGCTGGGTATAAACAGCAGCAGTGGCAGCTCCCACTTTTGATAGCTGCCTCTCGATAAGGCGCATGTTGCAGCATTTTAATTCGCTTTTCTTTGCCCCCCCTTGTCCGGTGTTGCATGTTAATAGCGAGGCAGTGACAGAGGGAGTGAGGGAGACAGAAAGACGAGGTTTTCTTTCAATTAGTGCACTCAACGAGTCTCAAGTCGAGTCGAGTTCGAAGTCTGACTTTAAACAAGGTCAATATCAGTAGAAGTGGCAACTAAAACGTGTCAGAATGTTGCATGGACCTTTGATCACTTTCTTTTTTTTTTAAGCGAGACTTGGGCATTTCCGCGTTGGGTGTCGATGTCAATCAAAACGATAACAATTCATCCAATTCATTCCAGTCATAAAATTGCTTGTTTGTCGTTTGTCAAACACAGCAATTTATTTGGCAATTTTACATTTTAATTTCGGCACTAGCAAAAAACCAGCTAGTGCCGAAATATAATCATATTCAGCATTTGAGGCACGTCGTCGCCAATGCGAGTCTTCTTGTGGCACGTAGCACCTATTTGGTATTACGGAGCAGCAGCACTTCACCCTAGAATTGGGCCACAAATTAGAATCAGGTGCACGGCCACATTGGTGAAATTTTCAAATTCCACAAAGAATTGACCGCATTTCAGCATTATTCGCTTTGCAAGTCATCTATGATGGCTCAGGAAGTCAATAAATATTTATATCTATTGGGTACAGATATCAAAACATGATCAGAATGTTTGGTGAAAAACTTCACATTGGATGTAAGCTCAGTTTTCGACTAAATCCAAAAAATCAGTTTCATACTCTAAATAAAAGCACAATTTTTATTTAATTTTTCTATTCATACAAAGATTGATAAAGTTAGATAAGTTAAAGAACTTCGTAAGGGAATTAAGCTCAATTTTTGCCTCCATCCAGCTTAATTGTTGCCTCAGTTGTTGCATCCTCTATTACTAGCGGATAGGATGGTAATATCCATGTTCTCCTTCAGCTTAAAATATGTATTTGTATTTCAGCTCTCCAAAAAAAACACAACATTTTCGTTGAATCCACTACAAAAAGGCATTTAATATGGTTCATAACATATATAACATACGTATACAATAAATAAATAAATCGAATAAATAACTTATAGCTAATTGCGTCTAAAGATGCAACAAATATATATATATATATATATATATATATATATATATATAATAGCTTAAAAGTTGCAATTTGTCTGCAGTTATTTTCTTTGTATTGTAATTGTAATTGTTAAAGCTTAAATTAAGATATTGGGCATTGCACTAAAATCGAATATAAATAAATTTCTACTAAGGCGGGGTTAAAAACTACAATTGTTTTACTGGCATTTTCAGCTAAAATTAATTTCGAACTAGGACTCGAGGGATTATTTAATAATCAGCGTCATAATTAGGATTAACTACGATAAACGATATATTTTATATTTGTGTGTTTATGCCGCATGTGGCACGTGATGCACAACTACTACTGCCACTGATGTTGATTGCCGCGATAGGCCAAATAATGTGGATCATGTTGCGGCTGCTGATGATGCGGCTTATTCTGATAGCTGTCCGTGGAGGAGTCGATGTCCTCGACGGAGGGGTCCGTTTGCAGGGAACGCTTCCAGTAGCTGCCCTGCTCGCCCCAATCCTCGCCATGATCCTCATAATGGTGCTGATGATGAGCATGTTCGACATAGACAACCTAGTTAGACAAAATGATCCAAATATGCCGAGGAGTGAGAAAAACACCATAGGAAATACCAAAGAGACCACAGTTTGTAAGAGCTGTCAGTGTGTGTGTGTGTCAGTATCTGTGTGTGTGTGTGTGTTATAGGGTGTGTGTAACAACCAGAGTTGTATTTTGGGATGGAGAGGGGGAAGGGCATCACTAGCTCAGAGGCACGCCCATACTTACATTGTGGATAATATTTTTGGCTATGCTACTTTTGATACATTTTTAGTTATTGTTTTTTTTCTTTTGGTTTTGGTTTTTTTGGGGGGACATTTTGAATTTTATGTACTGTTAGCTGTAGCTGTCCAATTAGTTTACCATATCTGAAACCAAAGAGGTCTGAACATGTTAGCATATGGACAATTTTTGTATTTTTCGTGTGGAGTTCTGTAAATTTGTTTTGAACTGGAAAACGGGAAACCGCAGCTGAAGTGAAACAGTTAACAACCTATAACTGTGTACTCATATATGTATGTATATATGGTAGTTGTATGTACAATATGTTCTTTAGAGAGAGAGAGAGAGAGAGAGTATATGTAAATATAGAGGTAAAGGAGAAAATAAAAGAAACAGTCAACTGGCATCGGGCGGGTCAACAAACCTTTTTTGCCGAGCAGTTTTGCTTAAGATTAACAACAAATTTTCATCACTGAAAAAAGGGTGCAGCAGTTTTGCTTAGAACAATAAATATTCGTAAGTGGGTCTCTTAACCGGAACAAGTTGTTCGTGTGTGTGTCCAAAATAAATAAAAAACAATAAACAAATAGGGGCACTCCCAATTGGGCGCCTTTGAACTCACCTTGGCGGGGGTACCGCCCCGCTTAACATCGATCCAGAATCTGGCTATGTTAATGAGCAACCCGATCAGAGCTATGGCAAAGAATTTGACCTGCAAATGGGCACCCAATATTTTCAGCAGTAGTTCGATTTTCGACTTCAACAGTGTGCCAATTATCATTAGTTTTGCGAATGTCTTCCTCTTCTTCTTCTTCTTGTGGCGCGTAACTGTTAAGCAAGTTTTTTTATCGATTAACTGATGGTCAAAAAAGTGCTAAAGTCTAATTAAAAAATGTAACGCATAATTAAATAACGATTTAACGATATTTATCGCTTGGGAGGGTGGTGTTTGTTAGTATGAACTGCAGTGCGCGTAAGTGCGTTAACTGTAACGATAACGGTAATGATAACGATAACACATCAAGCACTCAAAGCAAGCAATCAGGCAAAATAATTCCAAAAATATATTACTTAAATCTATAAGCGGTTCTATAATTTACGCAACTGATAAAAATCTGTTTTCAGATTGAAAACAAAGTTCTCAATAGAGACGATTAGTTCAATTAATTTTTTGTAAATAGCAAATTGTTTTTCAATCTGAAAATAAATCTTAAATTGAAAAGCACTATTCAAATTTCAACGATTGCATAAATTATGTAGCCGTTAGAAATGCAGCTCAAATTAAGCTGACTGCTAGGCAACACACCACCACCACAATAAACTGCTTGTCAAGCAGTTCACACGCTGTGTTTGACTGACTCGCAGCTGGCTGCTATAGCATGCAAACCAAAAGCATTTATGTAAATTTAACACACTTAATTATACAATTGCAGAGCTTATTTTAAGTTTTGCGCTGGCTGCAAATGTACTTCAACTTTGGTGGGCCAAAGTTAAGATTTCTATGGATAGATAGGCACTTAAAAAATTGTGCTTAGGAAATGGTGCGAGCAAGTCATTTTTTGTTTTAAAAACCACACGCAGCAAACAACACACACCTCCAATACTTCTACCATATTTTGTGGGCCTCTTATGCTTGCGCTTTCCTCCGCCTCCGGCGTTCGGCACATCCAACAGCTCATCGAGCAGACCAAGTCCCAGTGAATCGCCCGATTCCTCCGCCTGCCACGTGGCTTGTTGCTGACCCTTCTTCTTGCGCTTGCCACGTTTTTGTTTGCGCTTCAAGGGTCTACCTCCATGTCCGCCTCCTCCATGTCCGCCTCCATGTCCTCCGCCATGTCCTCCTCCCCCTGTGGAGATGCTCTCGTGTTCATCATCATGTTCTGGCGCTGCTTGCAACACAACCAATGTGGCAGGTTGTTCTTGCTGCCCCTTTTTCTTCTTTTTCTGCTTGCGTTTCTTATCTTTTTTGCGCTTGCCACCGCCTGGTTTTTTGACTGCACCCGCTGCCTCCGCGTCGCCATCCTCAAGCTCTATAAACTCCACTGCGCTGGATGTATTATCCTCACTGAACACAGAGGCTTCCACTGGTGCAGCATTTGCTGTTGCGGCTGCTGCTTGTCCACTTTCATTTTCTGGCTCATCCTCAGCCTCTTCATCTGCCTCTGTTTCATCCTCCTCAGCATCACTTGTCTCCTGGTCAGCACTATTGGAGGCGTCTGCCTCCGTCTCCTTCTCGTTCTCATCCTCATCTTCCACACCTGATTCTGCCTCTGCCTCTGCCTCTGCCTCTGCATCGGCATCGGCATCCCCCTCCGCATCTGCATCCGCATCTGTCTCCTCATCATAGTCAGCATTTTCACTATCATCTGCCGACTCCGCTTTCGATTCGTATTCACGGCCAAGGAAACTGATCGTGGCAACAAAAAAAAAAGGAAAAAAAACAAAAACCGGATAAATAACCTGAATCTAAGTCTAACTCGTTGTGGCTTTTATTTTTACCCATCCATCGTCTCGGCCAAATATTCCTTCATGTATTTCGTGCCGATTTCGATTTTCTTGAGCAGCGTCGATGGCTTCTCCTTGATGGGCAGCTCCGAGGCGCTGTAGCCACGTCTCTCAATTGTTGCATTCAGCTGACGATCTGCTTCAACTGCAAGAAAATTATGCCAAAAAATATAAATCAAATATGCAAATTAGCTGCATTTCAGATGCATTTCAGAGCTGCAGTTCAACTTGTCTCTTGAGCTTTGGTTTTCATTGCCTATTTAAAAAATAGTTTTGTTTTTCTTCATTTTTTTTTTGGCAAATTTGCAAGTTTCACTTGCCAAGCAACAGGGTGAGAAAAAAGACCCAATTAACACATCTTTCACTCGAAAACAAATCGCTAACCTTTCAGTTTTTGCCACTGCATATGGAGTTCATCATCCCAGGCATCCAGAATTCGAGCCGACTTCTGTTTGGCGCAGCCCCAGGGCTCCAAGCGAATGGGACACAAGGCCAGATCCACATAAGGTGAGATACCTGAAAGAAAATCCAATATTTATAAATAAATAATAATAAATATGGAAGATATATAAATAAAATATGGAATAGATTGGCTGATGACATTGATGTCTCTTTGAGAGATTAACTCATGTAAAGAGTGGAATTTGGTCTGATTTCTGGCCAGTTATGTTGGCAGTTGTTTATTTGGTGATTGTTGTTTGTCAGTTTGTTGGTTGTTGCTTGGCTGGCAAAGCAAGCGTAAATATTTGAGTGAAAGTCAATGCAAAACCAACCACTGACCAATGACCATTCTGAGCCACTGAGCCACTGGACAGAAACCACACGTAAACAACGAGCAGCCGCAGCAACAACAGCTGATAACACCTTGTGTGGCAAATGTATTGTTGTTGCTGCCACACTTGCCACATTGTCAGCGGCGCACGCCATGTTTAAAACATTGTTATTGCTTGGCTCTCGTTTGTGGTTTTCTTGTTGCAGCCACAATTAAGTGAAAATGTGCAAAGCCTAACAATTAATCAGGCATTACAAAGCTGTGGCGACTTTAGACATCTTAATTATCCTAATTAATTTCAAATTCAATTGACAACTTATTGAAACAAAAACAATTTTGATTAATTATTATGATTGTGGTTGGCCAACTTTTAATTGCCTCGCTGCCTGTTGCAGGCGGCAACTGTGACAACTGCGCATCGTGGTAAGTGAAAATCGCTGCTAAAATATGTTGTACTCTGACCCAAGCCAATATTGTCATTCTGCTTCCAGTGTCAAGTGAAAGCTTAACTCTCCAATGGGACTAGGGTGCAACATTGAAAAAGTAAAAAAGAAGTCCATTGGATGCAACATTGGCATTTTGGCCATGTGAAAAATTGTTTGTTTTGCTTGTTTCGTGGTGACATCCAAGCAGATAAAAATCCTTTTACAGCTATTGATGCTGCTGCTACTTGCAACCCACGCGAGGTAGCAGCCAGTAATACACTCAGAAAAAGTTTTATAGCTAAACATTTTTCTTAAAATTAAAAAGACAATCCCAAAAATATGTGATTTTATAAATATAAATATAAATGTATTTCCAAAGAGTAGAAATGGAAACGCTGATGGAAACTATTCTTATAATTAATAAATAAAGCAGCAAGCTTTAATTTCAGAATATTACTTGCTGAATAATAAGGTGAGTTACATTTGGCGACTTCTCAGTTTTTTTTTCTGAGTGTAAGTAGTAAGCAGCCAGCTGTCTTCTTCAGTTGTACTGAGTATATTTAACATTTGTTTGTGCTTTGTTGTGGCGTCTTATAAATGTGGCGCATTAAGCCTGCCACTAGATCGGTTGCCTGTGAATGCAACATCACTTTTGTTGGGCGTGCAACAACATCACGCTTTCCTCACCAGTCGCCACCCGCCTCCCAACGACGAGCTAATTTCGGATTACTATTTGAACTTTCACTGCAATTGAAATTTATGCGTGGCCCATGGTTATTGTAGATAGTTGTTGTTGTAGCAAGTTGTTGTTGTTGTTGTTGTTGTAGTACTTTGTGCCTAAGAGCAGCAATCACATGCATTTTGGGGGCGTGGTTAATGTGCCGCCTCCCAACTTGATGATGGGTGACGCGTCTCGACTATTTGCATGCTGAAAAGCAACTTGCCTCATTGACTGGACTGTAAAAATGGACTGTAAACTGTAAAAATAAAAGTGGACTACACTCTGTGCTGGGCATGTGGGCCAGTTGGCCAATTGGCTAGCCAACAATTATGTGGCCAGTTGAGGACGTAAATCGCATTTAACTATAGCCATCGGCAATATTTGTAACAGTAGCCCATAAAATATGAACATAATCACAAGAAATTCTAAAATAAAGTTGTAAAATTGTGGAAAATTATGAATTGTTGCCCGGAGCTGGGCACCTTGAAAGTGAAATACGTGTCTATTTAGTTAGAGTTAGAGGGGTCTCTAGTTAGCCTGGTTTGTACCAACCTAAAATAGGGCCCTTTATTAGTCACTTATATTGGTAAAAGGTCAACTATTATTTATCATTCATAGCTAAGTTATGCAAATTAATATGGAATTCCATTTTCTTTCAGTTTGTTGTCTTTGAGCTTTTTAGAACAAGCAACTGTTCTTTTCTTTTTTTTTTTTTGAAGAATTTTTCATAGAAATAGAAACTTGTGTCCCAGCTTTGCATTACCGTTAGCCAATAAATGTATGCGCCAACAAAAACAACAACAACAACAGCAACAACATCCAAAATGCGACTCGATAAACTTTCACTGGTTTCGATCAGCAGCCGTTTTTTATGTTTTTTTTTTATTTCTGCTTTAAAGAAGCGCAGAAATCCGTGAACAACTAACGTGTTGTTAGCTACGCAAATCCAAACACGCAACTTGAGCTCTCTTTTAACCAGATTCAATGTCACCCAATACGAGATCTGATCGAGTTAGTTGCGGCTCCAAATACATAAGCCAAACTGGGCAATTGAGCGAGTTGCCAGCCAAAGCAATTAAAAAATGAAATTTCATTTTGTGGAAAAAAAATAGGCAAGCAAAATAAACAAAAAAAAACAGCAGCAAACAGTTATTCATCATTTAGTTTACTTCATTTTTTATGTACCTTATTTTTTGCGCGCTGAGAAATTGTTGTCAATGACGGCAACTCGGAGGCAGATTTGTTTTCAGTTTTCCAGTGGTCAGCAACAACAATAACCCAGCCAAACAAGACAAGGTGTAGCCACATTCAGACACACGCACACTCGCTGGCACACACACCTAACCACACACACACACACATGCAGTTATAACCCAATTATGAACAATTTTCTGGTTGTTTTTTGGTGTCAACTCCCCGCAAAGACGCCTCAATTCTGACTCGGCCTCACTTTACAGGTATTGTTTTGGTTTCTGTTTGTGATTGTGTTTTGTGTGTTGTGTGTTTGTGTGTTTGTGTTTAGCCAAGTGGTCAACAAAATCTGGCACTATAACATGACTTGACAAAGATATCAGTTGGATATTGTCTGCTTAACTCACATTGCGGCGCTTCTGCTCTTTGTCTTTGTGGGGAGTCAAACAATTTGAATAGTTATGCAAATAGAGGGTTTTTAATTGTTTATCAGTTATAGAATTAGAGATACTCTTGTGCTACACTCGGAACAAATATTGGCCTAAAAACTAGATAGTTTTTCTTGCTTTTAGAAGTATTTTTTAAATATAAAACGACATTTTTCCTTTAATTAGAGAAGCTTTACCATATATTACAAAAATACATTTTTTTTTTTTTAATTTTAGTAATATTTTATATTATTATTATATTCACAAAAGTTAAAATGCAAACCCTAGTCTTAGTTTAAATACTTGCTGAAATTCAGAAAATAATAATGGAATGTTCTTGGTTGCATTCATTATTGAATTTGTAGATATGTAAAATATTTTGTGTATATGAATATTGAATAATAATAATATAAAAAACAAAAAGCAAATATAATAATTCTTTTATTGTATACGCATAGAAATCAACAACCCAGAAAATAGCCATATTTTATCAAAAATTTTAGAAGGATCCGCACAGAAATTAATAAATGCAAACAGTAGTTTTTAGGGAGTCACAACCTTTAATTTTACAAGGCTTGAAACCCTTGGTGTCAAGGTGATTATCTACCTGCGTGTTGTTCAGTGTTAATTCGTTAACCAGGGATACCTCCTTTGGCTAGTCTCAGCCCATAACTAAAATCCAATTAAGAGAGTATCTTGGCTTCGTTGTGTTAAAGAGCATGGAAGGCATGCCTGTTCATGGCTTCTGTCATGCCTTCAACTGCGAGCACTTTAATGACTGCACACATTATGTGGAGTTTTTCCCGGCTCACCTGACACCCTTTTGTGCCGGCCTCCTCAACAAGTTCTAGTTTTAGTTGTAAGTACCTCTTACTTCATACTTCATACTTCACACTCCGTGACCCATATTACATGGGCCAAGTTGGGTCTTTTGCTGCTGCTCTTTTTTAATGGCAAGTGTCGACCTCGAGCTAATTGCTAAATGCTCATTGCTGATTATGCCAGAACTGGAGCTGTGCACAACTGGAGCTATGCAAAAGGAGGTGAATCCGAGTGAGCATTGAGCATGTCACCTGCTCTAAAAAGGCCCAACAAATTCAGGTATTCCACGTTCTGCTGCACTGCCCAAGAAAGCCAGCGTTAATTAGCCATGTCAGCTTGGAGTTTGGACCTGCACTTGCTGGCATTGTCTAGTAGATGTCCATACTAAGTGAGATCTCCACTCTTAAGTGATATTATGATATAATGGGGCTAATTATTTCAATGCGTTTTTACATTTAACTTAATGAGCAAGCAACATAAAAAAAAAATTATAATAATAAAAATAAAAGTTTCACTACAGTAAATGTAAAAAAAAAAAGAAAGAAAAATCTTCTTCAGCAGAAAATCAAAAACAAAAGTTGTTACTCACCATTGAAGTGACGAGGAATTGGTGTCGTTCCCGCTGATGTTGCAGTTGCCACAGGCTTGTCTGCCACAACAGTTGACCACGCTTGGTCCAAGGGGGAGGCGGCAGGCAGACTCCAGGCATGCATCAGTGGCAAACATAGCAGCATCCAGAGCCCAGCACCAGCTGAGTAATGCTGCCAGTCCATTTTTGGCGATATGTCCAATTGATGAGGTTTCTATTTGTTTTACCGTTGGTCGTTGAATCGGTTTATTTCTTATAATTTTTTTTTATATAGTCTTTAATAGTCTTTTACACTTATCGACACGCACAATAAATAACGGATCTTTGTTCCATATTTGTTAGAAGTCGCCGCAATAATTATTCCAATAATCATTCAAAAATCTGCTAAGCCGGCGTAGTCCGAGCACACACATAGATACACTCGCTCGCACACACACACGCTCGCACACACCCGCACGCACACACACCCAGCTGATGAGCGATCTTAACACGAGCAAGTTCAAGGTAGGATTGAGCCATGACGCGCATACGTAAGAAGTTTTATACCAAAACCAGCTGCAGACTACGTCTCCGACTTCGACTTCGACTTCGGGCTAAGAGCGCATTGTGAAAGCTGGCTCAAACTGTTGGCTCTCTGTGGAAAGTTAACTGTGTAAAGAGCCAAAAGAGCAAACGCTGGGCTCTGCCTGTTTGGTTGTGGCCAACGCGGTTCGCCTTTGGCATGTTTGAGGCAGATATGCGGCATACATCATGTTGCCATTTGTGTTATTGCCTCAATTGGGGTGTCCACTCAGCGCATATCGAGCGTCACACTAAATGATATGTGTGGAATTGCCCAAAAGTGATGAATGAACTTAGGCGAATTCTTAGCATTTCTGCGCAAATTAAACTGTTAGAGAGAAAATTTGGAATTTGTCTTAACATATCCATATTTAAGACAATACTTTGGCTTATGAAAAATGTTATCTGACGTTAGCTCAATTGAGGTCAAAATCCATTATGAGAATTAAATAAAATAAAATAAAATAAAATGAATAAAATAAAAATGGGACTCGATTTGCATTTAGGGAAACAGTTTTATGGAAACATTTACTTACAATTTATTAAATCGTATTCAAAGAATTACAGATTTAAGGGAATTGTTTGCTCTTGAGTTATGAGTATGAAAACTAATAGAAAGGAAAATTGTATTTCCTCTGCCACTTAAGTAAGTTTATGATAATTCTGAGAATGAAAGCTGATGTTGAAACTGATCCCTGAACTTAAGGCAATTGTCAGTATTATTATTTTAATCAAGTTCTGATACCGATTCTGATGCTGAATTCCAATTTGTAAAAAATTAGTATCCGTTTCCGGTTCCGCTTGCAACATTTCTTTATTTAAGAAGATACTTTGCCTGAGGAGGAATGCACTCTTACCAAACTCTTCATTTAGCACCCATTTAAGCGCCGCACGCATTGCGTAAATAATTTGTTAATTGAATTAACATCGTGTTTGGGTAAATTTAACAGTGTTGCATCACTAACAAATTCTGTGTTGTGCACACTATCAAAAAATGAAAGCTTTCTAAGTGTTTGCAGCCCTTCCCAAAAAAAGCAATTGGATTGTTGTTCCTTTATTGACCCCAGCAATTAGCAGGCTAATGTGATTTGCGTGTAGGCTGGCTTTTGGCCCTTTTCTTTCAGTCCAGTTAGCCAAACACATATTTTTTCCGGCTTATAGACACCTGTCAGTTACTTATTTAGCTGTCTCTGATGAGGTGACAAAATGAAAGTTGCCAAAAAAAACGAAAAAATTGAATAATATTTAAAGCGAGGAATCGATGAAATTGGGTGTGCTCGCAAAGCACTCAACATCGCTCACATTTTGATTACGAAATTGCAACACAAAAAAATATAAAATAAAAGAAGCAAAGTTAGCAGGCAAGTCACGTGGCCTAAACTCGCTTAACAATTTCACTTTTAAGCCAAGCTGTGTGTTGCCAATTAAAACGGGGAATAGGGCAGCCACAAAAGTCTTTCTGACTGGACATCCTCTTATGTCCATGCACATGTCCAATTATCATGTTAGGCAGAGAGACACGCTGTTGACAACGTCAACCACAGCTGGCCCAGTCCCAGTGTCACCATATTGTCAACATCTCCAACGGCATCTCCAAAGACATCTCCAACGACATCTTCTATCAGGTGCAATTATCCACAAAAGCTGCCGCTGCCGCTGCCGCTGCTGCACATGATTTGTGGCTGGCTGACAAAATGTGTGGAAAGAAAAACCTTCATCGCATTTCAATAATCACATTGCAGCTGCCTCTTGATTCGCTGTTCGCTGTTCGCTATTTTGTTATTTTCAATTCGTTAGAAAGCAGTGAAATTGATGCGGTCAGCC
The DNA here is from genome assembly GCA_037043585.1 of Drosophila mimica. Classification (NCBI taxonomy): domain Eukaryota; kingdom Metazoa; phylum Arthropoda; class Insecta; order Diptera; family Drosophilidae; genus Drosophila; species Drosophila mimica. The sequence goes on from JBAMBE010000579.1 coordinate 9,255,653, forward strand.
GCAACGACTCTTAGATTTGGCTGCAACAACTTGTAATATATAGCCACGCACTTGTCCATTGTCCATTGTCCACTTCACTCTGCCCCAGACGCCAAAGAATGCAACGCGTCCAGCTTGCTTCGCTTTGCAAATACTGTGTACAAATTTCGAACTTGGGGAAGTGACCATTTATCTCAAAGCCACAAGTAAAGATGTCAACACCTTGTGGCAAACTCAAAAATATTTTATCTATATTTATTTAAGCTTGAACAAATAATATTTTTATTGTGATTCAAGAATTTTCCTTTCTTTTACTTGAAGATCTTAAATGAAATCCCATAAAATCAATCGTAAAATGTAATTTGTATTATATTATCCAATTATCCTAAAATATCTCAACATTTGCTTAAGCGACAAAAACAAATATGGCAAATTTTGATTAATGAATTTTCCACATCAATTTTCAACTTCGAAAATTGCATTTTTACTGTATTCTTTAATTGGGGAAGTACGCATTTATCTTCAGGTTTTGCTACTTGTGGCTTACAATTAAAGATGTCAACAGGTTACAGATTGTGGGAAGCTAAAAAATATGTCAATATTTGTTTATGATTGAATATTAAAAATATAATTTTTATTGTATTGTAAAAATAATAATTATAATTGCTATGTGAAACCACAAATATCGATGTCAAAAGCTCTCAGCTTGTGAGGAACCTAAAAAATATCTCTTCAACTCATATCAAGACAAAAAGTAATCTTCAGTTAAAAAACATCATCGCAAATTTAAATCTATTAACAAAAATCAGAATTAATTGAAAAATGTTCAAAAACCCAAAATTAAAAATGTAATTTGCAAAATGAGAATTAAAATACTTGCTGAGATTGTTATGTTTAAAATAGATCGAGTCAAGCTACGAATTTATGCTTTGTCTTTTCTTGCTATTAGATTGTTTATTTATCTAGCTAGTATACCCCTTTTGCTACTGCTTAGGGTATTTAAATTGAAGCTGCACCACTTTTTAGGCATTGTGGCTAATTAATTGTCGCGTTAACACCAGCTTTACTATTGGGCATGTCTAATGCGCTTTTAAGCCTTATTTAATTAAAAAACCACAAACAAACAGATAGATGTGTTTTACAAGCCGAAGATGAGATACCCTTGCAGATCGAATGCTAATAAATATATTTAGTTATAGGTTGCTATAGATGCTTATTGCCTTATTGGGAGACTGATGAACTGATCAATAAATCTAATCAGCTTGCAGAAGATGCTGTGTTGTTGGTGTTGACATCTTTGGCTGACAGACAGACACATCAATCGTTGGCGGTCAACTTGCAACATTTCATGCCTGCCTGGCTTGTCTGCTTAGCCCCATCTTAATTGTCCGCGTAACTGCAGTCGATAAATATTTACGCATCGTCATAAATTTGTTACACTTGTCAGTTGAGTTTTCATAAACATCTATCTGTATAAAAATAGTTTCAGGTTTCAGGTTGGCGTTACATTTAGATTGCTTTCATCAGACGCATGACAATAACGCAAAATATAATTTACTTTCGAAATTATTTACTTACTCGACGGTTGAGTATTCAAAGGAAAGCAGAGGATTAGCTTATGAATTTTTATACATTTTTAACCAATGAATAATTTTGTTAGAGAGAGTAAGTATCTGCTATCTAGGAACCTATTTCTTTTAAATACTTAAAATTTGTTATTTTACTTCTTACAAACTCATTTTTGCTCAGTTATATTACCACTTGATAATCAATGGCAGTCTTAGTTTAGTCAAATGAGCACATTTTTGCCAAGCAAATAATCTTCTCGAAAGCGCACTTGATACAAAAGACTTAAGACACAAACTTGCGACAAAAAGTGTAGCATATTTTCAGGCTCTACTTAAAAATAACAACACATGATATAGCCTAAGAAAAAGGTCGAATACTTTTGGATGCTTGTAAACAGTTTGAGAAGCTCTCAAAACATCATTATGAAATTTCTCATATACCATATAGGATCCATTCAATTTAATTTAATTACCATTTTGGAATATTCTTGCCTTTTCTGTTTATACAAACCTGAAATATAACAGTTTAATGTTAATGAATTGCCAATTTTGGGTAAGCTTCGCCCACACACAATAAAACAAAACTATCTCTGAATAATACCCAAAATTGGATATGTGTTTTTTTGTTGTCAATTTTGCTTTCCGCTTGACGTTTGCCATTTACCTGGGGCTACTGTTGAAGCAACAGCAACAACAACAACAGCATTCTGTGTACGTACATAGATTCAGGTATCCAGTGGCATGACTTTGACTTCCAATTTAATGTTGGCGATAATGTTGATGATTAGGCAGTAAAACGTAGAGTCAGCACACGCCTATTGTTGAGCTAGGTTCCAAAGAAATTGCTGCGATGGCAGCATGTCAAATACCCAATTAATCACATGCTCCAAAGCCGAATAGAAGCCAACGCCGAAGCTGAAATCGAAGCTGAGCTGCGGGAAGGCCACTTTCTTCACACATCAATCACATGGGGGTTGGTATCTGGTTGTCAGGGAATGCCGCTAATTATATCAGCTACCTGAAACACCAAGCAATTGAAACGAGTTGCTTCTTGTTGGTTGTTTACAATTTTATTTGTATAGTAAATTAGTTACACACTATCAATAATTTAATCAAACTAATTCAATTGATTCCACTTGAACTATTTTGAGCTACTTAAATGACCAGAAATTTAATCTAGCTACTTTTCTTGTTTGTTGTAAATTTTATTTTCATAATGAATAAGTTACACGCTATCAATAATTTCAATAATTTTGATTGTCATTAATTTTATTTTGATTTTAAATAAGCTTTAAATTATTTTAATATATTTTTTCATTTTATTTTTATAATTAATAAATTACAGACTATTAATAAATTAATTAACTAAACTATTGCAACTGGTTCCTTATGAATTGAATCTGGTTCGTTATTAATTTTATTTTCATAATAAATAAGTTAATTTAATAATTTAATTTAACTAAACTATTTCAACTAGTTTCATAAAGATGCTCCCCCGAAAAGTCGCTGACTAAAATTGTGCTCGGTGGTCGTTAGCCAAAAGAAGAACAAATCCGCTCAGCGTATGAAAGTCCGTGCCGGATACTTTGTGGGCAGCAGCGACATGGGATCCGTAATGTTGGGCAACTCGGCGGTATATTGATCTGATTGCTGACTGTAGGCAGCGTAGGGATCCGAGCGACTGGCCCAACCACCCTGCGACTCATAGTTGTAGCTCTGACCAGCCAGCTGTGCCTGGGTCTGGGCATTGCCATGGATGTGCAAGTGAATCTCCTTGGTAGGCGGATGGGGTCCAGGTCCGCCCGAGCTGCTCAGCCCTGTGCCACCCCACGACTCCTTCGCGTGCGGATTCCAGCCAGGATAACTGAAACTCGGAGCCGTATGCTCATACTGCCCGAACAGACTCGTCTTTAGCGTCAAGAATTTTCCGAGAATAGCGAGGGCATTCATTATGACCAACACCTTCAGCAGGAACAGGGATTTCATGCCAATGGCCACCAGGAAGGCAACCATGGCTGAGAGTACGCCAAACTTGAAGATTATGGGAACCAGCGCCATTTGCAGGCGTCGAATTTTGCCAAATGTGCGACCCTCTGCAATGTGGAAAAGAGATTGTTAGAAATTATCGAGAATATGCGCTCCAGTAAAGTTTGTTGCCTGAGTCTTTTGTTTATAGCAGCCAAAAAATCACTCATTGAATTTGACATTTCAGCCAAAAATGAGCTTGGCTTTTATTTAAGCGATAATTTCATCAACAAACAGAGCTGAACGCGAAAGTTCATAAAAAAAACGAGCGCCGCAAATACAAAATAAATAAAAACATAAATATTTTCTCAGCCTTTAAAGATAGATGCGTGTGCGTTTTTTATTACTATTTTTTGCTTTGTTTTTTCTTTTATAAAATAATTAACGTGAGTCTAGAAGAAATGCGGAAAGTGAAATTACAACAAGGTGTTGCGATGAGCAACAAAAAATACGAAAAACAAAATAATAACTCCATTTCAGCTGAGGCAAAACTCGAGCTGAGCTGGAGAAAAAGATGTTAAGTGTTAACACATTTCTTAAGCATCTTTTCTGCTTGTGTGTTTTCTAGCCATGTTTCATTGAAATCGAAAGTGAATCAATCAAGTTCATTAGGTGTGTTGCTAATCAGCTAAGGCAGTTCACATGCGTAATTCAATCATCGAGCTGCTAATTGGTGGGAAATGTATTAGAGGAGTTTTTGTTGTCACCGTTGTTTGTTGTCAAACTCACCCACTTTGGCCGGCTTTTCGTCGTCATCGTCATCGCCGAAGAGACTTTCACTGAGATCGGAGCGCAGCCAGCTCCACAGTGAACGCACCATGCCCCAAACACTTAGATCTGTGGCATCAATAGTTGGTTTTACTTCTGTTGTGGTTGCAGCTACTGCAGCATCCTTATCAGCTGCTGATGTTGCCGCCTCCTCCTTCTCCTCCTCTTCCTCCTGCTCCTCTGTCTCATCGTCCTCATCCTCGTCTTCATCAGCATCTGCTTCAGCATCAGCATCCTCATCTTCCGCCTCTTCAGCTTTATTATTGTTATTCTCAGCTGCTGCTGCTGCTTCTACTGCTGCTGTCTCGGCTTTGTCTTCATTATGGCTATTGGCATTTGGCGGTGGCTTTTCGGCCTTTTTGATTATTTTAGCGCCCAGTGCACAGCTCAAGAAACACAGGGCCAACAACAAGGCCAACAGCGAGCGACGCGCACTTGAACTCTTTGTGAGAAACTGAAAGTAAACACATCAAAAACATTTTAGAGAAATTATTCAAGAGTCCGAGCAGGTGTGTGTGTGTGTGTGTGCGTGTGTGTATTATGTGTGTAACTGCATTGTTCAGCAATGACATCAAAGCCGCTTTTTTAACGCATTTCTTCATCATACGGAAATTGCGTAAACGAAAGACCAGCTTTAAATACAGTACTTTGTAACTGAATCTCCACTGTACATGTTTTATGTATCGAGGCTGGCAAATGCTCTCTAGAATGCACAACTGACACTGTTTAGACTACTAAGGCACTCTCGTAAAATAATTTATGAGCCACATTTTGGCTGCAGCAATTTCCATTATTGTCGCCGCTTTTGAGTCACAACTTTTGCGTCTTTTATGTAATGCACAAAGTGTGTTTCAACACTTCCCCCAGTTATGAACTGTTTTTATTGCCGTTGTTTGTTTTTCGTGGTCAGCAATTTGTATGTTAATATTTGCGCTATGTAAATGATGCAAAAAATAAAAAATAAAATATAAAATATAAAAAACCCCTAGCATAAATCTTATAAAACGAAAAAATCACACACACACCTTTTATTTTAGGGATTTGGCGAAAACCTTTTCAGCAACGCTGAGAAAGTGAAATTCAAAAACCAACAAATGTTTTCATTGCTTAAACAGGAATTAACATCAGAGATCATTTTTGTAAGTAAAGATTTATTAAAATTGCCACAACTAACTTTTAATTTGTATGTCATTCTATTTCTAAGATCGTTTAGATAAAAGCCAACAACAAGCGGCATTTTTCTAAGCTGAATCTCAGCGCACATTGAAAGTGAAGATTTATTAAAATTACCCTCAACTAACTCTTAATTGGATAGTCATTTGATATATTAGCCCTAAGAGGCCCTCACTTGACTTTGAGTGTCTCATTTAACTCATTCTATTTTTTAGATCTTTCAGATAAGAACTAAACTCAGGCACAGCCCATATTGAAAGTAAAGAAATAATATTACAATTGCCCTTAGAGGCCCCCAACTAACTCTCCATTGTTTAGTCATTCTATTTCTGTTATTCTACCTGCCCAAAACCGAAAGTCAGAGCCATTTCCAAGAGCCAAGTAACAATTATAATTAAAGACCAGTAGATGCCGCTTGACCAAGAATATATTTATTTATGATTTCTAATTGTTGCTGGCCCCGAAAAAAGTTTCCCTTGAGCGTAGCCAAAAAAGATACAGCTTCATTTTGAGCATCACAAAAGTTCTGTCAAATAACGGTAGGCTCCGTTCCAAGTAAACAAAATTAGTCAAATTAATTGGTAACAAAACAAGCAAAGAATTTCGCATATGAGCCAAGTTCGTTGGCTCGGCATAATTTGTTGCGCTTTTTGTATTGTTCAGTAAACTGAATGTAAGCATTCCATTGTGTGAATATTTGCTTTCAATTCTTTTGTGCGTTTATTTGGTGTGCCAAATAGGCTTTGGGCCACATTTTTTTGCTAACTGTATCTATCGAAGTGTGCTGCGTGGCCTTGATTAAATACAATAAGTTAAATAGTTGCCATAGATCAATGGGGTATTTTAATTAATCTAAAATAACTCCAACTGCAGTAAACACAAAGAAATAAAATATCAGAAAAGAAATGTTTTTACTATGATGCAAAAGTCGTAGAAATTCCAAATTGCGTTTTAATATTATTTAACATATATACACACACATACATATATATAAGTGTTTTTGTGTTTTATGTGAAATATATTTAAAAATACAAGTGATACTTGATTTGATCGATCCCAATAAAGTGACATTAACATATTTTCTGTTTTTCCGGCACAGTTTCACCATTGTTTCTTGTCAAACTACCTCCGAATTCATGGCTCAAACCCAACTCAATTTACATCTTCTGATGTGGGTTTCGTCATTTGATGTAACTGAATTCAAAATTCGGCAAATCACTCCACAGGAGGAGATGCGGAGAAATTTCCAACTTGCTATACTATAAAAATTCATTATATAAATATTTAACCAGCTACAACAAATTTCGCCAAGAAACTGTGTTAAGCACATTAAGTTTATGTTAAATTTGCCAAGTTATGAGAGAAGCGCCAGTCTTCGTTTCAGTTCAGTTTTGTTTACTTCAATTTGTGTGAGTTTATTTTAAATTTAGCACTTTCAAGTGCGATAATGAGTCAAATTGGTTTTTTCGAAATGGAAAGTGCTATCAACTGAAACCTTTCAGTTGTTGTTGAAGAACTCAATTCGGTTACTTGTGTAATACTTCATAGCTCTATTTATGGGAGTAGTTTATACTTAATTATGATAAATATACATAGACATGTTTGTCTCCGGCATTCCATGAATCACTCTCGATTCAGTTGCACAAACAGACAAACAAATTTAACTAATTTGTTATTAATAATAGAAATTAAATTCCATTAGATTTTTTGTTACATTATTAAAAGCATTGTGATCTGAATAATTTCATCATTTTGCGCACTTTGTTGAGGTTCAATAAATTTTCCATACCTTTCGTTTCTTTTTGTAACCGGGACTCATTAAAAAAGATTGAAAATAGCTAAGGGTTATATGCAAAAGTATCGAAGAGGGAGAAGGAAGCATCTCTGATTCCATGAAGTACATATATTTTTTTATCAGCAGCAATAGCCGAGTTGATATAGCCATATCTCTCTGTACGTTTATCAGAGACTAAGAACAAGAGTCTTTATATTTGGAGTATAAATTCTCGTATATACTGCGTAGCTCAAGTTTATTTCGTATTTTATATAATCGTCTTTCGATAACTATAAATGCCCCATTTTTAAACGCATGTCATTCCAATCGATGTATAATATAAATTGGCATATTATTGCTCAACTGCATACATTTCATTAAGATTGAGTAAAAAATAATTATCTCAATCTAATCACTTATGTACGAGGGTGGTTTGATGAGTACCTGACCTTGACGCCAGATGGTGCCACTATTGCAATATGACGTGACTATCGTATAGTACATAAACCTAAACAGCCACAGTGAAAATTTCAGTCAAATCGGACTACATGTCCTACATGAAATATTGGGTATGAGAAAGCTATCGGCGCGATGGGTGCCGCGTTTGCTCACACCAGACAATAAGCGCAACCGCGTGACCACTTCGGAGCATGGTTTGGCGCTGTTAAAGCGTAATCCGAAGGAATTTTTGCGTCGATTCGTGACTGTTGACGAAACATGGATTCACTGGTACACACCAGAGACCAAAGAACAGCCGAAACAGTGGACTTCACCTGGCCAGCTCAGGTACTCATCAAACCACCCTCGTATATGCCTGCCTACATTTGAGTGTGCAAACTATTTGTTCTATATGTTCAGGGTATATCGGAGTCGAGCTCACTCAAAATGCTTATTTATTAATTACTGGCCCTCAAAACATTTCGATTTGGTTAGCAACTTAAACTTTAATGGCCACCACTCCCGAAAGATGGTCGCATAAAATTATAAACTTGATTTATTGTGTCTTCATAAAACTATAATAATAGTCATAAAAATAATAAAAGTTAGAAAATTATGTTAAAGGTGTTGCAAAGCTGATGTAGTTGAGGCACGTGTTGTCTGCGAGATATCGTCAGATACATGGATGTTATTACAGTATTATCTAATCCGAGCATGTAATGTGGCCATTAAAGTCACAGTTCATGACACAAAACTCGAGTGACCGACAAATGGAAAAATTTGAAGAAAAAAAACCCATAAAACTCGCTTAATAACAGAGCACTTAAAATACACTTGACTGCAATTGAATTGAAAAGACTGGAGCCAGGCCAAAAGAAAGTTGTCGTCTTTTTTGGCAAACAAAAGTCTTATTGTAAACGGGAATAGAATTGTGCGTTTTGTCAATTGTTGAGCCAATTGTGAGTCTCCTCTGAGCAGAATTGAGGTAAGACGGCCACGGAGCACGTGCTGAGCATGTGAATGCCCCTTTTTTAATTTTCCACCACTTACCAGCATGATAATATATTTTTGGTAGCAGCTGGTACGACTTGGATATATGTATGTGTTTATATATGTGTGTGGTTTCACTGTGGTAATTTGCTGCAATTTTATTTTTCGATTGTATCCTTAATTATTGCATTGAACTCTTTGCTGCAAGATTAACTAACTGAATGCTCGAGCGACTTTCACGCAACAAAAACACCGCACACGCAAATTGTTTAAGCCAAGGAGATCGTATCGAAATCTGAGCGATTTTTTGTTTTAATCTTTCTTTCTGTTATTTGCTTTTAGCGCGACTGCAGCGCTTGAGATGTGCCCGTTGACTGCCACTTGGCAGCCGTCTTGGCCAGCAAGTAAGGTCTGGACTGTGTCTTGGACCACGGCAAATCCACTCTCCGTGGAGCAGTCGCTGCTTTGGCGCTTCTTCAACGTGTTTGCTTTGCAGCGACAACTCTCACAGCAACAAATGCTGCATTCGTGTTAACTCGACTACGATATACCCTGCACCCAACTGTTAAAATGATATTCTATTATTATATATTCTAGTGTGTTGCCAAATTTCCTCTTCAAAAATGTTTTGCAGACTCAAATGTAAGAATGCCTGGAAGTGCTCTCATTTCTTATGTCAAGCCCAGGCATTGAAAATAGTCATGAGATCAATATGGGAACACGTCAGTACCATCGACTATAAAATACCCTAAGCCCAGCTGTTCAAATGTATATTCTATTTTTCTTGCTAAATGTACTCCTTAAAAAGTCTGCTGATCAAGAATATATACTCCTTACGTACTCGGAAATGCTTGTATCTGCCTGTTGGAGTCATTTGCATCATAAACAGTATTCCCTATTTACTCATGGGTGCAGGGTATAACAACAACCACATCACACGTAGCGGCTCTCAGTTCCAATTTCGTTTTCAACACTTTCTTCAAAATTTTCCCCTAAAACGTCAGCAGCAGCAGACGATCTCGCACCAAGCCAAAATCTCTTCTCCCCACCTCAGCTCCACTGCTCTGCTCCTCTGCTCTGCTCCTCTGCTCTGCTCCTCTCTGCTCTTGTTGTTTGACTGTATTACGAATAGTCGTGCAATGGGCCAGAGCATAAAAATGCTTTTGCGCACGTGACGTCACAGCTATGTATTTGACCCAACAAAGCCAAGCCTATACTAAAAGTCACCCAACCCAACGTTTAGCATAAGTTATACATATATGAATATATATATGTATATATTTATTTATATGTATGTATGTTTGTGTTGCCCTGCTGCTTGGATCGTTGTTGCTCTCACGTTTCTCATGTTTGCATTGCAACATGTTTTAGCTGCTTTTGGGGTTGTTTAGCTATACAATTGTTTAACTATACAATTTGGTTTGTGGCTCACCTTGATTACCCAGAAAATATATATGGTATATATATAGTATGATAAACTATCTGTTACCATTTTAGCATTCATTTAGACCGGAAATTGTGTTGCCAGGTTTAAATGTAGGTTTGTTTTAGAGCTCATACCAAGACCAAAAAGCCCATGCTCTTGAAAATCGTTTCAGTTTTTCCAAAGATATGACTCTGGAAAGCTTGTACACAATACACAATCTATACTTCCTCCAAGAAAGGGTATTAAAACGGCGTCGATTAATTTGTTATCTTTCTCGTTTCTTGTTTCGTATGTAATACGTGCATTTTTGCCGGCTACCTTTTACCCGCTCTTTAGTGATTGCTTTGACCCATTTCTAGCTCAAGCGGGAACGCTCTCCATTTCTCTCTCTCTCTCTCTCTCTCTCTCTTTCTCTGTCCCTGTCATTTTATGGTGTCCATTGAGCGCTCCATTCACTTAAGGCATTTTCAACTACTTTGCATGATAATGCTACCTATTCTAGCGGTGTCTGATAAGCATATCTATAAGATAAATCATAATGCTAATAACAAGAATCATAATCCAAATAGACTTGATTTAGAGAGCAACCCAATGCCATTGATACGGTTGCTTACAGTTATATAGGACTTTGATTTGGGTGTTTGAGAAATGTGGGTCAAGCAACTTATTAGCCTAAGTTATGGCCAACCACATCTTTCTTTAACTATTACCAAGTTTAAAGTTCGTTGCTCTTCGAACCAAAATGTTGGTTTTAACAATTACATAATGGAACTTGCTACTTGCCACTTGGAAGTGGCAGCCCGGAGTGTTGAATCCGTTAAATACACGTGAGGCAATCGCGCTGCACCTTTCGGTCCTAAAGTCATGACCATGAATGTGCCCCAGACAAGTCAAGCTAAGTCAACGACTTAAATCTGGAGTTGTCTGGTGTTTGTTTGTTTGTTTTGGCTCTCGAAATGTGTCAAAAGTGCCATAAAATTTACCCACTTCCATAACGGTCTCCATGTCTATGCAACGTTAGTTGGCTAAGTTAGCTTGTTAACGAAAATTACATCATTAGATTAAATCATTTACATTTTTATTTTTATTTTGTACTGCTTAACGGTTCTCGCCAATGATTGGCAAATGTCAAATGTGCTTTGACAGTTTCACATTAAATACAATCTTAACTTAAAACAAATTTCTTTCTTCTTTACTATTTCTTGCCCCAGTTGTTTGGATAGGCGTATGGATTGTAGTTGTTATTATTGTAATTGGGATAGAAATATTGTCCGATGACATAGGGCCAGATGCGAATTTGCAAATCATTGTAGTAGGCATTATTTGGATTGTTGGGATTGTTGGGATTGTAGTAAGGAGGAGGCGTCGTATAATAATATCCTGTTAGGCTCGAGAATGTCGGACTCGGCGTGTTGTAGGGATTGTACGGCGTATAATACTGAGCAGCAGCAATCTATCAGACATAAAACAGATTATAGATTATAAACAGATTATAGAAATCCTTTATTTTTGGTAAAACTTACCACAAACAGGGCAGCAAACAGCAGCAGGCAGTTGGATTTTTGGGCCATCATATTTATTATTTTAGTTATTCAATTGTAGATAGTTGTAGCTCAGATTTTCGACTAACTGTGTAGAGTCCACTCCATTTGCATTTTATAGCTGAAATTTCACGCACTGCCACCTTCGGTTAGCTTCTGCCGTTTTTCCAAGCACTTTTCAACCAATTTTCTACCCTTTTTTCGTTTCGTCATTGAACTTGACTCATCGGGGTTATTTACCCATTTATGCAGTCGCATGATTCGGTGACTCCCACTCCCATTTAGATTGCAAAAATTAAAAATATAATTGCGACATTTTGTTAATGGCTGCAAAATATTTTGTCACATTTAAAGCAAAATGGAAAAATGGAAAAATGGAAAAATTGTAAGCGCCAATAAAAGGAGACCAATTAATTATTTTATATGCGAGTATTTTTTTTATTTACTTTTTTATTATTGTGTTTATTTGATGTGCGCAATTTGCTTACGATTTATTTTTGTTTATATTCTGCTTACAGACATTACAAACATTATTTGTAAATTATATAGCAATGTGACGGCCTTGAAACACAGTTGTAGTTAGTTGGTTGGCCTTCTATTTACAATTATTTACAACACGTCTCTCGATTGTTACTCGAAAATTAGACTACACACAAAATACAAAAACGAAACTCAACAAATATCGTCAACAAATCTCTTAAATTAGTTTACATTTTTTTTTTAATGGGAAAATTTACAGGGCCCCCTTTCATTTGCCAGTCTCTCTTCACATTTCTTCATTTCGTTCATCGCATTTCGCATTTCGCATTCGCATTCATTTAATTTAATTAGTTTTTCTGCTCCTCAAATAATAATACAATAAATATGTGTTATTAATCGCAATCAGTAGTCCTCATCGTCTTCGTCTGGCGGATCCGTTGCATACGTTAATTCGTTCAGATAGAACCATTTCTAGCAGAAAAATAAATATATGCATTAGCTGTTTATATTGTGGATCATTAATCTTTAACTCACCGGCGACTCTGTGCAGTTGAAATTGTAATCCCAATCACATATTCTGTATTCCTGATTAAAACTCGTCTCATTCGCACATAAATGCGGTATTCGATTGCCTTCCTCGTCGCACATGTGAAATATCTGAAAATCAGGAAAGGTTTTGGTATTTATTGCAGTCAGAATAAAAATAATAATAAATCTTACACATTTTCTAAATTTATAATTAATATTCAATTGAATTTTTAATTTAATATAAACTCTCTTTTACTTCTTGAATTCTTTTGTGTCGCCTGACTTTAGTTGACATTAAATAATTCTTCGATGCATACTTTCAGGCTGATAAATAACAACTATGTCAAGCTCATGCTTTCTCTTTCACACAGCTGATGGTTTGCATAAATTTATCATTGCATACTTGCAGGCTGTTAAATATTTTCATATAAATATATTTTGAAATTTACCTGACAATTGTACTCCATGTCCGCATAGAAGCCCACTGAACGCCTCTTACAATCGAAGGAGAATGTGATATTATCTAAATTCGTCCATTCCTTCGTCTTGTGGTTTTGAAATACTGGACTGGCTGGCTCCTGCGCAACAATCGCCACCATCAATAGGTGAGCTATTAAATTATATATATAATGATAGACTAGTTAGCGTCTGTTAAAGTTTTTGCCCAAATGATTTTCTTTTCGTTACGCTGTTGGTTTATAAATTATTTGGCCCACGCGTGCCGCAAAGAGTTGGCCTCAAAGTGTTTGTCTAATCGACGCACTGAGCATTTAATTTATTTCTGCCAACTCGTCGCTGTCTCGTCGATTTATTGGGGCCACAACTCACCTAGTAAAACGCCGGAAAGCCATAAAATTCTATAACTGTTAACCATTTTTGTTGAGCTGCACATTTTGGCCTCTGTTTTGTTTGCTCGTTCGCTTTCAGCTGCTCTTTTGCTCTCTCTCTCTCTCTCTCTCTCTTAAAAATACTCCGCTGTTTGTCACTCTCTCTCGCTCGCTCTCTCTCTCTCTCGCTCGCTCTGACTTTGCCGCGTGCTACGCGTCCATTTAACTGACAGTTTTCAATTAGGAAGCGCGGCTTTATTTTTTATGGCAGCTGGCACATGGCTACAATGAGTAAAAAGAAAAAAGAAAAATAAATATTAGATGGCTGTGGAAACTGCAAACGACAGTTAATTGCTGCCCAAACAAACACAAACACAATCACAGAAATTCATTAACAAAAATTACAAAATCATCATCAACACCAGCAGCAGCAGAGTCACTTTATTTTGTGAATCTGCCCATTTTCATGGTTTTGGCCTGACTCATCCGAAGAAGATGAAGCAGAATTCGAATTAATTAAATCTTTGCTGCTGCAAGCGGAACGTCATTGCTCGAAAATATTTAGTCTACACTCAGAAAAAAATCAACCTCAATTTTAGTAAATTCAAAATGTCATAAGTGTAGAAATCTTATTAAAATATCCTTTCTAAAATGCAAAAACAACTAACTCCCATGGAAACGTAATTAATTTCAAATTAATTTATATAAATTTAAAAAATATGTTAAAGTTTTAGTGTATGGTGAAATCTTAAAATGTAAATGTTTATTACTAATATCGATATGGCAATCTACAATAATTTAACCCAATTTTTTTATGAATGTAAACGCCACTTTGTCTTGACCCACTTTCTGTCTGAGTCAGTTCTAAGCCATGTGTCTATTTCATAACAATCAAATCACATCAATCATTTGACAGCAACTGCCAAATTAACACGCATAATCAGAAAATAGAGAGGGAAGGTGTAGAAAACACAAAAGCGTTTGAAATGCCATTAAAAGACAATAATTCATGGGCACATCCAATCAGCAGTAGAATTTATTTATGCAAATTGAGTGCTTTGTTTATTATTGGTATTATTGAACCGACTGACAGCCGGCAGGCAGAAGAAAGAAAACCATTTAAGAGGCGACCTTGCTCACGATTTTTGGTTACTTTTGCTGCGATTGTTGTTGTTGTTGTTGTTGCTGTTGTTGTTGTTGTTGTTGCTGTTGTTGGGCTACACTTGGGAAAAAAACGTCGCCCTGAATTTTGGGAAATTTCCATACTTATTCAGAAAGTTGTTGTGGCTTTCAAAAAACCAAGGCTTACATTTCTTAGTTTCAGTTTGGATTTTCGAAAATTTAGAAAAAAGATGTCCAATTTCCAGGATGTTAGGCATTATTCTAAGAACCAGCGTTTGAGATTTTTTTCTGAGTGTAGACTCCAATTAATGTGTCAACATATCAGCTCAGCTCGGCTCGAAGACTGGAGTCCAGCTGAACACTCCGATTGAGCGATTAGCTCCCCAAGCTGATTGCATTTTATTGTGTTGAATACGAATTCTCTTTCTCTTTGGTCAAAATCCTTGACATTTTTCTTGAAATTTATGGTAGACAACACAGTCCAGCAAAACACAGCCACGACGATTAACGTTCGCCTCCAACAAATAATCGTAAATTGTTTTTTTTAGCCCCCGCATTTCCAACTAACTGTGCAGCAAGAAGCAGGCAGCAGGCAGCAGGAACAGCTCCAGACTTAACTTAAAAAAATAATGAATGATATGCAGATTTGGCTTGCCGAAGTGAAGGCAACGTTAAAGGTCATCGCAGCCAGGCATTTAACCGACAATTCCCAGCCGGGCTCAGAAACTCATCTTCACTCAGACAAAACAAAGAGGCGCCTCGGCTGCCTGACGACTGCCTCACTGTCTGCCTGTCTGTCTGTCTGTCTGCCTGATGATGACACAGCAGCCACTGAATCTTGTCCGTCCCATTTGCTGTTCGTGTCTGTCTGTTTGTGTCTTTCACCTTTTGGCTGACCATGGCGCCTGCCACAATTGGTGGCTTGCTGCCCCCCTGCCTGGCTGCCTCTTGCAGCTGCAACTATTGTAAGCGCCAAAAGCTTTTAAGCGTGCCTCAAAAATTTCCGCAAAAAGCCAACGCAACTGGCGACTTAATAAATGTAGGGTAATGAAGAGACCTTTAGCTCGTCTGCTGACTCAGTGAATGGAGATTCAAAATAACAGTATAACAGTATAATCAAAATAACAGTATTTGATTATTAGATGGAAATTGTAGTATTCAAAAATATTCGAAATACTTAACTCTATTTTTCCACATCATATTTTACGAGCTGACATTCAGAGTTATTACTTAAAGTTCAAGTCTAAGTCAAACCACAAAGTTCTTTCTTGATTCATCTGCTAGGACACTTACATGTTTCTCTCTCTCTCTCTCTCTCTCTCTCTCTCTCTCTCTCTCTCTCCCTCTTTGTCTCACTCATAATATTTTCCTAACTGAATTATTACTTAAAGCCAAGTTTTAAGTCTTAAGCCGCCAAGTTCTTTCTTGTTGCTGTTGCAAGAGTATTCCATTTTCGGTGCAGAATGTTGCGCGCTCTCTTGCTCTCGCTCTCTCTCTCTCTCTCACGCTCTCTCTCTCTATGTGTGTCTCTTCATTTATTTTCATGTCTTTAATGTGCGGCGGCGTCACTTTTGACATTTTCTGACAAGCGTGAGAAGCGGCTAAAAAATGCCTGCGATGTGCAGTCTTCGCAACGGCATGGGGCAAAGGGGAGGGGTTTGGTGCAGAGGGGAGGTTGGGGGGCAGATGGAACCATCCATGACTGGGGCCATCAATTTGCCTAGTTTGCTCGGTTCTCAACTTACATAATGGATATGTATAAATCTACGAGTGGATTCCCCCAACTCCACAGCAGCCTCAGTTGGGCATTTGTTTCTTGTAATCAAGTCTTGTTGTGTCTGCTGCTGTGTGTGTGTGTGTGTGTGTGTGTGTTTGAGGTCTTGTTGTGTTTAGTATTATATATATATATATATTTTTTAGCATTCCAAGCGCATGCGCGACATTTTTGGAAAGTTTATTTTGGTTATTTGGTTGATTGAATATTTGTTTTTATTTTATTTTATTTTATTTTGGTTTTCTGGTCGGATTCGGAAGTTTTTTGGCGTCGTTTTGCGAAACAACGGACTAATTTGTTAATTTGGACGCGTAACCAACCGAGGGCTCAATGTTTGATGGCCCTATAATTTATGCAAATTGCAAATTATTTAATTTGTGGCAACACAAAAAAAAACAACAACAAAAAACGAAACAGGCCAGTCAATTTCCAATTTCAAATTTCGTTTTCTCGTCAAAGAAAATGCAATGCTGCAAGCTGATTGAATGACAACAACAAAGAAAAATTACAAGAGGAAAAGCTGGGAAAATGTTTGTTGTTTGTTGTTTGTTGTTTGGTATTGGCTGGTTGTTTGTTGCAGCGGAAGCGCTGCTAATTGGCGGAACTGCTCCCCAGCCAGGCAACCAACCAGCCAACAATGCAACCAACCATGTTGCAACGCCAGATGACGACACTTGAAACCTGAGACTTGAGGCAGCTTATTGCCGCCGCCCCGTTATCGGATATGGTATTTATGTAAGTGCAAACATGGCTTAATCATCCCAGCAACCAGCAATTGATTAGGCCAAGCTGCAGACTACACTCATAAAAAAAATCGTCCTACATTTCAGTATGTCGCCAATGGTTAGTCACCCTATAATTCAGAAAGTCAATTTCTAAGAACTAGGGTTTTTTCTTTTCGAAATGTTTTTCCTAATATTAAGAAATTATTTACAAAAAATATAAACTTTATATTTTTTTTATAGTGTAACAATTGCCAACTGTAAATAGAGATGAGATCAGATGGAGTTAAAGTTGATGGCGCCCAACGTGACACTTGCCACTTTTTTTGCACACACATTTTTCAACATTTTTCAGCGCAATTAAGCCGCTGCAAACAACAATAATAACAACTAAAATAAGCAAAAACTAAATTTCATTTAATTGATCAACAAGAAAACTTGTTAGCTGACTAGCTTGACCAGCACCTCCAGCTGCCGCCGCTCTGCCTCCTCTGTCCCCCTTCGATTATTGGCCTTGAAAAAAACGGTACGCAGAAATGCGCTTAATACGAAAAATCAATATTGAAAAAAAAAATAAAAAAAAAAAGTTGATCACACCGCAAAAAAAAGAGGAAAAAAAAATAAGAAAAAACCTGCTCAAAGTCGGACTCGTACTAGTCCGTATAAATAAAAGTGAGTTTAAATTGATAAAATAAAACAGCCACAAAGCAAAGCGTGCTAATAAAACATAAATTTCAAATAAATACGAGACCTGCCCAGATTTTAGACAAATAAAGCGACTTTATAGTTGACATATGAAACTAATGAAAATATAAAAATAAAAAATAAAATCAACAGCAAACACAATATATCATAAAGTTTTGTTTCAGTTTTTAAATGAAACCATTAATTCAAATTAAATGTGCAAATTGGAAAGCAAATAAAGAAATAACACCACAAAATAAATTGTTATAATCAATCTGCAAACAAATTGACACGTTTCCCAATCAGCAAAGTAAAACACAAAAATATCACATTTAAGGAAAAAGAATAAGGTTTGGTTAAGCACAGCATTGAAGATAATATATTGTTTGATCTTTCACTAATTTTATCGCCCACAAATCGAGCCCGTGTATCAAAAAACAGAAAACTAACAAAAATGTCACTTCCGCTGGCAAAAAACTCGATTTTATTGTGTTCACATTTGGAGCTTGGCTTGGCTCCAAAAGGCATCTCGAAAACCATTAATTAATTAAGCTTCAATCAAACAACAATCCAGCGATCGATCGATCGATCGATGACTTAAATGCCATCAACTCCGTCGACAACAGGCAACAACAATGGCTTAAAGGCAAAAGAGCAAATCGGCTACCTGACCACAAAAAAAAAACCCCAATACACAAAAAATGCCGCTGACCAGCAGCTGTTGGCTTCTTCAGCTGCTTTCAAGCCAATATGACATTAACATACCTTTGTGTGTATGTGTGTGTGTGTATGTGTGTGTGTGTGTGTGTGTGTTGTGTGTGCGTGTGTGTTTTTCAAATTCATTCGAATATTATTCGTTACAAGGGCAGCAAACTGCGTGTAGAAGTTCAGTTTTCTGGGCAGCATTTCAGTCATTTCAGTCTGCTCATCAGCAACATATACAGATATATATCTATATATATATATATATATATATTTTATTTATAGGTTTGATTACCATTACCTTGCACAATTTACTAAGGTAACAGCCCTGCTGAAGTTGTATTTGATTGATCGCCTTGATTGCTCCTTTGCCGTAAAGCAAATTTCAAAAGCGCAACTCTTGCGATTTGTGGTGCAGATTTGGCCAACGGCTGTT
Source organism: Drosophila mimica (assembly GCA_037043585.1). Taxonomy (NCBI): domain Eukaryota; kingdom Metazoa; phylum Arthropoda; class Insecta; order Diptera; family Drosophilidae; genus Drosophila; species Drosophila mimica. The sequence continues at coordinate 9,274,610 of JBAMBE010000579.1, forward strand.
AACTGAAGTGTCGATAAGTCTTATCGTCCGATCAACAAACAGATCATCACACACTATTTATTGGCATTATTGTCAAATTTGTTTTTATGGGTTATCTCGCGTCTGTGGACAGCAAATTTGATCACTTTTTAATGTATTTTTAGAGTACATAAACAATAGATTTAATGTTGATCAGCAAACAGATCATCAAACATTATTTATTGGCAATATTGTAATTTTGTTATGGGTTCTCTCTTCTGGGCATAGCAAACTTGATCTTTTCTGTCTATCATTAAAATTCAAATTTCTATATATATATATACATAATTGAAAACAAGTATTCAATATTGATCAGCAAACAAATCATCACAAATTATTTGTTGGCATTAGTATAATTTTTTATATGGTATTCCTTAAATATATATCTCCATTTATATATAAATAAATGAAAGCAAGTATTTCCTGTTGATCAAGCAAAAGATAACCACATTATTAATTGGCATTATTGTCACTTTTTTGGGTTATATTATTTTTTAATTTTATATGCAAAATAAATAAATTATTGATTTATTGTTGTTCAGCAAACAGTGGACCATTTGGCATTAAAATACCCCAGAAATCTTTTAAATATTTCTTAATTTTTTAATTTATATTCAAGTAGCAAATTCTATTTTAAATTTAATTTAAATTAGTTTTGTTTTTCTGTACTTCTGATCATAAATTAATATATGTATATAAACAATTGAAAGCAAGTATTTAATATTAAGTGGAGGTGTGTATTTTTGCAACCGGTTTTCTTCAACCCTGCCTCATTTTTTATTTTTTCAAATACGTATGTTTTTGTAAACATATTTGCTTAAATGCTATCCGAGTTCAAGGCTCGCCACGTGTCGTATACGTGATGTGCCGGCTGTTTGGCCAAATGGGCTGTAAGCAAAAGCTTTTCACACAATTAAGCAGCAAATGCAACAGCAGCAACAATTACAACATTAGCCAACTACTGCTTTGTAATGTGGCAGCTATAAATTTTATGTAAATCGTTTTTTGCTCCAAGCCATGTTTCTTTTTTTCTTTTCCCCGCCCCCCTCCCTCTCTTTTCCTACTTTTATTGCCGCTAAAAGACGCAAACGCTGCACAGTTAAACAATGCAAATGAATTACATACCACATTGTAAAACGCCAGCGGACCCCAAATGATGTGCAAGCAATTGCAGTCACACACAGCCAGGCACACAAACAACACACACAACACACACACGCACACACACACACACAACACACACACAGGTGAATATACAACATAAAAAAACAACAACTCAGTTGCCTCAAAGATTTTCCAAGAATGCGCTGAGCGGGTGGCTCTGCTGTGAGCAAACAAGTGTCTCTACACACAGCACACACACATTCACACTCACACACACACACCACACACACACACACACATGCCTAAGCTGCAACCACAACAAGTTTTTTCATTTTAATTTTTTTGTCGCTGTCGCCTTATCGAAATTATCTACTGCATTTGCAGTTGGTGTCCACGTTTTTGCAATAACATTATTGCAACTCTATATTCATGAATAAAATATCTTAAATCTAAATTATTAATAGCTGTAACTATTATTCCCAGACAAAGCTGAACTGTTGCTAATTAGTTGCCATTTAACATTTATTTTAATTTATATTTGCTTCTCTGAGAACACTTTCAAGAAACGACATTCTTTCTGCCACATTCCCCAAACTGGAAGCATGATTAGAATAATTGTCAAAAAAGGCACAAAGAAATCTTATTTTGGACAAGCCGTAGATTAGATACCCTTTTGTAGACATAATATTAATACATTATTAATTATTCATATGTTTTGGAATGTTTTGATTAGTAGTTTAATTTAAACATAAGAAAATATGTTTTTGCCCATTTTAATCAAATTTGTTTTATGTTTGAATTTGATACAAATTTTCGTTTTAAATTTATATATATTTAAATATCTTAAAACATTTTTTCGTTTCATTAATCAATTTTTTGTTTTAACAAAATATTTTTCAAGATTTTTCCTTGTCAAATATTTGTTTAATGATATTCCACATTGAAAAGGGTGTAAATATGTCTATCTCGACTCTAAATAAGCTTAAGCTGTTGGTTAAGAATACATATAATTAATGGAATCGTAGACATCTAGTTGAATGCATCGCAAACTTGACACAAAATTAAAATACCCTCAGCAAAGGCTTAAAAAAATCCCCCACAAATTCTTTGCCAAGCTCTCAACATGTCCAAACGTGTGGATTTTTTGCTGTTATTCTTGTCTTTGGCAACAGCTCAAAGTCTGAAGCTGCTCAGAAACAACATAAATTGTTGCGGCTCTTTTTTGTTGTATTTGTGTCTTGCTACTTTTTCTTGTGAATGGCAAAGTTTAAGCATTTAAACAATTGCAGTTGGCCAAATAGTCGCTTGACCAAAATTCGACAACAAATTAAGGCCAATGCTTTCGCTAGGCTTCAAATCAAAATTTGGGCCTCATTTACGCTTAGGCATTAAATATGTTAATAGCAGCTACGATAACAATATCGATATCGATATATCATTAAGCGTGACAAATATTGCATAATATGCCGAAAACATGCCCATCATCAAATATGGAGCACGCATTGTATAAGAGAGGCAAAGTACACTAACAAAAAAAAGTGCCCTACATTTTAGAAAACCACACTAAAAAAATAGTTTCTAAATATTTGGAAAAATATTTATAAAATTTAGAAAGGCTTGTCGGCAATTTTTTATTACTTTTTGGATATAATTTCTATTATTAAGAAATTAATTTTTGGAAAATTCACACTGAAATTTCGAAATCAAGCTCGAAATTATAAATTTTAGAAATTTTGTAGTGAAATTCACTTTATGAGTGCATTTTTTTGGCTGCAAATACAGCTGAGTGGCTCAGTTGATTTTAATTAGCGTTTACCTACCATGGAGCGGGCTGGCTCGTTAAACTGCTGCTTAACCAGGCTAAGAGGCAAACAGGCAGCTGCAATCCAAGTCCAAAGTAAGTCGAGGAATTTTAATGCATTTGCATTTGTTTTGCTCTGACGATATATATATATATATATGTATGTATGTATGTATATATATTTAACACAATTATGATTTATGTAATAAGCTCTATTTTTGCACTGGAAAAACTATTTCTTATGCTTGTTGTTGCTGCTGCTTGTTGCTGGTTGCTGGTTGCTTGTTGCTTGTTGCTGGTTGCTTGTTGCTGTTTCATCGACAATTGTTGTTGGCGTTATTTCGTTATTTCGCCATCAACAGCAGCAACACTTTTTTATTATTTTTCTTTTATTTTTTTTGTTTTTTGTATAAATATTACTCTTTCTTCACACGCACACAGCAGGCACACACACACACACGCACGCACACGTATAGCAGAGAGAAGCGCGCGCGAAGAAGAAGAAGCAGTCAAAGACGAAGCAGCAGAAGCAGCAGAAGAAGCCGAAGAAGACAAAGCAACAAGCAACAACCGTTCGCTGGCTCGCACCTCGCACGAATAAAAGCCAACTCCAGCCAAACGCAAGCCAAACAAAACACTTGACGAACGGCAACGGCTAAAAAAAGTGTTCAGCTTCAACTTTGTGTTTGCAAACGCAAACAAAGGCAATTTGTAAAGCGTTCAATATTTTTTTTTTCTTGCGTGTTTTACTTTTTGTTGGTTCGTTCACGTACTTTTGGCCAAATGCATTTGTCTCTTGGCTCGATTTATATTTTTTGGCAGCCGTCGCTGCTGAATACGTTCGCAAAGTCGGCGCTCAACTCTCAACTGGTTCGTCAGCCGCTGCTCAATTTGGTTTTATACGCAACGCTCAAAACTCAATGCTCAATTCTCGGATTCAACTCCACTCAGCCTCCCAGCCAAGTTGGCCAAGTTGGCCAGCAATCTGCAGCAGAGGAGCCAAACTAGCCAAACTGGCGAGCGACGATTGAATTGAAATTGAAATTGAGGTAGGTTGTTGAGCGCAGCTGAGTGCAGTGAATGAATCCGACTCCGAATCTGCAGACAGCGCTGCCAACTTGCTTTGGTTTTTTGTGTTTTTTTTTTACAAGGCGCACATTTTTAAATCCCATTCATAAACTAGTAGCTAAAAGCTGAGCAGACTTTTTGCATATTTTATAATGTGATCTTAAGAAATTAAAATTTGGGGTATTTAAACTCTGATACATTCAGAAAACACACCAAGGTCAGCCCAACTTATTATTCAGAAAGTATAATTCTAAAAAACAAGGTTTTGACGTTCAGTGTTTTTTTTTTTCTTAATTCCAGTGTGTTTTTTCATAAATGTTGAACAAATATGTCCAATTTCCGTTGTTTACTTTTCTTACTTAGTTATGTTAGACAGCGTTTTACATATTTATACATTTGTTCGCCCAGTGGAGCCACAAACTATGTGCAAGGTCACTTGTGGATAATCTGCTTTAAAGATCGGCTTATGCATTTTCTACCCCCGGTGCCCCTGCAACAGTGGTACATCCTCCCAGAATTTCTTACTAGTTTCCCTCCGAAATCGATCTCAAATGCCTCAAACCGAATTCCCAAACTCTTCCACTCCCTGTTCCTCTCTCTCTCTCTCTCTCTCTCTCTCTTTCTCTCTGCGCCTATCTCTTCATTAAGTTAAATATTCTTCTTGCAAGGGTATTCACTTATTAAGCACTCAAAAATTGAACTCGTTTTCGTGTTACCTCTCGACCAGTTGACCAGTTGACCAGTTCTGAAACTGAAGAAAATTAGCCGCATTCATTCACTTTGTGTTTCAATTAGCATAATTAAATATATAAATGCGAGCAAGAGCGCCCAGCAACATCAGTTAAACAATTTACATAAGAACAACTTTTAGATGTGCCCAAAAATAAATAACAAAAAAGCAAATGTTAATTTTAGCTGCCTTTTTATTTGTTGTGGTTATTGTTGTTGTTGTTGTTGTGTTGTGGCTTGTTGACTGCCGTTAAAACGACATCAAGTTCATCATCAAACACGTCTGATTGTGGTCTGCAGGTGCTGGGATGAGTGGCAAGGGGGCAGGGAGTAACTGGGTCTGGGCCTGTGTAGCTTGGCCCGAACGCCCGTTCAACTGGTTAACTGGTTGGTCATCTGGCTTTTCAGAACTGGTAACATTTGAATGCCAAAGGCATCTTTTGCTCTAAGCAATAAAAAAACAATTTTTTTTTTATGAGCGCTCGATTGGCAGAAATTAAAAATTTACGAAAAGACGAAAAAATTGATCGACATATAAAGTTGGCAACGGGCAGCTCAAAAGCCAAACTTAAATGTCAAACTAATTTGAACAAGATGCTCCATTAAAAAACTAGAGAAAAAAATAAACAAAGAAAAAAAACTGAAACTGGATTAATTAACGTGGCCTAATCAAGCGAAACCCTGACTATCGGTCATATAATAACAAATAAATAATAAGCAACAGGGAACGTTGCAGTCGAACGTAACCGACTGCGAAATACTCTGATATCCTAAGTTGTGTGCAGCCAAGAAATACTGTCCAAGTTCGCCTTTCAGATAGAAACCTTCTTCGAAGTTTGATTGTACCTCTTAAATTACAGAGGACATGAGCTTTTAGAGATTTTGGGGACGGGAGTGGGCGTGGCTGGAAAAAATTATAGAGAAGGTTCCTAATAATCTCCCTTCCAAGTTTGGTATCTGCAGCTATTAAATTACGGGAAATATCGGCATTTATCGGCATATGGACATAGGTAGAACCTTCGAAATGAAATAACTTCGTCAAAACTCAACGCTCGATTTTATCGATTTGCGAAAATCGATTTTATCGATTTTCTAGCTCCCTAGTTGACGTAGGACTTCAACCTTGACACTTTATCTTTTGAGGGTTCTTTCAATTAAATGTTCCAAGTTTCAAGTCTCTATCTCTAAAAGACAGGCGGACAGACGGACGGACAGACAGACGGACAGACAGAATGACGGACATTGCGCAAAGCCAATATACTATTAAACCTTCGGTATCATAGTATAAAAAATAATTAAATGATGCTGTAACTGAAACTGAAACTGAAACTGAAACTATCGATAAAAACATATGACGGATTGGCCAATTGGGCGATTGTCGGGTTTGTTGCGATTGTCCGCAGTAAATTAACATTTCGTATGACACTTGATTTGTTGCTTATGCAATTTAATTCAAAATATCTATTTTAATTAACAATCGTCGACTAACGGGGCGTATGCGCAATCTTGTCGCTTGTTATTACACTTATTACACTTATTCAATTAATGCGAGTGTCTCGCTTTTTTTCTTCGTCTGGCCAAAAGGAAAGGTGTTGACCTTGTCGGACACGCAACGCTACGCACACACACACACACACACACACACGCACACTCGCAAACACTCGTCTGTGAGTTTAGTTGGTCTTTTTCAGCTGGTTCACCTTCTGAAATTTCCAATTGCACTCTTGCATGAAGAGAGCCAGTTCTCGAAAGTGAGAGCCACACTTGTAAATCAGTTAATAAACCTCCCCTCTCTCTTGGCCAACTCTTAAATTATTCCTGTGCTTTTTTCAAGTTCAAGGCCATTTATTGGTCTTTGTTATTTTTTGGGTGGCTGTTTGTTAAATGTTTTGCTTGGCATTTACTTTCATATTCATACATACACTCAGCAAAATTCGCACCACACTTGAGTAAATCGCTCTATAAATTAGAAAGGTTTTCTATTCTTCAGAAATAATTTCTAGGGATTTGGCAAAATAATTCTAAGATTTAGAAAGACTCGCTTTTAGTAATCAACAACCATTAATTTTATAAATTTCGGTAGATTTTTTGAAGAGTGTATATATACGAATGTATAGCTAATGTGTCATAGATACACATATATATATATAGGTTGTTGTTGTTGTTGCAACACTTGTGTGCACAAATTATGTCCATAATTACGCGGTTGTTAATCGATTTTTAAGTTGTTCCCCCAACTCTTGAGTTATACAACACATTTTTAACACCTTGCGCACAATGGAAATTGTTACTATTGTTGTCGTTGTTGTTGTTGTTGTTGTTGTTGTTATTGTTATTATTGTAGTTGTTTTTTATAGCATTGGCATTTTGGGGCGCGCACTCGTTTGAAAAACAAAAAAGATACATACAAGTATTCGACTCGAGTCGATCGGAAAGTCAATAAAATATCAAGTTTTTTTTCTTTTTATATATATACATATATAACAAGTATTTGAATTTGTTGCCAAGCCACAAGCACACACACATATATGTATATATATATATACATATAATATGCATACACCCATAGCAAAATGTTTGCATTCAGAAACTAACTGCATTTTAGTATCTAGAGCATGAAATTGTAATCCGAGGCGGAGTCGGAGTCAGCGTGGAAGTGGTAGAAGCAAGTGGCCATTTGATTTGAGCCTAAATCCAAATTGGCCAAGCCAAAGCGCATTTTAATAATGCTGCAAGCTAAGTTGCCCCATAAAAAAGTAATGATTTGATCGGACAGATACCCTTCTAAAGTATTTGCATTTAGTTATAATTTTCAGAGAAATAGCAACAAAAGCTATGCTTGAAATTGTTTTCAATTCATTTAAATCTTCTTCATAAATTGGCTATAAATTAAATATTTAATATTCCCTCTATAACTATAGCAGTTTCTGAGATCAATCAGGCTAACAAATTTCTGGGTAATTTGGGGTTTTATTTTTTAACATTAAATTAAGTAATTAATTTTATAATCAGAAATAATAATTAAATTAATAATCAGAAAATCCACAAAATCTGCAGTTCGTCATTCTCTATGGACTTGCTTAATAAATACAGGGTATAGCGCAACAAAATTAAGCCAATTGGTGAATGTACTTAACCAAATGCTGATCTGTAATGTAATCGGCTGATAATGTCCAAAGTCTTGTTGCAACAAATGCTTACAATTTATACGTGTTTTAATAGACATGTTTTCACTTGGTTTAGCTTTTGAAATTGTGTATTGAGCTTGCGATTTTAAAAATCCCAAATTGTATTTTTAATAAGTATATAATGTTATATTTAGTATATATATAATATAAGTATAAATATTTCAGTAATACATAATATAAATTAAATATATCGATAATTACATAAATATTTGACGTATAACCTTAACGATAACGATAACTTTCAATTTGGCCGCTTGTCATGTGTTTTTATACACAACAAAAAAACAGAATTTCAAATTGCTGCAGCACCTTTCAAATTCTGTGAATTTGAGCTTGTTACCAATAACTGCAATAACAACACCAATAAAAAACAATAAAAACAATGCCAATTCCAATTCCAAAGAGGCAAATTACTCAACAAACCAACAATTGCAGTTTAAAGTTGAATCGTTGCAGTTGCAACTGCCTTCGCCCCAATATATCCCCATCTCTCTCTCGCCCACTATCCCTCTCTCTCTCGCTCTTCCGCTGCTGTCTCGCGACACTCAAATTAAACAGCTAAAACTAATTTTGATTGTGAATTAAAAGCAAGCAAAAGCTAAAAAAATCAACTCACGTGCGCAGTTCCACTAGCGCACACAAGAGGGCGCTGTCGGCAGCACGTCATCGCCTCGCGTTCGTTGCTTAAGTCTTTCGTTTTGCTCGACACAACATTTTTTGAGTTTTTTTGTTGTTGTTTTTGGGCCTCTTTTGAGTATTGGGTTTACTAGATCAGGTTGCAGATTCGAAAGTGGGTCATTTATTTTTTTACTTTTTTATATATGACTGCAATGCATTTTTACTTTGAGCAGTTTTTAGTTACAGCTAAGATTTAAAATTAATTATTTTTTCGAGGAGGGGGTTTTAATGTTTTTTGTTCGCTGCCACAAAACTTAAACACTTCTTAGCCCGGCTAATGTTTATAGTTTAAAGCTTAAAGTGTTAGTTGTCGAAGGTCATTCACGATCAGGAAACCAAAATGTGGGTTCAATTTGGGGCTCTTTTGAGATGAGCCAGAAATTGCATAAGCCAAAAGCAGAAAAGAAATGCAGCCAGGAACCGCTAAGAAGCTAAAATTTGCAAAATAAGCCAACACAAACCAAAACTAGCCAGAGGCAGTTAAGAACAGATAAGCAAATAGTAGCTATCAAAAGAAGCCAAGAGTAGCCAAGAGTAGCCAAAGTAGCCAAAAGCAGCCAACTAAAGGCAGCCATTCGAAAACACCCAAATGTTCTTAAATGTACCCAAATGCATCCACAAGTTGCCAAAAACTGTACAGAATCAGCCACAGCAACTAAAATTAGGCAAAAGCAGCCCAAAGTTGCCAACAAAAGCAGCCAAATTGGACAAGAAGAAGCATCTGTTTTGAAGCTGCAATTTGTTGGCTATAAATACGAAGCAGGCGGTAAATATCCATTAGGGAAAATATTGCAATTGCTTTTGGCCAATTTTTGTTTTTTTGTGAGAAAAAATCGAAAAAAGACAAAACGCTGCGTTTTTTATCGCTCGCTGCTGCAAATAAAACAAAGCACAGAGCAGCTGAATTGTCAGTGTGGGAGTTGTTTTACCTTCGATTGCGCATTCATCTTCCTTTTAGCTATAAACTTAACTTTAAATTAAATGCAGCGATTTTTTAAATTTTTTTTTGTATTTCTCAATTTCAAACTGCTTGCAAGCAGGAGACAGATCGTTGCTGCAGCAGTCAGCATTTGTACGCTGCAATAAGCAGTGCTTGCGTTGCAGCAGCCAACAATTGTAGGGCGGAGCAGAAAGTCTGAATTTTCGTCCAAGTTGGTAGCGCCGTACTGAACTGCTTGCAGTGCTTGGCAGTTGCTGAAAAGCTCGTTGATACAGTACTCATCGTTCCAGCCGCCTTTTTTAATGATTTCAAAAATCGCACACTGATTTTAGCACCACTTTCTTAACATATAAATACATATGTATTATCTGCATAGGGCAAACACAATCTGTGATTTTCTCAGCTGTTTTGGCCAAATTCCGTCAGCATTGCTTTAACACACGAGTCTTTTATCTATAAAAAAAACATGTTTTATCGCTTAACACACCCACACATGTATAACAAATCGAGTCTTTTGTTTGCACATGTACATACATGTATATCAGAAAGCTTTTGATCGGCTAATCGGTTCCATTTCATCTCAATTTGTGCATATTTAAACAGAAAGAACAGTAAATTAGTCTGAATACAATTTTTTCGTTTTTATTGAATAGTTTTTTTTATACAAATAAGAAACATTGGTGTTGTTGTGTGTAAGCAGTAACAATTAGCATCGCACAGCAGAGCCCCAGGGGAGCCTTCCCAATTTCGGCAGTTGGCTGTGAAAAAGAAAAAAGTATCAAAAATAAAAGACAAGATTAAAGCAAACACCATATTTAAAATATACACATAGAAATGTTAACATACATGTATGTATTTGGTGTATGTTGCTTTATCAATGTGCTTTGGCGGCTTATCCACATTTTACTCTACGTCTTTTGCGTCTCTCTCTTTGTCTCTCTGTTTCTATGAGGTCGCTTCCGTTTCATTTATTCTCGCTCTCTTGTTCTTACGGTAATCGAGCCATTCATTTTAAAGTAGTCCCCGACAATAGCCTCGTTGCTTTGATCCCTTTGTACACCTAACCTCTCATAGGCTATGTCTGATTTTATTGAAAAAGTGCACAGACAAAGCCTAGTAGAGGCTAGATTCATAAGGAATTCGATTTGAGGTTGCCAGCTTTTGTGTCTTCGCTATTTCTCATTCCAGTCCATTCGATACAGAAAAGAAAAATATAATAATTTTGCCGCTTTCTTGTTTCATTTACCGTTTGCTTTTTAATGTATGTTGCTGTTGTTGCTGCGTGCTTTGCGTACGTATTATTTTATTTTATTTTTTTACACGGGCCAACGAGCTCTTTCACTACTCATAGCAAACAGAAACTTTCACTTTTCTCGCAAATAGCAGCAAAAATTAATTGTTAAGCTAAATTCAACGCAAAAAAAATAAAAGTTCAACAGCGAAAATTTCGTGCGAATCAACCAAAGGCGGATTTGCGAATGGCCAGCGAGAGAGTTGGAACAGAGAGAGCGAGGGAGAGAGAGCGTGCAGAAGAGAGCAACAACATTGCACCCAAACTAGAATAACAAACGGAAATACATTTATATGAGCGCCAAAGCATACAAATGCTTATGTTTGTATGTGTGCAACAATCGTTGCTGTGAGTGCATTTTAAAGTTCAAGTTCAATGCTGTTGTTCCCTCTCCCGATGATTGTGTCGCGTTAGAATTCTTGAGTTCTGCTCTCTCCCACACAAGCACACACCCACACCAACACACGACGCATATCGATCGTCGTCGTCGTTGGCGCCGACGTGTTTGTCGTCTTTTAGTCGCTGCTTTCTATTTTGAGGCGGCTCGCGTGTGGCACACGAAGTCTGTCATCGCTCGGTTCAGCTCTCCCGAAGTCTAGCGACGCTCTTTTGTTGCGCTCAGCTTCTCGCCTGGCTGCTGCTGCACCGTGTACTTGTACCTGAATACGTCATAGACAAAACTAACGCTAGTTTCTCTTGCCTAGCGTAGTTGCCGTCTGTTGTAGTTGGCGCAGAAGTAATCCATGTCAGTAGAACACGAACACTTTCGATTTTCATTTTTTTGTATTTTTTTTTTGTTTGTCATCTCTTTTGTGCGCGGCGTCGCGTGGCGTTTGTGTCAGTGGCGACGAGCGCGTAGTTTTGAATTTGCATTTTCTTTTTTCTTGTGCTTCTTCTTCAGTTTGCTCTTGTTAACGTTATCATTTTGTATATGTATATATTTATATTTTTATTTCTTTTTATTTTTATTTTTTTTTTAATATATTTTTGCTATAATTTCTTTTATTATTTTCTTTAATTTTGTTTTATATATTTTTTTATTATTTTATTTAACTATTTATAATTTTTTTTTATCACATTAATTTTGGGGCGTCGCCATAATTCACTGTTCTGTCACTTTTTTAATCAAGTTTCATTTTGGGGGGTACTGAAAACAACGATCTTGACACTCGCACAATTTTGGTTTTAATAAACTCGAGTACGAAGCGCGTTTAAGCTTTTATACTCTCTCCCAGCTCCAGGCTGCGGCTGCGGCGGCGGCGTCGACGTTTAATGGCGGCGCACGCAGCGTTGCAGAAAAAGAAAAACAACGCTAAATTCCGCGCGCATGTGTTGGGTGTGTGAGTGTATGCGTGATCGCTGCTTTCGTTCGTCTGCTTCATTTTATTATTTTGTTGACTTTTTATATGCGAATTCTTGGCCAGTGAAATATGTATATGTGTATGTGTGGTTGTGTATGTGTGTGCAATACATACATAAACATCAACGAAATGAACATTTTGCATCTTTCGATCGTCGTTTATATTGGCGATACCTCTGCTAGCGTCGCTGTTGTACACACACACACATGAATATGAGTTACTTTGAACATCATTTTTTGTATTTTTTATTTCGGTTTGCCGTTTTTCACTTTGGCTTTTTTCGGCCAATTGCTTTGGTTTGCTTCGCCTTTTTGCGTCCGATTTAACACACATACATACATGTATGTGTATGTGCATAAATATCTGTTCTTTCTGCAGCCTGCGCCCCCTTCCACTCCAACACTCTTCTCAAGCGTTGCCAGACATTGTCGTCTGCTTTCCATCTCTTTCACGCTTGCTGTGTTTTACTGCTGTTGTTGGTGTTGTTGTTGTTGTTGCTGCTGTCTTGTATGGGTGTTGTCTGTTTTTTTGCTGCCTTTTTTCTGAGGGCGCAAATTAAGTTCGACTCATTAAACCGGTCAGCTAAAATAACTCACAGCATCTGCAACTTAAGTGAAATGCAGTTCATCAAGGAATAAAAAAATTGCTGTTTTTCTTTTCTGTGGTCATTTAAGTTATTGACCGAATTTTGCTGTTGTTTTTGTAATTTGAGCATAATTTTTATGCATGAAATTTAATGCGGTCCCTTTGCGGAGGGGAAATGCGTAATAAAGGCGGCAGGTGGGACTGTAGTTGTTCATTTGATTATAATTAATGCACTAATTGTTTTGAAATTAAAGCACATCCTTCTGCGGGGGGTTTGCGAAAGAAAGACACCAGATGGCGCTTTAGTTGCTGGCTGCTTTGTTTATAATCTTATTAATGAATTTAATGATATGAAATTGACAACTGATAATATTTCAAGCATATGTTTCTATATATAGAATATATATGTATGTACATATGTATGTATGTATATGCCTAAGAGCGATAACAAAAAGAACAGTTGATACATCAACTTGAACTCTTGATGCACGCGCTGCTTTGAATATGCACCAATACAAACACACACACGTATACATATGTATGTATATTTGCATATGTATGCGTGATTAAGTTGCTGTGTTTTTTGATTTTTTTAAATGCAATGAACTTAACAACGACTTTGCGCTTGTTTGTTTAAAAATACAATTTAAAAAAATATATAAAAAAATGAAAAAATAAGAATAAGAAGAAAACAAAAACAACTTGCGAATCAACAAAACAAAAGGAATTCTTTGTTTATGGCGCGTCCAACCTGTGTGAAGAAGAGACCAGCAAGTATTCTCAATCTACCCATCTCCCTCGCACTCCGATGCTTTTGCTGTTTGTTGACGCTTCAATTGAAGCGCAAAAACCACAAAAAAAAAAGAAGCAAACTGCAACACAAAACACATCAGAGAAAAACATCAATTTTTTATTTTTGGGTGTAGAATAATATGCATTGAGTTCATTGGCATCGAGTGTGTAGCTCTCCACATACACACATACATACGTATGTAGAATATATACATATGTATAAAATTTATTTATCAGTTGAAATATTTTGCTAACAAATTGCAGTCAATGACACAACTACGCATGTGTGCATGTGTGTGTGTGCAGCAGCGGATGTGCTGCGCCTGTGTGCGTGGGCAGCAGATATACGCAAGCGGAGAGCGGAGCAGAGAGAGAGTGAGATGAGCGGCAGATTGTGGAAGTACAACAACAACAACACGGGTCACGCAAGCGTGCTAAAGTTTATTCATCTCGTCCAAAAAAATGCACAGCAGCCTCAATAATCGACGTTAAGTTTGCACTGGAATCAATAAAGGATGGCATGGAACACAAGAAGAAGAAGAAGAAGATGGGAATGGCCACGATCAACACTTGGCGGTACAAATGTACCAAATTGTACATTATTTATTTAACAGCAAGGTTTCAATTTAATAATACTTCCTATAATTATTATTTATTTGATTGCAAGGTGTAAAATTTTTGAAAATCTGTAAGTACTTTCTATTATTATTATTAATATTATTATGATTACTGTTATTATTACTATTGCAATTAGCTGAGGTACATTCAACACTGTCAACAAAATAAATGTATTTTATTATAATATTAATGTATTTCCTCATTGCAAATTATAAATGTTTTGTCATATTAATCTCAATATTCCTTATTTCTTTTAGCGAGTTCCTTATTTAATTGTACTGTGAGCATATTTTTAAAATATTTTCCAATCGACAATTATTTCCAAAGTATATGGATATTATTGCAAATAGCTGAAAGACTTTTATATTAGTAACAAAATACGCATCAAATTTGTAATCTCTTATGCAAACAAATATTTATCTTTAAGCTTGTCTCTTCAAGCTTCCAACAACTTCCTGCTTTCAGAAGTCAGACAGTTACTGAGGAGTCCTTGGTGGAACTGTTTGCACTCAAGTTACTGGTTGTAAATATAACTTGTGGACAATTTAACAATCACTGCTAATTTATTTTTTTTCTTCAGGCAGATCCAGGACATGGAATAATGGTTGTGGCGAACATTATTTATAGTTTATTAAGCATATATACATATTTAATTTTTTTAATGAAAATAAGTATAAAACAAATTAAGTAAAATGTGTTCATTTTTTCCTCATTGCGTGAGTAATTTTTTTTTTAATGTAATTAATGCATGCTGCTGCGGTTGCTATATCCTGATGATTTAGATTTTTATTTTTTCTTCGAATCCACAAATTTTGCTCTTTCATTTCACCTGCATAATATTAGAAAATACAATAATAATAACCATAATCAATTTGTTAATTATTTTTTCTATCTATAATTTAATTTAAGAAATTAGAAGCTTTAAGCAAATTAGTTTAAATAGAGGAAATTTTAATGGGGCATCTTGTTTTTTTTTTAAATCAAAAATTGTACATTTTATGCTTGTTTTTGTAAATATCAATATTTTAAAGCCAACGACAAATACAAAAGCAAAATCAGCAAGTGAGAGAAAAGATAAAAACAAGAGGAGAAGGCAGGTGAAAACATTCTGCTGTCTACAATAAAAGCAGCAACAATAACAAAATTGTTTAATTATAAAATATAGAAAATAATAAAAATAGTCAAGCTAAATAAAACGAGCGAAGCGAGCGTGAAGTGCGAGCAAGCTGGATAGAGATGGAGACGGCGAGACAGCGAGGCGAGGTGAGTGTGTGAGTAAGCGAGATGGAGATGGAGAGATAGCTTTTGGTTGAAGGACACACACGGTCTTTAAAAGTGAGTAATGCACTAAAGGTTGTTGACTCTGTTGCTCTTTCGCTCACTCGCTCGCTCGCTTGCTGTTGCTGTTGCCATTCTTCTTCTTTATATTGTTGTTGTTTTTGTTTTGACGATCGTTTTTTGCACTGCCCGCTGCCCACATACATATGCAGGCGTATACGTATGCGTGTGTCGGTGTGTGTGTAGAATCTTTTGTTATGCGTTTTTATTTTTTGGCGTTGTCGTTGCTTGATAGCTGCCTCCTCTCTTTTCCCTGTCCCACACTCTGTTTATGTGTGTGTGTGTGTGTGCAAAGTCAATGTGATTAAACTTTATGCGCAATTTATTTTGCATTCCCATTCACCACAATGGCAAATAGCAGAAACAACAACAACAGTATCAGTTAACAGCAAAATATAATGTATTTTAACAGGTTCGGGCTAACGACACGTATACGTAATTTTTAACATTAAGATATGCAAATTGCTTTGCTTGCGATTAGGTAGATAAGAGAAGTTTCTATATAAGCAATTGTTGTTTGGCATTTCGCACTGAACTCATTTGAAATCGTTGAAAAACTGCAAATATTAATAATAATAAGAATAGTAATAAATACGTTTTCATTAATAATCGTAATTTGGCACTTACAGAATTGGCATAGAGAATGTCTTGCAAAATGCCACAGGCAGCTTGCCACATGCCGCAAGCCGCATGCCGTTGCAAATGACACAGCACCACACGCAAGGAATTCGCCTGCTTTCCGGTTCAAATTGTAAAAAGTGCAAGCTTGCAACTTGCAACTGGCAACTAGCGTTGGGCGACTTGCCACCACACGAGGCGAGTGCGAAGCGAGGCGAGGCAGCAACATGTGTCCAGATGCGGGTGTTAAACACTGCTTCCACTCAGTCCCTGACTCACTCTAGCCCCTTTTTCTTATTTTTCTGATTCTTCTTTCCTTCCTTCTCTTCTTCGTGATCTTCTTCCAACAAGGGATGCAAGCGTTTTGCACGCTGCGGTTTGCGGTTTAAATTGACATCCAGCAGACGCCAGACTCCAATACAAATACACACACATATGTATACACTTGGGGTCAACAAAATAGCACCACCTTCACAAGAAATTTTTTCAAACGTGTCATTTATAGGCAGGTCAAGTTCATATTTCTTAAAAGATAAAAAAGATATGATTATAGATTGATAATACTACGTTTAGTATTTGGAAAAATATTAGTATTTTAAATCGTACCAGATGAAAAGCCAACCATTTGTTGTTAGAGAGAACTGAATTGAATTTTTTGGCATATTTTTTGTCTTATAAACAAAAGCAACGAGTAAAATATAAATATAAACAAATAAAAATATTCAGAATTTGCATTGTATAAGGCGGCATTCCTATTATTTTGACCACAGCTGTATGCAAATATATTTGTATACTTTGTTGTATGGGAACAGATGCGCACAATATGCTGCATTAATTTTAGCTCCTGCCGGACACAAACCAGGGACGCCAATGTGAATGCTGCCGCTGTCGTTGTGGTTGTTGTTGTTGTTAGTGTTGTTAAACGTCTTGACAGGCAGCAGTCGCAGCAGCAGCAGCAGTCGTTGTGCGTGCTGCTCCCAAGGCCAGTGCAATATTTTACACTGTAACCCCGTCGTCGCCGCAGTCATCGTCGCCTGCAGTCCTCGTCTGCAGTCGTCGCAGTTTTCGCCTCAGTCTCCACAGTCGTCGCTGCAGTCATCGCTGCAGTCTTCGACTTCGTCTTCACCTCTATCGTCTCAGTCTCCGCAGTCCTCCACGTCTTAGTCTGAGTCTGAGTCGTCGCCTTAGTTGCCGCCTTCGTTTTCACCTCCGCCTTCGCCTCAGTCGACACCTCAGTCAACGACGTCGTCGTCGTCTCAGTCGCCGCTGTCTTCGTTGACTTCCGTCAGCGTCCATTTCCACCTCCACCTCCTCATCTAAAGCTCCTTCGCTGGCTGCAGCAAGTGCGTCATCTTTGCGTTATCTGCGTATTCGAATTGTGTATGAGAATTTGTATTTAGCTGGCGCTGCGTTTTCGCCTTGGCGACGATTCCAGTCTTGATTTTCCATTGTCGTTGTCATTGTCGCCCACGCCTGGAATTAAGCAGGCAGGCGGCAGGCAGGCAGCCAGCAAAAAAAGCCGCTTCCAATATCGAAATGTATTTCATTTTAATTACGCTTTTTATTTGATTGATTCGCCTTGACTCATTTTGACTTAAGGCTAAAGAGAAAACAAAGAAATGCATAAAGCAAGATTTCTATAGAAGATACACGGCTTTAGTTACTTTAAATATTACTACTACATGATAAATTTAATTAATCCTAGCTAGAAATTTAAATATGTAAGGGCAAAGATATATAGATTTATAGCTCAGTTTATTTTCTACTCTGTATGAGTTAGTGGTTAACAGTAGATCTTATTACAAATAGTAGTTGTTAATAGTAGTAATAGTCAGTATTAGTAGTTACAGTATATCGCATTCTTTAAAGTTTCACTGAGCCTTAATTCACAGCTTTTATTACGTGAATCATATTGGAAATGCCATTGAATTTTGCAATAAATGTTAATCAGTTAAGACAATTCATTTACAAATTTAACAAAAGAGCTAAAGAAATTTTATAAAAGTCAAGCGTGGAACTGGAAAAGATATTTCTCTTAAAGAAATATACTGCAAATTGATACAGTTGCCGTAGCTCAACTGATTTGCATGAGTAATAACACATAATTTAGTCATGTTTTGACCACTAAATGAATATTTCTTTGACAAATCGCATTTGCTGACAAACCGCATTCAATACTAATTCAAAGTCGAAGCTGAACTTGTTCTATTTATTCAGTGACTACTGTAGTTGTTGTTGTTGTTGATAGGGCAACAGCCTTGGACAAGCTATTGTCGCTCATGATTCATTTGTAAAAAGTGACGAAGTTTGTGACTAAGACTTGGTTTATGAATGCAAAAACTTTGCTTACAATATTCAAGCGAAATCACAACGAAAAACCACAGCAAGTCTGCAAAATATAAATAATATTTGTAGCACAATTATGTATATATGTATATATATTTATAAATAGTAATAAATATGGCGATACAATTCCGGTTGTTATCATCAAGATTTTATATATTACTAATTATGGTCTTTGACTGCACTCAAGGGAGCAAATTTCATGATTTGTTTTGAAAAGTACCTGCTTAATCAGGGGTTTGGTTTTTTTGTTGTATATATTTATTTATTTTGATTTCAGATTTAAGATTATTATTCAAAAGCATCCAATTTTTATAGTTTCAAACCGATTTTCTACATTTTAAGGGGTTTTTATTAATTTTAAAGCTGTGTTGAAATGAAAATGAAATCAGTTGAGTTTCGTATGATAAAATTTACTAGTCTTCACTGAATGACATTGGCGCCATTGAAAAGTGTTCAAGTTGCTGATCAAAAAATATTGGAAGCCCTCTTGGAATTGGCTTATCTCAGTTATCAGAAACTCAATATATCAACAACAACAGACAGTTTGGCGAAGTGTTCCTTTGCTAATCTTCCTGAACAGAGCAATGGGTGCGGCAATTAAGTCACCAATACACACACACACACACGCATACAGAATAGCAGCAGACAACAAAAAGCAAAACATCAATTTGTGGGCTGAGCGCATTTCCAGTGAAGATCATTATTGTCTCGCCGTCGATGCTGGCGGCGTTCCAAAAAACCCGAAAAAAAGAAGAAAACGAATAGAAGAAGAAGCCGCAGCAGCAGAAAAAAAGCTCAAGCAAACAAGTTAATGAACCGCGGGGATCCTTGAACTCCGCAAGTCGTCCAACTAGTTTGGGCTTGGACACACACGCCGCTCCTCCTCTTCTCAAAATCTGTGGCATAAATTCGCTGGAAATTATCGAAATTTCATTTCCATCGCCAACTTCCAAATTGAGTTCAACAGCATTCCAGTTCTGTCTGCGAGTGGCGACTGCGCGGCAACTGCACAGCGACTAACTTTCCATTATCCTTGAGGCTGAAGTCATTGGCCTCGTCTCGCATTACAGCAGCGGACGAAGCCCCTCCCCCTCCAGTTACACACAGCACAGCACACCACAGCACAGCACTCCAGTGGCCTACTTCCACTTGAATGGAATTAAATGGGAATGGGAACGGTACTGAGAATAGGGCAGAGCAATGCGAATGCAAATGGGAATGGGAATGCTTGCATTAAAACAAAAGCTTTTGCAACCCCAGCTGGAAGCGATCCTGCAGCATAAGACAAAGAAATTCGCATTTAATTTTTTGTCGCATGGAAAAAAAATGAATACCAAACAAATTCGAATGAACGAAACGCTTATCTGTGTGCGTGTGTGTATATGTTTATTTTTATAACTGACCTCGAACTTTTGTGCAATGTGATTGAACTGCTGCTACTGCTGCGATATCTGTGAGCTACAGTCCCCTACCCCTCCTCCTGTTCATTAAACACTCTCCACTTCTCCCCTCCCTTCGCTATCGTCTCATTCATTTCCCTCGTAGCATTTGCATGCAGACTGCATACAGACGGCAGAAAGCCGACGAACAGCCGACGGACTGCCGACGAGTGTCGTTCGCAAAAGCTGCTAGGCGATAATGTTGAGCTACGATTCGGGATCTGAAAGTGCTGCGCTGCTTTGCGTTGACAAGCAAATATGGAAATTTAAACGAGAGCGAGAGAAAGAGTAAGAGAGAGAGGGGCGGCGGGAGTGGTGAATTTGAATGGTAAATGATGATGGCTAGTGAGTGGTGGACTATAGCTATGGTGATCGGAGAGTGGGCAGCGAAGAGCGCTGTGAAGTAAAGAGCGTGGAGGGGGCTGTTAAGCAATTGCACTCGAGCAAGGGGGCGAATTTGAATGGTAAATGATGATGGCCAGTGAACGGCGAGTTAGTATGGGGAGGGGGAGTGTAGGGGGAGGGTGCGTTATAAGGAGTTGCATTCGACGACAACGTTAAATGCATAATAAATTCGCGCATTTCAAGTGCTTTACAAAAAATAAAATAAAAGTGCGCATGGCGACTAAAATGCATTCTCAATGGAGTTAAAAAACAAAAACTATGCCGCCGTAGAGTTCTCTGCCGCTACTGCATTGATTGCGTAGCCTTCTAGCAGTCCTTGCAGTCCAGTAAGTCCTTGCAATCTGACCAAGTCGAAGTTATTGTGTTTTAAACACAACACTAAACATCCCATTTGTTCATTGTTGCTATTCGTTTGATGTCAGTGACATGCCAACAATATTTTTAAGGTTGCTATGATTGCAGTAATGAAAAAAGGCGATAAGCAAGGCGAGTGTGTTTTTGTGTGTGTGTGTGTGTGAGAGAGAGAGAGAAGGCGTTAGCAAAAGAAGTCGATGAAGAGGAAGCAGAAGAGCCATCCACGCCCATCTCTTCAAAATGAAACAAACAAATTTCATTGACTTTTAACGCTTTCAAAACTGACGTAAAACAAATCGCAAAGAGAGTGAGAGAGTGGGTGAGAACGAGAGAAAAAGCGTACGGTACAGTTCTTTATCAGGCAAGTTCTGCTTCTTCTTTCGCTGCTGCTGTGTAAATATTTAATATTTCTGCTGTTTTCTTCTTTTTGCATAAAATGAAAAAAGCAAAACACAAAACAGATATTGAAGTCTCGAAAAAAGAGGAGGGGCTCGAAGTCAATGGGGAAAGGAAGGGCACACTGGAAGCGCAACCCCTTTAAAAAAAACTGCGAGCGCCACTGACCAACAACAACAACAAAAACAAACGAGAGCTCGCAAAATGTTTAGTTGACGTCATTTGTCCTTGAAATCGTTTATTTGCCACCGCAAAAACGAAATTCGCAAAAAATTCAATGCACTTGGCAGTGACGACGATAGCGGCAGAGACCCCACTGCCCACCTCTCCACTCTACAAAACGAGCAACGCCAAACAAAACAAAACAAAACAAGATAAGAGACACACGACGAAGAAGAGTGCAGAAGAGAGTGAAAGCAGCGACAAAAATCAAACTTCAAACAGAAGCTGTGCCCGTACAGCTTATACATTAATTAATATATAGATAAACAAAAATAATTAAACTAATTAATTTTTTCTCGTGCATATTTATAATTTGAAGTCATAATGATTCTTTCGCTTTAATACATTTCAAATAATTTTATACGTTGGTTTTCGGCATCGATACCAGCTATATGCATGACTGAAAGCTCAATGCTGTGACACGCGACAAGTGAATTTTGAATAAAATTTAATAAAAATCAAAATGATATTGATTGTTGTTAATGAAAATGCATTAAGTGCAGCTGCTGACTGTTTTTTTTTAAATCTTAATAAGACAACAAAAGCAAATCAACTAATTCTTGTTTTTTATATATATTTATAATTTTAATTTAAGATTATTTGTTTTTCATAAATTTTAAATAATTCTGGACGTTGGTTTTGGAATCGATAACCAACGATAGGCATGCTTGAAAACTCAATGCTGTGACACTCGATTTTAAAACATAAGTGGATTTAGAAAGTCATTTTGAATAAAAAATGTGATATTCTAATATATTTAAAATTTTGAACGTTTTTCTTACGTTGACAAAAATGTACTTATTCCTTTTTTTAAATTAGCTTTTTTGTTGTGCGAAAAATACCAATATTGCTATCGATAGTATCTACGTCGCTCTTGTTACATTTAAGTTCTTATCGATGACGAAGAAATTGCCAAACATTTGTATTAAGTAGCAAATTTAAGCAGAAAACACGCCTTACTTCATTGTTTAACTGCTCAAGCAAACAACATCAACAGCTACAACAACAAAGAAAAACACGTCCGAATTACGAAACAAAAGCACAAAAGGAAAGCAGCGTTTATTTTCTTTAATGTAGTTGTGCAAGTCAAAGGTTATTAATGCATTTGGAGTAACAACAGGCGGGGTAAGTTTATTTTTAAGCAATAATTTATTATTGATATCGATAAGCAATTGGTGGATTTCTAAATTTGTTCACAATTTATTTTAGTCATCGCGCAGCAGGCATGAATGTGCATGCACACACAATTTGCAGTTATATACACTCAGCCAACAAGTCGAGTGCTTCTTATCAGGCATTTATCTTCACACATAGATTGTACGAAAAAAGAATCAAAGTCGAGGTTGTATATATACATATGTATATATATTTTTTTTCTGCACGTTTGTTTGCTGCGGGACTTATGCGGCTCAAATCATTCACAAGATAAATTAATCTGCACACACACACACACACACACACTTCCGTGCAAATGTTTATCTAGCTGCCTGGTTATCAATGTTTTTCTTTTTTTTGCTACACACACAGCTAACTCAACTGTTAATCAGCGTAAATTGCCAAGCGACAGCAGCGCCATCTAACAGTCGCAATGGGTCAAACGCTATCGGAGCCTGTCACCGCCAAGGAGTCCTCGTATTGCCAGAATCGTCAGTATTGCGTCGGCAGCAGCTGCATGCAGGGCTGGCGCATCAACATGGAGGATTCACACACACACATTTTATCGCTGCCCGACGATCCGACGGCGGCCTTCTTTGCCGTCTACGACGGACATGGGGGCTCCACTGTCGCCCAATATGCCGGCAAGCATTTACACAAGTTCGTCCTGAAGCGACCCGAATACAATGGCGATATTCCCATGGCTCTGAAGCAGGTGAGTAAGCAAAGGTTAATAAATTGATAATAGATAAGGAAATACCTTAATCCATATTTCGAACAGCAAATAAAAATATTAAGTAATAAAAGAAAGAAATTAAAATACACATAAATAAAATAAATAATAATTAATACAAAAGAAAATAAATGAATACATAAAATAAACAAATAAATAAAATAAGTAAAATATTCAAATCAAAATAAATCAAAATTTAAAAAATAGAATACATAAAATCAAATAAATAAAGTAAATAAACACAAATAAATAGACAATATAGTAAACTATTTTCCTAACAGGGTTTTCTGGACATTGATCACGACATGCTGCACAATAAGTCGCTGGGAGAACAAATGGCCGGGTCAACGGCCGTCGTCGTGCTCCTCAAGGATAACATGTTGTACTGTGCGAATGCCGGCGATTCCCGAGCGATTGCCAGTGTAAATGGGGTCGTTGAATGGCTATCATCCGATCACAAGCCAAACAAAGCGCTGGAAACTAAACGAATCGTGGAAGCGGGTGGCTGGGTGGAATTCAATCGTGTCAACGGCAATCTGGCACTTTCCCGAGCACTCGGCGACTTTGTGTTCAAGCGAGCGAACGACAAAAAACCAGAAGAACAAATTGTGACAGGTAATTCTCAAAATGAATGGCAAACAATTAACAATAATAAACAAAGCATTATTGTTTAACCAGCTTATCCGGATGTTGAGATACGCCAAATATTGCCGGAATGGGAATTTATCGTGCTCGCCTG
The DNA here is from genome assembly GCA_037043585.1 of Drosophila mimica. Lineage (NCBI taxonomy): Eukaryota > Metazoa > Arthropoda > Insecta > Diptera > Drosophilidae > Drosophila > Drosophila mimica. The sequence continues at coordinate 9,298,528 of JBAMBE010000579.1, forward strand.
CGACGGCATTTGGGATGTGATGAGCAACGTGGAAGTGTTGGAATTTTGCCGTGCACGCATCGCACTCGGCATGCAGCCGGAGGAGATCTGCGAGGAGCTGATGACAAACTGTCTGGCACCCGATTGCCAGATGGGTGGCTTGGGTGGCGATAATATGACTGTTGTCCTGGTCTGTCTGCTGAACAATAAGCCGTACAGTGATTTGGTTGCACGCTGCGGGAACAGCAATAAATCCACCTATAATCCAGATGATGTCAATAAAGTCGAAGCGGAATCGGAAACGGCAATGGTAACAGAAACTTGCGATACGCCCATTGCAACAGAACTTTAAAAAAAACAAAAAAAAAATCGGCATTAAATCCGCTGCTGGCAGCACAGCTTTTTTTCCAACAGCGCCTTAAGTACTCGATACTTTAAACGTACTCGCTACTTTAAGTGTACTTAAAGCGACTGTTCTTAGTCTCCTGGTTAAGTTTGTGTTACAACTACTCGATGCTCGTCTGCGTACGCGGTACTTTAATTGTAGTCAATGATCAAGATGTGTTTGTGTACTTAAAGCGCCTGCACAGATTGCTGTGGCTGATTGTGCGAGTGGCGAGTATGAGTATCGAGTAGTTGTAACATAAACTTGAAAAGAAACGAAAGTTCTGCTTAAGTTTGCCTTACAACTACTCGATACTCGTAGTCGTTACTCGTACAATCCACCACACAGCATGATTTGTTTTGTTGCCCCAAAAAATTAATTGCTGTTCAAAATGAAGCAAAAAAAAAAAAAAATTGTATTACTCGTTTAGTATTGTGTATTGAGAAAGTTCGATTTTTTTTGGGTTTGGTCTTTTTAAGAGAAAAATTTAATATATATATAAATATATGTGTATGTACTATGTAATAAAGAAAAATGTTTTGTAGCGCCCAAGAAAAAAGAAAATAAAAATTCGTTGTAAATTCCATTAAGTAAATTTCCGGGATTCAAAGTAGTCGTAGTAATCTATGCTAGAGGCCTTTTTACAACGCAATAATAATAATATGAGATTTAAAATACACCAAATTAGCAAAAGCCTTAAAAGTCGAGGATATTTGTTTTTGATTGGTTGGAGGGAAGTGTGGTGTGCTACCTGCGATGCTGGAAATATCCAGCATAAGTTTTAACTTGTTTTTGATTGGTTGAGCGATGTGGTGTGGTGAGTCGGCAGCGCTGCTGGAACGTTTCTACTTACGTGTTTTCAATCTTTATGCCAAGTGCATAGATGTGGTGAGTTTATCTATGCCCTAGCTGGAAGTAAGTTGGAAGGTTTGGAGTGAGTCTGTTGTTGTTGTGTACACAGCAGCATTTGCTGGTTTATGTTTTTCTTTTATTGGTTGACATGTTTTTCATAATCGTTTCTCGTTTCGTTTCATTTCATTTCATTTCGTTTCGTTTCCATTTCTTCAGCTAACTACATTTATACTCTACATATGCGCATTTTTTGTCGTTCTTTGTTTTTTTCTGGTTTTTCTTTTTATTTGATTCTCGTTTATATGATACATACAATAAAATAAAATATGCATTTATGATTTGATTTTTTTTTTTTGTTTCGGTTCTTGTCTGGTTTTTTTTTACTGTTACTTAGCTGTTGTTTTTTTAGTTGTTAGCTCGTAAGTATAAATTGTATTTAGTTTTTTATAATTTGTAATATACATTATTATATCGAGCACAAATTTCACTCTTTAACTACACAGAAAGTGAATTTTTTTGTGGTTTTTGTTTTTGTCTCAGTGTATTTTGTATTGGTAATGTTTATTATAATGTATTTATAGGTTTTTTTTGCATAGGGATATTGTTCAGTTATTTTTACGCTTTAGTTTATAGTTTTTATCATATGCATTTTATAAACCATTTTTTTTTTTCGTTTTGCTTTTTTTTCGCATTACTTTACATTCATTAATTTTGGTACAATTAATATTATTAATTATATACTCTTGATTTTTTTAATTACATCATATTTTCCTATATCCATTTTTTAACAAATATTTCTCTTTTTGTTTTTTCTTTCTCTTTTTGCATGTTTTTTTATTTTATTTTTTTAATGATAACAATAATGTGCGTAAGCTTTTCTTCAATATGCAATTCATTTGAACGAAAAAACAAATAAAAAAGGTGAAGAGGAAAAAAAAGAAAAAAACATTTTAACTTCAACTTATTTAAAAACAAATCAAAGTCAACTAATTCAACGCCCTTTTCACAAGGGGCACCCAAGAATAACGCGAACGATGACAAAAAGTTGGGTGTTCCAAAAACTAAAATTATATGATATGAAATATAATAGTGGCAGTGCCAAAGAGAATGAAAGATAGATATCCATATATATATATATATATATATATATATATATATGTATGTGTATTTTTTCTTTTGTAAGTAAATATTAGGAGTATTCACAGTCAGTTCAGCAAGAGTTGCAGAAAAAATGTTCTTTTTGATTTTGGAAAATTTTTCTGGCTCTGAATACCCCCATTTTTATATAGTTATATATATATATATATTTTGTTTTTATTTTGTGGCAGTGCCAAATGAAATAATAATAATAATATTGAGGGTAATTCTTCACCCCTTGTGAAAGGCATATTCTTGCAAATAATAAATATAATATGCATAAGTCATAATAATAATAATAATAGTGATAATAATAATAATAATAGTGCCTTGAAAGCTATTTGAAATGACTCCGCAAGAACCAAAAAAAAAAAATAAAGTAAGAAAAAATTAAAATTTAGTCCTGGCTGATTGATTGTGTTTGAGGATAGTTACAAGCATATATATATATATATATATATATATATATAGTACATATACTAGTTCATTATTATTATTATATATTATTATTATTATTATTATTGTTTGTTGTTGTTGTATAGTATAACAAGATGTGTTTTACGTGTCATAATGCGCTGCTTAAAATGTACAAAATAAATAACTTAAGAACTGAGGCTTTACAATAACAATTGAATATTCATTAAATTTACTTTTTTGTTTTTGCCTTAAAATTATTCAACATCAACAATGTTTCTCCCCCCTCTCTCTCTATCTATCTTTTTTATCTGTCTTCTCCATTTAAGCTTGCTATCAATTCAAATCATTTCAATTACGTTTCATTTCATTTAATTTCGTCTCGTTTTCGCTAACTCGCTCGCTCTCACTATTTCTATCTCCGTCAAACACCCAACAAAAAATACATGTGGAGGTGGCAGGTGGAGCAGCCTTGGCAGTGGCTGGCGGGAAGAGGTCTTTTCTTTTTGAGCGGGCAAATCAATGTTCAAATTATTATTATTTTTTTTTACATGCAATTGTAGAGTTTGTCTTTCTCTTAGTTGCATAATATCACACATCACACTGTTTATGCTATTATACCAAAAAGGTATAATAGTATATTGGTTTTGTTCAATGTCCGTCATGCTGTCTGTCCGTCTGTCCTTCCGTATGAACGCGCGTTCCTCCGACACCCTTAGAGATAGAGACTTGAAACTTGGAACGTACGAGGGTGGTTTGATGAGTACCTGACCTGGCCAGGTGAAGTCCACTGTTTCGACTGATCTTTGGTCTCTGGTGTGTACCAGTGAATCCATGTTTCGTCAACAGTCACGAATCGACGCAAAAATTCCTTCGGATTACGCTTTAACAGCGCCAAACCATGCTCCGAAGTGGTCACGCGGTTGCGCTTATTGTCTGGTGTGAGCAAACGCGGCACCCATCGCGCCGATAGCTTTCTCATACCCAATATTTCATGTAGGACATGTAGTCCGATTTGACTGAAATTTTCACTGTGGCTGTTTAGGTTTATGTACTATACGATAGTCACGTCATATTGCAATAGTGGCACCATCTGGCGTCAAGGTCAGGTACTCATCAAACCACCCTCGTATATTGGAAAATACCCTCAAAAGTTAAAGTGTCTTGGGTTTGGACCTACGTCCACTAGGGAGCTAGAAAACAGCGAAATTCGGCTGGTAGGTTGTTAGCGAGGTCCTTGAAAGATTGGCATGTGCCACGCCCACCTCCGACGCCCCCATCACCTCCGCTCCTAAAATTTTCAAATGGCTATATCTTCCGCAGTTTTTGAGTAGGGAACGTCTGCGCCTATAATCGACAATTCCGCTTGTAAATCGATAACTCCGTATATCTCCGAAAATTTTAAAGATAGAGTAACCAAACTTGGAAGGTAATTTTCTGGTAACCTCCACCAAGGATTGTCATATACATTTTTGGACCACGCCCACATCCGCCGCCCCCAGGAACTTCGTCCCTAGAAATTTAAAATGCGCATATCTGCCGTAATTTGCAAGCTAGAGTCTCAAAATTGTATGGTATAATAGTATTTCGCTGTCGGTTACGTCCGACTGCAACGTTCTATCTAGTTTTTGAATGCCCTTGCCACTGCCCCTCTGCACACACCACCACTGCTGCGCTGCTCCCAACATAGTCTAAATCACGTTGTTCCAGTTCCACCCGTTCTAATTCACTTTAAGCAGTCGTAATTCAGCGGCGCTAACGTTTATTTTGGGTGTGTGTGTGTGTATGTATGTGTTTGTGTAAGTATTCAATTGTACAACTGGCCTAAGGTACGGGGAAGGGGGAACCAATCAATTAATCAATGCTTACAGAATAAGGAGAATGAGAGTGAGGAGGTATAATGAGAAGAGCGTGTGGAATATTGAAACGGGCGATATACAAAATATAAAACGTTGTAGGTGTGCGTATGCATGAGAGTGTATGTGTGTACACCACTGAGCAAGGCTCTTTTCAGTCGCAGCAGCAGCAGCCAACAGGATTAATTAGTAAGAGCAGCAGTTTTGTGTGTGTGTGTGTCTGTGTGTGCGAGAACTTAAAGTAAACAAATTTTCAGCTGGCCTGCTCAGTGGGCGACTTGCTTATATACATCAATTATGTATATATACACATATATAGACATGTATGTGTGTGTATTTAGTATAGGCACTTAGCATATTCGATAGCAACAAACTATATATGTAAATACATAAAATACATATATATATATATACATATATATATATACGTAAATATATGTATGTATAACTGGGTTTTTTCTGAGGACAACTTGAGGCGAGAGAGTTTTGAAAATATAAAAACGCTCTGCATTTGGTATATTTGAATCAGTGGCAAACCTCACACTAAATAGTAGTAGTAGTAGTTTACTAAAAAAGTCGATTAAGTTATAAAATTATAGTAAAAGGCAATTTGCTTTCATTTTGAGTTGTGTTTTGTTGCTTGGAAATGAAGGGGCGCGTCGGCAACATTCGCTGCTCAACACCACAAATGTTGCGGCTACAAATGTTGCAAGTATGTGTATCAACTTGCATATCTTAACTAACAATGCATATATACAATGTATATATACATCTACTAAACATATGCCAACTTAACGCTAAGCTTTATCTTTTTTGTATGTGTATATATATATATATATATATATATATATATATATATATATATATATATATATATATATATACATACATATATATATATATATATATATCGTATTCGCTTAGTCTCTAGAGTTTAATGTCTGCCAATTTGTTTTTTGTTTTCTTAATGTCTTAAATTTAATTTACACATACTTAAAAACTGCGTCAACTTCAATCAAAAATAAACATTTTTCAGTTTGTCAATTTTTCAGCTTTGTTGTGCGCACAAAATAATAAACGAAAATCCGACAGAAAATTAAAAAATCCAATCATGTTGAGCATTAGCATTTAAATACAATATTTTAATCATGTTTGTTTTTTTTTTGTTGAGAGAGAAAACAAATTGGAAGAATTTATAACGGTTGCTATAATCAAATATATATATGTATATAAATATATATATCTGTATTAAATGCCTATTTGTGTTTGTCCTAAAAACCTTATAGAAAAATTTAGTGTTTGAGTGAGTGTTTAAGTGAGTGTTTGAGTGTTTTTGTATTTAGTTTATGGCACCATTTCTTTGTCAGTGTGTGTGTTGTCTATACAAAAATATGCTTTGTATTTGTTTGTGTTAGAAGTTAATCGATTTTTTTTTTTTTTTTGTATTTTGTAATTTGTTTTTAAAATTAGTTTAGTTTTTTGTTTGCTTTTGTCTACGCGTTATAAAATTGTAGTTATTTTTTTTTTGTTTAGCATTGAAATGTGTGAAACCATCAAACTGAGAAAATTGCCATTTTTTTTGTTTTGATATTTGTTTTTTGCTGTTTGTGGCAGAGTTGTAATAAATTTAAAATATATGCAAGTATTCACCCTATACATACATAAATGTTTGTGTTTGTGTGTGTGCCAGTCTGTGTCAGTGTGTGTGTTTGTAAGTACAAAAGAATCCCAAATGCTCTAAAAACAAAAAATAAACCAAGTAAAAAAAAAACAAAAGACTTCAATATATCAGACTAAAACTGATAAGAATAATGTTTGAAATGTGAAATAAATGGGAGACTAGCATATACAGTCAGCTCTCTAAACCATATATGTATATATAAAAAACATAGGGCTTCATATAGGCTGTATATATATATATATATATATATATATATACTTCAAATCTGCACTTTTTTGTTTTGGTAACATATGAAATGTGAGAATATATTTATATGTATATATTTATATGTATATATTCATATATATATATATATATATATATATATATTAGAAAATTAACACAACTCATGATTTTCTTTCTTCAATACATGAGAGTAAATAATGAGTGTTCTTTTTTTAAGTTCATAATAATAATGCTAATGCTACAATTATTATTATTATTTTGTTGTCGTTATTTTAGCTAACATTTGCAAATCGGTTGCAACTTGTCTTACTCCAAAAATTTAATGATTACACTAATCGTAAACGTAAACTTAGCTTGGGGCATTATATAATGATTATCCTTCTGCTCTTTTTCTCTCTTCTCTTCTCTCTCGATTTTTGTATATGCGCTATTCCAAATCCTTCCCTAATCGTTGCTCTAATCTACATATGTATTTATGTATGTGGAGTGTGTATACATGTGTGAGTTTGTATGTGTGTATTCATTATGCACCATTATTCCTTTTGCTACTTCTCGAATTATTTATTATGATAACTGGTCCAAGCTGATCGTCCCTCTTTAAACTACAGCCATTCGACGACAACTGCAAGTGAAAAATACAAAATTATTAAAATATTTACAATAATTAAAAATGTAGATAAATAAAGTTGCGAGAAGACTAATATATAATAATAATAGCAACACTGCAAGAAAGCATTCAAAGAAAGTGTCAAAAAGTAGAGCAAAATATAATAGCATTACTGCTTTATAATTTATTTATTTCGAATTTTCATATTATTTTCAATTCTTTGTTTTTTATTTTGTAAGATTCCTATTTTAGTTATTTTAACTTTGATTTCAATTAAATTTAAATAGGTCGCAAAAACTGAATAAAATGATGTTCTTTTTTTGTCTCACTTTCTTTTTAAGTCTTTTTTCACTTCTATATTTAAAAAAAAAAGACATTTCTTGTGAGAGAGAGTGTTGCTATTGTCACGTTCGCAACTGTAGATACTAAACTCAGTACACTCACCTTATATATGCCTCCTTGGTTAGCTCGTAATAGTAATAATAATAATATCTATAGCGCTTATATAGATATAACAAAAACGGCTTTCGTTTGCTATTTACACATGGAATTTATGTACAGTAGGGTTTGGGGTTGATTTGCAGGGCGGGGTAGTAATTGGAGTGGGGGATGGGGTTGTGGGGATGTCATGTGGGTGAAGCGATGCACCCTAGCAAAGTAATTTTCACATTTGTCGCATATTCGGCGACTTGCTTTGCTTCTAAGAATTATTTGCTCTCGATTTGCGATTTCCTCCGCCCGAATTAGCATTGCTGTGATGATGATGATGATGTTGATCCGTATTGTTGGATCCTGACGATGATGTTGATCCGTAATGCTGATGATGATGTTGTTGATGTTGGTGTTGCTGCTGCTGTTGATGTTGCGGTGGTTTCTCCTTGCTCTGGTGACGCGAACTGCCAGCCAATTGGCCAGCATTTGGACGCGATTCACGATGGCCGGCGTCTGTAGAAACGAAAAAAGGAAGATTTAATAAATATAATCTAAGGTTTAGGCTTAAATATAAAATTATTATGGACAAAATAAAAATAATATAATATATATCAGTTGTACTTGTGTATTGTTATTATTACATTATTATCTTAATATAAAATTAATTAATTGAGAAACGCACCCTTATCTTTGGCGCCGCTTTGGCCTGTCTGCTGATTGAGGTTTATTGTCTGTGTGCTGCTGCTGCTGCTGGCTGCCTTGCCACCCGTTGTGGCAGCAACTGTTGCAGCTGCTGTTGTTGCTGCGAAGCGTTTCTCGGATGTTGCAGTTGCAACTGAGGATGGAGTGGCAGCATCGCCAAAGACCAGGTCCAGTTTGTGGCTGTGGCTGCCTGTGGGCGACAACAAGGCGGCGCCACCGCCCCCCTCTTTGCCACCAACAACCGTCGCTGTTGCCTCCGAGTTGACTCCAGTGGCAGCTGCCTTATGGTGTTGTGCCACTTGAGCATAACTCAGCTTGCTGGCCGTGCTGCTGGCAGAGGCAGCAGCAATATTCTCCGTGGATGAATTCGAGTTGGAGTTTATTGTGGATGTGGCAACATTTTTATGCTTGCCATTAGCATCCTTGTTGTTATTGTGGTTGCTGCTACTGTTGTTGTTGTTATTGCTGGCGTGCTCCTTTTTGTTGATTGGCTTCTTGTTGCTGCTGCTGCTGCCGAGCTGCAGCTCTTGGAGGGCGGCTGTTGTGGTTGCCAGGACGACGTTGCAGGCGCCAGCGCCCGAAATCGTCAAGTGCCCCATTGGCAACTGTTGCTGCTGCTGCTGCTGTTGGTTGTAACAGTCGACAAAGCGTTGCTGCTGCTGCTTGTTGTTGCCGGCGTGTATTGGATGCATTTCATCCTCAGTCTTGTTTAATTTATCAACAGCAGCTGCAGCAGCATCCTCGCCAACAGCAACTGTTGCTGTTGTTGCTATCGTCGTCGCATTGTTGTTGCTGTTGCTCAACTTGTTGCTGGCATTGATATTTGGTGTTAGACACTTTATCACATGGATGGGGGGATGATTATTGCTAGAGCTCTGCTTAGCATAGTTTTTAGTATTGTTGCGCGGCGTTGTCTCCTCAGCGGGCACAACGACAACCTGTTGCTGATAGTGTTGTGGCAAATGATGTTGTTGTTGTTGCTGCTGCTGTCTGTTGGCTGCCGCAACAGCTGCTGCTTCTTTGCGACTGGCTTTGCCTTTGCCGGTGCGCACCACATCCGACAAACGATTCTCAGCCCAGTTGGAAGAGTTGTTGCTGTTGGAGGAACTGTGCGCATTGCTGTTGCTATCGGCATGTTGCTGCTGCTGCTGCTCTACACCACACTCCAGCTGAGCTGGATGTTGATGATGATGAGGAGCAGCTTGGCTGTTTTGATTGGTCTGCTTTTGTGTTGCTCCTGCTGAGCTGTTGGCGTTGTTCATGTTGGCGGATGAAGAGGAAGCAGAGGAGGAGGCGGCTCCAGCGGCTGTGGCATTGTTGCTGTGATGATGATAAGATGAGCCGTATGCCGGGCCAGAGGTGGCAGGCAGCGGCGGAAAGGCGCTCGCCTCCAAATCAAATTGCGGTGGTTGTGCTGGGGCAGCTGATTGCTGCTGCTGTTGTTGCTGTTGGTGTTGCTGCTGCTGCTGGTGCTGCTGTTGTTGATGTGGCTGATGCTGTTGTTGTTGGTGTTGCTGCTGCTGCTGCAGCTGTTGTTGCTGTTGCTGGTGTGCATTGTGTGCCTGATAGCCCAGACTGACACCGCCATGATGCAAGCTGCGTTCGTTGTTGCCAGCAGCAACTCCAACTCCACTCGACAAATTGTTGCTGTTGTTGCTGGTATTGATGTTGTTGCTGCTGCCGTTATTATTACCAGCAGCAACACTGTTGTTGCTGTTGCTGCTCATGCCCAGACTGTTGTTGCTGCCCATCGAGTTGTGGTGATGGTGATGATGATGATGATAGCTGTGGCCAGAACTTTGCTGTTGTGGTTGCTGCTGCTGTTGTTGCTGCCCAGCAGCAGCGGCAGGTAAGTGATGTTGCTGCTGCTGGGATTGCTGTTGCAGCGTGCTGTGGCCGTGGCTGCTGTGATGTGATGAGTGATGCTGCGACATATTTGCCGCATGCTGCTGGGCATGATAGTTGGGATTGTAATTGTTGCCCTTGTAATTGCCACGATGTTGCTGTGGTGGCGCCGCCGACTGTTGCTGCTGCTGTGCGGCATCGTGTGTGCTGTAGTGGCTGCCATCCCGAGTCGACTGTTGCACATTGCTGCTGGACGAGGCGGACGAGGAGGAAAGCAGCTGCTGCGGCGAGCCAGCGTATAACTGCAAATCGAACAAGGACAAAGAAGTTAGCAAAGATCGTTTTTACATATCGCGTTGCTATCGAAAAAGATATGGCAATATTAAACTTCTATACAATTTCTATTTTATCTATTTGAGATTCTTTTTCTTCTGTAAAAATCCTATACTGTTAATAATTATTCTACCAATATATATATATATATATATTATATGTTATATATATATATATATATATATATATATGTTTGAAATATATTTTACTCACATTAACACGTCCGCCTCCGGGCGAGTAGCTGAGACCATCCTCATCGCGTCGGCGGCGACGCGGACGTGGTTGCCAGTGCAACGGCTGTGGTTGTGGCTGTGGCTGATCCTTACCACCGCCACCGCCAATGGATGTGGCCAGCGAGGATGAGGAACTGGCTGAGATGTTGCTGCGAGCGCCATGCGTTGGTGCCTCCACAACAATAATATTCTCAACGCTCGGCAACGCATCCTGCAGTTCAACAACGGGCTGATGGACCAGCAGATGATGAAGTTGCGGCTGGCCAGGTTGCTGTTGCTGCTGCTGCCCTGCAAGCGCTAATGTTGCATGCGTTGCGCTTGCAACATTTGAGGAAGGCAATTGATAGTGGGTTTGTTGAGGCTGCTGCTGCTGATGATGGCCAAGAGTATTGCTTGTGCTGCTGCTGCTGTTGACTTGCAACGCTTGCAACTGGTTGCTGCTGTTGGCATAGTGAAGATGGCTTTGATTGTAGCTCTTCTCTAGGCTCTTTTGCATGCCACCCTTCCAGTTGGTTTTCAATGCATAACGCGTGGCGCCACCAGCAGCAGCAACCGTGTTGCCAGCAGCTAGTAGCTGCTGCTGTTGCACAGTCTGTTGCTGTTGCAACTGTTGGTGTTGCACCACCTGTTGCTGCTGCTGGCCAGGCTGTTGCAGCGGCAACTGTTGTTGTAGGGGATCCACAATGGTTGCTGGCACCACGCTAATGCCACGCATTATAATGTTCCCACCTTGCAACTGTTGCTGCTGTGGCTGTTGCTGCTGCTGTGCCGCATTGCTGCGTGGCGCTTTAATGCGCTGCTCGCCACGGGCAGCTGCAGCACTTAAACTATTGGGATTGTTGCCACGATGACTGCTGCTGCTGCTGCCGTTGTTATTGTTACTGTTGTTATTGTAGCGACCACCGCCCTGCGGCTTGTTGCTCACAATTTGTGTTGTAGTTGGCTGCGGTGGTTGCGGCGGTGGTGCAGTCGTAAAATTCGCTGCCACTGCTTGTGGTGCCAGCCCATTGGTCGCAAATATATTGCCACCAATCTCATAAAAGTTTTGGCCATGCGCCGCTGTGGCTGCCACGGCAGCAGTCGTCTGCCAAGGGGCAGCCATCAGGCCGGCGTAGAAGGGCTGCTGCTGAATGGGCTGCAGAATAAGGAAGTGTTAGACATGGATATATATGTATATATATATATATATAAATAGTATTCTACAGTTGCGAAAAATAATAAAGTATAATATATAATATCAGCTCTTTTTATGTGCATACAAAAACAAGGCATCAGTTTTTAGTAGGCGCCCTATAAATGAATATTAGTACTGCTCATGGAATTCTTTCCAGGAATTATTTACTATTATTTGTTTTCGCAACTGTAAACAGGATGGATAGATGGAGATACTTACAATCAAGACCTGACCGCTGTAGGGCACCGCAGTGGGTGCCATGGCCGCACCATTCCCGGTGTAGACGAAGCGCTGTGGCGCCGTATTGTAGCTAACTGCAGCAGCTGCAGCAGCGGCAGCAGCAGCCGCAGCCGCACCAGCTGCCGCAGCTGGATCGTAGACGGCGGCAGTTGGGGGTGAGTTGAGACGATAACCGTTCTTGATATTTGGTACAGCTGCGATGCGATTGATAAACGTTTTAGGCTTGATGCGTGCCATAATCGGTTTACTCTGAAATTGCTTGACCTCCTCTCGCAAATACTTATACGCCCGCTGCGCATCTTCATCCGATTCGAAGGTGATGTACCACGAATTGTTGGCAGCAAACTCACACGAGATGGGACGGGGACAGTGCTCACTGCTGAACAGCGCCTGGCAAATGCAAAAAATAAAGAAAAATTAATACACGATCGTGAATTGTTGGACAACTCGATGCAATAAGATGATTACAACAATCATTCTTCTACGATCCCAAAGAAACTCAAGATTTATTAATAAATGTCTACGAGGGTAAGTAGTTAAGTTAATATTAGTATATATCGAGTCGAATGCCCAGGTCAGTTCTCAATAATAAAAAAATACTGATCATTATTTTGTAAAATAAATTATTATTCCAATTAAGGCTTATGTGAACCATGTCATGTGAGGGGATCAAGAATAAAACGCACAAGTAAAATATAAAGAAAGTTTCAGTAATCGTTTAGGGATGGCGCTAAATGAGTATCAATATCAGCCATCAACAAATTCGCCTTGAATGAAGTGATTTGTCATTAACCAAATAGTTGTTTAAAAGGGACAATTTAATTTGCATTTATCACAGTTAAGATTTAAGATTTACTCGACACCATCTTTGGAAACTGTCAAAACTAAAGGTTAGTAGACAACAGTCGAAGTCTTTGCACCATCAGCAACGGAGAGGAACTTTAAACAGACGGCAGGTCATTTTATAAATAAAGGCCAAGGTCGCTTCCTTATGTATTCTAAAAGTTAAATATTTAGTGATTCATTTAGCAATTCCAGAGGATCAAGGTTGTGAGTGTGCTTTATGCAAGAATTTTACTAAGTTAGTATACGGTAGATTGACATTTCTACAAATGGATAATGTTGTAGAATAGGAAACAACTAAGAAACACTTCTTTAATGCTCAACATTCTAAATCGTTTGGTTGGTTTCAGCAATATGTATGTATAGATATCTAATTAAATTTAGTAATAGTTATGTAGTCATTGTTTCGACGGCTGGCTTTACCTTGACATCATCAAGTGGCGTGTTGTCGGATATTTCGCGCAAAATGATGATGCAACGTTTGTGATTGGGGCGCACGCGCAAACCATCGTCATCCACCTGAACGTTGGGCGATTCGCGCAGCACATCGGTAATCAAATTGATGTCCTTGGTTAATTTCTTAACAAGATTAAAATTGGCGACTGTCTTGATGAGCACATATTGATCGCTATCCATTTGCGATACCAGATAAGTATCCGTTGCTAGATTCTCTCTGCAAATGCGAATGATTTTATTAGGAGGAGGAGGGGACAATTTCGACTTTGAAAACTTACCTGCAAAAGTAATAGTCAAGCTGTGTGGCCAGCATTTGCTTGAGCTTATCCAGCGGCATGCCGCATTCATCTGCAGCTAGCTGATGTTGCTGTTGCTGCTGCTGTTGTTGCAACAACTCTACCGATTGCTGCTGCTGTTGCTCGATTGCAACTAAATTCGTATTGTTGACGCCAGGTACGAGGGCCGTCGCCTCTGTTGTTGTGTAGCAGACAAGATTGCCATCGGGTGTCTGAGCCAAGGCTCCATTCATGATGGCAGCGGCGTATTCACTACTATCGATTGCTGTTGCTGCTACTGATGTGCTGTCGCCAACACTCGACGACGACAACTGCTGCTGCTGAGCGTACTGCAGGTGAGCAATTCCGGGATGATGATGCGGCGGCAGCGCTTGCAAATGCACTGGCGTTTGAATGCTCTGCGTTGATTGTTGCTGCTGTTGATGTTGCTGGTGTTGCTGATGTTGTTGCTGTTGGTGTTGCTGCTGTGCGGCTGCTGCTGCGGCTGCAACTGCCACAGCGTGAGCGTGTGAGGCGTGCGTGATGAGCTGTGGATGCTGCTGTTGTTGCTGCTGCTGCTGTTGCAAATGCTGTTGTGCCTGTGGATGTTGCTGCTGCTGCTGTGGATGCTGTTGTTGTGCTGTGGGCTGTGTTGCTGCTGAGGCTGGCAATGCTACTGTTCCTGCTGCTGCCGCTCCCGTCGTTGTTCCTGCCCCTGCTGCTGCTGCTGTTATCAAAGGTATGTGGGCTGCTGTTGCGGTGGCTGCTGCTGCTGCTGTTGTCGGTGCTGTCGCGATTTGTGCCGGCGTGCCAAACAAATTGGTGGCTAACATTGCCGTTTCAACAGGAACATTCGTGTAGACTGGCGGCTGAATCTTGACAGCATCTCCATTCATATAAACGTAACCTCCTACGTAAAAAGAGAGACCAAAAATAAATTAGTAGGAAGCCAAATAAATATATATATATATTAAACTATTATTTATATTTATCAAATAAGCAATACATCTGTAAAATAGGCAAATGGATTAGTATCAAACAAGACTTTGATTAAAAAATTGAGACTCAAAAAAGAATATTATTAAAAATGAATGTGTAAAACCGACAAATAAGTTAATAAGAATTATAGACAAGACAATTTTTAAATAATCTAACCAAGTAGGTGTAAAACAGGGTAATAAATTTAAATAATCAATTGAAGACTTCTGTAATATAAGATGGTAAATTGATATAAGCATTAAACATTAAAACAAGATGTAAAACAGGCAAATAAATTAGTATGAAGTATAATCAAAAGTGATATTAAAGAATTAAAACAATGCTACAGGAAAGTCTGGAAATTGACAGCTGAATATTTATAAACATTTAATTATTACAAGACCATCCATCAAACTTGAAAGCAATTATTTGTTTTTTTATAGTATTTGTTTTGATTAACTTTTGGAAGGTTGTAAAATATTAATTTGCCAAGGAATGAAGAATAACAGCATCTTAAAGTATTAGCATTGTTGCGTTGGCGTAAACATTGAGATAGATTTAACAAATAATACATAATATTAAATTATT
The DNA here is from genome assembly GCA_037043585.1 of Drosophila mimica. Classification (NCBI taxonomy): domain Eukaryota; kingdom Metazoa; phylum Arthropoda; class Insecta; order Diptera; family Drosophilidae; genus Drosophila; species Drosophila mimica. The sequence continues at coordinate 9,313,763 of JBAMBE010000579.1, forward strand.
AAAAAATTAAAGCAAGACGACTGTACTATAGGCTGATAAATTTAGAATTGAGTGTAAAATAGATAATTATTAAATAAACAGATCAAGAAGGGAATTAATTTAGTAAGATTAAAAAAGACAATTTATAAAATAATTAAATAAAGGCGTGTGTAAAATAAATCAGTGGGAAATCTAAATAAGTCAATTATTAAATAATTGAAATATGACGTTTGTAAGAATTCAGAGAATTGACAGTGGCGCTTGCAATATTTTGTTTATATTTTCAGTTCGTTTGTTTATAATTAATGGATTATTACACTGACGTTTCAAATTTCCACTTATTAAAATTGTAAATTAAATACCATATTGTTTTTATTAGAAATCTGCTTCAATTGATATTGGGTATTACACCATTTCTCTGGCGAGACGTGATTTCTGTGCATTTGCCTCAATATGTAATTAAATTGCACAAACAAACAATTTATGCGAACAGATGCCGTCAGCTAAATTTGATCCTAAACATAACCACAAAATGGATGAGGAGAGGGGAGGGAGGGTTGGGTGGTGTGTGTAGTTAAGGGGCAAGTGTGGCTGCCTGCCTGTATAAAAAAAAACTTGCGTTTTTTGGCCTCACCTTAAAGTAAATGCAGCAAAAGTATATAAATTTATATGTACATATGTGTTTATTTTAATGTGTGTGTATATGAATGTGTGTATAATTGTATAAGTGCATGTGTGTATATACGAATGGGTGTGTATGTTTGTATATACAATTTTCACATACATTTAAATGTTTATATATATTTGAAAATTATACATATATGTATATAAGTTTGTTTATATATTTTTTTTTTTAAATATATGTATATATCTACATGAGTGCATATTTTTGCATGTGTGTGTATGGGCTTTTATATACTTAAAAACCCACAAGCATAAGAGGGTGCATTGTTTTGCATTTATATGTGTAAATAGCCCGCATATGTATATATACATATATTTAAATATTTTTCTTTTGAAATTTAAAAAAATCTACTAACCTAGGTAGTATTCCATGGTAACGTATGTTGGGCAATTGTCAAGAAATCCACACGCACACAGAGACACCGACAGCCAGGCACACAGATGCACACACACACAAGCACACAAACACACTTAAAGACACAACTCGGCTCTTCTTCTTTTGCTTCTGCTTTTTGCTTACTCCTCTTTCAAAAAAAAAAAAACTTGCACAAAAGTCAAACGCACACACAGACAGACACCACACACACTCACTCAGGCTTGCACTCGCTCAGGCAGTCATACACACACAGCGGCGACGGCTGCGGCTGAGGCTGCTGGCAGCCAGCTGAGACTTTTTTAATTGGAAATTTTTTGATTTTCACTTGTTATACTGTTATACTAGATTCTTGCTTATTGCATTAAACTTGATTACAGTTACAAATTGCAGCAGCAGTGCTTCCTCTTCCTCGCTTTGTGAATATTTTATTTATACTTTTGGCTATTGCTGCTGTTGTTGTTATTGTTGTTTCTGCCTCATTCTTGCCTCATTTTATTGCAACTTCTTCGCTTTAATGACTTAATTTTTGTGTGTTCTCATTTGGTTTTTCTTTTGTGTCTATTTTCGCCTTTCTTCGCCTTCCCTGTGTTTTCTTCTTTTTTACGCAGAATAAAAATTGAACTAGCAATTGATTTTTTTTTCTTTTTTCTCACGCCCGCCGCACCAGCAAAAAGTTGTTTTAACGAAACGTCTGATTTTGTTGCAAACAAACTGTTATTTAAATATATATTATTAATATATTTATTTTCCCACACACACAAACAACGACGACGACGAATTCGTCACGCGAAAACTATTTTTTTTGCTAAAGCCAAAAATTTTGACGTCTCATCGCTTATAGAAAAACTTTCGCCTGTTCCGTTTTGTCAAACGTTTCGATACGTTTTGCACACACGGTTGCATGCGGAGAAAATACACAAAAAAAATGACAACTGAGAAAGCAAAGCTAAAAAGAAAAAAACATTTGCAAAAAATTCGCGCACGCTTTTTGAATATTGAATATTAACAATGATTTACGATGTCTCTTAACTTAATAACTTATTTGTAAGGCTAATTTGTGTGGTCAGTGGAACGTTGGAATTGGGCTCGGAGATATAAGCTAAATATTTGGCTGCTAATTAAACAAATTCAAACGACGCTGTGCCGAGCGAATGCCAGCAAAAAAAAAGCATGCATCTCAAAAAATTATGAAAATGTACTCACCACGTTACGAAATATATCATTTAAATATATATTTGTATATGTATAGATGTGCATCAATTATTTTTTATGAATTGAGAAAAAACCACTTGTTATGTGTGTTTTTGTTCTTCTCTCTTCTTCTTCTCTGCTTGCAGCGATTAGCAATTTGTGCGATGTGCGAAACACCAAAACGTTCCACGCACATAAACGGAATTGAACGGTTTTTCTAATGTATTGTTAGTCAGAAATGCGCACAACTAAAATTTGTTACCTTACGTTTAATAACAAAAAAAAAAACTCAATTGTAATTTATGATTTAATACACTCTTTCTTTCTGCTGTCGTCAAAAATTATGTGTGATTGAGGTGGTTAAGCGATAAGCAGTGTTGTTTCTCCGATAGCAGACAGCATTGCATTATTCCAGCTTCGATATGTGTGTATCACTACTGTGTATTACATGTCTCGATAGTGTATTCATCATCAGTGAGACCGTTTCACCATTACAATTTATAGCATTTAAATGCGGCTGTCAGCATGAATTGATATATTTATACCGCTGTGTAAAATACATATACACATACATATATATCGATATTGTATTAATCGTAATGAGACCATATTCGGTCCATCTTAAAGCGATTGTCATAAATATTATTGTATGTAAAATACTAAACATTTTGTGTTTGCAAAAATTGATATAGCTACTACTATATGTATATATATTTTAATTTTAAAAGATGATTTTAGTGCAAACGGTGGTGCCGATATTTTTTTTAAATATGTCATCAAAAAGGCGGCTGGCGGGAATTGACACTGGGGCAACCTTGGCGCTGATTTGGTTGCTGTTTTTGGTATTGTAATTTTATTGGAATTACATTTGATTATAAGATATATGACATAGGAATTGGACAAATTAATTTGAACATTTAATTTTATTTAACTTGTATGATTAACATTGTTCGTAGTAAATGGTCTATTGTTTTTTTCTTTTTATATATTAATGTTTTTTTCTTTCATTGGAACAGAGAACTTTAGCAATTTCGGTATTTATATATATATAATATATATGTGTGAGTGTATTATTTGTGTGTGTGTGTGTGTGAGTATGTGTATGGAAATCCACACCTTTTGTTGTTTTTGTTTTTTGCAGCAAAGCTTAGAAGCCGTGAACCTTTAATTGATCAGGCTTGGCGAGTCCCACCTTGGTCAACCATTGGCAGATGTTTTCACGTTGATCGCCCTGCAATTGCAGAACCTCACCATACTCGGGATGCTCAATCACAGTCCCATTACAAGCAAATTCCTAAAAAAATTATAAAAGATATGCGGAATAAGTCAAAAATTAAAAAAAAGAAGTACATTAAGAGTATAAGAATGAGCATAAATCAAAATAAAATAAATACAGAGCATGTACCAAAATAAAATGGATAAAAATTAAATAGAGCATAAGTCAAAATAAATACAAAGAGCATAAATAAAAATAAAATAGATAATGAGCATTTGTCAAAATTAATTAGACAAAAATATAATTCAAATAAAAAAATATTAGATAAAAATAAAATGGATAATAAATAAAAATAAAAAAGATAAAATAAAATAAATAATAAAAATGAAGTGAAAAGCATAGATATAAATAATTTAGTATAGTTTACCTTTTTACAGGAGCGGACTATTTTCTTCAAGTCATATTCAGCGGATAAGCCCTGAACAGTGGTCAATGTCTTGCGACCGTTCCTCTGCTGGATTCTTATGTGGACAAGTCCGTCTTGAATGTCATCATCATTGCCCTTGATTGCATCAGCAAAGGGGTCTGAAATAAATAATATAATCAAGCATCGAATGTATGAAAAAATCAGTATTCACACGCACACACATATAAAACATATAGTATGTACACACTGCACTTTGTATATATTATGTGTGTGTGTTTGATGACTAGACTAGCCCCAAAAATGAGCAGCCATTTTTATATAGGCACACACACACGCGCATATGTACATACTTCCATGTGTGTGTGTATGTAAAATGGAAATAAAAGAAAACGCGTGCTTACCACGAGTGTTTAAATTCTGGATGGACATACGACAATAAAAAGAAACAGCAGCCTAAAATAAAAAACCTTTTTCAAACGCACTAAATATGATTATATACTTTAAACTGTAATTTAACTTTTTTCGAGTTCTTTTTGTTTTATTGCGAAGAGCTTCGAAAATGTGTCTGACAAATAGGGATGACTTAAAATATCGATACAGCTGAGCAAAACACACACATACTGCGCTATCGATGTACTCGCTGCAATAGCAACCCTGTGCGCGCTTAAGCGCATCCAACTTCATGTTTCTCTCTGGCTGCCATATTTCTTTCCTGCTTGTCTTTCAACGAGAAAAGGTGGGCATTTTGCATTATGTCTTGTTTAAGTTAAGTTATAGAGCTGATAAACTTTAGTGAACGGCACAAAAATGTGACTGATGTATTGATTGTTATAAATGATACAAATTTTTGGCTTATTAATGGCTGCTAGTGTGAGATAAATGGTAAAATTTTATGTGTTGATTTTACACGTGTATTGAACAGAAGCAGCTGAAAAATTATGATGATTGATTTTGGCGGAAGAGTTCTTGAAGACTAAATTCATCACCCAAGACTGACTTTGAAATATTTCTAAATAAATAATTAAACTGCATAACATCATATTAATTATTTGTATTTTTTTTATTTCATATTTGTTGCCGGTGCTGCTTCTTCTTTTTTGGCCATTCCATATTTGTTAATCTTAGGTGAGAAGCACATGGAGAAATTTTAGTGAGAAATTGTAAAAATGATGATTGATTTTGGCTGAAGAGTTCTTGATGACCATATTCATCACCCAAGACTGATAAATATTACTCACTAAAATCACTAATTATTTTAAACTGTTTATCATTGAAAACTAACTTTATTTTATGAATTTTCATGTTGCTGTTGCGCCTGATGCTGCCACCAATTGTTGCCTGGAAAAGGTATTGTAATTAATTTTTATATATTTTTTAAGATTTTACATTTTATTTATTACTTTTTAATGATGACCAACTCATTTTTGTTGCGGAAGAGTTCTTGAAGACTATATTCATCACCCAAGGCTGAATTTAAGATAAGAACTCTCCCAAATGTTTTTTAGACTGATTTTACTTATATTTGTTAAATTTTGTCATTACAGACGTACGATGGCAACCTCTTCGCACCTAAATTGGTTGATCATTCGCAACAACAACGCCTTCTTGTTGAAGAAGCGCGATGTTAAGAAACCCTTCAGCACAGTAAGTCAACTAAGAAACACTTGTTTTTTCTTTTTCTCGTTGAATGATGTTTGCAATTTATAACTTTCACAATGATATTTGAATACAACATGATAGTAATATATAATCTGACAATGTAATTTTAACTTACATTTAATTTAATTTAATTTAATAGTACTAATAAATATGATTTTCCATATTTTTATAGGAGCCTAACAACTTGACCAATGTGAGCTCTTTCCGCTATAGTGGCGTGGTGCACAAGAAGACGCTCGGAATTGTGCCCGCTGGCGATAAGAAGGGTTTCACCGCTGTGCTGAAGAAGGGCAAATATGGCCAGCGTCCCGTCAAGAATTCGGTGCGTGTTAATTTCAATGCTGGACCACGTCGCTCGCTAAAGAAAATGAAGAACCTGCTGACGGGCTCCAAATACCGCAAGGATCTGACACAGGTACAGTTGGCCCTCGATATAAGATCTATTCTCTTCTAGATACAGATCGTATATACGATCGTAAGTGATGATATCTTTATTTTACTACTACACCAAGATCGCAGAACATTCGTGTTGAAGCATTTTTCTGATTTATTGTTTTAAAAACACTTTATTTATTGACGAAGCAAAAAAATATAATTTATTTTATTTTTGCTTGCAGGTAAACAAAATGGAAAACATTGAATGAAATCTCTTTTGCTGTCATGTGCTGATGAAATCAATTTAAATACTACCAAGATCGCAGACAGTTTTGCTGTTGAATTATCTGTGCTGAAGTCACTCTTCAAACTAACTTTATATATTATGTATATATGTATTATTAAATCTAATAAATGTTTAAAATCTCTCTCTGCAGGCTGCTCTCCGCCGTGCTTCAGCTGTGCTGCGTTCCCAAAAGCCCGAGCAGAGCAAGGCCAAGAAGTCCGATCACATTTCGGCCAAGAAGCCCGAATAAACACTTGTCTATCTGCCTGGGAAATTGAGGAGTTGTTTTTTCTACTCAAGAATAAAAAAAAACGTTAAAATCCGAAAAATAAATGTTTTGGTTTTTATGCAATAGAATTTTAATTGTAATTTAATTTATATGTATACATTTAGATTTTAATACGCATAGTTTTAGCAGTCACTGTTTGCCAATTATGTTGTCAATTGTAAAGAGCGTTGTTTGCTTTGATCTGTTGCTTGCCCCAGGGGCAACCGAGCTCAACTCTGACTCTGACCCAACTCCAGCTAGTGGAGGCGTGCTAAAAGCGTTCGGGGAATGTGGATCTTCTGCAGCACTTGGAGCTGTTCGACTGGAGCAGGGACTGTCTGCTCCACTGGAAGCTGTGAGGGGATCTCCACTGGCAAAACGTGGCTTGTTGTTGAACAGATTGTTGAAACCAAAGGAAACCGATAAGTATTGCCGATGCAGCTCCGTAATCCGATCCGAATAGTTGGGCCGAAGTGCACCTGCTCCCGCTGCATTATCACCGCAGAATATATCAAAATCGGGCAGGGAATCGCTGGGTGATCTCAGCTCGCCTTCATTGGTACCCATGGAATCCTGTCATTAAAGATATAGATAAATAAATGGATATATAGATAATGTCCAGCTTTAAGGATGCCCCCCTCACCTTGCCCACTTCCCGCTCGTAGCGAGTTGAGCTGCTGCTGCTGACGCAGTGCCTCCGCCTGGTGCGTCGTCGTCTATAGTTGCCCTGCTCGAACATGTCTGTGGCGGATGCATCCAGCATCCAGTAGCTGCCCTTGCCAGCGTTATCATTGTCCTCGATGGTGTTCTTGTCCCGCGCCACCTTCACAAAGCAATCGTTGAGCGACAAATTGTGGCGAATGGAATTCTGCCAGCCCTGTTTATTTTCACGATAATACGGAAATCTGGAAGAGTACAAGTTGACGTCTGGTTGGTTATTATCCATGCAGATCTTAAGTCAAAATCGTTGACCCGCTTTGGAGAAGCGCCAAAAATAATTGGACGTCAGAACTAATTCAAAATTGTGGCGACATTTTTTACTGCTACTTATTTATGTACTCAGGAATTATATGATATATTTATTTTCATATGATAATATTTATATGTATTTTAATCGCAAGTTAAATTTGTATATACACACAATTTGGAGGGAATTTTGCATATTTGTATACCCTTGCTAGAGGTGTTATACTTTTGACGGTAAGTGTGATCAGAATTAACAGAGGAATCTAAATATTTATAGGCATTTGTTTTCTTTAAAAGTTTTGGGGAGTTGGATTTTAATTGAGAATATCCTATTTTGCTATGTAGATAATTATATAAAATTTATTTCTGAGCTTTTCTGTGAATTCAATGGGATTGTAACTGAGAATATTCATATTTTTCCTATACTAATAAGTAGATAAGTAGATAGATTTTAGTTTAACTATTTTGACTATTATCCGACTACGACTATAAATGAGAAATTGATATTTTTGCCACATGTCAAATAAATTGATTAATCATATTTTGAATATTCTGGTTTTGCTTGTTAATCATATTAAGAAACATCAGAAATAGATCTAGTCTGTGATTTTTGACCATGAATGGAATTGGATTGAGAATAACTTTGAGAATATTTTGCTATAAAGGTAAATATTGCATATTTCGGACCTAGTCTGATTTTAATTATTGTTTCCACAAATCGCAACTACTCGACTTTTAAATAAACTTTTACACAAATCAGAAATGAATTTAGTCTGAGTATTTCGACTATGAATGGGACTGTAATTGGTAATTTTAAAATGTTTGGTATGTAGATAAACACATTTACCTGTGCTAAAATTTGAATCATAATTGAATGCATTTTTGCTATTTGAATTCATATATGTAGCACATTTTGGACATGCTCTCAATAAATCTATTAAATAGTTTAGTGACAGTGATAGTGATATGTATTTCCTACATAATTGAAAGATCTGGAATGTGACTACCATCGACAGTTGATTATATAGTAAGTAATAGACTCACTTATCCATGATGAACTTGTAGATGCCGCTGAGCGTTAATCTATGGCTGGGAGCGCTGCTGATGGCCATGGCAATCAGGGCTATGTAGGAGAAGGGCGGCTTCTCCGGTCGATGATTGTTGTGCAGAAACGAGATGGGCAATGTCCAGATATTGTTCTGCAGAGCCAGGAAATTATCCATGCCCTGGTAATAGAATGCCGAGGGGAAACCAGCACATGCCAATGCTCCTCCGTCCATCATATTCACAGCTCCGACGGCATTTCCAACCAGCGGATTATTGCTCCGCAAATAATCCGGGCAACCGAGCAATGTGTTGACCAGTTGCTCATTATCTTGGAGGGATGTGGATGCCGGATAGCAGGAGGTGGGCAGCATTTTGTTTATTAATTAAATATTAAATATTTATTTAGCACTTGTTTTCTTTTATAGTATGTAATTAGTTATTTAGATATTTATTTATTTGATGAATATTAATTTTGAGTACACTTTTGGAACTAATTAGAAATTTAATATTATTATATTTTTTAATAATGATTATTAAAATTTATTACACTTTTTAGCACTCTGTTCAGTAATTCTTTCTACAATATGTAGTCAGATATTTTATTATTTTTTGTTTATAAATGAATATTAAATATGAATAGCTTTTATGGAGCTTTTATATGAGAAATCTTTATAAAATTCATCTAAAATCTTTCACTTTTATTGCACAATATGCTTAGGAGTTTCCTCAAGGTACTTCCGATAGTAAAATAATTCCTAAGTGATCCGCACGCGTCTCGATCTGTAGCGTCCACCAAGAAGTCGGATAGACAAATAAATGGATTTTGTGGGCTGGCTATGGAGGATAGTCAAAGAGATCTTTGTTCATGCGTGGGGAGAGAGCTATAAATAAATAAATAAATGCATGTGTGTGTGTGGGATGAGTATGCAAATGCAAGGGCAGAGAGCAGAACAGCTCGGAGAGAGCGCAGCACTGATTGGATAAGATTCAGGCTAGGATTGGGTATAGCTGGGATTACAAATAGTTGATCGATATTTGGGAAATATGTCTCGCAAAGTCATCAATCAACAATCATCTTTGATGAGCTCATCAGGGAGTTCTTGGAAATATTTGCTTATATTCACTGTTGGGTTAAGGCAGACATTTCATTGGTGGATTGAGTTCCAGTAGAGGCGTTCCTCTTACACAGACACAGACACACACACACACACACACACACACACACACACACACATACACCCAGCACATGCTGATTTTAAGATCTTGGCTGTGTCTTGTTTATTTTTTTGCTGGGCGGAGCCAACGAATGCCGTGTGGGTGTATTCAAAGTACTCATTTATTTGTGATCTTGTAGTTATTTCAACAAATGAAAATTGGGCAAGTTTGCAGGCAAGCAAAACTAGTTCAATTGATCTTCAAACAACGTAATTTTAGCAGTTTTAATAACTCTTCTTGTTTATTTAGAGAACAGTAAACTAAAAGGCGGAAATCGGCAATTAATTTAGTACAATTTAACAATTATTTAAAGAATTTTGAATAAGCAGTAGATTAAATAGTTCCAAAGAATCTAAAAAATGGAGCATGTGAAATAGTCGACATTTACTTTGAGAAACAATTAAACTATGAATCGAAAAAATAAGATTACAAATTTCGAACGTATCTATAAAATATGAGTCTGAGATCTAGTTTCTCATAATTTATTTAAAGACAAATAAGGGAAGAGTTGAAAACTTGAATTCAATTTAGTACAGTTTATATTTAACAATTATTTAGTGAATATTTGAAAAGTATCTACAAAATATGAGCCTGAGAGCTAGTTTATCTCCCGGTTCCTCGGCGATGCTGCTATCTGGAATATAATCCATAATTTCCTTTTGGGTTTTTACGACCTTTCACAAGTACTGCATTTTTACTCAGAGTTTGGTGGTAAACGAAAGTCTTTTGCCATATCGCACAGAAGGTCGTAAAAATGATGTTGTATACATTTAAAACACAGGACTACGATCGATTTTACGGTTTTACGATCGAGTATCGGCCTGTCTCAAGTAGTGGGAAAGCAGAGACTCATTTAAGGGAAATAAAAACAATAAATACAAACCAATTGAAGTCGAGTTTCACTACACATGTGTCTCTGACTCTATGATCTGTGAACTCTCAAATGATACAAAGGATTTTTCACGCTCTCTCTTTCTCGTTCCCCCCTCTCTCTCTCTGTCCATTCAAGAAGTTGGTTTTACGATCGCTTACCGCGGCCAAAATGGGTCATAAAACAATGGGTTATCCTAGACGGAGAAGTAGTTGGACAGACAGCTATGCAAAGCACGTCTCTGGGATCTTCTGCTTTTGTCTGCCCGGAGTGGGAGTAATTGCTCTATACACTCAGAAAAATAAATAACCTGGAATTTAGTAAATCGGTCTAAATGTTGGACATTTTTGTGGAAACAGCAAAAAACAAACAGTAACAAATAATTAAAAATTAAATTCGATATTTAAATTGAAAAAAATAAATATTTCCAAGATTTCTGTTGTTGCCAGATTGGAGAAACCCCAGGAAAATGTCCAATCAGTCCAACCAAATTTAATTATGCCCGATAAATAAATTATATCAATTGTATAAACTATGTAACATGTTTGTTTATATGAGATGTCTAAAAATACTAATGCTTAATCATAATATAACTAACAAATAAGCAAATACAGGAAATCTTCTACGCAATACCCGGGAAATTGCACGTATATTTTCTAAATTATAGAAAAGTCCAGACTGAAATTAAGAAATGCAAGCCCTGATTTTTAAACTCGAATTTCAGACATTTACTTGCTGAATAATAAGGTAAGGAACCCTTGGCGAATTTCTAGAATTCAGGATGAGTTGTTTTGCTGAGTGTAGTACTCGCATGTCCCTGTCATCTGGTGCACTGATCTGGTTTGGGTTTGATTTGCTTTGGTTGGGATTGCTTATTTTTAGACCTATGCTGGGAATAGCATTGGAAACAAATAGATTTCTTTTTATTGCCACGATGCAGCACGCAAAAACCAAACATTCCCAACAAGTCTGAAACAACAATGTTTTCATTTGGTTCCGAGCTGATCAGTCGACAAGTCGACGACGAGTCCACGTTAAGCCATAAAACGCCCAACCGACTGTTTTGTTTAGTTGATCTCCACGGCCAACCGCAAGTTAATCAAACCAACAACGGAAATCAACAGAGAAACACACAAAACAATTGCAATTATAGTTTAGTGCGTGACATCTTGTCGATCGATGCTTGTCTTGGACCTGATTTATGTCCCGGGTCTCCCTATGATCCCTTCACATATGTAAGCATTTCCCCATCCTCCTCCAAAACTCCCTGGAAAAGTCAACACCTTGTCAAAATTTGATTTGCTCACTCCGCGTGCAGTTGCATCAAAATTAAATCAAAACAACAAATCATAGATCATCCCCCACATTTGACCCATTCTCCATTCCTCCTGCCCCATTCTGTGGCTGCTCAAAACAAGAGCGATTTGTCAAAACTGCCTCGCGTCGCGCAACAAACACTAACAACAACATCAACTACACTCGAAAAAACCAGCATTCATTTTTCGAAATATGCCTTATTATTCAGCAACAGATATTGGAACATTTTGCATTTAAATACCCTCAGAAATTTTGTAAATATTATTATTATTTATATTTTGTAAATTCAATTTAGGTATTCAATTTTATTTGTATAATCATTTTAGATATTTTTGAAGTTTAACGGGAATAAAATAGCCGTTGGGGGAGCAAATTTCATTACTATTTTCTAAATTTTTTCCAATAATAGGGATCACTTTAGGGCAATCACTTCGAAAAACTAGAAAAACTTTCTAGTTTTCAGGTTAGTTTTTTGCTGCGTGTAGAGTTGGCTATTTATAGTAGGTGCCGTTAAATGCAGCATAGCAAGGAGGAAGGAGGAAGGAGGGAGGAGGGAGTAGAGCCCTCGACCAGGGCTATTAGCTGCGTGCTGTTGTTTGACAACAAATACAAGCAGCAATATAAAGTGGCATTCAACACAGCCTCAACAGACTCAGCCTCTGCCTCATCATCATCAATGTTGTTGTTGTTGTTGTTGTTGGCGGCGTTACACATCATTGACAGCAAATTATCCACATTACCTGAATTGTCAGAGCGGGCGCCCCATTTAGCCATTATGGCGGTGTGAACGTGACCTTTGCTGGCCATTAAATGGCACACTTTGAGCCGCATTTGTTTGCTGCTGGCTGGCAACAGCCTCCCGGAATCGGAAATTTATGCGATTCTTGACACTAGTTGCGTGGCATAGCCCCTCTCTGCCACTCCCCCTCCCCCTCCCCCTCCCCCACCCATCCCTCTTTATTAGAGTTTCAGGCTTGTTAACCCGTCAGCAGACAGGCTCGATATAAACTCAAAATATGCCAGCCATAAAGTGACTATTGACCTGTGCAGACAAACACAATCAAATCCTACAATCGCTGGGTTTATTGCCAGGTGAACAGTTAATAGAGAACAGCTAACAGGTGAAGGTGGACATAACCGGAATATATATATTTAACTGGGGACCTTACAGAGCATATCTAACACAATATACAACACTTAAAACACATTATTACTTATTTGTATCCGTCGAATGAATACTTTGGGAGCTATATCACTTAGAGGTCCTATTTTTAAATGAAATTTAATTGTAGTACTCCACTGCGATTAGTAAAACTTACCTGGCAGCTATATGATATCGTGATCCGATCCACCTCCGACATGTTTGAAGCCACCCATTTGTGAAAGTAGAATTGTTATTTTCTTCGATAGACAGTCTGATTAAATGAATGGCTTAATTATGACTGGATGAGTTGGGGATAAGTTGCTATAGTCTCAGAGCCAAAGATAAGCCCACCGATTCATTCAGTTTGCTGTGAACTTTGATCTAAGGATAAACATCCAAGTTTAATTTGTTTTCTTAGACGAATTTCGCACACGATTCAAATTGGGCAAATTATTGAAAATGGGAAAATATCAAACAGATTTTTGCTGCTGCTGCACAGGTTTAAAAACAATAAACTTTCAACAGGCAACAATTGAAAACAATAACTCGACCGTTTCCCCCACCCACCCCCTCTTTCGCTGAGTGTATGTGAGCATGTTTGTTTATTTGTTTAAATTTAGAATATCGACCACATTAAAATAGCAACAGCTTCAAAAGCTTCTCAAGTGGCCTCCTCAAGCCAACGAGTCTGCAATAGGCCAACGGGCCATTAAAACAGATTTTTCAAGATGTATTGTTAACTGAACCCCATCCCCCTCTCCCCCGAAAAATTACCCCCTGCCCCCACTCCAGTTTTGATAGCTTGTTAAATGGCTGGTTGACCCCGCGGGTAATTTGCACTTCAAAGAGTCCACGAGCCGTGTGTTTATGCCAACCAAGTGGGCCAGCTGCTGTGGGGAGAGACAGAGAGATCTATGGCATTTATGAGTTGCAGGAGGAGTGGGGAGGGGGTGCGGCATGTGCCATGTGCTAATGAGCTTAAGATTCCGTTAGAGATTCGAATTTCCCCCTCCCGACTCCTCGCTAATTGTCAGAGAAAGCAAGTTACAAACATTGCTTAAATAGATGCATACGCTTAAATTCACCCTCTTCCCTAACTGCCACCTCCCCCCACCCACGCAACCCGCACCACTAACTACCATCGTGCCCCACTCTCCGTTTCAGCTGACATGCCATCATCGATCCTTGTCGTGCGACAAAGCAGATGTCAAATCTCCAGTTGACAGCCACTTTCATTTCGATGCATTATTAAAATAACGGCAACAAGGCAACATCCTGGCAAAGTACCCTCCCCCCACCTCCTACCCTCCTCCCCTACCATCGTTCAGGTGCTAGACAGCGCAGACATCTTGGCGACTATCCTCAGCCAGCTCGTGTTTATTTTCATGGCAAAAGTCAGTCGCTGCTTTCAATGGATCAGTGGTGGCAGAGGGGGGAGTGCCTTGGGGATAGGGGATAGGGGGTAGGGGCTAGGGGAGGGTTGCATGTTTGTTGCTGCTGCACTTGGCAATCGGCTGCTGTTTATATGTGCATTGTGTGTGTGCGAGTGTGTTTGTGTGTAAATAAGTGTACGCAAAACTTCATGCAGTGCCCGTGGAATGGGATTGGGATTTGGTAAGGAGTCTGCTTGGCTTATTGGTTGAGTATACGGGATACATCAGGAAGGTGGCAGGGGGGATGAGTGGGGTGCTGTATGCGAACACACGCATCGCGTCAGCGGCGCAACAAAGGCACGTGTAAACAAACTCGAACTAGTTGCCCCCGGTTCCGCGGCGACTGCTGCATCCACAACAAGTGACGATGTAACAATAGCCCAATAAAAAACCACTTTAACACGCCGAACATCGCATACACTACTCAAGTGAAGAGAAGAGAAGAGATCTGCACTCTGCAACAAAATCAAGATGAATTTTAGAAATTCGACAAGGATAACTCAGATTATTAATTAATAGCAAGCAAATTTCTAAAATTGTGTTTCGTGGCTTATTGAAAAGCAGGGTTTTCATTTATAAATTCCAGATTGAATATAGAATTTAGAAAAAAATATGTCTAATTACCAGGGCTTTGTTTGCTATGTGTGTATCTTGGAATTCTTATATTAACTCTTTCTTTCTTTACTTTTGTAGATAGTTAGATACATGTAGATAGATAGATGTAGATAGGTAGATAGTTAATAAAAGGTCTGCCCCCAAAACTAGTAGTTCAAGCTGGGCACATCAATGAAATGAAATTCAATTATAGGTCAACATTTATGCGCCAACCTCGCAGCTTGCTGTGGGTAACCCTAGCACTGGGTTAGGGTATAAATAAAATAAGAAAAGGGCATCTAGGAATTTTTGGTTGTTACGTTGAATGCAGGCCGCCAAGGCGTGGCGCGGCAGACAGAGTGGCGTCAAAAGTTTGCTCGGCTTTTTGGGTGAGGGGGAGGCTGAGGTTGGGATGGGGTTGGGGTTGGGTTTTGTGGTGGATTGGTGATGTTATGAAAACAAGCGAATGGCCAAAAACCACTTGGCACGGCCCGCACCGTCGTTGTAGCTGCAATGGTAAATGGTCGACAGTTTGATATGCGGTTTGGCAGCGCCAGCAAAAATATCAGTTTGCCATTGCAGCAAAAGCGCCAGTTGCTGCCACTGCTGCTGCTGCTGCTGCTGCTGCTGATTTGGTTTCGGAAAACCAGGCCCACAAACTAGGAGGGGATATACGCTTTGGGTGGTTTACTATGTTATTGTTTTTATTTTCCCTTTTTTTTTGGAGAAGAACTCGTCAAATGTTTACAAGCAAATACGCCACATCATCACCAGGAGGAGTCCGCAAAAGTCAAGCTGTAGTTTTATTTTGACCAGGTTTATAGTTTTTTTCTCCTCCTTTTCGTGGAGCACATCTTGTTAAGCAGCCAGTGGTGGGCGGTTTTGGGGATTAGTCGAAGATGTGGCGAGTGTGAAAGGGGGACAATAAGTTGGAATTGGAATTCGCTTTGATCTTTTCGCACTTTTAAATGTTTGGGAAATCTGTGTAAAAGGCATGAATCGCTTTTCGTAGAACCAATAAAAAATTAATGGCAGCATTTGGCTCTGTTCTTCCCATTGTGGCTGGTTGCTGCTTTGTCTGCTGCTGCCTGTTATTTGTTTTTTAAATTTTCTGTTTGATAAAGCGCGCCACAAACAAAATGGGTGGGCAAAATGGATATATATATATATATATATATGTGCAACAACTAGTTTGTGGCAACTTGGAGCAGCAGCAGCAGCAGCAGCAGCAGCCACCGCTGATTTACATTTGATTCGATTCCAAGCGGAAATCTTTGGCAATTGCAGATTAATGCCCTGACAGGAGCAGCTTGGCTGCAAAGCCAGGACGGAAGCACTGCGTCTGCCTCTGCCTGCTGGCATCTCAGGTGTCAGGATACTTCACGCTGATTAGATAAGCATTTTAGGGTGCGAAATGTGTTAAGCTTTGTTTGCCTTTTGTTTTTTCCTTATGCGCCAGCGTGAAGTGCCTTTAAAGCCAAACTTTCTGCGGGCCACAGTAGCTAACAGCTAACAACCTACACAGCTACACTCAGCAAAAAATCACCATAAATTTTAATTTCAATGGTAACTCAGATTATTATTACTATCAGCAAGAACATTTCTACAATTTATGATTTCTATTTTTAAAATGCAGGGTTTGCATTTCTAGCTTAATTTTTTATAAAACTTTATAAATGTGTTTAATTTACAGTGTCGTTTTCAATGTGTGTATTAGTGTATATTTGTTAGATTTTTGCTATTTATCATATTATTAAATATTAGTATTTTTAAACATTACATATACAAACATTTTATACAATATACTGTTATATCAAAGCTGACCTAATAAATTTAATTACTTATTTCTGAAGAAGGAATTTTTCACACAAATTCAGGCTTGCATTTTAACTTTTTATAAATGATTTTCAAAATTAAAAGTTTTACTCTTTTATACAGAAACGATTTCCATTTTAGGACGCTTTACTATCAGTCAGATCAGATCTACTAAGTGCACTTTTTTTGAGTGTATTGCTGCCACAGCGCAAATGGCATTTTTATTGAGCCATTAAAATTTTTCGGCCTCGACTCAAGTGTCTAGCTTGGGGGCTGGTGGCGGGTTCTGGGGGCTGCTGTGTTGCAAGCGATATGGATTGGAGGTTCGCAGGTTTGTAGGATTGGAGGATTGGAGGATTGGAGCCCTTACATTTTGATTAACGTGCGCTGATGCCAATGTTGGTTTGCTGCTCGCTATTTTTTTCTTCTTTTCTTGGCCACAAAATGCCACCTAAGGGGATAAACTTGTGAAATATTTTGGGATTTGTGCGGCTTAGGTGAATGTAACGTGCCCCCCACTCCCCTCCCCTAACTCCCCCCTCACACTCTACACCCCAACTTGCTGTAGGTGATTAGGCAGCAATCCATATTTTTATTTTATATATATTTTTTTTTGGCGATCGTCTTGGCTAACAAAGTGTGGCCATTTGGGCGGCTTAAGATTTATGTACATATTTGTTTGTTGTTAAGGCCAGTTGGCTCATTAGCTGCATTTCAAAGTCACCGTTGGCTACGGCGCTGTCTCCCATCCAATCCTCGTCCTAGCTGGAATCCCGCCCCATGTCCCGGAGGCGCGTGCGTGTCGCTTATCATACGAATGTCATTACGCACCTTGCTGGGGCCCATAACTTTAAGACCAACCTCCAAAGCTCCATTTTCCCACTCCCCCTTTGCCCCCTTTGGCCTTAACCGAAAATGTGCGAATGCGAATGTGAATGTGAATGTGAATGCGAATACGTGAGTTCTGCAAGTTATGTGCGCGTAAGTGAATGAAATTACCGTAAGGCATTTAAGCAATGCAGGAGAAAGGCGCTCCGAATAGATACATAAATGACAATGCCAGACAGGCGAGACAACCAACACCAACACCCCAACACCCCATCATCCCAACAAGCAGCAGCCCTTCTAATTCTACAGCAGCGGTACACCAGGAAAAAAAATCGACCTACTTCTGCCGCCAAGCGTAACTCACCTCTTTATGCAGCTGGCAAATTTAGCAGATTTATGGCTGTGGCTTGCTAAAAAAGCAGGGCTTGCATTTCTTTGTTTTAGGGTGAGTTTTTGTAAATTTTAGTAAAAATAGGTCTAATTTCCAGGGTGTTGTTTTCTATGAGCAAATTTCATTATATTCTGAATATAAGAAAGAATTTTTACAAGAATCAATGTTAGCATTTCTATTGTTTAGAAATTCATTTCTTAATTATACAAAAGGAAAATACCACTATATTTTAGAAAACCTTTCCAAATATTAAGAAAATATTTGCTTTTATTTAGAAATGATTGCTAAAATGAAGAAAAGCTTGCGTTTTTTAGTGGTATTTTCAAGATTGTCCATTTAGAAAAAGACTCTAATTTTAATTTAATTTAAAATGTTTTCATATTTATTTTGCTGAGTGCAGCATCAGCAGCAGCAGTCGCAATTTTAGCCACAAAACGTTTAAAGACGCAGCTCAGCACTTGGCACATAAAAATCCTGTCAGCTTCACAGCCTCCGAGGATGTCTGCTGCTGCTCCTGCTTCTGCTCCTGCTGCTCCTTCCGCTCCTGTTGCTGTTGCTGATGCTGATGCTGTTGCTGTTGGTTCTAAAAGGCGCGCTTATCGTTTTGACAGGAATATCTGCGCTTTCTAAATGCCAACGCCGTCGTTTATGATGCTTCTGCTGCGCTTACGATTGAGTTTTGCCCAACCCCACCACACCACACCGCACCCCTAACCCTAACCCACCCCCAAGCGCAACCCCATCCCCCATTTGAGCTCAATGCCATGCCGTAAAAACGTGCTGTGCCTGGTTGTTACTTTAATGGCTTTTACTCCCCACGAATCCAGCAGAGTCGTCAAGCGAATTATGGAAGCTGCTTTTCTTTTGGCATCGTCTCCTTTAGCCAGGGCTTTGTTTCTCAGCACTTTTGCGTGCCTGCGTGTGTATTTAATAGTCTGTGTGGTTTGACATTGACTGCCTATATAAATATATACATATATATACATATAGATATATAGACACCTCCTTTTGTTCTGTAATCCCCTCTAAAAATGGGCTGCTTTGGTTTACCTGTTCAACTTTCAGTGAGGCCATTCGATTATCGTGTCGCATTTTAATTACTCAAATTACAATTCGGCTTTTAATGCCAGCCGACTTACTTTTGGGCCAAGTTGTCAACACTGTCAAAGCTCTATGAGGTCATTAAACATCTCACCGGCTTTTCCCAACCCGGACAGGCACTCGAAAAGCAGTTTGTGAATTTAAAACCCACTCTTAACAAGATAAACAATTGACAATCGACTTGGCCAACTTGGCTCAGGGCTGGCGCAACTTGACAGACCAAAATACTCAAGTTAAGTTTGAGGTGATTTGCAGCTATATCTCTTAAGTTAGGTAAGACAGTTGTCGAAAGAAAAATCGCCCTAAGAAAGTGAAGAATGACTAATATCCTGCCAAGTGCTGGGCAGGAGCAAATGAAGTGTTCAACAGATTCCACTTCCTTAGAAATTCTGCCTGTGGTTTTTCATCTGATTCTGATTATAGTTTTCACAATATTCTTGGCAAATTATAATCAATAGATATATCACAGGATAGTTTTTCATATAAATATATTAAATTCAGAACTTTTGTTTTGTAATTTCTGTGTTGATCTTTCTTTCTTTAATTGTTCAGTAGATTCCTTTTCCACTCTTTTTTCCTCCTCTTCTAATTTTTGTTTTTTATGCGATTCTGATTTTATTTTTTAAATTTTTTGCGATTCAAATTCAATCCATATATCAAAGTTTAATTTTGCAATTAATCAATATAACCTAGTTTATCTTTCCTAAAATTGTGCACTTTTTCTTCTGGTAATTTCCCTTTTGATTTCTTTCGAGTAAGATACAGAATTATATATCCCCTAGCTGCTATCTCTGGTTTAAAAATTATCAACAAAACGATGAGGTAGCTGAGGGGGATGGTGGGAGGGGGGGGGGGGGGTTTGGCATTGCGTTAGGCTTTTAATATGGCTAGATTGACGTCGATTATGCACGCACTATTTATAAAACGCCTTTTGCCTCAGTATCCTTGCCATGACGTCTGTATCCTAATGAACGCCTTTTTTCCAGCATACGCTCTGCCTTGGAGTTCACCCATCCCCCTCCCACAACCCGCATGCCCCTTCCACAAATCCAACCCACTCGCCACCCACTTCGAATTTGCGCTGACATTGATTGATTATAAATCGGCATACATTGCAAATCTAAAGCGCACACAATAACAAAACTGTTTCAGTTGTTGTTGTTGTTGCTCTTGTTGCTGTTGTTGTTTGTTGTTGTTTGTTGTTGCTTATCCTTTGTGAATTGTTGGCGCTGCGGTTGCTTTTGTTTGGCCTGTGACAGCTTTTAATCTAGCCTAGCACGAGGCAACTGCGTTGCCAGCAACAACAGCAACAGCAGCAACAACATCAGCAACAAAAGCAACAAAAGCAACTAAAGTGCCCGCCCCAAACAGAAAGACAGATAGAGAGACAGACAGACAGACAGACGGACAGACATATTTGAAAATCACTTTAGTTCATATATACACACTCAGCAAAATAAATTGCAGTGAAATTTAGACAATTGCCAAACAATAATTTCTACTCTGAAGAAATGCATTTCAAAAACGTAGAAATATTCTAATAGTTCTGAAATAAGAAAACATTTCTTTAAAGCTTAGTCTAAGTCGACAATCCCAAATATAAGTTGATTTTTCCAGTCTATTATTGGGAGATGCATTTCTAAAAAGTATAGAGAAAATCGTGTTCGAAATTTAGGAAACAGTAATGAAATCTGCTAACTGCGTAAAATCGTGTTTTTTAAATTAAATTGAATGAATTTATAAACTATTTAAAATGTTTATTAACAGAAATGCGCTAGTTTTTTGAAAGACTCTTTCTGAATTCTGTTTATTTTATTAATTATTTTTAAAATAGGATCGTATTTTCTCCGAGTGCATACATATGTATATTAATATATGTATATTATATATTAATATATATGTGTTCGCACAGTGCCTGAGACTCTGGCCAGTTGTCATCCTCTAATGGAGCTGCTGTCCAGGGCGCTAATGATGCGTTTCTTTCGTTGGCTTACGCTGCGAATACGCAATGTCCGTTCTGCAAAAGAACGAGCAAAATAAAAAAAATAAAAAAAAAATCAAAAAATAGATAATGCGTTGAAAACTGGCTCGTTTCGTTGATGGCACGATTCGGATTTGAATTGCTGGGTTCGTCACTAGTTGGGTTAAGTTAAGCATCGACTTTATGTGCTATGCTGTGCTGTCTGGCCTATATAGCTGGCTTGGCGCCATTTTACGTAGCAAAACAAAAGTTATGGCCCAATTTTGTAGACTCCCCCGCCAATCCCTACCAAGAAAGGAGGTCTTGTAACAAGTGGGACATTTGCCAGTTGCTGATGCTGTTGTTGTTATTATTGCTATTTTTGTTGTTTTTGTCGATGCTGCTGGCAGCAATAAAAACAAGAAAAAAATGTTTACTTCGGCAGGCGCCATCCTTTTAATTTTTTCTTGTTCTTCTTTTTCGCTGTTGTTTGTTGCCTTTTCGCCTTTGGGCTTCGACTCGGACTTTCGCCTTTTGCGGCCTGCGTCCGAGAGTTTTATGCGCAAATCGGCATAAGTATATGTGTACATAATACGATACGAATAAGAAATACACACACTTCTCCCAGCAGTCCTAGTTGACGATTGTTCCACAATAATTTTAAGCAAAAGCAAAAGCAAACTCAACAGCAACAGCAACAGCAGCAGTAGCAACAGCAAGGACAACAAACAAGGACAACAACTGAAGCAACGACAACCATCAGCAAAGTCAATTACGTGGCGCTTTCACAAATCTTTGCCACAACAATCGTGTGCGTAGGCATTTTGTGCTGAGGGGTTTGCCACACAGCCATTGCAAATTAATAGAGAACACACACTCACACACATACTCGCACACACACACACACACACACTATACACTCGGAACAAATTTTAGGTGAATTTTAGAAACTCGCTAAGAAAGTAAATTTCCAGGGTGTTGCTTTCAATGTCTGTAGCATAGAAGAATTCTTATATTGGCTTCTTTGTTCTTCTTGGTAGAATATAGTTAAACTCTACAGCAGTCGAGAGAGCGAATTTCATTGCTATATTTTGAGTTTTAAAATGGATTTTCCTATGAATCGGGCTTATGTCTAAGAAATGGAAAATAATACCATATTTTTTTGGAATTACTTGTTGACAGTTCTTCTTCCTAAAAATGTATTTCTTAACACTAAAAGATATTTCTAACAGATAACATATTTTGGTGATTATCGAATGAGAGCAAACCTTTCTAGTTGTAATACAAATTATTTTTTATACGTAGAAATTATTGCTAAAATCAAGAAAAATCGTGTAGTTTTTAGGCTGATTTTTTGCGAGTGTACACACACTTACACACACAGTTGCCACACACATTGCTGTTGTTGCTGCCTGGCATAAAATGTAATGTCATAAGTGCCTGAACCTAAAACACTCCGCTTAACATTTACCACTCATATCGTTGCCGTACTCGTAGTAATAGAAAAGTGCCCCCGAAAAGACAACCCCCCCTCTTCCCCTCGTTCAACCCTCTTCTTGTTGCTTCTTCATTTTCTGGGGGAGGAGGAGTCGCTTAAAAGATGCGGATTAGTTATGCTTTTGGTTTTTGCCTGCCTTGGGGTATTTTTCGGGGGGGGTTGGTTGCCTTTGTGTGTTGTATGTTTAATTCCCTGGTTATGCATGTATTGTAGTTTCCTTTCTATTTAACACGGCTGCATTCATGAACGCACAAATTTGGCAGACAACGTGGCAAGGATTTTGCCGTAACTGTTGCGTGTGGCACACAGAAATAGCTTACTTTTGTTTGCGCCAAGTCAGCAACAGGAACAAAGAACAACAACTCGACTTAATAAATCGCAATTTGCACTATTTGAATTTATTGTTGTACAGTCGCGAAAGAAATAATAATAATCCTTGAACTTATTTACTTCTAATTTTCATAATTAAACATGCACATATGAAAAATGCTGCTGGAAAAATTCTATTCATTTTCTTTGTTTTTTTGTATTAAATTTAATTTATATAAGTTGAAAACGGTTTTATTTACCTGATTTCTTTCTTGTTTTTAACAGTCTTCTTTCACTTTTAAAAGTTATTTGTCGTTATTCCTTAAAATTACAAGTTTTGTGAAAGTGGTTCTATTATTATTTTCGCAACTGTATTTTGAAGTTTATGTTATTTAAAGGACAAGTGAACCAACTAATTGTCAGGTTAAACCACAAGCGGAAAGTAAATCCTAGCCTAGCTGGCCTATACGCAATTTTGGCAATGGTTTCCTCTTGTTGCTCTGGTTTAGATTCCAGATCCCAGATCCCAGATCCCCAGCAATGAATAGCCAGCTTAGCTGTCCCAGTCTAAAAACTGAAATTAGGGGTGGCTCTGGCAGCTTTGCTATTGGGACTGACAGTCGCATTAGTGTTTTCTGTGTGTGCCCTTCTTACGGGCCATAAAATTTAAAAGCGAGCAAAAGCATTTTTAGCTCTGGTGCAATTTATTAGGCCGGCTCATCGCGACAACGCATAACAATTGCCTTCATCTGTTGATAAATCCTGGCCATGCCACCAAGTAAATTGAAAATATATTGTGTGGGTGCATCCCTAACCCCCCTCTCCCCTTCAAAAGGTGGAGAATGTGCAGCCAAGTGTGGCACAGTTCTAATTATACACGCACATGTCTAAAGCTACGGAACAGACTCAGAGACAGACTCAGAGTTGGAGTTGGAGACGTTGAGCTGGGGCTTTAGGAGGCGTCCTCTTTGGGCGACAATAGTAAATGGCTGCTGAGGATACACTCAGAAAAAAATCACCATACATTTTAGTACATTTTTTAAATTATTTTTAAATATTAGGTAACTAATTTCTAAAGCTTAGAAAGGCTTGCCTTCAATCGTCAACCCCCAAAAAAGATTTTGATTTAAATTTTTAGCAATGTTTTCCATTATTAAGAAGTGCATTGCTAAAATTCAGTAAAGCAAAAAGAAATATGATAATTGCTCTGAAAGCTAGGATATTAGAAAAATTATGGAAGTTTGGGTTGATTATTTTGCGGAGTGTACTACTCGAAGGAAGGTATCGAAGGAAGGAAGGAGCAGCTTCCGTTGCTGTCTTTTATGCAACTGCATTTGGGCTGCCCGCCTGCTGCTAGCGGCATTCAAAACAGCAGCCAAAAGACAGAAAAGCCAGTTTTCAGTTGGCAGCCAGCAGCCAGGAGCCAAGCTTGCCACCAGCTGTGCAGCTGCCTCTGCAGCCAAAGTGCCTCGAAAGTTATGAATTTTAAACAGCAAAAAACGCCCCTGCAGCCATATCCACATCCATATTTATATATATATACATATATATATCTGATACTGCAGATTTATAGCAGACAGCGAAAATCTTCAACTCTGGTTTTCTACGAAAAAAGCACACACAACTTTATTATTAAACTTAAAGAATGTCAAAATTGTCTCATATAGATAGATATAAATATAAATATTTATATTGAAATATATAAATACTTTAGGCTTTAGTTATTTTTGGAATTGCATCGAGTTTGGAATCTTTTATCATTATTTGTCGGCTGGGTGTGAAGTACGCCAAATATCCACATCGGTTTGCAGGCACTTTCTGTATTTGTAGTTGGTCAAACCGATGGAGAACATCGGATTGGAGGCCTTGTAAAAGTGCAAACCACGTCCAATTTTAATAATATAGCCATTGCTCAAGCTACAAATAAACAAACAGATTTAAAAACAGATCATAATCCGAAACATAGTCATGGCTTGCTCTTACAATATTTTGCGATCGTGCAGCGTGTCCTCGTACTTGATGCACATAGTGATGTGTCTTCGCTCCAGATCCGCTCTAATTTGTCCCATATTGGTGCGTTGCTGATCCAAATTTTCCACATCCTGTTTGGTTATCAAACGCAAGTATTTCAAATCCTTGCAATTTGTCACAGCCAGTTCCAGGAAACGTATCAGGTTTTGATACTGCAAAATAACACAAAATAAATAGTTTTCAAAAAAATAATAGAAATGTTAAAGGCACTGGAAGAACACTCTTAAAAAAACATAAGAAAAATCATGTTATTTCCCGTTTATTTTATGAAAATGCAGAAAATTAACCAAAAAATAGGACATTTTTAAATATATTAGAAATTATAAATAAACAATTTCTATTAGGAAGTTTTTGCTAACTTTTATTTAGTAGTATTACCTGCTCACCTGATAATTCTTAGTCATGTAGGGTTCTTCGATCATTATTTCCACTGTCTGATCGGTCAAGTACTTGCCAAAAAGCTGATCGTAATCACAATTCGTATCGTTCTCCTCGATGGACAAGTGGGTGATGACCTCGCCGAGGGCCAGTCTGCCGTTGACGCGGGCCTTAATTGCATCGGCCCGATCCATGTACTCCTTGATGCGGATGAGGAAACCCTTCCTCTTCCCATCGTCCTGCTCATCGCTGACAAAAGCCATCAGCTGCTGAATTCCGTCTTGGTAAAGCGTTTGCGCCTCCAAAATGCGACCGCTCTGATCGCATTCTACGGCGCGGATTAGGAGTGCCTTGGCTTGCAGTGCGATGGAGGTCATTGTAATCCTTCTCGTATGTATAAATTAGATATATTTGTTAGCCAATTACTTTGCGCATTCCGAAATTTGTTTGTCGTCGCAGCTCGGTTAGATTTCAGCAATCAGCTGTTTTAGACAACTTCTTGTGTCTAAAAAATACCAAGAAAATACCAACAAATGAAAGATAAGCAGAGACAGACAAAAGCTGCTTTCTCGCTGATATGATATTTTATTTTTGATCATATATAACGAAATTGTCCAATTTTATATATATACAAACTAATAAACTATATAACAAACTGATAAATATATTTAAATCATTTTAATTGTAATTATTTTACGTATTCTAAAGCTTATATGTTGTGTTGTTTCTTTTTTAAGGGAGATAACCAAAAGCAGACAAAAGCTGTTGGCTGCTTGATATAATATTTTATTCATTATTTTTTTATTTTATTTTTAAAAATTATAACTTAATAATAAGTATTAATTCTTAGTGTCTTTTTAACGAGCATTGTATATATATATGCTAATAAATATTTTATGGCAATACCTATAACAAACTGCTAAATTGATTTAAATAATTTTTTTTATCTTTAATTGTTTGTCGTATGCAAAAGCCAATTTTGGAATTAAATTACCAGAAATATTCACGAAAAATTGGAAAATTCTCGATTGCTATTAAAGAAGTGACCTGCTCATAAATATTCAGTTTTCCGTTTTATGTTTATGCCACTTACACGCAATTACCTGAAAAGCGAAAGCGTTTTATCGCCAGCCAGCAGTCCGTAGAAGTCCGCTCAAGTCGCTATTCGGAATTTTCCTCGCCCACCGGACACCGCAGATACTCGTAAAGAAATTGAATTTCACTAAGCCAAATATTAATTTATTTGTGTTTTCATTTCTTGAAGGTGATTGACCATCAAGGGAGTAGAGGGAAAGCTGCCTGGCAAATACTTTGCCCTGTGGCTTTACGCATCCAATCGAAATCGAACTGACCCCCCTAAAAATGGTTGCTTTTTTGCTGGTTTTTTCTTTCTTTTTCTTTGGGTGACTGCTGTCCAGTACTTTTATTTCTGTCATAAATTTTAAGCCATTTGGGAGCTGTGAACGGCAACGCGACGTCAGCTTTGGGGCGCATTTTAAATGTTTGAAATATCCCCTATCCAAAAAAAAGGGTAAAATTTATGCAACAGACGGCAGTGGACACTACTCCATTCCTAGGCTAGAATTTAAATTTTGTATACCTTGCCAAAAATTTTAGTTATTTTTGTAAGTTAATTTTAGTCAGTTCTGAGCTTCAAAATGTTTAGGTTTTATTTAAAATCTTTGAACATATTCACTTTCGAGTATGCCGATTTTTGGACTATACTTTTGGCTTATGTTCCGACCCAAAATCATGTTTTCAACTTTAAATGTACTATTGATCTAGAGGCCAAACTATGATTAAAACGCCCTTGCTTTTGGAAATGCGTTGAGTTTTGACGAAGTTATGGCATATTGAAAGTTCGACCTATGCCCATATGCCCACATGCCGATTTTCGGACTATATTTTTGACTTATGTTCCGACCCAAAATCACGTTTTCAACTTTAAATGTACGATTGATCTAGAGGCCAAACTATGATTAAAACGCCCTTGCTTTTGGAAATGCGTTGAGTTTTAGCGAAGTTATGGCATTTTGAAGGTTCGACCTATGCCTATATGCCTATATGCCCATATGCCGATTTTCGGACTATAATTTTGACTTATGTTCCGACCCAAAATCACGTTTTCAACTTTAAATGTACTATTGATCTAGAGGCCAAACTATGATTAAAACGCCCTTGCTTTTGGAAATGCGTTGAGTTTTGACGAAGTTATGGCATATTGAAAGTTCGACCTATGCCCATATGCCCACATGCCGATTTTCGGACTATATTTTTGACTTATGTTCCGACCCAAAATCACGTTTTCAACTTTAAATGTACGATTGATCTAGAGGCCAAACTATGATTAAAACGCCCTTGCTTTTGGAAATGCGTTGAGTTTTAGCGAAGTTATGGCATTTTGAAGGTTCGACCTATGCCTATATGCCCATATGCCCATATGCCGCTTTTCGGACTATAATTTTGACTTATGTTCCGACCCAAAATCATGTTTTCAACCTTAAATGTACTATTGATCTAGAGGCCAAACTATGATTAAAACGCCCTTGCTTTTGGAAATGCGTTGAGTTTTGACGAAGTTATGGCATATTGAAAGTTCGACCTATGCCCATATGCCCACATACCGATTTTCGCACTATAATTTTGACTTATGTTCCGACCCAAAATCACGTTTTCAACTTTAAATGTACGATTGATCTAGAGGCCAAACTATGATTAAAACGCCCTTGCTTTTGGAAATGCGTTGAGTTTTGACGAAGTTATAGCATTTTGAAAGTTCGACCTATGCCCATATGCCCACATGCCGATTTTCGCACTATAATTTTGACTTATGTTCCGACCCAAAATCACGTTTTCAACTTTAAATGTACTATTGATCTAGAGGCCAAACTATGATTAAAACGCCCTTGCTTTTGAAAATGCGTTGAGTTTTAGCGAAGTTATGGCATTTTGAAGGTTCGACCTATGCTTATATGCCCATATGCCCATATGCCGATTTTCGGACTATAATTTTGACTTATGTTCCGACCCAAAATCACGTTTTCAACTTTAAATGTACGATTGATCTAGAGGCCAAACTATGATTAAAACGCCCTTGCTTTTGGAAATGCGTTGAGTTTTAGCGAAGTTATGGCATTTTGAAGGTTCGACCTATGCCCACATGCCGATTTTCGCACTATAATTTTGACTTATGTTCCGACCCAAAATCACGTTTTCAACTTTAAATGTACGATTGATCTAGAGGCCAAACTATGATTAAAACGCCCTTGCTTTTGGAAATGCGTTGAGTTTTAGCGAAGTTATGGCATTTTGAAGGTTCGACCTATGCCCACATGCCGATTTTCGGACTATAATTTTGACTTATGTTCCGACCCAAAATCACGTTTTCAACTTTAAATGTACGATTGATCTAGAGGCCAACTATGATTAAAACGCCCTTGCTTTTGGAAATGCGTTGAGTTTTAGCGAAGTTATGGCATTTTGAAGGTTCGACCTATGCCCACATGCCGATTTTCGCACTATAATTTTGACTTATGTTCCGACCCAAAATCACGTTTTCAACTTTAAATGTACTATTGATCTAGAGGCCAAACTATGATTAAAACGCCCTTGCTTTTGGAAATGCGTTGAGTTTTGACGAAGTTATGGCATTTTGAAAGTTCGACCTATGCCCATATGCCCACATGCCGATTTTCGGACTACATTTTTGACTTATGTTCCGACCCAAAATCACGTTTTCAACTTTAAATGTACGATTGATCTAGAAGCCAAACTATGATTAAAACGCCCTTGCTTTTGAAAATGCGTTGGGTTTTGACGATGTTATGGCATTTTGAAGGTTCAACCTATGCCCATATGCCCATATGCCGACTTCGGCCTTAGAAATCTGAAATGCGGATATCTTCCATAATTTGTAAGCTAGAGGCATCAAATTTTGAAAATATGTATGGTAACTCACCTAAGATATCGATACAAAATTGTCTTCTAAATGTTTTCATAGCACTTAGCATTTGCTGGCTGACTAAAGCTGCTTGTGGATCTATGCGTAATTGTTGCATTTGGTGCAGAAGGGCGACAGCTTGTTTTTGTTGTTAATTAGTTTTCACTTATGTTATCCAAAACTTTCAAATAAAAAAAATAAATTGCTTGACATCTGCTTCTAAGTCGTTCAACTAAAACAGTTCTATACAAAAACTTTACCAATTTCCATTTCGTTTTATTTTCTGAGCTGTCGCTTAAATGTTTTCGTAGCACTTAACATTTACTCTCTGACAAAACCAGCTTGTCGATCTGTACTAAGCTGCTTCTTCTTTTATATACTAAATAATTTGCAGATGTTCCTTAAGCTCAGCTGCTACGGCATTCAACTCCCACAACTCTGCACAAAAACTATACCAATTTCAATTTTGTATAATTTTTTGTAGTGTCATTTAAATGTTTGCATAGCATTTAACATTTGCTCGCTGACAAAAGCTGCTTGTCGATCTGTGCTAAGTTGTTGCATATTTTCAAGATGAGTGTGGAAGACGGGATAAGCCAAGAGTGAGTTGTTGTTGTTTAGTTTTCCCTTCTTCTTCTTGCTGCTGGATGCTGCATTAATACTCGCTACTCAATTGCCAGTGTGGACTAACTTTTCTTATGGAATTAACTGAATTGTGTGCTGTAAAACACAAATTCAAGTGGGCTAAAGCTGAAGCTGGCAGCTGTGTGTGTGTGCGGGTTGAAAAAGCCTACAACAAGCAGCTTCTTCACATGTCACCCAATAATGCGCCTTGATGTGCGAAGCCACTTGCCAAGGGGATTGCGGACAGTTGGATGGGGGAGGGGTTGGGGCAATGGTTAGCTCATATTACGGGTATCTTGGCGCCAGCTTTTTATCGACGATTATTTTGCTTATGTTTGTGTGTGCGATTGTGTATGTGTTCAATATTTGCTTGCTACTGCTACAATTCCCTCATTCTGACTGTGCTTACTTTTTTTGCCTTTTTTATACCCACTGAAAATGTTTTAGAAGGATATAATGATTTTGTTTGAATTTTTAAAAATCTTAGTCGGATCGTTGCAAGATTTATTCATTTTATCGGTAGATGCCGCAATATTTAAGGCTTCCAATTACTGTGTAAATTACATAGACATATTAATATTCAACTGCAAAAATGTCATCAAGATCGGTTAAGAAACAGCCAAGTCATAGTCTCATATTAAACTCTTTTCTGTCAGCAGACGCAGGCATTTTATGTGTGCAGGGGATTTCCTAGTCGAGCACACTGCATTGCAGGATTCTTAGCTTGTTTTTTTTTTGCCGCAGCCTTTCGTCGTTGATTTTTATTTGTTTCTCTTTCAATTTATTTTGCCATTTCGTTTTCCTTTCTGCTGCTGCTGTCATTGTTGTTGTTGTTGTTGTTCATCGCTTTTATTACAAATACAGCAGCAAACAGGCACACACACATATATATGTATGTATGTAAGTATATATAGCAGCGAAAAAAATTATAGCACCCTTTATAGAAAACGTTTTTAGTTGTCTAATTTTTGCAGAATGCTGCTTTTATTTTTTCGTTCATTATCTGTAAATTTTATAAATTTCAATATTTTTCTTTCATTTTTAATTCAATTTAAAGTTATAACCGCTTAATAAAGTTATGATTTTTTTCTCAGTCACTTTTCTTTTAAAGGGTTTTCTTCCACTTCTAAAGACGTATTTATAAGTTTCTTAAACTAACAAATATAATAAGTGGTGCTATTATTATTTTCACAGCTGTATTTGTGTATATATGTATGTATGCGTATGTATTTATGTATGTGTGGATTGCTTCTACACTGACACATGTGGCTCTAACATTGTGTGTCCTTCACAAAGCGCTGTGCGTGTCGCTCTCTGCTGTGTCGCTGCTGCGCCTCTGTCTGTCTATATGTGTGTGTGTGTTTGTGTGTTAGTCTGTTTGTTTGCTGCTAAATGTGCTGCTCAAGTCCGCCACTCATTTATGTCGTCGATTTTGCCATTCGCCCAAAAACCCGTGTCGCATTACGCACCCCCCTCCCCGTAAATCTTCCCATCCCTTTCGCTGGGCTGTTCGTTAACGTTTCAGTTTTTCCACTTGATGCTATTTATGTTTGCTTCCATTTTTCAAGAAGGATCAAAATTTATATTGGCTAAAAAGTCCCTCGAGAGCTTTCAGCTTTCGCTCACTCACACACACTCACACACACATTTACAGTTGTAACAAATTGTAACACAATCGTAACTGTTTATTCGACGTTGGTCTCCCCCCCAAAAATCATAACCTCATGAACTTTCTTTCCAGGAGACGACATTCGGGTTTTTATCCTTGGTCCTTGGTCGTTAGTCCTTGCTGGCCCTCAACTTGTGATGTTAGCCAGCAATTGAATTGAGCTGCAATTGTTTTGATTTTTGGCCCCGGGGCCTTCACTTTAGCCACACACACTCAAACACACACTCACACAAACACACAAACTCATACCATTGCAAGAAAAATAATATGACCACTCTCTCAAAATAAAGGTGCCTTGTTTTAGGAACTTATGAATACGTTTTTAGAAGTAGGAGAAGATTCTTAGAAAAAACTGAGAGAACAATCAATAATTTATTTAAATAAAATTTTAGTTTATTAAAATATTTAAAATTTATATTCTATTACTATTACTATTCTATTACTTTTCTAGATACTTTTTGGCACTTTTTACTGTAAATGATAAAAAATATACATACATATATGTACATATAATGAAAAGAATTAACTTTAATTTATAGGGCAAGTACTAAGTTTTAATAGTTTGTTTTTTCATTGGTAGTGGTGATATTATTTTTGTCGCAACTGTAGATAAGGGATAACAATCTACACGTATCTTTAGATTTTCATCGCCTCCTGCGTGGAGATGAGCTCTTTGGCATTTATCGCCGCTCCTGCGTCAAGTGTGCAAAATGTAATAAACAATCCACGAGGCTGCTTTATGGCACCAGCATCTCAATTTATGTTTGCTCGTCCTCCTTAAAGGTAACTCGTACTGAGTCCTGAGTCCTGACTGACTGACTGAATGACTGTGTAAGCCAAAAGTCCTAGTTTGGCGTCTTGGCCTTTGTCTCGCTTTTCTTTCTTTTTTTCCTTTTTATTTTGTTGCGCGTCAGTTTCCAAATTAAGCACACAAATTGATGATGTTAACAATGACTATACGAAAATTGACTTGCTGCTGTTGCATGACTCGCAAACAAGTTTTTGGCGGCCAAGCGAAACGCACAGGACACGGGACAAAATCGGAAAATGTGAATATGGGAAATGCGTACACTCTGCGAAAAAAGATCGCACTCAATCTTAGCAATTCGCCATACTTTTATCGCCAACTCGGTAACTCAGATAGTCGATTTGAGGGAAGCCTTTCTAATTTTTAGAATCCTGCTTTCTTATATTTAGAAATTACTTGGAAAAACAAGAAAAGCTTGCCAGCTGTGAGGTTGATTCTTTTTCGCTGAGTGTAGGAGTGGGAAATGGCAAATAGCAAATGGGAAAAATGGGAAATGGGAATGGGAAACTATCGCAAGCCATATTTCATATTTCGACCAAAATGGCTTTAATGTTTTCACATTTGCTTTGTTGTTGGCTTTGATGGACGCCACTTGCCACACTGCCAGTGCCACTGCCACTGTCACTGAGTTCAGTTGCTGCTGCTTGCCACCGAGTGGGGCAGCCGCCACTGGCTCGACAAATCAATTGAAAACTGACAGTTGTGACTAAACGGCGCATATTTCCTTGACATCTGTGCGGGAGTCTGTGTCTGTGCCACTCTCTCTCTATCTCTGTGTGTGTGTGTGTTGTGTGTGTGGCTCTGATGTGTGTGTGTCTTGTGTGTGTTTGTCTGCATTTCATGCATATTTCTGTATTGGATTTCAGTCCATTACGCGCAGGAGGAGTTTGGGAATTGGATATTGGCTTTTATATGAAGGCCTGTTGCCTTGTCGCTTGTCGTTTGTCGCTTTAGTTCATGTTGTTGTTGCTTTGCTGTTGTTGTTGTTGTTGTTGAGTGTGTTTTTGTGCATTAACGAAATTCACGCACGCTAGAGGCTAAGAAAATGTCAGGGGCTTGATTTATCCTGTCCAACGCTGCGTGTTTGGCCACAATCAATCGATTGCCCGACCGACTCTTTGTAACTGTCGTTCAGGGCGTGCCCAGGCTCAGCACAAACTGACTGACAAACTGACTGAGTGACGAACTAAATTGCCTGACTGACTGACGCAGTGACTGCCTGCACCCAGAAACACCAACAGCAACAGCAACAGCAACAATTACGACGAATGCGAATACCAATTGGAAATAGGCATCGGTTTTGGAATAGGCATCGGAATCGGAATCGGATTCGGAATCGGCACAGACATCAGCATACACTCAGCAAAAACAAAAACCAAAAACTTTGATGTATCGCCTTAAAATATATGAATTATCCTTGTTTCTTAGAAGTTTCTAGATATAAGAAAATATATATTAATTTGAATTTTGAAAGACGTCCTAAGTTAATCTTTATAAGTGGGCGATTTTTTTTAATTTTTTATAAATATTTTCTTCATTAAGAAATCCGTTTCTAAACTGAAATGCTAAACAAGATCTCCCTTGTATTTAGAAAATCACCCTAAATATTAGAAAGCTTTTTTTGGTTTTAGAAATAATTTATAAATATAAAAAATCTTTTTTAAAATATTTTGTTTGACAATTTAATTAATTTTTTCACTTTTTAGAAATATTTTCCATTATTAGTAAAAGTTGGAAAATCAGTTCAGAAATTTAGAAACGAGCTATAAAATTGGCAGGCACGGCTCTTATATTGAGGTTTAGTTACATATATTTCTTTATTTAATGTTTTTTTGAGTGTAGACATACGAATAGGCATAGGGCCAAAACTCCAACCCACCCAGCGAAGGCAACAGCTGAGTGCGCACAGTGCGATAATTAAAATCCGTTACGCGCCCTGTAATTAGTTACATGGTCGAAGAACAGCTTGAACAAGGACTCCTTAACGGTCGTGGAACTACTACTACCAGTCGTGGCTCCCATTCATATCCGGGGCTATCTATTTTTATGGACATGTGCGTAAGCGATCCGTGCGAAAAATGGGCGCTTCGCGGCAATTACCTTTGAATCCGAAACAGCTCGAAACAGATTCATCCGCTGCGATAAGCATTTGTAGTAAATATATAAATATACACGTATATATTGTCTAACCCGCCTACGCACCTTTGGAGTCATGCAAATCAGTTTCACACACACACCACACACACACACATGCGTATTTCCTTCCCCCCATTTGACCTGACCTGTCCAGACAAAATACAACAAAAAGCTAAGAAAAAACACTCAACTAACTGCGCCACACGTGCGAGGGTCACTCGGAAGAGCTACGAGTCCACATCTATTGGAATACCACTCCCAGAACATGCTTCTAGCCACATAGAAATTAATTTTCGTGTAGTGTCCTTGGCACTACTACTTGGGACTAGATTGTGTCTACATCGGAGCAACAAACATTGAACTTCGAATTTAAGTTCACTTTTATGTTGGCCTAGTAACAGGAGAACAAGGGACATCTTTGATAGATAAGTTGACTGGGTGTTTGGGAGGATGTAAAAGCGATTACAAATTAGAAATACTTAGAGGAACAGATGAATCCTCGCTAGTAATGTCTAATGCTTGAAGGGACAGTGGAATCCTTGCTAGATATATAGGTCCGAATCACAGGTTAGTAAAAACTTGTGGCTGGAGAGACAGAGCAATCCCAGTTAGCTAAGTTCGCTTTTTAAATTTTCATCTTTAGAATTTTTATTATTTAATTAAATTTAAGATTTCTTAAAGCCAATTCGAGCAGTTTCTTTCCGAAAAACCCTCGCTCGGCAAGTCTCGAGTCTCGAGTTTAGAGTCTCCAGTTTCGAGTCTTGAGTCAAGGTGTCCAGGCGCAAACCGGAACTGGCGAAGTTTATCATTGCGTTGCAAAATGTGAATCGGAACATCCGCTTCTAAATGCCAGCCATTTTCTTAGCCATAGCGAACCCCTCACTCCCCCCTTTCCACCCTTACCACTCGTCCTGCTTATGCAATGGGTTTAGATGCAGCTGAAATTGAAATTGAAATTGACCAGAGCTGCCAGACAGAAGTCAGCAAGAAACCAGCAAGAAGCCCCAATGGCAACGCCAACGCCTTCCCATCCCTTCCCATGCCAATTGCCATGTCTTTTTTCAGCTTATGCAATGCTTATATAATTTTGCCGCCACTTTCGAGATTTGTAAAATTTCGTTGGCTGTTTTCTGATTTTTTTCTGCTTTTGTTTTTTTGGTATTTCTTTTAAGCCAACTGGACGGGCGTTTCATTATCAGTGAGAGGGGGAGCAGAGTGGGCAGAGGGGGTTGGGCTTGGGAAGTATGCAATGTAAATAAATGGATGGGAAGAAATCAACGTTAAAATAAATGACACTAAAACTGGAGACATTGTTTTTGTTTTTGTCTATTTTCGGCTCTCGTTTTTTTTTGTTGCCAGTTTTTGTTGTTGTTTCTTTTAGCGCTGGCTTGCTCTTCAATTGGCTATTAAGCAAATTGATTCAGTTAAATTTATCTTAATGCAATCTCCGCTCGTCCAACCGTCCCACCACTGCGCCACCCACCCCCTCGTTGTTGGGTTGGGGCTAGATAGTGCATAATTTGAAGGGCATAGTAAACAAGGCAACAATTCACGCGCAACAAAGCCAAGATACACGTACTTCTAGCTACACAGCCACGCAAGGCTCTCACATGCCACACGACAACAACAACAATAACAAACAACAGATTCCCTTCTCCTGTTTCCCGATTGTCGTCGCCAATCCAGCAGTCACAGTCAGATTCGCAGACAGTCCACTGTCCGCAGTCCGGAGTCAGAGCTATTGCCATCGCCATCGCCATCGTCTCAGCCGCAGAACAAAGTCCCAATGCCAATAGCAATCCCGGGACCTCAATTGAGCCTACCATTTCTGGCCGCGGGCATACACTTACCAAAATAAATCCCCCTTCAAATTCCCCTAAAATTAGAAAGTTTTTTCTATTCTTAGAAAAATATATTATATTTTTAAGAAATACATTTTAATTTCTTTCCGAAATTCAGAAATTGTAAATAATATTTGCTCTTCAGAATGGTGTGTTAAAGTTCCTGTAAAAATATTTAATATATATAATATAACATAAGAATTCTTCAATGCACACATAGAAGTTAAAAAATTAAAAATTCAGTTGGATTTTTTTCTGAGTGTAACAAGAGGAAGAACAAAAGTAATAGAGACAGCGGCGGAGACGTCGACCATAAAGCGCTCGAAGCGTGAAAAACAAGGGTGAATGTGGAAAGTTACAGAAAAAAAGCATTAGAAAATATATCTGGGATGGCTTAAAAAGCGCGCTGTTGATTGTTTTGCTGGATAACGGCAGCCAAAAACGGCTAACTCGCCCCGGCCCCCGTCTCAGCAGCCACTAGCCGAACCCTGTTGCCAGTATAACAAACCCCAACCCCCAACCCCCAAACCCCAACCCCAACTTTGACTTTGTTGTCGCCATTCTCTAGTATGATGGCATCGCCGCCCCAAGGGTTGCTCAAACAACTATTTTTGGTATATGTGCCACTGGGCAATCTACACTCAGAAAAAAATAGCACCCACCTTTTTGACGACAAACGCAATACAGATTATTATTCTAAAAACTTGGATTTGCATTTCAATATTCCAGCTTGGACTTTTCTACAACTTCAAAAATATATGTCTAATTTTCAGGAGGTTCGTTTTCTACATACAGAAGTATAGATATGAAAAAATTTGTCAAACAAATATCAACATAAGTCTTGAAATCGAATTTTAAGAACAATAACTAAAAGTTATTTCTAAAAACAATTTTGTAAATGTTTTTTTCTGAGTGTATATGGTCTAGCGAGCAATGAACAGCAGACGGGTAAATAAGCCATCGTCTAAGCAGGCAGGACAATCTAGTAAAACCATCGTAGTCCTTATAGACCTATTCCTCCCCTCCCTCTCCTTCCTCTTAGCCATTGATCGGGCCATAAACAGCATTTTTGGGGCTGCGATTGCCTCATAGGCAAATCATATAAATTATGCTCAATTTTTTGCCGTTGCCTTTTAATAAGCATAAAACCTTATGATATGTGAAAATATGCGCAACAAACAACGTCAACAACAAAACGACGTCAACACAAAACAACAACAGTTTGCTTATTGCGCGAAATTGAGATGGCTTAAATCAGACACAGTACATGTACATATACATATATATGATATATATCTTAGTATGTCAAACCATGTTTCGGCTGCTGTTTTTCAGGCAACAACTTTACTAATTTATCTCGACTGCTTGGCATATTTTTGTATTGAGCTGAAAACGCAGGGTTTTTTTTTATACACCCTGTTGCCATTGAATATGGGGTAAAATGATTTTGAGTAAGGTATGTAAAAGACAGAAGGAATCCACTACGACTCTCTAATGTAAGCGTATACTTGATCAGCAAAAAAGAGAAATGCAAAAATTCGAATTGATTCCCACGTGTCTGTCTGTTCGTCCACAGATCCGTGAAACTTAAAAACCTAGAGACTTCAAATTTGGCATATAAGTTCTCGAATGCTCCGCGCAGATTACGTTTATTTAATGTTATCGATAACTGCCTCCGTTGCGTCTATATATCGATAAAAATCAATTTGCATTTAAGACATTTAGATAGCTAGCTCGGTTAACAGCCAAGTTATATCTGAAAAAATATACACATATTAAACTTATTGTTACTCTAAGGGAAATTTTGAAATACAACGGAAATACATTTAATAACTGCGTGCAGGGTATTTCCTAGTCGTGCTCACTCGATTGTGCACCTTCCTCGTTTTATTTTGCTTTATTATTTGCGTAATAATTTATGCTGATTTCTTTTTAAACTGCAATTGCTTTCCAGTCATCATTGACAGACACTTATTGAAGTAATCTGCTCGCGAATTTAACTGTTAGTCCCTCCCCCTTTTCCTTCCCTTAACTTACACCCAACGGTATTTTTGAGCTGCTTTCAGCTGGAATAAAACGCATTTTGCCAGTTATTTTTTTTATACATTTTTTTTCAGATCTTTATTTTTTGTTTACTATGTTTTTGTTTTTTGTTTTTGTTCTCATTTTTTCATTTACTACGCAAGTTGTTTTTTGCATTCGTCGCATTTTCGATTTTTTTTGTATTATTCATTATAATTTTCATGTATAAATTTGTCATGTGTGTTATGAAAATATAATATAATATATTTATGTTTTTTTTATGTTTTTATGTTTACAGAATGCTTGACTTTTACCATTTTTTTTTTAAGTATTTAGTAACTTTTGCATTTAAATTTTGCCATTGCTTTTGTGTTACTTTTTGTATTTGTTTATTTTTATTTTTAAGTGTGTTTTTTTTCTGGGGGGTTAATAACTATGTGCATATATATGTGTGTATGTATATGTGTGTGTGTTTATATCGATTATAGTTATACAAATGAATTTGTTTCAAGTACAAAATGTACTCAAAATACTCAAATACAATAATGGAAACCACGCATCGAACTGAAGACATTTTCTGTATTGTTTTGTTTCAATATATTTATATATATAATTTTTTAAATTCTTGCGGTTCAATTTCAACAAACTTAGCTTTAATTATGAAAACGCGAAACGATTTGTGTTTTTTGTTAGTT
The DNA here is from genome assembly GCA_037043585.1 of Drosophila mimica. Taxonomy (NCBI): domain Eukaryota; kingdom Metazoa; phylum Arthropoda; class Insecta; order Diptera; family Drosophilidae; genus Drosophila; species Drosophila mimica. Next base: position 9,352,857 of record JBAMBE010000579.1, read on the forward strand.
TTTATCTAATTGAAATTGACCATTTTGCAAATTGACTTTTTAAAAGCAGGCGCCATCAAATTTCCCATTTCTCGTTTCGTATGTATTTAGTGTAATTTACCGGAACTTTTCTCTTTTGCATTTGCTTTCCTTTCGTTCTATGATTTAACTGGCTGATTGACAGCATGTGCCTGTGCTGTGTGTGTGTTTCTGTTTGTGTGTGTGTGTCTGTGTGGATGTACACGAATGTCAAGTACATAATCGACGTATATGTATATATAAAATGTATTATATACTAATGTATATATATATTTATATATATATATCATCGCATAATAAACGCATTTCCCGTGTATATATGTATAATAATAATAATCATAATCATAATAATAATAATAGTTTTATTTTAGTTGAAATCAAATACATACAAATTTATGTATTTGTATGTGCTGTGTTTGTAGAGTGTGTGTGTGTATGTTCGCTTTGTTGCTGTTGTAGGTACAAAATGGTTTGCTGTCTTAGTCGCAGCACTAAGCATACAATGCGTAAGACAAGCACAGCGAGTGTTGTGGCTATCTTCTAACACACTTTATTTGGCCTTCTACTTTCTTCTTCTCTTGGCTCACGCTTCGCTCGCTATTCGCTCGCACAATAAAAGATCCTCTTAGCACTCATACATGCACGCACGCTCATAAGAAGATCGGCTCTTCGCATACGAAGTCGACTCCTGCGAAGCCGACTTCGATCGCTTGCCTTCGGCTTCGCGCTTGAACTTGAGAGAGAGAGAGAGAGATAGAGAGGGAGATCAATCCAGCAGCGAACTAATGAATGACTCCTCATTTCCGAAAGCACTTGCTTATTCTGATGTTTTTTTTGTATATATTTAAAAGTATTACAAAGCATCTATAAAGGTTACTTGTGGAAAAGCAATATGGCTTGTGTCATGGATTCCGAATTCAATTCGTAGTTGGTTCTTTTTGCTTCTTGTTGTTCTCTTTGTTCTTTAATTGTCTCTCTCTGCATTTGTATGCTTAGTGTTTGAACTGCAATTGTGAGCTTACTGTAAATGAATGTGTGTCTAACTGTAACTTGTCTCTTTGCTGTGTGTGTTTGTTGTTCTTGTTCTTCTAATAATAACTAATTGCAAACGCTACTCTTCTACAATGCTACATTTTACTTATGTGTGTGTCTATGTGTGTGTGTGTGTGTGTGTGATTGATAAATACAAGTTAAAATGATTTATTTATTTCTACGCTGTAACTCTTCATCAACTATGCATGTGTGTGTGTATGTGTTTGTGTGTGTAGGTATTGCTTGTAAGTTTCCTTTTCGTTTGTTTGTTTGTAGTAGTTTTATGTACTAAATCTATCGCAACAATGCCCTATGCAAAAACATAAGATGAGTTTTTTTTTAGTTTTTCATTTTCGTTTTTCATTTTTCGTTGTATAAAGTACATCAATTGGTCTCGTCAAAAGCAGCACAAAAGTTGCGATAACAATATGCCAAAAACAATTCTACCTTTATATATATATATATATATATATATATGTATATATATGTTTGTATATATATAGCATATGTATATATTGGTAACTAATATTAATAATAATAATAATCGTTTAATCAATTCATTATGCAGCTAAATCCAAAATCGCTACGGCTTGTTTAATTATTTATTTATATTTTTTGCTGTTGTTGGTAAACTAAAGGCTAAGTTTGTATGCATATTTCATATATATATATATTTAAATATGTATATGTATATGTATATACATATGTATGTGTGTGTTTGTATGTATTATGCTAGTGTTGTATAGTGCATAAATATTTTTTTTTTGGGTTCGCATACTTATCGCAATAGTTTAACGATTTCCAAATATTTATCGCGCTTTATTTTTTTTTGTTGTTAATAATACTTTTTTGGTTACCTTACTTACTTACTTAATGCCCTATTGCTCATTGCTCTTTGTGTTTCCCGTTCGCTTTCTTTTGTTGTTGTTTAGTTTAGCTTATTATTGCTGTGTTTTAATTTTCGTTGTTTTTTTGCTCAATTGGATTTTTTTTTACAATATTTGTAAATAAGTTTTTTCTTCGATTTTTTTTTCATAATATATTCAAAGTGTTAAGTCTTTTATTTTGGTTGTTGTTGTTCTTCTTCTTCATTGTTCTCGTCTACAATTGCATTTGAAGTATTTAGTTTTGTTTTGTTTTTTTTTTATTAATATTTTTGTTTTTATTTTTATAAATTATTCGTGTTAACGTGCTAAGTCTTTTTTTGGTTTAATCATTGCTTTGTTGCTCTTTATTTTTTACTTTACATAATTTTCATTGCCACTACGTGTTTTTTTTAAGTTTAATTGTTTTGTAAGTATAGTTGCTTTGTATAAATTATAAATTATAAGTACTAATATTACTAATAATACTAATCATAATATATATTCTATGTACAGACCCATGCAAATTATACACTGAATACTGTTAAGAATTTAATATACTTAAATTGGAAGTGTTGGTAAGGGTTGGTGGTAATGTAAGGGATGGGGTTGGGGAGAGGGTGGGGAAGGGGAAGGGAAACGCGCGCTCACTCACTCTTCCTCGTCTTCCTCATCTTCTTCTATTTCTTTTGTGTGGTAGTTTATTACACTTCCCTTTTGTTTGGGTCTGCGTAACGAGCGCTCGTTAAAATGCATTGACACAAAAAAAGGACAACATTGTCAGAGGGGGTTGCGGAGCCGGGGAGGGGTGGGTGGCTGGTCAGCAACAGATAATGGAAACAATGGATCACGAAGCTAATAATGCTACCCAACACTGAAAATTCAACAATTTGTAAGTAGTATTTAAAGTTGCGCTGGTTCAGTGTGAAAATACAACTATTTTTGGTTTTTTGTTTTTGGTTTTCAATATGCTATGCTAAAAATATTATCAACTTTAACAATTTATTCATTTTCAGTTTTTTAACATGATCCTTCAGAATGTTGGACGAACCTATAACATGTGTGTGTGTGTGTGTGTGCGTGTTTGACGAAACCTATCAAACCAAAATGAAAACCATAAAACGGGCACTTTTTGAAAACAAAAATGTAACCGCCGATTTTGTTTTACTTTTTTGCTGGAGTAAAGCTTTTCCAAATATCATATATATCTAGATATATATAGTATGTATATATTGCTTGTATATGCAATTTATGTACTACGTGTCATTTTGGTTATTCAAAAATTTCAAAATGTTGAAAATATTCTTTGTCAAGTTATGTTTATGTTTTCTTTACAAACTACATTTTATTGCTTCTCGATACACGTTATGCTATTTATAGTTGTTTTCCTGGAGCTCATTTCAATAATTCTTCGACATTTTTTGTGTTTATCAGTTGAGCAAAATTAATGAATGTATGATTCTTTATATATATATATATAATTTTGTTAGTCAGCTGTCAGCTTTGTAATTGTGTGTGTGGAATTATCACAATATTCGAATTGCTTTTGGGTTCTTCTTCTGTTTGGTTTTCTCTATATATATAATTGTGATCTAACAGAACTCTAACTTCTTCGTTAAATCTTACTCAGCATAATGCAGAAAATGATGAAAATTGCTTAAAAAGAGTCCAGTTCCCAGGGAAATTGTTTTCAAATGTTTTAAAAATCAAAATCGTTGTCAAAATAAAAACCATTTTTTTTTTGTGTATAGTGTGAGTATTTATGTATATGTATTGTATATATATTTTAAAACTTTATAATTGTTTCTTATTCGTTTTTCTTTTTGTGTGCTGTCTTTACTAATTTTAAATAGTTTCAACCTTAGACTTACTTATGGACTAATAAATTGATTAACCATTATGTTATTGCTTTCATTCACATAATTAATTATGCATTTTTTTTACTTTGTTTGCTGCCGCCGTCAAAAGTTGTGTTTACATTGTTATACAAAATTTCTTTGAATAATTAAACATTTCTCGCTTCGTTAAATTGAAATGAAACAAACAAAAACACGAAATTCCAAATAAATGGAAATTTACATTTCTCAACGAAAATGCGCGTAAATAATAATAAAAGTTGGTAACTATGACTATAAGTAGCTTGTTTGTTCTTCTTTTAAGTTCTAATTGAATATTTTGTTTGCTTTGCTTGCTTATTTTCATTTTGAGTATTGCTTTGGTACTTTAGCCGATTTTCGAATTTTCGATTTCGACATCGATTCAAAGGTTTTCTTCTCCACGCCCTTCTCCCTCTGTCAACAGTATAAAAATAATTTTTGTTGTGATTATACTTAATCTTAATACTAAATACTAATATATAATATATATATGTATATATGTATATTTATGCATGTATGTATATATAATTGTAAATATTACGCAACTACATACGTATTCTAAATGTCTGTATATATATGTCTATATATATATATATAGATTCCATTTCAACAAGATTCGACTTGGGGGTTGATCTAAACATTGCTACTCTTTAGGCTAAGTTTTGTTTTTGTTTCTTTCACTACGACTATGGCCAAAAAAGTTCGTTGCACTTTCATTTTGAGATCGGTCGCTGAAGCTGATTTCAGTTGAGTTATATATTCGGATTAAATACTATATACATGTTTTGGTTTTTTTTGTGCAGCTTATTTGTTTATAATGTGTGTGTTTTGCGTGTGAGTGTGTGTGTGTGTGTGTGTGAGTGTGTTGTAATTGCGAATAAGTGATGAGTAATGAACATAGTTGTATGAGCTACATAATTTAAGTACATAGGTTTTAAGTAATATCATCGTACTAGGTAAGTTTCGAAAAAGTGCAAAAAGTATTTAAGTTAAGTTAAGTTTTCTTTCTTTCTTTTATTTTTTACGCATGGACGAAGTGTACTGTTAAATGCTTGAGACTAGATCACACTCGATACATGTACATATATATATATATACAAGTAAATATACATATATATATGTTGAGGGGCACGTTTAATGCGTTATCGAATACGGATTTGAGAGTTCGAAATCGATTGGTCTTTTTTCGATAATTAATTATGGGCCACAACAGAATGCAATGCTCTAAAACTATACTATATATATTTATATATCTTTAACTGGGTTCTGGTAACTAAAAAACTTTGGCTGTTAAACAGCGACTAGATTTCTTTCTTTAGCATAAATTATAATTCTTGCCTCTTTAGATCGTACTTTTAAATATATATGTCTTCATTTATCTTTTTTAATTGACTTGGGAAATTGGAAACTGGTCTTTAAATAATATGCCCAAATAAATCTGTTTCAATCTGATTTCCCCTCCCGCTTTCCAAATGTTACTCTAGCCCTCAAATGATAACAAGAATTGTTCAAAATATATATATTTTTTTAAATGTGTGCCAATAATGCTGATGATGATCTATCATATATATATATATTTATATATGTGTATATATATGCATGGTATATATTGCTTTGCGTTTTGTTCATTTTGATTAAAATTTCTTGGGGAGTTTTTCGAATTAACTTTTAAGTTTTTTTTTTTCGATTTACGAGTGCTAAATTTCAGCTATGTGACTTAGTTTAAAAATGTGTGACTTGATTTGATGTGATTTGATGTGGAAAAAAGCTGCTGCGTGGCGCTACTCTATAAATTTCTATATACTTTTCTTATAGATACGGCTGCCCTTACGATCTAATTCGTTGTTTGAGAAACATTGCATTTGCTTTTTGTATTCGTTGCATTAATTTTAATCACTTCGTCGTCTTCGTAAACGTTTTCGATTAAAAAGAGAAATGTTCGAGTTTTGACCATTTTTCATTTTCCATTTCGATCTAAACATTTTTTCGTCGTTTAAGTTATTTTAGATAGAGTTAGAGTTTAGAGTTAGAGTGGAGACTAAAAGTGGTTGATAGCTACAGGTTATATATATACGTATATATATATATATATATATATATAAAGTACATATCATTATGTATATGCATGTATATAGTATATATATCATTGGATAGATATAGTTGTTATAGATAGCGCTAGAATTTCCCTAGCATAGAATTGCTCAAGTTCAGGTTTTAGATTGCATTCGGTTTTTTCACCGCCAGCAAAAGGCTTACTGTGTGGTGTGTGTGTGTGTGTGTGTTGGGTGTGTGTGTGTTGGGTGTGTGTGTGTTTTGAGTGTGTGTGTTTGGAATGTTTATGTTTTAGGTTTTAGGAATGTTCAACTCGCTTAAGACTAAAAGAAGAACGAGATTAGGTTTACTAAAGTGTATTTAGCTTTGGGCTTTTTTCCTTTTCTTGTTTTTTTTTTGGTTTTTGGTTTTTTTTTTTGTTTTTTTGGTTTTTGGGTTTTTAGTGTGTCTAATGCGAATTTCTACAGTCTCTGTGTTACTCTACTACACTTGCTTCTGGACGTATTGTGATGTCAAGTAATGTAATCGTATTTAATCGTATTTATAAAACGCTATCGATAACGGTAACGATAGCGATAACTTTTCAACATTAACGGTAAATTAACTATGACTTTTTGTCTGTTGTTGTTTCTCGTGTTTCGGGTTGCCCTTGCACTGTTTGCAGATTGCACAACTTACAACTTACTCAATGTATTTATTTGATTTGCTTAGATGGCATAAGTGATGCCACCTGCTGCTCCAACTCCAGCTGCAACTGCAGCGCCAATTCCTGCCCCGACGGCCACTCCAGCTCCAGTTGCACCCTCCAGCTTGACACGCTCCATAAACTCGTGTGGCGGCGATGCCAAACTGGCGCCACTTTCACTGTTGCTGTCCGTGTGTCCGTGCAGCGACATGGCCAGCATCAGCTCCTCCTCGTCCTTGAGGCACGCCGACTCCAAATGCTTGTTGAGATACGATTTGAGGGCAAACGTTTTGTGGCAGCGCTTGCACTCAAAATTCTTATCCACCGAATGGGTTTGCATGTGGGCCCGAAGATTCGAGCGATCGGCAAAGGCCTTGCCACAATGGGCACAGCCGTATGGCTTCTCGCCCGTGTGCGAGCGCAGGTGCCCCTGCAGCAGCCAGGGGCGGGAGAACAGCTTGCCACACACGCCACAGCTGTGCGAGAGTTTGTGCGTCAATACGTGCATCGCCAGTGCCGGCATTGAGACATAGGCCTTGCCACAAGTGTGGCACTTCTTGGCCGACTGCGAGTCGAGGGAGCGATGCGTCTGCTTGTGGCGCGACAAGTTGCTCGAGGTGGCATACTGCTTGCCACACTCTGAGCACGTGTACTTGGTCTTCTGCTGGTCCGGGATGACGATGGCAGCCGCATCGATGACATGTTTCCGCTTCGAGCGACCATCGCTGACGAAGAACGCCTCGTAGGTGTAGGCAACGGTTTTGGCTGCTTGCCCGGTGCTATCATCGTTGTCGTTATCGATATCGTTATCGTTATCGTTCTCGATATCCGCATCGTTATCGATGTCGTCGGGGCATGCCTGGCGCAGATTGTGGTTGAGTCGTCGCTGCGGATTTGTGTTTGTCGTGTTGCTGTTCTCATTTTGCACGCTGTTGTTGCTGTTGCTGTTGTTGTTGCTGCTGTGGCAAGTGTTGCTGCTGGATTGACAATTGCTGCTGTTGCTGCTGTGACTGTTGCTATGACTGCTGGCGTGACAATTGTTGCTGTTGCTGTTGTGGCAATTGTTGCTATTGCTGATGTTGCTGCTGTTGCTGTGTGGACTACTGCTGCTGTTGCTGCTGCTGCAATTGCTGCTGTTGCTGCTGGCATTGCTCAAGGGGCGTTGTTCGTTTACCACGCTGGCTGCTGCCGCCAGTTCGGCAATCGATGAGGTGCTTCTCACCAGCGCATGCGCCTCCAGCAACGGTGTGGCAAGGGCGTGCGTCTGAAAATGAGTGTGTGGCAAGTGTTGCTGCTGTTGCTGCTGCAGCTGTTGTTGCTGCTGTTGTTGCTGCTGTTGTTGCTGCTGTTGTTGCTGCTGCTGTTGCTGCTGTTGTTGCAGCTGATGTGGCTGAGTGGGCGGGTGAAATGCTGTCGAGGCGCTCAGATCGAGTATGGCATGTGCCGCATGCAGATCCTCCTCGGCGGGGACGCGTCTCCGGTATCCCTGCGCCGGTTTGTCGTCCAGCGAGTAGGGCCTGTAAATGTCCTTCTTCTTCGGTGGCAGCGACAGCGTTGCACCCGTGCTGCTGAAGCACTTCCGCTCGCTGGCCGTCTGCCCCGACTCGAGCTTGATGTGCAACGCGCCGGGGCTGTAGCTGGGCGAGCAGGATGGCGATGAGGTCGTCGAGGATGGTGGCGTCTGATAGGCAGCTAAATGTTGCTGTTGTTGCTGCTGTTGCTCGCTGGCTGTGGCTGCCACCAGTGCTGTGGCTGCCGCACGTATTACAGTTATTTCGCTCTCCATGCGGGGCAGGTACGCTGTGTAGTGCAACGGCGACAATTCACGCGTGTAGCCTGCAATGGGGCAAGAGGCGTGGCAGAAAAGAGAATGCATCAATTTTAAAGTTGTTTAAATTTGAGGTCAGACTTTAAGCATATGTTGCAAAGCGATACAAGTATGTAACACAAATGTGGCAACTGCACTCGGCAAATCAAAGAAATCCCCAATCTTTTATTCCTTATAAGTGCTTGTCCTAACCCGACAATTCAAAATAAAATGTAGCTTCTTAGATACCATAATTTGCATCCACCAAAAATATTTCTAACTTACGGAGTTTCCTTTCTATGTGTGTCATTGAAAATTGTTTATATTAAATTTTTAGTTACTTATATTACTATTAAAAATTATTTTTCTTAGACTTTAGATTTTACACAAACATTTTATATAGTTTATGAAATTAATATAGCTTCGTTGAAAAAAGATCTCATTTTATTGAATATTTGTTGAGGTTTTTGATTTAAAATATTTTTTGAAATCAGGTAAATAATTTTTATCTGTTTCAATTATTTATAAAAACAAGACAAGCTCCTCATTTTTAGGGCGATTTTGAAACTTAGGACTTTTTGGGATTTGGGATTGTCGATTTGGGGCAATTTATTTTTAAAAACACGAAAAACTTTCTATTTCTATATTTTAGGGTGATTTTTTTGAAAGTGTTGTTGTTTGCAACTTACCGTTGTAGACATTGGTGGCACCACGCGTTGCTGCCTCCGGCGAATGTGGCGGCGGACTAGGCGCCGTTGTGCCCGCCGTTGGTGAGCTGGGTCCCCAGCACTTGGCCGTTGTTGTTGTTGTTGCAGTTGCTGTTGCAGTTGCAACTGTTGCTGTTGTGGCTGTTGCTGCTGTGCTGTCGTTGGTGGTTTCCGTTGTTGCTGCTGCTGCTGTTGTCATAATTATTGTGCGTTGTTGCTGTTGTTGTTGCTGTTGCTGTTGTTGTTTGGTGTGCAGCTTGTCGCCGACAACATCGATCTCCTCATCGTCATCCAGTGTTGAGCGACGCGATTTGAGATTGGATTGCGAAAGCTGCTCCTCACTCCTGACTGAGCCGGCATTATCCTCGGACCGATCCAGCCAGGGATATGCCTTCCATTTCTTGGCAATCAGGCAGCGCGGCATGTTTTAGCAATTGATTGAGTGATTGAGGGATTGAGTGATTGGGGGACTGAGTGTTTGAGTTAAGCAGTTGAACAGTTGAACAGATATTCAGTAGACAAGCCAAGTGTTGTTAAGTGCTGAAGCTGATTTTGGTTTCTTTCGTACGAGCAAAGACCGTTTTAGGTGTTGTATAATTGGAAAGGAAAATTTGGTTGCTGCTATTTATTATTATTATTATTGTTTATTATTATTATTGTGAAAATAGTTTGGGCTCGCCGAAATGTATAGAGTTTTAGAGTTGTCTTATAGAGTTGTTGTTGCTGGGCATTTTCTCGGCTGCTCCTCGACTCCTTTCTCCTGTTGCTTTTCCCTTAGTTGATCATTTGTCAATTTTGCATTTTATTGTTTTCTATAAATGGGTTTTTGCGGTTCCTTTGGTTTGGTTGGTTTGTTCGGTTTGTTGGTTTTGTTGGGGTTTTATTGGTTTTTGGTTAGGATACTTCAAATTTCACAGCCACTTTACACATTTCTGCGCTTTCTTCATTGTCTCCCCTCAGGAGTTGTTTAGTTCTTCCTCACTGGTTGCCCAAAACTTTAGTGTGTTTTTCTCTTTATTTTGGTCAACTTTGGTCCGGGTTTGTTTTTGAATTTGTTGTTGTTTTTTTTGGGGGGGTTTTCTGGACAGGGACACGTTTTGCTGCGTTTGCGTTGGCTGCGTGTGGCTTATCGATTTTTACATTTACATTTGCGTTAACGTTAACGTTTACGTTTGTTTTTTACACAACGGCCCCTTAAAACATAACTCTCTTAGCAAGTGGGCGGAAGGGCGAGGGGGAGGCGAGGGGTGTGTGTTTCATTGGTAATTGTATTGCTCCATATATACATATATATATAGAAATATCCTTTGGCTTGTTAGTTTTTTATTAGTATTACTTATTTGTTGTTATTGCTTGTTTTTATTTATTATTGTTGCAAATGAAATGTTGTTGTTGTTGTTGTCGCGTTAAATAAGTTTTGTTACTTTTTGTAATTTATTTATTTATTATTAGGTTGTTTTTAAACAAAAAAAAAGTTTATAGAGTTGAGAGTTGTAAAAGTTAAGTTAAGTTGACACGAGTGTTTGTTGGTTTTGAAAAGTTGCTTGAGTTGAGTTTTGAATTATTGTTGTTGTTGTGTTGGTAGTGAAAAAATTGATTTAGGAGAAAAATATAATATTATATAAGATAGAGAAGAAATGCGAACGAACCGAACGTAAGCAACTCTTGAATGCTTATGAGATGACAACTCAACGAAGTGTCGCTTATAAGGGTTGCCCCGAACGAAATGGAAATGGAAGAGCGAACCACACTGGCAACGGAACGAAATGGAATGGAATGGAACATACACACAGACAGCCCCTAAACAACCCCCAAAAAATATACATACGTATATACATATATATATATATATATATATTATGGCAACAGCGTAGCTGTTGCGTGTCTTTTAGGACAGCTGCACACGTCACAAAGGGGAAATTGTTGCAATTTACAACAACAAAACTTAAATTTAAATTCAATAAAATATAGTTAAAATAATTTAATCATTTTATTTTGCTTACTGTTTTAATTAATTAATTTTAATTAGTGAAAAGCGAAGTAAAAATTGTGAAAATTTAAATAGAACAATCATTTAAATAAAAAAATGCGATTTGAACAATTTTATTATTTTTGTTATGTAAAAAAATTAATTAGTTAAGAGAAAAGATGGGCTTCGATTTTCAGCAGACCATGTTTGATAGTGTATTGGAGCCCCGCAAGGATCCAACAACAGTCAGGAAGTAGTGTGCCATTGCCACACGTACCGCAACAGCCTTGTTTCCTCCAATTGTTGCACGTCTCCCTCTCTCCGCCGTGGCACGTACCTGAATTGGCTGAAATGGCTCATGGCTCATGGCTCCTTTTTCTTTTTTTTTTTTTTGTTATTGAACATCAGTTTTTGGGGTGGATTTTTGCAACAGCGTCGAGAGTCGAGCGTCGAGCGTCGAATGTGGAATTTGTGGAGCGTTGAGCGTTGAACGTTGAACGTTGAGCGTCGAATGTGGCAGTTGTGCCGAGTTAATTGCTCTTGCTGTTGCATTGCATTTGTTGCTCAACTTTGATTTTGAACAAATTGCCAAAAATGATGGACGAAGTGCGGGGCAGGAAAGCGGGAAAAGGGGAATGGGCGGGGGGTTGAGCAACAGTCGTCGTTGAATTGCGGCATTGTTGATTGCTACGAGTCGAGTCGGCTGGGTGGCAGCTGGGCGGGTGGCAGAGTCTGGGGCAAGTGGCATCTAGGCAGCAGGGGGTAGGGTTAGTGCTCGGGCTCGGCCTCTACTCGACAGCAAATACATTAAAGCTTTTTGGCTTTTTCGGGCGTTTCGAATTTCGTATATCAAAGGTCAGGACACGTTAGAAGAAATTTACGATTGAAATAATCAGGCATTTCAGCATTGGCTGTTACACTGGCAATGATTAAAACGGAGCCATCTTCAAAGTCTTCATTAACTAATAATATATATAATATATATATATTCTTTTGGCATAGAAGTTAACTCAAATTATTATTCAGCAAGTATAGTACTAAATGTGAAGGTTGTGCCTTCTTTAAAAAACAATAGTTTTCTATTCTTAATTCAACGGCACAGTTTTCTCATATTTAGAAAGAAAAGTCAAATTTCCAAGGACTGTTTTTTCATATTCAATTCTATATTAATATATTGTATATTAAGTATGTAATATTAGTATATGTTAATATGTTATGTAATTTATTTAAACATATTTTACGCATTATTTTCCTTTATTTCTAAATTGTTTTATTATTATTATATTATTATTATTTTACTTAGAGCTCAGCAAGCCTCAAGGAGCCATTGCATCCCTGCATATGGACAATCCCTGAGCAATACTTAAAGTGTTCATTAAATAATAATTATTAATTGTTGGACATCACTTTTCAATATGTTCATCTGCCCGATAATTAATTGAATGGAGCCTTCGTTAGCATAATTTGTTGAACCAATTGTTGTTACTCAAACTGTAATTAATGAAGACACAAAGTGCCCCAAAAACTGAGCCAACTTTTGTTCTTGCCCCGGCTTCGCCAACTGTCACATTGGATGAGCTTCGACTTTGGTTAAGCGCAAATATGATTAATTCAATCAATATTTCTTCTCTTTTTAATAGAGTGCACTGCACTGCTTATTTTCCCAGAGCGGTATTCATTTCAGTGGAATAAACAAATAAATATATCGCAGTTTATTTGACAGTTGGAAACCCCTTTTTATATGGCCTCTTGAGTGTGAGTGGCTTAAATGCTGTTGTTGTGCTTGTTGAAAAGCCAAGAAATGCTATTCACTTTATGGACAATCCATCTCGCTGTCAGACCTCAAGGACCTCTTATGCATTTATTCCTTGAAATGTAACGTACCGACCATCTGTGAATTGGAATTGGAATTCGACTGCACTAATTACAATGGGCTTCCCAGGGCTCAGAGCACCTATGGAAATTGAAGCCCTAAATATGCTACCGTCCAAGTCCTGCTCTTACACTCAGAGAAAACTTTTGGCGCCAATGGTTAGTCACCATATTAATCAGAATGTAAATTTCTAAGATATTAAAAGCCTAGCCTGAATTTAAGAAAAAATTCAGAATAGCAATTCTAATGAATTTCTTAACAGAAAGTATTTCTAAACAATTGAACAAACCTATTTATTATTAGCAAGCATTTCTTAATTTTAGACATTTTTTTTTCTAATATTCAGAAATTGGAATACTATCTTTATATTTTAAGACTATTGTTTTTGCTGAGTGTAGTGAAACCACACAGGGTACGCTCCTCTAAATTGTAATCTGCTTTTCCAGCTAAAAACAAAAAGCAAACTTGCCGCGACCCTTTGCAACGAAGGACGCCAAACTTGCCACGAAATTGTTGCGCTTCGTTAGCCGCTTTAGGGGGTGGCAAATGTGAATGCGAATGAAAATTAAAATATGATCGCGATCGCGCTGAGAGGCACGCGCAGATGCACTGAGGCGAGCACACATATATATACATATATAATTATAAATATATATATCTAGCCAGAGCCATATGGCTTCGAGGCTGGGTTTTTTGGGGTAGGTGCCACGCGTCGCGTCACGACAGGAAACCGAAGCGAGATTCGTTCACCTGGAACAAGGAACAAGGAACAAGGAACAGGACAATATGGTTAAAGCAACGTCAGCTTTTCCTCCTTCGCCGAGCGTTATTAGCGTTAGTTTAGGGGTAAAAAAGGAACAATACAGAAAACATTAAAACAAAGGTGCAACACGGCGCAACACTCGCCTTGAGGCCAGGGATCCAGTTGAGCGCGTCTGCGAGCGTGTGCAAAAAACAGGAAATGCTCTACAAGTGCAGCTGTCCAGCTGGTTGCTTGGGGTGGTGTGTGGGTGTGGGGGGTGGTTGGGTGGGGGTTGGGGGGTGGTTGCTGGTGGGTAAGTGTGCTATGCCCGAAAAATTGTCAGCTTGCCAAACGCTTTTTGGCGTTGCCTAGCGAAATGGAAAGCCCGCAGTGGCTGCCACTGCAGTCCGCTGTCTACACTTAGAAAAATGAATCGGTAAAGGAATAATTCATAAACATTATGAAAATAATTTCTATAATTTGGAAAACAAATCTATAAGCAAATAATGAAATTTACTGCTCCGGCTTTTATATTAGAGTTTTCAAATAATTTTCAAATAATAACTAAAGTAATCTTTAAATTATTTACAAGAATTCTAGCATTACTAAAATGCAAAATGGTCCAACAAAAACCAGAAAAATACAAAAACGCAATTGGACCAAAATAAATAATACTAGATGAATACATGTGTGAATTCAAAATATAAGTAACAAAAAAATGATATAAAATTTCACACATAGACACACATAGCAACACCCTAAATTTAACAAAAACACAGTCTGAAATTTAGAAATTGAAATCTTTGTTTCTAGACAACCACATTCATAAATTTGAGAAACTTACTTGCTGAATAAAAAGGCGCCAAAAAAGTGACGACTTCCTAAAATGGACTGCCATTTTTGAAGAGTGTAATCGGACTGTTTGCCGCATGCTCGAATCGAGCGAAGTGTGACGCTCGCGTGGCACGGGCCAGGAAGTGGCAGCTGTAACAGAAATAGACACACAGCAACAGCAACAACAACAACAACAACAGCAACAGCAACATTAAAACGTAGCCAGAACCCAAAAACTGTTGATCCTGCACCCATTTGAAAAAGAGGAAAATAAAAAGAAATGGGCAGACGTAAAAGCGAACCAGGTGTCTGGCATGCTCCTTCCTTCTATTTTCCCTTCAATGATGTATTAAAGTGGAAACAGGCAGGACTATTGCCAGTTCTGCTTCTTCTTCCATTCATGTCTGTCTGTCTGTTTGTCTGTCTGACTCGCTGTTGAGTTTTTCCCAAATGCTATTTGTTGCTGTGTTCTGCTATAATTTCATTGTTACTCCTTTTTGAACGGCTTTGCAACCACCCCATCATCATCATCATCATCATCATCATCATCGTTATTATCATCAACAGCGACAGCAACAACATCATCATCATCGCCATCAGCTACAGCAGCAACACCACCAACACCACCCTAAAATCAACCCAAACCCAACCCAAAACCACCCCCTGCTCAACATTTGCCATTTGGCGTCTACATAGAAACACAGCAAACAGGTAGAGCAACAACAGCAACAACAGCAACAATTACAACTACAGCAACAGCAGCAACAGCAACGGTAACAACAATTACAATTGAAGCAACAATAGCAACATTTCGTGTGCCTGTTTCATTAGCAATAAAAACAACAACTGCAAAACTCAACTCATGCCAAACACAGTACACAAAAAATAAGTCCGGTTTACGTCATCGCCAAATTGCGATTTACTCTTTTCTTTTTTCTGCATACCCTGTAGTGACATTAAAAATTGCCAAAAGGGATATCATGACTTTGTGCACAAGTATGTAAGAGAGAAAAGGAATCAACTCCCCACCCATATTTTTCATCGACTTGGAGGTTGAAAATTTCGAATACATACTTCAACGAGTTCAAAGAGGTATACCTTTGTAATATACCAGGGTTTATCAAGTTTAAGTTTTAAAAATATTATAATAAATAAATAAGGCCGGATTTTTTAAAGGTATGCCATTTAGGCATGTCTTTGTAGAGACTTTAAATTTGGCACAGGAGTTCTCGTTTGCCCAGCACAATTGAAATTTAATTCATCATGTATTATTCATTTATGTATCAACTGGAGAAGCTTTATTAATTTCTGATGAGAAATACGCAGTTGAAAATATATTCTCATATTGATCGAAATACTATCAGTAGACCCTTTTTTCAGTATATATAAAAATAGAGAAATTCTCAGCAAAGGTTTCAAAGGGATAACGGGGTAACTTCTAGTCGAGGTTATTCGCCTGCAGCATTCGTACTTGATTATTTATATTTGGAGGTGGATGGGTGGGGAGGGGGTGTCCAAAACTTATTAGCATGTCCTGCAACAGGATACAGAGGGAGCAAAAGTTGGTCTCACTTGTGCGGATTCTTGCGTGAACTGGACGCACGTTCAGTTTTTGCATTCGGGTAATTTGAAACTTTACTTTGTATCTTTAATTACATTTGTTGAGCAGTGCGAAATCTCGTAACAAAAACACAATCCGAAAATTTAGAAGGCAGCTGTTGCTATTTCTGCTGCTGCTCAGATGAGCTGAGTTCAAAGACCTCGTGGAAAGGGATGGGTCCCAAAAAAATAAATAAATAGGAAAAACCAGGTAGACGGTAAACGGAAAACGGGTCCAGAGGAAAACGTTAATTTATTTCGGTAGCCGAGCCGAGGATTCGCCCTACGAAACTGAAGCGACGACGGGACATCATTTGAGGATCAACAACAACAACAACAACAACAACAACAACAACAACAGCAATAGCTGATTGTCGATGCTTCGTGTGTGTGTTGCACACTCAGAGAAAATATCGCCCTACATTTTAGTAAAATGCCCTAAAATATAAACAATTTCTAAAATTTAGAAAGGATTGTCCTAAATTGATATGGATTTTTTCCTATTTCTAAGAAATATTTTCTATTACTAGGAAAAACATTTGTAGAAAAAAAACTTTTCTAAATTCAGAAACAATTAATGAAATTTAATGGTTTGGCTCTTACATTAGAGTATTCCACTTTGGTCATTTAAATTATATATATTTTATAAACGATGTTAAATGTTTGAAAATAAAAGCTAATATCAGAATTCTTCAACGCACACACAATGTAAGAAACACCATCCTGGAAATTTGGTTTCTTTATTCCCTTTCTGAATAACATGGTTTCCAAAATTGAGGGTGATTTTGATTTTGCTCAGTGTATTTGCGCGCGCGGCTTTTCATTCGATTTTCAGCAATTTTCCGACAGCTGTCCACGTTTGCATTATTATTATTATTATTTTGTTGTGCAGCTGATTCCTGACCCTGGGCACTGAAACTGGTCCTGGTCCTGGTTTTGAATTCGGGTTCAGTCCCGAGTCCTCGATGACGGCTGCACCCAGTTTCTTGTATTACATTTCAGTTTCGGGCTTGGGTGAGTGCCCTCTGGCATTTGTTGTGCCTGCTGCCTGCCAGTGTGTGTGTGTGAGTGTGTGTGCGAGTGTGTGTTTGGTCTATTTTGAATTCATCAACTAATGGCTGCTTTTGTCGAAGACAGGCATCAAATTTGAATATGGCTCTCGAGGAAAGTCGCTTCATTGATCGCTGAAGCAGTTGATTGCATCAAATGCAGCTTGTTGCCTGCTTTCCTTGTTTCCCTGTCTTCTTTCTTCCTTGTTGCCTTGTTTCCTTTCCTTTATTGTGGCTACTTTTAAGGAACGTTTACAATTTGGGCAATCAACTCTATCGGGGATCAAGCGATTGCAGCTTCCCTAACGCACTTAATGCCTAAATTGATTTATTTACTTATGAATTAAACTGCTAAATGAAAATTGACTTTGACAACTGAGAGATTTAATATTTATTTTTTATATAAAATACTTTAATTATATAGTACCTGATATTCAGCTAAGTAAAAGTTAAGATATTCTATGATTCGGCAACCATCTAAGGGTCCTTATTCTGATTCAAGTTGATATTGCTTGATCTTTAACCTACAAACTATTTTAGACAATATTTTCTGGTCCTTTAAGTGCATTTAGTGCTGCTTGACTATCGTATTTGATGGCAGCATTCGAATTTCAATTAAATTCTGCAAAATTTCCTTAACTTTGAAGTACTTATTAAAGTCAGCAACATTTTCTAAATATTCAGATTAATATCTGCACAGATATTCTTTCCCCAGGAAAGTGTTTTGTTTATCTCGTGACCAGGTTGCAACAGACACCGATTTGGCTTACTTATTTATTACTAATATTCTTGTTATCATTAAATATACAGGTATTATGTATATGTATTTAAGTGTATTTGTTTAATATAAAATATATCTCTAAAAATAAAATTCAATTAAAAATGGTTGCATCAGCTGAGGAAGTTTACCCCAAAGAAGTTCAGCAACTCCATGGCTTAGAATGGCTTAGAAGATGAATCCCAATCACCTCTAGCGATATCCTTCCCAAAGTTAGGCTTTAAGCAAACCAAGTGTTTGTGTCAAGTTATGGAAGCCCTGTAAGCAAACCCAAATTTTGTGGCAGATTGGAGTGCTTAAAGCACTAATTCTAATTACTTGTTACATTTTGAGGCTAGACACATTCACGAGAGGCTCTGCTCTGCTGTAAGACACACTATCGATTGCAGCATGCAACAAGAGCACTTAGTGATATCCTGACAGCCTGATGCACACACTCACACACACACACACACACACACAGACATATATATCTATAGTCTTGTAGTTTCCTTTGTCCTTCGTTGCTTGGCTTCTTCTTTCTTTTTGCTTTTTGTCGTACTTGGCCAGCAGCCGCAGAGTCTCTCATCAAACTCTCATCTGCCTCATGTGCCTCATGTGGCACAACTGCCACACGTCTCTTCAGTTCTTTGAGTCTCTTATTGAAATAAATTCTCAATGAACGACGCAGCCCATTCGATGGGCCTTTCATTTTCATGCGTGCCATTTGCAGCAGCTGCTGGCGGGTTTTTCTTCTTCCTTCGGACCCTCCTCCCCCATTTCAGCCGCCTCGCATGTTGCAGCTTGTTGCTGCTGCTGCTGCTGTTAAATGTGAAACGTTTGCAAATCTCTGTTGTATACATCAAATACACACACTCACACACACACACACAGACACACTCACACACACAATTACACATTCACTCTCTCGTCTATCATATTTGGGCCGCGCATTAGCCAAGCAAGGCTAAGAAGCACATGCTGCATATTTCTACACTCAGGAAAAACATCGCACTACATTTCAGTAAATCGCTTTATTTTCTTATTCTACTTTTTATTAAGAAACTAAGTTAATGTTGGAGTTTTCATGCAACAAATATTGCTTCATTTTGCATTTAAATAGCCCCAGCAATCTTGCACATATTTCTTATTTCTTATTTTGTTTAAATTAATTTTATATATTTAATGTTATTTTTAACTTAATTTATTTTCTTCTTTTGGTATCTTTCTTTGTCGACTGTCATTTGTTGACATGTATTATTTATATAATGTCATTAATTTCCTTTTCCGAATTTTTGCTCAGCTGCCATTTCGTTGGTTGCAACCGAGGTTGCATCAGAAACTTAAATTGAAAACACAAAAACACAGCGAGCTGCTATATTTAAAGAAATATGTGTTTCTTTATTTGTAAACCATTGCTAAAACCAGGAAAAGCTTTCTAATTTTCAAGATGGTCTTCTAAATTTCCTAGCGACTTTTTGCCGAGTGTATCTAAAGGAAATTTGCACATACATGATAGATAAGTACATGGATATGCGAATATACGAGTGTACGAGTATATATACGAGTATACCTCTTAAGTTGACATGTTTGCTTTTACATATACACATGTATAGGAGTGGGGGGAGGTGGTGTGGTGGCATGTTGCATGTTGAATGGCAACTGGCAACAGCGTCGTCCTTGTGCCTCTCTCGACAAATATTCAACACGTATTCATTTCCTGCGGACGCACAACTGGCAACAATATTCTGCAACGCGATGCTGCACAAGTGCACTCTGCCAGCGTTGCCTGAGGCAGCGACTGCGACGGCGACGGCGACGGCTACTGCGACTGAGGCAGCGACATGATACTTGCACTTGATGCCGTCGTCGCTGATGAAGTAGCGACAATGCGGCAATGCGTCACAAAACTCACTTGGAGTGCTACTTGCTACTGCTGCTTGCAACTTGCTACTTGCTACTTGGCAGCGTTGCTGGCGTGTCGACGAGGACGACAGCAGACCCAAAAATGTTGATCCTTTGACGATTGCCAGCTTCCCAACTCACTTCCTTGAGAGGCCGACTGGGAAGGGAGCGAGGCGACTCCAAGGTAGCGCACTCGGCTCGTCAAGAGACGCTCTCGATGGCTCCGGGGCCATCGTTGAAGCTGTGAACGCTTTAACGCCATGCCTCAACCCATATCCATATCCCTACACTCAGCAAAAAATTCCCGTAATATTATAGATATACACATATATATCTATATAAGTTTTTCCGGTTCTCAGAAATAATTTCTTAAAAATAGGAACATTCTTTAAATTTAAAAATCTTGCTTTAATTTAATTTAATTAATTTTAAATCTTATTATTTATTATTGAAAAAATTCGACACATTTTTGGGATTGCTAATCCTATCTACATTTGTTAAGTTTCTGACTATATATTTATAAATTATTTAAAAAACAAGAAAAACCTTTTAGATTTTAGGTGCATACTTTTTTTGTGTGCATATCCATACTCCAACCCATATCCATATCCATTCCCTTTCCGATTCCCATTGCCATTCCCGTCCCCGTTCCCCTTCCCGTTCCGGGTTTGCATTCGGTTCGCATTCCCCACTGAGAGCTACACGTTTTCATGAAATCATTTTTCACCACTTAGTCACGTCGCTTTGACAGGCCAGGCAGCGGGGCAGGGGCAGGGGGCAAGGGGGCAAGCCAGCACTGGGAATGTGGCAAATGTGGGAATGTGGCAACGACAGCATCATCCTCTCTAGCAACGTTATCTGCGGTTAGTTGCTTATAATTGGCAGACATGTGAGTTGCGAGTTGCCAGTTGTGAGTTGCAAGAGTTGTGCGTTGTGAGTTTTGAGCTTTCCCTTTAACCGGATGCCAGACGCAGACCTGCTGGGGTGGGAGACGAGGAGACGGGGAGAGTGATGAGGAGAGACGGGAGAGGGGTAGAGTTGCTGTACTAAGTATTTAGTAATTATATAGTACAAGTGGCAAGTGGCAGGACCTCGACTCAACTCGACGCGACTCGACTCGACTTTCCCATAGCGCACACGGTTCCCACACAGACAGGACACATTACACAGGACACAGGACGCGTTCCGTTGCGTGCTCGGTTTATTAGTTGTAATTACAAAATACTCAATTGTCCTGTTTTTTTTTTACTTTTGTTTGTTGTCGTCGATCGGTGTTTGAGAGAACTTTACTTTTTGTGTGTATGTGTGTGTCTGTGTGTGTGTGAGTGTGGGTACAGGACATATGGCATCAATCATGTGGAAACCACCAAAATAGTACTTATTTTAAATGCAACATGGCTACAGTCACCAAATAAAATCCAACTGAATTTGATCAGTAATCGCCCTAAAATGAAAAGCAGCCTAGAAAGTTGTTCTTGTTTTTAGAAATAATTTCAAACTATAAATTACTATTGAATAAGTGTATAATATTCTATTCAAAATTAATTTCTATTTTAAAGGAAATTCGAAATTTTTCTCTTCTTTTTAGATCTATATTTCTTTATAATAGCATATGTTTTCCAAAAAGTAGAAATGTAAGTCGTGATTCATTTAAAATATCTTTTCTAGATCTCAGAAAATCGTACTGAAATTGGCTTTCTCGACTGCAATTGTTTCTTTATTTCAATTTAAATATTACATTTAATTTTTAATAAATTGAATTTATTTTCTACCTTTTTGTATTATTAATAAATAAATGCTATATAAACAAGTATTTGCAATTTTCGATAAATCAAGTTGATGAGTATATTTTATTTAAATTTAAATAATACAAACAAATAATATTTATATAATAATAGTAATTATAATAATAGAGTGTGTGGCAGGCAGTTAGTTGGTGTAGCAGTGCAGCAGTGCTGCAGTGGCGTAGTGCAGTTGCCAATCTGTAGACAGGACCGCCCGCTGGCCCCAGACCACCCCAGCCAACCCCACCTGCCCCTGTCTCTCTGCCTCCACCTGTCCCAGGCAGTTACAAGGAAAACAGCAAGTGCTGTTTTTGGTACGTGTTATCCTGCTATTTGGTTACCTTGTATGGATGCACTTCCTTCGCTGCCCGCTGCTCGCTGCTGGCTGCTCGATGCTCGCTCTTGTGTTGCCAGTGGCACGAATCAAAGTATTGAATTTCTATATCCGTTTTTTCATGTTTTTTCTTGTTTTTTCTTGTTGTGTATTGTGCTGCTGTTGAGGCTTACGTAAGAGGGGGAGGGGCAGGGGCACACAACAGGAGTAAATGTACACAAACCAAATGAGTGCACAGGAAGTTTTTTTTTTTATTTTTTCCTCTTTTTGTTCACCTTGAATGGCAGCTTGGATTGGAAGAACTGTGCACTGAGTGCGGGGCAATTAGGCGACAGTGCTCTGAAACGGAAACTGTCGCAAGTGATCGGCGTGTTGATAAGTTCAACAACGGCAGCAACACCAACAGCAACAGCACAAATGACAACACCAACAACAACAAAAACAACAACAACAACATGTACAGGAACTAGTGCTACAAGCTACCCAAAAATTGTATAACGCATTTTGGCATTTTGATACTTGCCAGCACTGAAAGTTTGTCGTACGACGCGTGGAGGCTGACTAAAATCCATTTATTGTGTTTTTTTGTATACTCTGTTACGCAAGGTAAGAGTGCATATTGTTTTGCATCCATCTGTGTCTAGCCACTTGAAACTTGAAACAAATGCTTGTCTGTGTCTGTGTCTGCTTCAGTCATAGTGTTGAAGTTAGTTTGCCACGTCGACTAAGGCGCTGGGAAATCGATAAGATCGATTACTCCGAATCGATAAAGCCACATATCGAGTCAGCAAACTTCTAAAAGGCCCTTATCATCCGCCATTTTAGAGCTCAGATTGGGAACTAAAGTTAACAAACTTTGAAAGGTTGAGAGCTTGCAACCTGCTCTTAAGATTCTCACAGCTCTAACCAAACTAACCATTCTTCTAAAATGGAATGATAGGAATCTACTTCAAAGATTGATAAGCAGCTGCTATCAGCTGGTATTACTTATTGGTAAGAGAGTATCTCGCAGTCGTTTAGATCCAACTTCAAGGAAGGTGAGTAGGGGCTGGGGTTGAGGGTGGGGTTGGGATTTCTGGGTTGAGGGTTTGGGTGCCGCGTTGAGCCGCCGAAACAAAGTGCTATAAAAGTCACGCCCGAGGCCAAAATGAGTTTTCCAGTTTTGGTTTCAGTCGTTTTTTTTGTTGTTGTTTTCAGCATCAGGTAACCTTTTGTGCCGCCCATTAGAAACAAGCACGCAGTCGGCTTACTTAAGCATATAAATTGTATGTGTGTGTGTGAGTGTGTGTTGTGTGTGCAGCAGCAGCAGCATGTAGCGTACATGCAAATGTGAATGAGATTCAGAGCTGTGGCAAGCGCTCAAATGCTCAAATGTGGCAATGTGGCAATGTGTGGAAACGTGCGGGGATTTGATGCGGCCCGAGGAGTGCCCCAACCAGATGAAACCTCTTGCGATGCGTGCCGCCATTTGGCTCACAAGATTGACACGCTGCTAAAACGCTGCCAGCTAAAAACTAGAGCTGAACAGGAGCAGGAGCAGGAGCTGAGCAGCTGAGGAGCTGAGGAACGTGAGCGGATATGGAGAAAGAAAAATGCCTTTGGCCAGGGGGAAAGTCTAGGAACAAAATTGCTGCAGATGTGTCCAATTTAGTGGAACAGTGGACCCAACTCAAACCAACACAAACCCAACCCAACTCGACTCGACTCGACTCTTGTCCCAGGTACTTATGTCCGGCAATTGTTAAGATTAAGATTATTAAAGCAATGCCAATTTGTCGCAATGTATTTTTTTTGGGGTGGATAAGAAATTAATATAATAATTGCGTTAAGTGGTTGTTTTTCCCCATTTGTTGTCGTGTTATGCGGCAGATGTTATAGGGCATTAATTTTAAGCCGAAACAACTTTATGCCACACATTGCTCATAATACTTATAATCAACGCAAAGAGTTGGCCATACACTCGGAGAAAATTAGAGTGCTGTGCCTAAGCATTAAGCTATATGCTTGTTAAAATAAGTTTGAATGTCTTTGTGAGGATAAGTTAAGTTGGACACTTGTGGGAACTTATTTGGGTATTTAATTATAATAATCAGAAAATACTAGAGTGTTTTTCTCATTGTTCAGTCTTTGCGAGAAGAATACTTCCCTTCCTTAGATGTACATATAGAATCTTCCCGATGGTAGACGATAGTATAGAACAAATAAATATATATGAAGGAGATAAACTCGAGTCCAAGTTGGTCAGTGGGTGGACGTTTTCTTCTGCACTTGCTGACAATTCCTACAACCTAAACTTAAACCTATTAAAAATAACTTTTCTTGGCTAGAATTTCTATAGGAGTTTCACGCCATCCAAAATTTAGTTCAACGAACAAATAGTAATTAGTGTAAGTCCCTCGTTTGGAGTTCTGGTTCCGGTTGTGTTTCTCCGCATGTAAATAAATGGCCCAAGTTGCGCTTATCCTGCAGCGGTCACTTGAAGGTCACTCTGAGCCCATAAATATTGTGTATTGATTCCAACCTGGCCAATCTGCAGATTCCAGATAGGACTATCTATCTTCTATACACACAAACACACACACACACATATGTGTGTCAACCGTCTATGCAAAATGCCAAGTGGCCAACTGGCCGAGTTTTACACCCCTTCTCCTGCTCCTCCTGCTCCTTGTCGCTCCCTCTGTCTCTTCTGGTTCGTCCCATGGAATCTCAGGAGCACAAATATGCGGTTTGGGCCCATCCCCAAAATTTCTTCAGTCGACATGGCTTCAATCGCTGGAATTTGTCGTGACAATAATCAGCAGCAGTCTCTGCATGGTGTCAAAACTGGGTTGGTCTTCATGTTCCCTTTCCCCTTCCCATTCTCCAACTCATCCCACTCCGCTGTGCTCCTGCAGAGGACAATTCCCTCTGCCTGTGCTGTGGTAGTTTCTGGTCTGCTTCTAGTCAAGCCACAAATATGGGCATTGGAATTGCTGTTGCTGCTTCTGACTGGCGACTAACCAGCGAAATAAATTAGGCAACAAAAAATTGACATTCTTGGACGAGGCAGGAGGAAGCAGTCTGCGGGGGAGCAGGAGGAGACTGGGTGTCATTAAAGCCAAGCGAAGCCAGCAGGCCACTGATTAGAACAATATGCGTAAATATGTAAGCACATTCTCTCTCTATATACACTATGAAAATAAAAATCGCCCTCAATTCTAGTAAATCGCTATACTTTTGGCTAGGATAATTATTCGGAAAGTAAATTTCTAAAATTTATGTTTTGTGAATTGCCAAAAACCAGGGATTGCAGCTATAAAATATATTAAAATTAAGGTTTGCATTTATAAAACTAGAAAAAATCGCAATATTAAAATTAAAATAATTTTTATTTTAAGATCGTTGATATTTAGAAAATTTTCTAATAAGACAAAATTTCGATCTACTAAATGTTGGGATATTTTTCAGAGTGTAGTATTGTACAATAAATTCATGTATATATATTTATATATA
Organism: Drosophila mimica; assembly: GCA_037043585.1. Taxonomy (NCBI): domain Eukaryota; kingdom Metazoa; phylum Arthropoda; class Insecta; order Diptera; family Drosophilidae; genus Drosophila; species Drosophila mimica. Next base: position 9,378,239 of record JBAMBE010000579.1, read on the forward strand.
TATGTATATATATATATATATAAATGTATATGTGTATTTATATATATGTGTATTTATATATAAATGGCATTTGTACGAGTGTCCTGGCCAAAAAAGGATGTGCTCAAAATAAATATGCGTGCGTGTTGCTTCCCCACACTAAATACATAGATTTCTTGCCATGGTTGTTGCTATTGTTTCTCTCTTTCTATATGCATGTGTGTGTGCACGTGATTGTGTGTGTGTGTGTGTGTGTGTGTGTCTTGCCTTTCGTTGACACTTTCACAATTTATGGCAAATGCTGTCTTTCACCCTGGCACAGGAAAGGCGCCAACATCGAACCAACCCCCTTTTATTTTTTTTGGCTGACTTTGACAGTAATTTTTGGCCACCCACCGAAAAAAACAGAAAATAAACGAAAAACAAGAAAAATGGTTTTGTTGGTCGCACAGAATATTATATACCCTTTTAGAACAGAGTCAATCTGCTGATAATCTAAATTTTAGTTTGGAGCTGAAAATAATTTTATTAATAGTTGAAATCGCAATTTTCGTTTTGTTAAATCAATTTTGGTTTGGTTGGTTTAAACCTGTTTAATATAATACTAAATTATTTTTAATTAAATTCAAAAGGTTCGATTATAATACAATAATTATGCTTGTAAAATCTAAGATTTTCATCTAGGAAAATATTCTTATCATCAAATCACTCAACAGATGCCATATTCAGCTTGACAAACATATTTCTTCCGCCATTAATTTGTCATGTAAAAAATAAATAATTAAACAGACCATTGAACTATTATGTAATATAATATATAACAATTTATAGTTTAATTTAAGCTAGCAGACTCAGCCAGTAAAACTGCTCATGAATATATCTATTAAATGGGTTGCAAAACTGTCGTTGCAAATTTGTAAACAAAATGGAAATACCCTCGAAAAAAGTAAACATAGAGAGCGAAAAAAAGAATAATAACAACAACAATATTCTGTTTACCAGATCCGCAGTTCCGCCGTAGTCCCAGTCCCAGTCCCAGTCCCAGTCTCAGTCCCAGTCCCAGTTGTACACAGACTCATTTGAAATAAATATTTTTGTGTTTTTACTTGGAGCGACAATAACACAAAACATGAACAGCCAGCAGTAACAAGACAAATGTCTGTCTCTCTATGTGTGTGTGTGTGTGTGTGTAGAGTGTGTTTGTGGTGTGTGTGTGTGGTGTGTGTGTGTGGTGTGTGTGTGTGGTGTGTGTTGTGCTGTAGGCAAAACCACGCGCGGCGGCGCTGCGGCGTCAGAGTCGAATTACTCATACGCCACGTTCGCCTCGTGCTCGGGGCTGACACAATCCGTGCCTACGAAGCGCGTTGACGTTAAAAGCTACACAGCAATTAATCATTAGCTTTTACAGGATTTATTGCAAATACTTTTATCGGATATATTAAATGAACTCCACTCCACGCCACACTCCACTCCACATCGGCTCAAGCTCAAAGCTGCCAAACTGGCAACTGGCAACTGGCAACTGGCAACTGGCAAGTGGCAAGTGGCACTCCCCACGGTGGCAGGCAGGCAGGCAGGCAGGATGGCTGGCAACAGGAATTATGGCAGCATTAATCCAGTGTCGACTATCTTAGTGCCACTGCCAGTGCTTTAAGATTTGCGTCATCATCGGCACCAGCCCAACCCAACCCACCCACACAGCCCATCCATGTGGGTCAAATCGTATGAGGAACCAAATTTAACTGCGGCTCAGTAAAAAAAAAAACAACAGGCTGTATTCGAGTGAGCTTCACTACGAGATACTCTGGAATAAATAATTTAATATACTGTATTACTTTTATCTTAAAATGTCGCTTTAATAAATTTGCATACCCAAATGTAAGCATGCGTGAAACTACTTCCATTTCGTATGGTCAGCAGAGGTACTGAAAGATACCTGCTAAATGTAATGTGTTCAATGTGGGTCTAGGTTTTCAACTATAACTTCGACATTTCTTATCAGATATTAATGCAATTTCTTTCCCTACGAGTGCTGAATGAAATATCTTTCAAATGTCAGACTTTTTACTTAAATATATAGAAACTGTAAGTTCTATGAATATTGAAAAGATAAACCTCCTTGGACTTTTGGAAATCAATAAACTGGATTTGGATTCCAAATTTTCAATCTCCGCCTCCTTCCGCTTTTTACACACTTGTGCACAAAACAATTATACCCTCTTTCACAGTTGTGATGGCTACAGGGTATATTTGTAGAATAAAAAACTTCGGTGTCATTCGACATATGCGCACGCGATGTTCCTGATATGTTCCAGATATGCCTGCCCCACCTGCGGGGGCAGGGGGATGTCAATGTTTGGGGCTTAGCAACAGTTTAGTTCAAATTGTTGTTGTTGTTGCTGCTGTTGTTGTTGCTGTTATTGTTATTGTTGTTGTTTGTTTGTTGTTTACGCGCTGTGACAAAATGAGTTACAGGTTTCATTCATTGGCCTTCAAAGTAATGCAGCTTGATAAATTTGCGAGCATTAATTACGCAACATTGAGTCTAATGTCTAATGTGGAGGAAAATTTCACACAGAGAAAATTCACCGACAAGAAGAAGAGCTAGAAGAAGAAGAAGAAAAGGCAGAAGAAGTAGTTGATTTCAAGCGTATGCTTTTTGATGGCTGCTTCCATTTTGAGTGCTGCCTTTTCCCTCTGCGTGTTCTTTTCATGTGCCATTAAGTTGGCAAACCCGTTGCGATTGATCTTGCCACACTGACTACTTCTTGGGTTTTTATTTTATCGTTCAGTTCATGCCACATGTCCCCCCTAACACTCCCGTTAGTCACTCGGTTGTTAGTCTCTGGGATCCAGTGCAAATGCACATGCAAATTTATAACAATTTTACGTTCTCTCACATGCGTTGGCTCGTAAATCGTCTTTTAGCCAAAGGTGCGAACTGCCATCGAACGACTTGCCACACAACGACTTTTCACACACACACACACATGCACCCACACCCACACACACACTCGCACACACTCGCACACACTCGCAGAGCGTCTTCGACTTTCCACGTTGTGCATAAAAAAGCGTTTATGGCTTTGCAGCGCTCAAATAGAGAACAAAGCATAAATCCTAATTTACTTACCTTATAACCCGATGTTGCCACTGGAGGCATGCTACATGTTGTGGCTATGTGCGTGTGTGTGTGTGTGTGTGTGTGTGTGTGTGGCACATATATCAAGAACATCTTAAACACATGACGGTAAATAAATACAAATGTGGAAAATTGTGAAAATGTTGCTGTAAATTGCCATGCTTGCCAGGCACAAACCAGATTCGAGTGGCAAACAATAAAAAGCTGCACTATGGAGACACACACACACATACACACACACACACCCACACACACTGGAGTAAATTGTGAACAAGTTTGCAACGATTTACGATTCGTTTAAAAAGTTGAGGAAAGCATTTGCCTCGATATCGACTTGAGCTCGACCAGAACTTGAGCAAAATAATCAAAGGAGCAAAATAAAACGATAGAAAATGTTCACTTGCAAGGTACATCTACATATTTATTTATTTACTTACACTTGTTCTGTATTTATTTATTTTAACTATTTATTTGTTGTATATATTTATAATAAATCTGTAGTTAAGGATCTTGCAGTTCTCTTTGATAATCTACTCTTGTATTTGGTCTGTTTGGTAAATAATAACATAATCAAATAATAAGGAACCCAGATCTAATTGAGTCCGTTCAGTGGCAATTCCTTCTCTTTGCTTGCATGTCTTTAAATGGGCATCCCAATGTCCTTTTACTATCAGAATAAAGCAGGTTTATTGTTACTATTATTATTATTAATATTATTATTATTGGGGCTACCTATTAAGCCCCCTTCTGAGTCTACAGCTCTTCCATCAATCCTAATTCTTCCACAAATGGGTGTATCTAGTTCGGATTAAGGGTTTCTATATCCTCCGAGCTTGGAAAGCTGTCCACTATTCTTAGTCTATATTAAGTAAATAGAAAAAATAAATAAAACAACACATAAATAATAAATATAAAGAGATTAAAATATGAGACCAATTCTCCACCCATTTGTTCTCAAAATACCAATCGAGTAAAGTACAACAGTCTTTCCATTCGCCTCTTCGCTCATCCCTTTGTTCATTATATAAAAATAAAAATTCATATATAATACAATGTAATAAAATTCTTCCACTTGTTTATCATATAAAAATAAAAATATATATCTTCATTGTCCTTTTACATCTCCCATTTGTTTATCGTTTATAAATTAAATTAAAAATATAAATCTAATAAAATATAACAGGCTCTCCATTCCTCTCTCATTCATTACACAAAAATAAAAATATAAATGTAATAAAATATGAGACACTCTTCGTTCTCCCCTTCGTTCACCCATTTGTTCATCATATATTAATAAAAGTAACAATATAAATGTAATAAAATAAGAGACCCCCTCTCGATTCTCCCTTTCCTTCTCCCATTTGTTCATCATATATAAACACAAATATAAATCTAATAAAATATGAGACCCCCTCTCCGTTCTCCCAAATGTTCATCATAAACGCATCTTTAACGTTTTGTATTTGTATATAATTTGTGTAGGTACTTAAATTCAGCTGCTGCCGCTGCTGCTGCTGCCCCAGCAACTCTTAATGAGTTGAACTTAGTTTTGTTTGGGGCCAGGAGCGAGAGCCACAGAGCCACAGAGCCACAGCACCACCAAACCACAGAGCCACAGAACCAAGGACCAGCCACATCAAGTGGTTGGTCGGCTGTCTGCATAAAAAACAAGAGGCAGACCAGGCAGACCAGGCAGCCCTGGAAGACCAGGCAGACCAGGCAGGGCAATCGTGTTACATTGTTATAATTTATGGTTGGCAGTTACCAGCGAGTTCAAAACAAATAGAATTACAAATACAAATGCAGTCGACATTAGCAATGTCGGATCTTTGGAATTAACACCGCCAACCTCGAGGAATATTTCTTAGCATATTGTTGCCGTTTGTGTGTGTGTGTTCTGTGTTTATTTGTTGGTAAGCTGCTTGACTTCTGCAATCCGAATGCCAACAGCTTCCAAACACACACAAAAAGCAGCAAAAAGCAGCATGTTAAGTAAACTTTATGGCCCAGCAGCAACAGCAACAGCAGCAACACCAGCAACACCAGCAGGAGCAGCAGCAGCAGCAGCAGCAGCAAGAAGCGAAAGAAAATTGCGGCGCGCAAATAAAACCAGCGCAAAAGTGAGGCATCAAAAAGCAGCAACGGCAGCAACAACAGCGGCAGCAACAAGAAGCGGCAACAACTATAAAACCTGCAGCGATAGTAAAATGCAAATTGTTTGGCAGTTGGAGGCATATTGGGGGCAGCAACAACTTCAAAAAAAATCAGAAAAAAAGAAGAGGAAAAGGAGAGAGAGAGAGAAAGAGAGGGAGAAGAAGAAAGGAGAAAGGAGAAAGGAGAATAGCACTCGCATTCGCACTCGTAAAATAAAAGTAAAGTGCAACAGCAATTTGTTTGCACAATTGCTGAATGCGGCCAGAGCTGTTGCTGTTGCTGCTGCTGCTGTTGTGGATGTTGCTGTTGTTGTGGTCGATGTTGCTTTTGTTGCTGTGGATGTTGCTCTTGTTGTTGTAACTGTTGTTGCTCTTATTGTTGTTGTTCTTGCTATATTTGTTGCTGATGTTGCTGCTATTGCTAATGCTTGTTCTGCTGTTGTTGCTGCTGCTCTTACTTTTGTTATTGCTGTTTTTGTTGCTGCTTCTTTTACCGCTATTTTTGCTGCTGTTGTTGCTTTTTTTTGTTGCTGTTGTATTTGTGTTGCTGTTGGCACTCGTCGCATTGTTTGCTTTGTAGCCAGTTGTTGTACATTTTTATGACAGCTCAAATTGGCCCCCATCGCTCGTTGCAGACGCGATTTGCCGGCAGCAACAGCAACGGCAACAACAGCAACAGCAGCAGCAGCAACACTGTCAGCATATGGCAATAAATGGACTACGTTGCTGGCTGGTACGTTGGCCAGGATGGATGGACTATGGCCCCGGCTTACCGCGCTTGCAACATGGGGCAAGCAGACAGACAGACAGACAGACAGATAGACAGGCGGACAGACAGACTCATTTGACTGACGGCGATTGGCGTCTGATTTGTGTTCAGCCCCGTGGCACAGAGTTCATTTGATGAGCCTGCCTGCTTTTGTTGCCGTCATTCTCAAGCTTGCCACTTGCTCCATTTAATTTTGTATTTGGCACTCTGAAATTAAAATATCCGCGCCGCGCTTTTGACAACTTTTTAAGCTCCATTAGTGTTGACGCGACGCAGAAGAGGAGAAAGCATAACAAAAGCCAAAAGGCGAAAAGCAAAAGGCAACCGAAAGAAAGAAAAGGGTCAACCGCGCAGGAAAGCCGCAACGCGACAGGACATCGCACAGCAAGGAGGCGAACCTTCATTGATGCGGCTGCTAACCTTGCCGCATGCCGCATGCCGCATGCCACATGCCCAATGCCCCCCTATTTACGCACTGCGTACTGTTTTTGGCTGTTGGTTGCACTACCCGCAAAAAATGGAAAACATTTAACTGTTTTCGGCTGTTTTTGGCTGTTTGGCATTCATTGCCAATTTAAAGGGCGGCTTAGTGACAGGAATAATAAGGAAGAACCCGCAACGGAAGCGTTGATGTCAACCAGACCACTCCACTTTCCCCTCCCCCTTGAAAAAACCACAAGGGACAACGGACTTGGGTCTACAAAGAGGGAGGGAGAGGGGTGACTCGGTCTGCACTCAGAAAAAAGTAGCTATACTCTTGGCACCAAGAAAAACTCACCTTATTATTCAGAGTGTACATTTCTCAAATGTATTATTGAAATTAATAAAAACCAGGGTTTATTTATAAATTTCAATACCGATTTTTGTTTAAATTTATAAAAATTATGTATATTTTCTAGGGTGTGGCTTTCCAAACATTATATTGGTTTTTGTGTTACTTATATTATTATTCTACATTTGGACATCATTGTTTTTAAAAGTCCAAGAAATTAATTTAAAAAAAAAACTTTTAAAATTGTTCACCAAATATCTTAATGTTTCTAAGACTTTCTAGATTTTAAGGCGATCTTTTTCCCTGAGTGTGGGCAATGGCAATAAAAGCAACAGCAATGGGCCACAGGGCCACGGGCCATGACGTCCTTGTTGCTTTAGTTGCTATTTTTGTAGTTGTTGTTGTTGTTGTTGCTGTTGTCCTCGTTGTCGTCCCCTTTTGATTTGGTTTGCGCTGGGCAAACAGAACGAAACCAAACCAAACGAAACGAAACGAAACGTAACGAAATAAAGCCCCAGACCTCAAAATGTTAAAAAGGACAACAGGCAGCAAGAATAGAGAGTGGAGAGAGGGGGAGGAGCAGAGTTAGAGGCTGGCAGAGAATTCAGGCTGCTGTCCGTTCTTGGCCAAGTTGTGTGTCAGCTTTTGGTCAACAGCTATGCGGCAATTGTTCAAATGCAAAATAATCAAATTAAATGCTTTAACCGAGCTCAGCTCAGTTTCAGAATGGATATGTGTGTGTATGAGTGTGTATGAGTGTATATGTGTTGATGTGTCTGTGTGTGTGCGATGCAAATCTAGCCATAATTCAGCTTAAGTTAGCGCCGCAGAACGTTGCTTGCAACATTGTTTTTTGGACACTTTTCGCAAGACAATTGCGGCAGCTGAGGCAGCCAAGTGGCAGACATCAAAACACAACCAACACACACATGCACACACCCCCACACCCCCGTAGAGAAGTTTATGTTGCTGCACTCAGAAAAAAATCAAATTAAAAATATAAAGTTCTTGTTCTTACAAACAATTTGTTAATTATTAGGAACAAAATTTACAATTTTCAAAATGTAAAATCTGGTTTTTAGCAAACATAAATATTTTTTTTTAATTTCCTTGCTGAATAATAATTTGCGATTGATTAAAAATGTAGTTTGGTTTTTTTTTGTTTGCTGAGTGTAGCAAACCTCCCTTAGACGATCCATCCATCCACCCATCCAGCCATCCGTCCATCCATTCATCTAGCTACCCATTAAAGACACCCTCCTCCCCCGGAGCTGCTTCGATTTCTGTTGCTGTTGCATAATTTTCGGCAATCCACAAGTGTGTGTGCTCGCCTCCTGCTCGAGTGTGTGCCTGTATGCGTGTGTTATTAGAGCAAGAGAGAGAGACAGAGATAGAGGGAGAAAGAGAGAGAGAGAGAGAAGGGTAGAAAGGGAGAGCACTCGCTACATTCGTAGCAATTGCTGAGCGAGTGCGCAATCGCATTCGCTATTTGAGTGTTATTTTTCTTGTTTTTTAAGGGGGTTGTTGCTGGGCAGGTTTTTGGGGGCTTCTGTTGCTGCTGCTTGGCTACTTGTTGTGTCTTTGTGTTGGTTTGTTGCCACCAAAACAAAAAAAAAAACAAAAAAGAACTACTTGTCCAAAAAGCTAAAAAGCGGCTTATCGATCTGCACAAATCAAGACTAGCAAAGTAGCAACTTGCAACTGGCTGTGCAACATTTGCAACCCTTTTGTGGCTGCTGCTGCAATTGCTGCTTGCTGCTGTTGTTGATGTTTAAGCTTTGGTTCTCACCCCGCTCTACATTTGCCATGGTATGGAATTAATCGACACCACCACCACCACCACCACCAATGTTGGATTTTGGTTTTGCTGTTGACCCGAAATCACGCACACTCGCTGTAAATTACACACACACACAGACACACGCACACACGCACACACAGAGAGAGAGATTGCTGGTGTGTGTGTATCACAGTCAGAGGCAACATCAACGAAAAGCTGTGAAAACGAAGCGCTTAGTAAAAGCGTAAAGAAGAAGGGAGTGGTACGTTCATAACTGACGCACAGCGGCAACATCAAATATCTGTGGCAAGCAACAAAAAAGCAACAAAAAAGGCCACAATAATAACAATAACAAACAAGTGTAAATATTTTTAAATTATTTAATATATAAATTATAAGCAAACAACAATAAGAAAGCAAGTGCAACAACAATAAATGCCAACAAGGCAAAAGCAAAAACCAGCAAACAGGAAAACAGCAAGCAGCTAAAGCAGAATAAATTATTCAACTATTAAATATATAATTTATAAAAAAATTATAAAAAATAAATAAATAAAGTGCAACAATAAATGTCAGCAGCAAGCAGACAAATAAGAAAATAAATTAGAAATATCAAGAAAACGGAAAAGGCAGCAAGCAGCAAAAGAAGAAAATATATTATTAAATATGTGAATTATAAAAGAATTAAGCAAAATTTAAGTAGCAAAAGAAAATAATATTATATATTAAAATTAGAAATAAATACAAAAAATCAAGTGCAACAACAAATATTAAAAAGCAAGCAGAAAACGGAGAAATCAGCAAATAATAAAAAAATCTATCAACAATAAACAAGGAAAAACTAAATGAAAACACAATTTATGCATGAGTTGTTGCTGCAACTGCGGCAACGTTGCATGTGACGTATGCAACAAAGTGCCGTATATATGAGTGTATGTGTGTGTGTGTGTGTGTATACAAGTGTTTATGTGTGTGTATGTAGCAGCAACAGCAGCAGCACTAACGGGAAACACTCGTTGCAGCAGCAGCAGCAAAGTATGCAATAAATTCTCGCATTGTTTATGTGCAACGGGCTGCTGCAAGGGGTAGGAAAGAAGGGTAGGGGTGTGAGGAGGAGGCGGAGGAGGGATAATGCGTGGCGTGGCAAGTGTGGCGAGTGGCAAGCACAGTGAGGTAGGCAAAGGCAACCAACAGTTGACTACTATTTGTTGCATGTATTTGCCGCACTCGTCACTCGTTGCTCGCTCGTCGCTCTCTCACTCGCTCTCTCTTTCTCTCTCTTACTCGTTACTCTCTCTCACTCGTCGCTCTCTCTGCCTCTCTGTCCTTCTCTTTCTACTTGCGCTGCTCGAAATTCAATTGAGGAAAACATTCGACAAGTGCAGAGTGAAACAAGTTGTTGTTGCTGAAACACAGCGAACAACGAAAGAAAATTAATTTTTTAGCATTTCCTTGCTACTATTTTAAACAACACCAAAGAAAAGCGACTAAAAGTGCGTTCAAAAATATCTCGAATATATATTTAATATATATGTTATGTGCAGTTGTGCAAAAGTAAAAAACAAATGCCAAATTTTGGCATTTGAAGTCGTCTGCATTTCCTAAACAAAGCCAGCGAGTTCCATCGAGTATGCGCCATTTTAAAAAGTGGGATAGGGATAGATAGTTTCGTGTTTCGTGTTTGTGCGCGCCTTCCATTGGAAGACCACTGACTACCCCTAACCCTGCACCCTGCTACCCCTACCCAACAGACCATCTTACATATATTCACACTCAAAACTTCCACTTTCGGTATATTAAATAAACTGATGCAAAATGTTGCAATAAAAAACGATAAACATAATATATACATATATATTTATATATATATATATTTATATGGATATGTATAAGTATATGTATATGTATACGTATAAGTTCAAACAGTGCCGTCTCGATAAAGTGTACCGCTTAAGGCGGCCTTGCGTGTGGGTGGGAGCCCTATTTTTGCCATGCTCTATTTATGTTGTGTGAAAAGCAAGTGAATTTTGTGCGCGAATTTAATTACTTAAATTAAGCATAAATAAATGTGCAAAACTTAAGGAAAAAACAATATTCATAACTACTTAATATATATAAATATATATGTGTATATATATGTATATATAATTTAAATAAATTCAAATCGCAATAGAGATCTTTTCAGAACTGCTAAAAAATTAAAAAGTTAAAGAAAAGACAATACTTAACATATTTATATTCGGAAGTATATCCTAATCGCATTAGAAACTTGTTCAGCTCTGATCAGTTTGCAGTTGGAACACAATATTTAATAAAATATTTATATTCTTCTAAATAACTTAAACAAATTTGACAAATATATATAACTTAAATTTAAAGCGTTAATTAATAAATTTATTAATCTTCTTAGCTTGTAGTTTATAGCTTAGTACCAATAATTTTGCAAAGTGTAATATGCAAGTCTAACAAATTTAATTTTCGATCTTTAAAGTACACAACAACAACAACAACGAAAGCAATACCTTACAGTGATTGTGGCAAGCAGACAAAAATAAGGTGATAAGCAAACATATATATTTATATATATATATATATATATATATATATATATATTATATATATATATATATTGAATCAACAGCTGCCGATGTTATAGAAGCAGCAGGTGCGCTGGGGCCAGTGCACGAGAGCCAGAGCCAGATCAAGAACCAAGAACCCGAACCAGTTCAAGGATGCACAAGAAACCAGATGCAGCCGAAGCAGAAGCTGATTTGGAACTAGAAATCGAAAAGTTGAACCGATAAAAGTAGCGCTACTCTCAAGGCAGCTCATCAAAGAGTCAAAGAGCATTTTACTGCAGACAAACTCGACTCGGATGCGTCGATGTGAAAGAAGGTTGTGGCTATATCTAAATAGTAAATAAATTAAATACAAAATATAATATATAAAACATAAGCAAAAGCAACCCAAAGGGTATTATATTAAATTATACATATATATATATATACATATATATACATATATATATATATATATATATATATATATCTAGAAGCAATATATTGTAAGTGTATAGGACTTTTATAAAACTGGCGACACAATGTCCGTGGACTTTATGCTGCCCAATCGCAACAAGATACAAACGATTGCGTATGCGAGCAAGAAATATGCCAGTGTTGCCGCCGAAATACAAAGTTGGCGACGTCCCAAGCCGAAGCCAAAGCCGCGCACGAAGCCGAAGACAAACGGACAGCAGCCGAAGACGGGCGGACAGCAGCAGCTACAGTTACGCAAACTGAGGCTAACTGAGAAGCTGCCAGTGTTGCGCAATGCCAATAACAATAATAATAACAGCACTAAGCTGAGCTTCAAGTCTAACGGCAAACGAGGAGCCAGAGTTGCCCTCAAACGTGAATTAATCGAGCTGGGAAATGAGGTCGAGGCGGAATTGATGGCGGACACGGATGATGATAATAATCCGCCGGATGAGCATTTGGAATGGTCGGCGGCACAGTCGCTGGTCCAAATGAACTCCAAGCAGGAGAAACAAAGACGACTGGGCGCAACGGGAACGGGAGCAGGAGCAGGAACAATAGGAGCAATAACAACAACAGGAGCTGGAGTTGGAGCCGGAGGAGCAACAGGAGCAGGAGCAGGAGGAGCAACAAGCAAACCCGTATCAACAGCCGTAGGTAAGTGCAACAGTTAAACTCATATTCCTTTTTCGCTTTAGGGTTGCCCTGTTGAAGGAACTCCATCTACTTCTTCTCCTTACATATTCCCTTCACATTCCCCTTACCCATTGCCTGCTTCTGTTTGAGTTGCGTCACAACAATGTGAACAGGTGGCTTGCGACAATTTGTGTACTCGTCGTGTACTCGTATTTATTTTTAGTAGCCCCCATGTCCGCTGTCCGCTGTTCCTTGTCCGTTGTCCGCCTTTAATGGCCAACCAACCACTGTGGCTCCACTTCGAATAGGGCTGCACACGGAAAAAAAATTGCCATAAATTTTAGTGAATGGTAACTCACCATCTTATACAGCACGTACATATATATCTAAAATTTATGCTGTGTCTTTTACGGATTTTACGGACATAATATATTAATATTGGTCTTATTGGTATTTTTCCGGGTTTTCACAATAAATGTTGGACCATTTTTCATTCAAATACCTCAATAAATCTTGTAAATATTTCGTATTTTTTTAATTTAAATATTTATTTAAATATTTTTGTATTTTGTTGTTTCGACTATTATTAGACGATATTAAGTAAATAAATCTCTATAAAAAAGATAAAGAAAGGAAGTATTGTAGCAGTCAAAACTAAATTATCTATCTTTTCTTCATTAACAACGGTTGCTTATTCTTCTTCTTTTTGCTGGTGATCACACAATTGATATTGATACATATATTTAAGGGTTATTTTCTTAGCATTTCTACAACTTACAAATGCAAGATATGCATTGTATAGCACATATTTCAAACAAAATAGATAAAATCTACTTATTATTGGGGCGTCTAAAATTCAGGGAAATTCTTTTCTGAGTGTATTGGACGACCTCTTGCACTCTTCTCTCGGCCTTCCTCTTCGGCTATGCGCGTGTTTGACATTGTCGCCGTTAGCTAATCTTTTTAGCGTATGTTGGCATTTTTAATGTTTGCCTTCTTGTCGATGTCGATGTTGTTGTTGTAGTTGTTGTTGGCGCTGCTTGTTGTTGTTGTCGGTGCTTGTTGCTCTTGACAAAAGGCGAAGGAGAAGTGAATGCAAACACGAAAACCAACACGCGTCATTGTCGTAAGGGTTGTTGTTTAGGTGAGGGGGGGACAAATGGGAAACTAGAACGAAAAAGAAAAAGGCAAGGAATAAGTAAAGGCGATTTTGGGTTGTTGGGAGGGGTGGGGTACACTTTACTTGTAGTCGCACGCCTTATCGATTGGGAGGCATAGGAAATGTAACAGGTCAGCGCAAGATTGAGAATGGCGTCAGCTGCAGCGCTGCCAGACCGAGAAGAAAATAATAATAACAAAATCAAATTAATACTATGAAAAAAAAACAATGTGTTTAATTTATTAAAACATTTGGAATTTTAATTATTATTTATGATCTATAGAAAACGAAAATAGAGCAAATTATTTTTTCTATATTATCAGGTATAATTTGTATTATAATTTGTTATCTATAAAAAAGAAATCAATGTAAAATGATTCTTATCATATAAAAACACAACAGATTAATTATTTTTCGATTAATTTGAAAGGAAGCAATGAGCTTAAAATATAAAATTAATTATTATTTATTTTCTATAATAAATTTTGTTATTATTTATTAAATAGTGTATCTAAAATTAAACAATCAATAGAGTAAGTCTTCTGCGCACGCCATTAAAGGCAAACGCGCACAGACTAAATCCACTCGCTGTGGAAGCATCCCTTTAAAAAGCTGGCAAATGCACTCAACGAACGGGATCAAGAGCTTCTCTCTACAGTGAATGTCAACATTAATTCACAGCCACGCTCTTACGTTCCACAAGCCACGCTCGATACAATCCACTGCGAAAAACAACTCTTAATTTCTTCCCACGCTGTCTGCAAATGAATTATAAATTAAATTATTATAAATTAAATTATTATTATATTATTAAAATAATAAATTATAATAATAAAAATAGCATTTGTGCCTCAACGCAACAGGGTCACACTTAACAGCCTCTTAACATTTTTGATAGATTTGGCAGCACTTTCACACTGGCATCAACACGGCGAGGAGAGCTTTATATGTGCAGTAAATAAACAATGATCACAATTAAAATACAAACAATTAATTGAGATTGTGTAAACGAAGGTCGCAATGGGTGACGGCGTGGAAATGCCCTTAGATTGTTAGTGAGGCAGAGAGACGAAAAATACCTTTTTTCTATATTTCTTTTGCTTTTATGTAAAAATTATTATTTAAATAATTGAAATTTGAAATTTACAGTGTCGATGCGCCGTCCAGTGGCCTTTGGTCGCGCCCCCGCCGAGGATGGCAAGGTGATTTTCTATGCGCCGCCCGCAAATGCAAATGGTGCCCCGCGCCAGCCGCAGCCCCTGGCAATAAAGCGCGAACGCGAAAGGGAACGCGAAAGGGAAAGAGAACGGGAGCGGGAAAGGGAGCGTGAACGCGAAAGAGAACTGGAAGTGGAACGTGAGAGGGCAAGGGAACTGCAAGTGGAACGTGAGCAGCAACAGGTTGCCATTTATCGCGGACGCAGCGTTGAGGAAACGGAAGCGGCTCACGATCTGCTCTCGCTGTCGCAGAGCTTGCCACCGTTGATACCACCCTGTGTGGTGACAATAATGAGGCAAGAGTTGAGCACGAAGCAATTGCAACTGCAACAGCAGCAACAATTGTCCAGCGGCAGCAGCATGCAAGAAATATGCAACAGCAGTCAAGCAAAATCCACAGGCAGTGGTGGCAACATCAGATTTATAGGCAGCACCTCTTACGATTTGCTGCCGCATGCCACACAGGAGCATAGCAATAATAATAATAACCATAATAATAATAACACAAATTGTTCGCCGTTGACGCCGCCCAATTCCGATCACAGTTCCGATGTGGACATCGATATATCCTCCTCCTCCGAGTCGGGGCAGTTGCACTGGCACAAGCAGTCGCCGCAGTTGCAACAACAGCAGCAGCAGCAACGTGCCTCTAGCTTGAAGCTATGCCTCAACATGCTCGATGGACGCACCAAGGCCAGCAAAGCGGCTGCCAGCAAGGATAACAACAAGGAGCAGCAGCAGCAGCAGCAGACGAGAGGCAAGTGCAACAGCAGCAGCAGCGAGGCGGGTGCAATTGGCGCAACAGTTGCTGCTGCTGTTGGCGAGAATTATGCGAAGCGCAAGCGCGGCTGCTACAAGTGCTCCGAGTGTGGCAAGCAATACGCCACATCCAGCAATTTGTCGCGCCACAAACAGACGCATCGCTCGCTGGACTCCCAATCGGCCAAGAAGTGCATCAGTTGTGGCAAGGCCTACGTTTCCATGCCCGCTTTGGCCATGCATCTGTTGACGCACAAACTTTCGCACAGCTGCGAAATATGTGGCAAGTTGTTCTCCCGGCCATGGCTGTTGCAGGGGCATCTGCGCTCGCACACAGGTGAAAAGCCCTACGCTTGTGTCCATTGTGGCAAGGCCTTTGCCGACCGCTCCAATCTTCGGGCCCACATGCAAACCCACTCGGGGGATAAGAATTTCAAGTGTCATCGTTGCAACAAGACTTTTGCACTCAAATCGTATCTCAATAAGCATTTGGAGTCTGCCTGCCTGAGGGACGTGGGCGCCATTCCAAGCAGCAAGGATGACAACAACGAGGAGGAGGATGAGGAAGACGAGGAGGAGCAGGAGGAGGAGCAGGATCAGCATCTGCTTGACGACGAGCTGGACAGCGACGAGAATAGTCAGGATATTGTCGTTGCCTAAATAAATAATAAATAAAAAATAAAAAAACTTACACTTAAAAAAATACAAACAAAGAAAAAACCTATAAGCAATACTCGAGCACCCTTAACAAATTAAAAAAAAAATAAAAAAAATAAGAAATCATTAAGAAATCAAGTCAACTAGCAGCTTATATAAAGTGTAGTCATTTTGAGCAATGGAATTTTAGGATCAAAGATAATGATGATGATGCCATAGATCTCAATAGCAGTTATACTACATATATACATCATATATTATCTAATTATTATTATTATTATTATTATGATTACTATCCGAACTTTTCCACGGGCATTTTTATTGAATGAATAGCAATGGAAACAAAAGCAACAAAAAACAACATAAAACAAAAGGTTTAAAATGGAATCCAAAAAAATGGTAACTTATAGTAAAAATCTGACACAACGAATATTATGGAACATAAGTAGAAATTCTATATATATATATATATATACACACACCGAAAATAAGCATATATACAAATGAAGCAGATTATATATATATATAATATATATATATATATATATATATATGAATAATATGAGTACTATAGCGAGCAGAACCAATTTGCATGTTTTTTTTTGTGAGTGGTAAAAAATATTTACCCATTTTAGACACTTACGATATACGATATATATGTATCGTGGTATATATATATATGGAAGCCCTTCCACAACTAGTTCCCAGTAGGACATGCAATTCATGGGGAAATTCGCATACAAATATATATGAAAAACTGCTCATTTCGTAACTTAGCAAAACTTAAAAATAACTAGTGGACTTTTTAGCACTTCCTGTAACTACTATTACTATCTATCTATCTCTATCCCTCTCTCTCGCTCTTAGTCTTTTGAATATTTACACTCACTCACCCAAACACTTACACATACTTACAAAAAAAAACATGGCATCAAGCAATGAAATCGATAATACTCACAATTTTAAAAAACAGAAAACTTTATATTCGCAAGCCCAAGATTTAAGAATGAATAACTTCCATAATATGCTCTAACTCGATAAACAAACCAAAAACAAAAAAAAAACTACTTCAATTACTTAGAAAAGATTTAAATTAATGAGAATCAATTTAGAAACATATCACAAGGACAATACTTAAACATAAATGCATTCAAATTAAAATATATATATAAAAAAAGGAAACATACGCAAAATTCAATTAAGATATAACATAAAAAATACAAATCTCACATTCTCATATGAAACAAAAATACAATTTGCAACATAGTTATTTTATTACTAGATTTAAATTATGTAAATAATTAAAACAGATTATTACATAATTTTATACAACAAAGAAAGAAAAAACAAAAAAAAACCCCCAAATGCAAAATCAACTTTGGCCTGTCAAAGTTCTCTAAGCCACGCAAATGTCTGATAAATATTGAAAGATATATATGTATAAATATCCTTAATCCATTTGCGAGGCTTATCTCTAAGTTTGGGAGGAGACGAATGTGGAGGAGAAGCAGAAGTAGATGAAGCACTTGTAAAACAAAAATGACAACTAAAAGCAATTCCAAAAGTAAGTGACATAGTTTTAAATTAAATTATATAAACTCTATCGAAAAGTATATATAATATATATACACCATGACATGTATTTATTTTACGCGTAGTTTTTATTCTGAAACAAAAACAAAGAAAAAGAAAAACACAAAAAAAAAATACAAAACAAAAAAAACAAATTTAAAAGCAGAGAAACCAATTTAATTAAATTGTCAATTAAATTTATTTCATAATTTAAGAATTAAAAAGCTGACGCTGATAGAGGTTATTTTTTAATGCATATATAAAAAGTATATAGTATATATATATATTGAAAAGAAAGGCAGTTTTATATCAAAAAAATAAAAATAAATAAAAAAAGTAAGTATAGTGAAAATACACAACAAACAAAAACATTGAAAACAATTCGAACTTAATTATACAACGAGAAAGAAAACCAAAAAGCAAATATATATTAATTATTAACTTTGGAGAAGAAGAAGAGGGGCACACACACAAAATTTTATAATAACAAATCAACGTATAAACATACACAATACACACAATACACCAAACACACACACATACACACACACACACACACACACACACACACATACGTCTGCCATATGCCGTATCAAATAGAAGAAAAAAACAAATACAGAATAATTGAGGATTAGAATTTAGACCACAGTGCTATGTGCAATTGTTTATAGGGCCATAGTTTGAAATCGTGTTTTGTGCATGGCTTTATTGATGATTATTGATAGCGTTTTAAATAGCATTAAATGCCTATTATATACATACACACACACACACACATATATATACATATATACATATACATATATGAATAAAAATTAATATAAATAAATTCCATTGAACAGTAGTGGTAACAATTATGTGATTTGCAATTTTACATTCAAAATATATATACATACATACATATTAATATATACATGCATATATATATATTATATATATATATATAAAAACAACAAAATAATTACAAACACATACATATATATATATATATATTATTATATATATGTATATTGTGTATTGAGACAAGCGTTTAATTGATTCATTTACAAGTTAGATTTATTTATACACTTAAAAAAAAATGCAAACAAAATATTTTTACACAGATGCTTTGTTTTTAGACATATTACCAAAGGACAAGTTAATATTAAACCCTTATATACCAAGACCCTCCCCCTCCCGGAACACATCCATGCAGATTTCTGCTTTGATTGAGAGCAAGAGTTCAATGACACCAAAATAAATTTTAATTATAATTATTATATACAAATGAGATATTTTATAAAATGATAAAAACCAAGAAAACCAAAAAAAAAACCAAACCAAAAAAAGCATAACGTAATAATATTAATTTATATATTCATATATTAGAGATGCAAAAAGACTTGAACAGTTATATATACATTTAAATTTGCAATATATTGTAAACTCTTCATTCAAATATATACACCACACTTACAAACAAACATACATATAGATGTATATATATACATATATATATACTGATACTATATGATTATTTATACATGCTTACCAGAACCATAGAAGTACTTACATACCTACACTTACCAACACTACTTATACTACTAACTAACTAATTAACTAACTATCAAGTTAAACAGCCCTACAAATTATGAGAATGCTAGTATTTTGTTACTAGTACTAATTAATTATTATATTCCAACTATAGGTCCACAATTCAATACTTAATTACTTAGCATTTGTTCTTGTTCCAACAAAAATCTTTAGTTAGAAAATGTTTTCCTCTACAAATATGGGAATATGAGCAAGCCGCCAATTACATAACTAGTTTTTCAGCTTTTGTAGACGATATAAAAAACTAAAAATAATACAAAGTAAAATGAAAGTTAAACAAAGTAAAAAATTGTAATACTCAATATCTAGAATGACTCGAAATTTGAACAATTCCCAATTTCCAGTCTACTATATATACATATACGCCAATAACAATGGATCGTTCTTTGAGCTATCTTATAATTGATATAAATCGTACATACTCGTATACAATTACATATACAAGATACAAAATACAATTACAAAATACAATTACAAACTACAATTACAAAATACAAATACAAGTACATTCAGAGATTACATACATGCATACATACACTTGAAAATATATGTAGAGAGTATAAGAGTATAATCTAATATATTTCCAAACAACAAACAAAACTAATGCTTATCCATTTCTTAAACTAAAACAAAACAAAACAAAAATACTCGAATTAAAACACAGCATCCCTAACGGTATTATAACGATACATTCTTCAAATACATGCATACATAAAAATACATAAACATACATACATACGATACATAACATTCATACGAGTATATATAATATAAAAAGGAAATCATTTAAAATGCGAAAATGTAACAAGAACAACAACAAAATAATATTAATTAGACCTAGTTACTTATTAATAGCTACACCTACACACACAATTAGTGCAGCCATGTAACTATTTTTAGAGCCTCGGAAATAAACATACATACTATACATAAAAATACATAAATACATATTAAATAAACGACAGAGAAAACAAAATGTTTAACTTTCACTCGGGAACAAGGAGTGCTTTAAGTGGATGGAAGTGCTGGTAAGTAATGCCTTATTTCACCTGATATTTTAAGAGTGCCTCATCCAGCAGCGATCTAGTGAATGCGAGCATTTTATCGTTTGCATTACCTAGCAATGATCTTGTACACTCAAAAAAAAAGTCTACCTAAATTTCTGGAATTAATATCTTTGTGCAGCGATAAAGATAACTTATCGAATTCGTAATGTGGTCTTTTCCCATCTGGGCATTAGTCTTATGTCAGCTGAAATTTTATAAGAGTGCCTTAAAATGCACAACACCGCAAGGAAAAGATAGAGCGCAGGAGAGAGACAGAGGGAGAGTAAGAGAGAGAGAAAAGGGAGTCAACAATTTGATGTCAGCACTTATACATTCATACAAGTATTTAACTGACATAATCGAAAATGTCTCGTTGAGTGTTGAGTATTGAGTATTGAGTGTGTTTAAGTGAAATTGCTTGATTCGGCATAAACATATTTACTCTGTTGAATATTTGCTCAACAATTTGATTTGAAATCTTTGCGCCCTTGCATGCCACTTGTGCCTACATACACATACACACACCCACACATACATTCAGAGTACACTCATCAAAATATCGAAGTAAGTTTTAGGAAATAAGATTATTGAACCAAAGAAGGGTTTCTTGTTACTAATAGTTTTATTAAACATTAGTATTAATAGACTTCACATACACAATCATTTTACGTAATTTATAAATAATGAATTAAAAAACTAACAATTCCACGGGGATTCAGAGGCACAGAGAAATGTATGTAGACTTTTTTCTGAGTGTGGTATTGTGCCACATCTAAATGGAATTGTATCAAGGACGCGCTGTTCAACGGAACAATCGAAGAAGGCAAACAATCCCAACAGTCACCACACCCTTCCAACTTACAACCCACCACTCCCCACCCCCATCCCCCATTCCCCACCGCACCCCACCTACACTCAGCTTGTCAGATTGCACAGGGTGCACAGAGTTCGCGGTATTCATGCTCTACAGATGTCAGCAATTTTCTCGATTTGAATACATTCAACGCAACAAAAAAAAAAAAAAAAAAAAAAGTAAGTAGGCAAACAATTCAAGAATGGAAAAAAGGAGGAAAAACAAACATGCAGAAAGAGGGGAACCCGCGCAAATGCCTTCTCTAACGACCCAATTAATTTGAAACAAAAAAGTTGAAAAAATAAAAGAAAAGAAATAGAACAGAATGCTGTAGTCGGGTGAGCTCGACAACAGTATACCCTAAATACCGTAAAAGTGGAAATCACGAACATTTTAATAAACAAAATTAAAGACTTTATATTGATTATTTTTATCATTATGTTTAAAATTTAAAATTATCATTAATCGTAGTGGAATAAGATTGAAGACGGCTAAATAATATTTCTAAAAACCAGATAAAGTGAGTGGTTCTACTTTTTGGAAAAAATAGTACCTTAAAACTTTCTCAGATGAGCAACTAACCACTTTTTTCTTATTTTGCCGAATGGAATTTCTCTTCATATTTAAGATTTTAAAGAGGTCTCGATATGATTCCCATCAAACTACAAATAATTTAATTAACTGCTTTGAGAAGCAGCATTACTATTATTTTGACCTTAACTGTATACAACTCGGATGTTTCTTATCCGATGAAAATTGGCTTTAATATATTGCTATCGACATGGCTTTAATATACAATAAAAATAACTACGCATTCAAGAAAATATACAATAAAAATAACTATGCATTCACCACATCTATTAATATACTCCTTGGGACTTGGCTAATGTCCCGCACTACCCGAAAAGGTCTGTTATTACCAATTTGAGATTGGCTAGCAGTTATCAGTTCAGCGATAAGCGGATATCTCGGCAAGCTCGCCAAACTGGCTAAACCAGTCAATGAGTATCAGAAATAACTTTCAGTTATGATTAACCCACAGTTGGCATAGGCTGCAAGTGGCAGGGCAAATCCAACTGGAAAATGCAGAACGACAAATATATGGGACCAGTGCCACTACAGAGTGGTTTCACATCGGCACCACCTGACTATCATGGTTACTTACCGTCACCGCCTGGATATGCACAGCAAGGATATCAACAACATGGGTATGCACAACCAGGATATCCACAGCAAGGAAATCCACCGCAAGGATATCCACAGGCAGGTTATCCACAGCAAGAATATCCACAGTCAGGATATAAACCACAGAGCTATGGGCAGCCGCCTCCACAGAACTTTGGAGCACCTCCAGCACAGAACTATGGAGTACCTCCTAGCACTACCATTAGTTCGCAGCCCAGGGATTGGTATGACCGCGTCCACAAGAACCGACCACAATACACAGCTGCGGGTGCGGGTAAGTTCAACTAGTCAGCTGGCAATGATGGTCTACGTGACTGAGGAACTACTTGGTTTGGGCTTACAAAAATGACACCGATTACTCTGAAGAACACAGCCAAGCCACGAGTTGAATTTAAATCGAAGTTTTATGATCCATTGCCCCATTTCAGCTGCACTCATTTTCGTGTCGGGTGGCATGAACATTGCTTGGTGCATGGATTTCCGCAATGTTATCACAAATTTCGCTGATGGGCACACGCGAATTGCCTGGTTTATTGGTGCTGTTATCGGAGCGCTCGTCGGCTGCTTTCTGGCCAACAGGTTGCCCAAGAAGATTATTCTGGTTAGCTTATATATATATATACATGTATATGTATGATTAATGATTTCCATTTAATTTTCCTACACTCCACAGTGTTTCTGCTCATTTCTGGTGCTGATTGGTGGCATTATAAATGCTTCCACACACTACGACATCGACGCCATTGAGGTGAGTCTCTATCTGGATGGCATTGCCAATGGACTAGCCTTTGCTCCGGCAATGGCACTTGCCGGCGAGGTGGCAGTGCCCTACATGCGTGGCCCAATTGCCGTCTCCATTGAGCAGTTGTGCATCGCATCCGGTGTGTTCATACAAAGAATATGTTGGTCATCCTGGACGGAAGCTGACATCGAAAGCGACTTGACTGCGCCGCAGGCGCAAGGCATTCTCTCTACGGTCTGTGGACTGATTGCGCTGATCCTTGCCGCCCTGCTGTACATTGAGTCGCCAGTGATGCTGCTGGCCAAAGGCGAGGAGCAGCAGGCCATCGATGCACTGCAGCGCCTACAACATCCCTTCACGGTGACCGATGAGACACTTGCACAGCTCGACGAGCACAGGCGTTATCTGGCTGAGAATAACGAAATGAGGACGGTCCAGAGCATTTTCCAGGCCTTGCCAGCCTTTGTGCGGCTGTGCTACCTACGCGCCCTCAATGCCATGAGCCTGTCCAGCCTTATCTTCTACGCGCTGATGATCGGCCTGGTGTCCTATCATAGTATTTGGCACTTTATATTATTCGGAGTCTGCCGCTGGCTGGGCACTTTCATCAGCAGTTTTTGCATGGAGACGGCGGGACGCAAGAAACCAATACTAGTGGGCCTTGTGGTCAGCGGAGGCATGGCCTTTGGCATTGCCAAATTAATTTCAGATTTTCCAGACATTCCTCTGGATAGTGTGTTTTGGTTGATGTGTTTTTACGTGTTGTTTGCTGGCATCGCTTTCCCGAGCACCTCTGCGTACTTGTCCGAGGCATATCCACTGGGTGTTAAGCAGCACCTTATTGCAGCTACCTACATTGTCGAAATGCTGGTCTTCATAATCATCGCAAGCGCAGAAATCTCTAATTCTGGACATTCAAAATTCTTTTACGCCGTCGGTGCACTATCCGTAGTTGGTTCCGTGCTGGGCATATTCTGTTTGCCGGAGACCCGACAAACTACTCTGCGCGAATCGCAGCACAAATTTAGGGGATTGGTCAGCAGTGGTTTCTAATCAGCTCCTGAGTTCACAACATATAGGGAACACCAAACCATTTAAAAGGAACTATAAATTCGCTGAAATGAGATTCTGTTATATATATTTATATTCTATTCGTTATATATATTGTATATGTTATATTCTATTCGTGACACAAGAGACACAGCAAATTCAGTCAGTGTTTACCTCAGAAGATTATTATACAGAATGGGTAAACCTTTATCATATATACCACTTACAGAGTCACAGAGAAAATCAAGAATACCTTAAAGCCAATCAATAAACTCAGATTTTACACATACAGCAATAATTTTAGTTTAAGAAATGAAAGAAACTGCTGTAGTCGAGTGAGCTCGACTACCATATACCCTGAATCCATATGCTAAATTAATAATAATGTTATTGGCAAATTTCCAGGAAATAAAAACGAAAGTGGGCATCATTTTAACAGAGAGCAAAGAATGCAAAAATAAGGAAAAACAACAAGAAACACACGAAGAATGCGAGAACCGCGCAAATGGCTTCTCTAACGACCCAATTAATGTGAAACAAAAAAGTTCAGCAAAATAAAAGAAATGAATAAAGTAGAAAAGAGCTGAAAACAAACGTTTGAATGCTGAAGAAGAAGCGGCCACAACTGCTTTATGGCCACAGAGTGAGTTGAGCAAATGCCACAGGCCAACAACAAGTGCCAAAGTCTCCAACTCGACTCCAACTCCAACTCCAATTGTGCGTTGCTCAAAGCAGAAGTTTAAGCTAAAGCAGAGAAGCTTTTAATACTCTCCCTCCCCACCTCCCTCGCCCATCAAACTATACCCGCTCTTAAAGTACCCGCAACCAGTGCTGCACTCAGGAAAATAATTGCCCTACATTTTAGTAAACTTCAAACAAAATCGCTCTAAATAGAAGATTTTTATTTTCTTAAATAATTTCTAAATATTAGGAGAAATATTTCTAAAATTTAGAAAGGCAATTTTTTCTATTTTTTTTTTTTAATAAACAATACTCATTTTTAATTTTAGAAATGCAAACCATGTTTTTTTTAAGCCACCAACAAAAATTTAATTTTTCGAATTTGAAAGGGAGTAACCAAAAGTATATAGACTTTATTATGAGTGTGGAAAAGTTTCTGCCACTGCTGACAGCTTCATTACAAGCCATCATCAGCATCAGCATCAGCATCATCATCAACATCCACATCAACATCCACATCAGCATCCACATCAGCATCAAAATCAGCATCAGCATCAGCATCAGCATCAGCTAGCCATGAGTAATTTGCCAAGCAAAAGTTTATTTGTTGCTCAAGCTGTTTGATGAAGAGTGTAGAGTGGAAAGGAGAGTTCAGCAATGGAGAGTGGAGGGTGGAGAGAAGAGCTGAGCAGCAAAGAAAGAGTTGTTTTAAATTGAGCAGCACATCATCGTTATAAGAATTCAGCACAGTTGCTGGAAGATCTCAGTCTTTAAACTGAAGTCCACACTCCACAGTCGTGTTGCTCACAACCCCAGCCAGAGTATGTTCAAGTCAGTGTGGCCCATTTTAATTGTTCTGGTTATGCTAAGCTTAAGCATATCGGTTAAAGGTGAGTAAACGCTTAAATTAAACATAAACAAAAGAGAAAATAAGTAAATAAATAATAAATATTTATTTATTTTTGTATTTTAATTGCACATCTGTTGTTGGCGTGGTGTGCGTGTGTGTGTGTGTGTGTGTGTGTATGTTGAAACAGGTTTTTTATTTTCTATAAAAAAAAGCTAGAAGCTTGGCGCTCTTGGCTCTTGGCTCTTAGCTCGTTAGTCATAATTACGTCGTGATTCAAGGTTTCCGGGTGTATGTCATACAAGATTAGCGCCAACATCGCCCGATAAGAGCAAAGAGCTGACTTTGGCAATGATTTAATGTTGCTCGTAATTAAATTTTACTTTAGCTGCACCCTATCAGGAGC
The DNA here is from genome assembly GCA_037043585.1 of Drosophila mimica. Classification (NCBI taxonomy): domain Eukaryota; kingdom Metazoa; phylum Arthropoda; class Insecta; order Diptera; family Drosophilidae; genus Drosophila; species Drosophila mimica. The sequence continues at coordinate 9,404,272 of JBAMBE010000579.1, forward strand.
TGGAGCCACGCAAAGGTCATGTTCCAGTCTACATTCGGCACGGGGATGAGGCGCTCAGCCAAATACATCCCGGCCTGGCGGAGGCATTCAACGAGGAGAACGATTCCCAATCCCAGCAGCTGAAGGCTGAGGTAAGACAAAAACAACAACATCCACTGGCTCCACTCAGATAATGAAATTCCACTGAAATTTAGTAAATCGCCCATTAAATTATAAAGTTTTTCTTCTTTTTAAATGTAATTTCTATTTTATGGAAATAATTCCAACTATTAAGAAATGAATTTCTAAAATGCAGAAATGCAATCACAGATTCCTAGAAAAAGATCTTCCTAAAATTCAGAAAATAATAAAATTCTTCTTCAAGAATAATATAAGTAATATATTCCGTGTAGAAACCCACACTCGGAAAATCAAACATATTTTTCTAAATGTTAGAAAATCGCAGTCTGAAATTTAGTATTGCAAACTGCTTTTAGAAATTTCCTTTGTGAGGTAGGGCGATTTACTTAGATGTGGGTAGATTTCGATAATTCTATAAGTGTAATTCATGAGTTTAAATTTGACAGAACCTCATCACGGAATCCCCAAGCTCAACTGAGACGGCGAAGAGTTCCACCGAATCGGATATAGCCAGTTTTGACACCATCAAAGCTAAGGATGTATAATGAATAAAGAGACCAAGTATTTTTAAATCGAAAACTTGAGTTTATTTCAGTATATATAATATATATTTTACATTTTTATTATATCTTTCGCAATATTTGATATCATATATATTTAAGTGGGCTGCTGGGCAGCTCGTTAACTGTTTCTACAAACGGTTTCATTACTTTTTTTTTGGCGACTCGTTGGCCAAATCGCCTTAGAGCTTTGCGTGTGATTTACTTGTTGTGGGCCATTAGTGAGACAGGAACTTCAGCGCTGGCTCCTTCTCAAACTCTATCTCCTTCTCTCCTTCTGCTCCCCTTTCTTTCCCTCTGGTGTCCGCAAACGTTTTGTAATTAATATAATGGCGACGGCTGGGAAAATGGGAAATGGCCCAATGGCAATGGCAATTCCAAAATGGCCTACACACGTTGCCACAAATTGTTGTTTCATTGTCGCTCCTCGCGCGTGTGTGTGTGTGTGTGTGTGTGTGTGTGTGAGTGCTGTATGTGTGTATCTGTCTAACGAGCAATAAAACTAAATACATACACATAAAGTTAATTATAAAAGGGCGAAAGGAAATTGAAGCTACCATCAGACTATATTGAGCTGTCGATGCAACTGACGGATTAAGCTAAAAACAGTCAAGATGTGTGCAGAGAGGTAGGGAAGGGGTAGGAGTAATGGTGGCTTGTGGCAGTGGGAAGGGGGAAGGGGAGTAACTGGCCAAAACGAAATCAGCCAAAATGTTGAGCGGAGAACTTTGCGAAACGACTGCAATCAAGTGGGCATTAAAAAAGGGAAGAAAACAAAACACAATAAAACAAGCGAAAATGCTGTGGACTTACGTGAGCTCGACTCCGAGATACCCTGTAGGCAGCTCTTGAAAATTTACCAGTGGAATTCACAAATTTCGCTATGCAAACTCAAATGTAAGCATTAACGGAAAAACATCTGCCTTTGCCTACTGGCTCTTCTTGATATTACATAACGATATATATCGATATACGCGAAACGGAGGCCGTTATCGAAAAAATAAAATAAACTTGATTGCGCGAGGTAAACCAGAACTTATATGCCAAATTTGTCTCTAGCTGTGATCAAGAATATATATGTATAAAACCCATAAACCATTCTCAGCCATTTTTAATGGCAACAGGGTATCCAAAAAAAAGCGTCAAGAAAAACACAAGCAGCAAAAAGGAAGCAGATGAAAAAACTATGCGTAGTAAAAGCGATTTTTATGGTTGCCAGCGTTTAAGAACTGCTGCTGAATTTAAATTTTCTTGCCTCTCCACAGATAAAGGGGCAGCTGGAGCAGGAGCAAGAGCAGGATGAGGAGAAGCAGCATCCCAAACCAAGCTGTATCTTTGAGTGCGTTCGAGCGCATTCAACCTCAAAATGAATAATTGCATATGCTCCAATGATTTGCGACTTTGTTCGAATGCTCCACAAGTTTGCCAGGCTTTAATATATACTCTCTCGTTCACACACTCCCTCCGTCTCATTCTCTCCCACTGCTGACCGCAGTAAAGGTGAGAATCGTTTTCTGTCTGTCTGTCTGTGTGTTTTTGCTCGACAAAGTGCTGATTCTCGTATAAATTGCTGGCTAATTTGAAAATTGGCCACTTAATTGCACCGATGGTCAAAACGAGCGCTTAAACAATAATTGAGTTAACGGTTATGTGAACGATTATCGATACCAATGGCCAATAGGTACTCATTGTCCTCATCGTCCTCATCGTCGTAGTATTATTATTATTATTATTATTATTATTGGTTGGCCATTAACACCAGCTTCCCAATTCCCCAAATGCAATTCGATTGGCTTAGCTTTAGTTTTAGCATATGTTTTTTTATTGGCTTAATGTGCATACATTTTTGCCAGGGATTATCTCAACTCCCATTCTCTCCCTCTCCCTCTCCCTCACCATCTCTCTTTCCTGTCTCTATCCGCCCAGCAGTCCACCGAGAATGCCACCGCCACCGCCACCTCCATTGATGCCACCGCCACCTATGCCGGGAATGCTTACCAGATTCCCCAGCAAGTTATTGCCATTCAGGTTGAGCAGACAGCTGTGTGAAAGTAAAGTGATGAGAGCAGCACAACTTCAGTTGTCCTTCTTAGCACAACTTACCGCAGATCCAAGCGTATTACTTGTTGACAAGCCCACTCTTGCAGGCACTGTAATGGCATTATTGAACAATTTTTAATTATAGCCAGTATTTAAGTAAATCGGCAATCTCACAAATATAATGATTTTTTCTATTTTTTTTAGAAAGATTTTCTATTTAGAGAAATTCATCCTGATTTTTAGAAATGTTTTTAACAAGTCACAAATATAGATTTTAGAAATGCACTTGTTTACTAATAATCTGAGTTAGCCTTGTGGCCAAAAGTATGGTGATTTACTAAAATACAGGTACATATTTTTTTTTGAGTGTATTCAGTACAGACTTACTCGTATGCTCTTTGGAGAGGGTCGAGGACACGCATCGAAGATGTTGCCACCTCCTCGTCGTCCTGGACCTCTGCCTGGATATGGCTTAGGCGCGTCCTTTTACGGGAACAAGTTAAAGTGGCTCAAGCCAACTTGATTAGACATACTTACGTTTGAGGCCAACGCCTGAAAACACACAAAATAGATAAGTATTTTAATATTTAAGCAGGTTGACGACTAACCAGGCTAAGCAACAGGCCAACACCAACAACAGTCACAATGAGCAGTTTTTGCATATCGATTCTGATCTGATAATGAACTGACCTATCTTTCAGGCCTTAGCTTTTATAGCTGCTTGCAACAACGGAGGCAGTCGCTTTGGGCACACAGCTGTTGCATTATACTCCCAAATGGGGCAATGAACAATGCACGACCTTGACATATACATACATTTATATATATACATATATTGAATTTCCTACATACACAATATCATTTTTTTTTAAACTTATCTGAGATAATTATTAACTTTTTTTTTTTTTACTGATGCCGATTCCTTTGCTGAGCTTCAATCGGTAAAAATGCGCTTACGATTCCGATTTGAATTATCCTATCTTATCCAGAGGAGGAAGTCTTTCGATTCTGCTGATGATTTGGGTAATTGTCCAGAAGATTCATACTTCGCAATGAATATACTTGCTTGGGATGGATACTTCAGATCAATCGTGGAATCTTTAAATGACTTCAATATTTGAAGCGTATATTTCTTAAGCTCAGCAGAGATCTTAAGTAAGCCAAGTAAACATTGTTTATTGTTTATTGTTTGTTTTTTATTTTTATTTTTGTTTTTGATAATCATAAATATTTATTCGTCATGCAAACCGTTTTACACTTACATAAATAAATAGGTAGGTTCATTTTCATTACGAGTAGGTTTTGTAACTGTGTGTGTGTTTGTGTGTGAGTGTGTGTGTGGGTGGAAACTATATATGTAGTATACATAGCATATAAATATGTTTACGATATATATATATTTATATATATGTACGATACAAGAGCTAATTGTACAATAATTCATCTAATATTATAATACCATTTGTGTATACGAGAGTATAATACGAGTATTCACTATTATTCATTATTCATTATTCAATATGCATTTGATTTGCTAATCGATTAGTTATAGTTAGTTGTTGTTTTTTGTTGTTAAACAATTGATTAATTGGCTCTGCGGAACACTGCAGCAAATAAAGGACTAAACATTCACATACGAGTAATAAATACATTTAAGAAAGCAGCAATTCATCTTAGTTGCAGTTGCAGTTGCAGTTGCAGTTGCAGTTGCAGTTGTAGTCGTAATTGTACAGTTTTGGTGACACTATTCTCAACACTCCGACTTGAAATTGAACTTGAGCTTGAACTATGAGCAACTATCGATTTGTGGGATCAGTGGAACTGTGGCAGTTTCCTCGGGAGTCTCCTCGGGAGTTTCCTGGCATGAGACCAAACTTGAACTTGAACTATGAGCATCTATCGATTTTTAGGGATGCATCGGGAGTTTTTCTGGCAAGAAATAGCACTTGAAGGTGATCTATTAGCAGCTTGATATTTTTGGGATTCCTCGGGAAGTTTTGAACAAGAGACAAAACCTTAACAGTTATGGATTTTTGGGATATGTGTATCTTGAACTATGAGCAACTATGATCTATCATTGGGATCTATGGATTCCTCGGAATCTTCCTTGAGTGAACTATGAGCAGTTATAAATTTTTGGTTGTGTGGATCCCTCGGGAGAGACAAAACGTGAACTGATCTGATTATGAGCGATTATCGATTTTTGGGACTTATGATTTCCTCGGGAATATCGTGTGGAGTTTTCCTGGCAACGACACAACAGCTATCGATTTTTCGGTTATGTGGATTCCTCGGGAGTTTGCTGATAAAAGACAAAACTTGAACTTGAACAAGGATCGGTTATCGATTTTGTTTTAGGAATTTTCCAGGCAGGTAGTTGGTACTCGTGCTATAAAAGGAGAATTATGGGAATAATGTTGGCTGTTGCCAGCAGCACTGCCAGCACTGTCCTCAGGCGCACTGCACCTTCTTGCAGTTGCACAGCCATTTGATGATCCTCGCGTTGCGCTCCACAATCGAGGGTGGCTCCGAGGGGCGATAAGGTTGAGTGGTCTGTGGTTGGGTCTCCGTACTATCTGGCAGTCGCATAGAGTCCACGGTGCTCACGTCCGAGAAGAACACCGTACTGGAGTCATCCGAGTCGGTCTCGGGATTGTGATGTCGCCTCGGCTGACTGTAGATCTCATGGAATGCCTCATCGTTGAGTCCGAGGCGATCGAAGAACTTCTCCAGCTCCGAGATGCTGGCGTTGAGTGCCTCTCGTTCCTGTGATTGACTGAGAGCCGCATAGCCATCCGCTGAGAATCCCTTGGGGAAGAAGACGTTCTCGTGCTCCACGCTGCGCTTGTAGCCAGCCGATGCACCAGCTGATCCTGCCCCACTGTGGCACTCCACGGCCGTGTTGATGGGTGAGGTTCGCGGCTGGACCGGCAGGCGATTGCGATTCTTGAAACGGATGCAACGCTGCCGCTTAAATTGTATCGGTGGCGGACTGATGTCGTCCACCGATGGTGCCGAGCCCGGGCTCTGGACGAGGGAGCTCTGCGAGTGATTGAAACTCGTGTAGCCCTGCGAGCTGGTGTGCAGCTGCTGGCTGGATGAGCTCGAGTAACGCGGCGTCGTCTGCTGCTGCTGTTGTTGCTGCTGCTGCTTGAGTCGTGGCGATGGCGATGGCGGCGTTGGTGTATAATCATCCTGAAATGCCTCCGGCACCTCCGGCGTCGGCATGAAATTGAGCAAATAATCCGATCCAATGCCAGCTCCATTATCGTAGGCATGCGTCAACATGTGCTGACCCCCAGTCGTGTCCTGTTTGCAACGGCAATCGATGCAATCCGTATTGCGTCCGCCGTAGGAATTGGCGCTGTGCTGCGTCGAGGAGCCGCTGTCCCGCCGTGTGGCTGCCACCAGGTTGCAACAGTTCTTAATGGTGCCGGCACTGGTCGTATTTGGCTCCCTCTGCCTCTTGTAGCACGGTTCGCTGCGATGTGTATAGTGACCGGAACTGCCCCCGGAGTCGCGATTAATGGATGACTCCCCGGCGGACTTAATCGAACGATTGCCACGACTGCAGCAGCTCAGGATCTCACTATGCGGCGAGTGCCTGCTGATCTGGGTATGCAAATCCGGCAGCGATTTGTGGCTGTTGATGTTGTAGTCGCCGCCAGCTGGGTACGGAGCACGCTCGTCCGGGTTGGCCACCTCGTGCGAGTGCGAATACGATCGCTGATAGTTGTATCTGTCGAGTGGAAAAGCGGAAAAGCTTGCTAATATTTAATATAGATAATATTTAGAGAAAATTTCGAAAAACAAGAACAACTTTCTATTTCTTAGCTCGTAACTTTTTGCTGAGTGTACTTTATCACAATCCAATGGAATCCAATCGAATCTTACCTATATCGCTCGTTGTGCGCCTGACTCGACTTGGCCGCATACTCCGCCGGCGGACTGATAGGTCGATAATTCTCGGTGAGCACCAGCGGCTCCTCTCCGCCACTGTTCACCTCCGCCGGATAGCCAACATAGGCGGCGGCTTCCCTGCCAAAGGCGTGCGAGGGTAAATACAATGGTGGCGGAATTCTCAGAGCACTGCTCTCCTCATCGCCGTAGTCTGTGGCAATCAATTCCGTATTGGATTCACGGCGTAAGGAACGCTCCTTGGCTGCCTCGTTGCCGAGCAGCAGGCGCAGCTTATGCTGCAACACATTGTTGTTGACTACGGGATTGGAACGATGTCCGGAATTACCCGGATTGGGCTGAGAGCGCTGGTGATGTGGCGGATGGGATTGGGAATGGGATTGGGAATGTTGCTGCTGTTGCTGCTGATGATGATTGTGGAGTGTGGCGTATTGCTGCTGCTGCTGTTGCCTGGTGAGGCTCATGTAGCGTCTGTCCTCCAGCTCCTCGTAGTGTCGCTCCTCCCGGCGCTTGCCACTATTCGCATTCCGATAGCTCGCCTGCTGCAGGCGCTCAAAGACCGCCTCCGATTTGATATAGAAAGGCTTCGATTCGGCCAGCAGTTCTACGGCGGATTTGCGTTTGTTGTTGTAGTTGTTGTAGTGCCTGCCACTGCTGTGATAGAAGGCACTGCTGGGTGCTGCACCATGGCCACCACTCCCACTCTGACTCCAATAGTTGCGACAGCCCGCTGTAGTCTCCTGCAGTGCAGAGGCGGACAACGGACGCTGTGAAATTGTGCCAGCTCCACCGCCTCCGACTCCGGTTCCGCCACCGGGCATGTAGAGTGAGGCGTGTCCATTGTAAGGACTCTCAAAGATTTGTTGACTGGTCGCGTAGAGCGTTTGACTTGCGGTCCGTGAATATTTTGGCATTGTTGTGGTGTACATGGCCGGAGTGGAGCCATGATGTCCGCCCGGAGAGCTGCTGCCATTGCAGGATCTTTGCCGCGGACTGCTGCAGCCATGTGCCACAGTGGCCATGTCCAAGTCGAAATCGTATCGAGAATCAATAGCCTTGAGTTTTTTTTTTTCTTTTTTTCACCTGCTCTGGCCTCGAGTGGGTCTTGGGGGGCGTCTCGGAGTGGGTTTGGGGCATGCGCAGTTGAAGGCGTGCTGCGTATACTGAAATTACAAATACAATCATTTTTCAGCTGCTCCAACTTTTCAAACTTTAATTAACACATTTTTGGACATTGGCATTAACATTAAAAACAACCTTAGCCTTAACATTTCATATTAAATGAGCAAATTCTTAAATAATAATTACAAATTAATTACACATTTTAAAAATCTTGTCTACACACTTTATTTTTAAGATAGACTCTTTTTTGCCTCAGCTTAAGTCAATTTATATTTCAAGCAATTCCAATTTATATTTATTTTAATTTCACACACTTTTAGGCTCACCCCGCTTATGAACTTAAATAAAAACTGTTTTAGTTTCTTTTCTTTTTTCTGTTTTTTTTTTTTCATGCAATGTGTTGGCATGTGACGAATTGTGGCAAGGACTACGACTACGGACTACATTGTGCCACTTTAACAGAATAACAGATGTTGTTTCGGTTCCAAGCTGTTTCAGCGCTTCGCCAAAAAGCGCTGCAAAAAGCTCGCTTCTGCGCCTCTATAGTAACGGTAATAAGAATACTTGAGCGTGAAAAGCTTGTACTAATTTCTGGAATAGGGGCACACAAATGCAATAAAGCTAAAGCAGTTTTTTATTTTATGACATAATATATTTTAATTTTGTTTATAATTATTATTTGAAAATCATTATGTGAAATTTCAGTTGCATATATAATGATATTTTATTGTACATTTAAATGATTTTCATAATATTTATTTGCATTCTTAATTGCATATATTGGTATTATTATTATTTACTTATTATTATAAGTTACTTATTATTGTTATTTATTTATTTTTTATTATATTTCACTGAAGCGCATTGAAAAGTCGCCTATGCTCAGCCAATAAAAGCTTTTTTAGAACACACGCAAAGCTTTTGCCTAAGCATGAGAGAGAGAGCGAGCGAAGAAGAACGAGAGAAACAGCACACATAAATAAGAAGCGTGCGCAGTTGTTGAGCAACAGTTGACAGGCAGCTGGAGTAATCGCAACATGTCGGCACCAAAAGCTCCCTACGTAAAGAACAGCAATGGCACACAAGTCCAGACAATTGGTCTGGGCACATACACTGTAAGCCTAATCACAATTACGATCACTTTCCATTGTGGAAGTAATCAAGAAGACTACAAATACAAACATTATTATCTCTCGCCCTCTTTCCCATCCTCTCTATCTCTCTCTATATATACATGTATATAGTCTTTAGGTGGGGATTGCGAGCGGGCTACGCTGCATGCAATTGATGTGGGCTACCGGCATATTGACACCGCCTATTTCTACGAGAATGAGGAGGAGGTGGGCAATGCAGTGCGGCAGAAGGTAAAAGAGGGCGTCATCAAGCGAGATGATATTTTCATAACGACCAAGGTGAGTGAAGAGTCTGGACTGGAATATAAATAAATAGTTATTCCATGTAGTTGTGGTGTCATTTCCATGAGCCATCCAAAGTGGAATATGCCTGTCGCAAAACACTGCAAAACTTTGGACTGGAATACGTTGATCTTTATCTGATGCATTGGCCGTATTCTTATGTCCATCGTGGCGATAATGAATTAATGCCAACGGATGCCAAGGGTGAGGTGGAATTAAGGTAAGTATTTTTATGAATATTTTTATTAATTATTATTATTAATGTACATCATTTTATGGAGTTAAAGTAAATAAATATTCCTACACAGATTTAAATTATATATATAAGTTATTTTATTATTATATATTATATTGTGAAGACTATTCCTAGAGAGAATAAAATTACATAATCTATATATCTTTTACCAGCAATGTGGATTATTTGGACACCTGGCGTGCCATGGAAAAGCTGATCGATTTGGGCCTGGTCAAAAGCATCGGCGTCTCCAATTTCAATTCCGAGCAGCTAAAACGTCTTTTGGCCAACTGCAAAATCAAGCCGATACACAATCAGGTACGCCTATCACACATATACATAGATATGTATATGTCCTTGCACAGTTGTGAACAAAATAATAACACCACTCTCACAAGAAGTGAGAAAAACCATAATTTAATTCAACATGTGAACAATTTTAAAGTACTGTTATTTTTTTGTGTGTTCTATGTCTGTATAGTAATATTTATTATAAATGTTATGAAGGTATATAAATGTATATGCATAGTATTAGATTATATTTTATATTACATAATATTTTCTTTCTGCAGATCGAATGTCATCCGGCTCTGAATCAGCGTAAATTGATTTCTTTGTGCAAGGAGCATGATATCGTTGTTACCGCCTATTGCCCCCTGGGTAGACCAGATCCCGCCAAGAAACAGCCCGGTTTTATATACGATGCCAAGGTGCAGGCAATTGCTGATAAATACAAAAAATCCACAGCTCAAGTCGTGCTCCGTTATCTGGTGAGTAGTCGTGCAAAGATAATAAAAGAGATTTATAGATATCAATTAATCTATAATCTTTGTAGATTGAAATTGGGGCTGTGCCCTTGCCAAAGTCATCGAATCCAAAGCGCATTGAGGAGAATTTCAATATATTTGATTTCAAATTGGATGCAGCTGATCATTCAGTTTTGGACTCATATAATAATGGCGAGCGTCTGATCAAAATGGAGCATGCTGTCAAGAGCAAAAATTATCCATTCCACATTGAATTTTAAAGTTGTTCGATGAATATACATATATAAATCTATATTTAAAACAAGTATCATATGTTATCGCCATTTATAAATGCTAGGGTAGACATATGTTTAAGTGTGTGCATTATTTCTTATCTTACATACAGCAAGAGAGCTTCGTATGGAATATTCCATTTCTTAAAAATCTTATCAATTTAAAAAAAAAACATTTTGGAGTCGACTCAAATCTTGACGACGCAAGACAGCTGTTTTAGCTTAAGAGTAACCATAATTAAAGTGCTGCCAGTTATTTAGACTGCCGAGTGGCAGCACTGTGTTTAATGCCGCCAAATGAAAGAGTTTGTAATAAAATGATAATGCTGACATGTGCTTGCATATCTATGTAGCTAATTTTCTTTTCTAGAGCAAGATAGGCATAGCAACAGCTGTATGGAAGTTTCATTATTAAAAAGATTATTCTCAAATTTTGTTTTAAATTAAGGCAGTCCACTCAAATTTGGGCGCCTCCAGTCAGCTGTTGTATTTTGACGAGCTGCCAGTTGCTTCGACTGCAAAGTGGCAGCACTGCATTTACAGCTGCCGCCCACTTCACGTCGCTGCGACTAATAACAAAAATGTTGGGGTCCAAAGGAATTTAGACCCGAAAAAATATGCCGCTTGTTGTTGTTGTTGCGGCAAAGTCCACGTAATGCTGGCAATAGTATGCGTGTGTACTTGGAACCCAAGGCATCTGCTGCATTGCAGTTGTTGCAACGTCGATGAAACACGTGAGTCACATAAAATAAATCGACACAAAATTAACAGATGCAGTTAACAGTTTTTGTTTACATTTTTGTTTTTGCTTTGCTCACAGCTTAAATAAACTGTTTTAACAGGAGCATTACAACAACAACAGCGACTAAGTGAAACAAAATTGAAGAAACAGCTGTGCTGAGATTCCGTCCATAAACGAAACCAGTTCAAAGTTCCAGATCGGATTAGGAATCGATCGATGCCACATTGCCACACAATGGTCTACTTGCGTATCGTGCTTACCACGCTGGTAACTATCACATGCCTGCTGGGTGATAATTTCGTGGAACTCACCCAGCACCCGCTGCTCAAAGCTCTGGCGGACAATGCCACACATGCCGCAATTGGCGCCTTGACGGGAATCGCATTTGCCATGCAGTTCTATGAGCGAACCAGTCAACTCCTCGGCTGGGTATTGATTTTCAGCTGCTTTGTGGCATCCTCGTTCATTGATCTGGATCACTTTGTGGAGGCTCGTTCGCTCTACTTGGAGGTGAGCGAACTGCACACACAAACTCACATATGAATACACTCAGAAAAAAAAAACGAAAAGTATACATAAGAAATATCAAAAATCGGATTATTTTTGGGATTTTTGATTAATGTGAGCTTTTATTAATTTAAAAAATTTTGGTTTCCAATAATTAGAAATTTCAATTTTATTTATATTGAATTACTTTTAATGTATGTCGATTTGTTTTCTGAGTGTATTTACTATGTAAGCAGAAAGTATCTTTAGTATTCTTTACTCCTTCCAGGATGCAACCAATTTGTCGCGTCGTCCTTTTCTGCACTGCTCGAGCATTGTGCTCGGTCTGATACTGTTTTATATATGCACAGCTTGCCTCAATTATTTTCGCTGCAGTTTAATCTTGGGAGCGCTGCTCTGTGCCTTCATCACGCATCATACAAGGGATGCAGTGCGTCGGGGCTTTTGGTTCTGGCCCTTTATGGGACACACGGATCGCATACCTCAGTTGGCCTACATTTTGGGCACTATATTGACGCCATATCTGCTGGGTTATCTACACAATATCTGTCGCAGCGCCTGGGTGCTAAGCTTCCTGGGTCAATATATTAAGCTCAGTGAGAGTAATTATCGGAGTGGTGCTGGTGGAGTTGGTGGCTCAGCTGCCAGTTATCGCTATTTGCAGGTGTAATTTTTGTGATACTACAAATAATATTGATATGGCAACCACTACAACAAAAGAATGCTTTTCTTAGGCTTCAAGCTCTTTAGGTTTACTTTAAGTAATCGAAAATTTAATATAGACAGAGCTTAATTAAAGCTCATTAGATTCAGCTTAAGTTAGTGAAAACTTGATATAGCCATGAGATACAAATACTTCCACATTACAGGACACAATTTCATTATAGGCTGTTTTTTCCAGTGTAGTTTTTTACTAGTCTCCAACACAAAAACACACATAATATCCAAAATGTGATATTTAAGCATAAGCATTTAGTATTTAGTATAATCAAAGCCGACGCGCACAACTAATCGATTTTCAATTAAAATTTTTAATCTGACCGACTAATAGCTATAGATACTATATATATTATAGACTAACATACTTATGAAAAATATTTTAATCAAATCAATGTTAATTTAGATCAATAAATTGCCTTCTAAAATGGCTGTTGCAACAGCACTAAAACTAATCTTAATAATTATTTATTTATTGGTTAACTCGGCTTAAATTCTTCTGCAACTAATACTAGTTTGTCTTATAGGCTTGAAGGGATAGAATTTTAAGATTGTCACGTTTCCAACATTAAATGCAGTAATTTTCTAGAGATTTTTTAAATCTGATCAGTTATGGAACGTTTGCTATACCTAAAACTGATTTATTTTCTTATCATAAATCTATGAGAATCGCATTTCCAACTTTAAATTCAGAATTAATCTAGAGATCAAGCCATGATCAATGTACTGATTTCTTAAAATACTTTGAATTTGGAGAAAAGCTTTGGTACTGGGAAAATTGGTCCTATTTCCATGGATTTTTTTGGTCTATAATTTTAAAATCTGCTAAACATTTAAGCTGATGGACTCAAATGAGGAAGGGCATGCAGCGTTTAGATAATAGCTGTGAATGTGTCTTTGCTAAATATATTTCAAAAATGTCTTCTATTTTTAGACTTATTTCGGTTTGATAGTCATTTCTATTTGCCAAATATTCAATTCCTAAAACTGTCCAAAAAAAAAAGAAAAGAAAAACACGTGAAATGTTCAATAGAAAATTGCACAATTAACAATTAAAACCGAATGTGGGAAAAGATAAATAAAGATAAAAAAATAAATAAAGCAAAGCGTGGGGAGAAATAATTAAAAAAAAAAAAGAAAAACAGCACAATGCATTTGTACTACAATATGTACACACCTTTTGACACGCCCACGCCCCCGAAAAACAACGGGACAGATGAGGAGACGACATCAACGACAACGCCGACGTCAACGCCAACGCCGACTTCGCCTCCAAAGCAGAGGCAGAGATTCGGTTGACAAAACGAAAAATACGAATGATGATCATTTGCGTTTGGACTGTGCTGCTTGCTGCCTTGCGTCGATCTTCCCGCTCTGTGCGGACAGAGAAAAAGAGACCAATTGTTGGAAAACTGGAAACAGAGGGCAACACTGTAAGTGCAGTTAACAGCACTGTCAACTAGAGCTGGGCTAATTTACAGCCACCCACACACACTCGCACACACATATGTACATTGATGTATACATCGTGTATGTGTATATTATGCACTTAACCTTGAAACTTTTTCGTATTTCGCTTCGTTCGGCAACAATTAGCTAAATTAGCTAAATTAGCTACACACAACATAAACACACACACACACATACATTCTTACTAGGCTTAGTAAAGTTAACAGTGCTTTAAGACTATTGTTGACGCCTTTTTCCCATAACTAACCAGTTAAATGCCAGCATAATGTGTATTATCAATTTGCTTGCCTGTGGATTAATTATTAGTATATCTAAGCGATTTCATAATATTTATCTAATGTGTTCACACAGACATATACCAATGTATATACATATGTATAGCAATATATGAATTTTAGTTCGCTTTGCAAAATTTGTAAATTTGTTCAAAAATGATTTTTGTAAATATTTATATTGATAGCGTATTAGCAGCGGGCATCAGTAGACCTGCAAATTTTCAAATAAATCATTGGCAAAACACCATAAGACAAGCAGGAATGCTTTAGTCGCGATAGCTCGACTAAAAGTTACCCTGCACGCAGCTGTTAAATATATTACAGTTTATTTGCCTAATTTCCCTTTAAAACGTTTGTGGTGAATTTCTCTCTTTTCTTAAGGCTGGCTCGGGTACCAAAGAGTAAAAAGTCCGAAATTAATTACCCGGCTTGTGCTCGCTTTGTTTATCATCCTATCACTTTCTAACACATAACATGTCAATGTATATTATATTAATATTAGAAGCCTCTGACTTTAAAGTATTGGCATATCGATACATATCGATATTCGCGATCGACCAAATTTTTTAAACTTCAACTGTGTGTGTTATACAAGAACCTATATTCCAAAGTTAGCTGTTAAAGCCTCTAAGATACGCTTGATCACATGGATGGGCATAGCTATATCTGTTCGTATTTTGCTACTGATCATGAATATATATTCCTTAATCGGTTCAGAGCTTCCTCCTTTTGCACAAAACCATTATACCCTTCTTGGCCACATTTAATGGTTTATGGCACATCAGCCGACAGTTTTTCATAATTTCTGCTGTGCATATCGTAAATATATAGATATATTTTCTCGATCCATTTGCAATGAGTTCTATCGGTCAACGCGTGGCGCATTTTATTCATTTTTGTGTGAACTTTGCAATAAATAAATAAACAAGATGCCAGAAATGAATTTTAAATTTGTAATGATCCAAGCCAATGCCATATATATGCTTTTGATCTTTACAAAGTGATAACGATGAAATCGTTTAGCCAGAAATATATTTGGTAAATATTTGTTAAATATTTGTTAAATATTTATTAAATATGTGCACAGCTCAAAACAGATTCATTGAATTAATCATTCTGATAAGCATGTTAATTTTTACCCAATGGGGACTTTCAGACTGTTTCAGGCACACTTCTTAAAGTGACTGACAAGCACTTAATTATATATATATATATATATATATATATATATGTATATATATACATATATATGTATATAGTGCGATTTGTCAAACTTGGCTATAATACTTAATTTAGCTGTATTATTCATGTCATAAACAGATTGTGAATAAATCATATACAGCTGATCTCTTGTTGGCTGCCACAAATTGTTGCATGTTGCCAAGTTTCTGGTTTCTCGGTGGCAAAGGTGTGGCTCAAAATGCTGAATCCCCAGAAATAACGTATACGCAACGTGTGCAACTAAAAGAAAAAAACTCATGTTTTATTTTTACAACCGGGTTGATTGACTTGTCACTCAATAATATATATATAAATATTTATGTCTTTTACAACTTTGATATATGTATATATAGACAGATATATGCTGGTGGCGTTTTTCTCCAATTTGAATTTTATTTTGAGATTCGAATAAATCGCACTAGTAAACAATGCCACAAATCTTCTTGTCTCTCTTTTCGCCTGAGCTGATGTGAAAATATTCGAGACAGCTTTATTGTGTTTTCCGTCTACTGTACGGATTCAGCATATTCTGAGCATATTATGCTTATATATACATATGTATGTATATATCACATGTATCTATCAGATACACGCAGATGAGTGTGTGCCTTTAAATCCCAGCCAGATGCGTGTAGCTTTCTTCTCATTCTTCTTGACAAGAATACGAAATATCAGCTGTCTGTTGGGCATGCTGAAGATTTTGATCGATTTGTGATATACACTCAGAAAAAACAATGAAATGAAATGAAGATAATATATCTAATTGTCTTGTTGCTTATGTTATTATGAAACATTAGTATCTTATTTTTGTTGTTATATTTAAAAATTATTTCCAGAAACGTAACAAATTTTCTACTTATCAGGCCAATTTTCTTGAATGCAGTGCGATTTTTTCTAAGTGTAATGGTCCGAGCCGAAGTCGTCCACTTGGCTCATGCTGCTAAATGTGAAACCCACCTAAGGGGGAAATTATGCTACCCTTTACAGAGTAACAGAAAAACAGGGTATGCAAATGGGGTAAATCACAAAATGAGAATGGAAATCGCAACAACAATAGGAAAAGAGAGATTTTCTAAAAATCTGTGAAAAGCAACAACAACAACAACAAAATGAAGAAGAAGAAATTGTCTGGCACGGCAGCTGCCGGTTGTCGAGTTGGCTTCTTTTAGCTGTTGTTTTTGTTTTCATTTGACGCTAGATTTCTCTTATTTTATATCGTTTTTTCGTTTTTAATATCGTTTTTGTTGTTGTTGTTGTTGTTTTACTTTGTGTATTATTTGTCGGCTAGTCTCGCGCCCACATTTTGTATACATATATAGTATATATATATATCAAAATATATGTATATATTTCTTTTTTGAGTTTCGTTGCCTGCGTCGATCGTTGGAGGCAAATGAATATAATTTCAATATTGTTTGAGACTCCGTTGCGAGACGATCGTCAAGCGGAACGCGATTCGCGACTAAATATATAAATATATATATATATATATAAAAACAAAATAAAATAAAAATAACAAGAATTTCAAGTGCGATAATTTTGAACACAAGTTGAAGGCAAACTGAGGATCAATTTTTTTAATTTTAATGGCCAATTTACTAATTGCCTGCACGCGGCGCATTTAAATACACAAACTGAAATACGCAAACAAATAAGTGTTAAAAATAACTAACAAAAGATTTCAACGACTTGTGTGCATTTACAATTCAATCAAAACATAAGCACCAGCTAATCTATATACATATATATTTAAATATATATTTGTATATATTTAAAGTAGGGCATTTATAAATACTACGCATACGCCACGTCATCATCGTTATCGTCATCTTCATCGCCATCGCCATCGCCATCGTCATCGTCACTGGGCACATTTCGTTTGCATCCCTGCTTTAACCACACTGAATGAGCCCAATGAGTGGACTACGTCAGCAGCTGAAGGTGAGTGGCACATTTCTAAGCCCTTCCATCCCAAACTAAACCCCATGATCCGAGCCCGATCCGCACAACATTTGTGTAAATATTATTATTAAATTCGCTTCAAATCGAGGCAACAGCCTCCGCTTTCATTTAATGTACACAAAGCACACTTTTAATGTTTGCGCATATTAATTGTTGTTCCACAGTTGATAAATAATGTTTATGGCACTAATAACGCAATATTTAATGGCTCGTTTAGCGCTTGATACACAACAACAACATCAACAACAGCAAAATACACATTGAGGCAGTTTATCATGTTTTTACTGGTTCATCTCTGTTTGACTTGCATGTAAATATTGATTTTAAACATTAACAAATTAACGGTCTGAGCGACCTTTGAAATGATGTATGCCATTTAAAATGACACAAAGGGGTATAATGGCATGGAAAAGCACCCCTCAGAGACTATAAGTCCTGGAGACTTCATCTCACTCGACTACAGGCTATTTACTTACTGTTACTATTCATAAGATCATAAGAAATAAGACCACTTCCACACCTGCTTACATTTGAGCTCACTCGACTACAGCATTCTTACTTGTTTTTATTGCAAAGCTTATCCACCCAAATGTTATTTATTTATACCATAAGGGGTATTTTTGAAATTTTGAATTATTTCGTCAAGCCCAATTAGATTTCTCTTGTCCCATCAGATGATTTCATATTTCATTCTACAGCTGCATTTTGACATCAGTCAATGCTCATCCTACAGGTAGCTAATGTCATCCCCGAGTTGGCTAATGTCTCAACTGAGATAATGGGTAACCGATATTCGTTATTTGAATTATTTGAATAATGATAATTAGTGAAACATGGCTACTTATGCTCATTAATTAATCCAAATGAATGCATAATGGGTATCTATTACTTATGCTCCTTAAATTAAAATCAATAATGGCTTCACAATATTTAATGTTGAATTTAGTGTTTCGTTTAGCAATCTTTTGGCATATAATGAGAATAATGAGAACAATGAAAATAATGAACAAAATAAACGTTGCCGCGTCAGACGGCGACTGCTTGATGTTTTTATGCCACTAAAAAATCGAGTGTTTAAACAACAAAAAAAGAAAGAAAAAAAGTCTGCTCGCCAAATATAGACAATAGCGATTATTAGCTTTTGTTATGCCAAATTTATTTAACGGGGGCATTTAAGGAGGTCTTTCTACGAAAAGAGCTTGTTAATAATTTAAACAAGTTTTCATTCGCATTTATTATACACAATTGCTTCGATCGGTGGGTTTCGCTTCTTGTGCAAATCTTAAATCTGTTTGTATGGATTTTAATGACAAAACAAACAAAAATTGAATGAGTTCGTTAATCCACATTTTGAAATGTCACCGAACTCAGTTTTGTCAGCCTTGTCGAGTTGCTGTAGATTAAATTTTGTCACATTTCAAATTAATGTTGTCTTGGAATAATGCTTGTGAAAGGTGTCAGGCGAATGTAATTCAAGTCAGACGCTAAAAATGCAATTCAGAAACGTATTTTTTAAGCAGACAAAAAATCTATGAAATTTTTTACATTTTCAATATATGTTTACGGCCCACAGGCAACTAACCTCGGCCAAAGCTTACAGTCAGGGTTAGATTATAGGATTGCCGATGCTTGCCTCTACCTGTTACATACCTTTGCACAAACTCTTTAAGCCCATTTTAGTGGTAAGCAGAAGAGCTCTCTTAGCCACAACGAACGTGGCATACTCTCGCTTATTTGATCTCTCCACTAATTGGTGAATACGAAAAGGATGAAAATGGGGCAAATTAAAAATCAATTGACCCAAGAATCGGCCCACAGCTTGTTGGCCGACTTTGCTGTTAGCCGATTTGAGCAATTTAACTTTTCCGTTGAGGGACTAACCCCACCCAAACCAACCCAAAAAAAAAACAAAAGCAAACGAGGAAAATGCCGAAAATTCTTTAGACTAAAATAAAAATGTACAATAAATTGAAAATCACATTTACATTTACACAAAGAGTGCTCAAAATAACGACGTAATAAACGAAATGTCAAAAATAAATAGAGCACCAGCAGCCAAGTACAGTGAGCACTCGTAAAGTAGACACTTGAATACAATTTAGGCAATTAAATTGCAAATTGCGCCTTTTATGGAGCCCAGTAAAATATTTTATCTTTTCTTTAACGCTTAAAACTATGCAATTAATTCTAACTTAAACTGTTAGCTAGTGTTTAAAAACAAGATTTATATTTATACATATATATATTGTACATAAATTAAATATTTATTTATATATTCTTTATTTCTGCCTTAGATGCTGGGAACAGCGCTGCTGGGAAAACGTGCCCCAAAGGTAAATAAACGAGTGCAATTTTCTAAATAAACACACAGATTTTTTGCAGTTGATTTTTTTAATTCATTTACTTTTGCTTTTATTTTCATTTGAACAACGAAAGGCTGTTAAAAAGAAACCGTTTACCGAGGTGGAAATTACAGGTAAGTGAAAAACGAGAACTTGCAACTAAAGATTCAATATTTATATATAAAAGTGTTAATTTGATATTTATTATTATGTTAAAGAAGGTTGTATGATAGGGATTTAGCACAGCTTATCCTATTATTATTATTATTATTAAATGATAAATGATGTATATTTATTATTGCTAATAGTATTTGTATAGGGAAACATCACAGCCTTTCACAGGTCTTTCCTGATTGTTGCCCTCAAAAGTGTTTTGCTCAAAACGATTTCACAAAATGCCGCAAAGTTTTCGCAGCAATTCGTTATAATTTGGCGTCCACAAGACGGATACGCAATCTGTCAGCCAAAATCAAACTCAAATTCCGATTGCAAATGCAATTTTGCATTTATTTTTGGAGCTTGCACTTTTGAACCAGAAGCAGTCTAAATTTACCAGTGGCCGCCTTTTGCGTGTCGCCAAATGCTAAAATTAATTCGTGTTTGTTATTCGCTATTTCTTGTTTTTTTTTTTGCTATTTGCTACACTTGTCAAAAAATCTAAATTTCATAATACTATAACTAACTAACGAAAAGACATGCAAAATATCCAAACTTCATGGATTGTTTAATTAGAGCCAAATTATTATTATTTCTGAAAAGACTTTCTATATTTAATGGCGATTTTATGTTAGGTGATTTGCTAAATTTTTATCAACTTTTTGTCTGAGTGTATTTGCAGACGGTGTTGTTGCTTTAATATTTGGGGCTTTTTATTAAATAGATCATTTATTTTTGGCAGCAGCAGCGACAGGTGCACTGACAATTCAGATACACACGGGCTTAACTCATTTTCATTTCCTCGCTCGCTGGTTTGGTAAACAAGCCAACAAAAAACAAAATATCCAGAATCATGAAAAATATAATAAGAAGAGGAATTTTACTCAATGAAGCTTTAATCTAATCGATTGCATTAAATTTAATTAATTTGCTTCACGCGACGACTGATAACTGAAAGTACACTTTGGCGCCAATCAAAAACTTGGCCAAAATATTGTTGTCGACAAATAAAACTGACTTCTCTTTTCTGATTATCGCTTAATACAAGTGCAAACTGACTGAAAACAAGCCAGCTGACAGAATGATGAAGTTGATGTTGATGTTGATACATCTATTGAAATACAAACATTGAGATGATAAATCTTGTGTGAACTTGAGACAACTAACAAAAGCTGTGATAAATTGAGTAATTCATCTGACTAATTTCATATCTTTTGTGGCTCGTTTTATGATTCGCGTCTATTAAAAGTTATCTTCAGATAAAAAAAATTAAACCAATGTGTTGCTTCTTTGCCGCGACTTGTCAACTCAATTAAAAGTAACAAGCATATAAACAACAACTGATTCGGGCATACCCGACTGCCAAATACTCTGAAAACAGCTGTCAAGTAGCCAATAAATATTATTATTATATTGGTCCCAAAACTTATATGTCGATCCTTGAAGGAGAAGACCAGGAATCTGAGCTTGATGAATCTTTATCGATTTGCAATTATCGATTTTTTAGATATTTTTAATCCTCCGCTGACAGTGTTTAAAAATATGTTTATAATTTATAAATAAGAATAAGATCCTCTCTGCTTATATAAAATACTCTAAACTAGTCTCTTCGTCTCATTTTGGGTAGATAGCCTATTTGATTTTCGTACATCTTCTAATTATGATATGGCCAATATTCAAACACAATTTTGGTAACTTTCCATTTTCTCAGTTGAAAATTAAACAGTGGTTTCAGATCAATCAAGCTCTGAGTACGGAGTCGCCTTAATTAAAGCAGCCCACTTATAAAAACACTTGTCGTTTTTGGAGTAAGGCCTTTTGTATCTCTTAATCTGTCATACCACATAAGAGTGCTCCAGTTGAGGAATGTCGACTTTGAGATACCCTGCACCCATGACTTAAGCAGGTCAAAAAATGAATAATTCATATTCCATGGATTAGTATAAAAAGTGTAAATTAAAAAAGGTTTTAAAGAATGGTTCAACATTTAATGCAAGTTTTGAAATTCAATTTAAAATTAAAGTTACAAAACGGAAAAAACGGTTCAAAAATTAAAAAAAAAAATCAAAACACAATCAGAACAAAATTGTTAAATCTTAGAATATATTAAGATTAAGCCGAAAATGTTTCCTTCTGCCTTCTTACTAAACAAAAAGATACATTAATTAATTACTTTCAATTATAACAGGGTATAAAAAGGCAGGCAATCAAAGCAATGAGAGCTAATATCAAATAATATTACCACATAGATGTGTGTATTTGTGTGTGTGTGTGTGTGTGTGTGTGTGTGTGTATTCCTAGTTACTTGTATTACATTCATTTGTAGTAAATGAAATCACCCACAAGTTGGAAACTGATAAAAACCTTGTTCCCATAATACTATTGCAGTTATC
Source organism: Drosophila mimica (assembly GCA_037043585.1). Classification (NCBI taxonomy): domain Eukaryota; kingdom Metazoa; phylum Arthropoda; class Insecta; order Diptera; family Drosophilidae; genus Drosophila; species Drosophila mimica. The sequence continues at coordinate 9,426,506 of JBAMBE010000579.1, forward strand.
TCAGCTGTCGACGGAAAGGTGCTCCGAGTATCTGTTTTTTGCCCATATCACAAAAATGAAATATAATACAATATAACATACACTCTCTCACTCTCACTATCCCACACTCTCTCTCTCTGTATACACTCATAAAAAAAAATGGTACCAAATTGTAGTAATTTTCTATATCCCCCCAATGGTAAATCAGATTATTATTCAGAAAGAACATTTGTAAAATTTATGGTTTTAGCTTTCTAAAATTTCTTAGAAATGTTTCCTTTAATAATAGAAAATATTTATTTAAAAAATAGCTATTTTGGGATAGCCTTTCAAAATTTTAGAAATCGTATTATGAAACATTTCCAAATATTAGAAAAACATTATATTTTGTAGAACGATTTACTAAAATAAAGGTCAACCTTTTTTCCGAGTGTAGCCCGGCCAAAAATAAAAGTTAGTCGTCATTATCTTGGAGTTTTCGTAGATAAATCGTGGGGCATTTGGGCCCGTTTTGGGTTCCGTGGAGCATTTACAGTTAAAGTGCCCAACCGAGAGCCATCAGAGCATATTCAGCTCATGGTCTGGACTGACTGACAGACTGATTGGGCTGTTGAGTGATTGAGTGATTGAGTGATTGATAACCGACGAGTATTATTATTATTAATTACTAAAACACATTTCGCATTCGCAAATATGAGCAAAGATGATAAGTGTGAGTATGCGCCAAAGAACTTGGACTAAAATCCTACAATTCCACGATTCCACAATTCGCATGGACTTCAGTCAGATCATAATAAACAGTTATCGATAGCAATGTGTATGTGTGTGTGTGTGCGTGAGTGAGCGAGTGTGCGTGAGTGCGTGTATCAAACCGGAATTGGAATCGGAATCGGAACTACTTGCTTACTAAATACCGTAACTCATATTAATATTGATAATGACCGTATTCCAATCACAAAATAACAGTAACAATCTGTCACGAGAAGTGTTTCAAAATTTGAAAGTTTAGTTTAGTTTAAAAGTGGAAGAAATAGAAATTAGTGAGAAAGAATAAACATTATTAGTTCAGCGTTTTCACCTTATATAAATTGAATTAAAATTAAAATAAACAAATTTTATTTTATAAAAGGGAAAGAAAACTAAGAAAAAACATAACCGATTTCTATCAAAGAGCATAATTTTGATGTCACAATCGAAATCGATTTCGGTTTGACATCCTGATGCAAATTACAAGTGTAGCAAACAGTGACTCAACGTCAAATTTATTGTGGCTCTAAAAACCCAATTAAACATTTTGTCATTCAAATATCACAATTATTGCCTAGCAATCAAACTGAGTGATGTGCGGACGGTTGAGGGGGGCTTGGCCAACACCCACACCCACACACACAGCCACAGTCACACACCCACATACACTTCACACCTTTTGCTACACTCGGAAAAAGAATCGCCACGAATATTAGAAAGTTGTTCTTGATTTAAGAAATAATTTCCAAACATTAGTTCAAAAATTTGTACTATTAAGAAAAACATTTCTAAAAGGTATAAATTTTTAGAAAAAATTTCCTTTTTTTTTTAAATTAGGACTCAAATTTAGGATGATTTTATGTGAGTGTAGGGGAAAAGCACCCTCAACATCAAAGTGAACATCTCATCTCTCAGTTGGCAGTTGGCAGTTAATTTGTTACTGATGAAAACTGACAAGCGCAGCAGCGACAACAACAACAACAACAACACCAAGAGTAATAAGAGCAACAATTTTTGGACACTCCTTCCTGTTGATTTATGATTACGCAACTTTTTTGCGCACAATTCGCATTTTTTCTGTTTTTTGTTGGCATCTTTTTCTTCAGCGCAGAGCAATAATTAAAAAAAACCCCAAGTTCCACGAATGAAAAATGACACTTTGTGAAAATGTCATAGCAAAGTGCTTCAAATATGCTCAGAGTTCAGATTAATTTATTGGGCTGACTTGCAAGAGTCTGGATAAAGACCGATAAAAAGAGTAAATCGTTAAACGTGTGCAACTTTTAAATATTAGAATTATATGTTTATTCCCCTAGTCGAGAGATTACTCGACAACATCATTCTTGGTTCTTTATTAATGCAGATACATATCTGTATATTTAAGTCTTTAAATGAAAATGGCAAATTTTCCATTAGAGTACAGAAAATATTTCAACTGCTCTCGCGGCTAACATTTCCCTTAAATTGAAGAAAACATGTTTTTTACTACTTTCATACATACATGTAAATATATATATATATATATATATATATATATATATATATATATATATATATATATATATATATATATTAAATGTCAGAATCGGAGGCGTTTTCAATCCGTTAAGCATAAGTGACATCGAAAGTTGCGGCAGTGGCGCCCTCTGGCGTCGCGAGGACGTGACTTCATTGGATTTTCATGCTGCGTGACTTTAGCGCTCATTATTATCATCATCTCTCTTCATCGGTTGTCGGCTGATTTAACTTTTTGCCCATTTACTGCAATTAAGCGAGGGGAGTTTGTATAATTTATCACCACTTTGGCGAGTCACCATCTTCGTTACGTTTGCAGAGCTGTGCTTGGAGTTCTTTGCAGTACTTTTAAATTCGACCTCGGATTTTTATTTTTATACTATGATACCGAAGGTGTAATAGTATATTGGGTTTGTGCAATGTCCGTCATGGTGTCTATCCGTCCGTCCGTCTGTCTGTCCGTCCGTCCGTCCGTCTGTCCGTCTGTATGAACGCGCGTTTCTTCGACTTGAAACATATACTTGAAAGTACCCCAATGCCGATTTTCGGACTGTAATTCAGACTTATGTTCCGACCCAAAATCACGTTTTCAACTTTAAATGTACGATTAATCTAGAGGCCAAACCATGATTAAAACGCCCTTGCTTTTGAAAATGCGTTGAGTTTTGACGAAGTTATGGCATTTTGAAGGTTCGACCTATGCCCATATGCCGATTTTCGATTTTCGGACTATAATTTTGACTTGTGTTCCGACCCAAAATCACGTTTTCAACTTTAAATGTACGATTGATCTAGAGGCCAAACCATGATTAAAACGCCCTTGCTTTTGAAAATGCGTTGAGTTTTGACAAAGTTATGGCATTTTGAAGGTTCGACCTATGCCCATATGCCGATTTTCGATTTTCGGACTATAATTTTGACTTGTGTTCCGACCCAAAATCACGTTTTCAACTTTAAATGTACGATTGATCTAGAGGCCAAACCATGATTAAAACGCCCTTGCTTTTGAAAATGCGTTGGATTTTGACGAAGTTATGACATTTTGAAGGTTCGACCTATGCCCATATGCCGATTTTCAGACTATAATTTTGACTTATGTTCCGACCCAAAATCCCGTTTTCAACTTTAAATGTACGATTAATCTAGAGGCCAAACCATGATTAAAACGCCCTTGCTTTTGAAAATGCGTTGAGTTTTGACGAAGTTATGACATTTTGAAGGTTCGACCTATGCCTATATGCCCATATGCCGATTTTCGGACTATAATTTTGACTTATGTTCCGACCCAAAATCACGTTTTTAACTTTAAATGTACGATTGATCTAGAGGCCAAACCATGATTAAAACGCCCTTGCTTTTGAAAATGCGTTGAGTTTTGACGAAGTTATGACATTTTGAAGGTTCGACCTATGCCTATATGCCCATATGCCGATTTTCGGACTATAATTTTGACTTATGTTCCGACCCAAAATCACGTTTTTAACTTTAAATGTACGATTGATCTAGAGGCCAAACCATGATTAAAACGCCCTTGCTTTTGAAAATGCGTTGAGTTTTGACGAAGTTATGACATTTTGAAGGTTCGACCTATGCCTATATGCCCATATGCCGATTTTCGGACTATAATTTTGACTTATGTTCCGACCCAAAATCCCGTTTTCAACTTTAAATGTACGATTAATCTAGAGGCAAAACCATGATTAAAACGCCCTTGGTTTTGAAAATGCGTTGAGTTTTGACAAAGTTATGGCATTTTGAAGGTTCGACCTATGCCCATATGCCCATATGCCGATTTTCGGACTATAATTTTGACTTATGTTCCGACCCAAAATCACGTTTTTAACTTTAAATGTACGATTGATCTAGAGGCCAAACCATGATTAAAACGCCCTTGCTTTTGAAAATGCGTTGAGTTTTGACGAAGTTATGACATTTTGAAGGTTCGACCTATGCCCATATGCCCATATGCCGACTTTAGCCTTAGAAAACTTAAATGCGCATATATTCCATAATTTGTAATCTGGAGGCACCAAATTTTGAAAGTAAGTTACTGGTAACTCCCGTAAGATATCGATAAAAAAAATTGGACTGCCACGCCCACTCTATATAGCTATAGTTACCAAACTTGAATGGTATATTACTAAGATGGAACTCAAAAAATGTTGTTTGGACAGTATTTCTTGGCCGCACACAAATTATGGTATCATAGTATTTCGCTGTCGGTTACATCCGATTGCAACGTTCTCTCTTGATATTTTTGTTGGCTTGCCAAATTGTTGGTGATTCAAATTACTGCAAGCGAGGAGAGTTTCCATAATTTCTCTGCTTACAAGTTTTAGAACGGTCGCTGAGTTTTATTCACAGAACTTTTAAAGTCGATCTCGTATTTTTTGTTGTATCCTTTTTTTGTTTTGTTTCTTTGGCAAGCTGCTCGTAATACAAATTAGCTAAAAAGTTCTGAGCGGAGTTCAATGAACTCCAGCGAAAACAAGGAATGAAAGGAAGAAAAATATCCACAAATTAAACGTTTTATGAGAAGTAATTCTGTAGCTTAAATGTGGTGAAATGTTAATTTAAGTAATGTATTACATAAAAGAGCTGGCAAATTGTTGCATAAACCATTACGTGCTATTTCCCCCTCAAAAAACACTTAAAAGCCGATTTAGGCGACTTCTGCTGCGTCTACTGCCGCTGCATCTGTCGCTGTCGCTGCCTCTTCAGTGCTGCTGCCAACAACAACAAACCAATTCGTTTTCCGACATTTTGTTTTGTTCCACACTTTCGCTGAGTCAAACACATGGCTGCCAGCAATGAGAGTGAGTAAGAGAGAGGGTGAGAATTCCAGCGTTACCCCTGCAAAAGCGCACGCACTTGCAGAGGGAGTGAGTGAGTGTGTGGGAGAGAAAGAGAGATGTATTCTGCGCCTAGTTTTCCGTTGGCGCTTGCTTTTCGCGGATTGCCGTTGTCAAGGTCATTGGAAAGCGTCTCCATATAAGTGGCTCTCAATGGGTCTCAACCACATACTGGGCGTTCTGTGTGAAATTGTAAGGTTAACAGTTAAGAAGAAAACACAAAACTTTGTATGCTATTTTTATTACAAAAAGCATTTTTATAAAAAAACATATTTAAGAATTGAATTAAAAATATTAAATTTTTATAAAAATTTAATTTAATTTAGTTAAAAACTAAGAAGCAGCTTTTTCAAAATTTAATTAAATTAAATACAAACTCAGAATCTTTTCAAAATAGCAAATTCTTATAAAACATTTAATTTAAACAAATTAAAAATAAAAAAATTAAAGTTTCATAAAAATTAAAAAAAAGCCCATCAAAATATACATTTAAGACATCATAAGAATGCATTAAGCGGATTCATTTGCAGACAACAAAAATTAAAGCTCTAAAGTCCTTCAAAGTCAACGTGAGCAAAAAAAATAAACAATATGAAAAATAACAAAAGAATTTGTCACGTGAACAAAACCACGCCGTCAAAAACAGTTTTCCAGTTTTCGCTTTCCCTTCGAGGGGTACTCTTTCCAAGAGAACGAGAGAGAGCAAGCATAGATTTTGAAGAAGCACGTTATAAAAACAAAAGGTAGCAACAAAAACAAAAACGATTGGTGCTTGCTGTTGCCTTAGCAATTGAATGAATGAAATCAGCCGAAGTGACTTCGTGTAAAACGACGACGAGTAGCACACAGAGCCGAAGCTGCTGCCATATGGCGCCGACATGACCAATAACGGTTTATGCATTGCTTCGCAATCGCTTCACTTCAGTTGCTAAGTTGACGCGCTTGTGAACAGAACATAACGAAACGGAACAGCAGGAAATCAGCTGTTAACTAACAGTCAGTAGACGTGTGCTATCTTTCAATCGGTCCAATCACTGATATCAGTGCAATTCAATCGGACAACTAGCGTGTTTCCTGGCAGAGCAAAATCGTGTTAACAATACTGCTAAGATTAACATCCATGTTATTTGCTTGCATTTCAATGCAATCAACTTTGACACAGTTTGAATTTGAACACTGAAGTGTCCTTGGACTAACAGTTACGCCATGTTATATCACTATTGAAATAAAATAGGCTTTATGCTAGAAATTTGGAAAACCTTGCCAAGTATTGTGTGTAAATGTAAAAGCCAATAAAGTCTTTTTAAGTCAATATTTCAGCGATTCTCCCTGAACTTTACTACCCAGAATGACCTTATTGCAGCTACATGTTAAGCTTATGTATAACAGTTGTTAACATGTTAAGCACTTTTTAATATCAATTGTAAACGATTTCTAATCTGTTAACTCCAATTTTTGTCACTCCACACGCTCATGTTAATTACAGCTGTTATTGCTTTTCAAACGTATGTTAATTGGAGTTAATTTCAGCGAATGTTAATTTCAGTTGTACACGATCTCTAAGCTTATGTTAACCTGTTAACGATCTAGAGGCTTATGTTAATCATAGCTAATATAAATTTCCGAATGCAACCGTGGATGATGTTCAATGATTTAATTGACACAAACAGGAATTTAAATAAGAGGCTTAAGGGTTAACAGACAATAACACCATGCACCTTGATCTCAATAAGAACGCCCAAAAGAGGCACGCAAGCAATTGAAATGAAGCAAAAGCAATGCATAATTGTTTTAATGATAATATGATACATGATTAATATGCTTTCTGTGCTCTGCCAAAAACACAAAAGAAAAAACAAAATTCAACAATAATAATCACATTTGTAGTTCTTAGCTATTTTTAAAAGGCACGTGAATCGCAAAAACGGTAAACGGTAAAAATTACTCATACGCACAGTTGAACACATCCAAAAGACAAAAAGTACAACAAACAAATTTAAATACAAATTGTATACACAAAATACGAACAAAATAAAACAAAAAGTGCTGCCAGCTATTAATACTATATAAATATATATATAATACACCTTTAAGTACTTTGTGTGCAAATGGAATCTTCGCAAATGGATCACAAAGCAATCGCAAGTCAAGTGCGAGGTGAGCTAAGTATGGAAAATCATTGGTTCTTACTTAAAGCTTACGTATTTATTTGTTTATTTATTTAATGTCAACTAAAGTCACTAGACACAAAAAAATTAAAAAAATTACAAGTAAAATTTAGATTAATTCAAATTGAAATCAAATTTTATTACATAATAAACAAAATAAATAATCGTTTCTGGCATGTTTCACATTCCAAACAACAAACCCGATGAGTGTAACAATCTACTTACATATGTCATATGGTAACACTCTGTGTTTTGACTATATCTAATCGTTTATGATAACAGCAAGTTAAATGGGCATTCAAAAAAGTACAATTTGCCGACTGATTCAACAATTTCACACATGATTCACATGAAACACAATTTCCTGTAATTTGAGTGCATGAAAATTGCTATTAATTGGCGAAAACCGTTTGAGGCAATTATTCGCGTCTAGTTGATGGACATTTTATATCGCAAATGAATTAAACTACAACAATTTAGTCAACAACTACCGCAAGATTAGAATTTAAATATGCTGAATAAAAAAGAATTTGGACACGTGTCTTAGTTGAAAGATGACTCAAAACATTCACAAACCCAATAACAATAAACAACAAGTAAGCAGACTGTAGTCGAGTGTACTCAACCAGAAGATACCCTAGAAAATGCTAGGGTCTTTGATTATTTATTTAATTTAATTCCTTTTGATTAAAATAAGTTGAAGAATGTTATATTTAAACAAGTAAGAATGCTGTAGTCGAGTGAGCTCGACTACCATATACCCTGAACCAAGCTTTAAATGCATTATAGGTTTATCGTTTTTGGGGGCTGGAGTGGGCGTGGCCCGATCTTAGTAATATACCTTCTAAGTTTGGTAACTGTAGCTCTTGAATTGTGGGAGATACAGGCATGTATCGTTTTTAGTGGGCGGGAGTGGGCGTGGCCCAAAATATTTTGGAGTTCGATCTTAGTAATATACCTTCTAAATTTGGTAACTGTAGCTCTTAAATTGCGGGAGATACAGGCATTTATCGTTTTTTGTGGGCGGGAGTGGGCGTGGTCCAAAATTTTTTTCCACTTTTATGAAGGGTGTTACTAGCAATATACCTTTAAAATTTGGTGACTTAAGTTTTCAAATTGCGCGAGATATATGGGTTTATCGATTTACACCAACAGGTGTATCGGTTTAGGTAGGTGGAGTGGGCGTGGCCATCCAATTTTTTTATCGATCTTTGAGGGAGTTACCAGTAACATACCTGCAAAATTTTGCGACTCTAGCTTGCAAATTACGGCAGATATGCGCATTTTAAATTTCTAGGGACGAAGTTCCTGGGGGCGGCGGATGTGGGCGTGGTCCAAAAAGTGGTATGCCAATCTTTGGAGGAGGTTACCAGCAATTTACCTTCCAAGTTTGGTTACTCTATCTTTAAAATGTTCGGAAATATACGGAGTTATCGATTTACAATCGGAATTGTCGATTATAGGCGCAGGTGTGGGCGTGGCACCACAAATTTGTTATCGGTTCTTAAAGGCGACTACCAGTAATATACCTACCAAATTTGACGTTCCCTACTCAAAAACTGCGGAAGATATAGCCATTTGAAAATTTTAAGGGCGGGGGTGATGGGGGCGTCGGAGGTGGGCGTGGCACATGCCGATCTTTCAAGGACCTCGCCAACAACCTACCAACCAAAATTGGTGACTGTATCCTTTAAATTATGAGAGATATGTGGAATTTACTGCTATCGGAAATCGAAATGTATCGATAATTCAGAAACTGAGGCAGTTATCGATAAAATATTCAAACTTGATCTGCGCCTGGTATACGAGATCTTATATTCCAAATTTGAAGTCTCTAGCTCTTATAGTCTCTGAGATCCGCGTGTTCATACAGACGGACAGACGGTCAGACGGACAGACGGACGGACAGACGGACAGGGCTAGATCGACTCGGCTATTGATCCTGATCAAGAATATATATACTTTATGGGGTCGGAGATGCTTCCTTCTGCCTGTTACACACATTTGCACAAAACCATTATACCCTTTTTACCCATTTTTAATGGGTTCAGGGTATAAAAATTATACATATAAAAAGCATGAAAGTGTACTCGTATATTAAATATCAATCAGAAGTCACTGCCCTTAAAATTGTCTTTTATTCCTATCGATATAAATCGATATTCGCAAAAAGGAGGCAGTTATCAATAAAAGGGTTTATATTCAATTAACTGGATCTGCGCGGAGCAATCGAGAACTTATATTTATCAGCTCTGATAGCCTCTGAGATCGACTCATCTCTTCTGGCCGATCCAGAATATATATGATTAATGGGTTCGCAGCTCCTGCCGCCAGTTACATAACCAGTATACCCTATTTACCCATTTTCAATGAGTGCAAGGCAATCTAATCAACACCAGCATTTTGCTGGCCAAAGGCAGCTTAATTGGAATTACCATCAAATTTCTTATCGGGGTGGCAAATAAATAATCGCTTTTACTTTTGCCATAGTTTTTGTTCTTGCCAGTTTTGTTTATCCGTTAATGATTCCGTTTAACATTGTTTGCTTGGGATTTTATTTAATTTCAGCTTCGATCAGAGAGGGTGGCTGAGTTGGGTGCTCTTCAGAGACGGATGTGACAGAGGCAGGCATGTTCTCATTTCCGTTTCCGTTTCAACGCCAGCTTCACTTGAGCTCGAGTGTGTTGGAAAACACACGAAAACTTGACAAGCATTGTTCGATTATTTTCAATGGAAACAACTTTGCAATTCAACCAAAATACAAATATTTTCATGTGTTATTCGTGAATGGAAACAACTTGAAACACAACAAAAAAATACAAACGTTTTGGGGCATCTTTTGTATTATTCTCCGGCTTTTCAAATCTTAAAGAGCACTCGGCGTTTTCCAGTGTTATTTACGACTAAACTATTTACAAGTTTTCCAACTCAATTACACATTGTCAGACTCAAAGTTCAAAGAAAAAAGGAAACAACAACAACAAAAGTAAAACAAACAACAAATGTTTATGGGGAAAAACAACTTTTATGCTTTACAAAGGAGTTGAAGGAAATTAACTCAAATTTCGTGGCTCTTCGCCCCAGTTGCAAGTGTGTGTGTGTATAGGTGTCTGTGTGTGCATGTGTGTGTGTTGATGTGTGTCTTTGCAATTAGTCGGTGCGACATTTACAGATTGCCAACTTTCCGCCTGGCTGCACATTTCGTTGGTCACTCAGAACTCAGAGCTCAGAGCTCAAAACACAGAACTCAACTTTGTCTTTATTCCCGATTTAATTTTGCAATTAAAACTTTTCATAATTGCAAAGCCACAATATTTTGTATACACTCAGCAAAAATTGTTTAATAAAACGCCCTAAAAACTACAAAGTTTTTATAGTTTTCAGAAAGAATAATTAAAACTAAAATTACTTTTAGAAAACTATTTCTAAAAATTTGCGTTTTTTCAATTTATAATATTAAATAGATATCTATAAATTTGAAAAAAACAATAATAAATTTAAGAAATTTTCTTACTCAATAATAAAATTATCAAAATATAGGGTAATCTTTTCTCTGAGTGTAGCCAGTTAACAACGTTGGCCAGTTGGCCAAAGGCTGAAAGGGTTGTGACCCAAAACGGGAGCGGAGCAATTGGCATTGTCTCTAATTAGCCAAAATTTGGCATCCAATTAATTTCCTGTTCAGCACGCAATTAATTTGGCCATTAAATATTCCTTATCGGCCAAGTGTCTCAAAATTTAACGTACAAAGTTCAAACGATCAAATTTCTGGTTGCTCAAATCAGAAAAAATGCTTCTTCATTTTATAAATGACATCTCTACTTTTTTGAAAAAATATTTCTGAAAAATTAAAAACAAAAACACACTTTTACAATAACCCTTGTTAGAAATCTGTTTGTAAATACGAATGAAAATATTTAGATATTCAAATTCAAATGTAATCCATAATTGCAATTTGCCTTTGAGCCAGTTTTTATGCAATTCCAAGTATTTTGCGGCACTGAAAACTCTGTGAAATGTGCCAAAAGCTAACCTCAATATCTGCTCATGTCTCATGTCAGACAGTGCAACATGATGCAAGCCACGTTGTTGTTGTTATTGTTGCCGTGTCAAATATTGGTGTCAATGTGACAATCTGTCAATGTGTGAGGTGCTTACACGTGTGCAATTACAAGCCATACAAACACGAGCCACTTCACTGACTGTGTTAGTGTGTGTGTGTGTGTGTGTGTACACTTGAAAAAAAATCGATCTGAAAATGTTAAATATCAACAAGAACAGCTTATATTATTATTAAGAAATTATATTTACAATTTACAAAGCAATTTATATAGTTTAGGCGAACTTAATTTATGGTCATTATTTATACAACTTAGGACAAAGTTTTCTAAGATTTACAAAAAAGATACTTAAATTTCTTTTGAACAGTTCAATTTCTTTCTTTCTCCTTTGCGTTTTTATTCTTGCTAAAAACTTTTTTTTTTGAAAACTTTGAAAAATAGAAAAAAGCCTTTTTAATTGTAATAAACTTGTATTTATGAATTTAGAAGTTATTTCTAGAAAAAAACGACTTGCCGCGCGATTTTCCTTAGTGTAATAATAATAAACTGTCATAGGAAGTACACACGTTCACACCCACACACACACACCTAAACACACATAGAGAAGAGCTCCTTAGAGGTGTTTTTGCCACACACACGTGCATTCGATTGCACACACTTGCAGCAAATTGGTGCATAGAAAATTTGGTGTAATTTGTATGGCAAATGCAAATTTAAGTGCAAAACTTTGTAGCAAATTGGCAAACTTTAAAAATGTTGCCATAATTATGGCAAGGAGAGAGCATGCCATAAAAGCCAAGTCAACTGCAAGTTTGATCGATTTGGCATTGAATTGGCGCCAAAAGGCATTTTCAATCTAAGGACTGAGAATCAGGACTCAGTCTCTTGGCAAAGGAATACGAATGGAAGGTCGCCGTCTCAAGGATGCAAACTCTAATTTAATTGCGTGTACTATAGGCACACACACACGCACACACACACACACGCACACACACACACACACGCACACACTCCACACACGGATTTAAGGATAAACTTGCGGCTAAAGCGATTTCCACTCAAATTAACAACAGATTTCGGCTTTGGCTTCATCTTCAGAAACATAATCGCAATGATGACAGACTTACGTATATAATGATACATACATATATATATATATTATATATACATATAATTATATATACTCATAGTAATAACAATATCACAGAGTGCGTAAGGCATACGAATGATTTTCGTGGTTCTTGGGATTTCCCACAATGGTTTTCCCTTTTTTTCTTTCGTTCTGTTGTGTTTTCCTTTTCGCTTTTGCGTTGTAAGTTGAAATTACGCACTTTCTTGGGAAACGGCCTTGATTTCCATAACGGCTTTATTCACAGTTTATTTTGTTTGGCTTTTGTTTGTTGAAGTTACGTAATATTTTTTTTGGCGCACAAATTCCGACTTTAACGATTTCAACTTCTGTTTCTACAACTTATTCAACGACAATTTAAACTTAATTTCCCATTTTCTATTTAAATACTAATTGATTTATTATATCCCTTATTTATGTTATTTTCTTTATCTATACTACTCCGATTTTTTTCCTTGTTACTTGTTTTTAATTAAAAATTTGTAAAGGACTTTTTCATTTAAGTTAATATCATTTTATTCGTAACTTTCATATTAAAACAGTGGATTGATTTTAGTCTAAGTTAAGTAAAATATTATAAAAATGCCTTAGTATTTAATGACGATTGTTTTCACATTATTGATAAAATATTATAAAAACTGAATTTTTAATATTTTATTCACCACAATTTTCCCTTAATTGATTTATTTGCAGATCTGCGCACAGCATTCGATTTGTTGGACAGGAATCGGGACGGACGAGTGACGGCGAATGAGTTGCAATTTATGCTGAAGAACCTGGGCATCGATGTGCGTGATGAAATCATACACGATCTCATACGTGAGGCAAGCCACTCGGGTGAGTGCCACTCCACTCAAGCTGAAGAGCAACTAAGACAAGCTTGCCACTTCAGCTAAAGTTCTTCTTCTTCATTTCTTTTGCATTGTGAGCACAATTGCTGCCTCGAGTGGCGTGCAACAGTTTGCAGAGCAGCTTGAACTCACCTGCAGCACGCGCCACAAGCTGTCCGCAAGTTAATTAGATTTCTACACTCAGGAAAAAATGATCATAAGTTTAGTAAATCGGAAAGTAAGAAAACAATTTGAAAAAAATTGTGGCTTTCTAAAAAGAAGGGTTTGGATTTCTTAAATTAAGTATGATTTTTCTAACTTTTATATAAAAAGAGGTCTAATTTTTTCTAAGTGTACTCAGTAGCAATGCGTCAAATTCTGTTTAAATCCGCTGCTAAAATCACACTTTTCGCAGCTTTCCAACTTTTCAGCGGTTAATCGATGGCGATGGCGATGGCCATAAGATACTTTTATGGCCTCCGGAAAATCCGCATTAAGCCAATTTGCAAAGTTTTTCTTTCATTCAATTTACTCGTTAGCTAATGCAATTTTTATTATAAGCAAATTCCTCCAGCGGCATCTTGCAGAAACATGCCATGGCTGAAAGCGCATTTTATTTGTTTTTAGCCAAGTCCAGCAGAGGCAGCAGTAGGTCAGGCCAGGCAGACAGCCACCCAGACAGACAGACAGCCAGACAGGCAGACAGGCAACGTTGTACAACGAGCATATTGTTGATTTTATTTATTTGATATTATGTTGATGGGCACTATTTATAAGGAAGTTGCGCAAAAGTCTGCAACAAGCAGCCTGTCTGAGCCCATTAAGTATATATTCCTGATCAGCAGCAAGATAACTCCGTTCGTTTTACGAATATCGATATAAATCGATTGACGATAGCAATAAAAAGCCACAATTTAGAAGTTATTGACTTTAAATTGATGCAGAATAATACCTAGACATATTATTGATCAACTGTTAAGAATCGACAACAGCTGGCTGCAGTTTCATCTCGCAGTCGAGCACTCTCGACTAGAGCACTCTTACTTCTCTTAATTATTTGCTGCTGGCTTTTAAACTGAATTTATTTGTGGCTGACAAATTAAATTATTGAATGATTTGCTTTGCTTTATTTGATTTGTTTCACTTTATTTGTTGGCACATATTTCTTAATTACCTCAAATTATGTGTTTATTCCATTTAATTATTGCTGCTGTTGTTGTTTTTATTGTTTCGTGCAGTGCATTAAAAGCTTATCAAGCTGAAGGTCTTTGGCTACTGGCATAAAAGCTGCAAATTGAAATCACAGTCACGCACAGCAATCCATTTGATGTAGCACCTAACCACAGACATACACACACCCTCACACACACGCACAACCAACACAGTTATCCATGTGCAACAACGCATTGGTTAACGACAGTGGCAACTGTTGCTGAAGGCTCTTGATGCCTGCCACTGCCAGTTGCCACAGTGCAAGCTCTATATACATATACACACGTATATATCTCTCCTCTCTCTATCCATATATATATATTTATATATATATACATATATATCTGTGCAGACTGGCACATGTTGAGACATCCTTTTTTATGGCAGTTCAACAAACCTCCGTCCACAAAACGTGAGCCGACCTCTGAATTTATTGCAAGCTTTAAATATTTACTACAACTGAAATATTTACCGGCAGTTTTAAGAGCAATATTAATATTTTTTAGTTATGGTTTGAGCTGTAGATAAAAATATTCATTAAAATAGACTGTAAAAAATGTTATTTAAATTGGGAAACTGAATTTTTGCCCCCTTCTTGAAAAAGTCTCAGCTGGGTCAAAATTCAACCGATTGCCAAAATCTTTAAGACTTTATTTAAATTAGGTTCTCAAAACTTCAAGGATTTTGAAATCAATAGCAATATCTTTGAGTTATAGTTTTAGCCTCTAATTAAATAATGCATCCAAATTGGAAAACGGAAATTTTGCTTCTTCCTTTTAAAAAAAACTTAGCTGGGTCAAAATTCAACAGATTTTAAAAACTTTTATTTTACTTAACTTAAGACTTCATTTAATTTGTTGACTACATTTTCGTTCAAATTCAAATGCGATCCCAAAAGTCTTTAAGCCGAATTCAATGTTTCTGTGGTTTTTACGCCATTTCCACAGATTCGGCTTCAATTTATTTTCTCTCTTTTTCTTTTTCTTTGGCTGCAAATACAATTTTATCAATTTGCCACAAAACCATTGAATGCCACGTAAAGCGTACATTTTATGGCTTCATTTACATTCCTTGGGTTTCATGACATGGCGCAAAGTCAGCTCCATGCGACAGGCTTTACTGTACTTGACTCTACTCTACTCTACTCTGCTCTGTTTGATAAAACCACCCGCTGCTATTTGGCCTGGCTTTGATATGACTTTGACTATTTCTTATACTCTGTAAGCGAAGGTAAAAGGGCATATTGATTTTGTTGAAAGTTGGAACATGTGGCAATTACATGTTTCAACTTTCAAGCCACGCTGCCACGTTGGCTAGGCTATTAGCTAGTCGATAAATATCGATCATCGGTCTCCCTTCAAAAATCGATCAAAGAAGGATTTCCCCAAAACCGATTTACCCGAAGGTGTCCAGTTGTTATAATTATAATAATTATTATAGTTGTTAACAGAGTATTTCGGAGTTGCTCTCCCTTGTTTACTTATTATTATTATTTCTTTGTCAATGCCTAGTGGGAAAAGCGCTAAGAATGCCCCAAGTTGCGGGCCCCCTTTGCCCTCGTCGCATCGCTAGTTACCGACTTATTTATGAGACTTTTTATGCAGAGCCGTCAAAGTTCTGGCCCAGCTTGAACCTTGGGGTCAAATGCCGCATAAACTGGGCTTAAATTGCACTCACATTTTGTGGCCTGTGACTTTTTGGCGGCATTTTCCTTTTAATGCCACAAAATCCGCACTTAATTAATTGCCCAAAAATTGACCCCAATAAGAATGTCATTCAAATGCACTAAATACATTTAAATGGTGTTTTGGGGGTGATTTTAAATGTACAACTAACTGTAATAATATAATTATGTTATTGGTCATGTGATTATAGTTGGAATTTCTACTATTATTATGATCAATTTAAATAGCCATTTAATAAAAGGAGAAATATTAAAATAATACATTTTATGTTGTGTATAAATTTTGTAGCCATGATTGCTTGTGTTTAAATATAATTTTCTGTATTTTTAAAGTACATTTTCCCAAACATATAATTTTGACCGCAGCTGTATATATATATATATATAGACTAATATATCGCCATATGGCAAATATGTTTGTGTTGTCAAAGAAAGCTCTCGAATGTTTATTGCATGTTTTACAAGTAAACAGAGAAAGAGAGAGGAGAGCGATAGAGAGAGAGATGGAGCGAGAGGGAGGGGGGCAACACAGCTGCTAGAAATGGTCTGCAATCAAGATGTGTGCGAGGCACACCCACATACATACACACACCAACACACACTTTGTGGGCACACATCCGTATCCGTTTCCGTTGCAAGTTGAGGTCAGCAGTAGCAGCTTAAGGAACAGAGGGAGGGGGAGGGGAAGGAGCAAGAAGCAAGGAGCAAGCGCAGCAGGTGCATTTGCCAATAATTGATTGCATTTTGGCATGAAGCTGTTGCCATTTGCCTTGGCGCATTGACAGGCCGCAGTTGCCATTTGTTATGGCCAACAAAAGAGTGCTCTTCGCCAGACTCTTGCCAGGGCTTGGCCGTCTCTTGGCCTTAATGCAGTATATAGCACTATAAGCACTCTGCTTGCCACGTGCCTCGCGCCTTGAGCCGCCTCTTGCCACACACCTCGTTCATCGATCTCTGCCCAGTTTGTTTGGAACTGCAATTTGATAAGCACACTCCGAAAAATTCCTGAAAATAAATAATTTCTCAGTATTAAGTTGAGCAGCACTTAACGATTTTCTAAAATGCAGTGCGATTTTTTTCTGAGTGCAGCTAAACTGATTACAGCTAGAAATAGATACGCCGGCTTCAGTTGCAATTTAATTAGTTGCCTGGTGACTTTGTATGGCGAGCACAAAGTGCATTTGAGACTGCATATTAATTAAGGAAGTTAGCCTTAAGAAGAGAGACAGAGAGGGGGAAGGAGGGGGGGAGAGAGATAGATAGAAAGGGAGAGAGAGATATGAATAGTAGTAATTTATGAGACACATAAATTTGTCGAAATAAACACAATGATTCTGACCAGGAAATAAGCAATTGCCTTAAAGATAGAGAGAGACAAACAAAGAGAGAGAGAGAGAGAGAGAGAGTGAGATAGAAAGAGAGAGTTGTATATGAGCAACACACATTTGTCGAAATAAACACAAAGATTCTGCTGCCCACTCGCTGACGTTGGCCGCCCAACTGTCCTTTTGCCACAATGACGAGCCATTTTCTGTGTCCTTGCAATTGTTTTTTGCTTTTTTTTTGCTGGCTGCTGACATTGCAATGGATGAGCACTGAAAAGCGAACATTTTCGAATGAAATGACAACATCCCGCAAAAGAAAAGCAAGGCTTCGACTTCGACTCCAACTCAGCCAAATGAAAATGCTTTGCAGCTTGAGGCAGACGAAAGAAAATCAGCGAGTTGATTATACACTGACTACAATGGGTTATAAATGACATGCAGACACACACACACACACACACACACACACATACACACCCACACACACACACACACTCTGCTAATGCTGACATAATATTCGCCAGCGATAAGACAACAATAAAAATGTCCTTTTTCACTTTTGTCTAACTGCACTAAAATTCTATCGAGCATAATAAAATGTTATATGACTTTTGATGCATCTTTTAATGCCAACAATAACACAACACAGACACACACTCACACACATATATACACACACACACACACAAAAGCAGAACCTACTTGTGAACCACAAATAAAAACAAACAGGAAAAGGTCGTAAAGTTTTCTAGTACTTTATTCAAGGTCAGTATCAGTGTTGAAATGTGTGGTTGGTTGGCTGATTGGGTGGGTGGCTGGGTGGGTGGGTGTGTAGTAATTACCAAATATTTTTGCAGACTTTTTATACACTGTTGGCGAAAGTAGCAGCGTATATTGGTTTTGTGTATGAGCGCAACTTAATTCGACACGTTTAAATTTAGAGGCTCGAAACTTGACAAACATAATTATCTGTGCCTCGCCTGGAAGCTAGCAAATCAATTAATCGATAAATATCGATATTTGATATCTATTTTAAAGATAAATTCACCAAACTAGGAGCACAGATTGCAGGTAGACAAATAAATTCTTAAATCTGAAATGCAATTTTTTTAAATACCAGTATCGAAAGTATGCTGTCGGAAACTCCCTTTCAATATCGATAAAAAAAATGCATTCCCTCTCATTTATATTAGAGTATTTTGCAGTCGGTTACGCTCGATTGGTCAACGTCGCCAAGTTGTCTTTGCATATCGTCCTCGTCCACTTTATGTCCTTCTGCCACAACTTGTGGGGCTCAGCCTTAGCATTGGCAACGCTTTTGCGTGGGCAAAGCCCAAAATACGTGAATAAAAACTTTGCACAAAATACGTGAAAAAACTTTGCCATTTTACAGTTTATGGAAATTCAATATTTGCGCAGAGCTTTGTGGAGTGCAATCACAAGTCATGGTTTGAACAACCACGAAAAACATGAGAATAAAAGCAGCCAAACAATAAAATTTAATTCATTTATTTATGTCCACATCCAGCTTATTACTGTTGCCATGAAACGCCTAATAAATTCGTTAATATAATTCAAATAAAGAAATTCATTAAAGTCTTGCGATTATTTTAATAATTTAATTAAAGTCATGAAACTGGAACCGGCAAAAATAAACTTTTTTAATCAACATTTTCATTTTAAGCCATTGCAAAGCCATAGAAATTTATGCGAGATTATTTTAATGATGATTTTAATTACTTGTATACTTAATACAAGAAGTAAAAAATATATTAAATTAAATTCAAAATTAAAATTTAAATGTAGAGAAATATTTATAAGACTTGTAAGATTTTTAAGATTTCTGTCGGAAGAATAATAGCAAAATGGGGTGTATGCATTTTCAAGTAAGAAGTGCAGATTAAACTGTGAATTACAGGGTATCGCTGACATTGGAGCACTTTGTTTTTTTAAAGGTCAAGGTTTTTGGGTTTGGCTCATGCTTGCCAGTGCCAGAAGTTGGCTAACAGAAGCACGCTAAAGGTTCTTACTATCTTCCATCTTGTCAGTTAATTGCAGCAAAGAGAGGCTTTAAAGTAGACAGAGTGAGAGAGAGACAGCAAGAGAGTGAGAGAGAGAGAGAGAGGGAGAGAAAGACTGGTTGACAGTTAGGGAATATTAATGGAATGGCCAAACAAACAAAAAATGACGTTGCATTTAAACGTTGCAAATGTCTGCTGGCGACTGGCCGCAATGGGTGGCAGATGGCATCTGCCCCCACATGCGGCGCACAAAAGTAGGCAATGCTTTTGCGGCAAATGGAACTGGCAAGGTTGGAGTGGACGGAGAGAGACGGAGAGGAACGGGATGGTCTTGAAAATAATAATGGCCGTTTTGCTAGATGCTATCTGCGTACACTCAGCGAAATATTAGGCAAGAACAGCTCAACTTATTGACAAGAAACATTTATTTGTCTCTTTAATTTTTGTCGATTTTTCTAAAATTTAAAAAAAAAATTAGTTTATTTTTGCACTGATATATTTTTTTTCAAACATATGCAAACATTTTAGTTGGTTTATTAATTCACATAATTTAACGTAAAAATGTTTTAAAATAGTGCTTTCAAATTTGATGAATTTCTTTACGGGTTTTCAGAAAGTATTTGAAATAAAAAGAAAGAAAAACTTGTGCTAGTACCTTAGTGTTGTTTCGCTGAGTGTAGCTGGCGCTTGTTCCGTGTACACATTCTTCACTCGGCAAGCAACAACAAAAGGACGCTTTCAATTATATGTTCGCCAGCTCTCTATCTCTCTCTAACAATCTCTCGCTCTCCCTCCCCCTCTCTTTCTCGCACTCTGTGAATTGTTGATTGTTGTATTTAGCTAAGCTCTCGCTGTTATACTGTGCAGCACCAACAAACATGGCTTAATCTTGACATTGAATTGCAGGCAACGGTTTAATCAACGAGGCCGAATTCCTGCAATGGGTGGGCAGGATTCAGGCTCTGAGGGATGACCAGCAGCAGGACGAGAATGCCAGCAATGCCAGCAAGCCCCTCGATGAGGCTGACGACGTCACCGAAGACTTAATAGCTGCATTTAGGTAAGAACCCCTCCCCCTTTTAAATATGCCCCCTTAATATTAACCCCCTCGTTCCTTCCTCGACAGAGTATTCGATCGTGATGGAAATGGTTTTATAACGCGAGATGAGCTGCAAACCGCTATGGAAATGATTGGGGAACCCTTGAATGAGGCGCAGCTGGAGCAGCTGCTGGTTATTGCCGACTTGGATCAGGATGGTCGCATTAATTACGAGGGTAACTTCATAAATAACTAACAAAAATATACATAAGAAGACACAAAACAAGAAAGAAATAACTGTCATCTTAGACATGATCAAGAGTATATATACTCTGTGGATTCGACTCCATCCTGCTCATCCTGCCCACAGAAATAACCGAGCAACTGGCAGAAATCCTCACATTTAACTTGCTTTTTTAATTTTTGATATTTACTTACTGAATAATAATGTGACTAACGATTGGCGCCACAAGTGTGGCGACCTTTTTGATGTATGTAAGCTAATGACTTTTGGAGACGACTCCTGCTCCGTCTTGTGGCAAGCTTCATAGGAAAGAATGCCCTCAACAAGGGCATAAAAACCACAAAATGAGTTTACTTTCACTTTTACCGTTTGCTGTCTGCGCGTTAATCAAGCTGCAGCATAAATCGCTCACACACACACACACACACACACTCGCACACACACCTCCACATATATGAGTGTGTATAAAGCTATGCCAATATTTGCAGGAGGCGCACTCATAAATCAGCTAGACAAATACAAAAACAAACACAAATTCCACGTTCAACAAGCCGCAGTTAAAGTTGAATAAACCCAGAGTTGACCCGAGTCCAACAATTCTAATGCCTCAAGGACACGGGGTTTTTCCTTTGCCCCTTTTTTTGCAATATCCAAAACAATCCAATTTGTTAAAGATTTGCACTCGAACGGCGATTTTGAAATACCTCATCTCGTTTTCTTACAGCCAGCTATCGACCGATGCGACGACTGGCAAAAGAAATACGCCAAAACAAATACACTCGGAGAAAAACCAGCCCTTTTCTCTTTTCCTAATTTCGGTTGACATTTTCCCAATTAGAATAATTTCTACGTTTCAGGACGATCTTAATTTAATAGCGATTTTTTCCGGAGTGTAGACAAAAAGGACACATTCGGAGTGAGCCTTGCGTAGCAATAAATTGATTTGCTAAACACAAACTAATACAAACAGACAGATGGCGCTGTCTACAGCTGAGTGTGTGTGTACGTGCGTGTGTGTGTGTGTGCGTGTGTGTGTGCGTGTGTGTGCGTGTGTAGTATGTGTGAGTGTGCGTGTGTAATATGTATGAGTGTACTTAGACTTGAGTTTATCATTCGGTTCATATGGCGGCACTTTACTAGTTGATACATTGACCTTGCAACACATGGCCTGACCCTCTCTCACCCCCTTCAGCCCCCCTCCCCCTCCATTTCTCACTCCCACTCACACTTCACCCGCATTTACTGTTTATTTTGTTTGCTGGCATCTGCAACATATTTATTTTACTTTATTTACTTTACACCGTCATTTAACGCACCAGAAGCAGCTGAACTTTTAGTATGCTTTGTATACCCTGCAATTCCTACATACAACGGCATATTTATTTTGTATACCCTCTTTAAATATCCCTTGAGGAAAATATTTATTTAAAACGAAACCCTTCTAAAAATATGTGATTAGAACTCACAAATAATATTCAAATTCAACTCCAAACCAAAATTTCATAAAATCGTAGAAATTAATAAAATTTTGAACTCCAAACTAAAATGTAAATATTAGCATTTAAATAAATCAGAAAAATGTAATTTCCTTTCAAATATTTGGCATTAAAACTGAAATAATAATATTTAAAAGCTGGGTATCTCGTAGTCAACCTCGATTATAAACGTCATACTTCCCTTCGCTCTAAAATGTTTATCAACATATTAACAAAATAAATAGGCAACTAAAATAAATAAATATCAGTACGGCATCATACAGGGTAACTCCTGGTCGAGCACACTCTTCTTTCTCGCCGTTAATTGCGTTTAACTTGTATTGCTGATATTGCATCTTGTTGGGGGGCGATGGGCGCTAAGTGGGCGTGGCAGTTCAACACGTTTAACACACGCATCCCAAAGGAGCATCGGCAAACAGAAATTCATAATTTTTTGCAGCTGCTGCTGCTGAGCAAAGCTCATAAAAGTTGAATGCGTTCAACAAATGTCAACAAATTCTCACTTATATAAAAAAATATATAAAAATGAATATAGTTATAAATAGTTTAAATTTAAGTTTAAATTGACAACAATATACTGAATATACTTTTCTCTTTTTGATATTGCAGAGTTTACGAGACTTTTGCTCTAAGTGCAGAAATTCAGTGCAATTATCCCCGGATGGCAAATACTAAAAACAAATTAAAGAATAATTATTAAGCGATTTACTAACATACTCAGACAGAATTCATGAATGTTTTATACATAACATAAATATATTAAATATATATTATTAATTTATGCTAAGAACATTTTTGGGATGGAATCGTAAGAAACACACCAAAAAAACACAACACACACAAATCTCACATTTTGAGTTGGTTTTCGATTGAAAATCTGATACAAAAAAAGCACACACACATATATATATATATATATAATAAATATTATATTATATATATATATATATAGATACACACATATTAGTTAATAAATAAACATTTTGTAAAAACGCCAATTCTTAATATTCATTTTTTGTACGACTTTAGTTTTTAATGAAAGATTTTGTATGTTTTTTTTCTGCAGCACAATAAAATTTATGCATAAACTAAATATGCCTAAAATCATAATAAACACATACATAGATACATAAATACATACATATAACATATATGCAAATTCGGATAAGTCTGAGCGAGTGAGTGATATTGTGTTTAGGGTGAAAAGAGAGCATGTTAAAATTTAACTATTGCATATAAATAAATAAATACACTACGAGTATAATAAAAATGAAAACAAAACAAATCAAAACAGAAAAAAAAAACAGTTCATATGTTTGTGTCTTAAATAAGTTAATGTGCTTTTTATGTATACAATTTGTTTAAATGTTGTTAGACTAAGCCATGCAAAATAAATGTTTACAAGATGCATCCAAAAAAAGTTGATTATTAATTTTGCTTTGGAAATTATACAAAAGAGTATATTTATAAATGTTAACCATTGAATATAAAAGTATATTAAATGTCGAGATATATATAATTGTTAAACTATTAAAGTATATGAAGCAACAACAACAAGAGTAAATATTACAACTATTTATTTAATAGCTACAAAATTAAAATCACCAAAGAAAAAATATCTTATGGAATTTTCAAGAAATATATTTAATACAAAAAAAAAAAGAATTTCTGGCAAAAGCCAAAGCAAAAGTTAAAAAAAAAAACTCATCAATAGAAAGGAAACTTGTTTTTCGGTGTATTATCTAGTCATCTCAACCATTCTCTTCCATTTCTTTGCTTCCTTCAAAATCAAAAAACAAGAGCTAAAAAACAAAAAAAAAAACAATAGAATTAAAACTTCTTTTACAGTGTATGAATTATTATTATTATTACTATCTTCCAAATGTTTGCTTCCCTCAAAATTTAATGTTTAATTAAGTAATTAGCTTAATTCCAGTCCATTGCATCGCCGTCCCGATACCAACAAGTTTTTTAAAATAGTATAAATCGTATTTGGCAGTGGTTTCAAATTATTTTTGCATACTCAAAAAACAGTAAAAACAATTACAAATATAATATATATTAATATATTATATAAATCAAAATACAAGCTAGAAAAAAGAAATCAAAATGTAAGAACAATATTTTTGAATGAACATTTACAGCTGTTGCCTGAAGGCTTAAATTAAACAATACTACAGCGAATTGGATTCACAGAGATATATAAATATTTATATATATATTTATATATATATTTATATATACTCTATATATTTATAATACTATGTGTATTTCAATATTGTTTGTTACACTAAATATCCAATATGTACTTAACTACCGTAGATTTTGATGACATCTAATTGTGCTTAAATTATTTATATGCAAATCTATATACTATATCTACTATATACGATCTAATTACTATACGTATGTATGCTGTTTTTGGGTTACAGCAAATGCCGTTATGAATACTAAATGGCTTACATAGACAAAATTAAGACATTATCTAAGTAAAGGCATACGTTTGTTTGGTATTTCTTATTTTAAGAATTGATTAACTTCAAATTTCCTAATTTTAATAATGAAATAAAATTGGTATAATAATAAAAACCTAAAACACAACACGCTCAATATAATTGTTTGCTTTCCAATATTTATAGTAGGCTTTCTATTATGGTTTCGGGTTCAGATAATGACAGTTTCAGATTGGCTAAAACAGGTAGTTAAGTAATATTCCGTAAAATAAATATTGTCGACGTTTCTAAATTTTTACTCAGAGCAAAACGTATATATTTTGATAAGACAAAAACATTTATATAACTCGACTTGTGACGTTGAAATTGCCTAAAAATAATGAGCGAAATGGATGACAAGGTAAGTATAAAAAATAATATACAGTAAATGAGATATTAATGGAAATGTGCGCCGATTGGACCTATCGATACGTTTACAACAGCGCAACTCAACGATAGTAGTCGATTTGAGTTGCATTCCGCTGTTGCAGACTTATCGATAGTAGTTCGATAGTTCGCAGGAGCCAGTTCAATTCTGAACGATACCGATTCCGAGTACACTCGCGACGAGCACACATAAAATCAATTTTTTTTTACATTTACGAAAAAAACGACAGTGCTAAACTGATTTTAATTGTCTTATTGAAAATTGAAAAGAAGCCGCGTTACATTTCCCGGCGAACATAATATTTAACGAATAGTTGAAAATAAAGCCGCAAAAGTGGATACCGATAACGTAAAAGTCGAGGATTTGATGGACTCTGATCCTGACATTGAGTTCATTGAAAAGGATAGCGGGATGTCATCGTTGGGAGGCAGTAAAGACGAAACGCCAGAGCGACGAACAGTGACAACAGTTGTAGGTTTTTTTTTTTTTGTTTTTCGCTGAAGCACGCCATTTTTTGGCGTATCGTGCTCACGTAATGGGGAGCACGAACTAGTAAACCACCCCTTCCCCACTCAAACCCATCTGCTTATCTATTTATTGATTATTACAACGTGCGTGTTCTATTTCTTAACTTCTTTTCAGGCAGCAAATGATGATCCGCAGACAGATGGTGAGAATTACGATGATGTAAGTTATAGATATTTATCAACATTCTACCAGTGTATCTGGTCCCAGCTGCATTCTAACCTCACATGTTTTACAATGTTCATTTTAGGAACCAGATGAATCGTTTGGCGAACGCATCATGGGGCTGGCGGAAATGTTCCCGGACTCGGTGCGCAATACTGCGAACAGTGTGGCCAGCGGCACAGTGAATACCTGTCGCAGTCTCTATCACTTCGCGTGTAATGCATCGTGGATATTCTTCACGAGCTCCGTCATCCTGTTTGCGCCCGTCATCTTTGAGACTGAACGCGCCCAGATGGAGGAGCTGCACAAGTCGCAGCAGAAGCAGGTGCTGCTTGGGCCAGGCAGTGCCATGGCCGCAACTGGACCGTCGCCCAGTTTACCATTGATTCGTTAAAATACGTTAGGTTCCAGACTCTCCACAATAAGAATTACTAATAACTAATAATAATAATAATAATGGGAGTAGTGTTTAAGTCAATCAGTCCAAGTTCCCCTCCCCCGCTGCCAGTTAACAAATAAAAATAAACAGCAAATAGCAGAAAAAGAAGGATGCCTATGCCAAGGTGGAAGCATTTACCAACACTGCAACTAGGCGGTCAATTTGAATTCATCCCAGGCTAGGCCTTAATAAGAGTAATTGTAACTCTCTCTTTCAAAACACAATTATTGTTTAAAGAAAAAAAAATTAATAAAACATATGCGTTTATTAGAAATGAAGAGCAGCAATGCAACAAAGAGAAAACACTCCAAACTAGAGGTATTTGTAAACAGAGAAAGAGGTCGATCTGAATTCACCCCAGGCTAGGATTTCTAGTAAGTATTTGTAACTCTTTCAACACTTCAAATACTATTTAAGCAGACAGCAAATAGAAAAAGGAAACCTGTGCCCAGCTTGTAGCATTTACCAACACTGCCACGAGGTCTTTTTGAATCGAAAACTATTGTTTAAAAAACCAACTAAAATAAAGATATGCGTTTTATTAAGATTCAAGGTGCGCCGAGATACTCTCGGGGTATTGGATGATCCATAAAATAACGCCGAAATTCTCCGGCGTATTTATTACGTAGGGCGCGCTGTCCAAACTCATTAAATCGCTGCGCTAGAAACACGTAAACATCAAGGACTTTGGCATGCGCCGACAACTGCTTAAAGGATTTTGCCGAGCGCTCCAAGATGTCCACAGATTTCAGGAGTTGCGCCTTGCGGGGCTCACCTTCCGCCGTAATGGCGAGCAGGCAGCGCACAAAGACAAAATCCGTCTTGGCCCGTTCGTAGAGTCCACCATTGATGTGGATGTCATCCATGCTGCGCTTGATGGCCTGATAAGCCTTCTGGGGCAGTCCAAGAAGGAGCAGCACCTGTGCCAGCAACATGTCCACCAGCGCCAGCTCGTAATCCATTTGAGAGTCGGACATATCCTCGGAGACACGCAAGAGTAGAGTAACTGCCTCACTGTTGAAATTACCCTCGGCCAAGCTGCAATAGGCGAGCAATACTTGGACACGCATCCGCAGCAGGAATGCCAAATCCTGCTGGGCAGCCAACTTGTCCAGGAGTCGACGTGCGTTGAAGAACTCCCGCTTGGCAACGTAGATTGACGCACGCTGATGCAGCGAGCCATGCGCATCGAGTAGATAGAGTTGATCACAGGCCTTCAGGGCATCATGCCAGCGACAGCGATAGATGCCCGACTGGATGGTGAGATGACACTGGCCAATCATCCAGCACTCGGCGCTGGGCAGCCGTGGCAAGTACTCCCGCGCACGATGGAGTAGGACCCGAGCTAAACGCATCTCGCCCTGCAGATGCAGCCACATGGCAAAGCTGGCTAAGGCGCTGCCTGTGCCTGCGTATCCTGCTCCTGCTCCTGCTCCTCCTAATCCTCCTGCACCTATTCCTCCTGTTCCTGCTCCAGCTGCTCCTACACCTCCTCTTCTTCCTGCTCCTCCTCCAGTTACGAGTACTCTTCCTCCAGCTGCTCCTCTTCCTACTCCTCCATCACCTACTTCTGCACCTACTCCTTCTGATGTTGCTCCTCCTCTTCCTGCTCCTCCTCCAGTTACAGTTACTCGTCCCGCTCCTATTCTTCTTCCTCCTCCAGTCACTCCCCCTCCTACTGCTCCTCTTGCTACTTCGCCCGCATATCCTCCGCCTCCTCCCAGCAACAGCAGCTGAGCATAGAGCGCTGCCAACTCATGCCTGCCATAGGCACACCAAACGGCGCTTCTCAAAGCCAACGCCTCCGCCGCATGACTGGCTAGATTGTTCCGATTGGTCAGTTGATCACTGTGCTGGAGCAGATCAAACAGCCGCAGCGGCTGATACCCGGCCACCGTGCCCAGCTTCACGGCAAAGTGCAGAGCCAACGTATAATTCTGAAGCTGATTAGAGTCGCCCTCGCTGATCTCGGCAACGCTGCGCTGGACATAGGACAGCGGCAACTCATCCCGCAGCAGACAATACCAAGTGTTGGCCAAGTTGAGACTCCTCCGATCGCCATGCTCCTGCGCCAACATAATGCTCTCCCTGAGCGCGGCCAGCGCCTCGTCGCGATGCCCAAAGGTGGCATGCATCACTCCCAGGTTAATGCAGAAATATTGATAGCCCTTCTCCTGGCTCATCATCAGACGCACCGGCGAACGATCAGTGGCACGATGCAAAGCGGACAAGGCATTGTAATAATCCCGAATGCGCAATTGATTCATGTAGCCCAAGAAATAAGAGGTGGTATTCAGCGGCAGATCCTCGATAATTTGCTGGACATGGCGCTGCAGCTGCTTGGGCGGCAGAGCGGCTGCATCATCGTGTTCCAACAGCTCCGATTGGCTGTTGATGAAATGTTTCGCTTGACGAGGTGCCCAGCGACTGAGGGAATTGTGCGGCTCCAGCGACTCATTCTTTGACTCGGTAACGCCTTTTCCAGTTGGAGCAGCAACAGCAGCTAGAGGTGGTGGCGTCACCGATCTCCTCAGCACGCCGCCCGCTATCAGCTTGCGAGGACCACTCGACAAGACGCGCATGCCTCGCTCGTAATAAACACAAATATTTCGATACATGCTCATCATTTCCGCAAAAGTGAAGCGTTCCAGGACGACGCCAATGCGTCGCACATAGACACCCACCATGCTGAACTGATTCACGCCATATTCCTCGTTGAGCAGTGTGTTGATATTCTGTAAGTCAGCGAAGTCGAAGATCGCCTCAATTCCGGCTGAGCCACAAAATTCTGACATGGATTTCTCGAAACCTTCCAGGAGCAAACTGTCCAGTTTAAAGGGTATACTTGTTAACATGTTGTGTAGTTCATTGTATGTCATATCCGGCGCCTGGACCAAATTGAACATCAGCATAAAGAACATACGACGACGCTGCGGTCGCATCGTTATTCCCGTCTCCATCGAGCTCTTTTTGTCCTACAAATTATTATACTGTATTAGTTGGTCTCAATTTAAGCTTTACTTACTCTCAGGTATTGTTTGAGCAGCATCAGCACGGCTATTTTATGTGGCGTCGGCGTCTCGATACGCGAGGGGACCAGCTTGGAGCTGGGATCCAGCGTATCTAGCTCCTCAAACAAATTCATCTCTCAATTCCTTCGTTTGCCGGCACAAAATCAACAATTCAGAAAATGCATTTGCAGCCAACTTAATTACGTGAGTGCTGCCAGATAAATGTTAATAACATCCTGGCAACGCCAATTGAGAAACTGGGATCTTTAAAAATTAAATATGTATTAAATATATACAATATAATGCCAAAAAAAAACACGATCCCTACTCATAGCAGTTTTATCGAAATGCCTTTTACCTGTGATGTGCCATATAATTTTAGTGGCACAAAAAGCAGATTGCTTTTCGAAACATGCTGAGTGATTGCGGAAGAATGTTTCATTCAAATGAGGACTGTTGATTATTTCTCACATCAATTTTATTGAAAAACAAACACAATCCAGCTGCAGCCAACTTTGTTAGTAGGCGCTGCCAGATCGCTGTTAAATACATTCTGGCAACGTCAATTGTGGCGGAACATTTTAAACACACAATCAATGATGGTTCTCGTAAATATAAATGTCGCAAAACAAATTAAAAAAAATCAAGGGGTGCCCACCACAATTTATTGAAATGCGTATTATCAGCGAGGTGCCATATAATTTTATCCGCGAAGAAAGCATTAACATAAACTAGTGTCGCTGAGCAATCGATAAGGTCAAAGTTTCACAGTAGATATAACAATTGCCGACCAAAGGTCGGCACACTTAGGCCAATTTTTTGGCCCATTGTGGAAGACAATAAATCACCCCAAATCGAACTCAGCGCATTTGCTTGCCCAATAAGTCTTTGGCGGAAATATCAATGTCCGAACATTTACTACCCATTTATTTATAGCTAACAATTCTAAAAATTGGAATGGAATAAATACAGCGTGCCAGCTGTAATTAATTGTACTTTAAATTTTATGTATGCTTAGAGTACAAATGGGAAGATGGCACGACGAGCCCTGGGATAATCCTTGAATTCCTTCTTGTAATTGCGATGCTTGGCCAGAGCCCAGACCGTCATCTGGAAGGCGCCGGCGAAGGCAAAGAGATAAGCAGGCAAACAGGAAGTCATCGCCGAGAAGCAGACCCAGGCACCAATCTCATAGGTGTAATTGGGGCAAGAAACCAAACTAATAAGAGGAATATAAATATATACAAATTACAATCACAAACGACACTATAAATTAAATACGAAAGGACTCACTTAAAGAGCTTTGTCAAAGGATTGCTGTCGGCCACGGGAATCTTACGCACCTTAGTGCCCGGTGGACGTAAATTGCGCAAAGCAATGTGTATAGAAAAGTTGCCCAATTCACAGAGCTGTAAAAATAAAACATGCATTTTAAAAACATAATTTTCACAATTCTTAAACACAACTCACCGTGAAGGCGGCGAGTGCTGCCCAAACTGTACACATGCAGGGCGAGGTGTACAGGGGATGATTGACATGGTAGGACACGAAGGCGGTGAAGCCCCAATAGTAGCTGCAATTCTTGAAGAGATTGCGTATCGGCATCGTGTTGTGCGAGAAGCGATGTACAAAGATCGTCTCCAGCAAACGCTTCACATAATGAACCGTATAACAGCCAGCGGCGATACTAGAAAAAAATACAAGAAAACGACATAATATATAAAGCTTATAAAAGTTATAGCACCACTAATAGTTTTCGAATGTATTTTTTTTAATTTAAAATTAATACGAGTTTAGAAGTTGATGAGAAAAAAACACAATTTATTCAAATTAAATTAATATAAAATAAATAAAATTTGATGAAAAATTATGAATGCTCAGAAATTTACGAAACAATATGCGAAAAATCAACATCAGCAGCAAAAATTATCAAACAAATATCATCGAACATTATTTTTTCGCAACTGTATGTATATAGAGATAATATATATACGGTATATATACGGACAGTATATATGCGTGTTGAAAGCGGGTCAATAATTATGCAAGCAGCACGTAAGAGCGCCGATCATCAATTCGAAACATTCGCATAAAACGCATGAAAAAACTTTGGGTCGAGCGGGTCGCACATACATACATATGTATACATGTATATATAGTCATGGTGAAAGTCACACACATACAATACAGTGCAATAATAATAGACAGACTTACTGTGTGGTCAGCGTAATGGGATTCCCAGCTGCCTTGCCATAAATGAACTCCGGCCGAAAATAGAATAGCAGATAAACAATTAGAGGACCTGCATATTCAGACAAGAAAACGGTCTTCCAGCCAATTTGCGGTCCCAGATCCTTAATGTAGACTTTGTCCCCATTGCCCAAGTTGAGCGATGATACCGAGTCTGTGTCCTTTAAACTTCGGCCGCGCGGCTCCAAGCGACTTAAATAAATTTATAAATAAAGCATACATTATTATCTATGTAATTCCATCCCTGTGTATATATATAAATATATATATATATACATGTATGTATGTATGTATGTGTACTTGCACTTACAGCGATATGCGGTCGGCATGCGGAGTTGACTTGAGTGTTTTGTGAATCACAACGCGCAGCTCGCTAACTGTTGAGGATGAATTTGCATTTACCTTGCCGTACGGCTTGGTAGTCTTTGCGTTTACCACTTCTAGCTCAACCATTTTTTTGTGCGACTGTCACTGTTTTCGTTTGGTTTAGTATTTATTTAATGGCGTGACCACAAAATCGGCGTATCTCACTAAACTCAAATTGGCACTGTTAGTTGTTATACTGTCCGCTTATGTTATTGATTATGGTGTCGGTTAAGCTCAAATTGTCACGTTATTTGTTATGCTATATTTTTGAGCTCAAATTGGCACACACCGTTAATTACAGGAGTCAGTAACTTTGAATATTAAAAAATATATAATGTAGTTGTAGCAGAAAATTGCATTTTGTTATTGATTATGTTGTACTCAAATTGGAACTGTTAGTTGTTATACTGTTTAACTTAAGCCGTTTTATTTCAATGTTAGCAAGTCATGCTTAAAATGTCAGAATTTGTAATTATCTGTAAATATTTGTTATTCACTTGGCCAGTCGATTCAGAACGTTAAACAGGTCTCGTCTTGAATTTGTTCGAAAATCCAAATATTTTCATTGTGTGGTAAGTGTGTGTTTGAATTTGTAAAATACATAAAATAAATATGTATGGAGTTGGCCATGAGATCGTTTAGTTAATCTTTCTTACAAAACCCATTTTACTTTGTTCATTTTGCATTTGACTTCCAAAGTGAACATTAAAAATTCTGCAGAGAAGCAAACATAATCGAAAGTCAAATAAAACATAACTTAAAGCAATTCGTTTTAAATGAAAAGTGGATTAGTAAAATTTTCAAAATAAAAAAATCGTAATTTAAACGGGACGCTAAATCTAACAGTCTGGCAACACCTTAATTTCCCAAGTTGTAACCCTAGTCGCTCCCACTGTGCGAGCGAAATAGAGCGAAAACTCTAGACTGCATTACGCGTCCGACGACTATTGAAAAAAACATTTAGCTTTATATTCACGACTGCTTCATAGTTCAACAAGTGCCATATGCATACAGATAAATAACGAACGCTGTTTGATAAACTTTCCAAGCTATGAACAAACGTTAAAGTGATTTTCTAGCAGCTGACATTGGTGTGTGAGTAGGACAGTTATATAAATGTTAAAAATTTCCCTACCAAATACCCAACATTTCCCCAGCGGTTGCCAGAATCTATAAAAGCCGATCACAAAAACCTTTTCATCAAAGCCAATAGTAAAGCCAACAAAGCAAAGTCGAAACGCAGATAAAAAATACATAGAACAAAAAATTTAAGAAATATTTCAGTGGACAAGTGAAAATAATAAAAATTAAAATAAAATACAACCAGTGAGCCAAAAAGTAAGTAATATTTTTGTTGGAAAAAAGTGTATAAATGTATACATATCTAAAAAATTGATTTATTTTATGTATACATTTGTATAAATTTTATTTTATTTATTTTTAATTGGCAATACGCAGTTTTGTGTTTGAATTTCAATTCTATTTTTTACGTGTCTCGCTTAAATGCGTTTTTAGCAATTGCGAATTTATTGTGAAATAAGTCTGTGACGTCATAGAATTTTCGAGAAGTGGCATATAAAAAAATCATATGTACGTATAACAGATATAAAAGTTTTCAAATATAATATACATAAGTAATGACGCATAAGTAGACGATTCTATAACTTCCTAGATTTCTGTAAATATTTTACGACGTTTGCGCATTTGATATAATTGAACATCTGTTATGTATACACATATGTTATATGTACACATCCATATAAATAAATGTAGGGGAAATTTTAGCATTGACGCAGTGCAAATGGCGTCACATTAAGGGGAACAAAGGTTATTTTTTTCTTTGTATGCGTATTTCACAAGGGAGGAAATGCGAGACAAAGAGTAAAAAGTGTGAACACACACACACACACGCATGCATTAGTAAAGAGAGTGTACACACACAAAGCAGTCTGGGGGGTAAATGGACTCAGTTTGCGGTCATTTCCTTTAGACTCTCCTCGTAGTTATTAAATTTTTACTGTGCCTCCGGCTCTAATCTAAAAAAAATAATATAAAATAAAAATCTATTTTTTCTTGCAGAAATACCAATATGCAGATCTTTGTAAAGACATTGACTGGCAAGACCATCACTTTGGAAGTGGAGCCTTCTGATACCATCGAGAACGTTAAGGCTAAGATCCAAGACAAGGAGGGAATCCCCCCAGACCAGCAGCGTCTGATCTTTGCAGGCAAGCAGTTGGAAGATGGTCGGACCTTGTCCGACTACAATATCCAGAAGGAGTCCACTCTCCACTTGGTACTCCGTCTCAGGGGAGGAATGCAGATCTTCGTGAAGACTCTTACTGGAAAGACGATTACCTTGGAAGTGGAACCAAGCGATACAATTGAGAATGTCAAGGCTAAAATTCAGGACAAGGAGGGAATCCCCCCAGACCAGCAGCGTTTGATCTTCGCCGGAAAGCAACTGGAGGATGGTCGTACCTTGTCTGACTACAATATTCAGAAGGAGTCGACTCTTCATTTGGTCCTTCGTCTTCGCGGTGGAATGCAGATCTTTGTGAAGACCTTGACGGGAAAGACGATTACGCTGGAGGTTGAGCCTTCTGACACCATCGAAAACGTTAAAGCCAAGATCCAAGACAAGGAGGGAATCCCTCCAGACCAGCAGCGTCTGATCTTTGCTGGCAAACAGTTGGAAGATGGTCGGACCTTGTCCGACTACAATATCCAGAAGGAGTCCACTCTCCACTTGGTACTCCGTCTCAGGGGAGGAATGCAGATCTTCGTGAAGACTCTCACTGGAAAGACGATTACCTTGGAAGTGGAACCAAGCGATACAATTGAGAATGTCAAGGCTAAAATTCAGGACAAGGAGGGAATCCCCCCAGACCAGCAGCGTTTGATCTTCGCCGGAAAGCAACTGGAGGATGGTCGTACCTTGTCTGACTACAATATTCAGAAGGAGTCCACACTTCATTTGGTCCTTCGTCTTCGAGGTGGAATGCAGATCTTTGTTAAGACCTTGACGGGAAAGACGATTACCCTGGAGGTTGAGCCTTCTGACACCATCGAGAACGTTAAGGCTAAGATCCAAGACAAGGAAGGAATCCCCCCAGACCAGCAACGTCTGATCTTTGCTGGCAAACAGTTGGAAGATGGTCGTACCTTGTCCGACTACAATATCCAGAAGGAGTCCACTCTCCACTTGGTACTCCGTCTCAGGGGAGGAATGCAGATCTTTGTGAAGACTCTCACTGGCAAGACCATCACTTTGGAAGTGGAACCCAGCGATACAATTGAGAATGTCAAGGCCAAGATCCAAGACAAGGAGGGAATCCCCCCAGACCAGCAGCGTTTGATCTTCGCCGGAAAGCAACTGGAGGATGGTCGTACCTTGTCCGACTACAATATCCAGAAGGAGTCCACTCTCCACTTGGTACTCCGTCTCAGGGGAGGAATGCAGATCTTTGTGAAGACTCTCACTGGCAAGACCATCACTTTGGAAGTGGAACCCAGCGATACAATTGAGAATGTCAAGGCCAAGATCCAAGACAAGGAGGGAATCCCCCCAGACCAGCAGCGTTTGATCTTCGCCGGAAAGCAACTGGAGGATGGTCGTACCTTGTCCGACTACAATATCCAGAAGGAGTCCACTCTCCACTTGGTACTCCGTCTCAGGGGAGGAATGCAGATCTTTGTGAAGACTCTCACTGGCAAGACCATCACTTTGGAAGTGGAACCCAGCGATACAATTGAGAATGTCAAGGCCAAGATCCAAGACAAAGAGGGAATCCCCCCAGACCAGCAGCGTTTGATCTTCGCCGGAAAGCAACTGGAGGATGGTCGTACCTTGTCTGACTACAATATTCAGAAGGAGTCGACTCTTCATTTGGTCCTTCGTCTTCGAGGTGGAATGCAGATCTTTGTGAAGACTTTGACGGGAAAGACGATTACCCTGGAGGTTGAGCCTTCTGACACCATCGAGAATGTAAAAGCCAAGATCCAAGACAAGGAGGGAATCCCACCAGACCAGCAGCGTTTGATCTTCGCCGGAAAGCAACTGGAGGATGGTCGCACCCTCTCCGATTATAACATTCAAAAGGAGTCGACTCTCCACTTGGTTCTCCGTCTCCGAGGTGGCTGCAAGGCTTAGTTTAAGTTGAGAATCTTAATAAATGCAAGACGAGAAATAATTTAACCAACACGAGTTTTCCCCTATGTGCAACTTCTGAATTTCACCAAATCTCGAGAAATAAATTAAAAATTACAGGTTTAACCGTTGAGCTGATTTAGTTAACCTCTGTTTCTTCTGGCTTGATTCAAATTCCACATACAAATAAATCTAATATTAATCTAATTAATCACGGCGCTCTCGTTTTACTATTTTTATGAAAAATTATTCTTATCGAGAATTGATAGTTAACAGATTAATGGATTAATGGGTATTTTAAGTATGTCATGTGAAATTAAAATCGCATTGAATTTAGCTGCATTTCCGCGTTTCGTGGGTAATGGCAAAGAGTACGAGTGCTCTTTAGTTCTTCCCAAGGAAGTAGTTCAGTGATTGGTGAACGAACTACCTAAACTAAGTGAATCCAACGAGCGAATTAAACAAACCACCAACGGGGCCATAGTTCGTGGTAAACAATACTAGGTGGCGACATAAGCTACAAGGCCACACTTAACAGCTGTTGTCTGATTGCAGTTAAATGCTGTTGAAATCATTGCAGCAATAAAGCGTATCCTTATTAAATATTTAATGCAACATTCTAAAATACTTAATTGCATCTATGCCAATTAAATATGTATATAAAGGCAAGCTACTGTTAATAAATCGTTCGTTTCGATCAAACTGCACAGCAGCTGTTTAACACCTGTCGAGTGTGGTCTGTTTTCAACACTTTGTATAGAGTTCAACATGCCATAGTTCATTCGTTCAGTTGTTTGACTACTTTAATGGAGTATTTGTTATTGTCATTTGAAACAAAATAACATATTTACATCTAAATTAATTTTATAATTTTAATTAATTAGCCTTATAGCCTAAGTGACTGAATCAAACGAGTAAACTAAACTGCTAAGTGACTCAATCAAGTGAACAAAACGAACCAGCAATGGGCTGTAGTTCCTTCAGTCATTTGGTTGCATCGTTCAATCGAACCAATTCGCAGCGATTCGAGAGTAAAGTGAATTGGATGGAATTGAAGAATGTGTTAAATGCTGCCCGTTAATCTGCAACAACAATTTGCAACAACTGACCAACTTTCAATAAAAATGTCGCAAGTTTTACAGCGCGTGGAGATCACGCTGCGCAGTTTCTACGTCTTCAATTCCAGCCTGAGTCAGAGGGAGGGCGAGGTGAGTCTGTGAATAATAACAAACGCCTACAAAATTGATTTTGATTTTCTCGTAGGAACGCAAAAAGGTGCTTTATTATTATCCCAAGGAAGTTGTTGAGTACACAAAAATTAACGATGTCGGATTAAGTGAGGGCATCATTAAATTTATTGGGTGAGTATCGAATTTCCCCTCCTTCAAGTCTACTTTTTATACTCTGTTAGAGCAGGTAAAATAGTATACTAGTTTTGTGCATTGTTCGTCAAGGTGTCAGTCCATCCGTATAAGGGAAACTTAAAGCTAGAGTCTTGAAACTTGGAACATATACTGGTCTATGGCCACGTCAGACAAAGTATTCAAATTGGCTTGCTACTTCCATTGGGACGCTTGGAAATCGATCAACGTAGTTAATTGAAAAACGGTATAAGCTCATTTCACATAAGTCAAAATTTACCATTTAAAGAAAGGTATTTCTTGGCTAGAAACTCCTAGAAACTATGGCAACTGTTATCAGCTGGTATTGCTTATTATGGTATGCAGAGTATTTCGCAGTCGACTACACAAGCTTGCAACTTGTTCACTTGTTATTTATGTATATTTGTTGTTGGCAGCACCTTCACCAACGAGGATGATTGCAAGGCGCTGCACACACAGAAGACGACGCAGCTGTTCTATCAGCCGGAGCCGGGGTTTTGGCTCGTCCTGGTGTTGAATGTGCCCAAGGAATTGAAGCTCAAGGATCGCATCGAGGTGGCCGAGTATCGTGGTGGGGAAGTCTCCGATCGCATTTATCGTGAGGTGCTCCGACAATGCTATCAAATGTATCGCTTCCAACATGGCCCAATGCAGGCCAGGCTCACAGCTAATATCGCCAACGAGGAGCAGCAACGAGAGCTGCAGCGGGAACAGCTCTCCCTGGAGCTGCATCAGTTCTACGACAAGTATTTGCTTAGCTTCCGGGATCTGGCTAACTGTGATATCATAGACATGCTGCACTCCATCCAGTATCTGGCGCTGGAGAAGCGCATCTTTCTGCGTGCCCACAATTTTTGTACGCTGTGCGGCGACACCTTCGCCGGCATCCGCGACTGCATCATGCTCTACAACCAGGAGCAGATCATCTGCGGCGGTAAACTGAGCGCCACTGATCTCTACAGCCTCCATGCGTACATCCAAGCGATGTCAACAGGCGCCGGCTCTGGCGAGGATGGGGCATTTGTGGAGCAAGTTGTGCCGCCGAAAGTATTCTTGGATTTGGATAATCGCATTCAACCCTTTCACCTGATCATCTATCACGCCTTGAATATCACACTGTGCCTCTTTGTGGATGGTATTTATAACTTGTGCCTAGTCCTAATCTCTGACCACTGACCACTGACCACTGACACCACATTTAGAGGCCTTAAATCCGATTGAAAATTGACTGCAAGTAAATAATCGGCTCCTTGCTCAAGGAGTGTAGGAAATCGACAAGCGTCAGTGGCTTCTAATTAATATTTAATATACATTGACGTATTATTGAATAGCAAATTTTATCAAGATCGGATAAGAAAGTTCTAGTCGAAAATGTATTCTCATATTGATCTCATTCTGTATTATTTTTACCGGGTTTTAGCCTCCTAGTGGACCTTGACGAGGTCATGGGCCAGTATACGTTGTAAGGCTTCAGCTTTAGGTTTCCCTTATACGGACGGGCAGACAGCTTTACGGATATTGCACAAAACCAATAAACTCTTTTTTAACAGAGTATACCAATCTATTCGTTGAGATTGTTCAATATGTCTTCTTTTTTTTTGCTGCAATCAAGATTGGATTTTTTATCAGCTCTTAGTTCTTATCAATAACTTATGCAGTCAGTTTATATATATATATATATTGTATTTAAGGTCTGCTTAGTGCACTTACTCAACATTTAGTAAACATTTACTCACTTCATTGCTTGCCAACAGTTGCTCCTCAGCCGGAATTCTATGAGGAACTGCATGCTTATATGGGTCCACAATTGATGTCACTTGGACGCGACATAGCCGACGAGGTCAGCAAACGAACGGCAGTCAATCTGGGCGAGAGTGGCTCCAATGAAGCCAGCAGCACCTCACCCAAATATCTGTTCATCAATGAGCAGAGCTTGAAGCATCACACGAATATCTTCAGGCATGGAAAGAGCAATCAGAAGAGCATGCCACGCAATGTGATGAGCATCATTGCAGATCTCGCCAATCCCATCGAGGAGAATTGCTCCGAGTCGACGACGGCCACCGAGGAGCTGCAGGTGAAGGCAACCAATGATTTTTGGGTCGTCAAGCGGCGCTGTAATTGGCGGCAATATTATGTTATTCTCTGCAAGAGCAAAGCGACCCTTTTGGATGTGTCGCAGGAGGCGAAGCGAATA
Source organism: Drosophila mimica (assembly GCA_037043585.1). Taxonomy (NCBI): domain Eukaryota; kingdom Metazoa; phylum Arthropoda; class Insecta; order Diptera; family Drosophilidae; genus Drosophila; species Drosophila mimica. The sequence goes on from JBAMBE010000579.1 coordinate 9,466,173, forward strand.
TTTGAGCAGGAGCTCACAGACGATGTATTCTTTGACAAATAAAGAGGAGAATAGAATAGAAAAATTATACGAACAGCAGATCAAAGCTAATTTTAAATGGCTGGTAATCAAGATACATTAAAATAAAATAATATTCTTAAGATTATTATATTTAAATGCTGCACATCTTTAAAAATTCGCATTCTGCCCGCCATTTCACTTTAGCTAATCCGGTTGTGTGTTTCGCTGTGAATGGTGAAAGTGCATGTCGGTGCTGTTTAGTTCTTTCCAAGGAAGTAGATTAGTCGTTCAATTTTTAGTAAACAAGCGAATCGATAATTTAGTTGGTTCGATTACAGTTTGTTAAAGTTTTGATTATAGTCAATTTAAGAAAAGGAGCTAACAGATGTATATTTTGTCAAATAAAATCATTAAATAAAGGAAGCACGTTTTCCAGTTGTGAAATCTAAAATGTAATTCAAGCACAGTGCAAAGAATTTAAGTTAAAAGTACCATTAAAAATGTCTGACAATCAAGATATGCTAAAATAAAATTATATTTTTAAGATTATTATTTATGAATGTTGTACATCCATAAAATATTTAGTCTTCTCGCCTTTTAGCTCTGCGTTTCGCTGCATATGACAAGAAGTGCATTACGAATGATATGCGCTCTTAAGTTCATTATAAGGAAGTAGTTCATTCGTTTAGTAAAGCTCCGATTATATTTCATCAAAGTTCGATTTAGTTCGCTTAAGTCTGATATATTTGAACAATAGCTCACAAATGATGTATTCTTTGACAAATAAAGAGTAGCATTAAATAGATAAAGGGCGTTTTCCAATTGTATTCACGATTGTAGCTTCTGCTCCTTGTTGCTCCTTGGCAGTAGCCACAACAGGTGACGCTAAACTGTTCCTGTATCTTTCAAGCCATCACAGTGCTGCTTGTACTGCTAGCGGGATTTGTGGTCACCAAGCTGCTGCTACCCTCGTTGGCATCATTGTAAACACTCGTCGATGATGAGGATGAAGTGGTCGTCGTCGTTGTCGCTGCTCCATTTTGGCTTTTGCTCAGCTTCACTATATAAATGTGGCGATTTGACATGCAAATTGTGTAGCTGTGATGCTCATAGTCGATGCTAATTCGCTCACAGCTGCTATTTGGCATGAAGCTCTCATCAATGCTGCAAGCACAAATATAAAATTAACAACGAAAAAAATTATATTTTTTTAAGTTCACCTTTCGGTCAGATTAAGCAGGCCCATTATTATATTAGCGCTACGTTCGTCGTTCTTTAGATCGCCCCCCGATTCGAGCACGGCGCCATCATCTTTTAGTATCAAGTAGCCAATTTGATTGGCCACAATCTGTTTATCCTTGTCCATATCTGCAGTTTTTAAGCAAACACCCAGAAATATTTTCGTCTTTTGTTTTTATTATGCTGCAGCTGAATTGATCGGCATTCGCTTAACGACGCCGACATATTATTGCGATATATCGATACATATAACCTGATTCTCGACCCATCATTAAGCGATATTTCCGCACCTCTAATTTCTGGAAGAAAATTTAACTATCCGTGTTTCGAACAAACATAATATATATAGTTAGCCCAATCTTTGTACCATCGTTAAGCGATAATAGCGTAGCTCTTATATATCAGTATTAAATGCAATTTGCATAACGATTCCGACATGTTTCACACTATCGAAATATATCGATACATTTAATCCGATCTGTGTGCCATCCTTAAGCGATAGTGCCGCACCTCTAATAGACTACATTCGTAAAGTGCTCCCGTGCAGTTGTGTGAAAATTGAAACGCTGCGTGAAAACTTAAAGAAAACAAGCAAAAATCCATAGTTTAACCAACCGATTTTATGTGAAGCGGTTGAGCAAGATCTAAAGTGTAAGTTGCATTAAGTTTTCTCTCTGAAACTATTGACAACATGGCCAAAATTACAATTTAAAGTCGAGCGAACTTATGTGTGTGTGCGTAAGTGAAAATTTTTTTGTCAATTTTCGGGTCAACGCCACACCCTTGCTCGCAATTATATGCACACGCACAAAATCCAATTATTATTTGAAATGTGCTAATTATTAATGGTGATCTAGTTCTTATCTAATTTTGTGTGCAATGAGTGCAAAATTCTGTATGTGAGAAATTATTTTCTAGCTTCATTTTTGTATCTATGTATGTATATGTGTGTGTTGTGTATACGTCATCGGCTGGTCCGGCAACTTCAGGCGAAAGCAAGCGAGATAGATAGACAGCTAGATCTGTCAATAGAGATGTATACTGAATGTTTACAGTGGGGTGGCAACACCAAAAGTTTTTTCTTAAATATGCAAAAAATGTCCTTGACTTTAATTAGCGGCTAATTGAGGGTAAACATTGCGCAATTTAACCGGCAACAATAATAAACTAGTTGATGTTTTCTAGATATATTTGTATTTTATTATAAATGTAAATGATTTATGTCTTTCTGATTTTTCTTGTTTGGAAATTATTGCTCATAGTTTCAAGTTGTGTGCGCATTACGTCATCCAGCTATTTCTGATAGACACTTCAATTAATGTATGTATGTGTGTGTGTCTTCCGTTCGTTCATGTGTGAGAGAGAGTGCGAGCGACCACGAGAGAAAGAGAGAGAGCGGGCGTTCGCTCGCTCGCTCTTTACGCATTCCAAACAATTTCGTGCTTCAAGTGGAGTCTGGTGCTTTCTCTCTCTCGCTCGCTCTCTGCTATGCCCTCTATATGTTGTTTTTGTTTTTCGAAAACGACATAAACAGTTAAATTGCCTTCAATTTGTTTGTGTGCGTGTGTGTCTGGGGCGACATTTGTTAATTTGTATGGCTGCATTTTGAATACAAACCGCGACCGACCACAAACACAACAAACCTATGCCTAGGCAATTTTTTGTTTGTTTTTTTTTTTTCAATTTCCTGCTGTGATGACGATGTCGTGAAAAGATTCGCGTGACAATAATATATTTTGTTGTTTGAATGCAGATATGTGTGTATTTATGTATATGTGTGATTACTTTTCTACATACAGGGTGGGTATGAAAGAATATTCTACTTACCTATTTGAATGTGTAGATGTACGTATGTGTGTTTACTATTCTTCATGCTCACTCAACCTTGTTGCAAGAATTCTACTTCAATAGTTTATAGTATCGATAGTATGTATGTATATATGTGTGTTAACTATGCAGGGTGGGTATGCATGAATTATATTTTCATAAGTAAGTATGCAACTCACCCTGTTGATGTTGTATATGTTTGCTTGTTTGTTTACTATTCTTCATACTCACTCCACCCTGTTACAAGAATTCTACTTAAATATTTGAATGTATATACAGTTTGTCCACAAAGTGTTTTCATATGGGGAAACATTCATATTTTCTAAATTCTTATGAAAAAAAAGTATGTTATTATTGACTTTTGATTATTTTCTTATTTTTCTACTATTAAATGGAAATTTCTAAACTACTTAACATTAAAATTAATAATCATATATTTCATTTATTGTGAAATTTTAAAAACTAAAATTTTCCACTTTTGTGGACTGTCCAGAGAGTGTTTTGACTATGGAGATTTCGTGTGGGATTTTGTACATTGTTGGAGTTTTTCTTGCATATTTGAATGTTGATTCGTATGTATGGATGTATAAGTGTGTGTTTACTATTCTTCATACCCTCCCTGTTGCAATAATTCCATTTCCAAGGCCGATGATGTCATTTGAAAACAAATCCAACTGAAAGCACATCTGCTGAAAACTCCATTAAATGATGAAAAGTAATGAAGTAGTAAGAAGAATAATTCAGGCCATTTATTTTGATTGCATGCCGTGCGCAAATGTATTGGTAAATCTTTATATCTATTTACCTATTAGCATAATGTCCAACTATCGTTATTTAATTAATTATTACATAAATGTATGTAAACTTCATCTTTTGTAATTAGTGTTAAAGTTAAATCTGAAATTAGTTTATTCTTAAAAAAAAATTAAAAACGGTTTTGGAAAGTTTGTTGTGTGTGAAATAAAATTAAATGAAAAAAGCAATAAAGTCAACTTAACTCGAAAAACGAAACAAAACCATAACCAAAAATTCAATAAAATAAAAATGAATCAAGCAATCAAAGACAAGCAAAAATTTCTCTGTTCTCATCTTCCGTTGCAGGAAACGGTGCCAAAGTGTGAGAGAGAGAGAGAGAGAGAGATAAACAGAGACAGAAATATATATATATATATATATGTTATGAGAAACAGAAACAAAACCAAAAAAACAAGATTATTTATAAACATAATATAATTCTGGAAAATGGAAAGAGAAATGGAAGCAGAGAAACAGGATCTGGAACAGCTGCTCACGGAACTGGAACCAATGGTTGAGTGTGACCAGCTGGCGCAAACGTTTAAAGCACACTTCCAGAGGAGAGGCAAAGGCATTGGCAATCTTGCAGATTTTGCTATATACTTTTTGGCTGCACTGCGTCAGCAAACGGAAATCCATTTTCGGAACAGAAGTAACAAAACGGAAACGGACAAATGTCCAACGCCGGTGCGACAGAGCAGGTCAATACAGGAGCAGGAGCTGAATGAGTCACAATTGAGTCAACTGAGTCTACTGAGTAATTCAAGTGTGACCAGCTCAACGACGCCAATCCTTCAGGAGCAAGGACGTCGTTACAGTGGCCAGCAGCAATTTAGTAGTACACCCAATCGGAGTGGAGGTGGCCGAATTGAAAGAGCAGCCGGAGGATTAGCCAGTGGAAGAGAAGCTAATAGTGATGGTGGCAATAAAGGTGGAGGCAAAGGGGATGGAGGTAATTTTGGAGGAGGAGGAAGTGCACGAGGAGGAGCTACACCCAATCGAAGTCGAGGAGGAGGCAACACTGGAGGAGCAGCATCAGCTGGAAGAAGTAGCTTTTGTCTGGGCGACTTCCTAGACAACAGCTCCTCCACACCCAATCAGCGTTCGAAAAAGAAGCAGACGACTCCACAGGAGCACAGTGTCAACAGCAAATCCCAAAAGCCAAGGCGACGCGTTGTGCCCACAACGCTAAGCAAGAATGTGTCCTCCAGCTGCAATAAGTCCTTCGGGGACACCAGTTCCTTTAGCCAAGAGAACAATTTGTGGTATCTGTCGCAGAGCGCAGAGCTCGTGGAGCGCAGTCAGAGTGCTGAATTGGAGCAGGAGGCACGCAAATGCTTAAGACTCCACCGCCAGGAGATTAAAAATGAGGCGCCAGTGGAACAGGACAGGGAAAGGGAAATGGAGAGAGAGAGGGAGAAGGAGAGGGAGGAGGAAAGGGATGTCATGGTCAGCCTGGAGCATGTGAATCAAGCGAAGCGATTGGAGTTGCTGGCTGTCATCTATGGTCAACTGTTGGATCTGAATCTGGTGCCCAATGTTCTGAGTGAGATTAGCTATGCGTTGCAGTTGCTCAACATACAGCAGGGCATGGAAACGGAAATGGAGATGGCCAACCAAGTGGAGCCTTTATCATTGCTCGCCCGGCACAAGGAGTGCATTTATTTCGCCGTTAAACTCTTGGAACGGCAATCCAAACTCCTACTCCAATTAGATTGTAAAACTTTAGCTGTACTCCTGCAGAACAAGAGGATCTCACTGTTAACGGAGCAACTGCAGCTGCAATTGCAGCAGACCTACAGAGATAAAAGAGAGACAACGACTACTGCTGAGATTTGTTCAAGTCCTGCCCGTCAAGCACAGAATAATGTGTACTATCAGCATGACAAGGATTCCCGCGATAATTTTCCCAGTCAAAATGAATTTAGTGCTTTTAAAACTCAGCGTGATCTCTTCTATAAATCCCTCAAGCACTGGGAGCAAACCCATCTCAAAAGTCAGTTCCTCTTTGGTCTGGATGTGGCTCCTTTGGTGCGGAACATCTTTAAGCTATCGGAGCATGTGGTGAATATGTCCCATTTGGCCAAACTCTGCGTTAGTCAGTTGCTCATGTCCAGCAATGAGTCGTATGAATCACCCGAGGAACTGGGCCTGAAATTAGATCAACGGCGTCTTAATCGACTCGCTCAACGATTGGTCACCAGCAATTCAAGCGTGGAAGATTCCTTTCCACGTACGCAGGCCTTTTTTCGGGATTTTATTGGTGAATGTGGCTCTTGGGCGTTTCTGGTGCAGTTCCAGATGGCGTTGTATGTGCAGCTTTTGCGGCACAATGATTCCAGTTTTGAATTGGTGCCACTACTACAATCTAACGAGGAGGAGACGGATGAGGAGCTCCTGCTCCTGGCTACGTCTCCTTGCTATATTGTGCGAGCTCAGGCGCTGGCGGAGATGCTGCTGCTGGCCAAGTTTCTGGGCTATGTTTGTGCCCTGCCCTACAATCGATCACAACTTGTCCAAGTGTGTCCCCAGCAGTTGCAGCTGCGTCGTCAATTCCAGCCTCCGTTTGAGATGCGTTCGCACTTGGAGCGTGCCATGCTTCAGGGGAAGCTATTGATTACTCTGCCATGGATGGTACAGTATTTGGCCATGTTGGATGTGGTCACGTTGCAGCTGCCAGGCAGTTTGGCCACTTTGGAACTGCTCTACGCGCTGTATGGCAGGATGACTATGCAGGACTTGCAGCCTTGTGCGAGTTTGATTGTGCGCAGTTGTTTGGGGTGGTTGCTGGAAGCGCAGCCGGGAATTAGCGCGGGGTACTATGTGCACAGGGGTGGAGAAGGGGGAGATGATGGAGGAGGAAGAGCCGGTGGAGAAAGTGAAGGTGGACAAAGGGGAAATGGAGAAGTTGCAGAAAGAAAACGAGAATCAGGCAGAGGTGCAGCAGGAAAAGGCGGAGAAGATGGAGTAAGAGGAGTAAGTAGAGGAGAAGGAATAGTAACAGGAGGAGCAAGAAGAGCAGATGTAGGAGTATTAGATGGAAGAGGAGGAGCAGGAATTGGAGCAACAGAAGAAATAATAGAAGTAGGTGGAGGATCAGCAGGAGGAAATGGAGGAGCAGTAGGAGGAGGAAGAGCTGTGGGTGACGCAGGTGGCGAACGAGCAGATAGACAAGAATCAGATGGAGGTGGAGAAGTAGGAACAGGAGAAGGATTAAGAGCAACAGAAGAAGTAGCAGGAAGCGGTAGAGGAGGAGGAACTGCAGAAGCAGCAGTTCAGGAAGTTATAGGAATGTCAGCAGGATCAGAAGGAGAAGGAGCTGAAAGAGGAGTTGATAGAGAAGGAGCAGGAGCAACTGCATCTCTAATCACCGATTGCCTGCTCAGTATGCGCTTCTCGGGCAAAGGCAAAACGGCCTCAATGCTGGAGCAACTGCTGCCCGTGGCATGTCCCTTTCTGCACGAGTTTCGCGTCTCCATCGCAAAACGCTTAAAACAGAAGCACATTGGACGCTATCGCTATATAACCACCCGACTGGAGCAAATCAATCAACCCGAGGGAGCCCAATCCGGCGACCAGTCCCACCAAGCCTCATCAGCACATCCTGAGCAGCTACAGCGCAAACTAAACGAAGCCTTTCTCCATTCGCAGAACGCATCGATGCGTCGCCTGCTGGAGTTCGTGACGGAGCGCAGTTTCAAGTGTGTCGTCAAGGATGCCCAGCAGCAGATCCTGCTCCCCTCCAAAGCAGCCGCCGATGCCCAGGTGAATGGAATTCAATCGATGCAGCAATCTGAAGTGCTGCGGGATTTGCAACGGATCTATCAACAGGCACGCAGCGAGGTAACCAAGCAATGGATGGAGCTCGTGCCCAGCATGTTGGACCAGCGCATTGAGCAATCTCTGCTAGCGTTGCTCCCAGCGAATACCCCCAAGATCCTGCGGAGCACCTATGCCCATCTCATCAGGGAACCTGTACGCGTCCAACTCCAACAATGGCTTCATGCGAGCGTTTTACTATCGAATTTCTATCACGGGGATCTACAGGATGTGGCTAGCAAGGTGTGTCGGGTCAACAGAGTAACTGCATCCGCCTTAGCCACCACTACAACCGCCATGACTATACCCGACTCGAATGAGTTGTGCCTCCCAACGAATGTGTATCTTTCCCAGCTGCTGTTCGACCTACAGCAATGGAAGCACTGCCTCAGTTTGCGACCCGAGCATCTCCCTCATCTTCCCCAGCTCCAACAGCTTGTGGAATCGACAAAGACAGCTGTTCAACTACCCCAGTTGCCGAACTATTTGTACCAGGTTTTGGGCTCGACTTTGGTACTTTTGCTGCAGTTGCTCATCTGTCGTCAGCCACAGCTGATCAACCCAGCGCTAATCCTTGCCAGCTGTAAGGTTTGGCTAACGCCTCCGCTGCGTGGAATGCCACATTTATTCCAGTCTCTACTCAGCGTGGATTTTGTGAGGGAATTAAGCCCGAATGTTGGCCAGTATCGTTTGTTGCATCAGTTGTTGAGTTCCATGTTGGAGATGCGCATCCTACGCCTGGATGAGGTCAATCAATGGTTTATGCTGCTCTTCAAAGTGGACTGGCCGTCGCCCGTCTGGACACTTCTCTCCCAGCTGCTAGAGCAACTATCCCAATCTCACACTCAATCTCAAACCCAATCTCAATCCAAAGACGATGTCACCGACGATCCCAAGTCGCATTTGTTTATGGAATTGCTGGCGGATCTATCGAGGGATTTGGATAGTTTTTAATCTCAGCAGAAAACATCAGTTATGTCATTCGCATTTGTCGCTAGAATATAAAACGAAATAATATATATATATATATATATATATATATACTTTTACTTTTTTTCTTAATAAAATGCACTCTATTTTTTGCCAAGAATTTAAAAAAAGTTGTAAATTCAATAAGGTAACAGTTGTGCTTATCGATAAGATAAGAGTTTGCCTGCTGCGCTTATCGATTATTGAGCGATTGCGTCATTCGGCGCATTCTTTGACATATTTGTCAGCCATATTGATTTTTATGTTTCGATGTGTTGTGAAACGGGAAGCGGTAAATGGTACAGGGTTGTGTATACGATGCAGTCATCAGTTCAAAGTGTGAAGCAAGCCTGTCAAGTGCGTAATGCCTTTATTTGCTTTGTGTGCGTGTGTGTGTGACTGAATTTGCTCTGCCTTGTTGTGTGCTTATCGCTTTAAGCTGATCGTACATTTTTATTTGTTTCTTTTTATGGAAACTAAAAAAAAATTTTGTGGATAGTCAAAAAATTAACCAAAAAATGATAATGTGGTCAAGTACTCTATCAGAAATATACCCTATTCCTGTATACCATCTAACATAACATAATATTGTGCATATTATTTATGGATTTGTATTTTCTTGTCTGTCTAAATTTTATCGAGCTGTTTTACATCGTTTTTATAAGCTGAAATGAAAGTGACTAAAAAGAGCACAATTGTTTTGTGTAATAGACAGAAGGAAGCATCTCCTAACCCATAAGGCATATATATTCTTGATCAACAGCAAAAGTCGAGTCGAGAAATACGTCAGTCTATGCGAATTGTACACTTTGAATTTAGCATAAAATATTCCGTATACCACGCGCAGTTAAAGTTTGCTTAATTTGATAACGGCCTCAGTTTCGGGAATATAGATACATATTAAATAGAACTGGAATATATTCAACAGATGGCTACAGGGTATATCGTGGTCGGGTGCACTCAACTTCAACATTTCTTTCCTTGCCGAGCGCGGAGTAGTGATATGTGTACTAAGCTTTAACAGGGTGTGTTTTTTTTTTTAGTATGTGTACGTGTATGGGTGTGTGTGTATGTGTGCGATAGTGTGTGTTAGTGTGTTTGTGTGTGTGTGTCACTGCTAATTTTGTAAATGGCCAGCAGAGGTTATGCAATCGACAAAAGCCGCGTCAGTCTGCTTAAAGTTAATTGAAATTAATTGTTCTCTCTCTCTTTCTCTCTCTGTGCAGTTGAGCACGGGCGAACTTTGGCAGCTAATTTGATGAGCAACCAGAAGAGGCAGCAGCAGTATTAAAAATTAAATTAAACACTTTACACTCGAAATCAAAACGAAAACGAAATACTGAAAAATGGAGAATTTTACACCGAAGGAGGTGAAAATCCTGGAGACTGTCGAGGATATTCAGGAGCGTCGTGAGCAGGTCCTTTCCCGTTACAATGAGTTCAAGATCGAGACACGTCAGAAGCGTGAAAAACTCGAGGATTCGCGTCGCTTTCAATACTTTAAGCGCGATGCCGACGAACTCGAGTCCTGGATTCATGAGAAACTGCAAGCAGCCAGCGAGGAGAGCTACCGGGATCCCACGAATCTCCAGGCTAAGATCCAAAAACATCAGGCCTTCGAGGCGGAGGTCTCGGCGCATAGCAATGCGATTGTATCGCTTGACAACACTGGGCAGGAGATGATCAATCAGCAGCATTTCGCCTCGGAGACGATTCAGCGTCGTCTCGATGAACTGCATCAGTTGTGGGAGTTGCTCCTTAGTCGTCTGGCCGAGAAGGGTTTGAAGTTACAGCAGGCCTTAGTCCTGGTGCAGTTTCTGCGCCAATGCGAGGAGGTTATGTTCTGGATCAAGGACAAGGAGACCTTTGTCACTGCCGACGAGTTCGGGCAGGATTTGGAGCATGTTGAGGTGCTGCAGCGTAAATTCGATGAGTTCCAAAAGGATATGGCCTCGCAGGAGTATCGTGTGACTGAAGTCAACCAGTTGGCCGATAAACTCATTCAGGATGGACATCCCGAGCGGGATACGATCACCAAGCGCAAGGAAGAGCTAAATGAGGCGTGGCAACGCCTTAAGCAGCTGGCCATTGTGCGCCAGGAGAAACTATTTGGCGCGCATGAAATTCAGCGTTTTAATCGTGATGCCGATGAAACTGTCGCCTGGATTGCTGAGAAGGATGTGGTGCTCTCCTCCGATGATTATGGCAGGGATTTGGCTAGCGTCCAGGCGTTACAGCGGAAACATGAGGGTGTCGAACGTGACTTGGCCGCGCTGGAGGATAAGGTGTCCACGTTGGGCGCCGAGGCCCAAAGACTCTGCTCCATTCATGCTGATCACAGTGATCAGATCAGGGACAAACAGGCGGAGATTGCCAACTATTGGCAAAGTTTGACGGCCAAGGCGAGGGAACGTAAACAGAAACTGGATGAATCATATTATCTACATCGTTTCCTGGCTGATTTCAGGGATCTGGTCTCGTGGATTAATGGCATGAAGGCGATCATTTCGGCCGATGAGCTGGCCAAGGATGTCGCTGGCGCTGAGGCGCTCTTGGAGCGTCATCAGGAGCACAAGGGTGAAATTGATGCACGCGAGGATAGCTTCAGGTTGACCACAGAATCAGGAAGAAAGCTGCTCGAACGGGAGCATTATGCAGCTGCTGAGATTCAAGAGAAGCTGGGCGCCTTGGAGAACGATAAGAGTTCCCTGCTCTCGTTGTGGGAGGATCGTCGCATTCTCTACGAGCAGTGCATGGATCTGCAGCTCTTCTATCGCGACACGGAGCAGGCAGACACTTGGATGGCCAAGCAGGAGGCATTCCTGGCCAATGAGGATCTCGGGGATTCTCTCGATTCCGTCGAGGCGCTGATTAAGAAACATGAAGATTTTGAGAAGAGTCTCGCAGCGCAGGAGGAGAAAATCAAGGCTTTGGATATATTTGCCACCAAACTCATCGACGGTCAGCATTATGCAGCGGATGACGTTGCCCAGCGGCGTCAGATGCTACTCGCTCGTCGTGCTGCGCTCCAGGAGAAGTCGGCGAAGCGTCGCCAGCTGTTGGAGGACTCCAATCGCTATCAGCAATTTGAACGGGATTGCGATGAGACAAAGGGTTGGATTAGCGAGAAGCTGAAATTCGCCACCGACGACAGCTATTTGGATCCCACGAACCTAAATGGAAAGATGCAAAAGCATCAGAATTTCGAGCACGAGCTGAATGCAAACAAGTCGAGGATTGAGGATATCACTAATGTGGGCAGCGAGCTGATTGAGAAGAAGCATTATGCCGCCGATCAGATAAATACCAGGATGCAGGAGATCGTTGTGCTGTGGGAGACACTCGTCCAGGCTTCCGATAAGAAGGGTTGCAAGCTGAACGAGGCCTGCCAGCAGCAGCAATTTAACCGCACCATCGAAGATATCGAACTCTGGTTGAGTGAAATTGAGGGTCAACTGTTGTCCGAGGATCATGGCAAGGATTTGACGTCGGTGCAGAATTTGCAGAAGAAACATGCGCTGCTCGAGGCTGATGTGATGGCTCACCAGGATCGCATCGAGAGCATTAATGTCGCCGCCAATAAATTTATTGAATCGGGTCATTTTGATGCGGACAACATCCGCAACAAGGAGGGGAATCTCTCGGCTCGCTATGCGGCGTTGGCTGCTCCAATGGGTGAGCGGAAACAGCATTTGACGGACTCACTCCAAGTGCAGCAACTCTTCCGCGATCTGGAAGATGAAGCCGCCTGGATTCGTGAGAAGGAACCAATTGCAGCGTCCACGAATCGTGGACGCGATTTGATTGGTGTCCAGAATCTGATCAAGAAGCATCAGGCGGTGCTCGCCGAGATTAATAACCATGAGGCGCGTCTGCTGAATGTCATCAGCTCGGGCGAGAATATGCTCAAGGATCAGCCCTTTGCTAGCGATGACATCCGTCAGCGTCTTGAGGCTTTGCAGGAGCAATGGAACACTCTTAAGGATCGTTCGAATCAGCGGAAACAGGATTTGGATGATTCGCTGCAGGCGCATCAATATTTTGCTGATGCTAACGAAGCCGAGTCGTGGATGCGTGAAAAGGAACCCATTGCCACGGGCAGTGATTACGGCAAGGATGAGGATTCCTCGGAGGCTTTGCTCAAGAAACACGAGGCACTCGTCTCCGATTTGGAGGCCTTTGGCAACACCATCCAAGCGCTGCAGGAACAGGCCAAGAATTGCCGGCAACAGGAGACGCCCGTCGTGGACATTACTGGCAAGGAATGCGTTGTTGCTCTCTATGATTACACGGAGAAATCGCCACGTGAGGTGTCCATGAAGAAGGGCGATGTGCTGACCTTGCTCAACTCCAACAACAAGGATTGGTGGAAGGTGGAGGTGAATGATCGACAGGGTTTCGTGCCCGCCGCCTACATCAAGAAGATCGAAGCTGGACTGAGTGCATCCCAGCAGAATCTGGTGGATAATCATTCCATAGCCAAGCGACAGAATCAGATTAATTCCCAATACGATAATCTTTTGGCTTTGGCCAGGGAGCGTCAGAATAAGTTGAATGAAACAACGAAGGCTTATGTTTTGGTGCGTGAAGCCGCCGACTTGGCACAGTGGATCAGGGATAAGGAGAATCATGCTCAGATCGCTGATGTGGTCGGTGAAGATCTCGAGGAGGTGGAGGTGCTCCAGAAGAAATTCGACGACTTCAACGATGACCTCAAGGCGAACGAGGTGCGTCTGGCGAATATGAATGAAATTGCCGTGCAGCTAACATCCTTGGGTCAAACGGAGGCCGCTCTCAAGATTCAGACCCAAATGCAGGATCTCAACGAGAAGTGGAATAACCTTCAATCCCTGACCGCTGAAAAGGCTAGCCAACTGGGGTCTGCCCACGAAGTGCAGCGTTTCCATCGCGATATTGACGAGACCAAGGATTGGATTGCCGAGAAGGCGAATGCTCTCAATAATGATGATCTGGGCAAGGATTTGCGTAGTGTTCAAACTCTCCAGCGGAAGCATGAAGGAGTCGAACGCGACTTGGCTGCGCTGAGGGACAAGATTCGTCAGTTGGATGAGACAGCAAATCGTCTGATGCAATCGCATCCGGATACCGCCGAGCAGACCTACGCCAAGCAGAAGGAGATCAATGAGATGTGGGATCAGATCATCACCAAGTCCACGGCGCGCAAGGAGAAGCTCCTGGATTCGTATGATTTGCAGCGCTTCCTTAGCGATTATCGGGATCTGCTCGCCTGGATCAACTCCATGATGAGCCTGGTTACATCCGATGAACTGGCCAATGATGTCACCGGCGCCGAAGCCCTCATCGAACGGCATCAGGTGCGTTGGTCTTTAATCTTTAATTACCTTGTAGACCTTTTCTATCTTTTGTTTACTTCTGCTAATCTCCAATCCCCAAAAATATATATTCATAGCCAGGTCTGTCTGCTTCTATTTATTTCAGTCTCGGCAAAGTAATAGTTGTTTGCGATTTCTCAGAATTATGCTTCCAAATTTAAGTGTAGTTTAAATCTTGAGCTAAACCAAAGATTAAAAATCCCTGGTTTTTGAAAATCCAATTAGTTTTGGCAAAATAATGGCATGGGGAAGTTTCGAATCCGAATCTCGTTTCCAACTGTTGATGCAGTATTCTTTTAGATGTTAAACAATAACCAAAACTACATTTCTTTTGAAAATCAGTTTTAAGAAAGTTATTTTCATGATAGGATTATGATTTCAATACGAGTTTTAAGTCGCAATTACGTTTTCAGATTTGACTTTAAAATTTAACTAGAGGTCACACACTGGCCTATTATAATCAGGTATTGTTTTAGGAATCAATTCAATTTGGATATAGTTATGAGAGTGTAAAAATTTCAAAACGTACTTTTTCCATGGTCTGCAAGAGTATTTAAATTTCGGCAAGCCGATGACTACTTTTCTTTATTATTCCCCCCCCCCCCCTTTTTTTTTTGAAGGCAATGAAAACGTTTTAATTTAAGAGATGAGACTAATTTATTCTGAGATTCTCATTTAATTAGACCTTTTCTGTGCATTGTTTTCTTCTGTTTTGTTTTGGTTTTTTGTTGGGGTCATTGACCTTTCACCATTGACAAACCCAACAATAAATTTCCAAATTATGTCGTAAACCAATTACCAAAAACTCTCAACTCAACGTCGTGTGTCCTGCAAACAACAACAAAAACAACAACAACATCTGCTCATGGTTCATGACAACATATATACTATATACATATATATATTAATATATATACATATATATAAACATCCAATCCATGGTCTTAATTCTCATCTCTAAACACACAGGCACATCGTGCTGAAATTGAGTTCACGCTGGGCAGCAGCTCTTCCCCCACATCACCATCCGGCGACGAGGTAGTTGTTCGTTTACCACATCATCATCATCATCATTATCATCTTCATTAGCATCATCATCGTAATCCACATCCAGATCATGAACCATTGTTTATAATTCATTGTTTTGTGCGTTCTTTGTTCCTAGTTCCAGCCGCAACAGCAATTTGTTTAGCCACAGCTTTCACTAGCACACGCTCTCTCACTCTCTGTATCTCCTCTCTCTCCTTTACTCTCTCTTGGCAGCTACTGAATAACTCCCGTATCAGTACTCTTACACAAATTGTCATCTAATATATATATATACATATGGATTCATACATCTACGGCTACAGACATTTATACAAAAACCAATTGTGGGACAAATGGGCTCTTGTGATTTTTGGGTACAGAAGTAGGCTTGGTCCGGACATTTTACCGTTGGGGGTGCTACTAGCAATTTGCCTTTTAAATTTGGTGAGTTGCTTTCAAGCTGTGTGAGAAATTGTGCTTTAATCGATTTACACTCTCGGATATATTGATTTTGGTGGTGGTCAGGATTTGAAGGCGGTTATCGACAAGGCAAACAATCTGGGCTCCGAGCTTGGTGACTCTAACTTTTATCGATTTTCAGTGATAGATTTTTATCGGTATCAAAGTTGTGTTTATACAGACGGACAGACGAACAACCATCATGACGGCCATTGCACAAAGTCAATATACTCTTCTACTTACGCTAACAGAGTACAAAAACTACATTCAATTAATTATCTCCTAATAACTTCATTTGTAATTTGGAGTTACCCCTTCAGCAGAGGAAGAGGGACTACAGTTCAACACTTAACTATTTGTGTACTAGAGTTATTGCTAACTAGGAATAGGATCTAATTGCGCCTAACTAGCACCACTCTCTCTCCTGTACAGCACTCCTCCATCATTGAACGATCAATCAGCTTCATCAGCTCAATCAGCTCTCGCATATCATCTTCGACTTCTGTATAATCTGCGTTCTGTTCGTTGTTTGTTGACTAATCTAATAAAAAATGCAGCAAAGCAAAATACAACAGCAAAAATGGCAACTAAAACTTTAACTTGTTGTGTCTAACCCGGCGTTCAAAACACCTTTCAAAAACACACACAACAGCGGCTAGTGATTCTTTCAACCAGATCAAGAGGAGACTAATCCAATTTCTCATTATATATACATATAGGAGCACAGAACGGAGATCGATGCACGCGCCGGAACATTTGGAGCCTTCGAGCAGTTCGGCAACGAGTTGCTGCAGGCGAATCATTATGCCTCGCCGGAGATCAAGGAGCAAATCGATGATTTGGCCAAGGCACGCGAGGATCTGGAGAAGGCCTGGACAGAGCGTCGCCTCCAGCTCGAGCAGAATCTCGATCTGCAGCTGTATATGCGAGATTGCGAGCTGGCCGAGTCGTGGATGTCGGCCCGTGAGGCGTTCCTCAATGCGGACGACGATGCCAATGCGGGTGGCAATGTAGAGGCGTTGATCAAGAAACACGAAGATTTCGACAAGGCCATCAATGGACATGAGCAGAAGATTGCCGCACTGCAAACGGTGGCCGATCAACTGATTGCCCAGAATCATTATGCCTCCAATTTGGTCGATGATAAACGGAACCAGGTCTTGGAACGTTGGCGCCACCTTAAGGAGGGTCTGATCGAGAAGCGTTCTCGCCTGGGCGATGAGCAAACACTGCAGCAATTCTCGCGCGATGCGGATGAGATTGAGAATTGGATTGCGGAGAAGTTGCAGTTGGCCACCGAGGAGAGCTACAAGGATCCGGCAAACATTCAATCGAAGCACCAAAAGCATCAGGCTTTCGAAGCGGAGCTCGCAGCGAATGCGGATCGTATACAGAGTGTTTTGGCGATGGGTGGCAATCTGATTGATAAGAAACAGTGCAGCGGATCGGAGGATGCAGTCCAGAAGCGTCTCACACAAATTGCCGATCAATGGGAATATTTGACGCACAAGACGACTGAAAAGTCGCTCAAGCTAAAGGAGGCCAATAAGCAACGGACTTATATCGCTGCTGTCAAGGATTTGGATTTCTGGTTGGGCGAGGTCGAGAGTTTGTTGACCACTGAGGATTCTGGTAAGGATTTGGCATCGGTCCAAAACCTAATGAAGAAACATCAGTTGGTCGAAGCGGATATCGTTGCGCACGAAGACCGCATTAAGGACATGAACAACCAGGCCGATTCCTTGGTCGAGAGCGGTCAATTCGATACTGCTGGCATCCAGGAGAAGCGTCAGAGCATCAATGAACGCTACGAGCGCATCTGTAATCTTGCTGCCCATCGTCAGGCCAGGCTCAACGAGGCTTTGACTCTGCATCAGTTCTTCCGCGACATCGCCGACGAGGAGAGCTGGATAAAGGAGAAGAAGCTGCTTGTGGGCTCCGATGATTATGGACGCGATTTGACAGGCGTTCAAAATCTGAAGAAGAAACATAAACGCCTTGAGGCAGAGTTGGGTTCCCATGAGCCGGCCATTCAGGCGGTCCAGGAGGCGGGCGAGAAACTGATGGATGTTTCTAATTTGGGTGTGCCTGAGATTGAGCAGCGGCTCAAGGCACTCAAGCAGGCTTGGTCGGAGCTGAAGAATTTGGCCGCCACACGTGGTCAGAAGCTGGATGAATCGCTGACCTATCAGCAATTCCTAGCCCAGGTGGAGGAGGAGGAGGCCTGGATTACGGAGAAGCAACAGTTGCTCTCCGTAGAGGATTATGGGGATTCGATGGCTGCGGTGCAGGGTCTGCTGAAGAAGCACGATGCCTTCGAAACGGATTTTGCTGCCCACAAGGATCGTTGCTCCCTAATCTGCGAGCAGGGCGGTGATCTGGTCGAGGCCAAGAATCATCACGGCGAATCCATTGGCCAACGTTGCCAGCAGTTGCGCAACAAGTTGGAGAATCTTAATGCTTTGGCCGCTCGGCGCAAGGGCGCCTTGTTGGACAACTCGGCGTATCTGCAATTCATGTGGAAGGCCGATGTTGTCGAGAGCTGGATCGATGACAAGGAGAACTATGTGCGTTCCGACGAATACGGACGTGATCTGTCCACTGTGCAAACGCTCTTGACCAAACAGGAGACATTCGATGCGGGTGAGTTGGGGCTACTGGAAATAATAGAAAAGCACAATTTAATGGGAAAATCTCATCTCATGGAGCATAAGATCGGAAATGGGCTCATGAGTAGTTTTGGTTAACATAATTAGCGATTTCATTGAGACCGTTATGTTCCTTAAGCTATTCTCTAAAGGATCAGATCCAAATTTTTTAGATTTTCTTTCACTATGCTTAATAATATGCAATTTTCCCCAATCTGGTGGCTAAAATGTACAAAATCCCATACGAAATCTCCATAGTCAAAACACTTTAGAGACAATAAGAAAAATTGATGATTTTTGTATATTAAATTTCACAAGTAGACAAATAACTAAAACTTGTTAATTTTAATGTTAATGTTAAGTAGTTAGAAATATCCATTTAATAGTAGAAAAATAAGAAAATACACAAAAGTCAATAATTACATTAATTTTTTGCAAAAGAATTTAGAAATTATTAATTTTCCCTATGTAAAAACACATTCGAGACAAACTGTAGAGTAACATTAACATTATGGCAGTTACATTTAAAATGAGCTATGCTCAGGAGCAGAGACTAGTGCTGCTTATCATAATTAAAAATGTATAACATTGAGTTGTTAACATTATGGCAGTTACATTTCAAATGTGCTATGCTTTTGAGTAAGGACTAGTATTGTTTAACACAATTACAACATTGAAAAAACGAAAACTCATCTCTGCTTTTATGTTGCAGGTCTCAATGCCTTTGAACAGGAGGGCATACACAATATTAGTGCCCTGAAGGATCAATTGATCAATGCAAATCACGCCCAATCGCCGGCTATACTGAAGCGTCATGGAGATGTGATTGCCCGTTGGCAGAAGTTGAGGGATGCGTCAGATACGCGCAAGCAACGATTGCTGGCCATGCAGGAGCAATTCCGCCAAATCGAGGAACTCTACTTGACATTTGCCAAGAAAGCTTCGGCCTTCAATTCTTGGTTCGAGAATGCCGAAGAGGATCTTACAGATCCTGTTCGCTGCAACTCGATCGAAGAAATACGCGCCTTGCGTGACGCCCACGCCCAATTCCAAGCGTCCCTCTCATCGGCCGAAGCTGACTTTAAGGCATTGGCAGCACTCGACCAGAAGATCAAGAGCTTTAATGTTGGACCCAATCCATACACATGGTTCACCATGGAAGCTCTTGAGGAGACCTGGCGTAACCTGCAAAAGATCATAGAGGAACGCGATGGCGAACTTGCCAAGGAGGCTAAGCGCCAGGAGGAGAACGACAAGCTCCGCAAGGAGTTTGCCAAGCACGCCAATCTCTTCCACCAATGGTTAACCGAAACGAGGTGAGTTAACCAATCCTACTTCTCCTCTTCCTTCTTATTGTTGTACGTCTTTCATATCTCTCAATCCACACATGATTCAATCCAATTTAAAAATGATTCTTTTGTGGTCGGGTTCCTCCCTCCAAAAAAAAAAGAAGGATTTTCTCGTAATTTCGTAATTTCCAAACGTTCAATTCTGTGTTCTTCTAGATATTATATGCTGGGTTATAATCGTCAAGGGTAATTAAGAAGCGGCTCCCAAATGCTCCTCTCTGCGTCTTCATTTCTTCTTTTGTGTTATTGTTTTCTGTTTTCGTTTCCGTTACTGTTGTTGCTGTGGTTGTAGTTCTTTGGCGATATTTAACAGCTGCTAACTAACAGCAAACGTTTAAATTTTGAAAGAGGAGCCTCTTACTTTGTAAATACATTTATTAATATTAAATTGAGACAAATAGACATATATTAAGCGCTGGGCGAAGAAATAATAAAAAAGCGTATCCCACCGGATGCAGGGCTTGCATCTTATTTTTATGATTATTGTTTTCTGTTTTCGTTTCTGTTACTGTTACAACTGCAAAATCTAAATATTTAACAGCTGCCAACTAACAGCAAAAGTTCAAAATATAACAGAGGGAAATCCTCTCTTGCTTTGTAAATAAATATAAATATTAAATTTAGACAAGCAACAAATTCAGTAATTCAAAAACTAGTTCTAGTTCTTGAATGCATTTAGCAATGTGTGTGTGCTCCATCAGAGTACCGACTATCATTTATCGATCTTTAAGTCTACCGATCAGTTAGCGTTCACCGTTCAAAATCAATTATCCAAATTTCAGTTTACTAAATTCAGCATGTAAAATAATAATAATATCAAGATAAAAATTCAACAAGTAGTGAAAAATCGAATTTTGTATAAATTTTCATTCAAAAGCCGTTTTTTTTTTTTTTTAAATTAGTGTTAGTAGCTTTAAAATGCATTTGACGTCTTCATTTTACTCGCTTTTAATAGTTATATGTCAAGATTTTTATAAGTTGCTGAATATAGCAAAATTCCTAAAAAAAAAAAAAAATAACGATTTCCTAGCGCTGTTTTTTGCTCATAACACGACTCTAAAACCTGAAAAAATATTTATTCATTACATATGGGCAAGTTTTTAGTAAACTTAAAATACACTTGTAATACTCCCAAATACACCTGTATATATGAACAAAAGGGCCAAACCAATTAGACGAATAAAAATTAAAAACTGCTCTCTTTCTCTGCCCTTAACCCACAGACCCCTAACTAAAAAGATTTGCTTCTCTTCTAATGCATCAATATATATCCATTGTATAACTTTAAATTGTTGATGCGATTTCTGAGCACTATATAATTGTGATGTGACTTACTAATCGATAACTATTCTATTTTAAACACAATTAAAAAACCACCATATTCCTCAACATGCACACACAGAACATCGATGATGGAAGGCTCTGGTTCCTTGGAACAGCAATTGGAGGCACTTCGCGTCAAGGCCACCGAGGTGCGTGCTCGTCGCGTGGATCTGAAGAAAATCGAGGAATTGGGCGCCCTGCTCGAGGAACATTTGATTCTGGATAATCGCTACACAGAACACTCGACAGTTGGCCTCGCTCAGCAATGGGATCAGCTGGATCAGCTATCGATGCGTATGCAACACAATTTGGAGCAACAGATCCAGGCACGCAATCATTCGGGCGTTTCCGAAGATTCGCTCAAGGAATTCTCGATGATGTTCAAGCATTTCGACAAGGACAAGAGTGGCAAACTGAATCATCAGGAGTTCAAGTCTTGTCTGCGTGCTCTCGGCTACGATCTGCCTATGGTTGAGGAGGGTCAACCCGATCCTGAATTTGAGGCCATTGTCGATGTGGTAGATCCCAATCGGGATGGCTACGTTTCACTGCAGGAATACATTGCGTTCATGATTTCCAAGGAAACGGAGAATGTGCAATCCTACGAAGAAATCGAGAATGCTTTCCGCGCCATCACCGCCGCCGATCGTCCCTATGTCACCAAGGAGGAGCTCTATTGCGTACGTACAAATAATATTGTTTTTTTTTTATAAATTTAAAAAATTTTCCTTTGCTACAATTATTATTTGCAAATGTAAATTAAAATATTCAAATCCAATATTTTGTTAACATTAATTTTAAACATTGCAGAACCTCACCAAGGATATGGCGGATTATTGTGTACAGCGGATGAAACCATTCTCGGAACCGCGTTCTGGCCAGCCCATTAAAGATGCTTTAGATTACATCGATTTCACGCGAACGCTATTCCAGAACTAAATTTCGTTCTTCGGAGAAAATGTCTTGCAATCTATTTCTAAAAGTAAAACAAAAAAATAATATATATCTATATATTTACACGATTATTTTCGATCATTTTTAGTGTGTAAGTCAAATGATTTTATGTATGCTTATTTAAGACAATTAATGCCACAGTGAACCCAAAACAAAACAAAAAACAACAGCACTTTCAATACATATTTATCAGCATATAATTTCTAGATTTTGCATTTATTTAACTCTCTATTCCCCAGAAAAAGGTATCTTAAATTTTGTAGTCTCAGTGCATACTATTTAAATGAATACAAATATAAATCAGAGCAATACTAAACCATAACTTTAGCTCTCTGCTTTGCTTCCAATATAATACTCCAAACATTTCTCTAACTTCAGTGTTTGTAATTGAAAAAGATGATAAAAATTTAAGATACTCAATACCAACAATAAATAGCATATTTTTTAGTTGCTTTTCCAGTTTATACGAACGGATTACAATACGAAATGCAAGTAGTAAAATATGCAAAAAAAAAACAAATACACATTTTATAAAAATACAAGTATTCAAATTTGCCTCTGTGTGTTTACACTTCAACAAAAATTGAAAATAAAGTATATATTGCTGCATGTCTTTAAAAATGTTAAAAACATAAGTGTTTTAATTGAAAACTACGTTAGACATTTTTTAATACATTTAATATAATATTTGCATATTTAAATTATATCGAGAATTTTTCTTGCTGCCGGCCAAACACAATTCAGTGATAATGCAGACTGTGTGGTTGGTATAGGGCTCAAGATCGGACATTCTGTCAGTCGCTTAAAATTAATCCTAATTAATTCAACAAAAACAAATAATCTGCCTATCTACTTATTGATTATCGTCTTGGTCTATCGATTCAGCTGTTTCTCGCTCGTACGTCTTTTGGTCATGCAATCGATGCTTTTATAATTTATATAAATGCCAATCGATATATCGCTTTCCTCTTGCTGCATCGGCTTAACAGCGAACAGCTGTTCTTCTTTTGCTCATGTAATCAAATAAGAGACCTTGCCTCATTTTTATAAATAACACTAAATTAAAGACATAAAAATGCTACGCCGCCTCACACAAATCAGTTTCCAGCAACTGGTGCGCAAAGAGTCAACTGCTGCGAGCAGCTCCAAGGATAAATGGGATCTATTTGCTGGTGTTTTGGTGGAACGTCTGCCGGTTGTATCCAAAACATTGAATCCATTGGAGCAACAATTTCAGGAAATGCTTTCCCATGTCGAATACGAGAAGAGTCTAAAATCAGATTTTGAGCTGAAGAATGAACGAGACTTGGTGCAAACGGAGCTGATAAAGCAGGGCAAAACGCAGGTGGATCTGGATGACACGGTGGCCAAGCAAACGGCTCAGGATCTAAAAGATGCATACACCGAGGAACTGAAGAAATTCGAATTGGCTCCACGCACGACAGCCGACGATGCTAATAATAAGACAACGTCAACGGATCGTTGCCTGGAGGATACACTCTATTTAGTTGTGAAGCAAAAACTGGGATCACAGCAGCATTTGATATTGCCGCAAGGTCAGCGCGAGAAAGGCGAATCCATGCGGCAAACGGCGGAACGTGTGCTCCGCGAGCGATGTGGAAAGCAGATGGAGGTGATCTTCTATGGCAATGCCCCAGTCGGTTTCCACAAGTACAAATATCCCAGCAAGGAGCGGACTCATAGTGTTGGCGCCAAGATCTTCTTTTATCGTGCCTCGCTCAGATCTGGCAATGTGGATGTAAAGCAGGCGGAAACTTCTGCCACCTACGAGTGGCTGCCCAAGGAGGTCTTAGGACAGAAGCTGAACACAGCCTATGCGGACAGCATTAAAAAGTTTTTGATATGATTTAAATATACATATTTGTTTGTAGTTTCACCATACAATTTACTAAGTTTGTTTCAAATAAAACGCATTTGTACTTAACGTTTTAAAGTAATTTCACTAAATTATTATTATTAAATTAAAATGCATTTTTATTTGAGTTGAGATCGCTTTCTTAACTGGTCGCGCCTATCGATAAAAATATTCACCAGCCCTGGTCACTCGCATTGTGTATTTATTATTGGCGCGTAAAAGTGCATTAAAAGCAATTGCAATCTGAAAAGAATTAAGCAGGATAAAAACGAATTTAACATGGCGACACGCTTGGAATGTCCCTATGAGAATCTGAGTAGCTGCTTTCTAATGCAGACGAGCGACTATCAAAAGCAATTCTGTCATTTATACACACATCGCTTGGCCGAAATGACTCGACTTTTGACGCCGTTGGCCATATCAAAATGGGACAAGCAGGTGCCCGTAATGAAGCTGTGCGAGCTCCGCGGTGAGCAGAACGTCAACTGCATCATCATTGGCACCATTTACAAACAGCAGGCGCACAAACCGAGCATATTGCGTGACATCTCCGAGGAGAATCAACTGGCGCCGCAACCACAACGCCAAAATTACTCGGAGCCAGAGGATAAAGTCATCCTGGAGGATGAACTGCAGCGTGTGCGACTGCAAGGTGATATACTGGACGGCAGCAATTTGGCAACGGGAATTGTGTGTGCCGTTAAAGGAGGCACCGATAACGAAGGCTATTTTAATGTGGAGGAGGTGCTCTTCTTGGAGAGCGGTCCACAAAAGTCGCTCGCTTTGAGAAGCAATGCTGGGAAACTGGTGCTCATCTCTGGCCTGGATCAGCTGCAATCGCATACCTATGTGGATGCGTTGAACATGTTTCAGTATTGGCTCAGCGGCAGCTTTGGTAGTCCTCAGGCTCAGGCTCAATCCATGGTCAGGTTAATTATTGCCGGCAACTCGGTGAGGAGCACAGCGGTGGCCCAGCTGCCCACGCTGCAGGTGGCCCGCTCCCAGGCCAATGCGAATGATACTGTTCAGGCAATTGCCCAGTTGGACACCTGGTTTGCAGCCTGGGCTCGTGCTTTGCACGTGGATTTAATGCCCGGTGCCTTTGATCCGGCGAATTTTATGCTGCCCCAGCAGCCATTCCACAAATGCATGTTTCCACTTGCCGGGCAGTTGTCCTCCTTCCAGGCTGTGCCCAATCCCTACAGCTGTCGACTGAATGGTGCTTTCGTCATGGGCACAGCCGGGCAGAATGTGGAGGATTTGTTGCGCAGCACCTCGTTGGATTCGTCGCTGTTGGCTCTGCGTTCCACACTCAAATGGGGCCACTTGGCGCCAACGGCACCGGATACATTGGCCTGTTATCCGTACATCAGCAGTGATCCCTTCATTATGCAGGAGTGTCCACATGTCTACTTCGCTGGGAACTGCGCCTCCTTCGAGACGGAGTTGCTTGTGGACTCTAGGAAGGAGAGCAGCAAGCGGACGCGTCTCGTCTGCGTGCCCAGCTTCAGCCGGACGCAGAGCGTGGCCCTCATCGATTTAGACACACTCGATTGTCGCGAGATTAAGTTTAGCGTGGAATCCGAATAGATTTATAGGAATAAAATTGAAATTTTGTCGATTTTTATTTATTTGTAAAACTAAAATCTACGACGGATTCCGACGGCAATCAGTGGACAACTGGTCCCAGTGGCTCGCCTCGTATATTGGCCAAGTCCAGGCGGGCGTCCACTGTATCATCTACGAGGCCGATGACGGCAATGTTGTCGCCACGAATTATGTGCAGGCCGAGCACAATTTGCTCGATGCCCGCCGTTGTAGAGAAGACGCGTTCATGGCACTCGTCGATGATGATGTTTATCGTCTGATCGAAACCCTTCAGCGTCCCTATGAAGTTGCGACCATCTGCCGTGATTATGGACACGGTGTGATTGATGTACGACTCCAAGCCGGACATTCTGGTAGCCAATCAGACTTGTTTTGTTGTAAAAGCAAAAGCGAACCCAACAAATGCTTTGCGTAAAACGATTATATTTGGAAAGGTGCCTATCGATATACATATCGATTATTGCAATGTTACTGCTCTATCGGTCTTAACAGCGAACAGCTGCTGTTCGGTAACTAACTATATAAGGTAGCGACATGATCCATGTTAAATTGCCTGTCTAAGACAGCACTTGGCGGGAATTCAAAACACTGCAGCTCAAGTGCACTTAACACTGTGTGCGATTGTAATTAGAGCTAACTTATGTTATTTTATATTAATCCAGAGCGCCAAATTGAAAAATGTATACAATTCAATCAAATTTAAGAACCATTGGTGCTGCTACCAACAAGGACAATACAAAAATATATATTTAAATCATATAAAGAATTTATTTACGCTGTCCGCCGCAAGTGACCAGGGCTGGCGAACGTTTATGTAGCTTCAATAAATTGCCATCGATAGTCGATAGACGCGCACAGCTGATAGCCCAATTGGTAATTCGTTTTACAGCGTAGAAAAAGTTTTTGGGTGTTTGCAAAATAAACGCTTTCGAAATGCATTTGTGCACTGATTTAGGTGTATAAAAATAACAAGCAGGATGTTAGCAGGCAAATGGAACAATCAAATGCAGCGCGCGTCTTATGCCAAGTGCTGAATTGTGTGCTGAATGTGTGAAAAACTGGCATCCGTATTGATTTTTACTGCTGCTGGCTGCTGCCCGAAACATTGTTTACAATTTATTGTGTTGTGGGGCAGGCAAAAGAAAAGTAAAACTGCAAATCTGCATCTCGCAATGATGCAGATGCAGTCACAAATAGCTAATATTAGATGCTCCAACCATTAGGAAGCCAACACATCAAATAGCTGCAATTTATCCTTGGAGGAACAGGAACAAAATCAGGAGGAGCTGAGATGGGTGGCTCTGTTAGTCAAGTTTTTAGATCAGGTTCTGCGCTGCTCTCCCATCGCGATGGCCACAAGGTGTCAAAGGCAACGGAGGAGAAAATTCAGACGCTCTTCGAAATACTGCGTGCCAATCCCAAAGTCTCTCTGCAAACCTTGGAGAGTCTACTGATACAGATACCCAAGAATGAGAACATTCTCGTCATTCACGATGATTGTGGCTACAATATATTGCAGCGTAGCGTTGGCCTCAATCACATCGATCTCACCAAATGGCTGCTGCATCGTCATCGGCCCGATGTCAATCGATCGCCCTGCTCCCTGCCCCTGCACATTGCCACGCTGCGTGGCTACGAGGAGTGTGTGGAGCTCCTGCTACGACATGGAGCTCGCATCGATGCCGATACACGAATGTGCTTCCCAGGCTCACATTCGCACAACTGTGAGGAGAGTGGCAAGTGGCAAGGTCACCAAGTGGACGATGTCAGCGAGAGGCTTAATACAAAGCTACAGAATGCCCTGTGCTATGCCATCGATGGTAATCGGAATATATATTATATTTATAGTTATATATGTATACTTATATTAAATTTTATATTTATATTTATATGTTTATACTTTTATAATTATATTTTTAATTTACTTATTTGTATATTTATATAATTATTATATTATATTCTCCAGGTGATCAGTATAATGTACTCAGCATGATGACACAGAAGATGGAGGAGCCCTGGATACCGTTTCGGGCCAAGAAACCGCTGCTTCACTTGGCATGTGAACGGGGCGCTTGGAACTGTGTCCAGCAGCTGGTTGTGACACGTTCCGAGGAGATAAATCTCATCATGGATGAATATTATCCCATACATCATGCCGTGCTGCACGATGGACGCTTTTTGGAGATGCTCATCCAACATGGAGCGATAACAACAGTGCGCACCTGCACCCAACAAATGACCCTGCTGCATGTTGGTAAGCGATTAATAATTGACCCTACACCTTTATTTATTTTTTGTTTGGACGTTGATCTACTAACGAGCAGCTTAGTTTGAAACACAAGTTTTAAGAGAAAGAGGTAGAAAATTTATTGTATTTCTGAACTGCTAAATTAATTTGCCTGATTAACTCAGAATAATCAATTAAAAAGATTACACTAAGCCTTGTTCAACGTTCTGAAATAGAAGAAAGATTTATTAATTAATTCCTTGGGTAACCATGGGAGGAGTCCATGTACAATATCAATATTCAACATAGAGGATGCACAAGCGAGGTGTATAGCTTTAGTGTCGTTTAGGAATCGTTAAATTCTTTTTATTTAAGACACCAAAGTCTCAGTTAACAGAAGCTTGTCAAACAATGATCATTCTATACACACTCTGCTTTTCTTTATCCCAGTAATTTTGGCTGCTCGCAAATCGGCTGAGGATACGCAGGCCACGTTGCGCATCCTGCTCGATCGGGGCTGTAAAGAGCTGATAAATGCACCGGATTCTTTGGGGAATACGCCGCTGCATGCGTTGATTGTTCGTTATGCTCTGGAGGAGGCACGTTATGGTTACGACAAATGGAGCAAATGGGATGTACTGCACTTGGTTCGATTCCTGTTGCAGAATGGCGCCAAGCCATCCATTAATCAGGCGGGGAATAGTGCCATGGCCTGCGTGTTTCGTCATCTGCGCGATTGGGAGGTCTGCTATGAGCTGCTTAATATGCTCATCCGCGAGGATGGTGAGTTGTCTATAAATGAATAAATAAAAATTATATAAAAATGTTGCTCTATTGCTCATATTCAGGTGATCCGAATATTGTGGGCCGTGATGGTTCAGTGCCTATAATGGTGCTATTAGTGCCGCTGATTAACAAGGATCATCTGCATCATTTCACACATTCAATGAAGGTATCTTCGTCAATATTGTAGCAATAAGTTTATTTTGTTGTTTTTAGTTTATTTGTTTCGACTTCTTTATTTTATCGAGGTTTCAAAAGTAATGTCAACTCTTATCGAACTTCGATCGCTTGCTCATTCTTATTATCGATATTATCGATTAACCTAATGGCGGTGACATGTAAATGAACTAGAGGACATGCAAATGTAACATTGAGTAATTTACATAATGGCGGCTACATTTAAATGAGCTGTGCATGTGAGCAAATATTAAAGTTGCTTAACATATTTAGAGATATATGGTCAAACATGCAGTAATTCACATTATAACGGTTATATTTAAATGAGCTATGCTTCTGAATGAACACAAGTATTCATCTAATATATAAAAACAATACCTAATCTTTAATCTTGTTTTAGGTCTGCTATATGAACTGTATACGGATACTGCTTCAGCATGGCGCCAATTTGAATTGTTCGTATCGAGCGAACTTGAAGCCGTTACATGTGCTTGTCTTTACGGTCAGCGAGAATCTGACGGTTAACTGTGATGCCCAGAAACGCACAAACTTTGACTTTATTAAGAATATATTGCTGCTGCTGCTGCAGCATGGCCTGGACTGCAACAAGACATATCAGCACATACTGCAGGCCGTCATGGATATGGTGCCGCATGTGCGTACTTGCCAGGACATGGAATGCATCTATGAGTTGACTCTGACGCTCATCCAATACGGTGCCGATCCCAATATTGTGCTGAGCAGCAAACTAACGCCTGGCATTGCCATCTTCTCGAGTGAAATCGCCAGCTATGGCGAGGCACTTGGAGCAGGAGCAGGAGCAGGTGGTGGACCTCCGCCTGCTGGTGGTGCTGGCGCAGCTGCCTTGGGCGATAATACGTTTCGGAATTCGTTTCGGATTAGTTCGAGGTATCTGCTCTTCTACTATATCGTACTGATAACCACAAAGGAATTCATACTCAACGATCCACAATTGACATACACGCGCATCATTCATTTATTCTATCTGACAATGGAGCACGAGCCGCTCTTCAATTGCCTCAAATCGCTGCACAATTTCTACGTAGCCCAAGTGCCCAGCAAGAAGACGGAACAATTGATTGCCCTCATCTCGACACTCTATCGGCGACCCAGGTCCCTCAAACAGTTGGCCCGGCGAGCCATCTACGAGGCCATGAATCGAAAGTTGGCGCAGAATGTGAATCGCTTGAATCTGCCGGGTCCGCTCAAGGAATACGTCCTGCAATTCGAGAGATAACAAGTGTCGGGGCATAATTAATACATATATACATACATATATATAGTATACATATAGAAATATAGAGTGTCTGTTAACTTTTGAATGACCAATGTCTAGCGAAACAAAACCACAACTAGAATCAATCATTATCGCAATTGTTAAACGCAAATATATATATATATATATATATATACGGAAGTATTTACAACAAATATCCATGCATTAATTAATTATCTAATGATTAAGATATGAAAACGCTTAAACGTACCTAAACAAAAAAAAAAAACAAAAAACAAACAAAAATTCATCAAAATATCAAAACATGTGCAATTTCTTTTTTACGAATCTATTGTTCAAAACGCTCATTACTAATAATTGTATTGTGTATTGTGAAAACTATTCAATTGTATAACTTTTACGAATAATGCCCCACGATCCTACTCCCCAAAAAGAGCTATTCTTATGTCCTCATAACTAAAACATAAACAAAAGCCTTCAAATTACACACGCACATCAAAACGACATCTGCATAAACTTAAGGCTGTTTTTTGATGAACAATTCGGGGTTCTCTTTTTTAGAATATATATATAAATTGTATATTTGAAGGCAATTCAACAAGTGTTATACATACATTAATATATATATATATATATATATAAAGTTATTATTGTAATTATTGTTGCTTGAACAAATAGAAAGAAAAACAAAAGTTGTTAATCTGAACAATCATTTGCAATCTGTTTAGCGGGGAACTTAAAATGCTTTTCACAGTCTGAACAATATTGGCTAAAAGAAATCAAAAAGAATTTGTGGTGTGAAGTTATAAAGATTGCTTCTAACGTTAATACAACCTTTTTATCGTTAGTAAATAAATTGATTCCAATACACACTCACACACACAGAGCTACTGACAGTTTCTATAGAACAAATTAAAACAAATATTTTTTTAAGTTGCCTTAGTAACGATTAAAAAACCAGACATTGACGCCCTCATGTGAAAAGTGTTTTTACAATTTACATATTAAAAAGTGAGCAGGAGTCGGTTGCAGCATGTTTAGCAAGAAGCTGGAGCGGATGCATCGTCCTCCCTCGGACATTACCAAGTACGATAATGAGCCGTATATGAAGAATCCACTGCTCACATTCCGGATATCCGATGTCCACGAGCGACGGCATTACAATTTCCTCAAGCAGCGGGCGGCGGACATAAAGGTGAAGATTGCCAAGCGACCCTGGGCACCGGAACCGGAGATGCGACCACTGCCCCAGGAGCATTACGTGGACAACTTGAGGCGCGAGGTACGCAAAATAATTGTGCCCCGAATGCTGCACAAAACGGAGTCGAAGATTCTAAGTTTCGCATCGGAGCGCTTGAAAAACAAATATCCGGAGTTGGTTGAGGCGTATATGGCGGAAGTGCACGGGGAATACGATAGACTGATGAAGATCTACAGCATGAAGAACATAATCACCCATCCTGAATTCTCCGACGAGGATCCCACAAAGTTCGACCTGCCCCATGCCGATTTCCACTCCAGTTTGCCCGGCCGATCGGCCAACTATAAAGCGTATCTGGAGAACCGTCGCAAGATTGCTCAGAAGCTGCTCATCGTGCAGCTTCCGATGCGGATCATACTCAGCATCTCCGTGCTGGATTTACCCGAATTCGCGTGCATTTTTCGTTATGTGGGCGCCATGGGTGCCCAGCAGCAGCAGCTGGGATTGTGCGGAAGGGAGGCACTCTCCTACAAGTTCTATCGCAAGTACATCCAGAATCAGCTGGACAAGGTGAACACATTTCTCCGCTGGACGTGGTACACCCGGTTGGTTGGCGTGCTCCGACGCATGCTGCGGAAGCGAGTGATGCCCGCCAATGTGTGGAGGCGGGCTTGGAGTGGGCTCGAGGGGCTGATGAATCGGGAGGTAAACAACCTGAAGATGCGCACCT
Organism: Drosophila mimica; assembly: GCA_037043585.1. Classification (NCBI taxonomy): domain Eukaryota; kingdom Metazoa; phylum Arthropoda; class Insecta; order Diptera; family Drosophilidae; genus Drosophila; species Drosophila mimica. The sequence continues at coordinate 9,497,798 of JBAMBE010000579.1, forward strand.
TTGAGGAACTGTTCCGCGTTTGCAGCACTCCCAGGACTATGCCCGTTTTCCGCATGGCCCTCGGCTGGGACGATTTTGAGGATGGTCTGGATATGCGACCAAGTCTTACGAATATATTGACCATCTTTGGTGAAATTGTGACCGAAATCTCAATGGTCGGTTGTCGGATGGAGGCACTGCAGCCGCAGGTGGACACCTTGTCCAACTTTGCTCAGGTCAGCGATTATCTAAAGATCGAAATGAATGAGAACTATGTGAAGGATGTGATCACGAAGGTGCAAGAGATCATCGGGCACACCTATACCCAATTGACGGATTACATTAGGGGCTATCGCAAGAAGTACATTGGTCTCTACTCGGAGGAGGAGCGCAAGGCGCTGGATAAGTTTCTGCAAGAGCCGCACGAGTTTGAGGAATACTTTTCCCGCATCGAGAAATACTACGAGTTCATCAATATGCTCCGCAGTGAACCCGCCACGGATTACTTTGAGATGGCCGTAATCGACAATGAGCCCCTCATTCAGGGACTGCGCAGTTTGGCGGAGAATCTGATAGCGAATATTACGGCCATTATTATTAGGGAGCATATCAGGGCCGAAGAAGAGATTTGTGATGAGTTCGAGAAGATCAAGGATCGTGCTCTGCTCATCCCTAAATCAACGGAGGAACTGCTCGAGAGCGCCGATTACATGATCTATGTGAAGATGCAAAAGCTGGCGGAGCTCACGGATCGCATTCAGTACTGTCTGCAGGTGGGCACGAATATTGTGGAGCTCACCCAGATGTCCAAGTATCATTTCGACCTGACCATCAAGACGATCAATTGGATCAAGGATATCAACGAAATCTGTGATTATAATGCATCCCAGCAGGAGCACTACAAATTCCTCTTCGAGGAGCATTTGCAGGAGGTAGTCAAGAAGCTAAGCGCCGACATCGAAGGAATGCTGCCCAAATTGGCCATTATCGATGATATGAGTCGACCGGAGAAGTTTCGCGAATCCTACATAATACTCCAAAATTTTATAGATCAGTTGAAGACCGCTGACGATTATGTGGCATGGATCAACAAGGAGGAAAAACTGTTCAAGGTCAACCAAACCGAATATCCCACATTGCAGGTCATCAAATCCTTTGTCTACCCCTTTGCCGAGCTGATGAAGTAGGTAAAACTCCGGCGTAAGTGAAACTTCGTCTAATGCGCCGGGTTATTTGTAGGTGCTGCATTGAATGGAAGCGCTACTTGAGCGTCTGGACGGATGGTCCCTTTGAGTATCTGGAGCCGAAGTTCGTAGAGACCACAACGGATGATTATCTCAAGGAGTTCCAGAAGAATCAGAAATACTATCGCATCAAGATCAAACAGGATATGGTCGAGAATCCCGTTTGCAAATTCAAGGTGAATTAAACACTACAAATAAACTCGGACAAAATATGTCTAGTTTTCAGAATGTTTTCTATATTTTTAAATAGAAGAAGTCACTTGTTAATATATAAATAATAAAATATTTTTATTTTATTCTTTAAATAAACATTTTAGTAACATACTTTAATTTAAAGATTTCATGTATGCACATAATTTTAGAAAAATGCATATATTTAATTTTAAATAACTTACAAAAGATAAACTTTTATATTTGCAATTTTTAATTTGAAAAAGGTTTTTTAAAAATCAAGGATTTGCATTTATACTATTTAAGATTTTCAGCTTTTAGAAATGTTTATTTAAGGGCGATTTTTTTCTGAGTGAAGTATTCTGTTAGTACATTAATTATTATTGCTTATTTTCAGGGGCAAACTGAGGATCCGGATCCGGAGAAGCATCCGGTTCCGTTGCGCCTGTGCGCCACCATGATCAAGTCCATCAAGGATTTCACCATTGGCGTATTCATTGTGAACACATTGTGCAATCCGGCGCTGCGCAAACGCCATTGGAAGGAGATGTCGGAGATAGCCGGATTTGATATTACGCCGGATGCGGGAACAACGCTGCGTAAGATTCTTAACTCTGGACTGGATCATGTGCTCGATCAGTTCGAGATAATCAGCATCAGTGCGAATAAGGAGCTGCAGCTGTGGAACAATCTGCAGGTCATGATCAAGGAGTGGGAGAACAAGGTGTTCCCCATTGGCCCATACAAGGAGACGGGCGTCACGATACTCTCCAGCCTTGACGACATTCAAGCGCTGCTCGACGACCACATCCTGAAGACGCTCACCATGCGTGGCTCAGCATTCATGAAGCCCTGCGAGGATGAGGTGCGCGCCTGGTACGAGAAGATCATGCGGGTCAACGAAACATTGGATCAATGGGGCAAGGTGCAGGTGAATTATCTCTACCTGCTGCCCATATTCTCCTCCAAGGATATTGTGGCTCAGATGCCCGAGGAGGGACGCCTCTTTACGATTGTGGAGCAGACCTACACTCGGAATATGGGCTTGGTGCTCCGTCAGCCGCTGGTCATGGAGACGGCGCCAGTTTCGGGTCTGCTCGAGTCCCTGCAGAAGGCTAATGAGCTGCTCGAGGACATCTCGACGGGCGTGAGCAACTATCTGGAGAAGAAGCGCTTGTACTTTCCACGCTTCTTCTTTCTGGCCAACGATGAAATGCTGGAGATTCTCTCCGAGACGAAGGATCCACTGCGTGTCCAGCCACATCTCAGCAAATGTTTCGAGGGCATCAATATACTCGAATTCGATGCGGCCAAAAATGTCCTGGCTATGTTCAGCAGCGACAAGGAGCACATTGTGTTTATCGAGCAGATCTCGACGGCGGCAGCCGGCGGCAGCGTGGAGAAGTGGCTGATTGGTGTCGAGCATGAAATGCTGAAGGCGGTGCGCAATGAATGCGAGTTGTCCTACAACCATTATCCGACTGTGGGGAGGCACGAGTGGGTTGTGGAGTGGCCCCAGATGGTCATCTTGGCCGTCTCGCAGGTCTTCTGGGCCTCGCGGATGCACAGCTGTCTGCGTCGCAGCTACGGCGGCAATCAGACCGTAATGAATCACTTTTTCCAGGAGTTGTCCAAGGAGCTGAACGACATTGTGAATCTGGTGCGCTCCCCAGTGATAAGTAATCTGAATCGCATCACAATCAAATCCCTGATTGTCATCGATGTGCATGCCAAGGATGTCACCGAGGAGCTGATCCGCCTGAAGATCAGCAGTGAATACGATTTCCAGTGGTTGGCCCAGATGCGCTATTACTGGGAGGATGCCACAATGCTGGTGCGGATCATCAATGCAACGGTGCCCTTCGCCAACGAGTATCTGGGCAACTCGGATCGCCTGGTGATCACTCCGCTCACGGATCGCTGCTATCGCACCCTCGTAGGGGCGTATCAGCTGCACTTGAACGGTGCTCCCGAGGGACCCGCTGGCACCGGCAAGACGGAGACCACCAAGGATCTGGCCAAGGCTTTGGCTGTCCAGTGTAAAGTGTTTAATTGTTCGGATGGCCTGGATTACAAGGCCATGGGTAAGTTCTTCAAGGGACTCGCTTCGTGCGGTGCCTGGGCGTGTTTCGATGAGTTCAATCGGATTGAGCTGGAGGTGCTCTCGGTGGTTGCCCAGCAGATACTGCTCATCATTCAGGCGGTGCGCGCCAATGTGATCAAGTTTATGTTCGAGGGCACCGAGCTGATCCTCAATCCGGCCTGCTATGTCTGCATCACCATGAATCCCGGTTACGCGGGTCGCTCCGAGCTGCCCGACAATCTGAAAGTCCTGTTCCGTTCGGTGGCCATGATGGTGCCCGACTATGCCATGATCGGGGAGATCTCGCTGTACTCCTATGGCTTTGTGGACGCCCGCAAGTTGGCCGTGAAAATCGTGACCACCTATCGCCTCTGCTCCGAGCAGCTGTCCAGCCAGAATCATTATGATTACGGCATGCGTGCCGTGAAAACGGTGCTCTCCGCTTGTGGCAACATCAAGAAGCAGTACCCGGATGAGCTGGAGGATATTCTACTCCTGCGCAGCTTGATTGATGTGAATCTGCCCAAGTTTCTGTCGTTCGACGTGCCCCTCTTTGAGGGCATCATCTCGGACATCTTTCCGGGCATCAAGTTGCCCCACATCGACTACTCGCTCATGGAGCAAGAGTTCAAGCTCGTCTGCCAGGAGGAGATTCTAGAACCGACGCCCAGTTTCTTCACCAAAGTGGTTCAGACATTTGAGATGATCATTGTGCGACATGGTTTCATGTTGGTGGGCGAACCACTTGCCGGAAAATCCATGACTTTAAAAGTACTGGCCAAGGTCCTCTCGGCACTTAAGATTAAGGCGCCGGCGAAAAGCAACTACTTCCAGCACGTCCTCATGGGCATCATGAATCCCAAGTCCATAACCATGAATCAGCTTTATGGCTCTTTCGATCCTATCTCCTACGAGTGGACGGATGGTCTAGTGGCCAAGATCTTTCGTGACTTTGCCATGACTCCAACACCAGACAGGAAATGGGTAAGCTCAATTCAATTTCCTAATCCCTGTACTCCAAATATCCTATTCGGTCTTAGGTCGTATTCGATGGTCCCGTGGACGCTGTTTGGATTGAGAACATGAACACTGTACTCGACGACAACAAGAAACTGTGCCTGACCAGTGGTGAGGTGATCACCATGTCCAATGAAATGTCCATGATCTTCGAGGTGATGGATCTGGCCCAGGCATCCCCTGCCACAGTCTCGCGCTGTGGCATGATCTACATGGAGCCAGCCACACTCGGCTGGCGCGCCTTCGCCAACACCTGGCTGAAGAAGGCCGACAGCCGCTGGGCCGACGAGGAGAACGTCAAGTACATGCTGGCCATGCTCCAGTGGCTCCTGGTCCCGGTGAGTTCACTCTGAGAAAATGTCGAATTGAATTATAGAAATTCAGAGTAAATTTCTAAAATTTCCCTTTTCAGAGCCTGACATTTGTGCGGCGCTTCTGCAGTCAGTTCCTCAGGCCGGGCGAGTTTAACACAATGCAAACCACCTTCGATTTGGTTGACATGCTGATGGACGAGGCGATTGAGGAGAATCCCGAGGATTACGACAAGTACGTCCAGGGCTACATTCAGGCCGCACTGCTGTACGCACTGGTTTGGGGGGTGGGCGGAGTGCTCAACACGGAATCCCGCGAGAAATTCGATGCACATCTGAGAAAGGTGAGAAATGGAGAATCACCTCCGGCAACTGATTTGAATTTGCCTGCTCCACAGCTCTATGAGAATGAGCCGGCCGGACTGGGCAAAATGGAGGTGACACCGCCGGCCGAGGGTCTGATCGTGGATTATGTGTTCGTCTTCAAGCAGCGGGGCACCTGGCGCTACTGGCCCGATCTCGCCAAACGCATGGACGTCGAGGAGACGAAGACGGGTGTGATTGTGCCCACCGTGGACACAGCTCGCTATATCCACCTGCTCAAGATGCATGTGCAGCACAAGAAACGCATGCTGCTTGTCGGACCCACGGGCACTGGGAAGAGTGTCTACATCCAGAACTACCTGATGAACAAACTCAATCCTGATCTTTACGAAACTGGCTTCATTACCTTCACCGTGATGATAACGGCCAATCAGACGCAGGAGCAGCTCATTGCCAAGCTGTTCAAGCTGAAGCGGGGCATCTACGGTCCGCCGAAGGGGATGCAGAGCGTACTCTTCGTGGATGACATGAATATGCCAGTGAAGGAGGTCTACGGAGCCCAGCCGCCGTTGGAACTACTGCGTCAATTCTTTGACTATGGTCATGTTTATGATCTGCGTGACAGCTCCAAGATCTGGATCAATGATGTGCTCATCATCACCGCTTGCGGTCTGCCCGGCGGCAGTCGACAGGATGTCTACGCGAGATTCCTCAACCATTTCAATGTGTTCTCCATCAACACTTTCAGCGATGACACCATGTTCCGCATCTTTCTCAATGTCGCCCTGAGTGGCTTTCGCCGTTCCGGACACGGCCAGGATGTGTTTGTAGTGACCAATCAGATTGTGAGCGCTACTCAGAGCATCTACAAGAGTGTCCAGTCCGAGATACGAGCGACGCCAGCCAAATCCCATTACATCTTCAATCTGCGTGATATTTCACGCGTTGTCACTGGTTGCACCCTGGTGCGTAAGGAGTCCGTCAATGACAAGAAGATGCTCGTCCGGGTTTGGTATCACGAGGCGATGCGGGTCTTCTATGACAGACTCGTCGACGACATCGATCGCAAGTGGATGTTCGACAAGTTGAACGAGTGCCTCAAGGCCAACTTCAAGGATCGGGTGGAGAGTGTCTTCGAAAAGTACTGCTTGGTGAGTAGGCGACAAGGAGTGATCTATCTCGGAGACATCTACACAGACAGATCAACCCAGTATCCTCGCAACTAATCTTCACAGCTTACAAGGATGCATTTACTTATCTTGAAGGAACTTATGATTTTACATGGATTCGAATCGAGAATCATCTGCTTCCGCCACTCGGCATCTGAGGCAGTCCTCTATTGTAAAAGCCGTGCCAAGAAATTGCATTACTTGTTTCTGAATTTAGGAAGCGATTACAAATTGCATTCTTATTTTTACAAAAGTAGAAAAATTCACCACATTTTTGGGATTTCTATCTTTTCTTATATAAAGAAATTATTTTTAAAATCAGGAAATAGTTTCTAGTTTTGAGGGTGATTTTCATATTCGGTCATTCCATGAGATTCAGGGCTATTTGTTTTTCTGAGTGTAGTTGCCTTGTTGTCAACATTCTCGGATTGTTAGTTACACGCTTCATGGAATGCTATTCGAAAGATTGGATGAAGTGAATCATGCAGAATAAACTAGAATTTAATAATCGTATTAAATTTATTGTCAACAAAGCCTTTATCTAGTTATCGATGCAGAGTCCTCTGTTTCCATCATAATCGCAGTCTTAACTAAGTCATTTCAACTATTCGTTTGTTCTGATTGTGGTTATCCTGGGGTATTCACCAATTACCCCCGTAAACATTTATTATTTTTTATACAAGTTGAATTTAAATGGTGGATTATTGTTGACAGGACGATGTGTTTACGATGGAGGCTGCCAACGGGATACTCTTTGGGATGTACTTTGACGAGGACAGTGAGCCGGATGAGAGGCGCTACGAGGAGGTGCCCAGCATGGAGGTCTTTCACAATCTGGCCGTGTCTAGCCTGGAGGATTACAATTCTACGCGTCGCTCCAAGATGGACATCACCCTGTTCACATTCGCCATGCAGCATTTGAATCGCATCTGCCGCATCATTTCCATTCAGGGTGCGAGTGCGCTCCTTATCGGACTGGGCGGATCGGGAAGGCAATCGTTGACAAAGCTGGCCACGAACATGGTGCAGACATCCTTCTTCCAGCCAGAGATCACAAAGAACTATGGCGCCAATGAGTGGCACGACGACATCAAGCTAATCCTGAAGGAGGCGGGAGGAAAGAATAAACACACTACGTTCCTCATCACCGAGAACCAAATCAAAATGGAGCTCTTCCTGCAGGACATCGACTGTCTGCTGAATCAGGGCGAGGTGCCCAACATCTTTCCCATCGACGAGAAGCAGGAGGTGCTGGAGCTAGTGCGCCTCGCTGCCCAGGGTGGCAACCGGAATATTGATGTCTCCGCACTGCAAGTCTTCTCGTTCTTTGTGAATCGCTGCAAGCAGAAGCTGCACATTGTCCTGAGTTTCTCCCCCATTGGGGATGCACTGAGAACCCGGGTGCGATTGTATCCCTCCCTGGTGAACTGCTGCACCATTGATTGGTACGACAGCTGGCCGGAGGAGGCGTTGCAGATGATAGCCAAGATGTCGCTGATCGATGTGAACGTGCCCTCCGACCAGACCAAGCTGGCCATCATGGACACCTGCCAGTATTTCCATGTGACAGCCGCCAGAGCCACACGCTCCTTCTGCCAGATGACGGGGCGTCACATCTACCAGACCAATGCCTCCTTCATCGAATTGATTCGCTCCTTTCAGACGTTGATTGCTCGCAAGCAGGAGGAGACGATGCTCGCCAAGATGCGCTACATTGGCGGCTTGGACACTTTGGCTGTGGCGGCCGCCGCCATTTCCATTATGCAACGGGATTTGAATGCGTTGCAACCGAAACTGGTTGCCTTGGCGGAGGCATCCCGCAAAATGATGCTCGAGATCAACACGGAAACGTTGGCGGCCAGTGCCGCTGCCGAGCAGGTGAAACAGGACGAGGAGGTGGCCTCCGTGCAAGCGGAGGCTGCTCAGGTGCTCAAGAGTGAGTGCGAGAAAGACTTGGCCAAGGCGATACCCGTGCTGGAGGACGCACTGGCCGCGCTGAATACGCTCAAGCCGGCGGATATAACACTGGTCAAGTCGATGAAGAATCCCCCAACGGTCATCAAGCTAGTCATGGCCGGGGTTTGTGTGATGAAGGGTGTGCCGGCGGAGCGCATACCCGATCCAGCCACGGGGAAGATGGTCAACGACTTCTGGGGTCCCAGCAAACGGATATTGGGTGACATGAACTTCCTGCCCGCCCTCAAGGAGTTCGACAAGGACAACATTCCCGTCGAGGTGATGAAGCGGATACGCAAGGAGTTCATACCCAACAAGGACTTCGATCCGAAGGTCGTGGCCAAGGCTTCCAGTGCCGCCAAGGGTCTCTGCCAGTGGATCATTGCGATGGACATGTACGATGAGGTCGCCAAAGTTGTGGCGCCCAAAAAGGCCAAGCTTGCTGCCGCCGAGAAGGAATACTCTGACACCATGGCATTTTTGGCGGAGAAGCGTGCGATGGCTGCCGCGCTGGAGGAGAAAGTGGCGCTGCTTAACATCGAGCTGGAGAAGGCCAACGAGGAGATGAAGAAGACGGAGCAGCATGCCGAGAATTGCCGCAACAAGTTGCTCCGGGCGGAGGCTCTAATTGGAGGCTTGGGTGGGGAGAAGTCTCGCTGGAATAAAGCAGCCGATGATCTGCAAGAGCTGTACGATCATCTGCCCGGCGATGTGCTCATCTCGTGCGGCATCATTGCCTACCTCTCCGCGGTCAATCTGCAGTGTCGTGCGAGCTGCGTCCTGGATTGGTTCAAGAAATGCATCGATCTGGAAATACCATGTTCCCAGAAGTATTCGATTACAGCTGTACTCGGCTTGGAGGTGACCATTCAGAACTGGCAGCTGGATGGGCTGCCCAACGACGAGTTCTCCAGCGAGAACGCCATCATCTCGGCCAACTCCAGCCGGTACAGTCTGTTCATTGATCCGCAGGGCCAGGCCAACAACTGGCTGAAAAACATGGAGCGAAAAAACCGCTTGAATTGTGTCAAGTTTAACCAGAGCAACTACATGAAGATCATTGCGGACGCACTGGAGTATGGTGCCCCGGTGATCATTGAGAATGTGCAGGAGGAGCTGGAGGTGCCACTGGATCCGATACTGATGCGGCAGACCTTCATGCAGGGCGGCATCAAGCACATCAGCCTGGGGGAGAATGTGGTCCCTGTTTCACCTCATTTCCGGCTGTACATGACGTGTAATCTGCGCAATCCGCACTTTCTGCCGGAGACCTTCAACAAGGTAACTGTGATTAATTTCGCCCTCACCCAGAACGCTCTGATGGACCAGCTGCTGAGCATTGTGGTGGCCAAGGAGCGACCCGATTTGCAGGAGCTGCGCATCATGCTCACCACTGAGGCGGCGGCCAATAAGGGTGCTCTACGAGATGCCGAGAACATGATCCTTAAGACACTCACCTCCAGCGAGGGCGACATTCTCGAGAATGAGGCAGCCATCCTGATATTGGCCGATTCGAAGACCCTGTCCAAGGACATAACGGAGAAACAGGATGCCGCCAAGGAGACCTCGGCCAAGATCGAAGCCTTTCGTCTCAATTACAAACCGGTTGCGATCCATTCCTCCATTCTCTACTATTCCATCACCGACCTGCCCAACATTGATCCGATGTACCAGTTCTCGCTGAACTGGTACATCAATCTCTACATGTACTCCATCGAGACGGCCAACAAATCAAAGGATTTGCCGCGTCGCATAAAATTCCTCGTCGATGGCTTCACCAAGAATCTTTACAACAATGTTTGTCGCTCCATTTTCGAGAAGGATAAGCTGCTCTTCTCCTTCATCCTCACGGCTCGCATTATGCTGGGCACTGGGCAAGTGGAGATGCGCCATCTGTCGCATCTGCTGACCAATGCCAAGGATTTGGCGAATATACCACCTAATCCAAATCCCAGTTGGATAACCGATGTCGTGTGGCTGAATGTGCTGCGCCTGGAGGAGCTCAAGGAGCTGCGCGGCATTGTCAAATCCTTCTGCGATGATTTACCCGCCTGGCAGGCGATCTACGATCATGCCGCGCCTGAGGATCAACCCTTGCCGCCACCCTGGCACGACAAGACCACGGGCTTTGAGAAGATCATCGTACTGAAAGCTTTACGGCCGGACTCTGTTTTCTTGGGCGTGCGCAAATTCATTTCGCGTACAATTGGCGAACAATTTGTCTCCCCTCCGGAATTCGATATATCCAAATCATATGCGGATTCAACAGCTCTAACTCCGCTCGTCTTCATCCTATCACCGGGCGCCGATCCGCTTGGTTCGCTGCTGGCATTTGCCGAGAAAATGGGCCAGGAGGAGACGTTCCAGAGCATATCCCTTGGTCAGGGCCAGGGCCCGATTGCGACGGCTCTGATCAAGAATGCCCAGGAAATGGGCTTCTGGGTTTGTCTGCAAAATTGCCATTTGGCGGCTAGTTGGATGTCCTCCTTGGAGTTTCTCTGGGAGAATATGGACACCTTCAACACGCAGGGTGAGTTGTTAAAAAATAATTAAAATTTCTCTCGTTTAAAGTGAAATATTTACTAGTAAGAAAAGTACCTTTCAGGACACCCTTGATATAGTAATTTATTATTATTATTATATTATAATATGTTAGAATAATATTATTAAGAGGAACTCCCGATTGTCTCTCGATAGCAAAGAGTATGTATATCATTTTCAGGCTATATTTCAATCCATCCTTCCGACTCCTGTCTGAGCCGATGCTCAACACAAGTTACTGAAACTGATGTGAAGTATTTCTTGGAATTGGGATCTCATATTCATCAATTAGCAACTTAACACATCGCTTTAAGTAGTCTTAAATCTAAAAGTAATTTACCAGTTGGGTACTGAAAACACTTCTCACATAACATTCATAACAAGATCCAGCTATATTTATAATTGAGCCTGAACTCTTAGCAATGTAATAATATAAGTATTACAAATAGTAATTACACAGTTACAAATAAAGTAAATAAATACAAAAATATCTCTCTTTCGTTTCAGCTAATTTCCGTATTTGGCTTACGGCGTATCCGACGCCTCAGTTTCCCGTCTCGATTCTGCAGAACGGTGTGAAAATGACGAACGAACCGCCAACGGGGCTAAGGGAGAATCTGATGCGATCCTACAACTCGGAGCCCATCAATGAGCCCGAGTTCTACATGGGCTGTGCCAAGCAGGATCGCGCCTTCACCCGTCTCCTGTTCGGCATCTGCTTCTTCCATGCCGTCGTCCAGGAGCGGAAGAAGTACGGCCCGTTGGGCTGGAACATTGCCTACGGCTTCAATGAGTCCGATCTGCAAATCTCTGTGCTGCAGCTGAGCGTAAGTAAATCACAACTCGACTGTATATATACATACATACATACATATATGTATAAATTTATATCTCACGTTTAGATGCTGCTCAATCAGTACGAGCACGTGCCGTATGATGCCATCTCGTATCTGACCAGCGAGTGCAATTACGGCGGACGTGTTACGGATAACTGGGACAGGCGTGCGATTGTCACGATTCTTGCCGACTTTTGCAATCCGCAGGTGGTGGCCGATAATCGCTATCGATTCGCCTCCGACGATCGCTATATACTGCCCCGCAAGACGGAGCACCGAGAGATTCTGCGGTATCTGGACGAGAGTATGCCTTCGCTGGCTCCGCCCGAGGTGTACGGCTTGCATGCGAATTCCGGCATTACGCGGGACTTGCAGACGACGAAGACACTGCTGGATTCGATGATTCTGCTGCTGGGCAGCGAGGCAGCGGGTCAGGCCAGTGGAGGAGTCAGTGCTGACCAGATGGTGCTGGACACCATCAAACAGATTGAGACTGAGATGCCACCGGATATGGATGTCGAGGCGGCAGCCGAGAAATATCCCGTTGACTACAATGAATCAATGAATACGGTTGTGGTCCAGGAAATGGAACGATTCCTCAAGCTGCAAAAGGAGATCCGCAGCTCGTGTCATGATCTGGCCATGGGCATTAAGGGCATCATTGTGATGACGCCGGATCTGGAGAACGTGATGACTGCCATAAGATTCAATCGCATACCTGTCAAGTGGATGGGCAAATCCTATCCTTGCCTGAAGCCCCTCGGCTCCTACGTGCAGGATCTGTACAAGCGCCTCAACTGGCTGCATCAGTGGCATCGGGTGGGTAAACCGCCCACATTTTGGCTCTCCGGTTTCTTTTTCACGCAGGCTTTTCTCACGGGTGCCATGCAGAATTACGCACGGAAATTTAAGATACCCATTGATACGTTGACCTTTGACTATGATGTGCTCAAGGTGGAGACGAAGACAACGCCGCCGGATGACGGTGTCTACTGCAATGGCCTGTTCCTCGAGGGCGCCCGCTGGCATTGGGAGGAGAACATGCTCGTCGAGCAGTTGCCCAAGGTACTCATGTATGTCATGCCCGTAATTTACTTCCGGCCCATCACACTGCTGGAGCTGACGGAGGGCACGCGCTATCGCTGCCCCCTTTACAAGACCGGAGAGCGGAAGGGCACCTTGTCCACAACTGGACACTCCACTAACTATGTGGTGCCACTGCTCCTGAACACCCAAACCAAAGCCTCGCATTGGGTGAAGAGGAGTGTGGCACTGATTTGCCAGACCAACGAATAAATGTTATGAATCTTCAAATTAAATCCAACATAACCGATTTTCCGTTATTCAATGTTTTATTAAACATACTTCAAAATTATATTATTTTTCTCACAGCATTTGAAACGCTTTCTAATTAATAAAAGTTTACCTCTTGGGAGCTACACAAATTCCGGGTCTTTTTTAAAAACTCCGGCAAACCCAAAAGATAAAAAGAAAACGAAAATATATATCTCAATGTGTGTGTGTGTAAATTAGGCTTTGGATCAATATGGTTGCATAATTATATTATTCTCCTTATTGGGAGCGACAGCCAATGGGATCAGCATTTCCATCATCGGAGCTGCTCGCACGACGACGGCGCTGATCCAGGTTGGCAGCGGCTATGGTCGGACTAGGGTTGATGCTGTTGCCGCTACTGCTGGTGGTAGTGCTGCTGCTGCTACTGCTGCTGATGCTGCTGAGGCGCTCCAGTGGAGCGGCGGCACCTCGTCGCGGCTCGATCAGCTGACGTATGAAATAATGTATCTGATTGATATCAAAATCGCCGCCATCCATCAAAATGTTGCGTCTAAGATTACGTTGCAAAGTCCTCTCCAATGCATCCGAGCAGGGCACCTCCTGGGAGTCGTTTATTTAATATATATATATACATATGTATATTTAATATATACGTTCACTTACGGTTTCTGGCTTGCTGCTCGGCATCCATATCTTGACGTTGTGATCGAGGCCAGAGGTGGCCAGCACTGGCATAGTTGGGTGCTGCTCGAGGCAGTTGACAACGCCGGAATGATCGCCCTTCATGAAATTCATTACAGCCTCGGTGTTCTTGTCCCAGAAGAATATGTTGCCATCATCACTGCCGCTCACGATGTACTCTGAGTGCGGACCAAAGAAGTTGACGCCTTTGATGGTGCGGCTATTGCTGTAGATGATCAAGTCCAAGACACCGGACCACATTGGAAGGTTAAATGGTAATCATTTAGAAAAATATTTAAAATATTGTTCAGAAACTGATATTCGCATATTGGTGATACAAAGTCTCCACACAAGTTTACTAATTGAGAAATTGTTGTCCGAAGAGTTCTTTAGTCTCACAATTTATATTTAAAATCAGTATCTACAATTCTAAACTCATTTTAAAAACTGTTAGAGGCTTTTCAGCACTGCAATGCTTGCCACGCCCCGTTTTATCACCATAAAATGCCATATTTTTAGAATGCTTAACTAACTAAGATTGTATTAATCATTGGCAGCAGTACTATAATGCCAACATCAACTGTATATTGTATACATATATTTAATATATATATATATATATATATATATATATATATATATAGGCAGACTTACATGTGTCCCTCGTAGGAGTGGAGAAATTCGCCATCCTTATAGTTGCGGCTGTCGTAGAGATAAATGGCAGCATCGCTGTACGAGGCAAGAATCTCGCTGCCGCTGTAATTGTAAACCGCACAGGTGATCTGCGAGACCTTGGCCTAAAATGGAGGATACGTTAGCCATATACACTAACAAATGTAACACAAAAACGTATTTTTAAATTTTAAAGTAGAATTAATATATAAATAAAATGCATGCTTAACGTATTTTGCTCGTATTTTCTAAAAAAAAGGCTAAAACGTGAAATTCTCGAAATGAATCAGAAATAACTATTTTCATATATAAACTAAAATATGTATATAAATAAAATAAAATAAATATATATGTGTTATATATATATCTGATGTTGCTTACGTCCTTTGGCGACATCTGGTGCACTGGCTGGCTTGGCTTGCGTTTGTCGTAGACGCGCAGTTTGTCATCGGAGCCACTGATGCAGAACTCCGGCGCAAACGGATGATGGGCGATGCTGAAGAGGCGGACACGTCGATTGGCCACGTCGGAGAGGCAGCGCAGCATTGTCGTGCATTGGTTGCAGCGAAGATCGAAGTGCTTGACTGCCGCATCCTCGCCGGCACTGATCACCTCGTGGCGGCTGTGAGGCACCACGACCAGCTTGTGCACCGCCTCCCGATGACTGTACAAATGGGTGGGCTTAATGCTGCTGCTGCCGGAGGGCGGAATGACGGCACGTCGCACCTGCCCGTCGCGACTCGAGGAGATCACGTCCAGACAGCCGGAGCTATCAATGAATTTCGTTTGGAATATATTGAGATTATGACCAGACTTAAAGCTGTGCCTTGGCTTCCCATTCGCCCAGTCCCACACAATGATCCGCAGATCATCGGAGCCGGAGCAAATCAAGTCTCCGCAACGGTTGAAACTCAAACAATTGACACAGCAACGATGGCGGTTCAACGAGATCATCAGCTTCATGCGCTCCACGACCTGTCGGGATGCATAATAGCCCTGGCCGAAGCTCATGGCTGATGTGTGTCCGCCACGCCAGCCAATCCGATTGAATACACTCTGTTCCCGTTGCATCAGCTCCTGGACAAAGTTCCAGTTGTAGGGCGGTTTCGATTTGTTCAACACATTATTCACCGAAACCTTCAGTATTTCATCATCCTGAGGATTCCCCTCCGCCTCATTGTAATAGTCCTGTGTGCGTAAAATTTATTTATAATTATAGTAATTATATAATACAGTTGCGAAAAGAATAATACACTCTTTTGCTACGAAAGAATAAACAAACCATTTGTTTTCCAAATGCTGAATTTTAATACATATTGTTTAGTATTTGTCCTATACATTAAAGTTAGCCCTGCTGGAGTTCTTCCTTCCTGCCTGTTACATGCATTTGCATAAAACCATTATACCCTTTTTATCAATTTTGTAAGGAGGTCAGGGTATAAAAAGAAATAATTCTTTGGAAGAGTGGTGAAATTATTTTGTTCGCCACTGTAGAAACAGATAAAGTGCAAAAGGTTAACTTACGGATTCACTTTCCGCATTGCTCGAGAAATAGTCGCGACCCCAAGACACATTACTGGAATGGGAGCTGCTGTCCTCCGAGCGAGCTTCCGGCGAACGCGATGCATCCTGGTCATCCTGCTCCTCGTTCTCCGGATCAACAATATCCACATCGTCATCAGCTTCGATGGTGGAATTGTTGCCATCACTGCTACCCTCGGATTGATGCTCGCCGGCAGCATCACTGCTGCTGCTGCTATTGCTGCTGCTCGAGCCGAGGCTGATCAATGCGTGGCGATAGGTTCGAGTAAGTATACCAAAGTTGTCATCCGCATCGAGATTCACATCAGCATTCCCAGCCAGATCACCAATCCCATCATCCACATCATCTTCGACACCTAATAAACCGGTTGCCACTGGTGAAGTATCGAGAAAGGGATTCGAGCTGGATTGCTCATCGTTGATTGCATTGCTAGTCGATGGCTGATCATCATCAACAGCAACTGGCAATGGGTGCATTACAGAAGATTCAATTTCCTCCTCATTGACTTTCTCGTCTGCTGCTTTATTAATTTCCAATTCCTCTTTGGTGCAATTTTTGTTGTTGTTGCTGTTGTTGTTGTTGTTGAGACTATTTGTGTCTGCATTTGCCTCCTTGCTAAAAATCAATGATTTGTATTTGATTATTGTTTTTTTTTTTTTTGCTTTTTATCTTTTGCCACTCACCCAACTAAAATTGATTCAGCATTGGATTTGACTTTTGTTTTGGTTTCAGCAGCTGCTGATTCGCCGACGGAACCCATTTCTTTGGAGTTGCTGCGTTTGAGGCGTTTGCATGCTGTTGCCGCGTCTGGCAAACACTCCTCATCCATTGTGTCCATTATCGCAATGAACAGTTGAGAATTTAGATTTTAAGTTGTTTGCCTTTTTCTCTTTTTTAAATGCACCTTACAATTTTTCCTCAATCTCTCTCGGTGTGAGTGTGTGCGGTTGAGAGTGTGTGTGAGTTTACGCAGCAGATATATTTCAGTCGATTGTTTATGTTTAGCTGATAGTGGTGGCAACGGTAAGTACCTATGGCCAGGGCTGCGTTAGCAATACTCACAAGCACAGCAACTCTATTGAATAGCGCGCCAAGTTATATATATGAAACCAAACACGGACAGCAATCGATCGGCGTCGACAACTATGAAAATATCGCGGCAAGTCTTAAAAATACTTTATTTGATTTTGTTTCGTTTTGCTTTGACTTCAGGCGAACTAAATGATAATTGAATGATAAATTGTGGCACACTCAATATGACAACATTTACAAATATATGTATCTTTGACAGTTGTTTGTGACAGTTAATGATTGTGGAGTGTGTTGCATTATTAAAAATTTACTTTATTTCATTGATTTCAACTCCCACTCAGAAGTGCTGTTAGACAGACAAAACTTAACAGTTGTTAAGTGTGATATTTTACATTTGCAGACATTTAGATCTGTCCACTACACCACAGTGACGCAGCATACTTGAGCTTAGCTTGACTGATCTGTTGCTGCGCTCTTTCTTTACGCAAGACGCAGAGAGCGCTAGCAGCTGCTCACTGCAGACTGAGCTGCTGAAACATAAGCAGAAGAGAGCGCAAGAAAATTTTCCTCCGCTCTTAAGTTACTTAACAGAGTCAGCGTTAACAGCTCACTCTGGCAAGTGGGACGCGAGGTTCGGCTTGAGTGGCTTATGCATGTATAAATTTGACAGTGTGGCCGTGTCTTCAGCCTGAAGAAGTTCGGTTTTTGTGAACGCGTTGGAAACGGTAACAATTTTGTGTTTTGGCTAGCGAATATATTAAAAACACGTCTTGAGCCATTAAAAATATATTGTACGTAAAAAATTAAAATGAAAAACCACTAGAGGAAAATAAATATGCTAGGCACGTTCTAATGAAAATAAAGAAAAATGTACACATTTTAAGTGCGTCGTCAATCTGAATGTGATTTTAAAGTTAAAGTTTTCTTTCCGCTAATTGACTTTCTACACAACACACACACACACACTCACACACACTCGCACACACACCATACACAGAAAAGGGTTATTCATTTTAACTCAAGGCGCAGACGTAGCCCATAAGAAAAATAAACTCGGATCAATTTTAGCTCTGTTCTGGTTTTTTCTCTCGATTTCTTTTTAAAAGTTGCGTCTTAATTTTTTTCTCAACTGCCTTTTTTTCTGTGTGCCTGAAAGACTCGTGATGTTTTTTGCACCCAATTCCGGTTTCCAACAGACACCAATAATATAAAGAAAAAAAAAAAAAAAAAAATAGGAAATAGGAAATAGCAAAAATCAGTAGGACTAAGTTAAAAGTGAAATTATAATTTATTTGTATACATTTCTGCTTTGTTTTTAGAGTGCACATTGATGCTCTTCATTGCCTTATCAGAAATCAAATTTGTTGTTGTTTACTAAACATTTCGACTGATAGCAAATTGTTCTTATTGTTGTTCTGGTTGAGTCAAAGACTCACTTTAGATGTGAACCGGTTAAACCGTTGTGCGAATGAGTCATTCATCATTCTTCAACTCACTCTCCAAGTCTTCAGTCCATAAATAAAGTTTTTATATGCACTTTGGGACCGGCTTTCAATAGCTTTTAAGGGTGTGCGGAAGTATGAAACTTAAGAATCAGGTTTCCCTGACTGCCCACACTTTAAAATATGTGTATATATTTTACATTATATATTAATATAATATATGTTATATATATA
The DNA here is from genome assembly GCA_037043585.1 of Drosophila mimica. NCBI lineage: Eukaryota > Metazoa > Arthropoda > Insecta > Diptera > Drosophilidae > Drosophila > Drosophila mimica. The sequence continues at coordinate 9,516,329 of JBAMBE010000579.1, forward strand.
TGCATGTGCCTTAGCACAGTTCATCGCAGTTAGGTTTAAGTCGTTTCATTTAAATTTTGTATTTAGATTCATAATTCATAATTAATATATGTATATATATATACACACAATAATCTGGATTCATTCTTACAATTTCTGCCTTTCACTTTTCTGCAATCCTACACTCAGAAAAATAAAATCGACCTGAATTTCAGAAAATATTTAAAATATGTATAAAAAGAAAATAGAAAAATGCACAACATTTTTGGAATTGTCCATTTAAGGCAAGCCTTTATAATTATTAAAATTTGTATTTTTATTGATTTGAAATTATTTAGAAAGTCTAAAAACAAGTAAAACTTTAAAGTAGTCAGTGAAATTTGTTTTTCTGAGTGCAGCACAGATGCCTTTGGGCGTTCAATTAAAAGCTGGGGGCAATTGAGCTAAGTTGGATGTATCTGATGCAATGTACTTAGCGTTACGGCATATACATATATATTCAATCAGATCAGATGTACATACATATATTTGTAGCAATATCGCAGTTCAGTAAAGCGACGTTTAATTCTTAATTCTCTTCTCTGATTCTCTTAGCAAATGCAAACTTTTATGGCCCTGCGAGGAGAAGGAGCTGGAAGACGGTCACTGGAATCCCTATTGCTGGCTACCATCGTGAGCACATTATGGGCTTCAGTTGCCGCCAGGACTGGTGAGTATTTTGTGGTCGACCACAAAGGGGGGTGCCAAGCAAGTAGCTTGAGTTGTAGTCGAGTTAGCTCGACTATGGCATCACCTTTAATATATGTTAATATATCCCTTTAATACGTGCATGCACACCCAAATAGAGTGCTAATATGTCAGTGTGTTACAGACTTATGCACAAAACCATTATACCCCTTTTACACATTTGAATATTACTATTTTCTCTTTTTCTTTTCCTCCTTCGTCTTCTTCTTCGTGCAGGACCTGCTCACAGCAAGGTGGTAGTTTGTTATATATCCACCTGGGCTGTGTATCGACCTGATCAGGGTGCCTATTCAATTGAGAACTTCGACCCGAGTCTCTGCACACATGCTGTGTACGCCTTCGCTGGCCTCGACATCACGCAGTCGGTCATCAAGTCGTTGGGTAAAGTTAACTATATACACTCAGAAAAAAATTGCCATAAGTTTTAGTAAAATTTTACATTAAATAATTTCTCAAAGTTCCAGAAGTTTGTCCTAGTTCTGAGTAAGGAATAACATAACTGCAAATATTGTTGATTTATTAAAATGTAGTGCAATTGTTTTCTTAAGTGTACTAATGTACATAATATGCAAATTGAATGTGTAAGATGTGTTGCGATGTTGCAGACCCCTGGCAGGATCTGCAGGAGGAGTACGGCAAGGGTGGCTACGAGCGTCTGACGGGCCTGAAGCGCAGTCATCCGCATCTGAAAGTGAGCTTGGCCATCGGTGGCTGGAACGAGGGCTCCAAGAACTACTCGACTCTGGTAGCCAATGTGCAGCAGCGCCAGCATTTCGTGCATCAAGTCTCAGGTTTTGTGAGAAAATATAACTTTGATGGTTTGGATTTGGATTGGGAGTATCCCACACAGCGAGGCGGCAGTCCAGCGGACCGGGAGAATTTTGTTGCCCTGACCAGGGAGCTGAGGGAAGAGTTCGATAGCCATGGTCTGCTGCTCACCTCGGCCATTGGCGCTGCCAAGCATGTTATCGATCAGGCCTACGATGTAAGACAGATTTCCCGCTATCTGGACTTTTTGCACATCATGTGCTACGATTATCATGGCAGCTGGAATCGCAAAGTCGGCTACAATGCTCCGCTGACGGCCCTAGAAGGGGATCCCTTGAGTGTGGTAAGCAATTCTAGAGGTTATATCAAATCTACCAATGTTTGATCCATTCATCAATAAATATTTTCAGCAATACACTATCGATTATCTGCTGGAGCTGGGTGCTCCACCCTCAAAGGTGGTGATGGGCCTGCCCTTCTATGGACGCACCTTTAAGACCGTAGCGCAGGGCAATGTGGATGATGCGAGTGATGGCGTTGGGTTCCAGGGTCCATTCACACGTGAGGACGGGTTCCTCGGCTACAACGAGATCTGCAGAATATTGAGCAACAAGATGTCGGGCTGGTCCAAGAAATGGGATGCGCCTACGAGTCAAATGTTGGCGCAATCCGAGCGCAATGTTTCCACCCAAGATGTGAGCGTTGTCACCTTTGACAGCTCCCGTTCTATTGCGAACAAGGTGAAGTTTGCGGTGAAGAAGAGATTAGCTGGCGTTATGGTCTGGTCTGTGGACACGGATGATTTCCTGGGCAATTGTATGCTGGACGAGGACACTTTTGCCGATTTCAGACTTGTCACCAACTCGCCAAGGCGGCTCAATCAAAACTATCCCCTGCTGCGCACCATTAATGAGGCGACCACATTTGCCCTCGAAGAACTGGCGGCCGATGAGGTGGTCGTACCGGATGACTCCGAGAATGAGATTCCACATGGCAATAATGCGGTGACGGCAAATGTTGCAATCTTGACTCTAACGACCAGCTTTGTTTTCACGCTCTTGCTCAGTTTGATACATTGAAATGTACTTTAATTGGTTTAGTTTTTTATTACATGTAAGCTTGTTTCCATTTGCAGCTGCTCAAGCTGTCAGTTTTAGTTTCATTTAATTAAAAGTTCAACACTAATAATTTAAATTCAAAAAGTTTCTGCCTTGATTACTCAATCGATAGTTTTCTGAAGTTTAAATAAGTGCCACAAATTTGGTTGAAAGCTCTGCCCAACACTATTAATTTAATTGCTCTGATTAAGTACTCGATACCTATCAGCAGCTTAAATAAGTGTAATTTGGACTAACCCAGCCCTCGTCTTCGCCTATCGTTTAGTCGTCATTCGTATTTGACAGTTACAATCAAAAAACACTCGTGCAATTTGTTAAAACTTTCATACATATATTTTGTTGTTGTGTACTTGTTTAATATAACAAATATAACTGGCAATCTAACGTTTAACTAACTACATATGTATTATGTATGTATAAATATGTGTGTGTATTATATATTTATATATGCAGGTAAGTGTAACATATAATTTGTATAATATTGATAGATTATCGTTGCTACAATTTCAACATTAAATACGATACTACAATATGATTTATATATATATATATATATGTGTATATATATATATATATATATACATATATATATATAAGGATGGCATAAAATAGTTAAAGCAAAGTTTTACCTTGGAGGGAGGAAAAGAGAGAAAGACCGATATAAAGCGAAACTAACTGTTAACAGAGGTGATTTGGGCTGGCAAACATTGCAAATGCACATATGACTATGTGAAAGATCTGTGTGCACAAATCAAAAGGAAGACAGTGAACGCTTGTGTGTGTGTGTGAAACCTAGACGAAAAGTTCGATTTCGATATCATTTTCTTCTCACAAACGTTTGCTGCTGGCGCGCACTGTCACAGCAGCATCGGACCAATCGGCGCGCTCGCCGCCTGCATAGATGTCCTGCAACTGTTCCCGGGAACGGTTTTTTGATTTCGATTTCGAGTTGTGTTTGCTTTGCGAACGCTGCAGCTGAAAACGCTGCTCGTTGATCAGCTCGTAATGCGAGTGTGGTGAGTTTTGGTGTGAGTGTGGTGAGTGGGGGGAATGGTTGCTCTCAACAGTTGCACAACTATTGCCCAACAGTAGCTCGTGTATATTCTTTGTACTCCGACGATGTGCCTCCAAACACTGCGATTCTGACGAATAGGGAAAAGTGGCCACAAAATTTACAGTTGAATTTGGCAGGGGTTCGCTGGCAAAATTAGCCGGCGGCGGGGGCAGGGGCCCCTCGCAGGGCGTGGCTGGGGACAGATCGGTGAACTCGGTCTTCGCCTCCGATTCCAAGGAGCACATGCTCTGCCGGGAGATGTCCTTTTGAAGCTGTTGCTGCTGCTGCTCGAGGGCGGCATTTTTGAGCGTGGGTCTGTTCAGATTAGAGCGCTCGTAGTCATCCTCATCCTCATCATCATCCTCGTCGTCATCATCCTCGTCCTCACCTGCTGGGAGACGGGCTTGTGGCATGGGCAAGCGACTGCGTATGGAGTGTTCCCGCCGGCCAAAGCGTTGCGCCAGATAATCCTCCGGATTGCTGCTGCTATGACTGCTGTGGCTGTGCTGATGCTGATGGTGGTGATGATGATGCACCTGGGCATTGTCATAGTAGTTGTCATTGCAGCAGCTGCTCACGTCCGCAAAATAAACCTCAGACTCGGCTGCCTCTTCGCCGGGCAGCACAGCCGACGTCGTCGTCTTGGCAATGGCACCATTCGAGTCCTGATAGCCAACGTTTTCCACACCACTTACAGGCTGAGATTGCTGAACTTGCTCCTCCTCCGTTGCCGGCTGCTGCTGATCCTTGGCAGCGGCCGCTTCCCCAGCGAACAGCTGCTGCACATTGGGACGCTGCTGGTTCTGTGGTCCAATGCTCTTGGCGCCACCCGCCTCGATGCGTTTCTTCAGCTTGCGGCTGGGCAGCGTGTTGGAGCCGCGTTCCCGCGACCAGCTGGCATCGTTGCCAGCTCTACCATCGCTGTCCGTATGGGTGTTCTCATACTCAGCCACTGTTTTGGCCTTGTAGGCAGCGCTGCGTGGTATAGCGGCCATGGATGCAGTGCCTCCGCTGAGCGATAGGCCGTCCATACGCTCCAGCGTCGATGCTTGACCTGCATGCTGGACACACAGACGCGCCGGCTGCTGTGCCAGTTGCTGTGGCAGTTGCTGAGGCAGTTGCTCCAACTGGGACAGTTGCTGCGGATGCTGCTGGAGCGTCAGCAAGCCCGTTCCGGCCGGCAGACAGCTGCCCGCCTGCAGATACTGATAGTAGCCACGCCGTGCCGGACTATTGGGATCACTGTACGGCGGCGGAGGACCCCAGACGCCGTAGGGCAGCGCCGTAGGCAAACCATTGTAAACAGCAGTACTCACTATGGCCGTAGGTTCCTCCATTAACATACGATCGCCATCCGCGACGGCAACCGCCGCCGCCGTGCTAAAACCATACTGTGAATCAGGACTGGCAGCGGACTGACGGAATCGACGCGTTGCATCCGGCGTATTCCGCTGCCAGGGCATCCTCGGCCAGCTCCAGCCGCTGCTGTTACCACTGCGCACTGCGCGATCTCGACCGTTACGACAGCCATTGGCTGCGGATTCCTCGCCGGGATTGGGGGAGTAGAAGTTTCCCGGGGGTTGAGCTGCCCAGAAACGCTGCTCGGCTCCGGCTCCTCCGCCGGAAGCGGCGGCCACAGCAGCCACGGCGGCTGCACTCGCCTCATCCCAGGGCAAGCCGGCGGCGGGCAATGTCATCTGGCGATGGGCGTGGCACTGCTCACAGCAACGACAATTGAGCATCCGTCCGGGTGCCGAGAGCGCAGGCGGCGGAGGGGGCACCTGGCTGGCGTAGAGGGAACGACAGCGGAGTTCCAACTGTTCCCAGTACATCTTCTTGCGCTCGTGGCTGAGCAGCTGATAGACAAGCATGCAGCTGAACACGGCGATCAGCACTCCGGCAACCGACAGCCCGAAAATGGCACGTAGACAGGAATAGAGGGAGCCGTGGACAACGCCACAATCGGACAGCGAATCGAACACGAGGCGAACACCTTCTGAAAAACAATAACACAATTTAAAATAGAGGACTCTGATTCGATAACATGATAAAGTCTACTATAACTATTTCAGAATACACGAAGGGATGTCAGCAAGGGACATTAATATTGGCTCATTAATTGTTATGGAGCTGGGAGATGGGAGTTTAAGGTACCATGCCTACCTTTGTCCACGCGATCCACCTGGGATTCGATGAGATCGGAGTAGCAGGTACAGGTGCGCGTCTTTTGGGCATATTCGCATTCCCGCAACGCCTGCAGCCGGCTCATGTGGAGCACGGTGGTTGTCACCGTGACCAAGGCACAGGTCAGAGCAGAGACGAGTCCACAGGCACCCGACAACTTGATCTGTAAGACTGCACGTTAGACAGGCTGATTGGAGAGGATTTGACACCTGCACTCACCAGATAACTATAACGATTGCGACGACGCGCCAAACTCATGATGCAAACGCCCGTCAGGATGAGCTGCAAGGATGAATAATTAATAATAATTAAAAAATAATTAATAATTAGCTAATATCTTCAGAAACTCACCAGCGTGGCCGGCACAAAGGTGGGCACCGTCTCAAAGTTGCCCACGGTAATCGTATAGGAATGGAGCAGAAAGTAGACTCCAAGGAAGAGCACGCCCAGCAGGCAACTGAAGCCGCCACAGATGAGGCACCACACCACATACTTCTTAATGCCCGCGCCATGGCGATGAGCTGCAACATGAGAATCGGATTAATATCGTCTTATAGACAGGGAGCAGCTAGTGGTCAAATCTAACTTAGGGAACCGCGATGATGTGCCTCCGCCGAGGATGTGGGCGGTGGGGCAGGCACCCAGGAGCAGGGCGGAGGCATGCTGTATTGCACAAACTGCATCACCGGATAACCATGCATGATTGTGTATCTTTCTTGCTCAACCCAAAGAATTTACTGAACCACAATTTATATAAACATTGTAAAAAAAAACCACAGCAACAAAACTAAGTTTGTTGTTTTGCTCGAATAATTTTTTCTGCTCTTTTTTCGCTGCACGGAAAAATATCTACACACAAGTTGAGTTGAGATGAGATGCCTTAACTGGCAGCTGCGCGGAATGGGATTTGGCTGGGTAATTGGGGTAAATTGGGAGATGCGGAAGCTGGGGCAGCTCTACAGCAGACAGCAGGCGGAGAGTGCAGCAGCTGAAAGGAACGGAACGGAAAGGAAAGGAAAGGAAGGAACGATGTCAACTTCAAAATCCCTACTGAGATTCACACACACACACACTCACAGTTCCCAACCACCACAAAGAAAATAAAAACAGTAAATAGTGCTGCAATCACGGAAGACTCCCAAGAGAGAGAGAGAGAGTGAGAAAGAAAGCAGGAGAAAGACCATAAAAGAGAGAGCAGGAGATTAAAGCGCAGGCGTCAAACTCAAGGATGAGGAAGCATTATTCGAAGCGGATGCTGTTCAAGGAATCAGTTACCAAATACTGCGCTGATTATAAGACAGATGACAGTCGTGAATGGAGCAGTCGTGTGATTTTAATGGCAATTAGATTATTGGGTTTTTTCAGGATTTTGCCCACAAATACTGCAACAGATATTTCAGCGTAATGCATTAAAGAAAACCTCCGAAATCTGTTAAATATTGCTGATTTTTTAATTTAACAAAAACATATTTAATTTTATTTTTACTTTTTCGTTTTGTATTTTTTGTGGCGACTGACTTTAGTTGACATTAAGTAAATAAATGACTAAGTAAAATATTCTATAAGATAAAATGATAAAACAGATTAAAAAAAATATCGTCCTGAAAGCTAGAAATCTTTTCTTGATATTATAAGTACTTTCTAATTATAACAAAGAAAAATTTTAAACATTAGAAAGACTTCCCAAATCGACAATTTCAGAAATATTGTATTATTTTATTTTTCTAGAAATATTTTCTACTTTCAAGAAATGCATTTCTAAAAAGTGCAAATAAAAATAAGGTATTTGCTTTAAATCAGTCGCTTTGTAAAAGTTCTGACTGGAAACGATTTACACCAATTAATTATGAATGGACTTGAAGATTATTAATAGAATTTATTATTTATTTTTTCTTTTCAATTTTAAATTGTCTGCAGTATTATTTAAAGATGCGCTTTTTTAACACTTACCCATAGAGCCATTGGCGGCGTTTCTTGGCCTGGGCGGTGGGCGTGGCGGCAAGGGCGGACGATTATCATCCAGACCCTGCGACTTGTCGACAGCACCTGGAGCTGCCCCCGTTGCCGTCGCCTCCAGTTCCGTGTCATGGTAGATGTCATTGCAGCTATCGCTGGGATGCGATTTGGGTGGCAATTGACTTGCTGCTGCTGCTGATGCTGCTGATGTAGTGGAGCGTGGTTTCTTCTTCTTGAGCATGGTGCTATTGTTGTCGGATTCACTGACCGTAATCTCATCGGCGCCCAGCATGGCATCATTGAGCAGATTACGCTTGTGCTGCTGCTGGGATAGGGAAAGGGAGAGGGAAGCGGGGGCACCATTTGCCATAGCACAGTTGCACTCCAGATCACAGTCACAGCTGGGCGGATTGCCTGAGGATGTGTCCCGATCCCGTTCCCTCTGCTCCCGCTCCTCATCGGCCAGCGCTTGGTAGGAATGATTGAGCAGGGATTGCGCCGATTGTGTCTTGACTGGAGTCGGCTGCTGCTGCTGTTGCTGGCCGGGATTTGTTGTAGTCTGCTGATGCACGAGCACAGCCACAGCCATGGAGGCATTTTGCTGCTGTTGCTGCTGCTGTGTGGCAGTGGCACGTCCACAGGAGCAGGGACACTGGCATTGCTGTGAGGCTGTTGCGGACTGCTGCTGCTGCTGCTGCTGCTGTTGCTGCTGTTGCAGAAAGTGCGCCGGATATTGTATATAATGATAGTGATGTGGCTGGACGAGACTCGACTGGGAGGCAACACGTTGCAGGGATGCCGCTGCGGATGCTGCGTTGGAAGTGGCCTCCATAATTGAGTAACCGAGTGGCAACTGGCAACGGGCAACGGGCAACTTGCAACTGGCGCTGACTAAACCGGTTTGTGACCCTTTAACTTCAAACGCTTGTTAATGTTTTTCTCTCGCAGAGCAAGTCATGACTCGTGTGGCACTTTTGCTTCTCACGCTTCCAATTTCAAGCTCGCATTTGTTGCCAGTGCGTCAAATATTTGCTTAAATCGAAAAGCCAAATAAATGGTCCAATACAATCCAATCGCATTAACATAAACAAATAAAAATAAAAAACAAAAAAACAAACTAAAACAATCGAAAACGCGGCAGAAACGAAGCAAACGCGACTGAAGTTGAGCGGCGACTGAGGCTCTTTTGGCTCTTTGTCTCGAGGATCGCAGAGAGCTCTTCCAGTCTCTCTCTCTCTCTCTCACATACAAATGGGAGAACAATCTCTGAGCAACAACTCCTACACACACACACACATACCCATACACACACACCAGTTTGATTATTGAAGAGAAAATGGGGAAAAGGTGCGCGCCTCAACTTCAAACGAATTCCGGTTCTTGACCGATGCTAGCTGTTGTTCTTGTTATTACTCTTCTTCTTCTTGTAGTTCTCATACCCATTAAAATTGCGTAGAAGGGTATACTGATTTTATACATATTCCATATAACCATATTCTTTATTTAACAAGAATTACTTAAGACCGGTTTTCTAGCATTTCATCTGCTGTAAGCCAATAATACTTGTTATACCGTGAACCCATTAAAAATCTGTAGAAAGGGTGTAATGGTTTTGTGAATAAGTATGCAACAGGCAGAGGTAAGCAACTCCAAGCCCATATGTACCCGATCAGTAGCAGCAGTCGAGACGATATAGCCATGTTCATCTGGATCCCAGATATTGGAGAAGATGGAGACCTTAAATCTAGCATTAGATTCCCATATACCCCGCGTAGATCAACAAAAGCTATAATTGTAAAAGTACGTATTCCAATATTACGAAAACGTATTCCAATATTGCCCGCGTTAGACAAAGTGTCAAAAGGAGGCCAAGATATCGATAAAAGCCCTCACTTTTAAAGATAGAGTCACCAAACTGGGAAGCCTGCTTGCTGGTTAACTGGTAAAACAATCCCACTTTGCACTCACCCATTATGACCTGCTATTCATAAAGGACTCGGGTTTCTTTTCCACTAGAGAACATGTCGCAGCGAATGCTAGTAAAACTTTTAAAGGGAATGTCGCAGTCGAGCTCACCCGGCTACAGCTTATCTGGCTTGTTGTTATTGTTGTTGTACTGATTCAGTAAAAATTCTGAAGGTGTAGTCGAGAGCAGAGCAGCAGCAGAGGCTGAAGCAGAGCAGAGCAGAGAAGAGCAGTGAAAATCAATTTCTTTGTTTTGCATTTGTTTTGTTTTTGTTGTTGCTCGGATAACTCTTGTTACCTGAATCCCACAACAACTTGCATTTGTTGTTGTTTTCTGTTCGAGTGCGTGATGTGTGTGTATGTGTGTGTGTGGCAACCTGTAGAACCAATTTAAATGAGCACCGGTGAAGATAACAGGTAAAACTGTTTAAGAAGGATTTTTTGAATGGGTTAAAGTTGAGTCGTCCTCTCGAAAATTTGATTTAGAATTTGATTTGCTTGTACTCAGAACCCATAGATTGTGTCCCAATTGAGTGCACATTATGCTGTAGATCATTGTCACTTAATATTGTGTTATTTTTTAATTGGTTAAAGTTGAGTCTCCCTCTCATGAATTTAATTTAAGCCTTCAATTCAAACTTTGTTTACTATTATTATTAGTGATTTTTATCTGCGGGAAAGTATTTTTTTCTTCTTCATTTGTTGAGTTAAATCTCCCTTTAATAATTTGGCTTATGCATCCGATCCAAAGTTTATTATTTTACCCACAGACACACCTCAAAATGCCCTGTACTGATAGATTCTGCCCCAATAGGAGCGACATTAATCGGTAGATTATTTGAGTTATTTTTAACCGTTAACGACATTTCCGCTACTGATATTGTTGTTGAACGCCAGGCAATACATTTAATGAATATGCTCTGTGCAATCAGCAAACATTCCGATGTGTTGCACAACTCTATATAAACATATATATCGTGACAGTTAAGTTAATAGCTTAGGCAAAGAAATTGCCATTTTTTTATTATAATCGTTTATTACTAGTAGCCTACGTATAATAGACATATATGGGGAATATACAAAAGTAATTTGTGCTATATACATTAATTGATATAAATATATTTAATGTGTGTCTGTGTGTGTTTGCGTTTGTTCTGGAATCGATTAAACTTGAAGTTTATCAGCAATCGAAATTAGCACTCGAAATATGCCACACAGAGCACGATAAGATAAGTACATGAATTTTAATGTGTTAAGTAAACAATATAACAAGGATTCGTAAAGAGAGAAAGAGAGGGGAAAAGAGAGTTTGTCCTGTTTGTGTCAAAAACTATTTACATGCTTACTGTAAAGCCAATTCAACCAGTTAAACTAATATACATATGTACATACATATATACAAGTCAAAGTCGTAATATAAGCAGTCAACTGTGAATGTAGCTAACAGGCCACTAGGAACGTAGATCGAGGACTGTAATAACAACTTTTAGATAACATAACAGAACGTAACGTAATTACGATATTGTGGTGCATGTTGTGTTACAGCTGTTATTAATGCTAACACTGAGCAATCAACACATAGAGGCGACATCGCTGTTAAATGCAAAACCCAGCCTTTTATGGGTTATCAATGTGTGGGAAAAAACAGGTATATTGCTACAGGATCGCGCAGACTCTTGAATGTGTGCGGAAATAGCAGTAACACCCAATCCTTGTCTTTTTGTGTGCGAGCTGACACTCGATTTTCAATTTGTTAGTTTTTGAAAAAAAGCTGATGCACTTTTTTGTCGATTTGACGCCCCTATGTGTTGATTGCTTAGGTTTATAACATATGTGTTATATAACATATAACTATGTTAGTCACATTAACAGTTTCCGTCCACAGTAAATTCCGCTATAAAATAAACATTATCACAACCGATAAGGCGATGCCAAATCGGAAGAGTTGTTGGCTTAAAAACATATTTAAGTACATATACATATATAATTTCATATATATATATACATATATATATATATATATATATATATATATATATATATATATATGTGGACATAGAACCATTTACGCTTTGAGCGAGTGCACCAACATGGCAAAACTGCTGATGAGGAAGATGCTCGCCGGGAGCGAGGAGATCATGCGATAGTTCTCCTCGGTGTGCTTCGGTGTCTTTTTCTGCTTGATGACCCAGCCCAGACTCCTCTCCACAGCCCGCTTCCATTTGCCGTACCGCTCCTCACGCTCCTGTTCCGTCGTCGTGGGCAGAAATGTGTCGTAATGGACGTTCTCGTAATAACGTTTCTCCGGGTCAAACTGACAGAGGTTGACGCCATCCGCTTGAGCGGCACACATGGCCGCCCCAAAAGCCGTCGAGTCCATCAACTGCGAGCGGAACAGTGGCAAGCCAGCGGTGTCCGCCTGCAGCTGCATCAGCAGATTATTTGTGGTCAACTTGCCATCGGCATGGAGCTTATTGATCTCATAGCCACACTCCTGATGCATACACTCCAGAATATCACGCGTTTGGAAGCAGATGCTCTCCAGAGCAGCACGCACAATATGATTCTTCCGAGTGAACTGCGTGAGGCCGATGATAATGCCACGGGCATTTTGACGCCAATACGGTGCATAGAGACCCGTAAAAGCGGGCACAAAATACACATCACCCGATGTGGGCACCGCCTCCGCATATTTCTCCGCATCCCGGGAGTCGGGCAGGAGGCGCACCTTCTGCTGCAGCCAGGAGAGGGCGTGTCCAGCCACTGAGACAGATCCCTCCAGGGCATAGGTGGTTGGTGCATGGGGACCCAGTTTGTAGGCGATTGTTGTGAGAAGACCGTGTCGCGAGAATACGGGCTTATCACCCGTATTGCAGAGCAGAAAACAACCGGAACGATATGTGTTCTTTGTCTGACCGGGTTTAACGCACATCTGTCCCAGCAGCGATGCCTGCTGATTGCCCAGTATCCCACTTAAGGTCATTCCGCGCAACGCACTGCGATCCGAGGTGATCTTGCCAAAGACCTCCGAGCAGCTTCGTATCGTCGGCAACATGTCCTCCTTGATGGCAAAAGTCTTGAGGAGGACCGGATCCCAGTTAAGCGTCTCCAGATTCATGAGCAGCGTACGCGACGCATTTGTCACATCCGTGATGTGAAGAGCACCTGAGAAGTGTAGATACAGATTTAGATAGAAATAGATGCAGATATAGATGTAGATATAGAATTGAGTTGTGCTTCTTCTATTTATATTATAGTCAAAAATACTCACCATTAGTCAAATTCCAGACGATCCAGCTGTCCACAGTGCCTGCTTTGCAGCGCTTCTCGCGACACGCTTGCCGCACCTCGGGCACATTGTCTTTGAGCCAGCGAATCTTCAGCGCCGAGAAATACGTGGAGATGGGCAACCCCGTGCTCTGTTTGAAGTGATTCGCATCGTGGACCTTGGCCACGATCTGTTCGACGGTGCTGCTGGTGCGTATGTCCTTCCAAACGATGGCATTGTACAGAGGTTTTCCCGTGACCGCATCCCAGACGATGGTCGTCTCCCTCTGGTTGGTAATTCCCACTGTGGCAATGTCACTGGCTTTGTAGCCCTGCTCGGGCAGCTGTTTAATGGCCTCCACGGCACACTTATTGATCGACGCCATCATCTCCATGGGATCCTGTTCGTACCAGCCATCCTGGGGCGTTATCACGCTCAGCTCCACACGATGGGCGGCGATCTCCTTGAAATCGGGCGTCGTATATATCGAGAAACCAATCGTCTTGGTGCCCTCATCAATTACCCCCACGAGGCCGGTGTGTTGGATTAGGGATTGCTTGCGTTGCTCTTTGCTCCGGAAGGGAACATCGGCACTCGAATTGGGTACGTTTTTACCCTCCGTCATGCTGCTGCTGGCTGCAAGTTCAAAACCAATTTAAATTTATTATTATTACGTTCATAAAAACATGATATGGCGGAAAAGGAAATGAGTTGGATCCCTATCGCTCCTTATCGTCTATAAGTCTTATCAAAACTACAGTTACTGGAGTCTGTCTTCTCTCCGGTTCAGTTCCGTTTGCCATACGATCTTACAATTCAACGCTAATTAATTTGTTGATAAGGGTTATTTGCTATTTTATAAAGCATTGCAACTAAGTATATACTATCTTGATCATGGCAAAATATAGAATATATTATATTCTGCTTAAGATCAGATTACTTCATCATTCAAGAGTATCTAATCTAACAATTGTTATACCATAAACCCATTTAAAATAGATACAACGGAATGACAGATCAAGTTTGCTTTATTTTTTGTATTTATAACTGCATCCGTTTCTCTCATATTGATACATTTCGATACCCGAAAGCTATCAAAGCCACAGTTTTGAACATAGCTGGGTTGCGGGGTATATCGTAGTCGAGCTCACTCGCCTACAACATTCCTAGTTGTTATACGTAATACGTATTTCATTGTTGGAAACCTTTCACCTTTGTTATAACTATCTATTCTATGTCTGTCTGTATTGAGTAGATTAGTATTTTAGAACAGATTATTTTAGAACAGATTATTTGTAGTTTTACTTTTATTTAATCAAATTGCGAGTCAAAAACACTTGTTTTCTGATTTCGACTTTGTACTCTGCCAAGCCCTGAGATTTATTATTCTAACGGACGAGCCCTCTCGCACACACACACCCATATATTTATATATATATATATATATGTTTACACATTTATATGTATATATGTTATCGCGAGTTTTAAATAAAGTTTTTTATTTGACTTTGCGAGACCCAATTCAGAGATAAGAGCAAAATGATCCAGTGTTGTCAATAATTAAAGCGATCACATTTCCCGTCTACCAGACATGAATATAAAATAAAATAATGCAAATATATAGAGTCCAAGTTCGTGTCAAAGTCACAAACTCAAAGGCAATAATCTCCGTTCAGTCTGGATTAATGCAAAGCTGGCTTAATGGAATGTGTAATAGACACAATTTTAATAGGCTCTATCTCCGTGTGTGTGTGTGTGTGTGTGTGTGTGTCATAAAGAGACCTGTTTACAATTCCAGAGCAGAGCTAAATATTCCAATATTCCATACACATAAATATGGCCGATATCGGTGATAATCATAAATGTCCGTTAGAAAAATGAGCTGTTATAAAATTTTATGCTGGGTAAAACGTACATTTTATTGTTGTATTTATTGATAACACGCCGATAACAGACCGTCGCCAAAATCTTAACACTTTCCACAATAACAGAGAGAGAGCGAGTGCGAGAGAGAGAGAGCGCGTATTTATTGTTTACAATACGTTGTTATTTGTTTTCACTAATAGAAAAGACGACACACCAAAACCAAACACATCCGTCCAAGGCGAGCGCCAAAAAGTATCTGAAAGTCAGGCAGCAAGCAACAGCTGCATGAACCAAAAAACGAAGGCGCGTCAGGTAGCAGTATATATACAGATATTCATATAAATTTATATATATGTATGTACATATATACATATATACATACGCATAGCACGAGCTTTCAAAGTACATTGAAAACAAACACAATCAACGAATACAGCGATACAGTAGAAGCAGAAGAAGAAGGAATAATAACGGAGTGAGGAAACCGATGATAAGACAAGCCGGCTATGCTGAAGCAATAGCTTACCCAGCAGCGAATAGACCCGATTACGAATTCGATTCGTCATTTATACTTTTCAACTCAAACTATTTTTTCATAATCATAATGTAACCAGTCCAGTAATAATGAAAAATATATGGCGAGACAATAGAGATAGCTCTTTTGTCTCGACATGCAAATTGTAGCTTAGTGATCTAACTCTGCATGCAAGGGAATACATTCGGTAGTAAGGAGATCGTTCACCAATTCCTTACTGGGTTGTGTGTGTGGGAAAGAGAGGGATACGCTGTCCCGTCGTGCAAAGCGGTGGGGAAGTGTTCTATTGCGAACAACATCCGCCTGTGTTATTTGTCTATCCATTCACAATAACCTTGACATTTAAAATGAGCAAATTTGCATCTTAATGGGTTTTTATTTGGCCACAATGATGTGCCGATAAGCAAATCGATTTGAGCGTGTCATATTTACAAGTAAATAAATATAAAACAATATATCATAGATAGCAATGATTTCTTTCGCTATAAATTTATCCAATGCCACACTAAATATCTTGTTCTTTTTTCCTTTATATTTTTCCATGCAATTATAAATAAATATTTACATACATATCTATTTCACGAGGGAGAGAGAGAGCGTTCATGTTTATTAATGTTTATTTGCGTTCATTGAGCTTATACAATTATAAATAATATAAAAATATTTATATTTTATAAATATCCAACACAAGAAAAACGAAAACGAATAATAAATTTCCGTCTTTTGAATAATTTTTGGCCTTGTTTTGGATTTCATTAACAAACTAATATGTTAAAAATGCTAAATAGATGCTTTAATTTGCTATAGGTCATGTGATAGTCGGCCAACTCAGACAACGCAATTATATCGCTGAGTATCCCAACTGCAAATATATAGAAATTGCATTTGCATTATGGGGTAATCGGATGCAAAATGTAGGTAAACAGAAATATGCATCGTTTCGTTGGCGTCAGGTTTATAAGGTCATTAAATACGTACATACTTATACATACACTCAGAAAAAAACGCATACATTTTTTGCAAACGCTGGTGTTTAGCAAATGACAACCACAAATTTTAGAAATTTACTTTCTGTATAATAAGGTGGATCCAAAAGTATGCCGATTTACTAAAATTTACGGAGATTTTATTATAAGTGTATCTATCCTTCGACTTACTTAGATTTGTGGCGATTGTTTTTCTAAGTGTAGTTACATGTTGCTTGGGTCAACAAACCCAAAATGTAAGTTGAAACGTTGAAAACGTTTATCACTAGAGTTGATTGCTAATGGTATTGAATGAAAATACAATATTTTTTTTTGTTCATTTTGACATAAACATATGCTGATAAATGATATATTATATACGATATTAGCTGTCAACAAGTGTTGGTGACTACGGCCAAAGGTCGTACTTTTAATCAGCAGTTCGCACAACGAAAATTACAATTATATATCTATATATAGAGAGAGACGAATGAATACACACCCCTTGTTACGTAAATGTAATTTACAAAGAATTATAGTCGGGGTCTCTAGAACAACAACAGTTTGTGTGCATTTAAATATATATGTACATTCCCACTCGTGCTCTTTTGTGACCGACCGCTTTAACAGATGCCGACAAACTGAGCTGAAAATGTTTTGATGTGCGACAAATGATCGAATGGACAGTAGAGAAAGCGAAGTGGGTAGGGATGGGAGTCTGTTGGGGTACGCAGCACGTGATGCTCAAAAAAATCAATGAGAATATCAAAACACACATATATATGTATGCAGACATGTTTACACATACACATTTATTTATGTGCAGACATGTCTATATACACAAATACACGCACACATGTATTCGTGCTGGCGGACAAGCCCCTCAAAGCTTAATTCCGATTGGTCGACTGTTTGCTCGGATGACGTCACAGCAAGCAGCGTCGCATCCACTGAACAAATTGTTATCTTAATTGCATGTTGATGACTGGCAGTGATTTAATGCGGATTTACCCGAAAGCTTTCCCCACTTTTATTAGTGTTGGACAATTAGCAATTAGCACTCTTAGCACTTATTTTTACACAAGCAATAAATACAACACGTGCACACGTGCCGCGTCTACTTACTCAATTACTGTCTAATTCACGCTGGTTGCAGCTGACACTATATTTTGTAAACATGCCCTAGCATTTGTGAACAATTCGGTGACCACCAGCGGCTTTTATGGGTACCGGTAGCCATGAGTAATTGCAGCTCCAACAAAATGTGCCGTTTATCTTTAAGGAATTCAGCTTGACGAGCCCTTTTTATCTGTCAAAGCCAGGGCTGCGTTAATATTTCGCACACGAGCGCAAGCGTTCAGTTTGTGCAACTGTTGAGTAACAAAATAAATTTAAATCCTAGTGCACTTAAAGCGCTTATTATAGTAAATGGCATTATCGTTGTTCATTAATTCGGAGAGCTTATCATTTAATTTTTGCATACATACGTGTGTCGAGTATAGTTGTTATACAAACGCTGCCGTTCAGTTTATGCAACTGTTGAGTCACGGCAACAAATTTGTGGGCGCCAACTCGAATGTGTCGATAAGGTAGGTATACACAAGTGCTGGCGTTCAATTTTTGCAACTGTTGAGCCGTAGCAACAAGTACTAAATGTAGGCGGTTTACTTGAATATGTTTAACTGAAAGCACTTAAAGCGCTTATCATAGTATTTGTCTCTATCGTTTTCCCTTAACTATTCGCGATTTGGCTCTCATCCAGTTTTACCTAGTTTTTGGTTATATGCTGAGGTTATCATTTACACATACATATACGTATGTACGAGTAGGCTTTTTATCAATATTTGTAGAAAACTTGAATTGAGTGTGAAAATGCGCTATGGCACAACAGTATCCGGGCAAACAGCATGGTCAGTATACAAGTTTTCAACTACGAACTGCCGAAACAGGCGATAGACAAACGTTCACTGGAAACAATCGAACAGAGTTTCGCCTCACTGTTTGTCATATTGACCACATTCTCCGGAATAATATTGGCACGGTTTGTAACCCAAAGACTGAGGCAAGGTCTGACCTTCAACTACCTACTGGAATTCCCGTTAATTGTGTTGCCGAGCGTACTGTTCGTCACAGTGGCCAATGGCTATAGTGGTCACTTTGTGGGATTAATGATAGTGCTCTGCTTCTGGTTTGTACTGCGTACGAAAGCCATATCCCGTGCCAAATGCCGTGCTCACTTCGATTTGGGCAGACGGGTTTACGCTTTGACCATTGTCCGGGCGCTGACTCATCTGATAACGGCCGTCTGCATATTGGCCATCGATTTCCAGAGTTTCCATCGACCCTATCGCAAGAGTCGTCTCTTTGGCGCTCAGCTCATGGACACTGGCATTGGACTGTTTGTCGTCACAATGGGTTTGGTTTCACGCCGGACTCGCAACTGCAACGATTTACGGCGTAGTGTTGTACGCTCGGCTTTGCCGCTTATACTGCTCGGGATTGCACGAGTTGTGGCCATTGTGACCATTGGCTACGGGCAGGATGAGCATGAGTATGGACAGCATTTGAACGCCTTCTTTACGCTGGGCTTAACCAAGCTCCTGGGCAGCCTGATCAGTTTGGTGGCGCGTAAAGATGAGCAGTTACTCCCATTGGCTCTCGGTGAGTTTACCAAAAAATAAAAATATCAGCATTAAAAAATAATTTCTATTCCGGCAGTTGTCCTTGTTACCCATCAAGTGGGCCTAAATTTTGGCGGCATCTCTGACTATGTGATGGATGAAGATTTGCCGCGTTCCACGCTGTTGCGCGCCAATCGGGAGGGGCTTCTCTCGCTGCCTGGATTTGTCGCCATCTATCTGCTCTCCATATGCCTCAATCGCTGGATCGTGTCCAAAACCCTGCTCAGTTATGCAGAGATTATTGCCAAATTACGTGGACTGTTCATCATGGCACTAATCTGTTGGGGATTGACCACTGCAAGTGCTTTGTCCGTGGGCGTCTCACGGGTTACTTGCAATATGGGTTACGTCTTCTGGATGTTTGCCATCATGGCAACAATGGTGGGCCTGAGCATATTCATCTTTGACCTAATCATTAATAACAATTCATCCTACGATGAAGGCGATAAGTTGGAGCAGGGTTCTACGGTTGCGATTACGGCGGAGCAGAATCGCGACGGCAGCAGGAGTCTGCATGTCATCTGTGAGTCCTTGAATCTGAACGGACTAATCTTCTTTCTACTGGCCAACGTTTCGACGGGTTGTGTCAATATATTTCTGAAGCCAGAGGATCGCTCGGATTCGTCCTCTGTTTTTATCCTCATCGCCTACATGTTCCTGGTTACATTTGCCGTGTTTCAGCTGTATAAAAGACGCATTCGCATTGCGTAAAACCTGAAACTAAATCACAAATTTAACAATTAGACAATTTATTCTCGCTTCTGTGATAAAGCTATGGAATTAAACATTTATTTAGTAGATAAGTACATAAATTCTTATTTCTGGGGACTATTATCAATAGTTATTGATATATTTGTTTGTGTATGTTATTTAGCAGGTGATAATGAGTCCGGGCTGAATTTCATGTGCACTCAGAGAAAAAATCCCGCCAATTGTGATTTACAATACTATTCAGAAATATATTTATAAAAATTAGGGTCTTTCTTGTTTTAATTTCAGGGTACATTTTTTATTTCTAAAAATATGTCTAGTTTTAATACTATTTTTTTTTATATATGGTTATAAATACACAACACAATAAAAGATTTTTTGTTGTTTATATTGAATCAATAATTTGTGCTAGACACTGGGCGATTTAGGCTGCAAGCCACTGTATAAATATAAATAATTAATAACTTAGGTCACTTATTTTTCTGAGTGTATGTACAAATATAGTAAATTTACGTTATCAATAAACTTTTGCCTTCGAAAAATGTGCTTGTCCGCATATGCGGCAGAGCTATGATAAGAAAATATACCTCGATTATGGTCTGCTAGTAACTCTTTTTATTATTATATATAAATGCTGATAAGGTTTTTTCAATGTACACATGCATTTGTTGACTGAGTTTCGACCTAAAATCGTTTTTTCAACAATAAGGTCTGGTTTTCGAAAATGTTCCCTAAGATTTTAATAATATTTCGTTTCTTTAAATATTGTTTTGCAGATTGGGATATATATATTGATATCGAATTTGAATTCAAGTTGCAAGTTCAAGAATCTGATTTTGAACATAAGGTGTAGAATTGTGCCAGATGTCAAATTAAAATTTAGTACAACCATAATTGTTAAAAATCGCATAATTTGTTCAAAGGTGTGTTATGCTTATATTATATTTGTAATATTTATTGTTTTAAACTAATAAACAAAGAAGGAATCGTTTTACAAAATTTAACGACCAACAATACAAATAAAAACTAGTGTATTACTCATAAGGCAAACTCAAACAGGTGGTTCACAGCAAGTAACTGGTTCTTTTTGAATTTTTTGTTTTCTCCCGTTCCGCCGTTCCGCCTGCGCTGCGTAAAATTGTTTGCAATTCTTTGAATGAAAAATAAAATTTACCTTTATTTATTTGCTATTGATTGTGTGGTAAATTAAAGTGTTTCCTTGAGATGAACAAAATACAATTTGGTGCCACAGCGCATGCGCAGCATGAAAAACAAATGCAAATGAAATTTGTGTGTGCATTTTATTTTAATTGGTTGCTTTGACAACCGATGAAAATAAACAATTTATTAAGCAGCTGCTACAAGAGAAAATTGAGTTCAATTGCAAATAAAACAATAAAATGTTTGTCTATCTGAGTAAGAAGGTAATTATAAAATCCGTTCAGCATTATTATTTTTAATAATTGTCTAGTACTAGTATTATTAAGATTGTTGATTTTTCCATTCTTTATCCAGATTGCGATTCCAAACAATGTTAAATTGAATTGCATCGCTTGGAATAAGGAGGAAGGATACATCGCAGTTGCCGGCACCGAAGGATTGCTTAAGGTGCTCAAACTGGATCAGGGTAGGATGGATCATGGAGCATATATATTATAAACATTGATATATACATTTTATAAATAAACTTCATTTATTATACTTTTAGCTGCCCATAATGGACAGAGTAAAGGTGGTCTCGCCGCCGTCTCCAATTTGTCGATGAATCAGACGCTGGATGGTCACAAGGAGTCTGTCAAGGTGGTCACGTGGAATGATGCCCAGCATAAGTTAACTTCGTCGGATGTGGATGGCGTCATTATGGTGTGGATGCTGTACAAGGGCGCCTGGTACGAGGAGATGACAAATGATCGCAAGAAATCAACTGTCGCCGGCATGAGCTGGACTTCGGATGGAGCCAAAATCTGCATTGTTTATGAGGATGGTGCAATCATTGTGGGCTCTGTGGATGGCAACCGCCTTTTTGGCAAAGAGCTAAAGAACACACACCTGACGGGTGTTCAATGGAGTCCAGATAATCGCCTCATCCTGTTTGCCTTGGCCAATGGCGAGTGTCATTTGTACGATAATCAAGGCAACTTTGCGGTGAGTTTTGTTTGAAAATAATTGTAGCAGTAAATAGCTGACGCATAAAGGGTTTCATGGTGTACTTTATCTCGAATAAACTGCATAGCAGCTGCTTAACAAGATCCTGCATGTTACCACCTTGTATAGTTACACCATGATCGCGCTAAATGCAACTGGAGTTGAGGATTGAGCGAGAGCTGCATGCAGAGAGCAGCGCTGCAGTTTAAGAGTTTTAAACTAGTGCGCAAATGTAATCACAGTTTAAACAACTAACATTTAGGTGCACTTAAAATAGTATGCTAATGTAATTACATTAAACAACTAAAATAAGGTCGCGCATGGCGCTAAAAACGTAAGATAATTAATAATCGATTGATCCATTGCAGATGAAACTCAACATAAAGTGCATCACTCTCGGTGCTGGCTCCTCCACGGGTCGTGTGCAGCGCATTGCGAGCATCAGTTGGTTTAGCAGCCATCTTGCTCCTGGGAATCGCAATCGGCCTGTTTTGGCCATTTGCTTTGAGAACGGCAAGGTACAAATTATGCGCAACGAGAACGATGATGGTGAGTTCATCGCTCTTCTAGCTTGAAGCAAAAATGTTTTCTTATATTTAGAAATTGTTTTGAAAAACAAGAAAATATTCTGGTAATTGCATAAATTAACTTAGATTCACATCGATTCCAGCGCCGGCCATTTTCGATACGGGCATGCGTAATGTGGACGCCAAGTGGAATCACAATGGCAGCGTTCTGGCCATTTGTGGCACCTCGCTGGAGGCGGCTGTGGCGACGTCACAGCGTGAGACGAACCAGGTGTGCTTCTACTCGCCGCTGGGCAGGCTCTATCGCACTCTGAAAGTGCCTGGCAGCGACATCACCTCCGTCAGCTGGGAGGGCAAATCCTTGCGCATTGCCATGGCCGTGGATTCCTTTATCTATTTTGCGAACATACGTCCGGAATATATTTGGTGCTACTTTGAAAAGACGGTCGTCTTTCTCAACAGCAGCAGCAGTGGCAATAGTGGCTCGCCCATGAATGTCATCACTTTCTGGAACACTGTGTCCAATCAGAGTTTCCTCAAGGAGGTCGAACCCACAATTTGCCTGGCAGCCAGCGCTGAACATTGTGTGCTGGGCGTGGAGTGCATCAGCAGTAACATCAAGGAGGTTGCGCTTAGTACGTTGGAAGGACGCAGTAGTTCCGACCAGGATGTTAGAGTATATCAGTTGCTCCTCTGCAATTCGATTGGCACCACTGTGGACTGTGGGTTATATCGCATATATCCCATTTCCATCCATTTTCTAACTGCAACTCCCGTTTGTTTTCTAGCCAAGTACACGGATATCAAGCCTCGTTTTGTGGGCATCAACTCCGGCTATGTGGCGATTGCTTCCCATGAGGAGATACTCATCTGGCATTATCACACACCCAAGGTAAAAACAAGTGAGAGGAGGCGTAACCGACTGCAATGATCGATTTTATTGATTTCCCAGGCTCCTAGTCTTTAATGAGTTCTTCTCTTCCTTTTTTAGAGCTCTTCGAATCTGCATGGCGTCAAAGCGCGCAAGGAGAAGCGTTTCCATATTGATGACGCACCCACCGGCGTCGAATTGGCCAAGGATTTGCTGTCCGGGCAGGAGCAGCGATCGGCCAGCGATCCAATTTGTGCACTGGCGTTATCCGAGAAGCTATTGCTTATCGCTCGGGAATCGGGCGTGATCAATGAGTACAGTGTGGGCAACGTCTCGTTAAGAAATCGGCACACGCAGCACGCCAAGATTCACAAGATGGCCATCAACTGCAATTCCTCGTAAGCTTCAGCAGCTTTAACTTTCTGCATTCCCTCTAATGGATTAATCTTTGCAGTCGCGCTGCTCTCATTGATCATGTGGGTGTGATGACTCTCCTGGAGCTAGATGATAATCGGGAGACGCAGTTGAACTTTAGTCGCGTGGAGCGGAAGGATGTGTGGGCCGTTAGCTGGGCCAAGGATAATCCACTGTTGCTGGCCCTGATGGAGAAGACTCGCATGTACATCTTTCGTGGCAATGATCCCGAGGAGCCCATTTCGTGCTCCGGCTACATCTGCACCTTTGAGGATCTGGAGATCACCAGCGTTCTGCTCGACGACATCATCAGCATTGGTGAGCTGCAGAGTGCGTCGCATTTGATCCAGTTGAGGGTGAAATCGTTGCGGGATACGGATGATCTGCTGGAGCATGTGGGTCTGGAAGATGCCAAGCAATTCATTGAGGATAATCCGCATCCGCGTCTCTGGCGTCTGCTCGCCGAGTCGGCGCTGAAGCAACTCGAACTAGAGACGGCGGAGAATGCCTTTGTGCGATGTGCCAACTATCCGGGCATTAAGTTAATCAAAAGATTACGGAATATCAGCACACAGATTCTGCAACGGGCGGAAATTGCCGCATTCTACGGGGAGTTCGATGAAGCCGAGAAACTCTACATGGATGCGGATCGCAGGTTTGTCCAATTCATCTCTTCCACTCATCTCTTACTTATATTAGCCATACTCTGTTGCTGAAGTTGAAAAGAGTATATTCGTTTTGTTAAAAGAAGAGACTTGAGAATTGAAATTTTTGTTGTGTCTGTCAGGGATCTGGCCATCGATCTGCGGATGACTCTCTGCGACTGGTTTCGTGTGGTGCAACTTTATCGCATGGGCGGCGCTGGCGTCTCGGATCAGCAGATGGAGACCGCCTGGCGTGAAATTGGCCATCATTTTGCGCAGCTCAAGGCATGGGAGAGCGCCAAGGAATACTACGATAAGTCGCATTATCTCGAGGGCTACATTGAGGCCCTGTATCACCTGGAGCAGTTCGACGAGCTGGAAAAGTGCGTCGACAAGCTGCCGGAGAAGAGTGCGCTGCTCAACAAACTGGCCGAGATGTTGGTGTCCGTGGGTAAGGTGATTCGCACCCTTGATTTCCTACTTGAACTGATACCATATATCATCCTTATAGGCATGTGCTCCGAGGCTGTGCAGGCTTATCTGAAGTTAGGCGACGCCAAGGCGGCTGTCAATGCTTGCGTGAATCTGCGCCAATGGGGTCAGGCCGTGGAGCTGGCACAGCAGTACCAGATGCCCGAGGTGAATGTGTTGCTTGGCAAGCATGCGGCCCAGTTGCTCAACGAGGGTCGCCTTCCGGAGTCGATTGAGCTGCAGCGCAAGGCGGGCAAGCATCTGGATGCAGCCCGGCTGCTCGCCCAGCTCGCCGAGCAGGAGGTGGAGCGACGTGCTCCGCTCCTGCGTATTAAGAAGATTTACATCCTGGCCGCTCTGCTCGCCGAGGATCATCTGAAGGCGATCCAGTTGGAGTCGCCCCAGCAATTGGATTATGCCCGCGATCGGAATACGCTGCTGGATTCAATTGGTCTCGAGGATGCGGCGTGCATTGAACGCCTCTGGCATTGTGCCGAGGCCTATCATTACATGCTTCTCGCTCAGCGCCAGCTGCGCTTTGGCATCATGCACAGTGCTGTGATTACCTCACTGCGTCTGCGGGACTATGATGATGTGTTGCCCGTGGAGGATATTTACGGTCTGTTGGCCTTGGCCAGCTGTGCTGATAGATCCTTTGACACCTGTTCGAGGGCCTTTATGAAGCTGGAGTCGCTGGACACGCTGCCAGAAAAAACGCAACAAGAGTACGAGGAACTGGCCGTCAGTATCTTCTCCAAGAATGAGCCACAGGATCACAAGGTCGATACGGTCGCCTGTTATGGCTGCTCCCTTAAAGTGCCCGACAAGTGAGTAATGCTAAAAATAATAGCGTCATTATTTTATTTAGCAATTTTTATCTTCCCTTAGTTTACCCTCTTGCATGGAGTGTGGCGCCCGTTTTCCGGGTTGCGTTTCCTCGGGGAAGCCAATAACTCAGCCGACGAGCAACATTTGGATTTGCTCTACTTGCCACCACTGTGCCTCGCCCATGGAGATAACGAGGCATCGCACATGCCCCCTGTGCCACAGCCTCATCGTCTCAGTAAATTAAATTAGAGCCATACGCGAATAAATAAAAACAAATAAATAAATAAATATTTGTCAGCTGTTAAATGACCAACTTTCGTTAAGTGAGTAAAGTTACACTTTCGTTAGGTGAGCCAGGCGATGCCATTTCGTTAAAGCTTAGTCCGCAATTCGAAAAACAGCGCTGGAAATCGAAAAATTCCACAAAAGAAAAAAACGCTGAAAAGCAACACGTGTAATTTTTGTATTATAGTTTAGCTTACATAATTAAAAATTACATTCCGTGTGCATACTAAGCTTTATACAGCTGTTATAATTGACGGCATCTGCCGGAAAACGATAGAAGTCAACAAAACGAAAGCGCTGCTGAGCGGAAAGCAACCCTGTCGTCTTCGAGCCACTGATTGGTGTGCTGCTGCCAACTTGCTGCAAATCGGGTGCAACAAAAGTTGTGTTGAGTTTTGTTTATTGCTTGTAGGAGCGTTTTCAAAATCGCGAAATTTGCAAAGTCGCGAAACTTTTCGGTTAAAATTAACGCTTGGCAGCATACACATTGTGCCTCCGGCGCCGCTGAAATCCCACAGGGTGCGCGGCGGTTCCTCGCAACCTAAACTGCCACCACCTCCCCCTACTTCACTCATTCCATTTCAATGCGGTTCTCAGCTGTTTATTTTTTCGCGCACAAAAAATCTAATTAATAATAATAAATGTGTTTGTAATAAAAGTGCTCAATTGTACCATTTTTGTGATTTGTAGTTTAGCTAGCTAAGTAAATCAATTAAAACAGGTAAGTTTGCTTTTTTTGTTTACATTTTTGCTTTTTTGGCTTGCGGCTTATTAGCAACAAGGAAAGGCGCCAAAAAAAAAAGTTGTCAAAGTTTTTCAAAGTGCGCGAAGTGTTTAATATAAATAATAAAAAGTGCAATGGTTAAAAGGAGCAAAATGCGCAATAATAAAAACATGGAGTGGAGCAGTTCAAGGATATCTGTCGGATATTGTTGTTGTTTACAACGCTGATGGGCTTCGTCTGCTGCTGCATTGTCAAGGTGAGTGTTATTTAAACCACGTGCATTACACACACACATATGTATATACATATGCATAGGTAGCTCTTTCTCTCTGCACAGCTTGCCAGCTGTTGTAATGTAAGAATTAACGGAAGCATTTCATTAACCTTTTTTCTTTCCCTTGAGACGCTCTCGGTCTCTCTCTCTCTCTCTGTCTCTCCTTTACGCAGCTTGCCAGCTGCTGTAATCTAACGATTAATGGAAACATTTTTTTAATATTTCACTTTCATTTAGATCTCAGCTCGCAGATGTTATCGCTCTCTCTCTCTTTCTCGATTTCTCTTGATATTCTCAGTAAGTCACATTTAATGTATTAAAATGTATTACATTGTGTGCAAACAGAAGGCATTCGACAATGAGGCGGTCATTCACTAGTTCGCTGCTGGGTTGTCAGCTGCTTTTATCTAAGGGTTAACGGAAATAATTAACATTTCATTAACATTTCACTTTCATTTGATATCCACTCGCAGCTGCGCTCCACCTCTCTTTCTCTGCCTCTCTCACTTGCTATTTTAAATTAGCCGTATTTCTTTTCTGCTCACTGAGTAATTTTTTGCTCCTTTGCAATTTACCGCAATTTCCGCGAGAGAGAGCTAAAAAAGAGACCCAAGAGCAGAGAGAGCGACAAAGAAAGCTTTGCCCGTAATTATTTCGGTCTCCGCGTTCAGTTTTACGTTAGTTGTGTTCTCGTGCGCGTCACGCCGTTGCGTTTTTTCCGTTAATTTTTACGCCGTAGTCTTGTGCCTTGCCTATGCCAAACGAACTTCTTGCTCTTTTACGATTTTCGTTGAACATTCTTCGACAAACAGTTTCGAGTGTTTAAAGTGCATTTGAAAAAGTGTTTGCCTTAATTGAAATATATATTTGTTTACATATTTATTGTGAAAAACACGCATACGCCTAGTTAACCGGCGGCTTCTTTGGACAAACTGACAAGCGCTAATTGGATTGTCAACAATATATATATATATAAACCCTTTCTCGCCTCGACTCCGCATAACTTCGCTAACTTGGCATAGTAATCAATAGTTTCTTTTGTTTTGTTTTGTTTTGCTTTCGCGGCTTTTACTTTACAAGTGTACAAGTGTAATGTAGGCACAACTACTGCCACACAATGTGGTGCATCTGGACTGTCCGGGTCTCTGTGACAACGTGTACGGTTAAAGCGCTGACAGCAGCAACCACAACAAACCCAATCAAACAAAAAAAAAGCAACAAACCAAAGCAAGCCGAAGCAAAGGAAACCCAACTCTGACTATTGACGGAATTTTTTTCTAGCATAGTTTTCAATAACTTCGGATATTTTTCTTTTTGGAGCAGTAGCCAGCAAATGAATGCCTTACAGTACGCATCTTAAGTGTGAGTATCTGAATTATATGTGGACGGAAAAAATGCTATTCAGAAAGTTAAACCCAAGATTTTACTCATAAAATAATAAAAAATATTTCCGGAAAAAATAGCATTACTTGTTTCTGAAATTTGGAAAAGATTGCTTCTACTTTTTAAAGATTATTAAAAGATACTAAATACAAATTTTTTTTTTATTTTTTTTCTTTTATCTGTATATTTTATTTCCAAAAACACTCCGGTGTTAAGGGCGAAATTTTTCTGAGTGTAGTGCCTGTACATATGTGTGGCCAATTCTATCTTTTTCGACCACTTGACGTCCTATTTCTGTTTTTTTGTTTTTGTTTACAAACACTTTTCAGCTTTTAGCATATCCGCTACAGATTTGTATCTGGTTCGATGCGTCCATCCATGAATCAATTAGACCTGATTCTGTTTTTACAGATACAGCTATAGATACAGATACATATTGTATATATATATATGCCGAAATCTATTTGGCAGACAGCACATTTTCAACTTATAGCCGCATATTTGTTTTTTTCATAGTTTTTCAAGCAGTCAGTTTTCCTTTTTACCATGCAGTCTAATTTTGGATCCGTGCGTCGGCAATTAAGCCCCACAGAGATTTATATTAAGGAAAATGCCCCTGCAACCAACTGATGTGCCTATTTTCCGTTAAAAGCTATCTAAATAATTTTTCTATTTTATATTACATACATTTTTGAAGCTGAATCTGCCTGCTGCACAATCTGTTTTCATATCATATTTTTCCGTATTTCTTATTAATTTTTATTAGATTTTTTTCTGTACAGCTCAAGCCGTATTCGCATTTGTTTATTGATCAGGTAGTAGACGTTGCTCGGCTCTCGTCAAATGTGTCTTTTGAGCACAAATGTCAAGTATTGCTTTTTAAGGGTCAGCAGCTAAATATTTCTTTCATGTTCAGCATTTGAGCGTGTTTTAGCCTTTTGTTTTGTTTGCCAACACTTTAATTTTTTGTCTTGTTGGCTAAAAGCGGCCCTTTTCGCTGTTGCCTGAGTTATTTCTCTTGGCCAACTTGTCTTTTTGTGTTTTTGGGGTAGAAATGAGCTTTGAGTGCATTTCGCATTTATTCTGAGAACACAAAACCAAATTGCTGACTTCGTATAGACGTAATAAATTCACTCACTGCTGCCAAAATCATGCTGTTTATTCGGGCAGCCATGAAAATTTATGTGTAGTAGGGTAGCAGAAAGTTGTAGTTATAGTTTAGATAGATCTCTATATATACTCGTATATCAAAAGACTGTAGCTATAATTTTAAGGCTTATTCTCTTTGTTATTTAGTAACTTAGATATCTCTAAAGAATATGTTTAGTATATGTTTGGGTATCTGAATATTGCAGTTCTGGCACTTTGGATTTTTAAGGATCAGTCTCTTTATAATTTAGCATTCTCCATATCTGCGCATATTTCTATTTAGGGTATTTGTGAGGCGACTATTCCCTCATTTCTGCTTTTGATTTATCTTAGAGTCACAAAATAAAAACATTTGCGCGGCTGGCCGGGACTAGCCTTCATGGCTAATAGAATCCATCCTAAACGAAACCCAATTGACGTCAAATTGCTTATGCAGCTGAGGGCAACTGGGGAGCGTCTGGCCAAGTTCCTATATACATACATGTACATGAGTAGAGTCTTTACCAGGGTGGCAAACTGAAATCGGAATCATGCATATATACCAATTGAAATGTAGAATCGAAATCAGCACCCATTCACCTATTCACCACTGAATCCGATATTATTAATACAAAAATTAATGCATCGCAGCTAAAACATCGTAGTGGAACATCATTATAGTAGGTACTAGGATATTAGGTATATGAGAACTCATTTACGCCCGACTGGAACAATCTCACTTGAGTTTTGAAAACTTTTTGGAGTAAAGAACTTTGAGACCGAAATCGTAAAATACCAGCATTTTTACAGAAATTTGAATTTTTACAGACCAGAATCGTAATGCGGCAAATAAATTAGCTTCGCTTTGACAAACTCCCATTTACGTATATAATTTGTAGTATTTACGCATAACGGGCAGCTAAGGAAATTAAAAGCGATTCTTATTTGTATGCAGCTCTGCTTTTGGCATCAATATCGAAAATCGAAATATTTGCAAAAGCCCAGCTAAAATATCAATTGGGGTTTTTGTATTAAGCCGACATAGAAGATTCTACCCAGAGGTGTGTGTGTGTGGGGGGGGGGGGGGGGGAGGGCTGTATGTTACGAAGCGTGTTTTGTATAAAAATGTGTGAAAAATTACAATTTCGACCCCCCCACCCCATTTTATGAAAAGCTGTGTTCGTTATTCGTTATTTGTTGTCTATTATTGTCATTTTTATACCCTTAACCCATTAAAAATGGGTAAAAAGGGTATAATGGTTTTGTGCAAATGTATGTAACAGGCAGAAGGAAGCATCTCCGACCCCATAAAGTATATATATTCTTGATCAGGATCAACAGCCGAGTCGATATAGCTCTGTCCGTCTGTCCGTCCGTCTGTCCGTCTGTCCGTCTGTCCGTCCGTCCGTCCGTCCGTCCGTCTGTATGAACACGCGGATCTCAGAGACTATAAGAGCTAGAGACTTCAAATTTGAAATATAGGTTCTCGTATACCAGGCGCAGAACAAGTTTGCTCTATTTTATCGATAACTGCTTCAGTTTCGGAATTATCGATACATTTAGATTTCCGATAGCAATAAATTCCACAATTTAAGAGGCAGAGGGTTTTAATTTATACATAATATGCTTATACATATTATTGATCAGTTGCCAAAATTTCATTAAGTTCGGATAAGAAACACCAAAGTTATAGTCGAAAATATATTTTCATATTGATCTTCTTGTTGTCAGCAGCCGGAAGCATTTTCTGTATGCATAAATAGGCGAGCGCATGTGTGAGAATGAGATGGCATGATAATCGACGCTAGTGTCAATATATTTGTGTGTATTCTGCAGAGCCCCGATAAGTACTGTTTCGTGTACGCATGTATGTCTGTATGTATGTATGTATATGCTTGTGAGTAAAGACTGTAAGAAATGCACTTGCAGAACTGAACATTTGAGTGCAAATCATTTTAAAGGGAAATTATCCAATAAAACTAGAATATATTTAACAACTGGGTTAAGGGTATATCGCAGTCGAGCCAACTCGACTACAGCATCTTACTTGTTATTTTTCAAGTACGCAGATTTTATGGGCTTGTTGCACAAACGACACGCGCGCTTCCGTCACCACAAATACATATTTTCGTAGAAAATCTTGGAAATTATATTTAAATTTGTTGTCGTATTCGAACAGCAGTTCGACGACATGGACGACATGGATGTCTCGGACGCCATGGGGTGGCATCTGTCAGAATAATGTGACATATTGTTTTGGTCTGCACTGGTCTGTACTTTTTAATATCACGGTCGTCTTACGTCGTCTCTTGGCGCTTCTCGTGTAATTATAGCTCGTTAAATCTGAAAAATTAAAAGGCTTAACATGCCTTTCATTCTCTTTCTGAAGGATCCCGGCTACTGCAACAGCTATCATTATTTATTTAACAAAAATTTGAGTAAACAAAAGCAAGTTAAACTAGCTACGGCGAGGTAGTTCGACTAGGAGATGCCCTGCAGCCAGTTATTAAATTATCATAGTTTTGTTGCCCAATTTTCCCTTAATAGGCCTGGCACACTAAAATTTAAGCATGCGTGGCAGTGCTCTCGTTTCTAAATAATGTGTATCTCATCTTAGAACTTATATCCCAAATTTGAAATCCTCACCTCTTATAGTCTCTGAGATCAGCTTGTTCTTATAGAGGAACATAACTCTATCTGCTCAGCTGTTATTGCAGATCACGAATATATATAGTTTATGGGCTCGTAGTTGCTTTCATCTGCCTGTTACACACTCTTGCGCGAATCCATTATACCCTTTTTAACAATTTTCAATGGGTGTCGGCGTATATGAAAAAGAATTTCCTGCTTTCATTTTGAAATATTTTCTTTGCATAAAAAGTCTGCGAAAATTGTGAAATATTTTGTCTTGTTTGTCTTGAAATAAATTTTGTTTAAATTGAAAGCAAATGCCCAGCGAGACATTTATATTTTGGTGCAGATAAAAAAGAACGCTGAATAAATTTAAAATACAAGAAAAACCAACGCCGAAAGCAACAATTTATTGTGTTTTAAAAATATATCGACCAACGATGCCTTGGAATAGTTTTGCAAATATTTGAATGAGTTTTTGTGCATTTTCCACACAATCACAATGGGACCTTCGAGTTATTGCAACCTTACCTAACGTTTATTTACTTACATCTGTGTATATTTATTTATACACCCGGTGCTCTGTCCGTGTTCCATCTGTTTTTCGCCTATGACTGCTTGAACTGGGTCAATAAAAATGGGGGCATGTGCGTTGAATTTACTTGGCACGCATTCGGGTCAATAAAAGATAGGCCGCTGCCATGACAACCCCGTGCCTCCCTCCCGATCTGGCAATAAACAAACCAATTAAAACAATTGCCCACACTCGGAAAAAAAACCTGACTTAGAAAGTTTTTCTTCTTTTCAGTAATATAAGTATATATTAATTAGAAAGACATTTCTTCTATTTTTCAAATATATTTCCTCATAATATAAAATATTACTAAATCCAAACCTTGAATTTTAGAATAAAATCCTTTCAAAAATTTAGAAATTAGTGAAGAAATTTGCTCTCTCGATTGCTATATTGAATTCTCAAATTCTATATTTTAAATTTTTTAAAAGCAATCTTGGTTCGTTTCATGCGTGGAATTTTAAAATATAGATTTTCTAAATTCAAGAAAAATGTTAGGGAGTTATGGATATAAAACTGGGTTATCAAGGATATTACGATTCACTAAAATGCATGGCAATTATTTCGCCCAGTGCCGTCACAAACTAAAACAGCAACAGGAACACCACTGCTGGGAGGAACACCCCCATTGCGTGCGCTTTGAGGCCGACTTCCGTTGCGATAAAACTTGAGCTTAGGCTCCGTGTTATCTAACGACAAAGCGAATGTTTTTAATGCGCTGGCAGCAAATATAGTGAAAGTCTATTTTCGCATATGGCATGATTGAAGACAACAATTTATCGCACAATTTCATGTTCATCAATATCTTTTCTTTTTTACTTTTGTATTTTTTTATTGTTTTGCCAATCGATTTGTTGTTGGGATTGTCTCTCGGCGATCAGATCCATTTTCGTTTAGATTAGCCTGCGAATTTCTTCGCTCAAATTGAATAGAATTGAATTAACACTCGGCGTATTCAATTTGATTATAACATTTTAATTTACAGTTGCTCAAACCTTATCGGGTCAGTCTATTAAGAAAATATTTATAGCATAGCTAAAACTGTTGTATCTAAAAAAAAAAACATGACTTGATCTTCTTATAATTCGCTTTGTCAAAATTAAGATAATTAAGATTAATGAATTCGACTCGGTTCAGGTTTTAGCTTACCCAATTGATTTGCAGACAAGTTTCTCTTGAAGAGCTTAGATCTATTTTAAAATTTAGCTAATAATATTGAACTATATTTGTTTAAATCAATTTGTTAGGTTTATTTTAGCTTGACAATTAGGGAATAAGATACAGTTTCTTACACACTAAAGCCATTAAAAATGGATAAAAAGTAAATGATTTGTAACAGGCAGCATGCATATAGAGTGTATAAAGTAAGCTTTAATTCTTAACTTAAGTATGGCCACATGAGCAATATGTTTTGATATATATATATATATATGTGTATGTATATATTTAATTTCAGCTTAGGATTGTCTGTAACCCAATTCGAGCTTCGTTGGCATTTCATTCAAGTTCACAAGCAAAAACATTTTCATGTTGCTAACAATTTGCAATTGTTGTTAAGGTTGTTGTTGTCGAGTTGCTGCGTGGGTTGTGCCACAAATGGAAAATTGTTTCGCGCCTTTTGAGCTCTACATTAACATATCGTTTCAGGAGAGCCTGCGGGGTCTGGGTCTTGGGTGAAGGGAAAGAGGGAGAGACAGACATTGGATGCAAAATGGTTATTACACAATTTGCATATAAGTTGGCAATTAATGTGCAACAACAGCAACTGCAACAACAGCTGCAGAAATTACTAACAATGGAAATAACAATAACATGACACACCTTGTCTCAAGAAGTTGTCGCTGTCAAGGATTGGCTGCGTCCAAGACGCATGTCTTTCCCTGAGACTTGGCTGGTTACTCACAAAGTGAACTTTATAGGTGGAGATACAAACTAGCTTCGAGTGCCGTATAAATACCCATATAAAACCGTTTCTAAATCTCTCACAACAACAACAATTCGAAACGTGCCTCATGTGGCATTTTTGTTGTTGTTGCTGTTGTGTTTTTATACTATAATACCGCAGAGATAATAGTATATTGGGTTTCTGCAATGTCGGTCATGCTGTCTATCCGTCCGGCCGCCTGTCCGTCTGTATGAACGCAAGTTTCTTCGGCACCCTTAGACATAGAGACTTAAAACTTAGAACATATACTTAAAAGTACTCTCAAAAGTTAAAGTGTCAAGGTTGGAGTCCTACGTCCACTAAGGAGCTTGAAAATCACTAAAATCTTAAAAAATCGGCACATGCCAAGCCCACGCCCCAAGCGGTGTAAATCGATAAGACACTATCTCTCATGCAATTTTAAAGCTTAAGTCACCAAATTTGAAAGGTATATTGCTAGTAACACCCTTCATAAATCTGGAATCTGCACATATGCCGATTTTTGGACTATAATTTTGATTATGTTCCGCCCCAAAATTTACGATTGATCTAGAGGCCAAACTATGATTAAAACGCCCTTGCTTTTGAAAATCCGTAGAGTTTTGACGAAGTTATGGCATTTTGAAGGTTCGCCCTATGCCCATATGCCAATTTTCGGACTATAATTTTGACTTATGTTCCGACCCAAAATCACGTTTTCAATTTTAAATGTACGATTGATCTAGAGGCCAAACTATGATTAAAACGCCCTTGCTTTTGAAAATCCGTTGAGTTTTGACGAAGTTATGGCATTTTGAAGGTTCGACCTATGCCCATATGCCTATTTTCGGACTATAATTTTGACTTATGTTCCGACCCAAAATCACGTTCTCAACTTTAAATGTACTATTGATCTAGATACCAAACTATGATTAAAACGGCTTTGCTTTTGAAAATGCGTTGAGTTTTACCGAAGTTATGGCATTTTGAAGGTTCGACCTATGCCCATATGCCGATTTTCGGACTATAATTTTGACTTATGTTCCGACCCAAAATCACGTTTTCAACTTTAAATGCACGATTGATCTAGAGGCCAAACTATGATTAAAACGGCTTTGCTTTTGAAAATGCGTTGAGTTTTACCGAAGTTATGGCATTTTGAAGGTTCGACCTATGCCCATATGCCGATTTTCGGACTATAATTTTGACTTATGTTCCGACCCAAAATCACGTTCTCAACTTTAAATGTACTATTGATCTAGAGGCCAAACTATGATTAAAACGGCTTTGCTTTTGAAAATGCGTTGAGTTTTACCGAAGTTATGGCATTTTGAAGGTTCGACCTATGCCCATATGCCGATTTTCGGACTATAATTTTGACTTATGTTCCGACCCAAAATCACGTTTTCAACTTTAAATGTACGATTGATCTAGAGGCCAAACTATGATTAAAACGCCCTTCCTTTTGAAAATCCGTTGAGTTTTGACGAAGTTATGGCATTTTGAAGGTTCGACCTATGCCCATATGCCGATTTTCGGACTATAATTTTGACTTATGTTCCGACCCAAAATCACGTTTTCAACTTTAAATGTACGATTGATCTAGAGGCCAAACTATGATTAAAACGGCTTTGCTTTTGAAAATGCGTTGAGTTTTGACGAAGTTATGGCATTTTGAAGGTTCGACCTATGCCCATATGCCGATTTTCGGACTATAATTTTGACTTATGTTCCGACCCAAAATCACGTTTTCAATTTTAAATGTACGATTGATCTAGAGGCCAAACTATGATTAAAACGCCCTTGCTTTTGAAAATCCGTTGAGTTTTGACGAAGTTATGGCATTTTGAAGGTTCGACCTATGCCCATATGCCTATTTTCGGACTATAATTTTGACTTATGTTCCGACCCAAAATCACGTTCTCAACTTTAAATGTACTATTGATCTAGATACCAAACTATGATTAAAACGGCTTTGCTTTTGAAAATGCGTTGAGTTTTACCGAAGTTATGGCATTTTGAAGGTTCGACCTATGCCCATATGCCGATTTTCGGACTATAATTTTGACTTATGTTCCGACCCAAAATCACGTTTTCAACTTTAAATGCACGATTGATCTAGAGGCCAAACTATGATTAAAACGGCTTTGCTTTTGAAAATGCGTTGAGTTTTACCGAAGTTATGGCATTTTGAAGGTTCGACCTATGCCCATATGCCGATTTTCGGACTATAATTTTGACTTATGTTCCGACCCAAAATCACGTTCTCAACTTTAAATGTACTATTGATCTAGAGGCCAAACTATGATTAAAACGGCTTTGCTTTTGAAAATGCGTTGAGTTTTACCGAAGTTATGGCATTTTGAAGGTTCGACCTATGCCCATATGCCGATTTTCGGACTATAATTTTGACTTATGTTCCGACCCAAAATCACGTTTTCAACTTTAAATGTACGATTGATCTAGAGGCCAAACTATGATTAAAACGCCCTTCCTTTTGAAAATCCGTTGAGTTTTGACGAAGTTATGGCATTTTGAAGGTTCGACCTATGCCCATATGCCGATTTTCGGACTATAATTTTGACTTATGTTCCGACCCAAAATCACGTTTTCAACTTTAAATGTACGATTGATCTAGAGGCCAAACTATGATTAAAACGGCTTTGCTTTTGAAAATGCGTTGAGTTTTGACGAAGTTATGGCATTTTGAAGGTTCGACCTATGCCCATATGCCGATTTTCGGACTATAATTTTGACTTATGTTCCGACCCAAAATCACGTTTTCAACTTTAAATGTACGATTGATCTAGAGGCCAAACTATGATTAAAACGCCCTTCCTTTTGAAAATCCGTTGAGTTTTGACGAAGTTATGGCATTTTGAAGGTTCGACCTATGCCCATATGCCGATTTTCGGACTATAATTTTGACTTATGTTCCGACCCAAAATCACGTTTTCAACTTTAAATGTACGATTGATCTAGAGGCCAAACTATGATTAAAACGCCCTTGCTTTTGAAAATCCGTTGAGTTTTGACGAAGTTATGGCATTTTGAAGGTTCGACCTATGCCCATATGCCTATTTTCGGACTATAATTTTGACTTATGTTCCGACCCAAAATCACGTTCTCAACTTTAAATGTACTATTGATCTAGAGGCCAAACTATGATTAAAACGGCTTTGCTTTTGAAAATGCGTTGAGTTTTACCGAAGTTATGGCATTTTGAAGGTTCGACCTATGCCCATATGCCGATTTTCGGACTATAATTTTGACTTATGTTCCGACCCAAAATCACGTTTTCAACTTTAAATGTACGATTGATCTAGAGGCCAAACTATGATTAAAACGCCCTTGCTTTTGAAAATCCGTTGAGTTTTGACGAAGTTATGGCATTTTGAAGGTTCGACCTATGCCCATATGCCGATTTTCGGACTATAATTTTGACTTATGTTCCGACCCAACATCACGTTTTCAACTTTAAATGTACGATTGATCTAGAGGCCAAACTATGATTAAAACGCCCTTCCTTTTGAAAATCCGTTGAGTTTTGACGAAGTTATGGCATTTTGAAGGTTCGCCCTATGCCCATATGCCGATTTTCGGACTATAATTTTGACTTATGTTCCGACCCAAAATCACGTTTTCAACTTTAAATGTACGATTGATCTAGAGGCCAAACTATGATCAAAACGCCCTTGCTTTTGAAAATCCGTTGAGTTTTGACGAAGTTATGGCATTTTGAAGGTTCGACCTATGCCCATATGCCGATTTTCGGACTATAATTTTGACTTATGTTCCGACCCAAAATCACGTTTTCAACTTTAAATGTACGATTGATCTAGAGGCCAAACTATGATTAAAACGCCCTTGCTTTTGAAAATCCGTTGAGTTTTGACGAAGTTATGGCATTTTGAAGGTTCGACCTATGCCCATATGCCGATTTTCGGACTATAATTTTGACTTATGTTCCGACCCAAAATCACGTTTTCAACTTTAAATGTACGATTGATCTAGAGGCCAAACTATGATTAAAACGGCCTTGCTTTTGAAAATCCGTTGAGTTTTGACGAAGTTATGGCATTTTGAAGGTTCGCCCTATGCCCATATGCCAATTTTCGGACTATAATTTTGACTTATGTTCCGACCCAAAATCACGTTTTCAACTTTAAATGTACGATTGATCTAGAGGTCAAAATGTGATTAAATGCGCATATCTATTTCATAATTTGTAAGCTAGAGGCACCAAATTTTAAAAGTATGTTACTGGTAACTTACGTAAGAGACCCTCGAAAACCGATAAATGACTATACCTCCCGCAGTTACCTAACTTGGAAGAAAAATTAATAGGAACGTTCTCTTTAATTTTTTTAACCACGCCCACTCCCGCCCCTAAATTCACGAAAAGCTCATATCTTCCGTAATTTAAGAGCTACAGTTGCCAAACTTCGAAGAAGGGTTACTATCTTATATCTACCTCAATCTGAAAGGCAAACTTGGACAGTATTCCTTGGCTGCACACAAATTAAGGTATCATAGTATTTCCCTGTCGGTTACTTCCGACTGCAACGTGCTCTCTTGTTTGTTGTTGCTGTTGTGTTTTTTCATATTACTTTCATGGCTGTTTTTCTATGCCTGTGGACAATGTTGACACGTGAGCATTTTACAAATGAAGCCAGTGCCAGAAGCAACCAACATTAACAACAACAACTACCATGAAGCACGCCTAGCTGAGATTTCATAAATATCCACTTGAGCTAACAACTATAAAAAAATAAATACCAAAAAAGAAAAAACAGAAATCAACTTTAGAGGCGCAATATTTCGAAATAAATATTCAGGCGTACTTTTCCAATTACCTGATGGCATCTTTTTCACAGCCGGACACAACAGTCAACACAACAGGTAACAACATTAGTAACGACATTAGCATACTTTGAGATACCCTGCAAGCATTTCTGAGTTTTAAATTTCGATTAATTTCAGTTCTAACAATTTCTTCAAAATTCCATACTTAAATGCAGAATTCAACTACAGTGTAAAACATGATCAAAACGCTATTACTTTTGAAAATCGGATCAGTTATGACAAAGTTATTGCACTGAGAAGTTTTGACCTATATTTTGGGCTACGATTTTCACTTGATTTTCGACCTAGAATAACATTTTCAAATTTAAGTGCAGTATTATTCTAGACATCAAACCTTGATCACTTTGCTTTTGAAAATCCGATTAGTTTTGACTAAGTTACGGCATTTGGAAGTTTCGGCCCATGTCAATGTGATATTTTGAGGCTTTGATTATTCCTTGAGTTTCGAGAGAATAGAATAGAATTGTGTGTATGCCTTAGCTGAAGAGTAGAGGGTATCATCTGGTCGGTCACTTGGCGGTCCCTCTCGTTTGTTCCTTTGATTCGCATTAATCATTTGCATGAAATTGAGTAACTTTTGAAGCATCCTAAGGCCGTGTGCACCGCTGTGCATAGGAATATTCCACAGAATAAGTCGCTTGTAATTCGATGTATTTGCTGCAAGTACACAAAACCTAACACGTTGCGATCTGCTGACGTGTGTTGAGCTGCCGATGCGTGCCGGCGGTTCAGATTGCATCTGACTAACCGGAGAAGGGGAGATGAGGGGAATCCGAGAAGTAAAGTATTGGAGAAGCGGGAAATCATAGAAGAGGGGAATGGTGGAGGCGGGGAAGGGAACGGGGCGCATTTGACGTCAACTCTGAGCTATATTTAGGAGCTGGGGCTCAGCCTGGGGCTGGGTTTATGATTGCATATTGTGTATAGAGTATAGATAGTATAAGGTATGTAATCTACAGAATGAATTGTGAATATGGAATACAGTACAGAGTATAGAGTATAGAGTACGAAAGGGTAAAAACAGAATTTATAGAGTATATGACAGATCTTAAAACGTTGATTAGCTTACAGACTATATAGAGTATAGGGTGTATTGTATAGAGTATATAAATAGTCAGATAGAATAAGCAGATGTTAACTGAGAAGTATGAGTATACAGTATAGAGTTTTTTTGACTTACGTTTTGAATCATGTTACTAAAAATTAAATTTAGTATTAATCTAGCTGAAATCATACTTTTGCATGACTTAAGCTGAGGGGTGTTTACTCTTTTTACCATAGAGCAGAGGGTGTAGAGTATGGAGTGTAGATTCGAGTACGTGTAGTGTAGAATTAGCCAGTGGCATATTTTAAAATGCTGATCAACTTCAATGGGGCAGTTGCTAGCTGGTGTTTTGAGATTGCGGCTAAGTTTTCACTTGTGATTTATGACGCATTTTATGGAATGCAGCCCTCATAAGTGAATTTTTGTTGGTTGTGGGTGCAGCAGCGAGAATTTCTTAATGGTGTTGTTACGTGACTCGGACTCGGACTCGGACTCTGACGCTGACCAGAAGTAGCAGCAGTGGCAACAACAACAACAACTGCAACCAGCAGCCAGCTAGTTGGTAAAAAGTGAGCACAGTGTTATTTGGAAAGTTGCGAAAGCCCAACGTGAAAAACGAAAGTGGCAAGTGCCAACTGACAAGACATACTGTCTGTCTGTCCGTCTGTCTGACTCTCCCAGGCCTAAGCTCGCTAGTCTCTGGTCCTGTCATTGCTGCTGCTTTGCCCTGTCTGCTGCCTGCTGTCCGATGTCCGCTGTCTGCTGCATTGCATCATCTTTACAAACGTGGAACATCTGAGCCAGCTCAGAGCTCATATTTCGCTGCTTGTCCACTCAACTGGCTGTAAATACCAAATATAATTGTTTAACTGCCCAGAAAACTGAAAAGAAATAAAAGACCCTTCTGTGTGTGTGTGTGTGAGTGAGTGTTTGTGTGTCTGTCCATTGAACTCCAGCTCGGCATCGCACTCAACTCAAAGAGAGATCATTGATTTCGCAAAACAAATAAACAAATAATTTCACACCAATATGTTGCAGCACATGGATCGATTGGATTGACTGACTGTCTGCCAGAGACAATCCCATCCCAACCAATCCATCAAATGTGCAGCCAGCTCCAGCAGGTGTTCAACACATCTTCATTTTGAGCGGGTTTGGAGGGGGCGTAGTTTTAGTGAACTATCAGGTTTGCTTAACGAGTTGAGCAAACACAAACATTTGAAACATCAGTGAGAGCGATGTCATGGGAATATAGTGGGGAATGGTGACCGAGAGGAGGTACCTTATCGGACTGGAACCATATTGAGGCAAAATCAGCGACACAAGGAATGATATGTGCCTCGATTGAGCTCTGCAGAGGCAACAGGTTTCAGACATTTCCTGGCATGATTCAAAAGATCAAAAACAATTTAAGCAAGTAATATTCATGAAGACAAATAGACTTAGAATGCTTACCGGTCTTACGACTTTTTAGCCTAGGACGGTCTCCTGACGGAGATTGTCATGTAAGATGTCATATAAGTAGGCTAGGTATAGTCAATGGGGGAGAAGTCTAATTTACAGTTAAATCCAAACATGCTCATTAGGCTTAAATAGGCTTCAGCTTGTAAATCGGTTTTTACCTTTTTGCAATCATCAGCAAGAAAGCAAAATAAAAACAATAGAAAATCCTCAATGGGAAACTTGATTTCCACTCAGGTTTATCGGAGGGAAGGGAAGTTGCATGTCAACGGAAATTGTCTGATCATTGTCAGGCATATTTTCGCCATATTTATACAGATATCTTTGAAATGCGTTTTTCGTTTTCTCTCATTTTCTTTTCTGTTTTTTTTTGTTTTGCTCCATGACTAATAAACAAACTATTTTTTCTCCATCTATTTACAGGTAAGTTTCTGATCGGGGGGAAACTCTAAAAACGGAAATCG
Organism: Drosophila mimica; assembly: GCA_037043585.1. NCBI lineage: Eukaryota > Metazoa > Arthropoda > Insecta > Diptera > Drosophilidae > Drosophila > Drosophila mimica. The sequence continues at coordinate 9,558,764 of JBAMBE010000579.1, forward strand.
TTGCGTAAGTCAATAAAAAAATATCAGGCGCCTGTTTGCTTAGGACTCTCGGCAATCAGTTCCTGTCGGAATTGATCGGGATATTCTGCTACCTGCATAAAGCATTAGCACGGGCGACTCTTTGGGAATTATTATATAATTAAGTCGTAAATTATGATTGCAATTCATTTGCCGAGGCGGCTGCGTTGATTGCGAATATTAAATGGTTGCAGCACTTGTCTATCCGTCCGTGAGATACTCCTCTACCTGCCTGACCACTGACCACTGACCCCTGACACCGACGTCTCGCCTAACGATCTTTAGCCACGCACAGTCAACCTGCCTGCGATCCTGCGTCGTCTGGCCATGCTGGGGTTGTTGTTGTTTCTGTCATTGCATTGTTGATTGCAGCACAATAACAACAACATCATCAACAACGCATCGTTTTGTGGCAATCGGTTTGCTATCTTCCGAATACACTTAGAGAAAAAACGCACTTAGCATACAGCAAGTAAATTTCGAAAACTTGTGGTTGTGGTTTTCTAAAAAACACGTTTTGCATTTCTTAATTTTAAGTTGGAAAAATATGCCTAAATTCTATGTGGTTGTCAATGTGGAAAAATTTTTATTTTTAGTTTTTTTGTTACTCATATTTATAAGTAAACATTAATATTTTAAAATTTCATATGTACAAAGACATTTTACAAATTTTATAGATTCATAAAACCATATCTGAGAAACCGAGAGACCCTTTGTTCCTCAGTTGAGTGACTTCCCATTGGTCATTAAAGTAGGTAAAAGCTAAACTCAAGTATAGCATTTTATGAATTTGAGAAAGGATTTTTTCCAAGAATCATGGTTTTGCATTCCCACTTTTATGAATGGCATTTCTTAATAATTGAAAAAATTAGGACCTTATTTTTTTTGAGTTGTCAATTTAGAGTTTATTTTGAACAACAAGAAACACTTTCTAAATTTCGCAACAATTTTTTTTCCGAGTGTGCAGATTTGTTAATAACACAGCATGGAGTGGAAGTGAGTATAGTTGCTACTGTCGATAACTGATATTGAACTCTGTGTAACATGTGCAACGTGAACTATTGCAACTGGAAGTGATCAACTGTCTATTGAACACTTTCGCATACACTTCCAGGCTTATGGGCTCTTCACTCAGTATTCCCAGCTCCGTTTCCCACTGATCAGTTTTGCATAATTATTTATAGACTTACCTTTTTCATTAAAATTAATGAGCATTTGTTTGCCTTGAACCCATAACTATTATTGATCAGCATCGACATTAGAGTCAATGTAGCCATTTCCACCTGTCGGGCTGGATGAACAGTCTTTGAGACTGTAAGATTGAGTCTTAAAATTTTGAACATAAGTTGTCGTATATCCCGCGTAGATCAAGTTTGCTTCATTTGATCGATAAGTGCCCCCTTGCTTTAAACGAATAAGAGTGGATACCCTGCACAAATGCCTCAATTTGTGGCAAATGCTCTCTTTGGGTACTGCTGCCTGGTTAAGGCGCTAATTGGATAGAGGGTATTAAACCCGAATCGGAGTTGATTTGGGGCCGCCCTTTGGCAGATTCATAGTGCACATTGTTTGGTTCGAGGCAATTTATAACACAAATTAAATGCATGAAAATTGTGATGAATGGGAACTGAAATTTATGCTGATGACATGCCTCGGTCCAGATTTTGCTACAACTCCTTGCTGGGCTGTTGAGGGTGTGGAACATGTGGAACGTGTCTGTTGTCAGCTGTGGGTTGTGTGCTGTGTCTGTGACTGTTGCTCTGTTAACTTTAGCGTTGGGCGTCTCACAGCAAAAAAAAGAGGCAGACAGACAAAAAAAAAAAAATGACATCCACTTCACGTTTGCTTCCTTTGCCTTTTGCCTGCCTCTAGCCGAAAGTTGTTGCGTATTAAAATGGAAATTGCAAGTTTTACGCTGGCTCTTTGGCTTGTTTGTCGGCGCTTTTGTTTCACTTTCGTTTGTGTGCAGCTGAAGCTGAAGCTAAAACTGCTTGATTGCCGGTTTTTATAACCGCATTTATCACGCTGCTGCCACACATTCAAGCCACAACAAGTTTCATTTTCACCTAATTGATGCTGTGGGTTGTGCGTTGCCAGTCATTGCCAGAGAAAGGGTCGCGGACGGACAGCCAGACAACGCAAGAATGCCAGACAATGTCTGCCACAACCGCCCTTATCGATAAATTCCCAAAAATATGTCGATGTGTTCTACTTTTTAGAAATACTTTGTATTATTAGGAAGAATATTCTTAAAAACTTAGAAACAGTTAGAAACAATTTATAAACTATGTAAATAGTTCACATGTGACATCATAATATACACATATTTGTCAGTAACATAAGTAACAAAAAAGCTAATATTAAAAGCTATGTAACAAACACCCAGGAAATTAAAATAAATATATTTTTATTTATTGATATCTATATTTTTATATATTTTGGAATCTGTATATCTGTATATATATATACAGATTCATTGGTACCCTGATTTGGAATCGAATATCCGCTTATGAAATGTTTTACAAGTTTTCCTACGATAAATTTCCCGTTTCGCTTTATTTTGTTTTCTTGTTGCGTTTACGCACATTTTTGAGGTGGGTCTCTTGGCCAATATTAATTATTTTATGGATTGATTTTGATTTTGTACGCCTGCCCAGCAGCCAACGAACGAACGAACCTGTTGCAATGCGTTCCACAAATATGCGAATTATTCGAGCAAAGGAGTTGCAAAAGAGTTGTGAGTTGTGTATAAGTGTATGTATGTATGTATTTGTTTTGTGTACTATTTATTATGGCATCATTCAGCTTAACTGTGCACCCAAGCCACCCCAACAAATTATCTTTTGTTCGTTTAATTCATTTAATATCCATTAAGCCAATCCCACTCATAATACTAAATTCCTGCCCCCGAAAAAATACGACAAAATTCCTAAGGTACCTTGTCGAAAACAACAACGCAACTAAATTGAATGCGGCGACTTCTTCGACTCGAACATGATCCACATGGGCATTAACATTAACATTCCATACAAAAATAACAACAACGACGTGAGGTCCAATCGAACATAATAATGATGTTGCGTGTGGTATGCGTTATCGTTTAACATCCACAAGCAGGCACAACATTTTGAGTTTAACAGTGCCATTGCGAGCATAACATTTCCAGTATTTATGTTATTGTCTGCAGCTCAACTTTGGATGTGTAGCAATGTTTAGTTCGCGCTCAACATTCGCAAAGGGTGCACACAGCAGTAGCAGTGATGTGTTGCGTTGTGTTCGATAAATTAACTAAACAACTTAAAATGCACTAAAACTTATTACAAGCTAAAACGAACTGTATATAAAATAATACTATCAATCGTATCAAGTGATAAAATCGAAGTTTATACACATACATCGAAATTTAAAATAAAATGAAATAATCTGAAAATTGTTCAAATTCCAATGCATTTAATTCGCCGTTTGCGTTTGAAAATTGTTTGATCGATTTAATTGAAGAACTTGTGAAGGCATTTTTGGCACACAAAAATTGCCATAGTGAAGCAAAAGAGTTAAAACTGAGCAAAAATAAATATTCACAATAAAACGGAAACAGAAACACCTGCTTTATGGAATTTAGCTAAACAACCCCCAAGAAATGATCCAGAAAATTGCATAAAAATTAAAAATACGAGCAACTATTATTTTTTTAAATGCTGTCGATTATTTACCTTCATATAGCCCGACTATATAAATGTGTACAATAAGAAACAGTCTCGAAACTATTTTTATTTACATCGCGCTGGAAATTGCTTCGTATTTTCGTATCGAAGTTGTAAATTTGCCAAGCCACAAGAAAAAAATTGTTTTGTGTTCAATTTATTTTCATTAAGTGAGAAAGTTTACAAATTTCCTTTTAATTGAAACAATTGCTCTAAACTCGAAAGCAAATAGACTGGCAGCAAAAGCAATATCATAAAAAACATGAGCTGCATTCCAAGTAGAGCAAAGCAATAACTACAAGAACAGCCAGCAGATACACAGATAAAAGATACTCAGATATAAAGATACTCGGATACCTGTCTGCAGTGCAACCTATTCCCAAGTGCAGCCGTAAATGCAGTTTAAGGCACCGCTGCATAATAATTATATTCATCTCCCTCCGTTTTTTGGTGCGTGTTTGTTTTGTTTTGTGTTTTTCTGCTTAAATCGCTCGGAGGAACAATAACACAACGGCATTAGAATGTATCTTATACAGGTGAGACAACAGTAACCATACAATTATTATATATATATACATAGTGAGTGTACCTAGAAGACAACTACTTGAACTACTTGAGCTCAGCTCACATAGATCACAAAAACTCTTTTACTTATCTGCTGTTGTCAACTGAGCGCGACTTCGATGATACCCTTCTTTATTGACAAATTCCCGATTTTGATGAAATCTGTGCAGTTGATCATACGTTATCCGAGAACTGACGTATATACCAAATTTATATTCTATAGCTCTCATAGTATCTGAGAACCTCCTACGTGACCACATCGACTTTGCTGTCGTTGTGATCATGAATATATATGCTTAATGGGCTTAGAGCTGCTTTCTTCTACTAGTATACCTTTTTTTTGCACATCTTTAATTGTCAGTCATTTTTTCTTATTATTATTTATTTCTTTATTTTTATAAAATAATTAAGTTTTATTAATTTATTCGAATCTTTTTAATCCAACAAACCTTAACATAGAAAATAGAAAGAAAGCGCTTAGTGACAGTGTACATTTTTCCTACATAACATAAGTAATGGTATTCCTTTTACAAACCATAAAAGGTGTTTATGTTGCGATGTTTATTTCCAATCTTTCTTTCGTGTTAATTGTGCACCGACTGTGATTTTGTGTGTGTTGAGTGGGTTTTTCTCGTTATTTGCTGTGCGTGCTGCAATTCTAAACTCTAAAAGCCTACTTAAGTAATTTGTTTAATTTGTAGCTAATTTATCTTTCCACTTGGCCGAAGGCGACGTTGGTTAAGTGTTTGTCTTGTTAATTTTGGATAACGCTGCTTATATAAATACAGATATAGATGTGAGGGCTCTAACTAGATCAGTTGGCTCATTAGCGATGTGCTATTGAACTTTGAACTTGAAACTGTGTTGAGTATTTGTTATATTTGCTTTCAAGTTGTCAAATCTCAAATAAAAGTCAGACTTTCACATGTCGCCAACACTTTGATTAATATGTTGCGTACTTTATTTACAGTCGTTTTTTGTTTTTAGTTTTTTCTAAGCAGTCAGACTTTAGCAACAACTTTTTGAAAGCAATTTTGAAACATGCCCAAACCAGAAGATAAAAGTAGCGAATATATGAAAAATCTGAGCAAAATTATTCATGGCATGTCGGAGTTGATAAATGCTGGACTGAGTCAAGATGCCATCGAGGCAAGCCTCGAACTTTTGCACAGTGGCATGCCACCACAAATTGTGGCACAGAATATTAAAATACTCAAGAATGACGCAGAGCAGCAGAAGAAAGAGTAAATTCAGTTTCAGCTTGAATTAAATGTTGATTTACTTAATAAATTTATTGCCAATTTGCGGTTTCCAAAACTATTTTTCTTTAATGAATGTGGATGAAAACTGGGCATATTTTGAACTTTGATTTTGATGAGTTATTCCAATTTTTTGTTGTAGAGTAGACTGCTGTCGCGCCTGTGTCTATTGACAATGGTTATGATCCCACTCACGATGATCACAAACTGCAGTACCTTAGCCTGGTAAAATGTCTAAGGAGGAGGATGATATGAGGTGGAAGATCTTTTCTAATCCTTTGAAGACTTGCCTGTCTGATGTAGGTGGGCAGCGGGACGTGCGCCCTGTGCGAATAGTAATCGATGCCCCGATATAGCCAATAGCCCGGCCAGGCGCCCAAACTGGCCAGCAAAAATGGCGATGCCGCATCGAGGACCTGCCCAAATTCTGGCGTATGTACCACTTGATGAATGTCCTCGCCCAAATTTGGGAAAGGTCTTAGCTGCTCGTCCTGCTGCTGCAGCTGTTGTGGCGTCTCCACGCCGCTTGCCACATGCCCCGACCAGTTCTTCAGGCTCTCAAAGAAGTTCGCAATACCCATTTTTTTTTTTAGAATTTTGTTGGAAATGAAAATGTGGAAATTAATTGTTGTTAGTTGATTTGGTTATTGTAAATGTGTCAAGAGCACATTTGTGGCACGGCCCACTGTTACTCAGTGCTCGTTCTTTTCGCCTTCGGCGCATAGGCCACCTCGTGCACATCGAGGGACTCCGAGGAGCCACCTGCCGAATTGGCCATCAGCAGCCCAAGGCCCAAAATCACCACCTGCATTAGCTTTGCATGTTGAAAGGTCTGCGCCCAGTTAATAAACATAGATATCAATAAATATAGATATAGTCGAAGCAAAAATCACCACAAATTTAAGTAAAATCGTACATTATTCAACAACTGACACCAAAAGTATGGCGATTTACTAAAATTCAGGGTGATTCTTTTCGGAGTGTGGAAAAAGAGGTTTTCCACTCACCCTGTGAATGTATAGGCCAATTCGCTCGCTGCGGCGCCTCGTCTGCCAGTGGATGCCACGCCATACCCAATAGCTAGGCCAGGCGATGAAGCTGATGCCCAAGTAGGGCATCATGTTGTGCAACTTGGGCGCGAAATCCTGCGGCGCATTCCGATTGATAAATTCCAAAAATTCCGTATGATAATCGATGTCTGCGATGCGATTTTCGACAAGAAGCTGCGGCACCGATTCCACTGGCAGATCCGACGTTGCCAACTGATAGAGTCTTGGCGTCTCCATTTGTTGCTCCAGTTGCTGCAGCTGCCCCGGTCCCAGCCCATGTCCCTGCACCTGCCCCTGTTGCTGCTGCTCCTGCTGCTGCTGCATTGAATCCACCACATCATTGGCGCTGGGCTCCTCGCCGCCTGTCGCCGTTGCCGTCGCCCCAACACCAGCATTCTCAGCATCCCCAACTGCCGCATTCTGCCTGGAGAAGATACTGAGAACCATTCTGCGCAGCGTCTCCATTTCTAAATAATATTAACAATTTAAAAAACTATATATTTTTTGTGTGAAAAACAAACTCTAATCCAAAATTACATATGTGTTTAAATGAAGTAAAATTCAAAAAGGGTTTTCAGATTTAATTTACAAACACCTGAACATTAAAATATGTGTAAAGACGACATTTGCGAGTTTTCTAAATATTATGGAAAGAAAGAAAAACTTCGCACCTATTTTTGCAAATATCTGTTAAAACTGTTAAAAGTTCAAAGACTTGTTGAACGTGTCGCACTCATAAATAATGTGGCATTATCTTGTCTGCATACAATTTTAAGTAGCGCTTTATCTCCATATTTATCTCTCTCTCCTCTCATTCTGTCTCTATCGCTCTTTCGATACGGGCTCTTGGGCTACTGTAACAAAAAGAGTGGGCTCTATTAGTGTGGCTTAATGTATTGTTACCAAAAAAAATAGAAGTTGGTTGTGGCCAGCTTTGGAGTTGGTCTTGGTCTTGGCGTCTTGGCCACAAACTGGGTCAGTTTTCGCAGTAAGCCGTGCGCTGCATGCAACACTCTACACAATTACCAAGCGCATGCCACAACTGCCGCAAAGTGGCTGCCACATTCTGCTGGCTGCTGGCTCATTGTTTGCTTTGGACTTGGCTAACGCCAAGCTTAGTTGGCCTGGCCTGGCCAGCAGCAGCAGCAGGTGTCTTTTGTCTAAGGTTTCTGTGTCGAAAATGTGGCTTACCTTCGGCAACAGCAACAGCAGCATTCATCTGTGTCTGCCACAACAACGGGGCACGTTGTCAAAAAGCGGCAGGAAGCTGCCGCTATCTTTGCTGCCTTTGTCTAAACAAGTTTTTCTCTTTTTTCATTATTTCTTTTTTTTTCGTTAGCTTCTTAATGCATTTAATCAAAAGTCCCAAACGGATCCGAAATACCAATCGCTTAGAATGCCAAAAACAATTTAACGGTAGTCTGAAAATGCTGAACATTTTCACACAATGCACACATAATTAGGTGAAAATGTGTAGAGTTCTCCTGGGTTCTCCGAAATGCCATCAATAGCACATAAATTGAATCAGAACTGTAGATAACACACAAAGCCTATTCTTGAGTGGACAACCTGTGCCCGAGGGTATCTATTCGATTAATATTCATACTCATATTCGAATGAAGTTTAAAGGTAGAGATAAATTAATGGATTATTCACCATATTCATACTCAAAACAGGTGTAAAGTTAAAGGGGTACTTTGCATTATTAGCCATATTAAGTTAATAGGCTTAAAAAATATATAAAGATTATTATCCACTCCTAGTTTATGGCTTAAAGTAAACTGTAGATTATTATTATTTTTATTATTTTAAATATTATTTTATTTATTTTTGGGTTATTATTATTACCCACTTATCAGAGAAAGCTATCGCAGATAGCTTTAAAGAATCTATGGATTATTATTATTATTATCCATACTCATATTCAGATAAAGTTTTTATATTTTGTTATTGTTTACGGCACACAATATTTTATTTTTGCTCTGTGTAGGCCCTTTAACAGTTAGGCCAATCCAATTAACCCAATTTGAAAGCAATTGCGAGTTGGCCAAAATGTGTGAACTCATTTGGAGAATTCGAAAGCATTTTTGAGCATTTGGAGCTGCAGTCAAAATACAAATTGAGCAAACATCAAATCGAAGCAAAAGCAATTTCTTTGGCTCTTTGGCAAACGCCAACGCTTGTTAACGTTTTTTGTGGGCCATCTGCAATTAGACGTGGGCAGGCAAACGACTTCGATTTAATATTTACGGCATACGTTATGACAGTTACTGTTAGCAGTTAAGTGAAAATCTGTTTGGACAGCTATTAGTTAATTGTTAACTGTCCACAAAGATAATCTGTTGTCCGCTGTGCTGTGAATTAATTCAGAAGTGGCGACACTTCAGGTGTCAAGTGGCAAGCTTGAATCTCACTCGAATGCTAAAATCGCTGAAACACCATAAAAGTGGGGGCTTCAAGTGTTGATAGGCATTGCTCAATTGTTGTTGTCGCGAATCAGCGTGAATCATTTGAATTAATAGCAAATTTCTTGAGAAAAATGATGTCAAATCTAAATTTCGATTGTTTTGCAGAGATTTGCTGATCAGATCATCAATTTACCCACTGCTGCTTGAAGTAATCCGCTTAAAACGTTGGAAAAAAAAAACTAATATGAAACCCGAGTCAGTAAGGGATTGCATTTCTACTTTTTAGAAATATGTTCCATTATTGAGAAATATATAATTGTTAAAAGTTGTATATCTTATATTTAGATTGGATTGCTAAAAACCAGACAAACTTCCCGATAATGCGATTGCATTATTATTTCAATCTTACGAGCGCATTCTTTAGATTGCCTTTGAGTTTGGCTACCGCTCGATAAGCTGACCAATCCTTTGGGATTGGTTCTATTTATGTTTATTCAGAGCTTGCCACATTCTGCTACACACTGTAAATATGCAACATCACTCATGCTAATCTCAGTTAACCCATCTAGGCCGCATTCCAAACCAGAGCAGCACATTACTCAATTTTCAGACAATAACATTGCTCAGATTTCGGCGATGCGACAGCAAAAAAAATATAAAAAATAATAATGAAACGAAGATGCCACACCAAACTATAAACAATGCAACACAAACACGAAACCCAAACAAAAACAAGAACACAAACAACTATGACACATTGACAAATGATCTCTGGGCAGCAGTCTAGCGATAAGGTCCAGCGAGTTGGGGCCTCATAAAGGCAATAGATCAAATGGCAAACGTTGACACTTTGCCGCAATGGAATATACATACATATATATATATATATATATATATATATATATATAGATAGATATAGATAATATACATAGATATGGCAGCATAAATTCTGAGAGATTAAGGGATTTGCATTGTTGTGACTGAGCCTTGATCTTAGCCTTTATAGAGTGGGTCAACAACTTCCCAGCTGAAATGTGAGATGAGAGGCGTCTAACTTGATGTTGATATTGATATTCAATTGCTCCACATTTACACTCGAGTGATTCTCAACTCGATTCAAGTCGCCTTTTTGCATTTCACTGAGCTCAAATGATGTCTGTGGTTTGGTTTTTGGGTTGGGTTGGGTTCGGTTCGGTTTCGGATCACATCAAATCCATATTTATAACGTAGTTGAACAAGTCTGCTGACCGATCCTAAGTAATTAGCTTCAGTTATCGTAAACTGGGGGAAAGGAATTTGATTTTTTTGGCTTGGGTGAGGCATTGAATTCCTGGGCGCGGCTCGCAATATAAAAATGTATAATTTTAATTGCCAGCAAGTCCTCCGTTGTTGTGAATCACGGCTGAGACTCACGCAACACGGACTTTGAACCCCAAATTCAATTCAATGCCTTTTGAACTCTTGAGCAACACATTAAACACACCCCGTACAATTGGCTACCTGACCGGTGACTGCATAAAGGATTTTCCAATTCCTTTAAAAAAAAAAGTATTATTTATCCACGTTTTTTACCTGTTCGACTTCGTCGTCATCTCTGGAAAATGTTCCCCATCATCTGCAATCCCATTTAACGGCCAAATGCTTTTCTTGCATGATTTATCTTTGACAGTCACATTTTCATGCCTTATCAATTGCGTTGTTTTTATTTAACGGTTCGATTTGAATATTTTTTTGGGGATTCAAGTTCATTGCCGTTTAGGGCGTGTCCAAATGCAACAACTGGTTTCTCAACTTGTTCGCTCTCTGTTTTTTTTTTTTGTTCAAAAAGGGTACCCCTTTTATGGTCTTTTAAGGTGCATTCGCCCAGCGAGCTAGTAGACAAATTGAAATTAGTCAAATGCCGCCTTCATTAATTTCATTTGCGCCAAAGGCGATTCGTTAGCGGAACTCAATGAGGAGAAACACGAGTTGTTGTTGTTGTTGTTGTGGCAAATGTAATTCGATGGCATCGATTCGGAAAACTTGTTTCTTGATTAACTTGGCATGACTAAGGCCGGCCTCAGGTCTCAGCCCGACAGTTAGACATGAAATCAGGCAAGGTAAGGCAAGCCAAGACCTTGTATTGAGGTAAATATATACTCCACACACACATATGTAGTTGTTCACCTTTATGTTAGAAACGAGCCATAAAATTGAGTTTGATGAGCTCCTTGCTTAAAATACAATTACTTTCCCTTAAACGAAGCTTTCTACTCTAACAAACGCTTAAAAGGGGTATACTCTTATTGTGCCAAAGTATGTAACAAGCAGAAACAAGCATCTTCGATCCCATAAAGTATATATATTCTCGATCAGTCTCAAGAGACGAGTCCGCATCTCAGAGACAATGAGAGTTAGAGATCAGATTTGGAATGTAAGTTTTCATGTACCCCGCGTAGATCAAATCTATTTAATTTTATCGATAACTCCCTCGCTTTACAAATACCTATTCTTATTGATTTTCGATTACAATATAAGCCACAATGGAAAGCAGAGCTTTCCAATTGTCATTTAAAAATCCTTGACCCCTTATTGATCAACTGTACCAATTTCACCAAACTCGGATAAGAAACACCCAAGTGATTGCCACAAAAGTATTCTCATATTGACCTCATTGCTATCACCTTGTGCCGGCAATAAGAAATGAGAACACATTCACGCATGCTTACATTTTAGTGTGCACAACTTGTTTAATATAAATTTGGCAATAAAATGAAAATATATATTTAACAGCGGGAACTTCAGCATTCTTATTTGTTTTACAAGGGCATTTAAAATTCGACTTAACGTTAATAAATGTTTATTGTTTCATTTTTTTTTATTTATCGAATGACGATAATCGTTTCGTTTGTGCCTCAACATGTCCATCTACCACTTTCAATCATTGTTGCTATTATTGGGGTTTTTTGTCGATTGCTGCATTATTAAGCAAAATATTGGAACCCACCATAATTGCCGCACGTGTATCCAAAAAGAAAAGAAATAAAAAAGCCGACAAGTTGTGATGTGGGTTCCCATTTGTTGGCCTGCCACATGACATTGATGAAATGGGCCTTTTATTGCCAGACATGAAACACTAATGTTTTTTTGTTTTATTTTTAAGTGTTGTGTAATTGTTGACATTTTGAAAGACCATCGCAAATGGAGTTAAGCACCTATCGCAGAACGCTGAGTAACCAATATTAATTAACTAATATTAATTAATTAGCTTAAGCTCGTTGCTGTGCTGAGTAATCAGAGCTCTCTCAACAGTTTTGCAGTAAAACCTTACAACATCTCCACGTCGACTCGATTCCAATTTTGTGGTCGTAATGAAATTTATTACGTGATGCTGGTGCGCAACTAAGCAAAGTCTCGTAAAAAGTAGAAGCAACAATAACGGGCAATGTGCATAATTAAAAAATGCATCGGAAAAAGCTGAAAAGCTGTGCTGTGGCATTCTGTGTGTGTGGCTTAAGCGAGACAGTGGTAATAAACTATCGTAAACATTATGTATATGTATTGTAAGATATATATTATTTTTTAGTTGGTTATATTATTATAGTTGGGGTACCTGCACTGCGATCTATTGGATCTATTGTACCCATTTTCCGTTGATTAGCCGTATAGCATTTATCCTACATAAGTTAATTAATGGTGAATTTTACTTTTATTTTTAATTGATTTACAAATTTTAAATAATTAATTTTAAAATAATAAATTAATTTCTATGGAATCTTTGTAAATTTTACAAAGTTTTATTTCCTTAACTAAATTCTCAATACTGAAATATAAATTAATAAAGACCAGGAGTCTATAAGTTTAGCAGTCCAGGCTGTGTTGGGAATGCAAATTCTGATACAATTTTTATACTTTTTTCTGCTTTACAGATTTTTCTTACAAGTTCTCCATACGCAGTGTCTACTGTTGTGGTTGGTCTGCGTGTGCAATCAAATGTTTTTACAGCATTTTTAATTACAATTTTTCTTAAGTCTTCGTGTGGATGTTGTTGTTGTTGTAGTTTGAGATTTTAATACACTTTTCACGCCACACAACGCGCTGGCAAACGATAAACACGATTTGATGAATAAAATAACAATTTTGAAAGAAAGGAAACTGAGCCATCAGAAAAATATACGTAATTACATAAGTGAAAAGCATTTCTGTAATCGAAATTGAATTTTTTATTTGCTCTGCTCCAATTGCTGATTGGTGGGGTTTACGTAGATCCAAAAAGTGCGTATGGGTAATTTTTAAGCCAATTAGTTTCAATAACAATTCAGCGTGGTTTTGTTTAATTAGTTGCTTTAATTGAAACCTTTAAGGGGCAAGTTCGCTTAACGTGTCTATTGCCTTTTAATGAACTTAGTGCATTTTAAAAGCGATTTTCTCTTCGGTTTGTCTTATTTATTTTTATCGAAATAAAATCGATGACACTTTAAGTTGTCGTAGGTCGTCAAGTGGTGACAGTTGGCTTAATGATGTGGTCGATAATGCGTAAGTGCTGAATTGTATGGGTGGTATATATAAAGAAGAATGTCAAGAGGCCACAATAATTGCAACTAATGCGGCACGAGGGTCGAACCTTGGTCTATAATAAACACCACACTCACCACACACACCCAGCACTCACAATACATTGTTAACAGTTCGAAAAAGCACAGCCAAAAATGTGGAACACCTGTCACTCGTGCCCCAGACATGCCACAAGCTGCGGCACAATTTCCACACGTGTTCAATTTACAATTTTCACAGAAACAGCCGTCTGGCGGCAAACTTTAAATACCCAAAGCACGCTCTGACCATCTGTATGTTGATTGTTATCGGCTTTTGCATACGTTCAGCAATTATCGGTCTCGATTATAATGAAATGCTCGCTGGCCACTCAACCACTGATCCGGTGTGATTATGCCCCATAAAGTGGCGGAAATGAAAAGCGCTTTCTTCCGCCAATTTCCACAGGCCGCAAAAGGATGCCAGTCCACAATTACTTTTTATGAGATGACTTATGTTTGTTCTAGAGTAGGTTGGCAAATTGATTTGCTCCTTATAGTCGGGTTCCACTGTGCTCAACATTTCTTACATTCACATTCGTTACATTGCGCTATTCCATTATGATAAATCGTGAGTGGAAAAGTGATCTCTTGTTTTAAATAGAACAGCTGGTCTCTTTGCGAATTTATTTGTCTTCTGCAAACAGCAAAAAATAATAACTGCAATAATTTTGATAATAAAATAAGATTATTTAAATTTCAATTGTATTTTAATGTAGACGCTTAAATATACCAACAACTATTTTAGATTCTGTAGCAATTTGAGTATGTATAAAATGTGAATAGTACAATAAAAATAAGACTATTAGTCGCATGTCCAACTTATAAATAGGCAACAGGTTCAGGTTCAGGTATTAATCAGTTGATGAGTGTCTGACTGATTTGTGAATCATCTGATAAACATTTGATTTCAACAGCAGGGATACATTTATATATATATATTTAAATATCTGTATGTATATATGAAATTGTGTATCTCTAAATGGACCGACATTAACTAGATGTATATACATATTTATGTGTACGTAGATATAGACAATTTTAGCGGACATTAATTTAAATTTTCTTATCTTAAGTTTTGTCTGCTTGCCAACAATTTTGCGGACTGCTGTCAGACTGTGAGGCAAATTGAAAATGAAAGGCACACAAAATTTAAATATACAAAAAAAAAAAGATAACAAATGCTGTGAAATTGTGAAAATAAACATAAGCGCAAAAGTGAAGAAACTAAACCAAAATCGCCACAAGAATATCCAAGATACACAAAAACTGCAGAATATCGCAGAACCCGAAGTTATAATGTATTTTACTGTATTTTAAAAAACTTAAAAACTGCTCATTCACATCGAATTGATTCGGAATGACCAACAAATTTAATTTTACACCTCTCTGCTCCACAGTGTGAATATGGAATACGGCTTGTTTTAACAACTCAGGTTTATTCTCGCATATTTATAATACATATTTGCCATGGGGTTTTCATATGTTGTGTATAATTTAAACAAGTGCATGTGATTTTTTTGAGGCCATGGTAAATACTATAAAAGTACGGAAATTACGAGACTTTGAACAACGGCGCACGTTTCTCACAGTTTTTGCACAATTTGTGTATTCGTTTTATGTTTTTCAGGCATATCCATTTTAACGAATTTATTTGTGTATAATTTTTTTTTTTAACAATTATCGCAAATAGTATATTGCCAAGTTATTCCGGTAAACGCCTATTTCGACTGTTGGGTCAAGGTCATTCCAGAGTCAGAGTCTGAATGGAAACGTGTTGATAATTGGTTAACAGCAAAGCTACAACTCGAAACAAGCACAAATGCACTGAAATATCTTGTAAAGTGGCCAAGTTATGAGACGAACTTTAGACCTACAGTTAGACCAATTAATATTCGCACATCCTTGTCGTAGAGGTGTTTTCTTCACCAGAAATGCAGGTGGAGGGGATAAGGGAACACACGATTTCATTGAAGTAATATCTAAATATGGCATAATATTTTGAATAGAGATCAAGTTTGCTTCACTTTATCGATACATAATTTGAAAGTAGACTTGCGAATAAATTTGTATTCTTCGGCAGCTGGAAGCACTTCCACCCATGCTTAGATTTTAATTTTGATTACGCAACACAACCAGAATATATAGAATATATAATCGGGGTATATCGTAGTCAAACTGTTGTTTAGATATCAGAGCGAGTGTTAATTATGCATATATTCGAAATGGAATCACACGGGGCTCATTTAACACATGAGTCGAGTCTTCAACTGTTGAGGAGTAGTTGAAATGTTCCCACAAATGTTTGTAGATGTTGTTGTTGTTGTTGTTGTTGTTTTTATTGTTGTTCGCGTATCCCATATCAAAGGTCTCGTAAAAATCTTTTCAACACTTTTGCGTAATTATGCAAATATTTTTTGGGTTTCCATACATAGATAAATGTTACAAATTAGTCGGGGACTCCGTTAAGGCCACAACAGTCTCTAAAAACTAATTTGTGTATCATATTTAACTAAAGCGAACTTGCCACCTGTTCGTGCGGCTTTTTGTGGGCTTATGAAACAACAACAACAATAACAAAAAACAATTAAAAATCGATTTATGTGTTACGAGTATGTTGATTATATTTACTGATGCATAGCAGCGCCCTCTGGCGTTGGGACCGGGTGAAAACTAATGACGTCCGAGTGAAAGTTGAAAGATTCGGAGTACGGCGTATGTTAAACCAATAGACCAACTCAGGCCCTGCCCGATCTGTGGGTAGCCACTTCAGATGCGTGTCAAATGTCTTTGTGGTATTTAACATGTCTTTGGCTGCCTTTACTCGGTCAGCTTGATTTTTTTGTTATTTTTTTTTTGCGACTCTTTGGCCAAGTTCATTGGCCGGGCATTTTGAAAATGAAAGCGAAGAGTTTCGGATTTCAAATGTTTTTGTTTGCGTCTTAAGGGAAATACACATATACGTTTATGTCCATATGCAAACTAGTAAAGTGTGCTCGGCCAGAATTGTAAATATTATATTATGTTGAAGTTAAATGGTTTTTTATGTTGTGTGCATTAGCAAATAAAACACATATATATAATTTAATAATAGCAAAAGTAGTCTGCTGCTTCATAGAGTGCAAATTATCACAATCCAATATGCAAAACAACAAATGGTTGGTTTCTCATCGAAAATGATTTAAAAAAACTATACAATGATATCTGTAGTAATATACAATATAATATGCAATCCAACGTAGAGTTTTAGAGGCATCCTAAGAAAGCTACATACTGAAGATCTAAAGCTAAAGCTATTTCAGCTCTCAATGTTTCAATTAAACTATAAGTGTTTTTTTAACATTCTCCAATAATTATATTTAAATTATAACCAAAACAAACAAAAAATGCCAAAAAAGTAATTAACGTGAAGTTTTCACCCCAGTTAAAATAACGAAAAAATTACCTAATTAAAAATGCTTGAAATTAAGAACTGAAACAATATTTAATATGCAACTTCCTGTTGCCATCATCGTGGCACGCCGCCCGCTGCTCACTCACGCATTGCATATCATTGTTGCAACAACAACAATCATTAGCTCCACTGGATAAACAACCAAGTTGTGCCACAAGTTGCAGCTGAAATGCAACACGTGCTGTGCATAAACAAACAATTTCCAGCGCTTTTCCTGCTGACAGACTTTTTCCATTTGACTCCTTTTTTCCAGTTGACCAACTTTGTTGTTGCCTTTTAGCTCAGCTCTCCCTTTAGGGTCTGTCATTGACCCTAAGAAAATTAGTATGGATTATGCACGGTGTGTGTTGTGTGTGTTGTTATTGTTTTTACTACTATGCAACTTGTGGCATCCCTAATTCATTATTAGCAGTTGGCGTGTCGAGCTCAACGCCTCGTGACTCTTGCCACTTGTTGTCTACTTCAAAATTTCTTCATTTTCGTTTGATGTTTGCTTTCGAGATGCTACGCCCAAAAGAGGAGAGCTATTATATAACTCTCCCACTTCAGATATATTGCGTATATATGTTTGAGATAAATATTTATCAGATGTGCAACGAAATAAATTGCAGTCAGCGAACTTTTGTGTGCCACACATATTAGTCAGAAAAGAAATAAATCGAAATCAATTATTAATAAAAGAGTTGAGTAAGGTAAAAGTCATTAAACTTGTGTGCTCAATGCCCCAGTGAATAAATGCATATTTTGACAGCTAATTTTAAATCGAATGAACGAATGCGTTTTCAGTTTCAGTTAATTTAACTTTCGATTGAACAGCTGCAAATCTTTTCTCCATTTCAATTAAGACTCAAATTATTTGCTACCTTGTTTTGCTTGCTTCAAAGACTTAAATATCAAGTTCTGAGTTTGCTTTAGACCAGAATCTCGGTGACTTTGCCAAAATGCCCACTGACCCATATTCGAATAGCTTTTGCCTCGTTGCTCTCTATATATAGCAAATATCTGTCTATATATAGATCGGTGCGAATGCAGACGACAACGACGATGAAACTTGCGCCCACTTTTCAGTAATTTGCTTTTACTTTTCGACTGCGCGAATAACTTCCGCATTACACTCAAATCTTCTCTTTTTTGTTTGTCTGTTTTGAATTCGGAATCGGATTCCATTTCCATTTTCATTTCCATTTTCCCCCCCAAGTCTGCCAAAATATCTGTCACTCGCTTACCACATTCCACTGTCAGCCCAACTGGAGCAAGATGTGAAAATTTCAAGTATTCCACCTTATTCAATCTATTTAAAACAAAAACACACACACTCATTTGATTATTTCACTTGATGTGTGTTGTTGTGTGTTGTGTTGTTGTGTGGCATGCAGTAGTCGTGGCCTTAATGAGTCTGTTAACTTAAGGTGACACATTTCCCGATCCACATTGACTTTCCCACTGGGCAAGTGGGTGGAAAAGTTTTTTATTTGGGTCTTTCCACCAAATCGAGTGTATTCATTTATTCACTTTTGGGATAAGGTCATTGACTGCTTAGACTAAATACAATTTAAAACGATCCGATACGGATCTAGAAAACTAAATGGAAAAACATTTTGAATTCGTTACGACGAGTGTATTTACTTAATTGCAATGTTGATGCTCGTGCCGAGGAACCCATTCAATCAGCTCAAGGCATCCTCTCTCTCTCTCATTCTCTTATCGACTTTCTCTCTCTTAAGTTCTAAGAGAGAGAGGGAGGGAGTGTGAGAGAGCTTCCCGAAAAAGCTTTCGAGCAATTCCGTTCACGGTGATCGCTTCACAGTTTTTCCTTTCCTATCAGTCGAGTGATCGCTTTCGCATCTACAAGTTTACAGCGCGCGTAAATTTTCACTTTCCACTTGAAAATAATTTATTTTATTTTTATATAAATTTTCACATACATTTTTCCGTGTGCTGTTGAGCTTCAATTGAGATTTGCCATTTCGATTGGAGTCCAAATTTGTTTTTATTTTCGCTTTTTCGGCAGAAACAGAATTTGAGATTTCCTTTTGTAGATTTTTTGTGGCTGAAGTTTTGCGTGCTTATTTTTAGTTGCCACACTCACACACCCCTGTGTATGTGTGTGCGTGTGCTTGTGTGTTTCTATTGTGTTTCCCTTATTTGCGCCACAGACACGCGTTGCACAGTGCGTATGAGTGATTTGTGCCCCTGGCAAATTGCCCGACATTACGCAGCTGTCCGAATTTTGCTGCATAAATTCCCCTATAATTTTACAGAATTACAAAGTTAAACATTTTTAATTTTGCCTTAAACTGAGTCACGTAGCTGGTTGTCGTTGTTGTTGTTGTTGTTGTTGTTGTTTATGTGGCCAGTTTTTAGAATCGTGTTGTGTTATGTGCTCCAGTCTATAAATCATTGTGAATGTCTCTTGTAAAAAACACGTGCTATAAATGTGTTGAAATGATTCTCCAAGAATTATTTATGTGCTTTTAAGTCTGTCAAAAACTATTCTTATTCATCATGTTGTTGTCTGCTGATCTTCAATTTCCATTCAATCACTTCCCGTCAAGCTATCGAATATCAATCGAAATTTAATCATAATCCCTCTGTGTGTCTCCGTATCATGTTTACGTCTCACTTGACGCTTGTTTATTTGCCCATAAAAGATGCCCTTCGGCATGAATAAGTCAAGTGTTGTTCTTGGTTCTCAGATATGCCGCCATATCGTCGTCGTCGTCGTCGTCGTCGTCGTCGTCGTCGTCGTCGTCGTCGTCGTCGTCGTCAGTAGTAGCAGCAATTCCCCAGTGGCGTCAGCAATGGAAATGATTAATCATCATCATCATAATCATTATCATATTTGAATCCCACGCCCAATTTTAGAGCTTTTTTCTACTTCTTCCTATAAACAAAAAATTGAAAAAGAAATTGAATTTCACACGCAATTTCGTTTATTTTTGTACAGTATTTGTATATAGTATCTAAAAGAGGGGGAGGACTATGCAAACTTAATCATATTTTTGCCATCAAGTCCAAATCTGATTGACGTAGATATTTATTTTATTTTACAATCTGATGACTTGGCATAATGCCTTCTAAACAAGTACTAAACTAGCCCTTCGATTCATGGCGTGGATAGAATTATTCCCTGAGTTTTCCACAACTTGTCATCAGCCTTAAAGATTTTCATTATCTTTTTATGATGTTGCTTGATAAGATTCCCATTGTAGTCATTCCGGTTTCTGCGTAGCAATTAGAGTTTTATGCCAAGTACCTAAATAATATGATAATGAGCTGTTTCCGCCTGAGACAGACAGACTGCTAGACAGACCTCTGCAAAAGTGATCTCTTTTTTGGCTGTGTCGTGGGAGCTGTATGCAAATTTTGGCTTGATTGATCTAGAACCAGCTGCAAGTGCACAATAGATCTCAACTGAGAGCAGGCCAAGCCGGCTAATCTCGAAGCAGGTGGAGCGTTGACCCTGCTCCGAGTCGAGTTATCTGTGTTTAGTTGTTATGTAAACGACGTGAGGCCATTAAAAGTAAAACATAAAAGCAGCCAAAACGATTTGGAGGTAGTCGCTGCTTGGCATACTCGCAAGCCAGCCATTAAGCCGAAAAGCCATCTATAGTGAGATTTATATCGGGGTCTTTGAGCTAAGTTAATACAACAGACTGCAACAACAACAGGGCAAAACAGCGTAGGCCCATTAAGTGCAAATAAAACAAGTGTTTAAATACAACTAATCTTGATTTTGCCGCCTAAAACTAATTAATATGTCTCTCTCATTCTCTTCTCCCTCTTTCTGTCTCTCTGTGTAGACTGTTCAAACAACTTGGCGTCCCCAGTTGCCGCTGCCCAAGGAGCTACACTTGACCGATGAACGCAACAGCGCCGACGACGACACGAAAACCAACAAGAACACATTAGCAACCTTAGCAACATCAGCAACAACCAACGACAACCTCATCGAACTGGAAATGGATCGTTTGCGGAGCCATCAACAGCAGAACAGCCTGAGTGGAGGAGGCGGAGTCGGATCTGGTCAGCAGTTGTCCAGTAAGCAGAAATGGTCCTTTGGCCGACTCTTTCGCAACAAGAAGAAGGAAGCGGAGAACAATAGCGCCAGCTCCAGCGAGGAGGATCGCAAGGCGGGCTTCGTGCCCAAGCCCAAAACGAAGAAATCAAATCGGAGCAGCAGCAGTAGTCACAAAACACTTGGCTTCGACCACATTGTGTTGCCAGCAGCAGCAACTCCCCCGCAACATCACCCGCCGCACGACGAGTTTTTTTTGCCCGTTGAGATGGTGCCACCAGAGCCCTACTACCAGAATCACCCTGGTTACCAAAGTCGCTCCAGCAACTCACTGGATCGTCGTCTCTATCTCTCCCAGCAGCAACAGCAACAGTTACTGCCACCACAGAAGTCGCGTTCCACGCAGCGTGGCACTCGCAAGACTGGTCACTCCAGCGAGGAGGAGCTCATTTCGCTGAACTCCTCCACCTTCTCCAAGTATCGCAGTGATGAGAGCATTCATAGTGGTGGTCAGGCACTGCTCGCTGGTGCGTCCAGTCGACGCAGTCGCGCCGCTCGCAATGAGCGGTATTACAAGCGATTGTCTCGCGATGGGGAGGTCAGCCATGGCGGTGTGCCGCTCCAGCAACAGCAGCAGTTGCAGCAGCAGCAACAGGTACAGCAGCAGCAACTCCAGCAACAGCATCTCCAGCAACAGCTCCAGCAGCAGCAACAGTTCCAGCAGCAGCAGCAGCAGTTGCACTTGCATCATGTGCCCGCGCCCACGCAGCGCTACAAGACGCAACCACTACCACTCTCCATCTACCAGGCTGCAGCGCCAGCCAACTCTTCCGGCTCCCCAGCCTACGTGCAATGGCGTCCGTTGCAGAACAGCATGCAGAACGATGCAAAGCGAAGCATTAGCTACGACAGCCAAATCCATTTGCAGAATGCCAGCGGAGGACGGAGGATGTCGAGTAAGCCAGTGCTGCCGCCACCGCCACCGCCGAGGGATCCACTGCGTCGGGTCCACATCGGGTGCAGTTCGGGTGATTTGCGGCCAGTTTCGTATGCCTTTGATCAGGGTGGTCGCTGTGTCTCGGATGATCGCATGTGGCAGCCACCGCATTACCAATCGGTTCACTCGCTCAACTCACAGCCAGGCAGCACCAACTCGGAGCAGGCCAGCCAATCCCAGCCTCATCATCGTCGTTTTATAACGCGCTCGGAGCGCAACGCGTTGCCGGGCAAGAAATCGCTGCCCAACGGCATCATTGACTTTCATTACGTGGCAGATGCGACGCCGCGCTCCAGGAAGCCCATACACATGCTGGACACGAGTGCGGCGGCGGCTGCTGATGGAGCACAGCCCGCCTCCAGTGGTGTCTTGCGCACCTCCAAGAGCGGTTTGCCCACCTCCAACGAGTCGTGGAAGCAGCCCCTGGCGAAGCCACGCTCCATTTCCAGCTCGAGGATTAGTGAGCTGCGCAGCTATCCCATGCCCATGTACTCGGAGGTGCAAAAGCCCAAGAGATCAGCTGCTGCTCCTTCTCCTGCTGCTGCTCCCACTCCCATAGAGCCAGACAACGTCATCTGCGGCAGTTTGCGCATTAAGCCCGGCGAGCATTGCAGTCAGAATTATGTGGAAATACGGCATCGGGATGTGCACAAGACCAACTCGATGCCGCATCACTACCAGCAGCGTCGCTCTGGCGAGGATCTGCCCAACAAGTACGAGGAGTATGTGGCCGAGAAGCGGGAACAGCATCAGCAGGCGCCGCCAGCCATCTTCAGCGATCGTAAAAATAGTTTACCAGCTCCTCCAATTTATTTGCCACGCAAGAAGCCCGCCAATCTGGAGGAGGCCATCAACGAGCTGGAGGCCATCTACAAGTCGTTGGGACTCACCGAACCGGTGGAGCCAGTGGAGTCCAAGCCGGAGCCGAAGAAGGAGCTCAAGCCACGCATGCCGACACCGAGTGATTTCGAAAAGTTCGCCTTGGCGCATGCCGATGACTACGAGGATGAGGATTCGCCTGGCGGTGAACCAGATCCGGTGCGCGACGATGTCGCCTATCGTAATCTGCAGCTTTCCAATTTGCAGCATCGCCATGCGGACAGACAGCCTCCATTTGGCATACCCGTTGGCCCAATTGTGCCCGCTCCGCAGAGCGACTATCTCCATGTGGAGCCGGTACAGCAACAGAAGAAGAAGACCGGCTCCCCGGACATCATTAAGGATGATTTGGCGGTGCGTGCACTGCGCAAAGATCCGCCAGGACCCAAGTCCACCTATGTCTATCCCGTGCAGAGCAAGAAGCAGCGTGCAACACGCACCCAATCCGCCAACATCTACAGCCTCATCCAGCGGGCGGCGGCCAAGCCGTCGGGCGGTGATCTTGGCAGCTACATGGAACTGACGCGCAGCATCGAACGTGCCGGTTCCATGTCCAATCTGTGCGGCGGGGAGGAGGAGGAGGAGACGAACGACATACCCGGCACACTGGATCTGTTGCGCAAGCTGAAGGCCCAGGATGAGGAGTTGGCCAAGAAACCGCACATACCCTTCAGGCATCCCAGTTTAGGTGGCGCCATTGCCCAGCTGCCGGAGCGACTGGGTCAGGAGGAGGCGGCGACGCCCAAGTTGGCGCCTGTGCCAGCGCCGCGAAAAAGTCTAACCCCCGAGCCGTTGCTGGAGGACGCGTTGAACAAGATTGCGCAGGATGCGCAGGCGAGCAGCATCAAGTTGACGCAGGAGCTGGACGAGTTGCGCAAGGAGGCGCTCATCACGGCCGCCAGGCCCAAGCTCAATGCGGAGCAGCTGAAACTGGAGCAGGAGCTGCAGCAGATCGAGGCAGTCTCCGTGGCGGCCAAGCGTTGTGGCCAACTGCTGCTGGACACGCTGCCCGACCAAGATCGGACGGACAGCCAGCAGCAAGCAGGCGGCAACCAGCAACCCCCCAATCCCCGCAAGCTGCACAAGGAGGGCAAACTGATACGGGCCATTGATGAGGTATCCGAGGCGGCGAATGCCGTTTGCGAGAAGATTCTCAAGGATATTGTGACGACGGAGCCACCAGTCGTGGTGCACGAGGCGCGACAGGTGAAACAGCAGCCAGCAGTTGCAGCACAGCAGCAGCAGCAACAGTTGGTGATGCCGCATCTGATCAAAAAACTGGATCCCATACAATCGGAGAAGATCGAGGCGATTGCCAAGCGTTGCATGCGACAACTGAGCGAGTTGGCGGAGGCGCAACCACCGCCGGACTACGACAATCTGGCCAACTGTAATACACTGAGCACAGCTGGAGCAGCTGTTGCAGCTGGTTGCGAACCACAACAACAAGTCCACGCTGATGCCACTCTCATTTGTCCCATTGCAGAGGCGAGGGCAGCAGCAACAACAGCAACAACCACTGCTCCCAACGAGGACATCGATCGCATTATGCTCGAGTGTGAGCGACAAGCTCGTCAAGCTGCAACCAACAACAACAGCAACAACAGCAGCAGCAGCATGACAACTGTCACAACCCCATCTGGCACTGGCACCGATGATCAGCGCACCACGGCGCCCAGCATGAGCAGTGGTGGTGGTGGTGCCACTGTCAGCACCACTGCTTCCTCGTTCAGTTCGAGCAGCGATTGTCTGGCCAAGTCGACGAGTCCCTCGAATGTGGGTCGGGCCCTCTCCTCGAGCATTACCTCCTTCAATCCGTATTCCTCGAGCGATTACATCAAGTCGCAGAGCAGCGATTACCATGCACCCAGCACTGATCCCATCAAGACATTCAGTACCACATCCTACGATGTGCAATCGACCAGATCGAACAGCACCAGCAACAACAACAATAGCACGCTGAGCACCAACAGCAACAACAATAGCACCTTGAGCACCAACAACAACAGCAACACGAGTGAAATTCAAACCGCCAGCGTTGTCTCCCCGTCTCCATCGCCGTCGCCTCCGTTGCAATTGACGCCGGTGGGTGAGCGGCGAGCACGCTCCTCCTCGCCATCACAGTACAATTCCAGCGAGGAGCTGGCAGCCATTTTTGGCATTGAGGAGAAACCGAAGCAGATCCAGAAACAGAAGCAAAAGCAACGCAAGCCAACAACAGGTAAAGGCCTTGACCCCGCCCAGCAAGTTGGCCAGGTCCAATCTGAATGCCAGGAGTTGACCTCCTCAGATGCCGCTACTAATCCCCGCAGTGCTCGCGTTCAAGCTACCGCTACTAATCCAGTTTTGAATGTTGACCCTCAAATCGATGTTATTACCACCAACACTACTACTACTACTAGCACCACTACCACCACCACCATCAGCAGCAGCAGCAGCAGCTACTCACCAGACAATACCCAATCCACATCCTCTAATGCTAGTAATTGCAGTAGTCATAGTTGTAAGTTAGCCACCATACCAGAGCTAGAGCTCGAACTGGACCAGGAGACGGAGCGGGAGCAGGAGCAGGAAACGCAACTTGAGCAGAAGGAGACGGAGACAAAGTTAAAACTGTCGCCCAATTTTAATCGCATCTATGCCAGTAAAATCAACATTGTTATGGATAAGCCACAGTTGGAGCAGGCTGCAACTGCACCAGCCACCATGACCCAGTTCGATTCGTTGAGTTCGCTTGGGCAGGAGGAGGAGGAGGAGGAGGAGACATCCTCCAATCCGGATTCGGGTAATGCCAGCTTGGCTGATTTTCCGCTTTCCACAGCCCAGGCAAATAATTCCATTGAGCTGCAGACAACTTACAATAGTCGCTTTGAGGTTAAGGAGCACTACGTCACACAGGTATCGATAAATGCCACAGTTATCGAAAGCGAAATCGACAGGAATAAAAAACCATTAGTCTCGGATGGGGAAGAGGAATTTCCACGTTTGCCCACAGAGCAGGAATTGCTCGAAGGTTTGCGTGAGCAGGCCAAACTTGACGAAGATTACCACAAAACTGGCAAACTTGACGAAGCTCTACTTAAAAACGAGCAACTCCAACTTGACGAACGCGAACTTGAGCAGAAGTTGCTCGAGAGAGAGGCCAAACTTGACGACATTTTAAAACTTGACGAAACACTCGCACTTAGCGAAGATGTCTATGATTTGGCGAGTGAAGCTTTAAGAAAAGAACAGCCGGCTGTTGACGAAAACGAACTTGACGACGCTGAGCTGGTGGCGAGAGCACTTGACGAAGCACTGCTCATCGAGCTTGACGAATGTGACACCCCTGAGCCAATTGAGAGCATCGTTTACGAGACTCCGCAAATCAAGCTGAGCATTTCCGAATTGAAACTCAATTACGAAACTGAAACCAGAGCAGCGACGCTGCCGGAAACCATCAAGGAACAAATTAACAAAGAAGCCGGCAAAAGTGATGTTCAAATTAAGGATACTTTAGCACGTAACGAGCAGCAGCAGCAGCGCAGTCGTCACGAAACTGAGACGTCACAGCGACGCCAAGGACTTCCGGCGTTGACAAACAGAGTCGCTGGCGTTGACGACGAACTGCCGACGACAAGTTCGAAAGCGCTCTCCGTCTTTGGCGAGTTGCGCACACTGCAAGCACCAGCTGCGATAGCCGGAGCGGGGGCGGGGGCGGGGCTGGCACGCGGCGGTTTGACAACACTGGAGCACATAGTTGTCGCCTGCACCGTGGGTCTGATTACACCCAACGATTTGCTTACGTTGTGTCTGATTGTAATTGGTGTGATTATCATTGTTGCAATTGCGCTCAGCTGAACGAACTTGTTGCAGTTGCACTTGCAGTTGCACTTCTTTGTTGTTGTTCTTCTTCTTGTTAACGTTGCAATTAATGTGCAACATTATAAAGCGCTTTAGTTTTGTACTGCATATGTAAAATGTGCATTTAGCTATTATTTCCACATAGACCAAAAGTATTCTCATTTCCAAGCAATTTTTTATCATAGTGTTATGTTTAATCTATATATATAATAATCTATATAATGCATTTCACTCACGCATTTCAAAACTAATCGTTTTCATTTGTTTTTATTATTTTCTTAATGCATAACTTTTATTGTTAATTTGACTGCAACTTGTGCCAATGATTTTGAATGTCTGCCTAATTACGTTCGTTCTATTCAATAATTATTAATATTAATCATTATTTTAAGTTAACCACACGATCAAATACAAAACACAAAATATCGAAACAGGAACAACGAAAGAACAAATATATATATATATATACATATTCTTATATATTGACTAATCATAAAACATTTCTAAAATCTCTCTGTATATTTTCAGCTCAAAATTTAATAATTTAAGTTATCATAATATATGTTGCAAATAACGATTTTCCTTACGTTTATTTAAGTAGAAATGTTTGCTATAATTTCTCTATAAATGTTATCATTAATCAACAAATAAACCTGCGACGCATACACACAAATTTTATTAGTAATAAAATGTTATTAAAAAACAACATAAGCGTGAAATATTATTGTCAATATTTTGTTTTATTTGTTTTGTAGTTGCTTTTTTTTGGTTTACTTTTCGGCTGTATATGTTTTTGTTTTGTAGCGTATGTAAATATTTTTATTGTTTTTTAATTAGTGTTTTTGATTTTTTTATGCGTTTTCTAATCCATTTCAGTTTATGTGCTTTGAATAAAGATGTGATCTATTTTTCATATCGAAAAGCCAAAAATCATTTTACTAATAATAAAAATAATACCTTAAAATCAAGCTAAGCAGCTCGTTTCTATTAATCTTGTTTGTTGCTATAAAAAACAAATGCCCTTGCTTACCATATTTAGATATACAATTTATTTTCTATTTAACATTTTTCAGATGTATTTTAACAAATAAGAAAAAATATTTTTAAAGCTACAAATGATGAATTTGCATTATGTTCGTGTCTCGGCTAACAGTACTATGCTAACTTCGAAAGCTTTTTCGAAGTGGTTCAGAAATCGAGTTACACTTGGTTCGAAACTTGAATATGCGCATAAAAAGAATATTTGTACTTTTTTGTTTTATTGAAAATTAAATATTTTATGTTCTTGGCTTTAAAAACGTAAACTTTGTTTTTTTTTGATATTCAAGATGAAGATCTAAGCAAATAGTTGAAATTGTTGATAAAGTTGCTCAAACTTTTCTCAACATATCTAGATTATATTTTATATTAATGTCTAGACATTTTAAGAATTCAGCGTGAGGTCAACTTTTTGGGGAGTTCAACATTTCGCCAGTCAAAATGAACTGCACATGCGGGAATTCGTCTGTATTTGATGTGCCCTCTCTACATACATATATAATCAGTAATTGTTGTTTGGGTTGCTGTTGTTGTTTTCCCCACTCAGACATGGGCAAGTAAATAGAAAAGCGAACAAAAAAATGATTGTCTGCAACAAAAATCGAAAGTCTTGTCGCATAATGCTGTTGATTGTTGTTGTTGTTGTGGTTGTTGACTGTTATTGTTGTTGTCGCTTGTCTGTTGCTCGGGCATAAAAAGGACATTCAACTGCAGGTCGCTCGACCTTTTTGGGTTGCCATCTTTTTGGTTGACTGCTCCTCAAATTTCAATAGACAAAACCCATGAGGGAAAGTTCAATATTTCATAGACATAATCCGCTTTTGCTCTAATGTCGAAATGTCCACATTTCACAAATATTTATTAGCGCATGATTTCCTTTTATTTCCTTATCCAATGGGGCAGCGTTAAAATCAATACAAAAACCAAACAAAAACTGAACTTTGGGCCTTTCTAGCTCTTTAATGTGTGGGCCAACAAAAAGTTCATTCACCTGCGCACAGCCTGGCCAAACTAAATAGCAATAAAAATGTCACAGATCTAATTTGTTTTAGCCACTCTGACACATACTTACCCCCACCGAACCCCTACCAGCCCCAAACAGCTCCAACTCCCCCTCCAGTTCCTATCTGACACTCTAGGCACGGCCGCAATTCGCCTGCTGTCATAAATAAGGCTCCTTCTTGGAAGCAACAACAACAAAATAAGGGGACAGACAGTCAGACAGACAAGGCTATTTATAGCCTAGCTGGGCACATGTCATATTTCTTGTCACGAAATATGTGAGGACTTCGGGGAGCCCCTAGTATATATGTAGATATTATCAATTTGTCGGGTGCACCATGCTTTTAGAACCTAACTGGGGATATATCTTATTTGTATCATGACATATATAATGCATTTAACATTTACTTATAACTGCATATAAAATAATGAGTGCGTTTTTTCGACTATTTCGTAGATGAATGTTTCTTGTACTTTTGTCGGGTGCACCGATTGTACCCTCTGACGAGAAATATGAAATAATAAGAGTCCACTTAACCCAATTTGTAATGGGGAAACACAAGGAAATGCCAGCGAGGGTTATTCCTTGAGTGCGGTATCCAGGATATTATAACAAGAGTTTCTGATTATAATCTTCAATTTGATATTTAAATAAGGAAACCCAAGCAAATACTTCCGAGAGTTATTCCTTGAGTATTTCTTTTGGGATACAAAAAACTGAGGGATCTATAAATGTATATAATAATATAATATGCGAAAGTTGCACCTCTACAGTCGGAAAGTATAATCTATAACTGAGCTTTCATCTGACTTAAATTATCAAGTTATTTATTATAATAAAAGGAGTTTCTGATTATAATCTTTATCTGGTTATTTCAACTGAGTTGAAAAATTAAGGTGGGGAGGAATACGGCATTTCAGATATATAATCGGAAAGAGTTGTCTTAACCTCTAATTGATTCTTTATATAGATATATCCCAATCCTTTCTCGACCACAGCTACTTTACTTTTCTACTTTTTTTTTTTAGATAGTTGCTCCGAATTCAAGAAACCTCTCCTCTTAAGTTGTATTTACTGTTATTGCCACACATTGTGGGCGTGTCCAAGTGGGCGTTTGAATTCATGCCACAACTCGTTGCCAATTATGAGTTGCGAATTGCTACCGTTCCAGTGATAGTTATTATCACAGCCAAAGCAGACAGGCAAAACTTGCCACCGCTTGTTGCACAAACACACACAGACACACACACACACTAAAGTTAACACTACTTTGAGTTTGCAGTATTCTAAAGATTCTCGAATCATGTGGTCAACTGTGGGTCGCTCTTTGGATTTGGCTTTGGCTACCGTTTTGTGGTCGCGGTTGCAGTTGCAAATGCAATTAGAGAACTTTTTACGTCCCTTCACTCCCCCTCTCAAATTGGTCGCAAACACATTTGGAGGCATTCACAATGCGCTGCGGTCGCGAAGAGTTTCAATTGTCAAGCGTTAAACTTAATTTTTGGGGTATTTCCACTGCGCAGGTACAAACAAAATCCAACTGGCTACGATTCTGGGGGTTGCTGCCATTGTTGCTCCCCGCTCTGCATTTTTGGTGGTCACGGCGAATTCGCAGGAGCAGGAGCAGGAGCGAGCTGAGAGATGGTGTGAGAGAGAGAGCGAGAGAGAAATTAGTTTTCATGCGACAGCATTGCCAGGCCAACAGAAAGTGCTGTAAACGCTACAAGTAAATTAAATAAATGTGAAAATCCAGTGAGCCAAGCTGAGTCGAGACGAATGTGGCTATATCAATCATGAATATAAACCTAATCGGGTCGGAAATGTTTCCTTCTGTCTGCACAAAATCAATATACCCTCTTTACCGATTTTGAACGGGCTCAGGGTATAGTGAACAGTCTTGGGTACTTTTTGAATCACTCTTTCGATGTGATAAGATTTATATGCAAGGGTTACGTATATATCAAATATTCCTGCTATCTATTTTGGGCAGTGTATGTACATTAGAAAGATAGACAAAGCGCTTTAAAGAGAGAGAGAGAGAGAGAGAGAGAAAGAGAGTGGGAGATAGAATGTTGAAAAAAAGATATATACAATAATTTCAGTATTGTAAACATTATTTGATGCTTTTTGAATTTATTTCTCCATATGATAAGAAAAAGATACAAGAGTTGAGTATTTATCAATGATGTCTTATTTCATTAGAAAGAGAGGCAGAGCGCAGCAATTAGAGAGCGAGAGAGAGGGAGACAGAGACTTGCCAGAAAATCAGTAAAATAGATTTTAAATATTATCATAAATAAATCAAGGCTTTTAGGTACTTTTTTATATGATAAGATTAGGATACAAGCAATGAGTGCTTATCACTGTTTTTTGCTATATCTTTTGTGCAGTGTATGCCCATTAGAAAGAGAGACAGAGCGCATTAAATTGGGGAGCGAGAGAGGGAGAGAGTTGTGGTTGAATTGGCCGCTGATTTCAAGTTGAAAACATGAAAAATACAAAAACCGGCTAAAACATCAGCTGTTTGCTGTTTGCCAGACTTGTAAATCTGCTGCTGCTGCTGCTGCTGCTGGCAACAAACCTGGCCGAGTGGTTGGCTCTGCTGCTGGCTCGGTGTTGTATGTGTTTTTTGGCCGCAGTCTGAATCTGGCCAACACCAAGACACAGTTCAATTCAGTACGCAGCGAGACTTTCGACGGATCGCAGTACGTGTCGGAAGATTGCAGTACGGGTTAAAGTTCACGCAGCCAAAAAAAAGGCGTAATAACTAAAACTAAAACACGTAAAGGAGCGAAGACACAACAAAAAACAAAACAAAAAACGAAACGAAATTATTAAAGGAAGTAGTTAAAAAAAAACAACAGCAACAATAAAGCAAGGGAAAAAACGACAAGTGCAAAAAAGGTGCGTCTAAAAGAGTGTATATAAATATACATATATACATGTATATATATTATACAGTTGCAGAAAAATAACAGCACCACTCTAACTACATTTAACTGAAACTAAAATTCTAAAATAATATTTTATAAAAAGAAAAATAGAAAGCAAAAAATATCAGCATTTTGTACATTTACACTTATAATTATGAAAATTATAAAGAAATAAACGATTTCTATAAAGTGGTGTTACTATATTTTCGCAACTGTATATATAAATATGTGTATGTGTGTTTGCGGAAACTCTTGGGGCAACAACAACAATTAAAAAGCATTTCCCGGCATGCAAAGCACACAACAATCCTCAGCTTAAACTGAGAGCACTAATGTTATTTATTTAGTTTTTTTTTTTTTGGGCCCGGCTAAATCGGTTTTGGCAACGCCTACAAATATTTGGCTTTCCATATGGCCTTTCTACGCGATTCTCATGACTGAAAGCGCAGTTTTTTTGCAATTCATTTCACTTAAGTGGCATTTGTGGCACTGTTGTGTCTGCCCCATGCCACGCCCACCCACAGCCCACCCATTGCCAGTGCTCGTCGTCTGGCAAATTCTGGCAGTGTTGAATGAAGTTCAACGCACCTAAAAAGCAGCAACTACTTTTAAGACTGTTTTTGCTCAACTTTATTCCTGATTTTTCCTGTCTTCAGGCATCATTCATCTTTGCCAGCTGCAGTCAGTTTTGCTTATTTAACTTAACTTGACTTTTCGAGGGGTTTTTGCCTGGCCCAAAGAGTTTGTCTTGTCAGTCAGTCAGTTGGTTCTGAGTGGGGCGCTTGTGGGAGGCTCTGTAATTTCACCCGGCGTCTTCTGACAAATGCAATTTTCGTCTAGCTGCTGCTTCTGTGCAGAAGCCATGAATTCGGAATGAGTCCAGAGTAAATCGTCCTTCTTCGAATGAGTGCACTCAATGCAAATACTCGTTTATTCATTATTATCGAGTGTGTGCCTGATTACACTAAAACAAATAACTTTCTGGGACAGAAAGACGGAGAGAAAGAGAGAGAGAGTGGGAGAGACAGATGCTGTAGCAGCTTCAAAGTATTAAAGGAAAGTGCTTTTAAATTACTACTAATGACTATCCTAATCCTAGCTTACGTCGTTCACGTTTTTAAAGTACATATTTTAGATACATCTATTTAGATTTAATAGTAATTTATCTTCACTTTAAGAGGGGTAAATAAATAAAGAGGGGAAAGACTCCATCGACCTTAAATGGTTCTAAATGACTATAAAGTGAATGCCAATCCTTGCTTCCGTTCTCTGGGTTTCAATGGGGATATTTTAGATACCTCCACCTAGACAAACTGGACTTATATGTTTTCTTTAAGAGAGGGAGAGAGAGAGAGAGGTGATATTAAATGAGAATTAAGTGTAGTATAGATACACATAGTATAAATGGAGATTGAGTCTATGAACTACTCTCGAATCTTTATAGGGTGGGTTCTTTTGTTCTTCAGGTTTCAATATATTTTAGATAGCTCTACACAGATTAATCATATTTTTCCCTGGACTTTAAATTCTTCAGGTATTAATATAGTGGAGATATTAATACTTGAATGCTCTGTAATAAGAGCAAACCACTCAACCACTTAATTTACGAACCCGATGATTCCAATCACAAACAACACACAACGCACAACAAATTCGACACCCATACACACACATACATATGTATATATATATATTTATGTTGAGCAGAATTTTATTTATTTTGCATTGCGGATCCTTTGGAGGCGTATGTGTGTGATTGTCTGTGTATGTGTGTGTGATTCAACATAATTATGTTTCAGCTGCTGGATCTGGACTTGCAGGCATACACATTTCCACCTCCACCTCCCCTCCTTTTTGGCTCTTAAGTGTATTATAACGGTTATTTGCAAGTATACACGAATTACCAGTTAAAGTATTTCAACATACATTTGGATACATATAAACAATAAAAATAATGAAAGAAAATTGCCAACTGATTGTTTGGTGGTTTGTGTTTTGTGCTTTTTTCTGATTTTGGCCGCTTGCACCATTAAATTGACAAGGGGAGGGGGAAGAGTCTGATTGCCTGATTGGCTGACTGACTGACTGACTGACTGTCTGACTTCATGCTGAGTACAACCGACAACAAGTACAATTTGCTGCCCTGTAATAAATAAATGAAACATATTATTTGGTTTCTAAACTTCAAAAATATCGCAGTATTATTTAAATTTTTTAGAAATATTTTCTTTTATTAACAAATGCATTTCTAAAAAGTAGAAATTCACATTCAGAAACAAGTAACGCAAATTACTGGCTCGACTTGTATATTTGAGTTGAGCTGTGTTCAAATTAAATTATATAAATTTATAAAAGTATCTAAAATTTATGTATATGATAAATCTAAAAATACAAATGTTAAACAATAGAATAACTTACAAAAATGGCGTTTTTTTTCTGAGTGTACTTAGTTAATACCCTTGATTTTCCGATTTCGTTGGGAGTATCACATGGGCGTATAACAATATGTTAAGCTTATTTGAATATTGCTTGCGTGGTATTTTCTAGTCGATCAGTTTATGTTCGTTGCATTGCACGCTATGCTTTCATTCTTCGCCTGTGGACGTAGGCAGCAAGGGCGATAGGCTAGGGAGGACGCGGTTAAGGAAGATACAGGCGTTTTGCTCGTGGGCTTCTTAATACGAGCTCCGTTCCGTTAGCACAAACAGTAACTGGAAAAGAAACAGAACAGAAAGAGAAAAGATATAGAAAGAAGCAGAAGCAAGAGCTTTTGTCTGATAGATGCTTTGTTGTTGAAACACCTGTTCGATCCACAAAAAGCTCAGAAAGATGAAAATCATTCTGATCGAGTTGGCCACCGGTTCCAGTTTTGAATTTTGACTTCTAGCAAGCGTTTAAGAAATCGGAAAAACAAACAATAAAAAATATATAAAAAAAATAAACACACAATTACAATCACGAAAGTAGAACAACACATTTTGGTTTTTTGTCCAGTTTTTATTTTGCTTTTTTCTGTCCTTAAGTTTAAACATTTAACGACAAAATTGAACGAAGCATTTGTCCAGGGATTTCTTGTTGGACGTATTCTTACCAAGGTAAGAACCCCCACTGCCTGACACCCTTGCCCCATTAGAGGTGAAATCAGTATAATTCAATATGGCAACGTCCCTTGAAAACTTTTGGAGTCCCGTAAAAAAGTTGGCAACACTTTTACATAATTTGCATAATTTGTTCAAGTGACGTGAAAACCCAGTGGAATTTGTAATATGTTAAGAAAATTTGGGAAATTGTAAAACAGACTAATTGGTCTAGAAACAGGCAGTCATACAAAAATTATATTCGAATCGATACACAGGTCATACAACAAAAAATTCCATATAAGGTAGCCAAGTCTGAGTTTAACTCTTCTGGGATTTGGCAGTGACCAGACCAAAATTATGAATGTGTCAGTTTAAGAGAAGGTTGGAGGGGAGGTAACATTGGACAGAAATAGCTTTTATGGTAAGAACTCCAGCAAAGCGTATACATATGTATATATGTATGTGTATGTACACAAAAAAAAAAATCGCCCGAAAATCGAAAATGAGACATATTTTTTCTAAATTTTTGAAAAGTATAACCTAAAATTTAGAAATGCAAACCGTAGTTTTTTGGCAAACACAACCATCAATTTTAAAAAATTTTATTTTGAATAGTAAGGCTCCGAAAGTGAGCCGATTTTTTGTATAAGTGTATCTGTGTTTTTATGTGTGTGATTTAGTTGTTGGCGCCGGCGTTAAATAAATTATAAAATGCCAAGCTGACCAAAGTTGCTGTTGCTGCCTGTGTCTCATAATTCAAAACGGCAGAAAGAGAGACTTAAATTACGCCGCCCACATGCGCCTTTTTACTCTATCCCTCCCTTTCTTTCTTACACAGGCAAGTTTTGAGTGACGTGCCGAGCTTGTTTAGTTCGTTTTCTGTTGCAGCGAACTGTGTTTTCTTTGTAAGTGTGTGTTTGTGTGTGTGAGTACTTTTAGTTTGTTGTGCTTCGTTTTTTCTTATCGCTGCTCAAATTAATTAACTAATTTTGTTTGTCTTCATACTCTTTGTGCGCGAAGCACTTGCCGTTTAAGCACGGCAAATGTTGATGATTTTATTGAATTTGATTTGCGACAGTTTTTTAAGTGACATTTTGTGTTAAAATTTAATTTATTTGCTTGGTACTAATTTGTCTCTTTCCTCTTGTGTTTCTTTGCAGGTGAGTCTCACGAAATAAACAATTAACAATAAATCTAACTGAACGTATTTATTGGTGAGTCGAAAATATTGCAAATAAAGACCTTGGGTAATACTAGCTTTATGAGTGATAAAAAAAATACAAAAAACAGCACTCTAAATTCAAATTACACTTTACAAAATCGAAGCATCGATAGATAAAGATTTTGCGTGGAATTTACCGATTGCTATTTCTTTCCGCTTGAGCAAAAACTTACAGTTGATTTATGTATTCAAATCAAACCCACTGTATACATAAAGCATAAAGCACAGTGATTGTGGAGAGTTCTTCAATCCTCATCCCTATCCCCTTCTCTCTTTCTCTCACTGCAACCTTCCACCTTGGCTTGCAAAACTAATCCATTTGTATTTTCTCTCCCATTTATTGCTTTCTTCCCTGCGAAGGGCAAACAAGCAATAAATATTGAAGTTACATTTACACATGCCCCATTTACACTCTACATCTGCTATTGAATAACCTATAAAGTTGGGGAATAAAAGTATAGCCGCACTCACACAATAAATGGTTTCAAATGTGTCTTTTAAAAACAAGACTTCAAAAAAAATGAGAAGAAACATAGTTTTTTCACAGTTTTCAAAGCATATAAATTTATTTAAACTTAAAAAGTTTTATGAAAAAAAATATAAATATTGAAAAGAATTCCAGAGCGGCTAACTAACTTTAATTTATAGGGCGATTACGAAACAATATTGCAAAATAAATCATACGTTTTTCATTCATAAAATAATGACCATTACGACTCTGTTAATTTTATTATTATTATTATTTTGATTATATAATTATTTTTTACTCAACTGTACATATTTCAAATTTCAATTGGGGAAAATAATTTCTAGTAGCAGTGTAGTAGTTGTAGCTGAATTAGTGTTAGTATTATCATTGGTACAATGCCTAATGGCATTGAACTTGTTCGCTCGCTCGCTCGCTTGATCGATCTGTGGATGGAGCTATGAACTGGTTTTACAGAACTACTGTCATTTGGAGCAAACGTGAAACGCGGCCAAATGAAAACGGTGCATTGAGCATTTTTCTCTACAGCAACTCACGTTTCCGCACTTTTTTCCATCATCATCGATCTATCCACCCATCCATTCGCCAATCCATCCATCCATTCATCCATCCATCCATCCACCAATTCATGCGCCCATACATTGGCGTATTTAATTGCGTTTATCGGCACCTGCATTGCCAACTGCCTACTTAGCAATGAAACCCAGTCTGCGATATCAATCTCTACACTCGGAAAGAAAAATCGCCCTAATAATAGAATATATTTATAAAATAATAAAAAAAAATCGTCATATATTTGCGATTGCCGATTTAGGGCAGACCTTTCCAAACTTTAGTTATATATTGCTAATATTTAGAAATTATAAATAGAAAAACTCTTTAAATGTATATTATAGATTCCATTTTTTTCCATTTTTCTTTTAGAACAATTTACTAAAATGTAGGGCAATTTTTTTTCTCAGTGTAAATTTCTATGTGACATTAATAAATGATAATAATGAAAAAAAAAAATCAAAGCTTTTACTTTGAAGAAGAATACAGCATTACTAAAGTTATCTGTACTGTCTTTGGCGATCCTTTCCCTTTCTTTGTTTTTAGCAATTGCTACAGCTCTGTTCTCCCCACTGCATTTACAACAGCAACCACCGCCCTCCGCTTCCGCCCACACACAAACAAGAACACGATTACTCGTACTCGATTCGTACTCGTGTGTCTCTTGCAGCTTCGGCTTCATTGGTTGGCGCAACTTCAGCTCAGTCTTTTGTCTGCGCTGGTCGACGTCGGTACATGTTTTAGCTCATATGTTTTGTTCATATGTTGGCAATGAAAGTTCTGCCAGCTGCATCGCGTCACAGTCGTCGCCAGTGTTAAGCTGAGCTTTTGTTTTCCGCCTGCATTCCATTTCCGCTCCGTTCCGTTCTCTGTTCTCCGTTCTGTTATTGTTGTTATCTACTCGCTTGTGTTTTTGTGTGTTTGTGTGATTGAAACAAGTTCAGCAATGCGTTTCAAATCTGCCGTTTCGGCTGTTCATATTTTTTTTTTGTCGCGCTCGATTGAATCAACGGAGAAGGAGTAGTCGACAAAAACTTGTGAGTATAAAAAAAAACAACAGAAATGACATTTAACAATTAAGCCAACTGTTAAATTACTGTGTAAAAAGAGAGCGCAAGATGATCCTCCTTGTCTTAATTTATATTTCTCTCCCTCTCACTCCCTCTCTCTCCATCTCTGCTGGCTATTAATTGTTTTGTGAAAAGCACATAGAGGCAGGTGACGCTGCAGTTGTCGCTAAGTTTTCAGCCAAGTCACATCAACCGCCGCTATTAGCTCTTTTTCACTAGCAGCAACGGTAAATGCGCTTGTCGCGCTCTACTTTTAGTTTTGTACTTAACACTTTTTTTGGCTGCTGCAGTCGACTGCCGTCCTTGGCGCTTTTCAAACTTTTTTTAGACCAGCGCGCAACTCAACTCTGCTGCTGCTGTTATTTTTAGCGCGCTGCGTCGGCGCCGCTGCGCTGCGCAGCTTGCCTTACAGACGACTAAAGCACTGACGCTTCGTCGTCGGCGGCTTATCAAATGTTTTATTTTTAGCACATCTAGCTGCTTTAAATAATTTCGTGTTGCGAGCAAAACATGCTTATGTGTGTGTGTATTACATTTACTACACAAATTTGCCTTTAATTTAATTCAATGGCTCAACGTCGCACTGTCTGCGTATGATTTTTTTACAGTTAAGCTTGAGAGAGAGAGAGAGAAAATAGTTAAATAAGGAGTGGAAGGGAGAATTATTGTTGTTGTTCATTCATGTTAGTGTGTTTTTTTGTTGTTGGGGTCAGTCAGCCATGCGTTTTGCTTGCTTTTGTTCTGTTATTATTATTATTGTTACTTTTATTATTGTGGCTGTTGGCATGACAATGTAATTTTTTCAATGTGGCAACTGTTTTTTTTTCACATTCTTTAAATTCGTATATGCTCTAACCCTTAATAGGAATTTATAATATTAGTATTCATTTTTTATGTAGTGCGTCAATATTCTGCTTGGAAAGATAAGAAAAGCACACATAAAAAATAAATGTTTTATTTTTTCAAATGATACCAACGCCCTCTTTGGTCGATACGCAGCACTACACTTAATTAGGGTTACCATAAAACTGTTTTAATTGTCACAGTGCGCGTCTGCTACGTTATAAAAATACATTTAATTTAATACTCATTTACAAATGAGTGCTTGTAAAAATATTTGAAATTTCATAAATTCAACACGTGACTTTTTCCAGTTTGATTTGCACATTGCTTTCCCTTTTAACAACCAGGGCCTCGAATCAAAGGTCAGTTGAAATTTTAAAGTCAATTTCTGAAAAAAAAAATATGTTCTTACAGCGAAAACCTTCAAAAGCGAAGCTTGCAACGACGCCCACAAAGTTTGTCTGTATTTTTTAACCCATTGTCAAGGCAATTTCACAACTTGGCATTGAACAAAGATAAAGTTGCTCTCTCTCTCCTCTCCCCTCCCCTCTTCCCATGAATTTGTTTAGCTTTCTATGCCTCTTCTTCTACTTGCATTTAATTCAAGTGTAAAATTGCACATTGACAAATTTTACGCATTTGATATACAGTTGTCATCAATTTGTTTCATACGATTTACGCTAGGTGGCGTACTGTTTGATTTATTGGCCATTAGACATTGATGAATGTTTTGGCCAAAATTTTATTACATAAATTTGATGACTTAAATTTGATTACATAAACGTATATAAAAAGCATCCATCTACAATTTATGCCCATGCCAGCAGAAGGTATATTTGGCTTGTGGTTATCAATCGATAAATCCGAAAATAGCATTCAACTTTTCGACGTCGATTGTCATAAGTCAAAAAAAAAAACGGTGTTTGGAAAGTGGTTTGGGTGACAAAAGCTGGCAGCTTATGGGGAGAGAAGGAGGAGTTGTCAAAAATAAATGTCAGCACTGTCTGTCAAAAATAGGCCCAGTTCAGCTTGTTGACAGTCAAAATAACAACTTAAACAGCAAAATGATAATAAAAAAAAACAAAGGGCTCTATTAAAGAAACAAACAAATGGGGCAAAGTGTCGATGGGTCTTTTAAAACTGTGCCACACATTGATGGAACAGTCTTCAGTTGTTGCACGACTGCAACAATCATATTCACAGTGACAGCTGTCGAACTGAGCTTCTGTTCTTAACTTAAACGAGGGGTGAATCTACTCAGTAAAAGATTCGCACTACATTTTAATGAATGATGTATCTATTTAGAAAGTTAATTTCCGAAATATATGGTCGTGTTTTTCGAAAAATTGGGCTTTTTTCAAGAATAAGGGTTTACATTTCCACTTTTAGTTTTGTTTAGATTGTAGATTTAGGGAGAACATTTTTACTTTTAAGAAAAATTATTTCTTGCATTTAGAAACTATTTTTATACACAAGAAAGACTTTCTAATGTTAGAGCGGGTTTTTCCTTGAGTATATCAGCAGCAGGAAGTGTGGTAAAGGGGGGAGTTGAAGGATGTTTACCCTATTGATGCAGGGCTGCAGTGAGGACAGGCGCTGTTGCATCATTGTTATTTGCTTGCCACATTTTGTACTGAGATACTTTTCTGCTTGGCATCCTTGCCTCTCTTTGGCATCCCTTTGTGTAGAAGAACTCGGTCCTGTAAAGGTCAGCAAGAAATATGGAAATTGTTGAAGGTAGCAGACATTATTGCAAATTAAACAACAAATTTGTTGAATTTTATTTTAGTATGCGTAAAAACTGAGTCTGAAATTCTCATCTAACTAGTCACAAATTTCGAGTTTGACATTGCATAAGGCACTTGTGTTCCGCTTTCATCTCGATAATTGAATTCTGTACGCAATTTAGCATATTTCTTTTTTGTATTGTGCCCCAACTGCATGACCCACTTCCCACCCATTTCCCACTCGTTGGCCGTCCCACCTCCGCCCTCGCCCGCACTCCTATTTTGTAAGTGCTCTGCTGACATAACTAGTCTCCTGGCAAAGGTTCAAGCCATCAAACGAGCCACGCCAACAAACTGTCGCCAGGTTTACTACAACATCAGCAAAAAACACCAGAAAAAACACGTATGACTAGCTGTAATCGAGTCAGCTCGACTACGAAATACCCTAAACACAAAATTGACAAAATTAATTAATATAGAATTGTAGCAATAAAACTATCGAAAATCGAAATGTATCGATATTGACGAAACGGTTGCAGTTATCAATAAAAAAATGCATTTTTTTTTATCTGCTCGGGGTATTTGAGAACTTATATTCAAAACTTTAAGACTCCAGCTCTTATAGACTCCAAATCCGCCGGCTGCATCGACTTGTCTCTTGATGCTGAAGAAAGAATATATTCAGTTTAAGGAGTCGCAGATGCTTCCATTTACCAGTAACATACTCTTACGCAAATCTATTACATCCTTTTTGCACATTTTCAGTGGGTTCAGTTATAAGCAAAAACAAGAATTATCACGGAAATAGCAATAATAAAAAAAAGTCTGGCAACACTTACAGCGAGTGCATATCGAAAAAAAAATCGCTTTTTGTTCGTTTGAGGCAGAGGTATTTTCCTAGTTTTTGCCCACATTTGCCACACGCTCAATTGCAATTTAACGATTGGCCGAGTTTCCCAGTTTTCCGACTTTTCCGAGTTTTCCCAGTTCTCGCAACTTAAGTAACATAAATTCAGGTGGCAAATAGCTGCCCATCAGCTTAATTGCAATCAGCGTTATTGCAACGCTCAAGTTAATGCGCTTTTCTCTTTCTCTCTCGCTCTCTCTCTCGCTCTCGCTCTCGCTCTCTCTCACTCTCTATCTCACTCTGTCTATTTGTTGTTACAGCTAATTATGCAAATAGTGCCAGCGGGATTATTATATGACGCCTTCTAATTCATTTATAAAGATGCCGTTCGCCCCATCTTTATTCCCATCATCAAATGTCTTTTGTTTATGTTGTTTTTTCTGTTGTTGATTGTTTTTCATGTTGCATTATGCATTTCATTCGCATTTGCATCACAAGTTGCAGCTTAAAATTTACATACACACACACTTGAATGTAAATATATATATATCTATATTGTTTCTATTTTCACATCTTGCATAAGAAGAAAAACAACAAAACATCTTTGAAATTGAAATATTTTGTTTTTGTCTTTCTGACAGTTTTGTAATTGCTGCGATTTGCATATAAAACTCTATTTAATGTTTACGTTGATCAATCAATTTGAATATACTTTGCTGCAAGCAGCTTAACTAAGAGTGCAACTAAGAAGCAATCCATATATGTATATGTATATGTTATCAGATAAATAGTTGCATAGTAGTGGCCATTCTGGGGTCGGCATTTGCCTGAGTCCCTTAGTTATGTTCAAGAAGAAGGGAGACTCAATTCGGGACTCTTCGTCACGTCAGCTTCTGCTGAAGTCCCCGTGAGAGAGGCAGAGATCCGGAATAAAATCGAAATAAAATGTAGAAATTCGTCATAATTTCAGAGCCAAGGTTATGTAACTCACTTTCATATTCAGTATGTTAGGAGTGTGGAAGTGGAGGAGAGGTATTGCCTTGCCTTGCCTGGGAAATGACCCAAATGAGCTGAGAGATGTCAAACAGCTTTTAGTTAAAGAGTATTAACAGCCCTATGAATCAACCCTAGGCCTGGAAGTTAGTTCGAGTTGCGAACTTTGGTATTTATTCATTGCCTGACTAACAAATACACAAATATATGTACATATGCAGATAGCTACTCCCCAACTCTCTGGCACACACACACACCCACACACAAACACACACACTCACCGACAACTAACGAGATTTAACGAGTCATCATCAAATGCAATTCTCTTGTCGCCGTCACCTTCAATAGGCAAAATTAAACTGAAAGCAACAACAAAAAAAAAAGAAAATAAAATATAACTAAATATAAAATTTGCTCAACTCGACTGGAAGATGACTAAAACGCAAACCGCTTGAATACCCTGCATATGACCAGATATGTCTAATCTGTAAAACTTAACTTGACCCCAATGCAAATCCAAGTTCCTTTTGGGCAGATAAAAAATAGTGCGCATCATGATTTTTGCGGATTGTCAGCTAACAAAATGGGCTGGCCAATTTGGCGTATAAATAAAATTTAAAACAAGTAAGACAAGCTGTAGCTGAGTGATCTCGACTACGATATACCCTGCAGCCCCAGCTGTTAAATATAGTTTGATTACAAAAGAGTAATAAAGATCAATATTATAATAGGTTTTGGACTACAGCTTAAATAAGAGCCTCCGCTATTAAAATATGGATTTAT
This sequence comes from Drosophila mimica, assembly GCA_037043585.1. Taxonomy (NCBI): domain Eukaryota; kingdom Metazoa; phylum Arthropoda; class Insecta; order Diptera; family Drosophilidae; genus Drosophila; species Drosophila mimica. The sequence continues at coordinate 9,602,103 of JBAMBE010000579.1, forward strand.
GGATCAAGAATCTATATAGTTTATGGGATCGAAGTTGAGTTCTTCTGCCGTTACATAGGTTTACATAAACCCATTATACCCTCTTTACACATTTTTAATGGATATTGGATTGATTTAGCATTTAAGTAATTTCCGGGTTTTGTTTTCAATAAGTTTGAGATCCTGAGATATTCAATTTTCATGTTCAGTGTTAGTCAAATATGGTCGGCTTCGACTTTGAATTATTATTTGTTATTTAACACTTAGGATTATGCAAATTAGCTACACTGCCTACAATAAATAATGTCTCGTTGTGTTTTCAATTTTTAATCTTGCAATTGGCTTCCGCATCGCGTTTCGCTTTTGTGGACGCCCACAAATCAAATAGAGTTTTTTTTTTGCGAAGTTTGGCATTAGTTTGTGGCTCAATTATTTGCCACAAATTCTCTAGATCTCCGGCTCGCTCTCTCTTTCTCTCTCTCTCTCTCTATCTCTCTCTCTATCTCTCTCTCTCTTTATCTCTCTTACACACTTTTAAGTGATTTTTGTTGTCTGTTTGACAGCTGCTTCAACTGTGAAATGACCTCAACAACGGTCGACGACATTATTGTCGCAAGTATTCTTATCTCTTATCTCTTGCCTCCTGCCTCTGGGCTGCAATGATGACACACTTGGTGAATCTATTGTGGCAGTCTGCGTATCAAGTACTTTGCGACTCCATTTAATATACACTCGAATATACAATTCAATTCTCGATCAATCAGACAATTCTCTCCCTCTCGCCGCGATCATCGTAGGCTTTTCAATGTTTTTTCAATTCATTTTTAATATCAATGCATTTTAAATGGAAATTTGTCTTTAAAGTATAAAATATATTTAACAACTGCAGGTTACAGGGTATATCGGAGGAGATTCTCTCACTTCTTTTTCATATGCGTCTCTTGCAACACTTGCCACACTTGCAACACTCGAAGCGACATTATTCGCCCCTGTTCATTTTTCATTTCCAAATTGAATGTAACTAAATTGTGAGATTAAATGCTGATCAAGTTATTCACTTACTTCACTCAGCTAGAGGCTTCCTCTTTCCTTCTCTCTACACCCCTTGCCTTCCTCTCGCTCCTCTTCCCTCCTCTCAACCTGTCCATTAATCTTATTCTGTGTCCCTAATTTACATTTCTAGTTGCATGTCAGTTGCATGTGGCATGCGTCAGCTTCAGACGTCTTTGTCGTCGTTTCCATTGCCACTTTGTGTCAGTTTAACGTGCACCTTCCCCTTCTCTCCCCTCTTTCCCGTGCTTTTCTTTCTCTGTTTCTGTTGCAACTTAATCTTATTGCTCATTCTGGCGCTGCTTTAATTGTCTGTCGCTAATTGCAACGCGACGCGAGATTCACTCCATCAATCAGTTTGCCAACATCTTGGCTCACACCAAATTTGGCATATGCAACAACTGGTTGCATGTGGCAAGCAGATAGCTTCCATGAACTTATTCTATTCCATTATGGAGTTTTTCGCTTGACTCTTACACAACTGGTTTACAATTATTGCTGCTTTGCAGCTTTGCAGCCTTGCAACACTGTTACGCGTCCTGCCACACGACGCTCCATTGAGAGCCTGCTGCTGCTGTGCAACATTGTTGTGGCATGCCACGCCTTATGCACTTAAATGGGCGTCACAAATATTGACATGGTTCGAAGCGTGTCAATTGTAGCTGTTGTTGTTGCAACGAAAGTAGGTTGCATTTGAGTATTCCCAGTGTGTCAGTGGCATGCAGCATGTAGCATGGGCTTAATCCACTTTCATTGATCGTATTATGAGCCCGAAAAACCAACAGCCAAACAACAATCGGAATAAAAAGCAAAAAACACTTTTATGGCTTGTACTTTTTGTTGTATTTCTGTTGTGTTCTGAGTGCATATTTTTTTGGATGTGTAACGTCTAGAAAAAAAATACCCTTGTCATATATACGTACACCTGCGGTCAAAAAAATAGTAGTGTTTGGGAGAATATTAAAAACAAATGTTTAGAAAATAGTTAAAAATTATGAAAATTCAATTTAACTAAAAGCAATCATTAATGTGGATAAATAAACATTTAAAAAATGGTTAGCCTTTGAATTATTAATAATTAGGTCTTTATGTTTGTAACAAATGACGGTCATGGAATATTTGTGAAGTATCATATTACGCTTCATACTCTCCCAAAATGTAAAATTATGCGTTGGATTGGATATTATATATTGCTTATACTCCATATGTACAACTGTATGTTTTTGTTTAAATAATTCTCGATGAGAAAGAAACCATTTGTTGTTTTGTAGAATGGAATTCTTAATTTTTTTTACGATTTTTAAGAGGTGTCGATTTTTAGCTCTGCAATGTTTGCCAAGCTACATTTGCTCACCATAAAATGAGCCATATTTTTATGGAATGCTTACAAATAAGCATTGTATTATTTTAGTCAATAAACTCTTAATAAACTCGCTCAGTTTTGAATATTTCGATTGAAAACAGATGGCAAATAAGAGGAATATGAAAATACAAGAAAGAAAGGGATTTGAGAAGGTAAATCTAAGAGTAAAATAACTCAGGGTATCGACGCGATTATAAAAGGAGAGAGGAGTAAGCACTACTATTATTATTTTGTCCACAACTGTATTTATATATATTTTTATATGTGATTATTGCCTCGAAGAAATAACAATGAAGATTATGTATCTCAGTTCCTTTTTGTTGGCATCTGTTCTGCTCAAGGCCAAAGTGTGCATATTAATAATGCATACCTGTCGTATGCGCAATGCGAGATGGATGGATGGATGGATGGACGGACGGACAGACAACCGCATCAATCATACGCCGCACATCCTGCATATTGATATCTGAGGAAGAAGTAATTATGACATAAATCATTGAATGAGTCGAGTTGACGAGCCCAAAACACAGCTGCACATTAATAATTGCTGCATTTATAAACTGGCTAATGAAATAAAGGCAGCAAAACTAAAAAATAAACAACATATAAATATTTACAAATGAGGCAGGCTGTGGACACCCGTTTGAATATTATTTATACATTTTCACAATATGACGCAAAAGCAGAAAGAGAAATAATATAAAAATATAAAAGAAAAAAGAAAAACAAGTTAGGATAATTTAACTATGCTCATAAGAGCTGCTCGATTACAAGACACGCTGCAGTTAAGTATATTCACAGCTGGCGTATATCCCACGACCACTTAATATACCCCATTTCAGCTATTGTGCAGAGTATTACGAGCAGGGGAAACAACTTGCCACATTTGGCCATGACTGCAAGTTCAATAATTGAAATGTTGCGGGTGTGTTTTTAAACGGCAACAAGAACAATAAAACGCTGCTCATTACGCTAACTGGGAATTCGCATTATGCACAATGAATAATGAATAAATAAACGTATTGCCAAGAAATGTTGTGTAGGCAGTTAATCAGATAAGATGTGCACAAACCGATGCAGATTCAGATACAGATACATTTACGAATTGGCCAGGAATACGACGCTTTAACATCCTGGCTTCTGTTAAAACGCTGGACCTTCTAGGACACTCTGACGTGATTTTGATTGTGTAAATATATGTTTTTATACAAATTTTAAATTAAAGTTGTAATACAGAAAAAATAAACACCGTCTCTGCTGATTAAGAATACGTATAGTTAATGGGCTCTTAGATGTTTCCCTGTGGCTTTTAGATACTCTTTCACAACTTGACCCCTTTTTAGCAGCCACTTTTAATGGATCAGTCAGAGATATCATCATATCACCATATCAAGCAGTCCATCACTCCAACATTGACACAACCCCCACATGAGCGGAAATAGTTGGACAACAACTCAATTAAATTAGAATGAAACTCAATTAGCTCTGTTGCGACACTAGGAGTAAGGCCATTAGTTGTGGCCTTCCTGCTGCCAAGTGTGCAGCGTTATTAACCGTTTAAAAGAGCACTTAACCAACACACGCACGCGCACACACACACACACAGATACACACTCATGCAATATGCCAGCTGGCAAAGTTTACATTTGACCTTTGGCATATTTGCCACACAGTTGACAGTTGACAGTCGCCAGGCCATGCAACTAACTTAAATATGCATATCGAGCAGATCTGCTATAAAAGCCAAAGTTGAGGCCAGTTAACAAATTATGCGTAATACTTATTTGTGGTAACAACAGCAGCTCACACATACATATCATACACATGGATACATAGACAAATAGATTATGGTGTGCATCCATTAAATGTGCGTAGCTGGGATTCCTGCAACTGCAACATTTACCGTTGGCCTCAAAAACCAGATAATGTCTGTTCGTCTCGGACTCCTAGCGGTGGCATTTAATGAGTTTTGCTACACTCGCAAAAATAGTCTTTGCCATCAAAAGTAACTCGATCTGTTAATCTTGAGAGGTTTTCTTACCTTGGTTTTTCTTATCTTAATTACAAGTCATATTTGTCTAAAATTTAGAAAGAAGACATGTCTGATTTCCAGGTTGTTGTTTTGTATTTACTTAGAATTACTTACTTTATATGTACACTTCTTACCTTTTTTTGTTTCTTAGATTATTGTTTTGTTTCTGAAGAATTGTTTTTGAAAACCAGTTAAGTTTTGAGGCCGATTTTCTAATATGCAGCTCGAGTTTTGCCAAGTGTACTGCTTGCTGTTATGCGGAGGCACACGCTGTGGCATAGATATGTGGCACTGCTGATGACGGTCAAGTTCTGGTGTGATGATGACATGTTGCACCATTTGCAGATGGTGCACAAGACACACACACACACACACACACACACCCACACACACACTGCTGTTGAGTCAGTCACAAAAAAGCACATTATTCTTGTGCAATGAAGAAGATTGATAAACTCTTTGCTTGGAATAATCTCAGATGAACAAAGGCAGTCAGTCAGTAAACTAGTTCAATCTAAATTCCCATTTGGCTGGCCAGGTTTCACTGTATCTTCGCCAACAGCTGAGCATCGTATGTCTGCATTGTATCTATCTATGTATTATTCTGTTTCCCTCTCTTGTCTCCACTTTTCTCTCTCTCTCTTCTCGTCTCTTTTTAGCTGTTACAGTTGCACGTTTTTCGTTTTGTTTTGATTTTGCTGCTTCTACCCACACACACAGTCTCGAACGCCAAAAGCAACACACACACATACACAACACACACTCGCACACTCACTCAGTAGCTCACATAGATACTCTCAGAGTTTTATAATAAAACGGCAGCCGCTTGTTGGGTTTTTGTTTTTGTTTTAATTCTTTTGCTTCGTCGCGAGCCCAAAAGATAAAGAACGAAAATGAAAAAAGAGAAAAAAAATCGTGTTGTGTTCAAACCAACGGCAACTGAATTGTGAACCACACAAATGCCTGACGCCGCCGTTGCCAGTTCTAGAGTCTAGAGATACATTCAGTCGCAAAAGCGTTTAGCGCCGAGTCGGACGATGACAAACTGAAAACTGTTGCTTGGGAAAATTACAGCAACAAGAAGAATTTGGGCACGAGGAAAATTGCAAAGCAGACAAGCATCGAGTGCAAAGCGCTTTTCTATTTTCGATTCAAGTGCAGAACAAAAAAAAAACGCTTGAAATCCAACAGAAATAATAAGAAAGAACTTGACGCGTGTGGCAAATAGAATAATACTTAATAGTGCGTTGTGTGTGCTTGCAACAAAAAATGTTGGCCATCAAGGAGTGCCTCATACGGGAAGGTGTGCTCCAGCTGGATGTGCCCCAGCAGCAGCAGCAGCGACACTTTCAGCTGCAGTCGAGCAGAAGCAGCAACAATATGGATATGCCACGCTATCGCAGTTAGTAATATATGCCACATATATATACAGTTGCGATAAAAATAGTAGCGCCACTCTCAAATATTAATATTACAAATATTTGAAGAATATGTTAGTTTAAGGAACTTATAAATACGTTTTTAGAAGTAACAACATATTTAAATTTCCAACATAGTTAAATTATATTATTATAAATGATAAATGAAGATGAGAGCAACAATTGCAAATTCAACAGTGTTTTGTTTTTGCATTCGTAAGAATAAATGTCGCAGTGGTTCTATATTTTATCGGAACTGAATATATGTGTAGCTACAGTTAGTTTGTTTCGCTTAGATAAGAATTATAATCGACCAAACGCCATTTGTCAATGTAACTGACAAAAGTTCAACAGCTAAATTGGTTTTATATGCCTCATAATCGTGTTATTAGTCTGTGCTTAATATTTATTAGCCCAGGGTATCTGGCAGTCGTACTTATATTATCTATATACTACACACTTGTGCATAGACCATATCACTTGTTATTTATAGATTCTGGCGTCGTCGTCCAGCTATCGCGGCAACACTTTCCTATATATAAAGTTGCTTTTTGATGTGTTATTGTTTAATAACTGTTAATGATTTGTCTTGCTTTTGTTTAGCCCCCAAACAAATTGTTGTTTTGTATTGTTGTTGCCACCAAATGCTTTGAGCCGCTCTCTACCAAAAAGTTTATTGTTTCGATAAAATAAAAAGGTTTCAAAGCAACGAACAGAGTTTGTGTCATTTGTCTGCTGCCGTTTTTGTTGTGGCTTTTAAGCTGCTGTTGTTGATTGTTGTAATACTGTCAGCTTTTATTTTAAGTGATTGTTTTTTGATATCACATGTGTATTTTCCTTTTTGTTGTCTAATTCTTGATGTACGACCGCTTTTATGTTTTGTTGCAACAATGTTCCAATCAGAGACCATTTGCAAATTGCTATTTACGATTCCTCTCTAACAGAAGATGGCTTGAAGCACATTGGTTCAAGTTTTGAGCGGAAGATAAGCGTTAAGACTGGCATTGATGTCTCTGTAAATTTAAATGTTGGTTTACAAAAAATAAATGCTTAGCTAATTTTTCATAGCTAGCAGAAGTTGAAAAATCAATCAATTATCATTCAGTCTACACTTGAAACAGTAATGAATATTTTCTCAACATATTTTTCGCTCACATAAGGCAACTGTTGCTAAGTCTCAAGCCTTAATTTGAAGAACCACGCCCACACTCATATATGTATATATATGTGCCACTCGTAAGTGCCACAGAATTTAAAAGATAGCCCACGCCCAAGAAGATATCGATGTGGCTGTGAATGTGGCCCACTCTTTAAGTTGTTTAGTGATTAAATTTGTGCATTGCATTGGCAGGCGGCGTAAAAAACTCGAATGTTATTTTTAGAGGCAAGCGGCATATAGGAAAAGTGAGAATAAGAATGAGGGGGAGGGGGAGAGGGAGAGGGGCAGAGAGGAGGCTGTTGGAGGCACAGTTTGTCTGCCACTTGACGCGCCGTCGATGTGGGCAGTTTGCCCTTGCGTTTAAAAATAAGACTGCAACTGTAAACAGCGAAAAGAAGAAAAGACGACGAGACGAGACAATGTCGACAACAACAACAACAACTGCAACACCAACAACAGCAACAACAACAGCTGCAACTGCAAAATATTCACTTTGCAGCTTTTTGTTTTAATACCTCGAACCCATTGGAAATGAGTAAAAAGGGGATGATGGTTTGTTACTTAAGTATGTAACACGCAGCAGGCAGAAACTCTGAACCCATATAGTATATATATTCCCGGTCAGGAGTTGAGTCGATATAGCCGTGTTCGTCACGCTTATCTAATTTTATCGATAACTGATTCAGTTTCGTAAATATCGATACATAAAAGCCACAATTTTAAAGGCAGAGGCATTGATATAGAATAGATATTGATATAATATTAATCAACTGTGAAAAAATATGTAGTTAAAAAAGTATTCTCATATTGATCTGATTTCTATAATTTGAAATGGAAAATCGGCAACAAAACTAGAACATATTTAATAGCAGGGTGCAGGGTATGTCGTAGTCGAGCCCATTCGACTACAGATTGTCTTACTTGCTGTTTATACAGACAGTATATTGATTCAACATTTTGCTTGCTGCCACAAAATGTGCGCCTTGACAATTTGATATGAGTGCGCGAGGCAGTCGCCACACACATGTGGCAAGCAGCTTAGGCGGGTTGCCACAAAGCTGCAGTTACTGCTACAACTTCAGCTGCTGTTTCTCCTCACTTTCCGTATTAATTATGCAACGCAAAAGAAAACAAAGCCATGCAAAACGAAGCGAAGCAAGGCAATCGATCAATCAGCTTGCCACACAGCAGCAGCAGCAGTGGCAGCAACCGTCGGCAACAGCAGCGTTTGGTAATAAGCAGTTGAAGCCACAAAAATGTTGCACAGCCAATTGTTGTTGTTGCTGTTTAAGTTACGCGAAATCAACTCACAGTTTTTATTTTTCTTTGCTGCCAACAATTAGTTTAGTCGACTTTTCCGCCCAAATCAAACCGATCGTTAACATGCAACAAAATCCAAATTGTTTGTTTATTAAAAAGCCAAACGGCAAGCTGCCAAGACATGCGGCACATGAGGCACATGCATTTCTGCTGGCTTCGTTTATTTATTTATTTTTGATACTATACAAATACTATATACTATATACTTCTTCCTCTAATTCCGTTGGATATTTGGCAAGCAATATTGCAGTGGAGAATTCCGCGCTGTTCTCAATAAATTTAGCAATTGCGTAAATGCATTCACAAAATATTGTACATTTTTTGTGCAATATCCTGTAGCCAAAAGTCTACACCGTCTCTGGCCATAAATGGTCATAATACCTGCTCAGATTGTAATTTAATTTTAACTGAGAGAGAAGTCTTAATGTGGGCGAGTATTTGTCAGAGTCAGCCCCCGGCTCAATCCGCTAATTTCAGTCAAGGCTTATCAAGGGCTTGTCTGGCTTGTCCTCATCCCAACTCCAACAGCCCACATCCCACACACTCCGTTTCCCATACAACTTCCCATTTCCATTCCCCTTTCAAATTACAAAGCAGACAAAGCCGGGACCCCAATTAAATGACTAAAACACTAAACGGCTGTTGCCAAGCGGCCTTCAATTCATTAATTTTGTGGTCTTGCGCTTAATTGGAGGCATGGCCCTTATTCTCTTATTTTGGGTCTAATGAGTTGGCGACTTAAATATCTTTCTATCCATTGAAAATGGCTAAAGAGCGCCCATAACATATTCCAACTTGTTTTGAGTTAATTATGAGAAGAGCGCAAAGATTTGAATTGGTTTGGCAAAAGCTGTTTGGAACAAGGGCTGACTGAGTGCGATCTGTGAATGAATTGCAACTGTGTCATGAGTCAAATGAATCAAATGATGAATGAGATAAATCAAATTCAACGAATACATTTTAAAAGAGTATATTTCACTTCAAAGATACCCAAGTTGAATAGCTTGTAAGGGAGCAAAGCAAAAGCCAAAGGTTTCACCTGATAAGTTTCACTCCACCCAATTAGCGCATGTTGTGTGCCTAATTATAATGAATGAACTACTCTGAAAACGGCTTAACTAATCACCTTTGACGGGGAGAGGCACGTGAGAAGGGCTCAAGTCGAAGAGGAAAAGCAAAATTATCGCATAGATTCTGTTCAACAGAATGTTGCCTCAATTGCAGTTAGCTGGGCTCGTGCTAATGTCTCGCTGTGTGTGTGTGTGTAGGTGTGTGGGTGGGTTGGTGGGTTGGTTGTGCCTGACTATAAAAAGCGGTCAACCCTCACCTCACCTTGACACGGTTGTCGGGGACGTCCGCGATATTAAGACGAGTGCCCAGGTGCAATTTAATTGCTGCCAAGATTTCAAAAGGGTAGCAAGGTATTAGAGAATATACAGCTGCGGTCAAAATAATACTACTACTACTTCAAATATTATAAAAATTTGATTTAAACACAAGCAATTAATACAAACATTAAAAGTTGACATTGCTACACAATTTAATAACAACAAATATTAAGGTGCTTCAATTTAATTATGTTTATGTTAATTTTCATTAAACTTTTATTTAAATTTATCGTTATAATAGAAGTGTAATAATAGTGAAGTTTCTCAGTTTCTCAATGTTTATAAAATCTTGATATGTTGGCTGGGTTTTTTTTACTACTTTTAGTATTGGTTTTGCCAGATGAGTTTTCCTTCATATTGATGAACTTGAAGTGGTCTTGATTCTATATATTTTCATTAAGTTGCACGACTTCTATTATGTTCACTGCAACTGTATATGTATATACCTGTGTGTTCTACGTGGAGCGCAAACATTTAACATTTAGTATTTGTAAAATGCATTTATCTAAATTAAGATTTCATTAGATTTACTTCTGGGTTGCTCTGCTCCACACAACAACTAACAGCATTTTCTTCTCTCCTAGAAACTATTGCGGCCTCAAGTGACTTATCCACAGCATCCGCCACTGCCAAACCTAGCTGCCAGCAACAACAACAACAACAAAAGGAATTATCAGACGAATCTGCATCCGCTCGAGTCTCGTATCGTGGACAACATCCGCATTTTCATCATCATACGACGCCCGCTTATTATACGGATCTCCAGTTGCGCATCCACACGCCGAATGCATCCGATGTGGGTGCATTGAATGAGAACTATCAGAGTGTTTACAGCACGCCCAGCACACAGCTGGTGGAGCAGCGTTGTTTTCCCAGGAGCACCAAACAGGCCTTGCCTGCCCCAGCAACAACAACCAATCAGCGTGACTCGTTTTTTCGACTTGGCGACGCTGCATCCACAGAGAACCCCAACAGCAGCAGCACAAGACGCGCTCCACGCAGCAGCAGCAGCTACAGCAAAAAGGAACGCTGCGCCAAATCCTTGCCGCCCTCAGTGAGCCCTACAAAAGGTGAAGAACCACCCACAACAACAACGCAACCGCGAACCCATAATCATCCTATCGCCAGTCGCAGTAGTAGTTGTAGTAGAACACCCGTAGTCCCGGCTAATTGTCCACTAGTTGCCCACCCACCAGCAGCAGCAGCAGCAAATCTTGGCAGCCGGCATAAGCAGCGCTTCCAGCAGCGCTCCAAGCGGGCGGTTCGCGTGCGAAGCGAATCGCGTCCGATCAGCGCACTCTACGACATAATATGCAAGGAGAAGGGCCTCGACGTAGGCGATTCCAGCACCACATCGACGAGCAGCAGCAGCAGCAGCAAGAGCCACAGCAGGAGCAGGAGCCACAGCAGAAGCAACGAGGAAGAGCAATCAAAGCAATCGAAGTTGGACAAAGGCAACACCCTGGCGACCTTTTGGACCTTGCATCATCAATACCACCATCACCACCAGCAACAGCACCGCAACCAGCACCACAGAGCTGCAATGAGTGGCGTTAATCAGCAACAACAGACGGCGTCGACGGATCAGCAGCAGATCACCAAACAGAAACACGTCCGTCTCCAGCCCGATGGCCGCTCCAGCGCCGATGAGAACGGTGATGATGATGCCAATGAATCCCCCTATGCGCTGCACTCTAGTCAAAAGGCAACCAATGTAACTTTGGGCAAGGCCAAATCCATGCCGCCTACAGACTCAATCCCGAGCTACCTCAATCAGCCACAGACCCAGCTGCAGTCCCTGCTGGTAGCGACGCCCACAACTGAGCCACCAGTGACACGTCCACGTGCCACTAAGAGTCTGGAGCCATGCGCAGCCTCACAGCTGGTCCCGAGCTACCACGACGAACATCCGATTAGTACGGAGCGTCTCTTTGTGGAGCCACCAAAGTTGTCGCTAGCGGAACTCAATCGACGCGTCAACAGCGGCAGCGACAGCAGCAAGAAGCACGAAGATTTGAAATCACCAAACACGTATGAGCAGGGCGAGGTGCTTGAAACGCTCGCACGCTGGCAACAGGAGCTGTGCTCCACCAACTCCGCCACTGACAAATCCTCAGCTCCTCAGCTTGTAAACGGTGCTAATGGTCATCATCATCACCATCATCACCATTATCACGAACATGAACATGAACATGAACATGACCATGAACTGTCTCCCGATCATTTGCATCCAGTGGCAGTAGAAGGTCATTATCAGACCCAGCCTCAGTCTCAGCCTCAATCCAATCACCAACTGCATCATCATCAGCATCACCAGGCGACAAATGCGCGCAGGTAAGTGGCTGCCACTAAAAGTCATGTACCACTCTCCACTCTGTATAAATGTATCTGCATCTGTATCTGTATCTATAACTGAATAAGCCGTAAAAGTTACCCATACGCCAATTATCAGACTGAAGGATCGTCATTTCTCACGGAATTACAATTGCTTACGTAAAAGTAACAACAAATAAATGCCAACTTCAGCATTCGTCACTCTGTCTTGCCAATAAACTTGTAAATTAGAGCCAGAGCTTAAACTCTCCCTTTATAAGCTCACTGCTTACAGCTCGGAGTCTTCCTAATCCTTAGCCGCTGAAACAAATTGTATTCAATTGTGTGCTTACAGCTCTCTCAGAAATCTCACTCAGCGATTGTTACATAAGCCTAAACCGGGCCCCCAAAACAAATCGTCACAGACAACAACAACAACAACTTGGGGCATCTTTTGGAGTCTTTTTAACAAACCAAATCTGTGTATTGTTCAGCTGGATTCATGTGCTCTGTTGTGTTGTCCATTGTTTTGTTTTGTTTCGTTTTGTTGGATCTTGCGAGAGGCATCTTCGCTGCGATTCGACGCTTCCATCAATTAAAATGAGATAAATCAAATCGAATGGCATATTGACGTTGTCGCTGAACCCGACCCCCAAAAAATGCCCCCAAACTCCGACCCCCACCCCAACCACAAGCCCGGAACGTGGCTTTAGAAAGCACCTGTTGTACACCAAGTCAAAACTGAAAACCGGGCGACAAGTTTTCCATAGGCTGTCCGTCGGCTTTCGCTACAAAAATGCCTCATAAAAACAGACAACAGAAAACAACAACAAAATAAACATATATATAAAATTCAAAATAAGGAAAAGAAAAATAAAAATAAAAATAAAAAAAGAGTAGAAAATTGTCAAATATAAAAACGAACGTAGAATTTGTGCAGAAGAGCCACGAAAAATTTGAATGCGATCAATTAAGTTTGGAATTTATTGAGCCCCTTTCGTTGACAACGTCAGGCTGAAGCTGGCCCTGGTCTGGTCTGGTCTGGTCTGGTCCGGTGGCCACCTCATTGAAAGTCACCTGCTGTGCTTCAGACCTCGGCTCTAACCAGCTGCCAGACTATTAATTTAGTGGCCAAGTCGAAACTGCTCTCTGCTCTCTGCTCTTCTGTGGTGTGGCCCACCTATTGCGTTGTGTCGTCGTCTGGTCTGGTCTGGTCTGGTCTGGCTATTTTCTTCTAGTCCTGATTTCGCTTTCTGGCACTGCGCAGCTGTGCAGCCGAAAAAAAACTGGACAACCGGTTGGCTGTCTCTAGGCATCACTTTTCCTTTTTTCTTTTCTTTTCTTTTCTTTCCCCAAAAAGCTTTTCCTTGAGGCAATCAACAAGTTGGAAAGTTCTTTAGGCTGGCTGTACAAAATTGTTCACAAATATTGGAAATTTCCGTTTGACAGCTGTTTAAGAGGAAGGCCAAAAGTCGTTGATAATGATGATGATCATGTCTCGAGTTGCCTTGAAAAACTAATGATGCTCAGAGGCATGCCGAAGTTGTCTGTTTTTCCAGCAGCGGACTATGGGATCAAGGGCGTGAGATAAACATCTCTTACAGCCATTCAATTAAAATGAAGACAAATTTAAATACATTTGTATCGAATTACAGTTGTGTCTGTACCATTTAATTAGTTTGAAATGCATCCCAGGAATACATTCTGTCCAACTTGTGAGCTGAGTTCCACAAGTTTCTATTGAAGGTAGGTTCCATTGCTGTCACCTTTAATTATCTTCGGTCTTTATGGAACATTGAGGCGTCGCGACATTTAAACACCAACTGACTGACTGACTGACTGACTGACTGACTGACAGACAGACCGACTGACACACAGACCGACTGACTGAATGAATGAACTGAATGCAGCTGTGAGATGAGGAAGTAAAATGCAGAACAGTCCCAGAGTGAATATCGTTTACACGACAGACGACAGACGACAGACGACGGTCGACATTCAGTTACTTGTTTTTGTTGTTGCCTTCTTTTTTCGTTGTTGTTTTTTTTTTTTGGTTACCTGCGCATGTGCAGCAACTAGAAAAATAACACTCAACAAACACGACAACAATAACTAAACTTGTTGCGTTTTGTTCTTGAAGAGTTGAAAGCAGAGAGAGGGAGATCGAGAGCGAGAGAGAGGGAGAGTTAGGGAAAGAGAAGAGCACACAGATAAGAGCAGCTAACCGAATTGCCTTAAATTTTGTTAAAGATTGCACTACCTGGCAAACAGACAAACAGACAAACAGACAAACAAATAAACAGGCAAACACAAAATGTGCGAATTTTGCGCTCTTTGAGTGGGTTTTTTGAGTCAATTTTGTGGCAGCAAATGTGTGTTTCTGTGTGTGTGTGTGTGTGTGTGTGTATCTGCAAGATACAAGCGGCAAAAACCCAAACAGTCGAAAAAAACCTCTTGTTATTAGCTTCGCTTGCTGGTTATTGTTGTTGTTGCTGTTGTTGTTGTTGTTGTTGTTGTTGCCGGGTCGATCGCTCGAGCTCGAGCTTGGGTTAGCAGAGTTACTTTCGGTCTGCCCGTCGGCAGTTGTTGAGCGTGTTTGGAGGCGTCGACTAGCTTCGCTGTGGCCGCATATCTCTAGCGGAAGCAAACCGAAAACCCGAACCCGAACCCGAAAACTGTTTTTCATTTCGCATGGCAATTTTCGATCAGATACATTTTGGCCATGTGTGCTTCAACTAACTAACTAGTTAAACAGCATGTAAATCAATCTAAAGCAATCAGTTTAAATGTGACATTTATTTAAATATTTTACACATCTTTTGCCGCAGATTCATAAGTCGCACCCCGCGCTCGAGTAGCCGCCAGAGCGCTGGCCACTCATCGCCGCCGCCACCGCCAGCCACCGGCTATCAGAGCGACTCATCCAACAGTTCGACCTCATCGCCCACACGTGCTGGATGCCGCAAGCAGGAAGTCGCCACAGCTACGGATATTGCCAGTGGTAGCAGCATCGCTGCCGATCCGCAATCATCGGCGAACGGCAACAGTTCCGCTTATGAGACGGCTGCCACCACGGTGATGACACATGCCACACCAGCCCAGCAGTTGCAGCCATCACTCGTTAAAGTTCCTAAGAGCACGTCATCCGTTATCCCACGGCCTGCATCCGGGAACACAGGTGAGTGGTGGACAACTCCAGCGCCACTTGTTATTTGGCTTTGCTTTGTGTCTCCGTCTCCGTGTCCGAGCCTAAGTTTGTTTTGTGCTTGTTTTGTGTTTGTGTTTGTGTTTGTGTTTGGCTATGCATCGCTTGCCTTGTCTGTCCAATGTCCGTTTGTCCTTTGGCTTTGTTTGCTCAACGTTGAGCAACTTTTTAAAAATATTTGTTCTGCATAATCCATTGTCATATTTCAAGCGTTACCCGCATACGATTCAAGAGCAGCCTTCAGCTGATTTATTCCTTGAGAAGTTAGCTGGAAGCAGTTGGGTTTTCCTTCTTTAAACTTTAATCCACACAAACTTTTAAAGAAATCTTAACCCATAATCAAACAGCTTTTAGCCATTTTAATCCTTGTCAAGTCACCTGGAGCCAGCTGGTATCTGTTTCGATTACTAACCTTAGCTCCCTTTTCTTATCAGATTCAAGTGTATACCCTGGACATTTTATTCCTTTATAATTTAGCTGTAGTCTCTGAAGTTTACATAATCCACTGCCATTTCTTAACCTTCACTCGTATAAGATTCAAATTTAATTCTTGGCCAGTTTATTCCTTCACAAATAACCTTTAAGCAGCTGGGATCTCTTTCGTTTGTCATGCTTAGCTCCCTCTTCCTTCTCCCTCTCTCTGTCTCTCTCTCTCATTTTGGTTTTCTTTCTTTAAGCCAAATTTTTTGAAGTTTGCTTGCTCATTCGTCTTTGCACTTATTCATTAGCGCTTTCAGCGCAAGCTTTCCCACAAAAACGATAAGCACCATAATTAGCTTAAGACCCCGTAGTTCCCTCGTTCGTCGGCCCTGAAGAGGGAGGCTGTCAACGTTTTACCCTGCAAATTAGTTGAACTCTCAAAGAGTCGCTGCAAAGTCACTTGAAAATCTTACCACGTTTCTTTTGGGGGCACTTAAAAGTAATTTGAACCAAATTAGATCTTTGTGCAGCTTGCCAATCACTATAAAAAAAAAAAATGTTTGCCACACAACATTTCGCAAAGAGACCTTCGATTTGTAGATTTCTAGTCTCAATACACCTGCGCGGAGTTTGAAATCGACATTTTCAATCTGACTTAATGTCCGCAAGTTATATAAAATAATTGTGCAAAACTTCAAAACAATTTAAAATATTATGATTAAAGCAATTTTGCACAAGAGCCGTCGCTGTCAAAGATCTCTGTTTGCAAGTTTGAATTGATTTGCTTACTTCATACACAAGTTGAATATATATACATATATATAAATATGTATATTTTTTGGTGCAAGTCACATGCTGCCTTTGGAAAAGAAGGTGAGGGGGGTTCCTTTCAATAATGAACACACAGAAACACGAATTCACGCAACTTGGGCAAATAAAAGTCGTCATAAAATTGCTAATAGTTATAACAAAAAAAAAAAAAAAAAAAAAAAACAGATATGCGACAAGCTGTGCCCAATTTAATTTATTTATCAATTCGACCCAGCAGCGTTTCAATTCATTCAAAATATTGCCTTCATCTACTTCTTGTTATTTAACAATTCGTTGAAGAGTTTCATAAAACATTGTGACAACCGCCGCGTTTTTGAGAAAGTGCCCCAAGCTTGACTGATTGCCACATTTGCATAGTAGATTTGCAGCGTATCGATAGCCAACTCTCATATCATATCTATCAATATCATATATATCAAAATATATATATATATATGACATGCCACATCAACGAAAGTTCTACAAAAAAAAAAGAGAAACGAGAAACGTCAAACTAATGAAGATCGTTTAGTCTCATGTGTCGATTTCAAATCAAATCGTATTAAAATTAATTATGCCTTGCTTTGCTTATCTATCTATCGATTTCAATATTTACAACAAGATTTCGCAACTTGATTTGTTTAATCTTTTTTTTGTTTTGTGCCTTGTTCATCTCAACTTTATTGTTTGGGATTGTGCGATATTAATTTCATTTCTTTGTTGCCGCTATTATTGCCACATGGGGTTTGTGGCATGGGTTTTTTTCTGCTATTTTTTTTTCTTTTCGTGAATCGTGTCTAGGGCAATGTTCGAGCCAAAAAGTTTACTGATCTCTGACTGACGGACAGCCGGACGGACGGACGGACAGCCGGACAGCAAGAAGTGGCAATGAACGACGCCGCAATCTGTTCGTCATCTTTATGCTCTTTATCTCAGATGATGATTCGCTTTGCGTGAGTCTGGCCAGAATTTAGAAGATTACTCAAGTCAAATGGGAGGTCAGACAAAAGTGACCAGAGCACAGACATATGTATGTGCTGAACCGAATGCCCGCAGAGAAAGAAGCTCAACATGTGTTGGCCCTGTTATTTATTATGGCCAAGTCATAACCTCTGCTTCACAAGAAGAGCAATACACTCAGCAAAAAAATTCTTAACAATAGAAAAGAAGAATTCTCTAGTATTCAGGCCGATTTTCTTCTGAGCTTAGTTCAGCTAACAACAAATCAAGCAGCAGAGGAAGCCTTTCTTCATTTTACAACAGTCAGTTGCTTAATTTATGTCTCCAGACCGCTTCAATCGATCAATCAAACGCAGCCGCTGCTACCTTTAACAGCATGTTGTGCACACACACACCCATTCACACACACACACACACACCACACACACACACAATGCCTATAACAAGCTGGTTATCAAATGCTTTAATGTTCTCTAAACAAAACTCACGCATATTCCCCAAAACAAAACACATGTCAACTGTGAACAGTTTCCCTTGGAAGCGCCAACAAACGCAGCATTCATTTCACTTGCAACAACAACAACCATAGCAACTGCAGCAACAGCAACAATATCAATAACAACAACAGCAGCAGCAGCATCATCCCAAGCAGCAGCAGTCGCTTTACTCGCAGCAACAACAACAGTCACGCCACGCCCATGCCGCCCCTTGCCACTGCAGCGCCCAGCAGCAACAAAGCGCAATTAATTGTGCACAAGGCGGCAACAGCAACGGCAACACCAGTGGTTGCAGCCACAGTTGTCTCAGTTGCGGCGACGTCGTCGTCGTCGTCGCCTTCAAGGCGCCGCAAAAATTTGGTGTCGCCGCTGCGACTTGGTGGCAATAACAGCAGCAGCAGCAACTGCAACAACAGCAACAACAGCAGCAATCACACGCAGCCACCGCAGGCCAGTCCACTCTTGAGCAGCTCCTCATCCTCGCCCCAATCCTCGCCAGCGGTGCGCACAACGAAAGCCAGTCGATTGCGTGCCGCAGCACTCGGTGAGTCAGCCACAAGTCACTCCATACTCCATGCTCCCTCATGCAACACCATGCAACTCATAACTTGCCTCCCCCATTACTGGTATTGGTTTCCTCTTAATGTGTGTAGCCCTATTTGTTGTAGTAGTTGTTACTCTGTTAACCTACCACTAAATACCTCCATCTAACTGCCTTCTCATGCTGTCTTCCCAATTCCATTGCAACACACACACCACACACACTTGCAACATCAACGCAGACCGCAAAAAGGAGGAAGATCATCACCAGCAGCAGCAGCAGCGTCAACGTTACAGTTCTCCTAGCTCCCTCAGATTGAGCACCACGCCGCCTGGCAGACGACTCAGCAGCTCGGAGCTGTCGCCCAAGTGCAGCAACAGCAGCAGCAACAACAGCGGCTTCCATTCGGAGCCCAGCTCCAGTGGCAGTCGTCTGCCAGCGGCAAGATCCGCCTCACAGCCAGCCTCGGAGACCGGCGAGCGGCGTCCGCTGATTGCCACCGTGAACAACGTGTCCATGAAGCAGAATCTGAGCGAGCTGCACTTCACGGGCGGCACACTCAGCAGTAGTCCGCCCAAGGTCGAGTGCACGTTGCGCATGCGACCCAGAAGCTCCACCCTGTGCGCAGAGGCGGACAACGAGAACGAGCCGGGATGTGGCAATCTGACCAACCTGCAGCTGAGTCCCGTGCAGAAGCACAAGGGAACTGTGAGTATACCTGCATCGGTATATATGTATACATTTATATAAGTACAGCTGAGGTCAAAATAATAGAAATAATATGCTTTGGCGAAAGTCATTAAAAATAATTAAAATATCATTAAAAATTATAAAAATTGTATTTTAACACAGGTTATAAATACTGAGGAGAAAGTAGATATGGATAAATTGATTAATTTGCATATTTTGAAAGAACGCTACTATTTTCTTGACCGCAACTGTATGTCTTCTCTAGTCAACAAATTATAAATCATTTCTATTTTTGTTTTTAGCCGGAAGCCTCACCCTTGCCACGTCGCGGCGCCGATCGCGATAAGTCGGCCAAACGTAAATCGAATTTGAATCGCTCACACAACGAGGAAGCCACCAAGGATAGCGGTAAGTGGGCCACAACTAGCAACGGAGAGCAGCAGTCACCAGTGAGGAGGAGGCGCGCCCAACCAAATTTGGGCATTGGCATCTGTCAAGCTTGGCTGCCCAAGCAACTGTAAACTTTCGAGCAGCATCGATGCAGAGATCAGTCTCGCTTGTGGTTGCCATCAATCATGTGGCACACTCACATACACATTCAGCACTTGCAACTGCACCAGTTTGTGTTGCACGACTCCATCATCCTCTACGAGCGCATCCCAACCAGCTGTATTCAATATGTTAAGCTGCAGACTGTTCTCCCATTGTCAAGCATGTCCCCGTCCAATTCTGAACTTGTCTACCGCCTGTCCGATTTTCTAATCTAACTCTTGTCCCACTTCTCATTTGCAGATGAGGCTGTTGCGTCGACGCGAAGACGACGTCGTCGCGAGTTGGGCATGGCACGTCCTCTGCTGCCCACTGATGGCGATGACGAATCGCTGCGAGAGCTACTCCAGTCACCAGGTCAGAAGAGCTCCTGCAGCGAATCCACCTCCAAATCGGAGTCGTTCCGTCAGGCACGCGGCATTAACCAGAAGCTCAACGAGCTGACCAAAACGGAGCTGGCCGAGATTAAGAAGATCGCCGAACAGGTGCAGGTAACAGCACCAACAGCATCAGGAGCAGCCGCAGCAACAGTCAGCGAGGAGCTGAAAATGTCGCCAATATTGCGACGCAAGAGTACGGATGAGCTGGCTACCACTTGCACTTCCACATCCGCTGCACCGGGTGTCGCATCCACCGCTTCCACACAGAACTCACCGCCTGCACCCAATCAGATAGTGTCCATACTGAAGAAGAAGGAGCATGCGTTTGGCGAGTGCAATTCGAGTGCCTCCAGCAATGCTTCACCGGTGACCTTCTCCGCCACGGTGCTGGACACTCCGCTGCCCAGCAGTCGCAGCAAGCGCCAGGGCATACTGAAGAAGCGTTCCAGCCTGGATGAGAGTCGCTACTACTCCCGCTCCCATTCGCCGGACGAGCGTAGTATTCTCATCAAGTCGGCGCGCCGCAATTCACTGGAGGAATCCGGAAGCGCTCTCAGTGCTGGCCAGCAGGCGCACGGCATCCTCAAGCAGAGCAGCTACGACAGCGGCAAGAGCGATGGATGCCCCTCGGCCAATGAGTGCCAGCCGCATAGCATTCTTAAGAAGAAGGACTCGCTGTCGACACCATCGGATGGCGGGGCACACAAACATGTTTCCATCTCGCAGGCGGTTACTTTGGCCGCTGCTGAGCTCGCCGCTCACGATGGCAACGCTGGCTCGCTCGAGGATGGCGAGGAGCACGAGATCCGGCCCATCCTCAAGCAGGAGAGCACCTCCAGCGAGGAAGCGGCGCGTCCACCTAAACCCATTCTGAAGAAAAAGTCGTTTGGCGAGGCGGACGAGCACGAGATTCGGCCCATACTCAAGAGCAGTCGTAAGAGCAGCCGGGAGGAGTTCGATCTGAGTGAACTGAGTCAGGAGGGGAATAACGATGGCGCTGCCACTGCTGAGGCAAGCGGCATGCGTCCCATCCTCAAAACCGATTCACCCTCGAAGCGACGCTCCCTCGGCTCCATGGCCCAGCCACCCGATGAGAGACAGGATAATAGTTCGGCCAGTCTGCTTAAGCGGCGCACACGTTCCCTGGAGCGACAGGATGTGGCGCCTGTCATCGATTTGGCTGCCGCCTTGGATGCCATTAGCAACTCCCAGTCAGCTGCACCAGTCGACTTTCAGACGACGCCATCGAATATGTCGGTCGCAGAACGCATCAAGCACATGGAGATGCTGTCGACAACACCAACCCAATCGTCGCATGCTTCGCCTGGTGGTGGCATCAACGGCAGCTGGGAGTCGCCGCTGCAGCAGACGCCGTATCCCAGTGCTGCCCCAAGGTTGCTCAAGCCCAGCGTGCTGCGTCGGGATCTTTACAGAGATCGCTACAAGACACAGCCCGTGACCAGTGAGGAGAAGAACTTGTAAGTACACTCCTTCCTCCCCCTCTCTCTTTCTCCCTCTCTCTGTGTTATTTCTAGTGAAGAGTATTTACTTATATTGGCCAACTATCAATTTAACGTATTGTGATAATCGTTAATTCTCAAGTTGTGAAGTTCTCAAGTTCGATTTCAATTGCGACACAATCGATTGGCCTGTCATAAATTTAGTTTCCCTTTTCGTTGACGTGTTTTGTGTGTTTTTATTTTAGCCATATTTTGCTGTTGCCTTCAGTTGTTTCTCTTTGTTTTTTGTTGTTGTCGCCTTAAGCAGCTTATTGCCTATTGCCTAATTACCTAACCACTGACCATTGAGGCTAAAGCACTGCCAGCAAAAGGCAGGAAATCCTCCAGTGGGTTGACTGGGTTTCTTCACTGTTATTTTTATGGTCCCAGATACCGTTTCACTGAGTATTTTAATGTCGGAGATGCGGCTTCGATATATTCTACGTAGCCCACCTCTTTGGCTCAGCTTGATTGCTATCATTGGTTCATCGGTGCCTGATTAACTTGACCTTGGCACTGTTATGATTGCTATCGGCAATTAGTCAGTACACGCCCAAAAACTGTTGCCACGCCCTTATTTTTTTGTTGCTTTCGGCCTGCTCTCGATCAGTTCTACGAATTTTGGCACGGTCGTAAACCCAGTTTGCAGTTAAGTGTGTAGTGTACTATTTTAGACCAGGGTAGAGTGGAACCAGCACCTTGCAGCACCTTCGAGTGAGTGGCAGCAACATTTGTTAACGGGGTTTTGATGTCAGCATTTTATGTGTGCTTTCGGCTTTTATTTCTCTGTTGCCACACCCCTCGGCAAACTGAAATTCTGAAAGAAACAAAAAAACGTAACAAAAGCTGGAATTGGTTTCTTTTTTATTCCCATCAAAACAAAAAGGGGGGTGGGCCTAATGAAGTGTTGGGACAACAGATATCGGCTCTACTCTATGATCATTTGTAAACATTATCCAAAGTCGAGTCGTCATTCTGAGTAAATACTTAATTACAAGTTATTGTCTATTTGACAAGTTGTTGTTTCTTGCTTGTCATACACTATGTCATGAAAGTCTTGTGACAAACCAAAAAATTGTATTTCATTTGCAAAAATATTTACTTCTGTTGTCTCATATTTTTTTCTGTACTTCAATACAATTTTGTTTTAGGAAGATTCTTTAAAAAAATAACATCATCAGATTTTTGACAAAGGAAAAAGTAATCTTTCTTCAACTATTTAGTTTTTTATTATCATTCTATAAATTATATATATTTGTATACATATTTTCTTCACCTCTACAGATTCATTAAAATAATATATTCGTTGGCTGATTTAGATTAACGTTAAATTTTCGATCGGATTCATATCTAATGCCTTTCCCTAGTTGCACAAACTTACCATATTAGCTTTATGCTGGGAGTCATTTGTCTTTTATAGGGTATTTAATCGCTTAGTGCTGTTGCTTCTGCTGCCCGCAACATTTGCATGCCCCGATTCGATGCATTGTCAATAGCCATTGTGCACTTTGCTGACAACCCGACCCGAGCCGATTCGACTGACGCGAAATTTATGCTATCCATATTGGCGTGGCTGCTCGCAATGAGGGATGTGGGGGGAAGGGGGAGTGAGGGGGCCCTGAAGGCCTTTGGGTTTTTGAATTGTGGTCGTGCCTCGCGCTGCTAATGTGGCACATTCAGTTGGCTGCCGCATTCGGACGCGTCCAGAGATAACAGACACATCGAGTGCATTAGTTGCCTCAGTTTAGTTATTATTTGTATCTCTTTTGGAGCAAGGTTATTTCCATGTTGTTCCAGCGGCGACACAGCGAGAGAATGTTTGAGGCGTATTTTAGAAAACGGTAAATGCAAATGGAAATGGAAATTGATGGGAAATGGAATTGGAATGGGGAAAATGGATGCCATAAAATTCGACGACGCGTTAAGTGCGTCATTCAGCGGGTTATACAAAGGTGTGACGATAAAGACGATAACGATAACGATAACGAAGTCAAGGGCTGGCTATATCTCCATATATGAATATTTATATATACATATGTGTCTTGTGTTGTCTGATAATCTGATCGATCAAGTGAGAATGCTTAGCGACCTGCTTGAGGAGTACGATTGTAAATTCCAAGATTAGATGTCTGTTTGGGCTTTGATAAGATTTACATGTCTATTTGGAGCCGACCACATTTGTTCAATAAACTTTAATTTGAATTATTTTTACAACTTAATATTTAAGCTCATTTGAAAGATTGAAGGCAGGTTTCTTAAATGCTTGCCACAATTGTCACTAATAATGAGCAATAATCAGCAGCAAGCGTCGCTGACTTTGATTTGTGACAAAATCTTGCGAGAAGTGGAAGGATACTTCCCAGACGGAATAAGCAAGGATGAGGATGATATATTCCTCGAAGAATCGCAAGTAAATCTATTACATGTTAGCCCATTTACCCATTCCAAATTGTGGCAGATAAATGAGTAAATATCTTTCACTCCCTCTGAATTGCTCTGCTCTCTTTCGCTGGCGCAAGAGAAAAGCCGAGAAGCCAAATGAAAAGTTTACACCAACGACATTTTGAAATTGTGGAAAAACAGACAGAGTGAAAAATAGCGTACGAAAATAAATATGCGTTTGTATTGTGCACACACACACATATATATATATATATATATATACGTATGTATATACATAGCGTATACAGACCATGGGCAATAAAAAGAAAACAAAGCTGAAAATAATTTAAATTTTGCTCTGGCCGCAGCAGCAGAGCAGTCAACGTCGACTGTGACTGCGACTGCGACTGCAACTGCGATCGTCGTCGGCTCCGCTTTGCCCAGTTTGTTTGTACAAATTTTGCGCTCAGTTGCTCGCGATCGCCTTTTCAATTTTCACGTACGCAACGCTGAAAATTCGAGTTTTTCTTTTCGAGTAAATCGATGTGAAAAGTGTGTGTTGTTTGCTCTGCTCTGCTCTGCTCTGTTCTGCTGTCACCAAAGTCAAGAGTAAATACGAAAAGTGTAATAAAAGCAAATCGAAACTAACCGCTGATAAAAATACAGCATATCAAATCTATCGTTGCCCGTTTCTTATCAGCCGACACCATAAGAAATACAGGTGAAAATTCAAAGTTTAGAAATACCAACGACGACGTGCTGGTTCCCAGCACCGGTCTCGCCTCGTGTCAGTTGCTTTTTGCGCCGGTTATCGGGCAGTAGCCAAAGAGATTGAGAGTGAGACAAAAGGGCCCGAGGTGTTGGTAGTTACATGTTACATACATCTATACGCAGATATATGTATATATCTATATGTGTTCGTATATTTGACCAATGGAAAAGCTGTGGTACTTTGTGTGCCGCAGGCATTTCGTAACGCTTCTAAAAATAAATCCATGGAAATGTGCAGTCAAATGGAAATACACACACACACACATACAGAAACACATATATATATATATATATGTATTCAAGTGTCTCATTAAAAAAACAAAAACCAAAAAAAAACATTCAAAAAGTTTTGTGAAATTCGCGCAATAATGCAAAAAGAGCTGTGCGACAATCAAACCGTATTTATTTGTGTAAAATATTCTGTGAAGTGTGCGATTCGCGTACTGCCAACAAAAAGAATCACGCAACTATCCAAGCACATATATGTTATATATACCCTGTAGTAAATGCTTATGAATGTGTTCCACTTTTATCACACTTCTATTTTGGCCCTACTGATTGCGTTTAATCTCAATTGGCTGTTTCGCTATTTGAATATTTGCTCTCTCTCTCTCTCTCTCTCTCTCTGCAAATAGCGGCACTTTAGTTCTCTCCTCACGCCGACATTTAAAATCCAATTAGCATCGTTTTTTTCCTATCTCAGTTTATATTTATTTAGTTTTTGTTGTTTGTTTTTAGTGAATTTTTTAGCTTGCAAATGCGTTTGATGTTTTGTTTAGTGGATAAACAGAAGAGCGAAGATTAGAAATGTGGAGTGCTGAAAACAGCGGAAACTGAAAATGATAAAGTGTTTGTAATATAAATCGCCCAGTTGAGTCTGGTCAAGATATATCTTTTGTATATCGCATATAACAAAGTTGCAAACTCATTTCCTAAAAAGAAACCATTTGCAGCTAATCTGCGGAGTCGGAGTCGGAGTTGATTGTCCAAGTCAACTTTTACCTGCCGGTTGTCAATCAAAGCATTCAAATTTCACTATTAAAAAAGCGCCTGTAATTAGCGTAGGGAAATAGTGTTTGCCTCTAATTATGATTGCCTCTAACTGCGTATTGTTGAGAGACAGAGAGCGAGATACTGAGAGAGAGAGAGAGAGAGACTTTTCATGTAAAATATATAATCTTTTTACACATTTAATTCGCCTGCAGCTTTAAAGCAAACTCGACGCCATTTGACATCTCGGCAACGTCGGCTTTCAAGCCCACCAAACCGCTGGACATACGCATCGGTGCACAGCAGCAACAACAACAAGCGCCTCTTATCTCACCCATAACTGGACAGCCACTGAGCCACGTGCCCGCTCCACTGCTGCTCTCCTCGTCGACCCATTCGGGCGCTGGGAGTTCGTTCCGTTTGACACGCAGCTCCACGCAACCGCTGCAGTCGCCTCGTGTCGTGCACCTGTCGGGGCAGGCCAGTTACTCCACTGCTACGACGCCACCATCGACCTCCTGTTCCCTGTCGCTGGCGGGACGCCAACACTCGATCAGTGAGAGCAGTGACCAGCAGCAGCTGACACTCTCCGTGGGCAACGACTCCGAACACATCTTCGAGATGTCCGGCCTGGATAACGATTCGTCCATCCAGTCACTGGGCGAGGATGCCTCGGCCTCCACAGCCACCACATCTGCAGCAATCACCGCCCAGTCGAGCGGCGTGGGTGTGGCACGCAGCAACAGCGTTCGTGCGAGAGCCAACATGTTCCAGCAGTTGCAGGAACAGACGCGCACGCGTCGTGAGTCGGCGGCCAGAGAGCAGTTGCCCCTCTCCCAGTCTCGCTCCTTCGCCAGCAGTCAAGGTGAGTAGTGTCCAAAGTTCTTTGCGAAAATTCCCCAAAACCAACATAGAAATTAGCATTGAGCCATTAAGTGAAAGATCGCTGCGTGGTGCGGCGGCTAATGGCGAACTCTGTTCGGCGAGTCAACGAGTCAGCGATGCGTATAGGCCAACAAGTGAGAACGTTGCAGTCGAGCGTTACCGACCGCGGAATACTCTGTTATCAATATAATATCTAGCTGATAACAGGTGGCAGGGAACAGGTTGGAGAACCAGTTAAAAGAGTCGGCTCTTTTTGACTTTCTACAAGTTACTTTTACTAGTTCCAAGCGAATGTGCTTCTAATCGATTCTTAGAACTTTTTGTGACTCCAAACTTCGTGGAGATCAACAAGACTTTCGGCTAAGCCAGTTCTCGGTCAGATGAATTAGCTCATGGAGCTAAAGAGCGCAGCTCCCAGAGCTCTATTTGCGAATCTGTTTCTAATCGATTCCTGCGTTATCCCAACTTTCTTGAGATCAGACAATCCGCTGAACTAGTTAGTTGGTCGTGAAACGAGCGCAGCTTCAAGCTCGGATCCCAATGGGTCTATGGGTCTATGGGTCTGTCGGCCTGGCGGTCTGTCAGTCTCGCTCTGGTCATCACGCCACGTCAGTCAACTCAGCTCAATGGGCGACATTATTTTTTCTCCCATTTTGCAAGGTTTTTGTTGTAGCAAGCCGTACTCGCTGTCATGGTTACAACAGCGTGGTTGTTGTCCAAGTTAATAAGCTGTAAAATGTGTGTCACTTTCCCAACACTAACACTAACACACACACAAACACAAACACTCACACACACGCACACCCCTCAATTGCACACTTTGCTCTGGCAATCCACCACTATTTGAGGTTTCTATTTTTATTTATTTATTCACTTTTGGTTTTTGTTGAGTAACATTAAGTCTGCAGTGTTGACTAAGCCGGTGATTAATGTGACTAATAATACATCTTTCTTAGTCAAAAAAAAGTGCTCGAAATAGTCGACTTTTTGCTTAGAAAACAAATCAGCTATGCGACTTACGTTTGAATCATTTTTTGTATACAATCATTCGGATTTCAAAATGGAACCAGTGCCAGGAGCGCATTTACCAAATTTTAGGTTTAAAATTGTGATACGCATGGATCTGAATCTTACGAAGCGTAGGTGCTGAACTCTTGTGTGGTTTCTCTCTAACTCTCTTTCTCTATCTTTATCTCTCTGCAGCGACAACTCGTCAGTCGCCGCCACCTTCGGGCACAGCCGACGCTGTTGGCGCGCACAGTTCACCGTTGCACGATGAGCCGAGCACGCCAAATACGACGCAGGACACATCCGACGCCGACTTCGGTGAGTACAGGAAAGAGAGCAAATAGACCAAAGAGAGCAAATAAAGCAAAGAGAGCAAAGCAAAGCCTAGCAAAAAAAGGCGCTCTTTTTGTGCTGCTCGCTTTTGCACAATTTTACGTTTGATTTGTGGTCTCTTTTTGTGATTGCATTGCACGTTGCACGCATTTCCAATATTAATAATAATACTACAAATAAATGCATATTGAATGTTGTTCTTGTTGTTGTTGTGACTGTCTTTTGAGTGCAGATTGAATATTAAACTTCTTAATTTGTTATTGTTGCTGTTGCTATTTCTTGATTTGATCGCGCTTAACTAATTGAAAAATGAGCTTTCATGTAGCGAAAAAATAAATAAAAATAAACACAATCATCGGCAAACAGTAAAAGAAAATCATAAAAAATGCAACCACGCAAAAATTGCACAACGCGAATACAAATAATACAATAAAGAAGCAAAACAAACGGGAAAAAATAAGTAAAATATACTAAGGCATATTTCTAGTAATTTTCTTGGCATGCATTCGGATTTTTAAGTTTTCTAACAAAATAATTAACACTTTGTTATAGCTGTTACTGTTTTTTTTTGTTGTTGCTGTTGTTGTTGTTGCCGCATGAACAACAAGCAACAAGATATGTTTTTACACATGTTTTATGTAATTTACAAGCCATTTGAGCATTTGATTTTCATTTTCATGTTTTTTTTTTTCTTCCATTTGGCTCATTTTCCTTGCCTTGACTTTATTTTTAGTTGCATTCAGTATTCGATAGCTTTTAGTAAACTTAATTAACCATTCATAATTGTAAAACGAATTTAAAAAAAAGCCCCAATCATTTCTGGAGGCTTCTTCCTCTATATGTGGACTTTACTATGTTAGCTAATCTGATATATATGCTTACATTATATATAAGATGGTTTCTTAATCTTTATCTTTATCGATCAAATATCAAATCGGGCATTGCTAGCCTTGTGTTCTCTGTTTTCTCCCTTGAACCAACTACGTCGATGGTAAAAGTGCCATTAAAAATAAAAACACTTTGTGATATTTTTTGCGCAACAATTACAATGACAAGGTGATATTGTCCATTGGTACATTGAACTGACAAATATTGTCGATTGAATTGAGAGAAATGAGGTAGAGGAAATTTCCCCTATTTACTTAATTTATACTTATACATACATATGCTCCTCCAACTGAGCTTTCTAAGCCATCTAACGGCAATATATAGAAAAGTACAAATGTCCAAGAGTTAGTTTAAAATCTGGAAAATGTTCTAGGAAAGCGTTTACATTCAAGTTGCCCATATTACAATATTAATAAAAATAGTACTAATCGAATTTTTACACACTCACTGATCTCAGCATAGCATAGTTAGATTATCTTCTTTCGGGGAGAGTCTTCTCGGAGAGAGTGTTGACATTTGTGTTTCAAGCTGCCCCCTCGAAAAGAAAGAAGAGGAAATCGAAAGCCGAGATGAAAACGAAATCGAAAACGAACAGCAGCGTCGCATCAAAGAAGAGAACAAAGAGCGACTCAAAACGACAAAAGACGCACATACATACATACATACATACATAAATACATAATGATACATAAATATATACATAAATATATATGTAGATAAAATAACATCTAAATAATAGAAAGAAGGCATACAAATGAAGTATAAAAGTTTGACTTGTGTCAAATGCGTTGATAACTTTCCATCGGCAGCTGGAGTGAGTGCCACAGAAGATTTGTGGTCAGAGTAGTGTGTGCAACAAGTATGAGTGAAATGGCAAACATGACAAATACTTATCAGCAACAAAAACAGCTACACAAAATTGTAACTTCGATAAAAAGTCGGCGAGCAGTCGATGCGCAACTTTTGTCGAGGCAGCAACAAGCAGCTCCATCAAGCAGCAGCAACAACAACAACAAGAGCAACATATCAAAAATAGTTTCCTAAGTGTCAAAGAGAGCCAAAGGATGCGTAAGTTGGCTAACAGCAAGCACAGCAAACAACAAGCAACAACTTTTAGCAACTACAAACAAATAACAAACTCTTCCCCCCTTCCTTACCCTGTCCACATCAATCAAAACAGAGCCTTCGTCCTTGTCGCTGGCCGAACGCCTCGCCTTCTTCAGCAGCCTCTGCGAGAGTGCCTCCTGTGGCACCTCCACTGGTAGCGCACGTTTAGCGGCTCGTGGCAGCATCGGTTTTGCGCCGCGCAGTCCACCCTACGCTTCCATGGAACGCACGCCCCGCAGCAGCATCGCTGACAGCAGCAGCAGCAAAAGCGTCACGCCCACACCCACGTCCATGGAATGCACGAGCAACATGCACGAGCTGCGACTGCAAACGCTGCAACAGCCAGAGCAGCAACAGCAGCAGACAGATCAGCAGCAGCAGCAACAGCCAGGCCTGCAGCAGCAACCACAACAGCAGCCAATGCAGCAACAGCTACTTCAGCAGACACAACAACAGCAGCAGCAGCAGCTGAAGAAGCAACAACAGCCTGACCAGCAGCAAGGACAGCAGCAGCAGCACAACGAATTCGAGCCACAGCAGCAGCAACAGCAACCACAGCAACATCCACAGCACAATGGTTTCCACGAACTCAGCCGCTCGGCGACACCACCCACAACAACAACTGAGACGACAACAACGACAGGAGCAACGCCCGAATCCTTGCTAGATGCCAAACCGACAACACAACGACGTGTGAGACTCCGCACCGTGGGCAAACTGGTGCTGCCCGATACCTTTCTCAGTGATCGCAACAACAACCACAACCGCAGCAACAGCATCAACAGCATCAACAACAGCAGCAGCAACCACAACAATAGCAATGGCTATCGCAACAGCTGCTTGGGGCGCATGCAAACCGTGGAGGATATCCACATCTCGATGGGTGTGCGAACCATTGGTAAAATCAAGTCACCCTTCATCGAGCAGCAGCAGCAACAGCAACAGCAGCAACAGATGCAGCAGCAACAGTTGATGCAGTGCACCCCAACGGGCAAATTTGACTTTAAGACGACTCCGCATTCTCTGATGAATGGCTCCAGTGACAGCGGCGATGATGCACATGGCTCCGATTCCGGCAAGGAGAACTGCGCCGCCAATCAGCAGCAACATCAACAGCAGCAGCAACAGTCTGAGTCACCTGCTGCACCGGAAATGATGCGCAAGTTGACGCTGCTCACACAGATCACGGTGCAGCCAAGAGCAATGCCACAAACGGTTGTTAATCGTCGCCACACCACGGAGATGGTTGGCACCACAGCAACAACCACATCCCCAGCCACAGCAACCTCAGCAACCACTCGTGCTCGCTCAAATGTGGTTGAGCGCATTGCCAAATATTTTGGACCATATGAGAAGTTCAACACAACGACGACGGTGCACAAGACACGCTCCATGCCAGCGACAGCAACAACAACCAACGACAACAACAACAACACGCCGCAGGAGGCGCTCAATGAGCATGTGCGTCTGCCTGGCACAGCTGCAGCTGCAGCTGCAGCACAGAGCATCTGCAGCAACACAAGCGGCAACTTTGGCCTGGGCATCAGCATTGTGCAACGGCGTCGTGAGCTGCTCAAGCGGACGCGTGCCATGTCGCTGGAGGTGTCTGCAACCGATGGCTGCATCAGTCCTACAGCCACGCCCAGTCCGAAGAGGGCCCATTCCCCGGGTGCGTTGCGGTTGAGGACCAAGCTGAGATCATCGAGCATTGCCAGTTTCGAGGATATTGTGATCACGCCGGACGAGTTGCATGCGGCTAGTCAGGAGTTCAAGCGACTCTGTGGAGAAATTTTGGGCACGTGAAAAATGACAATGCAAATGCAAAATCAAATGGAAAATCAAATGGAAAGTCATATGGAAAATTGTAAATTTTTTGCAAACCTAATAAAATTTCACAAATTTTTCGATACCCTTACAAAAAACACTCTAAAACGAAAACAGAACGAAATTGGCATTAATTAAAATTGTAAAATTGTAGTAAAATTGTTGTGCTAACTTTTTTGTGCTGAGAGAAGCTCTCTCGCTCTCGCCATCATCTTCTTCCTCGCTCACTCTTTCACTCTTCCCCCAAGAAAAACGAATCGAATGAAGGATAATACAAATATAAAAATAAAAAAGGAAGAACCCCTAAAAACGAAACGAACCCTTGATAATTAAGTTAAGAGTTCGACATTGCAACCTAATCCAAATATGTTCTGATCGATGAGGTGCAACACAAAAATATATATTTGGATCAGTTGCGTTATATATATATATATACCTATTATAATAATATTCCAATGGGAACCAGTTATTAATATTGATTACAATTTAGAATTGAAATATTATGTAACAATTTTGATGAGTGCTTATTATTCATGCCTTTTTTATTAATTATTTAAACTTGAACGAATTGTACCTTAAATGGCATTATTATTATTACTTATATTATTATTATTATTAAATTATGATTAACTACTAAATATACATATTATCGTAATATTAAATTATGCAAATTGTTAAACACTTAATAAATCGACAAATTTAAGAACTTACTAACTAACTATATATATATATATATATATATATAAACATGTATATATATATATATGTACATAATTCAATTACAGTTCAAACCTTAAACTAATAACTGTTAACTCTGAGTAAGTAAAATCTCAGTTTTCTGCTCATTTTCATTTAAGCATGCTTTTTCTTAAGTTTTTCTTTAACTGCCTGTTACTTAAAGCATTGAAAATGATTTCTTCTGAAAATGTTGCATTAAGTTTTAAACTCATCTCGATTTATGGTAGGTAAATTCGGTGAGGCTCCCAAGGGCGGCATACTGAAGTGTGGCAAGCCTGGCATTGGTGGCATGGGTCGCGGGCTGATGCCAATCGATCTGAATGCAGAACTCAAGAATCGCCTGCAGCGCTCCACGCATGCAACCGTCTCCAATCTACGCAAATCGGCAACTACCACAAATGCCGCCACACGCAACGAAGCAACCGATGAAACCGACAACAAAAGCTCCACACAACAAGCGCAGCGCAACCTGGCGCAAATTTTACGCAACGTTTCCAAAGAGAATGCGACGCCAGCGTCTACAGCAGCAGCAGCAGCTGCTCAAACGCAGCACGATGATGCCGTTAGTCTGATGCGCAATCTCTCCTCGCTGGGAGCGCCGCGTGCCAACAACGAGCAAAGCTCGGCCTCTGCCGGCAACCATTGCGCCTCCGCCTCCGAGGGCGAAAGCTCGGGCGGACGTGAAATTGAGGCAATCATTAAGAACAGCGCAGTCGCGCGGCGACGTCGGCAACAACAGCAGCAACAGCAGCAGCAGCCAGATGGGTGAGTCTACGTTCAAGCCAAAGCCAAAGCCAAAGCGAAAGCGAAAGCTCAAAGCTTCAAAAGCTCCTGCCTGTTCCGTATGCTGTGCGCTGTTTTATGCACTAACCGTTACTAACAGCTGTTAACCGATTGTGAGCGTGCATTTAACGGTAAACCTGCACTATAAATACACACAAACACACACAGGCAGCCAAAGCAATGTGTGTGAGTGTGTGTGCTTTTCAAGACTGTGTAATTTATAAAAAAAAAAAAATCAAATACTTTTACACCTAAGCGAAAAACAAAAAACTAAGCAACATTTGCAATTATACAATAAAAATATGAAAAAATGAAAATATCTACCCTATAATTAATTTTCAACAGCAAAATTTATGTTTCACTTATGCATTCTTTTAAGTGTGTCGGTGTTAATAAAAAAAAAACAAAATTGGAGCTCCTTTTGTTTTAACACAAATTTTCATTCAAACCCACATAAGCGACAAAAAAAAACTAAGCAACAAAAAAAAGTATATACAAATTCGATCCGCTTAATTTTGAGATACGCTGTAGTTAATTTTTTGTTCGAAATTTATTTATGTTTCGCATTCGTACATGTGTTTGTGGTAATAAATTAGAAATAAAATCGAAGCTTTTTTTCTTGTTGATTAAACAATTTCAAAAAAAAATTCCATGCAAACCACTTAAAAAAATAAAAAGAAATCGTCAACGTTACCTAGTCAAAGTGAACCCAATTTCTAAATGCTACTATTGGCGTCCCGTGCAACAACAACCACAACAACAACAGCAACAACTAAGACAGATACAACAACTGCAACAGCAACAACAAAAAACTTTACCAATTATTGTTCAGCCAAAAAAAAACTAATGGAATATTAAAAAAATATAAATATTTGTATAAATGTGGAAATAGAAATTTAATTGACTAGAAAATAAGTTCATTTCGCATTGCTTGCTAAATAATATTAAACAGAAATGAAAATATATCGACATATTTATTTTACGACACCATGTTTAAAATATATATATATAATTGATATAAATATTTATTTTTGCCACATATTTTTGCGTGACACACTGAAATGGAAACAAACTAAGAGAAAAGAAATTAATAATAAAGTTGACGAAAATCCCATTTAACTGTAGTTTTGTTTAATCCTGCTATTAATAATATTAACAGTTTAATGCTTGCATGTTCCTTAAATTTTAAAGTATATTTCGAAAAACGCGCGACAGTTGATACAGGTTTTTACGCGGTCAGACAAAATAGCCTGGGTGGCATCTCTTGCGCTGTTATGTTAAACATTTTAACAGAATTGCTCCACATTGAACGCATGTTACGAGGTAACAACAGTTTTAGTATCACTGCGCTATGAGAAGATTAGGTTTAACTTAAAAACCAAAGAAAAAATAAATTATACATAAATAGAAAAAATAAATTGAAATAAATACAATGAATTTCCAGGGGCCTCTGAATTTTATCTGCACATAAAATATTCGATCACTTACAGCTGCGCTAATTCGCCGCGGCGAAAACTCGCTAAGCGTCTGTTTTTTAACAGCAGATTTGCAGACTGTTAGCTTAACATTTGACTAGCAGTTATTTACGTGTTTACATTCAAAGAGAACGGACGCGACGCGGACGACGCTTGGATTTTTTGTATTTGTTTTTTTCAATTCGCGCGCATTTTGTGCCGGCCACAAAAAAGTTGCAGTTGCAATTGAATTATGCAAAACTTCGAATAATATTACGCTGTATATGTGTGTGTGTGTCTCCATTTTGTGATAGATATTTACCTAAAATAACAACACCAGCTACAGAAAAGTCAAAGCCAGCTGCGTTTTTAGCCTTTGCTTTCTGCGTTTGCTTTGTGATCGGTTCTCAATTTAATTGCATTGAATGATTGGCTTCAATTGAAATCGCAAGTGAAAAAATACCAGAAAAATGGCTAGCAAAAAACTCGTAAGAGGAGCTCACAAATTGCAGCCTAATTAACAAAATAAAGGTTTGTAGCAAATGTTTTATTATTACTTGATAGAGCGAGAGAGTGAGATGAATTGCTAGTAGTCATGGAAGAGGAAGGATGAGGGCAGAGGGAGAGCAGCTACAACTCGAAGCTGACCAGTTTTTTTTTGTTTTTTTTTTTGCACATACTGTCGCTTCGCCTCCCCCTGTGCCCTTCTTCTTCCTCTTCTTTGTTACCTGCTGCAACGAACTGTACAAGCAACAAGCAACAACACAACGAAAATAACAACAACAAAAACTGACCGAAACTGTAAATCGCCTTCCATTGAAAAATTTGCTGATTCAGCAACAGCAGCAGCGACGCAGATTTTGTTGTTGTTTCAATATTCTTGCTTGTTTTACTTTTTTTACCTTTTTTTTAGTTTTTACTTTGTAGTTGTTTTTATACCCTGCATTAATTAAAAAGGTGTACAAAAAGGTATATTGATTTTGAATTAATGCATGTAAAAGGCAGAATAATAATATATAATATAAAATATTATATAATATACCTTGACATACTATTAATCAGCTGGTCAAAATTCATCAAGATCGGATAGGAAACATTAATTATATTCGAAAATCAAATCTCATTATAAAAGGGAAATTTTGCAATGAAACTGGAATATATTTAACAGCTGGCCTCGGGGTATCTCGTAGCGAGCTTACTCATTTTTAGTGTTTAATATAAAGTATTTTTGACCAATTTTTGAGTAGTTGCTGTGTTCTGACTTACCCTGCTATGCTGATTAAACAGGGTATTTTATGATTAACATATATCTGTGATCAACCTAACGGTAATTTTGTTTGTTTACATTTATTGTTGTGGATATTCGTGTCTGAATGGGCTCAAGGTCTGTCTCCCTCTCAGTTAAAACAAGGCCATAATTTTGCATAGGTTTTCATATCACATTTGCCAACAATTATCAACTTAATGGGTATCATTTATTTTTGCATTGTGTTTTTGTCTAGTTTGAGGCATTTATTTAAACACTCGCCAGTTTTGCTCTTATCATTATTTGTGTTTGTATTTCGTAATACATTTTTTGTAGCTGGCATTCAAATCTTGATTCCCAAACAAAAGTAAAACCAGAAATTAAAAACCAAAATAAACAACACAAAAACCCCATTTCGCTTTCAATGAATTAACATAATTTGTTGTTGCTGCGAAGATCAAATAATTTATGTCTGCCGAAAACGAGAAAAATGAATTTTTGTGGTAATGTCTGCTGCGGCTTCGGCTTCTGTGATTTATGATGAGTTAAGAGAGATCAATTGTCTGCAAGCAGATTGAAATGATTTGAAACCGCACCGGTGGGCCATGAAAAACTCTTATCTTTTCATACCCTGATAATCGATAGCAGTGTCGAGTACCGCTCGATAAGCAGGTAAAGTGTAAATATTCAAATGCAACATGCATCATCTTATATATATATATACATATATATATATATTTGAAACATGTGTATGCCTCTACAAAGCGACACTTTCACGTCTGCAGTTAGAACGTGAGCTCAGATGCTAATTAGCCAGGCTAACAAAAACACAATAACAAATAAAAATAAGTAAGATCGACGACGATATACCCTGTAGGCAGCTGTTAAATAAATTCTAGCTTTGTTCTCTTAAATTCTTGCTCGATTTTTGATACTGATCAAAATTGAATATCGGTATTTTACATACTTGTGCACAAAACCAGTATACCCTTTTTGCCCATTTTTAATGGGCGCAGAGCATTAAAAGTAGTAAAATGTTCTCCGGGCTAATCACCTAATACAAAAACACAGCACAGATTTCTATGCACGTCAGCGTATAACACTCGTATATGGGCTATATCAATTTGGACAATCCCCTTACTGAAGTGTATAACTGAATGTGTCAGATGCTGTTGTGCGACACTCCCAATTCTCAATTAAATTAGGCAGCTAGAGAAAAGCCATTTATATGAGCCAAGTTTTCAGCAACTGTCACTGGCCAATTAGAATGATCAGTATTTGTTATTCGTGTTAGGGTAGTTGATCTTCACTGTTGCCATGTTTTGCTTTGTTTGTTGCTGCTCCACTGACTGCTGGCTTTGGTGACCTCTCTTGTCTCGTAATTGAATTGATCCCATAGCCCAGACCGACTGATCGATGAACAAAGACACAAGTCGGATATTTCTCTCCGTTATGCGATGATGAATTATTAACGCTTTTAGCTTGGAGTCTTGTGATCTTGGATCATGATCATGATCATGATCAATTCAATGAGGCACAGCCAGATGCATTAGCTTTAGCTCGCTGCACGCTCCGATTACACACAAGCCAACTGAGAACCGTGAAATTTTTGATGGCAGCTAGCCATAAATAATGCGTTTCCCCCCAACACCCTCCCCTCTCCCCTTAACCCGTATAACATTGTATGCAATGAAGCATTCAGCTCTCTGGTCAGCTATAAATACATTTTTTGGGTGGGGAAGTCGGCTGTCTGAAACAAATGAAGTTGTTGTGTTTGCCTTAAAATTCAATTTTGAATTCCAATTCAAATTCAAATGCATTTCTTGCTTATCTTTGATTTTAATGGTTGCATCGTTAATTAATGTGTCTAGCTCTTAAGTGGAAATAGACAAAGTGTTTCATAGTCGAGAGTGTTTTTTATTTATTTAGAATATTACACAATCCCAGACAGAGTCCATTAACCCTCTTTTTTCTTGTTGACCATGTTTCTGGTCTGTTCAACTACTGCTTCTGGTTATTGCAGCTGTTTTTCACAATTTTGTTTAACATTTTTATATGAAACTTCCTCGTTTTGCTTATTATACATTTGCTGAAAAATAATTATTAGCTACTTGATGCCCAAAACTTATTTATAATGCGTTTTTTTTGGCGTTATCTGCCTTTCCTCGAAATTTTTAATATGATAATAGCAATTAAAACTGGGAGCAGACATGTGCAGGAAATGTTATTGAAATATCAAGTTAGTTTATCAGCTGTGAGCATTTAATTACATTTTAATGAGAATTAATTGCAAACAGAATCGTACTCAGGCGACTCAGCTCTTAAATACAATATATATGTATAGAGTGGAGAGAGTTGAGCCAGACAGAAATGTAAAATGGGAACTCAGATGGAATCACGAGGCAGGATATGTCTGCCTCTTGTTCTTTTTGTTTAATGCGCTGGCCAAAATGTTGACAACTCATTAGCTGAAGAGCAGGAGTGCAATAAAGAAGGAAATGCAGCTGGCTTAGTGCAATGAACTTTGCCGAGAGACGTGATTGTCGAGATTGCCCCGTCGTCTGAGCCTGGCCAAGAGTCGAGGAGGGTCGCGGCGAGTCGAGTCTAGTCTCAGCTGACAAGCTGTCAGCTCATAAATCTGTAGTGGCGGAGGCAAATCAACTGCCCCAATCCACAATTCCCAATCCCCAAACCCTCCAAATGTAGAATGTTTCCATTCTCTCTCTGCAGTCTCGCTGTCAGCTCAAAGCAAGCTCTTTGTGTTCTGGATCTGGTCTGGTGAGGCTTTGGCTTTGGCTTTGGCTTTGCTTTGTCTCGACTCTGTTATCATCAGCGAACATTTATTATTTCTCTCTCTGCATCTGTGCATCTGTGCATCTGTTCTGAGCTATTGAATTTCCTTTGTCTGCCACTTGAAGTATGGAACAGCTTGTTCTTTTTTCGTCCTGCTACAATTTCTTATCTCCTCATCAGAGATGCTGACAAACAATGAATGCTTCTGTGCTCAATTGAGTTAGTTGCATTGCATCCGTGCCACTTTTCAACAGTCTAACCATGTTTGCACCGTCTCGCGTCACTCAATCAATTTGACACCTTTTGCTGCTGCTGTGTGTGTTCAGGCAACAGATCATCTGACATTAAAATAGGCATTGGAATTGGTATTGCCAAAAAGGCATTTGCTATTTGGGAATTGCAGTCGATGATAGCATCAAAAGTCTGGCGATACTTTATGTTTTGTGTTATGGCTGTGGCAAGTTTTAGTTTAAGGCAGTTCTAAACTCTGTTTTTCTCTCAGTGTGCGAGCTATTGTAATTGCCTTCGCCTTGCTGCATTCCACTTCCGTAACAGATTTTCAACGCTTCGACAGCATCCTCTGCACATGGGCATTAAAAAAATGACTGTTCATGCCTCTAATCGATAATTAATGACTGTGGCAACAGAGCACGACAAAACAAAGCAAAGCTCAAATCGCTTCATTGCAGGCGAGCAACATGTGCAACAACAGTGCAACATGTCCCGCAGGCACAAGTAAAAGTTGCAACTGTGCGAAATGAGGTAGAAAGACTGACTGACGGACAGACGGACGGATTGACAGACAGACGTGCATTCAAAAAGACCCAAAAGTAAAGAAAAGAAAAGCAAAATTATCACATGCAAAGACACGCCTTAAAATGTGAAAATGCGAATGACCTGAATACACACACACACCACACACACACACACACACACCACACACACCACACACACACACACACACACCACACACACCACACACACACACACACACACACACCACACACACACACACACACACCACACACACACACACACCACACACACACGCATACTCAACCTGAAACTGAAACTGAGAGCACACGGGGCGCATGCGCAACACTCAGCAAAGCTCAGCTCGGCTCGGCTCAGTCCCAAGCCTTAAAAGGCAACAAACGCCGACGATTTCCTTTTCTGTTTTCTGTTTTCAGTTTTCTGTTTTCTGTTTCTGTTTTTTTGTGAATTTTGTTGTTGCTGTAAAACTAGTTTTGCTTACAGTTTTGTCAGTTGTTTTTGCTTTTTTTTGTATGCTTTTGGGGACATCAACTGCACTTGCAGTTGGCCAGCTGCCCACACACACACACACACACAGACACACACACAGACACACACACAGTCGGCACTCACACACATCATTTCAATTTATTTATGCAAAGCCGTCAAGTGTTTGGAGACCCGTATTTGTTTTGGTTTTAGCAGCACACTTTTTTTCAAATTCTTCTTTCTTAAAAGTAAAGAGTTTTTATAAACTTGTTTACCTGGCCAAACATATTTTCATCTCAGACCTCATCTTCCATTATCAGCTCAATCAAATTGGGCAAAGTCAAATATCAATTCGAGGTGTAGTTGAAAACTGAAAATGCTTAGAAAACTCATTTCTAAAGTCTGCCCTGAGCTGATTTTACTGCATTTCGTTTATAGCTCTGACTTTCAGATCTAACTGCTACATCATTCAGGCAATAAATTGTTACAGCCGACAGCTAATAGCATTGAAAACACTTTACTAAAACTTTTGTTTAAATTATTCATTTTCTATTTCTCGTTAACTGCCAAGAGACTGTGGCCCAGGCAGAGTCGGGTGCCAGCGATTCAAATAAACGCTTAACACATTGACTCAATTGTATGCCAAGAACAACTAAGAATGCTGTAGTCGAGTCAGCACGACTATGACATACTCCGCAGTATATGATAGTCTTATTCCCAATTTTCTCTTAAATAAATAATTCTGAAATGGGTCTTATAGTCTCTGAGAGGTGGAAATGGCTGTCTCGTGTCAACTATAGATGCTGATCAAGAATATATATCTTTTATAGGATCAGAGATGCTTCTGTCAGTTACACACTTTTGCACAGAACTATTATACCCTGTTCACACATTTCTAATGGGTTCCACAGCCACATAAAAGTGGCTGGAGTATGCGCCATTATCGATCTTGTTGGGCCATAAAAGTTGCTGCCTCGAATGCCAGGCCAATTGTGCTAATAAATAAGCGACTTGCTTTGGGGCAACAGGTGCGCGTTTGCCTTCTTTGTCTTTGCCTCTGCTTGTGTCTGTTTCTTTGTCTTTGGCTTTGCTTGAACAGAAACCGACTAGTTTCTGAAGGGGTCGCTCCACACAAGGCGAGACTCAACGCCATAGAAGGCAAATACCGAGTCGGGAAAGGGCAGCACAGCTTGTCAGACTGCCAAGTTAATGCCTGCATATGGCATTTAATTTGAACGCTCAGAAGGAAAGGTGCTTTATTGGTTCCAATTATAAGCACCATCATTTCTTAATACGTCTTTTGATCATTAATCATCTGTCTGCCGGACATGAAGAGTTTTCCGCTCTTCGATTGTCAATAAAGACGGCTTCTTACTTGAATCGAGCCAAGCGACTCGTTAATCATTAATCAGGCATAAAAGTTGATATTAGCAATGAAAATTTAACTTTTTCTTGGAGGGAGAGACGAGGACTCTCGATAAGTATAGAATGTTTAAAATTGGAACAGATTTCTGAAGCGACGCGATATTAGTTTAACAAGTTTAAAAGCTGCTTAAACTGATCCTCCAGATTATCGACACCCTGCGTTGTCTCCGTTGGCTCCGGCTCCGGCGTCGTTGTCGTTGTGGTTGTGGTTGTGGTCGGGGCCTCTGTCGTAGTTGTTGTTGTGGTGGTTGTAGAGGTGGTGGTGCTGGGTATCGGTTTCGGTTTGATGCGTCCATCGAGGCAGGCCTGCAGATAGTTATAGTTGCTGGCCGTTGACTCCACATAACTGCGCTCCGCCTTGGTCACGCACTGCTCGTGATGCAAATCAATCAGGCGATAGCGTTCCTGCAACAGTGTCGCCGACTCCGAAGCATTTCCCGAGATGCCGTATGTGGCAACTGTGTTGTTCGAGCCCTGCACGGCAAGGAGGCATTGATTTACGTTTAATTTGAAAGTAAACTTAGTCATCTCCTACTTACCGCTGCGGCATGGCAATTGAATGAGTCCAGGGTGACATTCACCTGGCTGCAGATCCTCAGCGATTCACAGACGGCCTGAGCCGACTTCTCGATGCGATGGCGCGCCGGTAGGAAATCTTTGTCGATGCCACGCCGGGAATTGTGCGCATCGCGCAGGCAACCGCTGTAGGCGCCACTATACTGCTCGGCAATCAGATTCGATTCACCAATATAGCCCTCAAAGCAGGCCACAGAAGTTCTCGGATCGCGACGTGTCACTCGAGAGTTGAAGAACAGACGGGTCAAGCCATCCTGGGTGGGCAGACCCACATGGGGTGGCAGTGGTTGGATGACACCCTCTGCCGAGGCAATCAGCACCACAGCGAGCAAAACCACAAAGTTTACTGAGTTTGGCAACATGTCTTCGTTGGGTTCGGCGGATGATCTGCTTTTGGCGCAGTGCGTCTGTTTTTGCCACCTTTTATATGCAGAGTCGAGACTCGAGACTCGAGACTGATAAGCGTGTTATGTGATTTCCTTCCTCCGCTTATCATCTTGCGAATTTTTCACTAATGCTAGATAAACAGCCAGCTTTGTTTGTTCCCTAGTTTGAATCGCGTCATTCCAAAGAGAGCCATATACAGACTAATTTAAGGCCTGAAAGAGGCATTGCATGGATCGCTTTTGCTTTCGTTTAGTGCACTCATAATTGAAACGAAATCACATTCAAGTGAGTTACTGAAATGCAACAGATGAGTGTGTTTCTATCTATTACTTTGCACAGTTATTTTATTATTTTTCCCCCCACAAAGATAATCTTTTATTTATGACTGATGTGCTGATTTGCTATACAAATATCGAAGTGGGTCTCTCTAGGGGAGTCTCTCCGCCGTCTGTTACCCCTAAGCTTATAATCTGTGCAAATATTGGTACTCTGACTCAAATGGTGCACTATAAAACAAAATATGATGCATGTGATTTACGCTTTCTGATGATGAGGTGTTATAGTCACATCAATTAGATATGGCCTCGGCCTTAAGTATATACAAATTATTACGTATAACTTATCTATTGGCTATGCTTATGTTTACATTACATAGATCAGCAGGCCCTTGACTACGATTGTGATCTGAGGTGTTGTCGGCACAATTGATTCAATTTGACCTGAGCATTAGGTATATAAAAGTAACACGTATAACCGCTCTCGTACTTATGTTGAACCTAATTGAATGAATTGTCGATCTATTATTATACATAGCACTCAATACCGAACCCTTGACCACAATTAATATGCTCATAAGCATTATCTAATCGGTTCTCGGTTTCAGAGCTATATTGCAGCCCGTTGCCGAGCGCAGTACGAAATTCATCTTCTCCTTTACCTCAGGTCCTTTGGGCAGCAGTTCATAGTACCGGAGCACCTTGCTTATCAGCGTTTTCATTTCGAGCATGGCAAACTTTTGTCCAATGCAGTTCCTGGGCCCTGCACTGAAGGGTACATAGGAGAAGGTCGGTCGGTCGTCGTCGTTCTCAAAGCGCTCTGGGTTGAAGCTCAACGGGTCGGGAAAGTATTTGGCGTCGCGATGGGCCAGGTACGGCGCCAAGTAGATGCTGGTATTGGCCGGAATGGTCTGCGTGCCTATCTGCAGGTCCTTGGTGGTAAATCTACCAAATGATGGCACGGATGGATACAGTCGCAGTGTCTCCTTTATGACGCATTCCATGTACTTCAGCTGCATCAGTTGGGCTTGGCTAACGCGCGCCGTTCGATTCTTGCCCAGCACCTGCACCAGCTCTGCATATAGCTTTGCCTGCACCGCGGGGTGTCTGGAGATGCTGTAGAGAGCATACGAGACTGCGCTGCTGGTGGTATCATCGCCTTCAAATATAAACGTGTCCACCTCCTCGTGTATGTCCGCATCGCTCAGCGGGGCGCCCTGAATGGAGGACTGCAGCAGAATGTCCAACAGCGCCATCTTTGGCTTGATGTCCGTATCCGCATCACCCAGACCTGTACCAAAGCCATTTAATAACATTGATTTTTATACTCAGATAAAAAACTGCGTTAAACTTAACTAAATCGTCACATAAAAACAATACCCTGGAAATTAGGCATGTTTTTTAAGAAATTTGTTAAAAAATCCATCGTACAATTTAGCACTACTTTCTGAATTATGTGGTTCCAAAAGTATTGCCAATTTACGAAAATGTAAGTCGCTTTTTTGTTTGAGTGTAGTGATTCTAATTTGATACTTAGTTGATACTTACAAATCGACTGGTAGGTGCCATCGGCCTTGGCGCGCTCCACTGCTCCTCGTCGCTCTCGAATGACCTGCTCGGTGAAGTCATGCATAATGCGAATATCTCTGAACAGTTGCTTATACAACACGGGGGCTGTGAGTCTGAAAAGCCAGTCGTACCGCTGTGAGAAGTTGAGAAAGCGATCCGTCTGAATGTTCACGACACTGAAAATTTATAAAAATTATAAATCAATGTCTGTCCTTCACAAGGAAGAAGGGGAATCGGCTCTTCACTTTCTCTGACACTGCACGGCCTTCAGTAGAAAAAACAAATCTCTGAGGTCTCCATTCTTCTCTGACATATCGAAGCTCTCCAATATCCAAATAAGGCAACTAGTGAAGTCCATTCAACCTTATTTTCCAGAGAAACTGCAGGAAAAAGCGGAATAAAGGAAATAGCCCATGCAGTAACACAAAGGGGGAGCACTTCACCCCTCCTGCCGATAGTCGCCCTAACCTATCCTAACCGAACTTTCAGCCAT
Source organism: Drosophila mimica (assembly GCA_037043585.1). NCBI lineage: Eukaryota > Metazoa > Arthropoda > Insecta > Diptera > Drosophilidae > Drosophila > Drosophila mimica. Next base: position 9,646,845 of record JBAMBE010000579.1, read on the forward strand.
ATCACAAATATTACTTTTGACTGAGGTTAATACTTATCATACATTTAATTGACTGTACTGTTAGATTACTCTTGACACACAATAATTGCTCACCTTTTCAACGCCTTTATATAGGGAAAGTTGGGATCACTTTGTGAGTTCACCTGCACGCCCATGGCAGCCTCTGTCCAAAGTAAGTAGTATCACTCAACTATGTCAAATCGACCGACTGATCAGTCAGTTTCTTTACGCACCTGTAATGATATCCAGAGCTGCCAGAGAGACATATTGATGCGTATCTACCATATGGTCTCCATTGGCAAAGAGCTTTAGCTTATCCACCAAGATGGCGCTCTGGCTGTCCATAATGCCCACATAGTGATCCAATATCTTGAAGTGGAATGCCGTTGAAAAGACCTTGCGCCTAGAGTGCCACTTTTGTGACACGCTTAGCAGCAGTCCATCGCTTAGAAAGGGGCGTAGGAATTTATACAGCTGACCCTTCTCCAGCAGAGTGGTGCTACTCAGTATGCTCTCAAAGTAACTGATATTCTTGGTATACACCTGCGACTCGTTCAGTATCCACATGTGAAATGTATCACCATATTTATCAAAGCAATTGCTAATGTACTCAATTACGTCTGGATGAGGGAAAGAGGAAGTAAATGGATGGACTCAAAGGAGCTCTACGGGTTCTCTGCCAAAACTTACTCTCTGAACCCACGTGCAGCAAATTGAGGCCGCAGCCAAGCAGTGGCAACGAACGGGGTCCAGTAATGCCCGATCTCTTCAAGGTGGCACTTCTATGGCGCCTTCTTTCAAAGTCCCAGGCAAGCAAAAAGATCAAAGTAGCAAATAGCAAGGCCAACCACATCTTGATAATTCCGCTGGAATGCTGCGAGTTGCGACCTAAATTTTAATTCGATTTGCGATTATTCGATGCTGTCGCTGTCACGTCTAATGTCCGACTGTTCCATTTAGATGCTTTTGAGGCAGTTTTATTTCACTGCAATATATATTAAATGTAAATATATATTTCACATCATAGTCGCTGACATCGAAAACATGTTTCTAGCTGACATTGTGCTTACATAGGTTAGTTGTAGCGATTAAAAGTCTACAGATAATTGCATGAGGTAGAAAATACATTTCTAGCAACATTTATCAGCAATAACTCTTATATAAGCAGAGGGAACTTAGATTACACATCTTATTGTTGTTATTGGTGTTGTTGCTGGACTGGAACGATTACAAGCGTAGCCCTTATAAACATATCTGCTATTGTTGAATGGACTTAGACTTTTACTTACTTTGTAGTTTCTGTCGCTGTTGCTGTTGCTGGTCTTATTACCATTATGAGCTTGGAGCAGAGTTCATTTGGCTAGGTTAAGTACGGTGACAGATTGGGAGCACACAGTCGAGAACACTTGGCGGTCAATTAAGTAGCTGCCAAGTCAACAAAAGCAACAACAGGTTTCACCGGACATGTTTATTGCATGGGCTTTGCAAGCGAATCAAACAAGTGATTCCAATGTCCACAAGTAGAGGCAAGCAGTAAACAGAAAAATTTAACAATGCTGGACTACGAGATAGCTGAACCCTGTTAAATGTGTTACTTTATTTTTTAGTTTTAAATCAACGGCTTGCGAAAATGAATTGCGCCTGCTTCTCGTAAGACAATGAAGACAATGAGAATACGGATTGGGATAAAGTACGGGTGTTGTCAGGATAAATTATATATAAATTGGAAGATTGTGTCTTTCAAATTGTTGCCTTTATTGATATTCGCGAAACGAAGCTAGTCATCGATAAAGTGCAGCAAACTTGACCTGCGCGGGGTATCTAATCTAAAGTCGTAGTCTTGGTTCATAGCGATAGGGGCAGGCAGACGGACATGGCTAAGCCGATTCGGCTCTTAATCCTAGTCAAGATTATTTTAATGGTTAATAATAACAAACATTATTTTAATAGGGTAGGAGATGCGTCAGGGCATAAGAACGGTAAACAGGAGTGTCCTATCACAAAAAACCCAGCAACAAAGAATATTCGCTGACTCATTGCTTTGCCACGAAACCAACATCGAAACATCTTTTGGGTCTTGGGTATGATGCACTTACTTGCAGGCTATAGCTTGATAAAAGTGGATTAGTCATAGACGGAGAGATGTGGAGTCGAGTTGAAATAACAGTCAGTCAGTCAGTCACGATTGCATCGACAGACCATCCCCAAATATGCCTGCAATTTAAGTGCTGTATTGAAAAGCAACCAATTGAGACTTGAATCTTTGCAATTTGTGGGCAAATCAATGCTGGGTTTGGGCGTCGTCTGTTAAAAGTCTACCAACTTTGCCAAAAGTGCATTATTCCAACCACTCTAACCTTCGCTTCCCCCTCTCTCTCCTTCCAAGGAAAACAAACAAAGTCGAGTTTGTTTTGACGCTTCGTTTTGTGTTCAGTTACCCCGGCAACCGGCAAACGCTAGAAAAACATGTCTGGGTTCGCCTTTAGTGGGAGTGGAGAGATGGGGCAATTGGGGATGGGGATTGGGAGTGGGTGGCCCTTGCTATGGTGCATGCTCGTGCGAGGGTTGTTGCCATTCAATGTGGCACGTGCTGCGAGTATTGCGCCTGTCCGCAAATATGCAAATCAGCTGTTCAAATGTTGCCAAACTAGTCAAATATGTTGCTAGTAATAGTCGCAACATGTTGCTAACTTGGGGGTGTGTTGCATTTTCTAACAAACACCTTAAATAAAAAAATGTCGGACGTCACCGACAGCGAAATACTATGATACCATAAATTGTATGCAGGCAAGAAATACTGTCCAAGTTTGACTTTCAGATTGAGGTAGATATAAGATAGTAACCCTTACAAAATTTTGCAACTGTAGCTCTTAAATTACGAAAGATATGAGCTTTTCGAGATTTTGGGGCGGGCGTAGGCGTAGTTGAAAAAATTAAAGAAAAGGTTTCTAATAATAGTGACCAAAAAAAATTTTTGGAGTTCGATCTTAGTAATATGTCTTTCAAGAAAACTATAGCTCTTAAATTACGGAGATGTGGGCATTTATCGGTTTTTAAAGGGTGTTACAAGCAATATACCTTTAAAATTTGGTGGCTTAAGTTTTAAAATTACGTGAGATATACGGTCTTATCGATTTCCACCAACAGGTTTATCGGTTCAGGTAGGCGGAGTGTTCGTGGCCATCCAATTTTGTATCTATCTCTTAGGGGATCTACCAGTAACATACTTTCAAAATTTGGTGCCACCTGCTTACAAATTATAGAATATATGCACATTTAATCGATTTTATCGATTTTCTAGCTCCCTAGTGGACGTACGACTAAAACCTTAACACTTTAACTTTTGAGGGTAATTTCCAGTATAAGTTCTAAGTTTTAAGTCTCCATCTTTAAGGGTGACAGTCAGCATGACGGACGGACAGCATGACGGACATTGCACAAACTCAATGTTCTTTATACCTTCGGTATCATAGTATAAACATCAACTGTTGATTGAAAAAAAAACCCCGAACTATTTATAATAATAAAACCTGTACCTGTACAAAGGCAAAGTTAAATTGTTTATAGCCAAGTTTGTTTTGTAGATCGCTTACGGAAGGTCACTCTAATGAAATACTGAATCTAACAACAGAAAAATAATGTTGTGTGTTGGTACGCAGAGGGGTGTGGAGGGAGGAGTGGGGCTAATAATTGTAGAGACCGCGTTGACGTTGTAATTTTGCATGATTACGACTACAAAGAGTTGTCAAGTTAATGGGCTCGAAAGAGTTCAAGTTTAAAGAAAACGCTCCGCGAATGAATTGCCCCGTGTGTGTGGGAAAACGTAGGGCTGCGTTCTTCAACTTGAACCCAACTATCCATTCAGCGGTATTTATCTGTCTCAGTGAGTTTAACTGGGTTATTGCCTGCCATTTGTTGGAGTCTTCGTCGCCCTGAGTGGGTCCCTCTTGTGTTTTGTTGTCTGCCTCGTGAGTGAGTGAGTAATTGTCGCTTTACCTCGGAGTCGAGTGTCACTTTGGGTGGAAAGGGGATGGCACTTGAGCAGCTCGCAAACTTTGGAAATCTTTCGCAATCTTTTTGGGATCGGATTGCATAAGTTTCACTTACTCTGCTATTTTGCTGAAGTGTGATTTTTATAATGTCGCGTCAGAGTGTTTTTGATTTATCATTATAATTATTTACCTGAGCAATGTATTGCAATGCGATCGCATCGGTTTAGTTTGGTTTCTAGTTTTGCGGTTTTTCGAATGCATTCCCTTATCATCAAAATCATTTGCATCAGGTGTGAGCTTTAGCTTTTAATTACGTGCCCCTATCTGAAGCCGTAGTCTTGAGCTTTTGGTCTCACCTTGCTCTCAAGTTCACAACTATGCACCTGGCAATCGCTTTGGGCTGGCTAGATTTTTGGGCGTATATCTATTTGCGAGTGGTTTAATCAATGCTTATGGAGCTTGAAAGCCGTTCCATTCAATTAATTATGCCGCGCTAAACGCAAGTTCGCAAAACAATCCACTTTGTTATATCATTCCTCAGACAGGTGATCGCGTGTTGAGCAAAAACTTTAATTACGAGTCGAGTGAATCGCAAATAGGTGCATAATTCAATTACAAAATAGCAGAGTCTTTGAATTCACAAGCATTACGAGTCGGAACTTTTCAAGCAAATGATGCAATTTACAGCGTTTAGTTTTTGCTTTCAGTTTGCGGAGCTTTTCGACCAGCTTCACATCAGCAAAGCGAATTGTAAACTCGTCTATGGGTTGAGTGCTGGGTGCTGGGTGCTGGGTGGTTATAGAGTGTGGTTTTTGAACAGGCCAGGCAGCCAGCCAGGCAGCCAGCCAGTTAGCCACACCTTGGGTCAGCACTCAAACTAATTGAACGCTAAACTGTTTCAATAGCAATTTGTGCATTAAGTGTATCAACAAAGGAGGGCCTCGCAGCTCCGTCAAGACCTTTGCGTGCTGTAAACTATGACCTATGACTCCACGGGCCGCCTATCTATCCATATCTATCCATGTGGCTTTCCATGGCGTTGCAATTTAAACATTATCTGCGCTTTCGCTTTGATTTACACTGCAAGAAAAAAAAACGGCAGTTACCTGAATACAAACAGCCTCTACTTAGCCCGAAAATAATCAGATTCAGGTAGTTTTTTTTGTCAACTTGCGACCCAAGTCCAGGTGCAAGTCCTACCCCTTTTCCTGTATTTATGGCCTGACCTGCTTCATTTAGTTTGAGTGCCTGTCAGCAGCTCGTCAATTTTTCCAAATTATATGCAACTAGCCAAATTATCGCCCAGTCAGGTGCTGAGGGCTTCCTTTGGTTTTCGCGGAATTTGAGAGCTGCCACACTTTGCATGCGGCACTCATTCGTCAATTGACATTTGCCACGTTCAGTTCGTTGCAACCAGTGAGTGTTTCTCAGTTAGTGTCAAACTTACGATGTAAGTGTCAAGTTAGCCCTGTGTTTTTCCTGCCCAACTCAAAACAAGTTCTGCGCTTAGCAGCGAATCAGTTTGCGGCACATTAGTGTTCACTAACTTGCGGCAACTAAGAACTGCGATCTTTTCACACACGCATTGAGCAACAACGTCAGAATCGAATCAAAACTCAACTGCCTCTCTGCTGACTAATGCCTTAAGTACCCTTAACGGTGCCGGCTCCAAGGCGATTGTGTTTTTGTTAATGACCGGAAGAAATTTATATTTATATTTATATTTATATTTATATTTATATTTATATTTATATTTATATTTATATTTATATTTATATTTATATTTATATGTATATTTATATTTATATTTATATTTATATTTATATTTATTTTTTATATTTATATTTATATTTATATTTATATATATTTATATTTATATTTATATTTATATTTATATTTATATTTATATTTATATTTATATTTATATTTATATTTATATTTATATTTATATTTATATTTATATTTATATTTATATATATATTTATATTTATATATATATTTATATTTATATATATATTTATATTTATATTTATATTTATATATATATTTATATTTATATATATATTTATATTTATATATATATTTATATTTATATTTATATTTATATTTATATTTATATTTATATTTATATTTATATTTATATTTATATTTATATTTATATTTATATTTATATTTATATTTATATTTATATTTATATATATATTTATATTTATATATATATTTATATTTATATATATATTTATATTTATATTTATATTTATATTTATATATATATTTATATTTATATATATATTTATATTTATATATATATTTATATTTATATTTATATTTATATTTATATTTATATTTATATTTATATTTATATTTATATTTATATTTATATTTATATTTATATGTATATTTATATTTATATTTATATTTATATTTATATTTATTTTTTATATTTATATTTATATTTATATTTATATATATTTATATTTATATTTATATTTATATTTATATTTAATTTATATTTATATTTATATTTATATTTATATATATATTTATATTTATATATATATTTATATTTATATATATATTTATATTTATATTTATATTTATATTTATATTTATATTTATATATATATTTATATTTATATATATATTTATATTTATATATATATTTATATTTATATTTATATTTATATTTATATTTATATTTATATTTATATTTATATTTATATTTATATTTATATTTATATTTATATTTATATTTATATTTATATATATATTTATATTTATATATATATTTATATTTATATATATATTTATATTTATATTTATATTTATATTTATATTTATATTTATATTTATATTTATATTTATATTTATATTTATATTTATATTTATATTTATATTTACTTTTTACCAAAAAAGAGATGTATTCAGCTGAAAATAATTTACTAGCATTTCTAAAAACCAGGAGAAAGTTGAGTGAAAAATCTCCATGCGATGTCTTCCTGTGTGAAAGAATGCAACAGCCAATTTCGGCCTGTGCCCCCTTTCCCCTATGACAGAGCAGTGGCTCATTAGTTGAACAAAAAACGCTGCATCACGATTCAACTATAAATGGAATGAAAAATATCTTTTGGGTGGGGGGAAAACAGACGCATTATTAGAAAACGAAGTTGGTTGCAGGTTGCGCCTCCGCTTGGCGAGTATCTGTTTGTTTGTTGCACGCACCCAACTTGCCACACTTTGTGTACACTTTATAACGGTTTATCTGTATTGTTGTTGATGTTGTCTTTGCAGCAATCTCATTGCGAAAAGCAAAAGTTACTCAGGCATAGCGGCACCCATCGGCATCGGCCCCCAACAACAACTGCCTCCAGTTGATGCATGCGGCTTTGTCAAGTTGCGTCATGTAGATTACGCTAAGCCGAGCACATTGACCAAGGAATTAACGCAATCGCTGCCAGAAAAGCAAGAGCCAGCCGCAGACCTCGACAAAGCGGAAGACGAGGACAAAGAAGACAACGATAAAGAAGACGAGGTGAGTTTCATTTCTAATTTACTCGCTTGACACACTCCACATTTATTCACCCCACTTTCCGTTCGACGACAGGTTATGGGTCCCGATAAGCGCAATAGCATTGCCAAAACTGGCTCCATTGCCGACCGCTTGGCGGCGCTGCAGAAGAGCGGCGAGGATGACTGGAAGAAGCGCGTCAGTAAGCGCGACGAGGTCGATGATATTCGCGGCGAAAACTTTGTCAATGTGAGTAAACTCGCCTTTATCTTAATTCGTCTCATTCACGTCAAATATGACGATATTCGCCGCGACACATAGATTTGCAGATTCGCCTTTGTTTCATCCTTCGTCTCATTCCTCCATACGCACTGAGCAATAGCACGCACACGTGTCCACCACGCTGGAACGCCCAGCTAATTAATAATGGCAATTCGCCACATTTCCCGTTTTCAGTTTTCCATTTCAAGTACGATTTCAATCGCTCTTGCTACAATTGCATAAAAATTATTTCCTTATTGTCGATCGGAATTGTTTTGTAATGACTCGCAACGATTTCCCTTTCGATTTCATTCACAATATTTAATTCTGTTGTGTCTTAAAAGTCATTATAAATATTACATCCTCAAAAAACAAATGTGTTGGGAATTGAATGTTAATTTAATGGTAGTTTGGAATGAAGTTAGAAGCTCAATAATGAATATATAACGCTAGATGGCGCTGCAAACGTACTGCCTAAAGGTATGCAAAGCTTTTTGTCTTGAATAATTTATTTAAGTATAATTTATTTATTTTAACTGTAATTTGTAAGTTGTAATTAAAGTAGAGAAAATATAACTCGCGTCTAGATTTATATTAATTTATCATTTCTCCTATAGCTTATAGAGATTACTGCAGCCCGTTTTCCCCTTTAAAAAAAGTGTACTGAGACACAATTTTGTTGCCATTTCGGAATTTTACTTTCGTTCATGGCCCATGTCCAAAATATCAATTACCTTGTTTTACTTTTATGGTCAGGTGACGTTTTGCAGAGGCAATTGAACTAAAATCAAGTTCAGTGTACTTTTTCTTTTAATCTTTCGCCTCCCCTTTCTCTGTGTGCTTTGTGTGTTTGTAGCCTTATTTAGAGGGCTCTTTAATTATGCTGGTATTCAGAAGAGTACATCATCATCATCCCCCATCAGTCAGCTTAATGTACCAGTAATCACATTTAATTACACTAGCCACGCCCTCTTGGGGCATCATCATCATCAGTTGTTGACTTATATGGGTGAAATTTTTGGAGGAAATCATGTCAAACAGATCTAACGATTGGTGGGCAAATGAGTTTCGAATAGTTGTTTTTTTTTTTTGTGTTCATGATCTTTGACGTTTGTTTGACGTGCTGCCAACGTTTGTTTGACGTGCTGCTGTATATAAACTTGGCACAAACTCTGAAGCACTTGACGCCTGCGCCCCAAAATTAAACTCAGCCTCAGCTCAGAAAGTGGCGCAAGGTTAAAAAAGAAAATTTTAATGCCTACAGATATTTTTTCTTCAATAATAATGTGGGTGAATTCAGATCGCAAGCCAAAGTCACTTTAAATAGAGTAATCAAAGACTTTAGGCTTAACTTTATGGGACTTGAAATAATGTAAATAAGTGAACTTTTGGCTAGATCAGTTCAGTTACCTTTGATTTCTTGGCTCATTTCGTTCTTCGACATATCTTACTTACAACTTTAGTTTATCTTCTGTTTTTTCTTCTTTAGTTGAATTTAAATAACAGCTAAAAATCTTTTTAAATAAATTAATTCGATTACTCTATATTTATATAAATATGTGGCATCGTTTCACTTTTGCAACCTTTTAAACAACATAATTAATATTAAGCATAAATTGTTTATGTCGTCCGCAATTTTTGACGGGCCTTTTGGCAGCGATCCCAAAACTGAAATTTTTTTGGGGTTTCGGTCTACTTACGTAGTTTCTGCTGTAGCTGACTAAGGTCACATCATCATCAACATCATTACGATCATGATTTAAAGAAATCTAAATAATCTTGCGCAATTCATCAGGTTACGCTCGCCGGGCAAATGATAAAGAAAAGAAAAAACGCGCATTAAACTCGTAATCTTCTTTTGAAAGCAAGACTTTTGACTTAATATTGTAGCTATATACATATATACACAGAAAGAGAGGCGTCTGCCTCTGCAATTGGCTGCGTTTGTAATGATCTTTTCTAAACTTGCCTCTTAGGCAGCAAACGAAGCAGCTGCCTCAACAACAATTACCAAATGAAAGAGGATGAGAATAAAGTAGACTTGGGCTGTTTTCGGGTGGGTTTGTACTAAAGTTGCCACTCCACTGTTAAAGCTGATTCTACACTCAGAAAAAATGCAGACGCATTTCATAAGCTGTGCAAAGTATTTGCATATGAAATCTTGAAATACAAATGCTCAGTATACGTAAAAAAAAAATCTAATAGAACAATTCCTCTTAGACACAAACACCAAAAACAAGCAAACTGGAAATTATACATATATTTTCTAAATTTATAAATGCAAACTGTCGTTTTTAGAATCAGTTTGTTGTTCTCGTTACTGCTGCTGCTGGCTCCATCTGTCGCTCTGTGGATGCAATTCTGCATTTAATCTGTGGCTTGTGATCTTGAACGTGCTCATCTGCCGGCCAGCTACTTCCCCCACCTTATTCCCACTCCATTCTCCATCTCCAAAGTCAGTTTGGCCTCCACTTTGCCTTCCTTGCGGGCTATTGTAAATTGTTTTGTGAATTTGATATACTTGCAACTTTTCTGCTCACCCAGCCACCTCGCTGGATTTCTCTCTCTGTCCCTCACTAGAGTCTGCTGTGCAGTTTATTATGCCTACGCGTATTGTTCGCTTTGCTCTTGCTATGATTATGTTGTTGTTTATTTTTTCTTCTTCCTTTTGCTGCTTCTGCTCTGCTTGCTTTACTTGTTCATTAGTCCACGCTGAGCTGCCGAGAAGAAGAATCGCAGTTGTCAGCAGCCAGTTGTTGTTGTTGATGTTTGTCTTTATGAAAACATCTTATAACTGGCAATGTGTGGTGAACTGTTTGTATGTACATGTATATGGGTACATAGACCACACTCTTCCTCTTCTCCCTCTCTGTCTTTGTCTCGTTCGCTCCACTTGTCACTTTTATCTGTAGCTGTTACAACCTGCAAATATGCCGATGGCTGCTGTGACAACTGTTTATTGCCTATTGCTTATGGCCGATTAATTGTATTTGTATGTGTGTTTGTGTTTGTATTGGCTTTGTATGATTCATTATTATTATACCCTGAACCCATTAGAAATGAGTGTGAAAAGGCTATAATGGTTTTGTGCAAATGTGTGTAACAGAAGAAAGCAAGAGTATATACATACATACATATATTCTTGATCAGTATCGATCGCGCCTCGCGTAACTCATTTTATCGATAACTTCCTCTGTTTAGAATATAGCGATACATATCGATTTTCAATAGCAATAAAAGGCACAATTTCAGAGGCAGAGGCAGAGGCTTCCAATAGATACATGTACATGTATAATATATATACATACATTTTGCGTTTTTTTTCCTTGTTTAAACTTTATAGTACTTTAAAATTGTTGCTACACACTGCCCGAAATAAGCTTGTCGTCACTGTATATATATATTATTGATCAACTGGACAAATCTAACCGCGATCGTCTAAGAAACAGCCAAGTTTTAGTAGAAAATGTATTCTCACCTTAATCTCATTTCTATGAGCACGCTAGTAAAACTAGAATATATTTAACAGATGGCTGCAGGGTATCTCCTAGTCGAACTACAGCATTCAAAATTTTTTTTCTGCACATTCGATGCGGCTGTCACAGAGATAAGGTGGCTTTTAGTATATTTCCCTTTTCCGTTAGTTTAGCTTGTATTTTTGGCAATTGCATCATCGTTGATGAGTTGCATTATTTCCTATTTTTTTTATAATTTATATATAGCCTTAAAGATTTCTTAAAGAAAGAAAATGTGAATCATCGATCATCATTTAATGCTCATCATAATTTTCATCATTTGCCCAAAAATTGAATGCAACAATCCTTTTTGCAACTTGATTTGCAAGGTTCTCGCTATCCTTGTCTTTTAACCGCTCTCCTCTGCGTCATCTCTCTTTTCATCTCTCTCTCTCTCTCTCTCTCTCTCTCTCTCTCTCTTTCTTTCTCTCTTGTGTGCATGACGATCTCTCGCATTGCACTCGCTTTAATTTGAAATGTCTGTTTTTTGTGGCCATCCACCGACTGCGCGTCAGCAACAACAACAGCTAAACTTGCTCATCGTCATCGCTGCTCTCTCGCTTTTTCGCTCTCTTCCAGCACCGGCTGCGATAGTCTCCGATTGGAATTTATGGTTTTCTGATCTGCCCGCTGTTGTCGTCGCAGTTCAAGTCGCGACTCCAAGTCGAGCGCTTCACATTCGCTTAATAATTATTTTCGCTTTCTGTTTTCGCTTATATTTTGTTATTGTTATTGTTATGCATTAGTTTTTGCTGCCAATTCAATTTGATAAGCGGCAAATCGCAATTGGCGTGCGTGTCAGTGTGTATGTGAGTTGTGTGTGTGTTTCCACCTCTAGTCTCCTTCTCTCGCTCTCTCCTTTGATCATTCAATTCGCTCCGATTGCATAAAAAGTAAAGCGAATTAATTTCCTGACTGCAGAAATCAAGTTGCATAAATTGTCAAATGCGGCGCAGCAGGAAACAAATTACGAAAATAAAATATAAAATCAGATAAATCATTTTCCACGTATTTCTGGCATTTCTTTTGCATTTGCATTTGCGACAATTTTTTGAACATTTTAAAGATACAAAAATGTGTTTCAAGGCTGGCTGTTAAACTCACACACAGTCACCTTCTCAGAGAACTTTCTCGTGTGGCGAATTCACAATTGACTGCAATCTGTTTACGGCTATTACAAATCCAAAACAAACACATGAGAAATTTTAAAAATAAATACAAAAATTCGCATATGCAAAATGTTCTCTATCCAACGAAGGAGTGACACAAAAAGATATTGTAATTTGTGGACAGATTTATAATATATGCATATTTTGTGATTGCTGTAGCTTTTGTTGTGCACGCAATAAATATAATCTTATTACAATTCCAATTGGAAATACACAGTGCACATCCTGCTTAATCTGTCTCAACTGCATTGGTGGCTTATCAAGCTGACAAGCCAATTGGACTTTAACGGAGACAATAACTACTACAAAGGGCGCCAAGTGCGCAAGTATAGCCAACTGAAGTTAACGTACGAGCGCACATTATAAAGGGAGATAATCGAGAGCACCAAGGGAACAAAGAGAGAGCTTGAGAGAACACGAGAGAGACAGAGAGCGGACATTGTGAGCTGGGTGCAGCTTGATAAACATTTTAGTTCTTCTGTTCGTTCAGTTAAGTTTAAGACGAGCAACCGACAAGAAATCGAACCACGATCCACGAGATCGCTGGCTGCGTTGTCAACGAAAATAAAAACGAACAATTAAAAATTGTAAAATAAATAAAATACGCAGCCTTGTGCTGATATCAGATGACACTCAATGATAAAAATACATTTGCCAAAAATTGGAATAAGTTTCGCTCGATACATAAATAGCAGCACTTAACGAAAGGTGTGTTTGTGTGTGCGAAAGAGAAAGGAGATGCAAATATTGGAATATGTTTCATTGTGCAATAATAAAAGCTGATTACACTTAACAAAAGGTGTGTTTGTGTTTGTGTGTTTGTGTGTTTGCGAAAGAGAAAGGACATATTCCGTCACCTGAAAATATTGCAAAATCTTTTATGTTGCGTAAAGGAAATTGATTATTAAATTTTCCCCTTTCCCCCATGCAGTACAATGTTGAAAGAGTCGCTTATCAAACACTAAAAAGAAAAAACGATAACAGCAAAAAAGGAAAGAAAGAAAAGCAAACAATTTTTGTCGAGCAAAAATACATAAATTCGGAAAAATAATTGTGATAAAAACAAAAACAACAAGAAGGACAATTATGACAAACTACGAGTTGTATTTGGAGGCAGCCTGGCATTGGCTGAGCTACGTGCCACATGTGCTGATCATCTACGTGCTATTCACACTGGTGCCCAAATCCCTCAGGCGCATCAAGCGTTTTGCGGATGCCGACTTTGAGGCAAATCGCCTGCAATTTCATCGTTGCTATGGACCCGATCTCTGTTGTCACGCCCGCAAGCAGGAGCTGGAAAAGGAGGCGCCTCTCAAGCAGAAGCAACGCAAACCCGTTACAAGAGTTTACCCCAAACGACAACAGCCAGTGGCAGCTTCAGATCCGTGCCACAACTCCCCAATAAAAATCAGCAGCAGCAGCAATGTGACGAAAATTGCGCGCATGTTTGAGGCAGGAGGAAATGCGGGTGGCAAGCGACAAGTGAGTCGTGTTACGCCAGAGCTACGCATGTTTGGGGGTGCCTCCAACGACGGCTCCACTGAGTCAACGCCTTGTGCGTCGCGCAAGAGCAGCATTGCCACACAGCTGACGGCGCAGCTGCAGCACATCGAGCACGCCATGCAACTGTGGCAAGAACTCGAAGAGGAGCAGCAGCAGCAATGTAAGCTCAACGACTGGACAGCTGTGCCTACGATAAAGCAAACTTGCAACGGCGGCACCTCGGCCACGCCCTCGACAGCTTCGCCCCTCTGCAGCTCGCCGGAACCCACTTCCCCGGTGCTGTTGAGGCAGTCACCTGCTCTGTGCCTCAAGTCGAGCATGGAGGACATTTTCCAAGCCATCGCACGCAGCGCCGAGGAGCCCGGGGAAGGCAACTGGCGCCATCTAGCGCCTGTCACCTGCATCGATGACATACTCTCGGAGCGAAGATTCTCGCGTCCTTTGTCCGCCTATTCCATCACGGATCTGCTCAAGGAAGAGCAGGAGACGCTCTGCCTGAATGAGACGACGTTGCAACTGCCACTTGCCACTAGTTGAGAGTGAATGCTCGTCAGCTAATCAGTCGAATCAGTTGTTCAAATTGGTCAGTTAGTCAGTTTGCCATGTTTCTTAGCTTAACTTACAACATGCCCCCATTTTGTACAGTGACTCAAGTTGTCACAAGTTGTAATTAATTGCTTGCAACAAGCCACGCCCCTGCTTCTATCTGCCCTGCTACCCTTCTGATTCTGCCTAATGAGAAATTCATTTGCGATTTGTTTGTTTAATTGACTGGAAAACTTAAACAAATTAAAATAGCGCCTAAAAGTGTTGTTAGCTTTATTAAAACTATTTTTATTGTGTCTATTAAAAATATATACAAAAATTTACAGGCCAGGAGATTTTGTATGCCTTGCTTCCAAACCTAGTCCCTCATTTCTCAGCCGAATGTAAAATTATGTTTTTATTCTTGTACTTATATCTTAAAATAGCCTAGCCACACAGCAAATGATTTATAATAATCGCTATGATTAAAAAGCAACCAAAACTATTTGTATACTAAACAACAAACACATTTAATGCAAGAAAGTTGGATTATAAATAATCTGCTTTTGGTATACGATTAAATTAGTGGATTTTAAATAAAGAATTTGTAGTATTACTTACTCCCATAAACTATAAACTATAAACTGCGAACAATAAGTATTCTATTTATACATAATAAATTTGTAAATTGTAAAAACAACAAGAAACAAAATAGTTGAATTTATTGTGTCAGCTGCAGCCACAAAGTGCAAAACAGCGTGAATAAAATTTATATTTCAGGTGCTTTCTGCAATTGCAGCTGTTCTATAAATTTGTTTTAACAGATTTCGATTTAAATACTGCAAAACATATTCTCTGAGAATGTGCTACCCTATAAAAACTGGTTTGTTTAGTATATGAAATCATTTCGACACTGGGTGGATTTCATTTATCAGGAAGAGAATTCGATAGTCGGCCAACCGAATTAAATTGTTTGTTTCTATGTCATTCTTTTTTTTTTAAATATATATTTTTATATATAGTAGTATAATTCTGTCTGCTGAGATTGAATTGCCTGTAAATGTATTTAATCGGCGGCTTAGTGAATTATTTTATATTTCCTTGTCATATTATTTTAATTTTTATTTAGTAGTGTGTGTTCATTTATGGGAAAGTCTCTCTGCCAAGAGATTGACGCAAACTTAAGTTGCTGCTGTTTTGTTCATTAACTTTAAATTGACGTCGTAGCTGAGGCGACAGGCGACAGGCGATTACATAACTGAAATACAAATCATTTACTATCAAATTTGTTTAGGCATTTTGTGAGCAGCTGGGGGAAAGTGGCCGGGGCAAGCAGGTTCTTGGGAGAGCAGAACATAAATCAGATGAATCATTTGAAGTACGTGTCTTGGGTACGAATACTAATGAACTCTGACCAGCTACAACAGCTCAACAATGCGACAAGAGCTGGTAATTTAACAATTAATTCCTAAAATCAATGGAATTTATTTACATTCATTTTCACGATCGATGTCTAGAAATTGTTGTTGTGGAAAATACCGAATTCGGTTTTTATTGGTGCTGTAAACCCACGCTGCACAGTTTAACTTGAACTTGGACAAGTTGCCTCATATTGCCAAAAAGTATAAACAAATTTGGAAAGCAGCTAAACAAAAAAAAATCAATATTCATAATATTTTATGTTAATATATTAGTTACTTATATTTTATTATGTCACTTTAGCGGCGTATTCAGCTTGGGCAAGCCAAAGTCAGCCGTCCTCTTTTGTTTTGATATTTTACACATTTTATCGCGGTTTATCAAATTGAGCACCGATGATGATGATTCACTGTTGGCTTGGGCAGTTGGAGGGGAAGGCGGCAGCTGCTCCGCGAAGTGTTTCTGCTGATGACACACGCTGCCAATTCCAGGAGAACTCGAATGTTTTGTTAACGCCGCAAAAACTGAAAAAAGAAAGAGTGGAATGCTTTGATTGCTCATCCGAGAGCGAAATGGGAACAGCTCCCAACCCAGAAGCTTTGTGACTGGGCTACAAATAAACTAACTAATAAGCTATGCTATAACGGATAATTGCTGTCTACAGATCGCTCTGTTTGGTATTCATAACTGCTTTGCAAACAATTGATAAATATGTGGACTCTGAGATCCCTCAATGAAATGCAAATATTTACACATCAACTGCTGAATGTAAACAGTGGGTACACTGCTCTCCCTCTCTCCTCTCTTCTCTCTCTCTCTCTCGCTCTCTCTCTGCCTCTCCATATCTATCAGGTTAGATGTCTCTTATCTTATCTCAGTTTGCATGTTATTCTCTCCCAGACTGTCTCTTTTTAAGCCAATTGTTTGATTTCCACAATTTAAGTACTCAGTTAACAGTTCCGAGTCGTACTGGAAACAACGTGAGGGATTCATTTGCGCATCGATTTGTTACCCTCTGCTGGAAACGACCACTCCCCCTCCAGTTAGCCCCGAGTTGGATTTGTTTTGGCTTGGGCCAACAGCTGTTAGCCAAGTGCGCAGTTGGCTTCAAAGTGCTTATCGCTCTCAACATGCAAAAAGTGAAACTGGTAAAGTGCTTTTAGCTACTAATGTGAATTTGTTGACAAACCCTTGACTAATTCAAGATGGGGTCATGCTGTGAGCTGGGAATAACCCAGTGTATAAGCCAGGCCTTAACATTCATCAGCAGAAATGCTAACAACAAACCAAATATGGCTTGATTGATGACCATATTTGTAGTCCATATATTCATTTACAAATTTTGTTTTATTTTGTGCCAAAACATTTGACGACGACCTGTCGCCCACTCTTCCCACCGACTATTTGAATAATTCCCAATTTTGCATCTTTCTCTCCCCCAATCTCTTTTAACCCACACAGGAATCGCTTTCTCTAGCGCACGCGATCTCCGATAAGCCGTTGCCACAGTCGCCCCTAATCGTGGCCAGCCTCGAGGGCGGCAGAGTCTCGGAACGCCTGGGCAAGCTCAAGTCCAACTCGGAGAACTGGAAGCAGCGCATAGGTAAGTACTTACAGTACAGGTCAAAATAATAGTGCCGATTCTCAAATTCATTTCATTCATTTAATAAAAATATGTCTGCTTTAATCGTGATAAAATCGAGACATCTGCAAAATCTTCCATATGAACAAAAATTCAATTCGGCAAAACAAAAAACGATTTTATTTTCTCATCTCGGAATGTTTTAAAATACTATTATTTTCCAAATACTCAACATATTCAAATATAACCACCAATCAAAGCTAGTTTTTAGAAATATTATTTAGTCGCAGCGAAAGCTGAGAAAACTTTACTTTATTCCACTATTTTTACAATGATACATTTGAATAATACTTTCATAAAAATTAAAATACAAATTATTAACTTTATTGTTGTTAATAAATGTGATTTTTATTGATTTCCATTGTTCATTATTCATTTGCGTGCAACATCTATTCGTTGCAGAGCAAACTGATGCCAAGAAGTTCACAGTCGCTGGCCGACTGCAGAAGAAGGCTCAATCGCCAGTGGAGCTCCAGTTCGAGCGTCTGCCCAACGATGCGCCGAAGAAGTGCCCCATGCTGGAGGTACGCAGCGCCAATCAGCCGCAGCTGGGTCTGGCCAAGAGCCCCTCCATGATGGTGACGAACTCCAACTCGAAATCTTCCAAAGCTGCACCAATGCGCAGCCTGAGCGTCAAGGCTGAGGAGAATGTGCCGCTGAGTCGGAGCAACAGCAACAGTTCCGAATCCGATGGGGAACGCAACTCGCCCCACAACGCCAAGCAGCACAAGGAGCTGGCCAATACGAAGAGTCAACACGCAGCTGCCGCTTCAAGTGTGGGCGCGAGGATTCAAGTGCCACGCGTGGACGATGAGGAGACGTTCAACAAATTCTTTGCTGCCGGAAAGGCGACAAAGCCGGCAGTGAAGGAGGAGGACTCCCAGCTGGAGATAAGCGCCTTTGATGACATCAAGCCCACGGAACGGTGAGTCAGGCAGCCACCAATCGTCAGAGTAAATCGCAAATAATGTTTTTTTTACACTTTTTTAGGCTAGTCAGCAAGCGGCACATACAGGGCCCCAAGGGACGACGAGCCGCACGCAATCCCCTCAAGGCTTTGGCGGCACGCAGCGACATCTGCTCCGAGTACACGGAACTCAAGACGGGCATTGCCGAGCGCGAGCTGCGACGCCTCAAGCTGGAGTCGTGTGAGTCTCTCAGCACCCAGCAGCAGTCTGGAATCTTCCATCTCAGTTGCAGCCAATTAACTTGTCTCTTTTTCCACCCACAGTTGGACAACGTAGCAACTTGGCTGCGGAGGCCATTGCAGGACTGGCCTCCATCGAGGATTTCAAGTCTGTGGCACTGAAATCGTCATCGCTGCCGCTGCAGCAAATGTGGCTGCCACACAAGTCGCTGATGTTGCTGCATGTCAAGGGACGCACACATGTCCAGACGCGTCTAGTGGCGCCCGTCCGGGCCTCCCTCAATCGTGGCGACTGCTTCATTTTGATCGCTGGATCGCAGCTGTTCCGCTACATTGGCTCGTTTGCGAATGTCATCGAGATATCGCGCAGCAAGAAGATCTGTGCGGCCATCGTTGAGAACAAGGATCTGGGCTGCACAGCCACGCAGGAGCTAATCCTCACCGATGGCAAGTACGTCAACGAGCGCCAGTGGCGTCAATTCTGGTCACT
This sequence comes from Drosophila mimica, assembly GCA_037043585.1. Classification (NCBI taxonomy): domain Eukaryota; kingdom Metazoa; phylum Arthropoda; class Insecta; order Diptera; family Drosophilidae; genus Drosophila; species Drosophila mimica. The sequence continues at coordinate 9,666,016 of JBAMBE010000579.1, forward strand.
GCTCGGCGAGCCAGCGGAGGAGCAGCAACAGCCACAGCCGGAGATTGCGGACAGCGGCCATGCGGACGAGGACGATGTGTTCGAGAGCAGCCTAATTGAGACGAACAAGATCTACGAGTTCCAGGATGATGCACTGCTGCCGCTGGACAAGCACTGGGGCTGCATACCCAAGGTAGAAATGCTGGACACACGCAAGGTGCTCGTCTTTGACTTTGGCAGCGAGCTGTACGTGTGGAACGGCAAGAATGCGTCGTCGGATGACAAGCGGGCGGCCATGCGCCTGGCCCAGGAGCACTTTGAAGCCAATGATGCCGCCGACTACGCCCAGTGCTATCTGAATCCGTTGAACTATGCGGCAATTGTGGGTAGGCGTGAGAACACCAAGTACGCCAAGCGTAGCGCTCAACGGCCCGAGTGGTGTGTGCTGGGCAAGATTACGCAGAACATGGAGACGGTGCTGTTCAAGGAGAAGTTCAGCGATTGGCCCGAACTGGAGCGCGAGGATCTGGAGAAAGACTACTTGGCGAATGGGGTGAGTGTGGTCCGTGCCCTCAACGGCGCCACTCTGCACAAGGGCGAACCCTACCAGGAGCCCAATCTGGTGCTCGAGCAGGCCAATTTGGGGCGTGGCAATTTCTACTATGACAACGACACGATGCGACACTTTGACATCATCAGCAAGTCAACGGATAAGTGGCAAATCCACGAGTTCAACTTCGATGCGGCCGAGGCTCGCAAAAATTACGGCCACTTCTACTCCGAGGAGAGCTACATTGTGCGCTGGATCTACCAGATCTCTGTCACAGTGCGCGAACTGAGTGGCAAGGTCTCCAATCGGAGTACAGTCGGACGCGATCGTTGCGTCTACTTCACGTGGCAGGGCGAGGATTCGAGTGCGAATGAGAAAGGCGCCGCCGCACTGCTCACCGTGGAGCTGGACAAGGAGAAGGGCGCCCAGATTCGTGTGGCGCAAGGGGAGGAGAGCACGGCGTTTGTGCGACTCTTTGGACAGATGTGGAAGCATCGTGGTCGCAAGCAGCAGTGTCTGGCCCGACGTGCCGAATGGCGTCTCTACCAGCTGCAGGGCAATATGCCCGAGGAGACATTGCTCCAGGAAGTCGCCTGTGAGGCACGTCAGCTGCGCTCCCGTAACTCGATGCTGCTTGTTCACGGCGTCGAGGGACGTGTTCTTGTGTGGCATGGGTGCAAGGCTGCGCCGCATACGCGAGCCGTCGCCTTGTCCGCTGCCCAGCAACTGACGGAGCAGCTGCCGGAGGATTTGTTTGACCAGCAGTGCACCAGTGTCACACTCGACGAGCTGGAGGAGGGCGCTGAGAGCGATGCTTGTAAAGCGGCTCTCAGCCTAGCTGACGACTCGGAGCGCAACTACGGCAGTCTACTGGAGTCCAGCAGGACCTTTGATTACACACTGCGCATGTTCAACTTGTCGAGCACACAGGGCGTCTTCAAGGCGCACGAACTGACGGATCCGTTGCGCTGCCAGGATCTGCAGAGTCCTTATCCGTTTGCACAAGCACAGCTGTACAATGCTCGACAGCCGACCATCTTTCTGCTGGACGATGGCGACGTACTCTGGCTCTGGATGGGCTGGTGGCCCTTGGAGGATGTCAAGAGTAAGTTTGCTCCCAGCCAAGTTAGCTTAATTTTAATATTCGATTGTCATACCTTAGTAAATACCGAGGATCACAGCAGCCCCACCAATGACAACCGTTCGGGTGTCAACCGTTGGATCTCAGAGCGACGTGCCGCTCTAGAAACGGCAGTCGACTATTGGCGTGCCAAGCACGGCGACAACGAGACCGTTGCTTTCCATGGCACCAAGGGTTACGTTGTCTGGGCGGGCCTCGAACCCTTGGCTTTCAAAGCGCTCTTCCCCGCGTGGTACGATCGCGAAGATGTTCGTGAAATCAACCTAGAGGTAAGTGGATTACCCCATTCTCTTGCTTGCTTGCAATCTAAGTTTTATTCTTGTTCTTCGCAGGATGGTCGCACAGATATCAGCGTGTCCATCAGCGAAATGCTTGCCCAAATGACCCAAACCGAGTATCCCCTGGAGGTGCTCAAGGCACGTCCCCTGCCCGAAGGCGTTGAGCCCACCCGCTTGGAGCTCTACTTGAACAGCGATGACTTTCAACAGGCCCTCGGTGTGCGTCGTTCCGAGTTTGAGCAGCTGCCAGTGTGGAAGCAGACAAAGCTGAAAAAGGAGCGCGGTCTTTTCTAGACAAAACTCTCTTAAAATGTGACCATATAGACTTTAACACAATCACAAATTACTAACTTTTGTAACCAAATATTTTATTACACTGAAAAACGTACATGCTTATTGTATGTATTCTACGATCCACAAGTGCGCATATCTTTATATACTCTTATACACTCATCGCAAATAACCATACATACACAAACACACATACATATATACACCTATATATTTATATATAAATATATCATTTTACACATATAAAGCAGTTTGAAACGAATGCAGTTTATCGCTTGAGGTGCACTGAGCTATGACAAAATTCAAGTACCTGTACATATTAAGTTGTTCAACATTATGATTTAAACAAATTAACATTTAATTGCTTAATAAGCTAAATATTGTCGAGCTCTCTTGATTTCATAGTTCACGCGTACTCAACATTGATTTATATATATAATTGTATTTGTCTATTTTAGTATTTGTATTTTATTATGTTTCAATTTGATTTCGTATTATGTAGTTTTTATTATTAAACAGACTTGAATTTACCATATGCAACTAATTGTTTTGTTTTTATTGGGCGAGGTAAGTAAATGAACTCATCGAAGCTTCAAATGGCTCCGAAGACTCCTTCCGGTCCGTCGATATTTGTATGTTAAGTTTAGCTTATTCCGCAAGTAGCAGTTCTTAAGTCTACTAAATATCTTAGCATACTTTTAGTCTGGGCCAAGAGTGGAACAAAAAGTGCAGCATGCTCCTAAGCATTAGGCTAGTGACAGAAATTCCTGCATACTTTATATTGCTAATGGGATTGTCAAATTGTCAACAAATTGCTACCATTTCAAGGTTTTTTATACCCTTAACCCATTAAAAATGGGTAAAAAGGGTATAATGGTTTTGTGCAAATGTATGTAACAGGCAGAAGGAAGCATCTGCGACCCCATAAAGTATATATATTCTTGATCAGGATCAACAGCCGAGTCGATATAGCCCTGTCCGTCTGTCCGTCCATCTGTCCGTCCGTCTGTATGAACACGCGGATCTCAGAGACTATAAGAGCTAGAGACTTCAAATTTGGAATATAAGATCTTTATTTTATTATAAAATAATCGACGCTAGCGTCAATATATTTGTGTGTATTCTGCAGAGTCCCGATAACTACTATTTCGTGTACGTGTATATGTGTGTACGCATGTACATGTATATGCACGTGCTTGTAGCCATTCACTTCGGGCATTTGAGTGCAAATCATCTAAAAGGGAAATTTGCCAAGAAAACTAGAATATATTTAACAACTGGGTTAAGGATATATCGTAGTAGAGTTAACACGACTACAGCGCTACTTGTTTTTTGTTCAATTGACTATTTATTTTATTTGTATTTTACTTAGATTTCGGTTGTTAAAACGTATAGCTTTAAGACGTACACCTCGGAAACTAGGAGGCCGATCTGTAGACATCTCTGAAGTTATTAGCAGCGATTTAATCCTATAATTTCTTAAAGCATACTTTCTTAATGTGCATATGCGCACATAATTTATTATCTATAGTTTAGCTTACACTGTAAATTTAAAAAAGAATTCTAGGTTTCGTTAAAGATACATTTTAAATCGGCGAAGCGACAGCATCCGTGCAATTGTGTGTTTGATTACAAGGTCTTTTGTATTTCGGCTATGAGGCGGGAAACTAGTTCGCAGCACGCCTTCTGCCTGATCTTGGCTACGGCCATAACTTCCTCGTGGTTGGCCTCGTCGTCCTTCTTGTCGCTGTACTCGATGGAGCACTTGTTGGTGATCAAACTGAATGCGAACACTTTCATATCGCAGTGGCGAGCAGTGATGACCTCGTGCACCGTGGACATGCCCACTGCATCAACCCCCATCATCCGGAGAGCTTTCAGCTCTGCAATCGTTTCGTAGGTTGGGCCGCCCAGGCAGGAGTAGACGCCAACATGGATATTCGACTCAATGCCCATCGCCTTGCCAATCTCGATAGCCTTGTTTAACAGGTCCCTGTTATATGAGTTTACCAGAGCCGGGAAACGGGGTCCAAAACGTGGATCATTGGGTCCCTGAAGCGGACTGTTGCCGGCGAAGCCTAACATGTTGACGTGATCGTGCATGAGCATTATGTCGCCCACAGCGAATTTAGGATTGATGCCACCAGCCGCATTTGTGGCAAACAGATACTCGACGCCACAGAGCTTCATCACGCGTACCGGCATGGAGCACTTGGCCAGTGGGTAGCCCTCGTAAAAATGGAAACGTCCCTGCATAGCCATGACATTGACGCCCTCCAGAGTGCCGACAACAAGTTTGCCGGCGTGTCCCTCCACTGTGGATACTGGGAAGTTGGGTATCTTCTCGTACTCAAAGACCTTTGCATCCTGGATGAGATCGGCAAGGGAACCGAGCCCCGAGCCGCAAATGATTCCAATCTTTGGGCGCATGCCCGAACCCTTCACAATAAAGTCGGCAATCTCCTGGATGACCTCGTACGGATACCTGAAAGGGGCAATAGGCTTTAGAAAAGCATTTTAATAAGAAAAAAAACAGTACATTTAAAAAATGAAGAAAAAAACGACCTGCTTGCCACAGTGAAAACATTAAAGTGAATCATGTTTTCACGAGAAGTTCGCATAAATGTTTTCGATAAAAAAAAAATAAACAATTAGTCTGATGGCAAACAAATTTGTACAGCGAAACATGGTATGATAAGTAATATTACATGAAAGAATCTATGCCCAAGTGGTGCAAGTGGTGATATACAAATAATAAAAGAAAAGACGAAAGAAAAAAACAAAACAACTTGGGACAACCACATCAAAAATATAACATGTCTACAAACGTGTCTTCGTTCATCACGCGTAGAGCCCGAAACTCTTCGGGTGTTAGATAGCATTGGATACGGTTGTCGCTGTTGCTGCAATTGTTAGAAAAATTTTAAATAAATTGCTGCAAGGGATACTAAGTTATATTAAATGTAAGTTATTTATTAAATACTTGTGTACCTGAAAAATGTTAAAGATTCGGTTTGGTTTATTTGAGCAACAATTTGTTTGGACTTATTCCCATTATTGTACTACTGACTTGCATATGTTATTGCAGCACGTGCTAACCGATTGAAATCTTCACGGACACTTCATCAGCAGACGTAGCGCGATATTCCCTTTGCTAAATATTCTACGCAGTGATCACGTAATCTTTCATTAAATTGAAAATTATAATACTTAATTTGTCGTCTCGTGAAACCGGCTATGCAAAAAACATCGGCATTTAAGAACATTCAGTCTAAAATGTCTGCAACAACCACCAACCAGTTTGAATATTAATCCGAAATTAGACAAAATCAAACAAAATTCAACACACGACTTTATCAGCAGTTGAATGCACATCAGTCAACAGAATAAGTGCAAATATTGCAAACAGAGGCCTCTGTCAAGATCGCTGCACACGCCCACTTTTGTGAACCAATCAGCGGCGACTAGTTAATAAAGTCGGTTAACTGGGTCAAAACAAACGTTGTATAAGCAATTGGCAAATCCACACACAGACAGCCAGATATCATTTTTATCAGCTGTTGGTTGGAGCCACAGCTGGAGCTGAATCCAAGCGGATCGGTTGGGGGCATTAACACGTCATGTCGCAAGACTTATCAACATCAAGTGGCTCTCGTCGCAATCTCGTATGCAGATTGAAGATGTAGCGATGGTTTTTTAATAGCACACAGTTTCTATTTAATGAGCAAACCAACACAAGCGCCACTCGAATCGATAACAACTTTAGAAGCTGATTGGGTTCCGAATTTCTGAAATTCATAATTTATGTTTAGCTACGACTGTCAAGAACGCTGGACTGATATTAAATCAGCGGCAAGATCAAGGACAGTTCAGTAGCTAATTGTATTTTAATATTAATCAAACTTCGAAGACAAACAGCTGCCTCTGGACTATCGGGTAAATGGATCGTAAGAGTCTTTTAGCGGCAATCTTTTCCTGGAATTTTTTATGCCAAAGCTTTGAGGCGAGTTTCGAGCGAAAATCATGTTTTCAAATTTATACGTCGTATTCTAATAGAGGCTAAATCATGATCAGAAAGTATTTAATGGTCGTGGGTACACTTACAGTAAACTTTGAGGAGTGGGTACTACAACGGTATTACCACCGGATTGTTTATTATCGCTACAGGCATTGCCGGACTTGTTGGGGGAACTGCCCCTGCCCGAGCAGCAATCTCGAGAGCACATCCTGCGTTTTGCAAAGTTTTTACTGTACAGAGTCCAGATTGGCCGCGACGCCGGTCGGTAATTATCAAATTTTGTACAATTTAATACAAACCCCAAAATGTTTATTTCATGAACAAATTATTGTGTACGTCACATTATAAATAGAACCAGGCAATGACAAATTCAAGGCCTACTCCCTTCTCAACGCCCATAAACTATATACATATATATCGATTTTGAACGGATACTAGTTGAAGTCATTACGTTTGTGTAACTTTGTGGGTGGAGGGGGGAAGGGGAAGTGGTGTAACCACAACCCAAAAAACATACGGAATGTGAGCCTCTAAGATCTATCGATTCCCCATACCCTGTTGCTCTTAACCCCCAGGGTTACTTACGTGTCACTCTCCCGGTCGACATATTCAGCAGGTTTTTTTCCATTGGCTTGGCCCTTGGCACTGTTGTTGTGATTACTATTGCCGGTAGCCACGTCACCTTTGGAATTGTAGCCAGTCATTTTTTGATGCACTTCCTCGATTATTATTATTTTTTCGATAAGAAAACGTTTGACAACTTCTGCACAAATCGTGTTCTCTACTAAATTCACGTATATATGTATGTATCTTTGTTTTTGCTTTCACAATGCGCAGATTATAAATCAGTTGCCAGATTTTATTATAAACAAATCAAAACTAATTTAAAGTCAAGCGACTGGAATGTCTTCTGCTCTTTTGTTGTTTGTCGTCGCGATTCACACTAAAGTTCTCCGTTGTTGCGTTTAGTCGTTTCGCGATTCAATTTCCTAAATTCCAGTTGTCTCCTCGAGCGCACTTCGTTAATTGAGCCGCGTCGACAGCGGCCCCTTCGCTTTTAAGCCGCTGCTGACGTTGTCGTCACCGTCACCGTCGACGTCGTCGTCGTCGTCAACGTCGCTGCCTCAGCGCGCGTCGCTGTCCACATTTATTGTTCAACATTCAATTTAGGACCTGCGCTACTGTTGTTGTTGTTGTTGTTGTTCTATCAACGTCATAGGCATAAACCGGAATCGTATCTCCTAACTCATTCAATTAAACAAAATTTACCAAATTTCTAGAAAAAAAAAATAGAAAATAAAACACCCAACACCGATTTGATAAGAAACATTAATAAACTAAAACAAACCATGGCCATGCCTCTAATAGCACCAATTAAAATTTTCCATATTTGTGCCCGACTAAAAGTCAGACCAAGTCCCATTCAAGAGTGATTATGACTTCTACTGATAAGATTAAAGTGCATTACTTATAAGAAATTGCATATATATTTGGGACATAGGAAACGGCATAATATCGAATAGAGCTTATGACCTAACCCAGGTAGGACCAGAGCTGTTACGAGTTCACAACTTTAATTTGATAAGGCACATATTCAAATTGCGTGTTATTTTTAAACATTTGTTTTAAAACATGTCGTACTTCGAATATTTTCTTGTTGTTTATAATTTTTTTGCGCTTATCTCAAAAGCTGTGCGCCTCAAAACAAACAACAATTTTAATTGATCGCTCAAGTCATTCGATTTGTTGATAACACTGGATGGCGGTGCAGTGAAAGCGCATGTTGTAATCAAAAATGCCATTTATATCACTTGGCGACAGGAAAAAACTAAATATTTGCACGTATATGTTTTGGGCCAAGCTAAGGAACTGTCACATTTACACGACACAAAACACAATACAGTAAATACACTGACAATTAAATTCAACTTCCTCGCGGGCGTCATCAGTCTTATCAGGCCCACTTTGTGGGGGGTACACGCCAATGAAATTGTGTATTTTTCTGCCCGATTCGCATTAAGAGTAAACAACTTTATTGCATTTCTTGAGCACACAATGCAGATTGCACACATGTTGATCGCATTGGATTAAAATCATTTTCGAATCTCGAATTCTTTGAATTAAACAGCTTCATTAATAGAAGGAGAACATGTCGAGCTGCTCAGTTTTGATTTTTCGTTAATCAATTATAAACTGAGCTCAGAGCACAAGCAGGTAGTGGTCAGTAAATGAAGAGTGGAAAATTTTCATTTTATAAGAAAAGATTCCGTACACATTTGGAATATTTGAGAAAGTGTATTTAGTTATCTGCCGGCTGCATCTTCGAAAACAAAACCAAGAAAACTCTTGCACAGTTTGTTATAACAGACTCATCATGAAGACTTGTTGATTTTCCGTTTGGGCGATGCAGGTCGAAAATCTGTTTACACGTGGTAGAGGCAGGCAGCAGCGAAGACAGGGGCACGGAGATACATTAAGAAAAACACAGCAGCTGATAAGGGCGAAATCAGTTGGCAGCCATCAATGCCTTCAAATGAAAACTTTATGTTTTTTAATTGTACGTTTATTCTGTTTTGAGATTTGAGTATAAATCGTATGCTCAGTAGCAAGACATATATATTATGTAATTTTTAGTATTATTTTATATGATTTTCATTTTGTTTGATTATTATTATTTATTTTTGAAACTAGCCAAGTTAATTGCATTGTCATTGCTTTGATTTTCTTGTTGTTCTTATGTTTAAAATCAACTCGAAACTTGCAGTGCAGTTAGGGAAATGCAGCACCCTCTGATCTCCGAATATCCCTTCTTCCTTTGCAATTATATATATTATTATAGCCGAATAATATAAATAAAATATGCGAATACAAAATGTGCGATCCGTTCTATACCATAGCCTGTCCCATTATTTATTGACTTCAATAAAATGATAAAAAAAAAAATATGAAAATGTTGAGTCTATATACAAAATCAACCAACAGATCATTCCCATTAAATCTACTGGTCGGTTTCATCAAAAAACAAAGTAAAATTCTAAAAAGTTAAGTCTCACATTGGGCATGTTTTATCATACCAAATTAATATGCAAAAGTAGAAAACATTGCCATCCAGATCCAAAAAACCATCGACCCAAAAAACAATTTGACTATGTTGCAAAATCGTTGGACTTTAAAAGCAAGAAAAATACTTTCCAAAAAACCAAATTATAAAATTAAATATCTAATGGGTAGTTTTACCCATTTTTTTTTCTTTTTTAAGGCAATTGCTGGTTCAACTTCATATTGGATCAGGAAGGGAACAGAGGGCGCTACTTGGACAAATCTCTGGGACACATAATACGAGCAATCCCCATTTCTATTTTATTTTTTTTTTTTTGGGACGGTTTTTTTTCAATGAAAAAGGCACGAATGTGTGATGTAATTTAAGTGTTAAGACATCTATAAATATTTAATGCTTTATTTAATGACAGACTTTAAAAAATGTAAACAGGTTTTAAAAAAATTTGGTTTATTTTAACTGAATTTCATTACCCACAAACAAAGAACTGATATTTTCTTCGAAATTGAAGAGTAAAATAAGGAAAACTTGCAATATCGTATCTGTTAAGTTGCTTAGATAATAGTCACAAAAGTCAAATGTCTATACCCAACAAAATTTACATATTTTCCTTTTAACATCCGAAAATTCGAATTTAGATGAAAAATAGAAGCTAATAGCATAGCATAGTTTTAACATTATTTCATGGGTCAGATTTCGAATTGGCGAATAATTTCCCTATGTTTCAACAGTTTTGTGGAACTATTTAGAGACGAGCTTTTCAAAATCTATTTTTAAGAGTTGCCACGGGACGAATGACTAATGCACATGCGGTGAATATCCACTGACGATCGCGGACAACCCTCATGGGTTACGATCGGGGTGTTGGAAATCAAATAGGATGATAGAGGGGACTTTCTATGTATGTTGATAAGATGCCAATCCTTATTAACTATGAAAAATTAATATTGATTGGTTTTTGATAAAACGAATCAAAGTCGAATTGCAGTTTATGGCGTGGCATTTGGATTCTGGATACTTGAAATAAATATATATTGCAACATATTTAAAATTAAAAGTCAACAAGATTACACACAATACGAAAGCACGAACACGAAACTTAGATTGACGCAATATAAACACTAAATCAATATTATATTATACACATGTATTTTCAATAGATAAACTAAGTATACTTATACAAAAGAAACAGTAAAAATAAGGTACAGTCACGATAAACCATAAATATAGTGTTACACACACAAACATATCCTGGGAAATAAATACTAATTAAGGTAAGACCTTTGTTTTCAACGTTTATCCCGACATATTTGCTTCCCCAATCTTTGCCTGCCTCGAGTGATAAGGGAACTTATCTGATGATCTTATCGAATTCAGCTTGCAACTTAAGTACTTAAGTGAAAGGGCGTACGCGATGATCAAAACATAGGACTTGCTTTAGATAAAACTCCCATCTTTGCGAAAAACTGAGTACGCCCTTGCCTAAGTGTCTTGCAAAATATATGATTTAACAAATACGAATACTTTAGCAAAGATTGATTCTATATCTTGGCAAATACAATGCAATTTTAGTTACATATGGGCTAGATGAATTATAATGGTATGTGCTAATCTTAGAATTGCACAGAGTAATCGCTACACAATGTAAAGAAACATGAGACATATTTAGCTTACGGTTATGTGTCGCAATTTGCAATGAACTTAAATGATATTACAATATATTATTATTAATATTAGTATTATTATTATTATTATTATTGTTAAACGTATGGTATTGTGTATAATTAGTTGAAACGGCTTTGGGTGGCCCTTTCAAGTCTGTTCAGCGAATTCCTTAAGTGTGCTACTCGTGCAATTTATCGTGTTGCATTCTCAATTCAAGTTTGTTTGTTTGATTTTGCTTTAATTGTTTTCGTATCATTTCTCTTTTCGTTTCACATTGTTCAATAAATTATTCATAAAAATCAGTCAGTCCAATGCGTTCTCTTGTTTGGCTTTGTTTTTTGTCTCTTTTCTTTACTTTTTTGTGGTTGGTGTGTGTTAACTTAAGTTGTGTGTTTCTCTGCCTGACCTTCTTTTGCTTTGATGTTTTCCAGTTGTTTTAAATTGTTGCTTTGTTTCTGGTGAAGAGTTCATAAATACGTCTAAGTTCCATTAATTTTAATAAGTTAAAACGTAGTACGTATAATATATGTGTGTGTGTTTGTGTTGTACAAATAAATTATGTTTGTCTTACTATATAAGTATAACTGTTATATACTCGTATTCATGGTGTATTTCTATAAATATATATATATATATATATAAAGATTTATTTTTAAACGCGTTTGCTGTGGTATGCATAGATCTTATAAGTGCTATGTATGCATATATGGTTTTGGTTTTTGGCTACATTGTTTCTTAGAAACTAGAATTCAACTACTTTTTTTTGGCCGCCTTCTTTTCGGCCTTGCGTATGGCCTTTTCGCGTTCGCGACGCTCGCGCTCCATGTCCTTGCGCTCCTTTTCAATGCTCGCTTTTAGGTCTTTCAATCGTTTCTTTAATCGATTCTTATCATCGCCACTGATGCCGAGTGTCTTGAAGTCCTTCGAGTCGAGAGTGAGCAAAGCGCCGCCCTCCACGTTGTGCTCCTTGAAGACAGGTATATAACGCTCCAGCTCGATGCCCATCAGCCAGTGGCCCACCTGAGCAGTGCCAAATTTTGATATTATTAATTAAAGCTTTTGGGGATCGTGTGTGGTTCGAAGTTTACCTGTTCCTTAGTCCATTCGTGCACTGGACCGCCTTTATAATTATAACAGGCAGCGGCCGCTTTGCGATCCGAGAAACTAGAACTAGATCCGGACAGATCCAGGGTCCGGCTAGGTGAGTAACCGGGCGAGGAGCAACCCGACGACATGCTGGTGGGTGACGGCGGTCCAGTCGCATGAGCTGATTGCGTTAGCTGCTGCTGTGGATGCTGATGATGCTGCTGCTGCCAGGGCACTGTGCCGGGCGGGGAAAGCGATTGCGGAACAACTTGTTTAACTTTAGACGATGTATTCGATTCATTAGTTGTTAGTTAGAAATATCAAAAGATCGGGGGAGAGAAAGAGAGAGCGAGAGAGATAAAGAGATAAAGAGAAGAGTTCCGTATTATTATAGAATTGTTGTTAAGCTATGCTATATATGCAACATATGATCGTAGTGACAGAAAAAGAGAGGGTATGAGTTACGGGGAGCAACACGTATAACACTTTTGTATAATTTCTGAGAAATTTATATAATGAGGATGGCACACGTTCAATATAACAGTATAAAAGTATTTGAGTATTACAATATATGGCTATTAAAACAGTATGGCATGTAAAACAACAAACGAATAATGAATTTTATGTGCACATGAAACGATGATGTCGCTTTTGATAATAGTATTTCTTGAAGTGGGTAGAATTTTGGTTAAGTGTTCTAGTTCTAGTTCTAGTTCTAGCAGATAATCTACGAGCCGTAATTGCTGTAACCGGTTGCGGAAATTTATGTTTGAATAGTTCACCTTTTGGCTGCGCTTCGTTGACCGCCTGGCGAATCTCATTGATCAGCGTCTTGCAGTTGATCGCCGCGGCGCTTTGGCTCTTGTTGATCTCCGTGTAATCGTCGCTGGAATGGCGCGAGGAGCCGTCACCAAGCCGTCTGCAAAATTCCGAACGTATAACAGAGTTTGTAAACAGTGTGTGTTCAGTATGTATGTATGTGTGTGTGTGTGTGTGTGTGTGTGTCATCAATCACCCACCTCTCACGATCGGACAATGCCTGATTGAGTTGCTCAGTAAAACTGGAGGCGGGCAACTTGCTGCCGTTGGGCGTCACACGTCGCCGACTCGGATACATCCAGTTCTCGCCCTGATCATTCTCCGATAGCTTATCATTAGAGCCCACAATTGAGTCGTATGAGCTGTTGAGATCACGATTGCTGGCACTGCCCCCACCGCCTCCGGCAGTGCCAAAGGTTGTCATGCTTCCCCGATGAAAGTCATTCAATCCACCTCCATTATCGGCCGGCGAACCCAGCGTAGTCTTAAATAAATTGGATGTCTGCTGTTGTTGCAACTGTTGTTGTTGTTGTTGCTGTTGTTGTTGGTGCTGCTGCTGTTGCTTGCTGGGATCTTTGTGCACCTGGGCGTAAAGTTGATTGATTTGAGCCTCGCGCGCTGTCGATTGATTCGATGAGCTGGACGAAGCCGATGACGTCGAGTTGAGCAATATGGCCGTTGTGGTGCCCAGATGCCCGTTGGAGGGTGGCACGATGCCGGTGCCAATGATCGCATTCGAGGCGGGCGGATGATGCTGCAGCAGATTGTTCACATTGGCCAGCAGATGCGAGTTTCCATTGGAGAGGCTGATGCTGTCGTAGCTAGTAATGGGCGCAGCACTCGTTGCCAAAATGAGCGGAGATTGCTCCAGTTCCGCATCTTCATCGCTGTCATCCAGGGTGCAGTCGGAGCTGCGACTGTTGCTTCTGCTGCGCTTGCTCAGATTGCCATTGGGCAGCAACTCTGTGGCCCCGTTGATGTTGCTGTTGCTGTTGCCACCATTTGGCACATTTGATGAGGGCAGCTGACGATTAGCTAGACCACCACGGGAGGCTTTTGTTTAGATGTGTTTATTGTTCGTTTCGAATTGTTTTGTTGTCATTTTTATATTTTGTTGCAATTCATTTCGTTTTTGTTATTTTTTGTTTGTTTATTTTTTTTTTGGTATTTTTAATTATTTTTTGGGAGAATAGTGGTGTGGGCGTGCCAAATATAAATCAAACGACCGAGAACAAATATGGAAAGCACACGCAGATGAGCAAAACACAAATCAAATTGAGCACAGAGCATTGAGAAGCAGCAACAAAGCGCCCAAAACACAGTGAGAGAGGATAGAATGAAAAGAAGAATGACAAAAAACATTTAGCTCAGGGCAAAAAGCGATTAAACAACATCAATAAACGAAACAACACTCAATCAACAAATTCCACACACAACAATAATAATACAAAAAAAAGCATATTGATGAAGTGCGAGGAGCTGAACGAATGAATGAATGATTACATTGGTTCAATAAAGCACTCACCCAGCTCGATCTTCGTTTTGTTCACGGAATTGTCGAGGAGTTCGTGCTGTGGCACAGCTGCATCCAGTTCATCCTTAACGGGTACTTTGCGTTCTACGGTTGCCGTTTTGACCCCGTCGCCATCGGGTGATAGATCCGAAATTTCCGTATCGGATAGCTCCGTTTCCAGTTTGTGGAAGAGGGGCTTTGGCGGCGTCTTACGCATCATTTGAGGTGTTAGCTTCAAGGTGGCACTGTCGTATGGCAAACCCACTGGAAAGCCGGCCTTGCGTTGTGTTTCTTGGAGCTCATGCTCCAGATTGATGACACGATCCTTGAGCTTCTTCACGAGCGCATTGTACTCGGTGTCCTTCTCCTGCAGCAGCTGCTGGTAGAACTCCTCGCGATGGCACATGTCCAGCTCCCGTTGCTGATACTCGCGCACCAGTCGCTTTGCCTTGTTGTATTTCTTGTCCAGGGCCATATACTGGGCTTGCGACTGCTGCAGCATGTTCTGCAGATTGGCCGCCTCCTTCTTAATGTTGCCCAGCTCCCGTTCACTTTGGCGCAGTCTCTCGCTCAGCAGTTCATTTTCGTTGCCCGTAGTCTCCAGTTTGACCAACTATACGTGGAGTGAGGGAATTAATCGGTTAGTTTTTGGTTGCGTATTTTGTATTGTGCAATGTATGAGATGAAATAATATTGATAACGAAATAATAAAAAAAAAGATAAAATAACATAAGTAAAACCAACCTTTCTCTTAAGATTTTGTATAATTTCTTCCTTAACCATGCAACCCATTTCGCTCTGGATGGAGTAAAGAACAAAATAAATTATAAGATAAAAGTCAAATAAAAAAAAAAATGAAATAAAATCAAACAATAAGAAGATTAAATACTATGACTATGACTAATTTCTTTGCTGATTGCTAGAAATTCACATTTGAAACAATCAGCTCAAATCATTTCAAAGTTTTAGGGGCATTCCCATTTCAACAAATTAAACATTTTTAAAAACTTAACAAATGACAACATGGTGCTCTACATATAATTTTCGTTTCTCTTAGAGAATCTTCATATTTTTATGACCAATTACCGCTTTATGCTGCGTTTCAATTTCCGCGTAGTAAAAAATTTTGAAATTCAGCAAAAGGAGAAAAAGAGAACACAATTTTAGCACAGCTTTGGCATTTGAGACTTGCGAAGGGTGGAACTACATACCTCCTGTAGGAGCCGCTTAAGCGACTCTACCTCCTGTGAGTGTGTTGCCTCGACCTCCATGGGGTGCTCGACCTGTACTGGACTGGAGGGTCCTTCGCAGACACTTGAATTTGCCGAAACCGGCTGCGTAGAGTCCTCTGAGTAGTCGAGCGTGCGACGTAGGTATTCTTCTTGTTGGCTAAGCGAGTTAAGCGGAAAAGTTCTCTCACAAATGTTCTCTTGATCGTTTGACGGTCTACTTACCGTTTAATGCGCTCCTCTTTCTCGCGGTCTGCTTGGAGACTCAATCGTATAAGTTGGGCAACTTCCGAGTTCTCGGGATCACGTTCGCGACCAATTTGAAATTTGACTAGACCGGATGTGTTGCGTAACACTGAAGCTGCATAGGCCTGGGTAACACCCACCAGACTCTTGCCGTCCACCTCGATTATCTGATCGTTAACCTACAGTAAAAATATTACAGAAGTGCCACAGAGATTGACGAGATTCGAGTTCACTCACTTGAATGCGCCCGTCACGTGCTGCGGCGCCGTTGTCCGTGATCGTTTTGACGAATATGCCCAGTTTTTCTAAGCCAGCATCGGCGCCCACGCCCATGCCAATAATGCTGAGACCCAAACCCTCAGGACCTTTCATCAATTCAACGGGAAATACGTGCATCTTCTCGACGCGTTTCTCCAGTTCATATTCGGCCGAAGCGGCCACAGGATCAACATCTTCATTGCGGCGATCGTAGTCGGTCACTGAGAATGTTGAGTAGACGTGTATGGGACCGGAGCTGAAGCGAACCTTTGGATTCTTTCGAACTGTGATCGGTTGATAGGAGCAGTCGTCTTCGTCAAAGTCTAGCAGACCTTTAAAAGATATTGAAAGTGACGAATTAATTTAAAGGCTACAAGAAAAATAGACAAAGTCAACCCGACCTACCTGGCACTTCCATCCAAAAATTGCCATCCTCAAAGTAATGCACGCCCGCCTCGACAAGGACTTCCTTGCTTCGAACTGGCGGATACTCCGGTATATAGAACTGGTTGTCGTCCAACTCAGTGATACCTGTGCTTAGAACCGTCGAATTGGTGGCCTGTTCAACGTCCCCTAATGAATATGTGGAGTTGTGCTTGCTGGAGATGATGCTGTCATCGATGGTGGTCGTCTGATTGAATGTCGCATCCGACTGTGTAGACTCCACGGACACGATTGACTCGTGCAAAGATTCACCGGTCACATAGGTCTGATTCAAATCGAAATGTTTACCAGCCTCGTAGCCATTATCGAGTTCAGCATGGTGGAGGTGTGTCGTTGAACTTATTAGTAGATTCTCTAGGCTACGCTTTGGCGCCTCGAGCACATCACGCAGCCACTCCGGTTCGTCGTCTTCGTGCCTTGTTGTCGTTGTTGCCGTTGCAGTTGATGGTGTTGTTGTGGTTGTTGTTGGCTCTGTCTCTGTACTATCCGCCTTAACAAAGGTGGCGTTCAACGTTGATACTGTTGTGAGTGGTGCATGTCCGATGCCAACAATGTCCACAGCCTCAACATCGTCCGAATCGAAATCTTCGTCGTCTTCCAGCTGATGTTCCTCCTCTTCCTCTATCGTCGACTCTTCCTCCTCTGCAACGACCGCAGGCACAGCAGCAATTTGTATGTCCTGCGGGGGGACTGGACTGACTTTGGCTACAACTGTCGCAGGACTGTTGTCCTTGGCCGCCTTTGGCTGTTGCTGCTGCTTAATGGGATTCTTGATGCTGGTGGGTGAAGTTGCTGTGGCAACAACGGCAGCAACAGCCACGCCCACGTTGGGCGAAGCGTTTAGTATCTGCTCAACTTCCTTGGCCTGCTCGTCGGATAGCAGCGACTGTTGCCTGTCAATTGAGAATACGAATAAGAATACGGAAACATTAACATTCTGCTGCATTCCATCAACATTGTCAAACATTAACATTCTGTTACATTGTGCAACATTATGTTACTGTTACGAACCTGATTTTGTTTTCCAAAATGCTACGAGGCACGAGACATAAACATACATACATTAAGCACATGGCAATTGGAGGACAATGAACAGAGGCAATTACGAGTAATAATGCAAGAGCAAATCATAAATAAGAGAAATGGAAAGAACAAGGCAAAAATATATATGTAATTATAAAGAATACTATATAAATAAATACATGCAAATCAAAGTACAAAATAAACTTAGGTGTAAATTATTATGGACTAGACTAGACATGCATGTGTAAATCAAATTAAAAATATAATTTAAAAATGAAAAACAAGAGAAATAATCATAACACAGAAAGAGTGGTAATCTATCGTTGCATAATTAACCTACCCTCCCCGCCAATACCCATGCAGGGTATATCACAGCGTTGTCCCTTAAATATTATGTTTTAATGTAATATAATAAACTCGCCCACACACAAGGGATTTAAAATGCAGTACGATGTGTAATAGCGATGGACGCAATACCAAATTAAACATGGACGCTTAAACAAGCATGTACAGGTGAAGAGTGGGCTAAGAGAAGGGAGAGCTGAGTTGGAGTGAGTGAAAATATAGCGCATACGCCACGTTGCATACACAACAGCGGACACCTGAAAAAGCAGCAGCAGTTCAGCAGTTCAGCAGGTTTGTGCGGCGCTGCGAGACCGAGATAGAGAGACTTCTCGAGTGGCAGGACGATGGCAGATGGTAGTTGCTGGGTGCATTTAACGGTTAAGTGTGTTTCGTCACTCTCGTCTGAGCGTGACGTCACGTGCTACCAGCAGGACTCAACTGTGCATGGTGCACTCTGCGCTGTGTGTATGCTTGGTAATTAGTGCCAACAATTGGTAAAGTTGCAAGGCTGTTGGCTTTACTTGCTAATCAACTAAAGCACACACATTCACACACACACATTTACTTCGTGTACTTATGTTTGTTTGTATGTTGCATGTTGCAAGTGCTTCATTAGGTTGTGCATAATGAGCCAAGCTGCAGATAGAAAACAACAGCAACGCACGCCACAATTCGCGGTAAATAGCCGCCAAAAGAACTTATTGTTTTGTTTGGATAATATCAACTATTTTTTACAGGCGCGCTATTAAACTTATATATTGTTGAGTTCTCGTTCGTTTTATTTGTTTTAACTAACAACTTGTATTTATATGAGCTTTTTAACTTAATTAATTGCCATGACAGTGGCCTTTGGCGACGTTTAATTGGCTTTTATATTTTACAAATCTATTGACTGTTGCACTGTCTGCTCCAGGCACATTTAAAAATAATAATTAAAATGCCGAATAAATACTCAATGCAATGCAAATCAAAACTGTTTGCATGGAGTTTCTCAACGTCCCTTTTTCTAAAGCGAGCTCAAGGGTTTCCCCCTTGCAGGGATTAAAAGTCGCTCTTCAATTTTAAGCTGCTTATGCTGATGAAAATGTATTTTTTCCCCAAGAACTAGGGAAAAGAATTTTAGAGACAACTCAACTCTTACAAACAATGATATTTCAATTTTAAATTCTTTAAAAACCGAGAAATATAACCATTAAAAAAACATGTAACTGTTATCCCGATATTAACATTAAGTGTGATCCTTGTTGTGGTTGTTGTGAAAGCAAACGTGAAACGAAAGAACAATCGAAGGGCGCGCGGCAAAGAAGCTGACGCCGTTGTTGCCTCCCTTTGCTTTTGCTGCCCACTTATTGGGGCAATGTTCATTAGGAGTAGTCACATAAGGGGGATGACGTAAAGTTAAACAAACAGGTGTGGATGTGTGTGTGTGGGTGTGGGTGTGTAGTAAAACAAGGTCAACACATATTGTTTTGTCACAAGGTTTTAATTCATTTAGAGAACAACAAAACACGCAACAGAGCAACGCGGCTGCCACAATGAAATTAAGAGCATGCATTGTGCCACAAAAGAGCAGCCCGAATCGACACTCAAAATCAATCTGTCACTCTCTGCTGTCTCTCTCTATCGCTCTCTCTCTCTCTTTCTCTCACGGTTTGGTATTCTTGAGTGCATTTTTGGTTTATGTTGAGTGCATTTCGCAAGGTTGTGTCGCAACACATACGTACACACGATGACGTCAGACGCCAGACTCTCAGCCATTGTGATAAATATAATAAAATTATTGTGCTTTGCTTTACTATTTCCTAGCCTCATAAATAGTGCAGCTGTAGCTTTTCTACTTTGATAACGGAAAGCAGTTAACTTTTCAAAGCTCCTTTGTGTAAAGACTGTGGTCTGTAGCCTGGTTTTGAGCTTAAAGCCTCCCCTCAAAAAGGAAGGGGACGAGGAGTCAAGGTGAACGCTGACGCTGTTTGGATGAACACAAACTCAATTTGCAAATATCTTTGACAAGCACAATATGTAAGTAAGTATGAATGATTGAACGGATAATCGTTATACAAAATTCGAACATGTTTCAATCCAAATAAATTCAATTTATAATTGCAAACACGTACATTTCCAACAACAACAACAACAACAGACTCTGCGCACCAAAGTGCGCATCGAGTAAATCACAAATGCCACACAAATGACGTGGCACACTCCACACAGTGTGAAGTGAAATGGTGGCAGCGGAGCTGCGTTCAAAATATCAGGTAGACAATTATAATTGAGCTATGCTTAACTTACATTCACATTATAACCCATAACGGTAAAAAGAGCAGCAATTTGGGTGTGGGGTGGAATTTGACACCTTCCTCTATATTTCATTTTTTTGTAAAGTTTCAAAGTGCTTTGCATAATAAAATGGAAGCTTGCAAACACTGCCACGTGCATCAGGTTGCAAGCAAGGCAATCAAGGGGCGCAGCAACAGAAATAAGCAGGAAGTTAAATGATAACAGAAAAGCGCAGGAGGGCTGCTGGTGCTATGCTGTGAAGGGACCGACCTCTTCATCTTTTATCTTTGCCTCACAGCGTGGACTTCAATTAGGAATTCTTATTTGCGTTTTAGTTGTATTTCTCCTTTTTCACGTGGCGCATTGCACTACAAAAAATTCGTGAATTTACCCTGGTCTGAGGCGCAGTTGGTAAACATAAAGCTGAACAACCACAAAAAGTACTAAAGAAACGGTAAAATTGAGACTAAAACTTAAGTGACTAATGGCAACTAAACTGTAAAACAGCTTCTCCCCACACCTTCAGAACTTATCCAGCAAACTGCATTTCATACAAATGGAAGCCAGCAATAATTTGTCCAGGCGACATGTGTCAAGGACAAACGCATTTGGGTCCCACAGCTGGGCGAAGTGCCAAAAACAAACTGAGGCTTTAAACCCTCTCCACTTTGCTATGAGTGCCTAAGAGAGAAATGAGCATCGCCCGAGGCTCTGCATTTGGGGTGACTTTAGGACAAGGACATCGCCAACACTTGGTACTTAGTTAGGAGACTTTTGGCAACGGCTCGACGATATAAATTCATGAGCAATCACCTTGAGTTACTGCGGGGCAATGTGGGATTTCTTAATTTTAGCTTTGAATATTCAACAGTTTAGGATGGATACTCTGGAATGGGACGCTGCAGCAAAATTCCATTCCATCAAATTGCTTGAACATATTGGCACATTTTCCTTGTGTTCCCCCCTCCCCAACTCCTAATCCTCCTCAAGTGTCACCTTATTCATACTATTCCAATAGCTTTTGCAATCATTTGGCGCAGCTGTCTTTGCAATTTAAATCAAATCGACTTAGGAACGGCGATTGCAAATATAAACTTGACCCAATGAAATTAGAAAGCGCAAAAGCAGCCAGGAGATTTGGAAGAGGGGAACGAAATAGTCTTCTGAAATGATGAGTGAAGGGTTGCTGCTGCATATACATAAAATGTTTGGCCCTTTTTAAATTTTTTTCTATTATAAATTTGTCAATGACAAGTTCTGGATTTAAGTTTTGGCCAAATGTTAAAATAGGTAGCAGAAATTTAGATGACAGCATAACTGTTTGTCTGGGCTAACCACAAACTTGTCTCGCGTGGCTCGTTTGCAACCATAGAAATTGAATCCACGACTAACGACCCACACAAAGTCAGAACAGCTGCATCAGTGATATTGTGGGCTAACAAGCTGGGGCCATAAAACAGAGCTTGACCATTAGAATATATTGAACTGTCAACTATTCTTGGCCCTGTTGGCACTGTTGACAATAATACTCATCGTATTCGGCACCTACCCAATAAAATGACGGCAATTCGATTTTCTTCAGGGCTTTTTGTACTTTTTGTAAATAATAATTATAGCTCGACAATTTATTCACACGCGACGAATACACAATGCTTAATAAATTAACTGGTTTTTTCATGTATCGATTAAAGTGAGTTTTGTTATTTTTCGCTGGTTTCCCACTTTTTAATATAGCTTTCGCTTATGCGCAAAATGAAGAACGGAAGTTTGGGGCAAGTGCAGCAACGCAACGGCAAAGCGACAGGCGAACGAATGGCGGCCATGTGATTGGGTTCCTTGAATTGTTGCAGGCAACAACAGCTGCCGCTTATGCTGCAAACTGCACAAGCAACACTCAAAAACTGCAAACGGAAAGCGAAACGAGCCAAAGCGCTGTGTTCTGAGAGAGAGTCCTCAGCCAAGAGACAAATGAGACGGCGGCGACGAGAGAGGGAAAAAGGCTCACTCAAGAAACAGCAGTCGGAACTGAATGACTCAGACTCGTTCTCTCTTGATTCTTGCGTCACAATGTGTGTGGCACGCTCTTGAGTGAGTTTTGGTTGGGCCAGTTTGACTGCAAGTTACTTAACTGTCCACACGAAACCAAGCGAAACTATTATTATTTATTATTATTATAAAATACAGTAAAATTGTAGTTATAAACTGAGCAATCTAGCTTAACGGGGGGTGTAGCATGGCTATAAATCATAGACTAATTGGAGTACGTAGGACTTTTTGTGTCCAAGCTGACCGAACATGAGATGCCCCGTGACACTTTATAGAGAAACGAATAGAGCTACCTAAAGGATCGCCTTTAATTCATGTTTCCGTATCTTCACATTTACATATAATAAAATTTATGTTATTGCCAAAACTTTTGAAATTTACATAAACCAAAATTGGATATTTGCACGATAAAAGGCAATAATTTACTCAAATCGTGCAATTTATCCAAACCCATTTACATATAAGTGAGTCAAAATTTCTTCCTGATAAATAGCCAAACAAAAGTCTAACCCTTCCAAGTGTCGGAAATTGCATTTTAATTCTTTCGGAAAGAGTTTAGAAAAAGGGGAAGCGCCCACTCACATAAATCAATAGTGACTCAATGCAGAGGAGCAGTATAAAAAGAGGCAAAAGCAGAAACAGCCCAGAAGTCAAGATGAATGACTGCGAAAATCTACTTGTGGCAAAGCTGCAACCGACCAGCCAGCAGGTGTCCAGATAGATAGTCCAGATATGGAAGCTAC
This sequence comes from Drosophila mimica, assembly GCA_037043585.1. NCBI lineage: Eukaryota > Metazoa > Arthropoda > Insecta > Diptera > Drosophilidae > Drosophila > Drosophila mimica. The sequence goes on from JBAMBE010000579.1 coordinate 9,689,025, forward strand.
AACACATAGATGCCACACTTGTGGGTCACACTTCTGCCACCTGCAAAATTGTGTATGCAATTTTGTAAAAGTGATAGCTAAAAAATTGATTCAAGGTAGCCGCCAAACAAAGCAAAAAGTGAATTTCGTGGTGCGAACTCCAAGCGACGTCGTTAAACAAATTGATACGTGGCCACGACGATAAGTAACAAAGATGCACAACAATCCAGCCAACGGGCAAAAGGTCAATGCTTCCCAAAGAAAAGGACGTCCCTTTATGTGAAACTAGAAAAATGCAAGTTCGTTCAAATGTTTTTGACCTGCAATGCACAACAATTCCTTTAAAATCAAAGCAAACACGAACAAGTTTTCAGCGAAACCGGAAGCTACTTTTTTGTGAAACTAGAACTTACTAAGCGACAAACGACAATTTTGCTTTCAATTATAATGTTGATAATGATGGATGGACATGGAGCTATGGCCAACATTATGAATAGAACGGACGGATGCTTTGAACTGCACATTGGAGTGCATACTACAGTTCAGACCCGAGCCAGAAGCCAACACACAAAATACAAACAAGAGGACACTTAAGACCAGCCAAAGTAGACGCCAGTAAATATTTGTACAAGTTGCGAGTCAGGCAAATTGCTTGGCTTCCGGTTTGGTTAGGTTCAACGGTTGCCGACCAAGGTCGGCACACTTATGACAGTTTTGGCCCGTTGTGATACCATAGATCTTATTTTATTTCTCCTTTGCTCTGCTTTAACTGTGGTAGGTTGGATGGGAAGTGACTTCCTAAAAGGCGAATCTTTCTCTTGCCAGTGCTGGGCAGAAACAGAGCAAGTGTTCCTGAGATTCCACTTCCTCTTCGTTTCTGCAGCTTCTGCAAAAATCATTATATGGTGCAAGGAGGCTATTGGCATGTGTACCCACTAAACAATGCGACTTAAACTACACAGTTCTCTACTGCGTTTACTGTTTAAACTGGACCAGGTTAGGCGTGCTATTTAATCACACTTGGCATTCAGCCATTTGTCATTCGATCCGTGTCTGTTCTTTTCTCTAATTTTAGGCTTACAGATAGCAAGAGGCACACATACACCTTACATATCCGAGAGGAGGGGTGAATGAGTGCCTTTTCTAGCTAACTATCAGCTATACAGTTGCCTTCTGTATCCCGGTGCCCAAGCGAGTTTGATGACATCCCACTGATAGATTTGATAGCCGCTTGGCTATCAATATAATTATTTACGTTACAAGAACCGATTTTGGACATATTTAGAGTATTAAGTGATTATTTTGCCTGGAAAACACTACAGTGCAGAGAGTCCATTCCCCCCTTAGGGGAAGGTGTATTGAGTTGTACCACTGGCAGACAGTAGTCCGTAAGGTGCTGTTAAGTCTGGGAGAGAATAGCGTGAGAGCTTTATATTTGTGAGCAGAAACCAGGAACCCCTGAGAATAAACTGAACAAGTAAGGAAAGTTCACCTCGATAAGCAGAAGTGATTGAATAATGGTGTGAATTATTTTAGACATTCTTTAATCTACACGAAATCTAAAGTAATTAAGTTTAGAGCGTTTAAGCAAACTGTCATCATGCAATGATTAATTAAGGTATTCATCAAGAGTTGATTTATGTACTTTGATTTTAATCTTACCAACTAATTTAGGCTAAATTAATATAGATAGTTTAAACAGTGTAGGAGCATGCATCATGAACTAAGATAAGTAGACAAGAGCAATATATATAATATCCGTAAAGGGACTCACCTTGAACTCAACAATCGCTCTGCCTCGGCTGCTGTCATGGCATCTGGCAACAAGCTGTCATCTCGGGGCTTGACAGCTTCCGAAGTGGAAGCAGCAGGGACAGTAGCAGTAGAAGGAGCAGGAGTTGCAGCAATGGAAACTGGCGCTGCTGCAGAGGTAGCAATATGCAGCTTGATCGGCTCATCGACGACATCTTCGTCACGTAAATGCTGTAGTAGATCATCCTCATCCTCACCGGCACTGGTGTCCGCATACTCCACATCCCGTAGCTCCAGCGAAGGTGCACGCCGTTCAGGCAAAATGGGTGCATCCTCGTTCAAGACCTCCACATATTCCACTGCCAGTTGTTCGTCCTCCTGCTCCTCCAGATTCAGCGCTTCTCCTATATCCTGCTCCTCCTCTTCCTCCTCCTCCTCATGGACATCTATGGAGGCAATGGGCGCAATACCCTTGACCAGCGCACCAGCAGCACGAGCTGGTGACATGGGAGGAGTGGATTTGGTGCTGCACGTTTCACTTGATCCACCATTTTGTTCGCTGTTGCGTCGCCTAATGGGCGAGACAACGCCCACTGGCGGCGAATTGTAGACGCCACGATGTAGCGGAGATCCATCGATACTCGATGATGTGGGCGACTGCAGCAGACCACGTACCGGCGTCGCCAACTGCGTCTCCTGCTGCTGCTGCTCGGGCACGATGATCGCATACACTGTGCTCGACTCCTGCACGAAGCCGTTCGCGCCGTGGAATTTGCGCTGCATATCACTCACCTTAGCCGTTACATAGAGATCCGCCTCGCAGCTGAACACATCGCGCGACTCGCTGCCATCGGGATTAAGGCGATACCCGACATCAACATAGTTCAGGCTGTGTGCCTGCTCCTCTACTTTAGTCTTCATCTCGGGCGCATTCTCGTCGTGGCAGCTCTCCTCCTCGTCTTGGCTGGTCGTCGAGATGATGCTGGGTGGACGCTGACCCAGTCCAGCCGCTGGCATATTCAGAGTAATACTGCTCCGCTTGTTGGCCACACGCTGCGGCGAGGCGTTGACGGAAGTGGGGCTGGAATATTGTTGCTGTTGCTGCTGCTGCTGCGTTGCTGGTTCGTCGACAGACTTTTGACCTGCAATACAAAATCAATCACACTCAATCAATGATACATCAAATAAAATAACAAATTTGTGCTCCTCAATGAATGACTAAAAACTAAAAAGCATTCATTTGTAGCTCCTTCCCGTAGATAATATCAAAAGTTGCAACAGTTGAGAGAAATATGCATTAAATTACACGAATAGTAATTTTTCACTTAATTTAAATGTCGACTTATCCTCATTTCAAGTAGTGACTCAGTTATCAACACTGTCGCATGATATCTGGGCTCAAAGTTTATTAGTCAGTTATATAAATGTAAAATCAAGCACAGGGGATTGGAGTGATTAGTTTTAAATTTGACAAAAATTTGACTAAAGCGTTCTGCATCTTCAGAAGCATATAGATGCGTTCTTTTTCAGGACCAGCAGCCAAATTTGCTTTCAACTGGGGATCGTTGGGTCGGTGTCGGGCATAAAATTCCCGAAAGTGGTTCAACTCTAACTCAAGGATTTCGTTCGTCTCGTGAAACTCCTCGCCGCACAGCTCAGCTTTGATGGTCTCCAGCAGATAGTTCATTTTCTTGCGCGCATTTTTGTCAGTTGGCTTGCGGTGATTTCCGTGCCCTGAAGCATTGATCTCAAAACGCACGCATTTACCACGTGCCGGCGCTAGCAGTGGAACTTCTGTGTGGACCGACAACTGGAGACTGGAGCTGCTGCTGCTGCGATGGCGGACATCCGAGAGAGGGCTGGATGCGAACGACGAAGCGTGTAGCTGACCAAAATGCTTGGGCACAAGTTTGGGTCGCGATCTATATTTCATCATGTGCGAGGTGGTCTTGTGTGAAATACGTCGCTTGCTGCTGCCTCCAGCATAGCGGGAACTATTTGCTGACACATCGCAGGATTGCTGCTCAGTCCGATTGCTGCAAGAGCAACCGAATCTCTCCGACTTTTGCAGCATCATCTTTTGCCAGGCACTGAAGTTTGCTATTGCAAATGTGTCGAGTGATTTCGGATCGGGTATTTCACTAAAGTCCACCCAAACGAGTAAATCCGGAGGTGCTTGCTTAAAAATGCCGCGTAGAGATTTCTGATTGAAACAGACGCTGAGGTGGCTCATGTAGACATGGCGCATCCGGAGCTCATCGATTGTCTTACACTGCCAGGTACTCAATCTTTTGTGCCAATGCAGAGCGAGTTGGTAATCCCTCGACTTTGGACAGAACGCATCCTCGGGCGATGGCGACACAGCTGACAGCACCTGGAAATCATCGCTGAATACTTTTTCTCCCGTTTCGTAGTCATCGCCATCGCTGTCCCGGCGACGTGAACGACTCAAATGCGATCGAGATCGAAGCCTTTTCTTCCGGCTAACGCTCGCCTTGCTGCTCTTCCCTTGCAGCCCCACCTCGGGCGGAGGTTCGTCAAGCATCTCTTCGCCTCGCTTTTCCTTGATACGCTTCTTCTCAGGCTGCTCATCCCTATGAGATTGTGTCCCAGCTAAACTATAGCCTGTGGCCATTTCGGCAGAGGTACCTCCCTGGAGGGAGTACGATGATGGTATCAATGAAAACTGCACCTTTGTTAGCTACACAAATCGTGTTCTAATATTGTATTTGAATTTTGGATACAATTTTGAAATTTCATTTGATTATTTTAATGAGAATAAACGCAAAGAATTATTGCATGAGCGAGTATGTAAAGAGACGGCATGTAGACGTTTGTGTATTCCCTTTAGGTAACTATAATTCTTAGAACTGAATTGACATATTCGATGGTAGCAAGGAATTTTTTAATAAATATTTCCACAACATACTTTATAACCAATTAAATTTGATTATATACGTAACTGTTATTCTATTAAAAAATCAATTAGCCAATGGGCCCACTCTAAGTCCAATAGATATTGAATGTTTTAATCGATGCCAGTGAAAGTATCCGTGCTCTAGTAGAAAACTAAACATACTGAGAAGAATGCCAATGATCCACAAAAAGAATGCGCCCTGTAGAATTTCTAGAGTAAGAACCACACGCTTCTTGCGCCACTCCTCGGAATCGGCATCCTCTGCCTGCTCATTCAGATCCTCAAAGAATTCATCGGATTGCGAAGAGGTCCGACTGCGTCGCAGCACATCCATGCGCCACCAGTAGTCGAGTAAGCCGTGCTCGAAGAATGCGCTCAGCATCCCCTGGAACTTGTAGCGAAACGGCGACCCCTGCGGAAGGATATAGCTGTTCGGCATGGATCTCAGATACTGTTTGACAATGTGATAGACAGGACGCCCCACATCCGAATTAAAGGTGAGTGCCAGGAATTCTTTGGCCTTATCGTCACGCATAATGAAAGCGTCTCTTCTGTTCCGACGGCTCACTGAAAGCTCATAGAAACTGTCGCTATCCTTGAGGGGATGCTCCTGTCGGTTAGCTGCGAGTAGATTGTAGTGCCGCTCCGAGAGTGACGAATTCACAGCATCAAACAAGCTATTTATTCCGTGCACTCTCAGCAGACCACCTGGTATCAGCTCATCCAGAGTATTTACCTGTGCTTGGTAGCTAGGCTCTACAAAGCTGCTCTCCAACTTTCCAAAGTAAATGGTTGTCAACACGTAGCTAAAGAGGATCCAACCCATGAGAAAAGTGCGTATAGAACTATTTCTTGAGAACCGATCAACGGGTTGACCCAGAAGCGTTTTGAAAAACAATTCGAAAATATCATACCAATGACCAGTCTGACCAATAATTCTCCAAAGCAGCCATTGCAGAACAGCGAAGAGCACAAGGACGATCAGGAAGTTAGCCAGTAGAAAGTGCCACACGGAACTATGAAAGGCAGACACAAATATACGATATTCTGGTTGCATTCCAGCCGCCGGCACAACCAAGCAGATGCAGCCTCGGAAATAGGGATATAGACTCTCTACGTGTGGCAAAATGCAATCCAAGGTGAAGCGCAGGTTTAATCCAATGTCTGTTTCTCCACTCAACAGATCATGAACGACGCCTGAGAAGCTCCCATTGGGAAGACATCGGCCATAGGCCTCCCCATCAGGTGGTGTCACGTAGCGGGCTGTGGCATTCAACTGTTGTGCCATCAATCGCGCTACTGTTCCATCGATAGCATCGTATCCGGCGCTCTCCACAGGCTTCAAGGGCAGAGCCCGCAGGGGGTGACTGAACATTGAGAAGCGGAGATCAGAGCCATACCAATTCCTCAACTTATCAATGTAAAACACTTCATTGGATGTGGATACCATTGTCAATCGTAAACCTTCGTCCGAAAATGGTTGAAAGTCGTATATATTCCCTGGCTGGGTAATAGCCAGCGCATAGAGCAAATGCTTCTGCCAGCATTCTTTGAACAGTTCCTTTAACTGCTGCTCACTAGCTCCAGGCCACACGAACAGATATTTGTGGAAGTGGCGTCGTTGCTGTTTAGGATTCAGCATGTCCAGAATACGACGTACCAAAGGCTGCCCAGCGTCGCCGGCGGGTATGTGGAAAATATTCATGCTATCCGTCTGACGAAGTGGCTCCAACTCATGAGCCTCGAGGCTGCGCATGCAGCTGGGCAGATGGGAGGCCACACAGCGATGCAGCAACTGCTCCATTTCCTCAAAGGAAGCTGAATCTGAAGCTGGGCAGCTGGCACAACGATAGATGTAGGTGACTTGAGCGGACTGTACGATTGCAATCTGGCAGCTTATCTGTGACATCTGTAGAGCAGCTTTAGCAGTGACAGTTCGAGTGTTTGTGCTGTTTGACAATCCAATCAGAAGACCAAGTAATGGCCACATATTGCGAATGGTGTCTGACGCTCAATTTCACGAACAAGTTAGTAATGATTCGCCTTTGAAAGCACTGCCGTTAGTTGAACGCAAGTTAGCCATGCGAGTGTTAATTAAAACAAAACAATGAGTACACAAGAGACAAAGGGAATACACGTAATAAAAACGGTCTAAATGAAAAATAGTTGGTCAACTAAAGTAAAGCGGAAGGTCAGGTCCATCCCCTCCGCGTGAGTACCTATAAGGCTGGTGGTATTTCACCAGTAGCCAAAAAGTCATCTTTGTATATAGACAATGAATTTAATAATTTTTAATTATTAGATGAGATATATATTAAAGAAGTATATGATTCCTTACTAACCTCGACAGGCTTGATATAGTTTGCGCAAGCTTATACACATTTTCACTTAATTAGACATAAACATTAAAACACAAAGTGTTACAAATCATTCGTTATTGAAGTTTTACTCATTTTGTTACCCCACTAAAGAATAGAATAGAATATGATCAAGATTCGATTAACAACTCAAATAAAGTTGGAGCGTGCACGTAGTGAAAGCTGCCAGTGAAAATATCCTCGTTCCAATAAGATAGCCGCCAAGAGGCTGAGTAGGAGGCCTGTGACCAACAAATAAAATGCACCCTGTAAATTGTCCAGAGTGAGAACCACTCCCTTCTTGCGCCACTCCGCGCAATCGACATCCTCTGGCTGTAGGTTCGTCTACTCGTCTGGTGAGTGCCAGACTCTACAGCCATATCATGGCGCATGAGGTAGGATGCCTTCTTATTTCGACAGCTGAAAGATGTGGTCGGTGTTATTAAGCGAATACTCTCGGCGATTACGCATCAGCTATTGTAATGCCGCTCCGACAACGAAGAATTCACTGCATCAAATATATTTCTCAGTCCATGTACTTGCAGTCCAATTGGACTCAGCAAATCAAGCGTATCTACCTCTGCCTGGTAGCTAGGCTCTACAAAGCTGCTGTCCAACTTTCCAAAGTAAATGGTTGTCCAGCCCATGTCCCATGTAGAACTATTTCTTAGGAAGCGATCAACAGGTTGACCCAGATACCCACCAGGTATGAGCAAATGCTTCTGCAGCACCCTTTGAACATTTCCTTTAACTGCTGCTCACTAACTGATTTGAGCGGACTGTGCGACTGCAATCTGGTAGCTTATTGCAGCCATCTGCAATCCAGTTTCCAATTGTATGGTGGTGCTGTTGGACAAGCCAAGCAGGAGACCAAGTTTCCACATTTTATCAAAGCCGACTAACCAGAGCCACAATCGACGGAGGGCAGATTGAGCTTGGAGTAGGACACCCATGCGTATACTTAGCGCCAATTAGAAGTGAGTCGTGACTCGTTTATAACAAGCATGAATATTTAATGCCGCAGGGGGAAAAATGGGAGCAATAGCGGGGAAGAGAATGAGGTCAAATTATAATGCATACACGGAACGCTAAAAATGCGTTGCACGGTTCAAGTAAATAAACTTGATGAAAATTTAAAGGAAATGGGAAGGTCAAAACAAAATCGAAATCGGCAGCCTCCAATTAAATCGATGATGAATAATCTAAACAAAAAATAAATTCTCAGTGACGCTCTTTCCTTTGTGCTCGTTGAATGAGTGGCGAATGTACGCAAAACCAGCAACATTAAACCCAACAAAAAGTTGATGATAAACGGTTTAACAACAAAACAATTTTTGCGCATTGCCAAAAATAATTTACTGCTATGTCACTCAAAAAACAATCAAGAATCGGGAATCGCAACACACAATTTTTCAGATGACTTAAATCAAGTCAACGATATGCTTTCTTTGCAGGCGGGAAAAATGAGTTCTTCTATGAAAATCGCATTATTATGCTCTTAATACCGTTTACCAAAACTTTTAGTAGTAGTAAGCTGGTAAAACAAAATATAATGCTCTTTCGACACATTATCAATAGATTCAATCGATCCCAATCCCCATCCCCTTCTCATTCCGCAAAGAACGAACACATCGAATTCTAGAAAGAGCGATCCCACAACAACAACAACAATGCACTCGTACAATAATAGAGTTACAAGTTAAACACGCGACGTTTCGTGGTACTATCAAAGCAGCTTTCAACAACGTGCAACGTATTCAATCCATTTTACAAATTTCCTAAAATATTCACACGCTTAAGAACGTTTTTATATTTGTGTAAATTGTTTAGTTTGTTTAGATATTTATTTAATTTATTATGTGTTTTGACAATTAAAATTCACTCGCAGGTCACGAATAAAATGGAATAGTTTTGGACGCTTTATCAGTGAAATCGCCACCGAAACGCGACATTAACTAAAAGATCAAGCGGAAAATGTTTTGTGATTGGGCGAAATTTGTTGATCAGCAGCACTTGCTCAAGAGAGAAAGAGAGAAAGATCTGTGAATACTCTCTGTCCAATTCCCAGTCTCTGCCTCTTATTTTCTCTATTCGCACTTTTTGGCAAATTGCCCTCCACGAAGCGCCAAGTTCCGTTTCACAGGGTGCACCACGCACGGGGAACTTTGTTTCTTCTCTTTCTCTAGCGAACACAGAAGCCGAGAACCAAGGGCTGTCACTTGTCAGGCTGCCAGATTGCACAAGCAGCATATGTTAAGAAAGGCCAGAAATTTTTCGGGGGGACTGGGGCTAGCAATCTACTATTTGTAGTCGCATTCTAAAAATAACACTCGAATTCGTATAACAAATTCGAAGATTTTTTTTTTTAAGATTTCCTATAACAAAAAAGTTAAGAATTAAAATGCCTAAAGCGCACAAGCACCATTATACTAGCCAAGATATTTCTCAGCTTTTTTTAATATTTTTTTTAGAGTAGTGGGCATCGTCAGAGCCAGGGTAACGGGAAACTAACCATGTTTCAATACAGAATTTGACAAAAACTATGCTGCTTGGGTGGGCTGAGCAGTAAAAAAAAAAAAAAATAATAATAAAAAAAAAGCAGCGACGCTAGCGACGGCTGCGACAACTGAGAGAAATTTCTGTCAGACGCACGCAATAAAGGAGCAATGAACTCGATGGGTATATGCAGAACATAATAATAATGTGTGCTATGAGGTACCCTAAGTACGGGAGTCTGCAGAGATAAAACATATTTATTGTTGCTTATATACTCAAATCTCTATACTCAGTATGTATTTAATTTGTTCTGCGGTTAATACTGTATAAAGCTTACATTTTCTGTAGACAAAATACAAATTATCACTTCGGTTGTTGATCCTGAAAAGAAAATACTTTGTGAACTTTGATATATTCCCATAACAAAAGCGGAATAAAGCCCATTCACTGCCGCCATCTAGTGTCAGGTTTTTGCAAAACAAAGTTGCGATGAAAGCTCTTGACTGGTTGCTGCACTAGTCATTATAAGACTAGGAAAGCTCTAGCAAAGCTACTACTAAAAGCTCGGCTGCGTTCACTGAAATCTACTTATCGAGTTTCACAATCACCCTAAAAGCTTACGCGTTTCTCGCGTTTCATCCCCGATTGTGTTCAAGAGCAGACACAATAAATTTGCGTCTCCCCGTATTCTTACAATAATGTCAATATGGATAAATTGATTAACCAAAAACAAAATTAAAACAGAACGCACATTTGTTTCTGCGTATTTTATAATGATGATTGTCTAAATTTTGTTCACATATATATATACACATGTATGCCTAAATTACACAGCTCGTAAAGTGGAGCAGAGCCGTCAACCGTTTTGGCAGGCAAAGTTTATTTTCAAACACACATACAAATGTTGTAGAGGTTGTCCCTCCTCTTGTCCCTCCTCCCCGCACACACTGCATAGAACTACGACTGGTGCTTAAGTAGTGCTTTACTATTTCTATGTTATTTATAAAACTCTTGTGAAACTGTCGAGCCCCCAGCTTCAGTTCAGCGTGCTTCCAGACCACCCCACAAATGGCCCATGTCCAAATGTGAAACGGAGAGTATATTCCCCCATTCATGAGTTAAGAGTGTAGCAATATACTCTTAATTTCACTCTTACACAATGAAGCTGCAAGATAACAGAAGTGAATTTTATCTGCATATGGTTTACATTAGTATTATATACACAAGACATATTGGAAAATTCTAATTTAATAAAGTTTGACTTTGGTTTGTTGCCTATCGTAGATTACACTTGCATCCGAGTTCAGTTAAGTCAAGATTAAAGCATAGTCTGTTGTTGCCCTTTGTCATTTTCAATTGAAAACATCTGATCAATAAATCAAGGTGAGCACACGCCCACTACGCTTGTGAATTAAAAACAAAAAACTGATAGACCCGACTGCAGTCCGGTTTTTTTCTCTCTAGTCGGAGTGAATCCAAGTGAAGTCACAGCATGCAAATATCAATTTTTTTAATCAGCAGTAGAAAAAAATGCAGAATGAACAAACAAGGAGGAACGCAGAGGCGACGAAGAGCAACGCATCTTTGAATTCTTAATCTGGCATTAATACAATTTGATGTGTGTATGGAGCTAGGAATCCGAGCGGAGCTGCGGCGAGGCACTGCAACGGATTGCCGTCCATATCAAGAGAATCCCAACAAAATCCGCATCGTCGTCAAAGTCGTTGCTTGAGAAGGGGAGATGGTCGACTGCAGATAGCGATAGCATTGCATTCAGACGACGAGGAGTAGGAGAAGAAGAATGGGCACCAAAGCTTGGAGTGCTGTTGTTGCTGCTGCATTTGATATGCCTGCTGTGTTTGACCCATATTGGAATTTGCCTCGCAGACTCAAGCAAAACCAACTGTGCAAGCAAAGTGAATGAAGCGGAGCAAAGGCGGGGCAGAAGGGAGGGGCACAGTTGCAGTCACGAATTGTGTGTATTTAAAAAAAAGAAGAATGTTATTGTCTAATAAACGTTGTGCTGCAAAGTGCTACTTTAAGGGCAGCAAATTACCGACCAATGTGCGCCCAACAACCTTACCAGGTCGACCTGGTTCGAGCTCTGTCTCATCGGAGTCTATATGCTCAGGGGTTTTCAAGTCACACACACATACACACACTCGCACACACAAACAACATGTCAGCAAAGGTGCTTGAACTCAGGAACGCAAAGTGCACAAGTTTTACATAGCTAGGAGTTCGAGAACAGCGTGCAAAGCTATATTCTGACCAGCAATAAATTCCAGAGGTAGGAAGAAAGTGCGAGATAAATTAACTGATGATTAAGAACGACCAGCAGATACCCTGTAACAAGTGCAATGATTTGTAGGTTACCTTGAGTGAACTGAACTTAGCTTCTATTACACCTGACTTGCATAAATCAACAAGAAAATAAGTAATTGCTTAGGATCCACCAGCACATACCCTGTAACTAGTGCATAAATTCGTCGGTTACCTCGAGTAGAACCCTGCCACAAATTTCCGAAATATTAAGGCTAAGTTACTAAGTGAATTCTTCAAACACAACACAGAATAGAGACGTAAAATCGGCAAAAATCCCACTGCTCAAAAGATTTGTGACCACGGCTTCCATGCTATCTCATTAGTTGGGCTTCGGGTCCTGAGAGCAGCATGTACCGACTTTTTCTACTGTATGCTTAGTGGTATAGGATAGCTTCGTACTTACCTTCGATCTCGCTGCGTCGTCGTCTTGGCACACTGTTGTAATTGTTGTTGTGGTAATGTTCCATCATATCGGACTTCTCTGTGGACTCATTTTCCTGCTTTTCATCCTCGGTGTGCACAGGGGATGAGGGACCCGATGATGCACTGGCTACTGGTGAGCCGGACGTTGCCGAATTAGTGCTACCACTGAGACCATTACCGTTATTGGGAACGTGAGCAGCTGCATCAATGGACCCTCGCTTCGCGGCCTGCATATAGGCGGCGCTGTTGTGTGTGCTCATCGAGCTGGTCGGCGAGGCGCAGGATGAGGGTGTGGAGCAGGTTGTGGGTGCTGCATCCTCAAACAGATCAATTGACTTTTTGCGCGGCTTCTCTGGCGGTACAGGTGCATTTAGCTGTTGTTGCTGCTGCTGCTCCTGTTGCAAGAGGACAGAGCGTTGCATGGCCGCGGTAACTGCTGCGGATTTGGCTGGTGGTGGCGGTGGCGACGCCTCCGAGCCTTTGGTGGGCGAACGCAGACGCTCCGGATTATACTTGATAGGACTGACATTCTTTGGTTTGGCGGCTGGGATTGGCGGCAAGGGGGGCGACTTCACGGGACTGCCAATTTTGCCACTGCGTGGCTTAATCTCCGGCGGAATGGCTGAGGGCGGGGGCGTGATGGCAGCTGGAACTGCATGGGGATGCTGACGCAAGGGTGCACTCGGTGGTTCCGAGTCGGTCGTCCGGGACGGTGTCACAACAGGCATCGGCCCACTCCTTGGTGCCTTCTCGCCATCCATAATCAGGCCAGTGCCGGGAACGGTGCGTATAATATCGCAACGATTGAGATCGCTATGGGTGCGTGTGCTTTTTGTCTTGGTGAAGTGAGAGGTCCACTTTTTTTGCTTTTCAATCAGCTCACGCGAATTGAACTTTCGCTCGGGCTTCTCCGGCTTATCGCCGCCGGTAAACAGTGCACTAACCGAACCGCTTGACGGGGGAGGCACCGCAACTGTGGCCACCACCTCCTCGGACTTGAGACGCGCTAAATTGTGCTGCGGATATTTGGCAGTTGTCGTTGGATCCACAATAAATTTGGTATTGTTGAGACGATCGGCTCCGTTCTGCGGTAATGCAGCGATATTGTTACTCTGATTGAGCGAGGCGCCCGATGGGAATGGCATGCGACGCTTTGGCGGCGACTGCGAACGATCCGAGGATCGAGATGAGGATCGATCGGAGCCGTCGTACAGATTATCCTCACGTGATCCGCTGCGCAACAAACGCCCGCCACCAACACTCGTATTGGACTCCACGCCCAGCTTCTCGAAGAGTGCTCGGGCGTTATTGAATCTCGCCGAATGCGATTCCGTCCGCACAGTAGGATGAGGATGAGGATGAGCTGAAGCGGCAGCAGCAGCAGCAGCTGCATGGGCCGCAGCCACGGCGCTCAGCTGCTCGACGGGCTGAATTTCAATTGGCTTGCGCTGAAAGATGTTCGCTATTTGTGAAACCTTCCCAACGGGTGCGGGCGCATGCTGCATGGGTTTCTCCATTATGTGGCTGCAAAAAAAAAAATTGAAGCAAATTAGATAATGTTTGCCTTTTTTATTCACACAAAGTACATATCGTTACAGGTTATGACTAATTAAGTGATAGCACACACAGTCTAAAGTTACAAGGTTTTTCTTTCTATTTGTTGTTATCAGTGCAGTTGTTACCTGTGCCATTTTTGCCTTACTTATGACATTCACAACGCAGCACTTTTTATTAATATTTTATTAAGATTATTTATTATTGTTTGATTATATGGTCAAATGAGAGCTTTATTAATGGCTCAGGTCCCAAACGCTGCTGTGTGTGAAGTCTTCGCCAACGATCAATAGCAAAATAAAGCCGCAAATTCAAAGACTGAGAAGGCGTTGCCAGCCATAAGTAATTTTTTTGCTGGCGCCTCCAAAAAAGTAATAGAGAGAGAGAGAGAGGGAATGGAAAATTATCTGCTCTTTCGACAAAAAATGTCGGTGGATTCCGACATTGAAAGCTATTTGCTGTTTGCTGCTTCCACTGATATGGTAATGGTAATTGTTATCGGTATGCTTTTGCTATCTTTATTCATTTGGGCCAGGCTAGGCTGATTCTCAGAATACCCTACATCAGTAGCCAAAAACAGAATAGGTGAGAACATTGCACAGTCGCAAGTAACCGCATGAGGAATGCGCTGGCAAATTTGTATGTTGATCCTTGATGAACGTTACTAGCATTAATAGATTGCTAACGTATCCATGTATATTATATATTAAATAGAAGGCTTTTAAAATTGTAGATTTTATTTCTATCGGAAATCGATTTATACTGTTAATTGCGAAACGGAGGCAGCTATCGGTAAAATGAAGCAAACGTTAAACTTTTCTCTGAGATCCGCGAGTTAATTCAGACGGACATAGGTGTATCAATTTGGATGTTGTTGTTGATCAAGAATATATATACAGTGTCGCACATTTCATTTTGTACTTTATGACAAGAATTTTGATTATGTTTTCAGTTTTTGACTAATTTTAATTAATTAATATTTTAATATAAACTAAAGTTTATTTTTAAAATGTGATATAATATTAAACAAATTGGCATTTAAACATTTTGAATTTGTTTCCTTGTTTAAACTTTATAGCACTTTAAATTTTTTTCTTGACACCGTTCAAAATTAACTGTGAGACACTGTATATTATTTATGGGGTTGCAGATGCTTCATTCTGCCTGTTACATACTTTTGCATAAAACCATTATACCTTTTTACCCATTTCTTATGAGTTCAGATTATAGCAAATCGGTTTAGTTTTGACAGTTGAAAGACCAGTTCCAAAATGACCATTTTTAAAGCAGGATATTATACAAAATCTTTGAAATGCATAATTTTTCTAGAGGTGCAAACATAATCAAAAAATGCACCCTTTTGTATACACACAATCAAACAATGGTATGAAATAAATAACATAAAATAGTTTGCTCGCCCTCTTTGGGTTTGGGGCCCTGGTTGTGTGTTAGTTGGTTATTTTTCTTGTGACAAGATTATCACAAAGTCAATAGATTGCTACAACTCAACAAAAATAATCAGCGGAGAAGTAAACAAATGGCACAGATAACAAACGAACGATACACAAAACTATGCAGTTAATAGAGACACACAAAACACACAAAAAGCCCGTTTTTTTCATGCCACAATGGCCACACTGCGTGTCTGACCTACGAAACTACGTGTAACCAGAAGACAAAGAGAAAAAAATAGAATGAAATTGAAGTCAGCCTAAACCCATGTTGTGATTTAGGGCCCAGACAGTCCATTACTGGCTCTGGGGCTCGTTTATCTAATCTCAACAAAAGTGATAACGTCTGCGGCGACCATGAATTTGATGATAAGCTTAATTTAAAGACAGATACAAAATTAGTCCATGATCTACCTGCTCACTGCAGAACACTATTGCAGGAGCTGCAGAAGATAAGCTACAATGACAAAGTTGAAGTTGATAAACGTGCTGCGTCAGCTGCAATTAAAGTATCACGTATACGCTGTAAATTCCACCCCTCCACACCCCAAACAGAAATACTGCGTCTACTAAATATTTAAAAATACATCTGTGAGATGATGATATCGATTGAATGACACGTTTTGCGATGCTCCCTCCTATTGTAAATGCATGATGTGACACAAGAGACAGAGACAACAAGAGGAACTAAAGCACATACGAGCTAACTTAATTTCCATTTAAGTGTTACAGTTACCGGCGATCTTTTAAGCATTTTGCAGTTTGCACTAATGTTCACAATTTTGCCGCCTGGCAGCAAGTGACAAACTATTTTACCAAGCATTTTGCAATTTGCATAAAAATGTCAAGAATATGTTAAATTGCGCTCGTTAGAAGAAGACGTCAACTCAAAGATGCAGATGAGAAACGAGAAGAGAACCAGCACTACGCAAAGTCTGTGGCAGCAACAACAGCAAAAGCTACAATAATAGAGGCTTGTGTTATAATTGCGTCAGCACTACTGAGGAGGCAAGCAGCGCGCCTAAGATAACAATGTCAACAATGAAACGATGGATCCCATTGTATGCAAGGGGGAACGGAGAAACGGAGAAACGGAGAGGAGACACAGACACATTTGTTAGTTGTTAGTCGGATTGGCGTTAGATTGAAGAAGTAGAGCCAAATTGTAGGTTAATTGTTAGCATAACGATTGATTGCAATTTGTAAGTTAACAAAAACAAAGTCTGTAGCTTAATAACAAGTTACTTGGGCACAGGAACAAGCTCAGTGACACAGATAAGCAAAGAACATATCAGATAAACTTAGGCAACGACACAATGAAAATGAAAAAATAACGAGTCAGCTTGATTATTGTATACCCTGCAGTCGGCTGTTAAATATATTCTGATTGATTTTCCAAATTTCACTACAATTTAAGTACTTCATGAAACTATAATTTGGTTGTTTCTTGTCCGATTTTAATGAAAGATCTACAGTTTAAAAATAACGAGGCAGTCATCCATAAAATTATCTGCCCGGATTAGACAATAATTTAATACAGACGGACACGCGGACAGACGGACATATATCGACTCGGTAGTTGCCTTCTGCCTGTTACTTACTTCGGCACAATACCATTAAACTCATTTTCACCCAATTTTAATCGGTGCTGGGTATAATACAGAAGAATGATTTAATGTGACTGCAATGAAACGATGTAACCTGCTTTTAAGCTCATAATGCCACTTTTAAATCAGTTATAGGTGAATGGCTATAGAAAACCTTGGATTTCATTGAGCTCCACTGGATGCCAGTAGTTATGTTTTGTTCAGTTCCACAGTATATATATCGTTTCGCCAACTATGTGCACATGGCTCCCAGATCATGACAGCTGGCTGGTAGCGTAGGCCAAAAGACAATGGCAGAAAACAGTCAACAAGAGAATTCCGTACTTGAGAGATTTTGTGATACATGACGAGAGAAACAACAACAAAACAAGTTGGCGTCGTTGGTTGCTGTTCTTGTTAGACAAATTATGCCAATTAAACGGTGGGAAAACGAGTTGGCAACTCTGCACGCTTGTCGCCGCCTCAAGTGGGTTTTTACCGAGAGAGTGGGGGAACTGGAACTGGAACTGCTACAACTGCGTCTGGAATGCAATGCAGTGTTGACTAATATGCGAGACAAGGAGGAGAAGGAGGCCAGTTGCCAGCCAACATGCCAATTGAAGTCATTAATCTCTCTCTGACTCAGCAATTGGCAATCTTATAATGTGAGACAGCTCTTCTTAAATCAAACGATGCGTAAAGTGGATCAGATCAATGGATGCTACGTCAAATTAAAATAACGGTAGCGTATATAGACAACTCGCTTAGAAATTGCAACATATTTAATTTGTGGAGTCTAAAAACAAATAGGTCTAATTTAAATCCATTAAGTTTTATATTAATTTTTTTATTTAAATCTATCTTTCGATTTTTTATCAACAACCATTGTCAGGATGAATATATCTATTTTGTTCTTATGACTGTCAAACAGCTGTTCACAACATCTACACAGGTTAACAGTTACTAGTGAGTGTGCCTTTGTCTCAGAAAAAGCGACCGTCAAAATTTCTCATTCAAAAATGTTACATACCCAAATAGATGTATGTATGAGTAAATTGATTTGCCAGACACTTAAATACGTATTCTACATTAATAATTTAACATAAACACAATCCATAACTTAAAAAAAAAATAATAATAAAAAAACCTCTCTTCTGTTACAGCAGCATCATTTTATTATTGCCCATGCAGTAATAAATGTTGAGACCCTTGCCATCGCCCACACAGCTGATTTTGTTGCTGAATTTATTGAAAGTGACATCCCACAGATTCTTGTTCGTGGCACACACAAATGCCAAGGAAGTCTTTGTGGTTCTGGCATCCCAAAGTTTGATGGAGCCATCGAAGGCGCCGCTGAGAAAGCGCAAACCATCTGGCGACATATCCACGGACATCACGAATGCATCGTGACCGGCGAGACTCTCACGCAACATTCCGCTTGGCAAATCGATGACCTTAATGGTCTTATCATCACAGGCTGCGAGAGCATGCTGCATACTCGGATCAAACACCAATCTTCGCATGGGCATCTTGTAGTTGGTGCGACTCGTAATCTGCCGGGTGACGGCATCGAACAACGTCAAGTTGCCAGCGTAATCCGTGGCACCCAGCAACCGCTGATCCTTACTGATTGCCAGGCCCAAGACGCTCTCGCAGCAATGGGTGTCATAGCTGTGCTGCAACGTTCGCTCGGACGTATCATATTTGTTGATGTGTCCATTGCCGGAACCAGCATAGATGCAATCGATGTTGCCGCTACCACCAAAAGTCGATGACCAAAAATTGCCCACATGGATGTGACTGACGCTGGGCCGCCAACGATTTCCCTCCCCATTCAGATTGAGTAGCGTCAAATTGCCATCCATGGAAATGGCAGCTATGCAACTATTTTCCGAACATGCCACATGATGGATGCCCAGGCCAGGCAATTGCATGCTGTATTCATCGGGGAACACATTCTTCTTACTGGGCGATGTGAACACAATGTTAAGCTGCGACTTATAGTCGCCCGTAATAACAAACTCCCTGGGCTTTAGTTTGGCTCGCGAGGACGATATTTTCTCCTCTTCGATATTAGACTCAGTCGTCCTCTTCTCTGGCTGCATGAAGCCCCAGGCACAGCAGCAAACTCGCTTCGTCTCTGGCCAAGTTTCGTTGTTTGTTTGATTGATTTCCATGATGATGCTTATAAGTTTTAAGTTTTTTTGTTTGTCCTGACTATTGAATAAAATTTCTACTTAGCTAGGCCTGCCTAGTTGATCCCAAGCAAACTCTCAAAGCTATGCCAACTATTTTTCTTTTGTTCTACAGGTCAATCTATAACTAAAAAGGGTTTGAGCTTAGAAAACGGAAGAAATTGTTTTAAAACATGAGCTAAAAAACAGAATGAAGAACTCGGAATACGGTGGATTAAATACCATATACTTCGGGTATTAGGAATAATGACACTTTTACTGATGACTCTAAATATAATATATGTATTTCAGATGAATGGTTACAATTAATAGTTTCATCTATGCATTATGCAGATGCTCACCTTTATACAGTCAGTCAGGAGGCGTGGTGTCCTTTGCTTCGTTGAAGTTCGTTGCTTAAGTTTTGGCTATGCAAAACTTAAAACTTTTGACATTGCTGTAATGATTCCTATTCCCAGTTGACCCAGGTGTTGAGGTGCCTAGTTGCTGCTGCTGGTGACGCCACTCAAGCGTGCAGAGTGTGCCGAGTATGCTATTGTTGTTGCTCCTGTTGTTGTTGTTGTTGATGATGTTGCTGTGAGGTTTTCGTGTTTCTGCTGTTAGTCAATCAAGCAACCGCCGGCCTCAGCATTTTGCATTTTTTGTGCTGTTTATGTATTTTATGTTGCTTGTTTGTTTGTTATTGCGCAAGATAAAAATGCAAATATCTGCAAAAAAAAAAAAAAAAAAAAAAAAATTCGTTTTCAGTGAAGCAAAACTGTGCTTTGGGTTCATTAAACCGCGTAGCATAGCAAACATTATCAAAAGAATTGCCACATTATTATTATTATCCAAGGCATACACAATAAGTATTTCGTTTTTTTTTTATTTTATTTTTCTTTCGACTTTTTTTTCTTGACTTCACGCGACTTGACTTGGCTTAAAAATGAAGGTGAAATGCTTCGAACGGAAGCAATTAGTTTCATTTGTTCAATTCATAGCCAGCTCAGCTAACTCAGAGGGAAGCAAGCACACAGGGCGGTGCTCAGAGACAGACCAACAAAATCAACAAAACCAACACAGGAGAAAGTACTGCAAATTGTTAAACAAAACGCTTAGACGCCTCTCAAGCAGCCTACCAATAAGCACCAAACCAAAAGCAACAACAGCCATTTCCGATGAGTGTTCAAATAAAAACAAGGGAACTGCCGCCTTCGACGTAACTGGAATTGGAGATACCCTGTGTTCATGCATAAAATACTTCTTTGATCTAATGCTCTTCTTCAAACTGAAGACAGTCACATTTTAAAAGCGAACTACAGTTGCGAAAAAAATATTAGCAAAACATTTTTTTTTTCGTATGAAAAAACAATCTATTAGTTTATTGATTTTTGTATATATTGCTCAGTATTCACCCTACAAGTTCAAGTTAGTACCGCTCCCCTCTTTTCAATATATATATTTTTTCGTTTGAAGGAAAAATTGCCAAAATTATAAAAAAAAAAGAAAATATTGAAATTGAAATTATCTAAAAATTATTCATAGGTTCATTAAGCTTACAAAATTTGGAGAAAAAACAACATCTTTTGAAAACATTTCTTGTGAGAGTGGTGTTATTATTTTGTTCGCAACTGTAGATAAAATGGCCATACCTTATTCCGATGAAATTACCACAAAAGGTGACGAACTAGTCGTTCACCACTTTAAAGAAGCTACCATAATAAAACAAGTCTGACAACAACAACAATTATGTACATAGAACACAGAGCGAAGGGAGTTAAAACGCCACACATTTTGTCAGGGCCATACAAGTTGAGCATTACATGAAACCTTCAATATAATTTACAACATTAAGTTTGCCCAACGCATCTTCGAGTTACAATAAAACAAAACACACACAAAAAAACAAACACAAGTGCCTCGAATTGTTAAAACCAACAAAACACACAAGAAAGAAAACATTTCCCAAGCGCACACTCAATAAATATTCGCCAGCGGCCTTGAGAAGAGCTTTCGAATAAGTCTGCAAAGCGATATTGAAACTTTTCACAACGATCGCCAAACTCCACTTTGAAGCTATTGGATTGCACCTCATGACATAAAGCAAATAATCAAAGCAAATGAATGTCAGTTCATAAAAAATACACATCAACAAATAAAGATAGGTTAACATGACTAACCGTTATCGTAGGCTGAGGAAAGTCAATCTCTTTTATGTAAATTGTTGGTCATTAGCTTAGATTTCTATCGATTGTGCTCTGCTCTAACTGGTATGCATTAATTATAATTGCCCGTCAAGATTCCAATGCACAGCTAAGCTATTAACACTTCTAGCTTAATGTGAAGTGTGCTGCGATTCCCTGATTTTTCTCGTGTCTTGACATTAAAAAGCAATGGTTTGGAGAGATCCATAGAATAATGTAATTGAATAACAAACTGGGTGAATTATTTAATTATTCGGTGTTTATTAAATTATTATTATTTATTATTTTAAACGCATTAAAAATGCAGTAGGTCGAGTGAGCACAACTATAGTCTCTAGATCGACTCGGTTGTTTTTGCTGATCAAGTACATATATAATTACCTACACCTACCTAATGAAGAGCAGCTTAACATTATTCGTTATATTACCAAATCAAAGAACACTTCAGATCTTCACTTCTGTCTTTCTATCCATCTCAACACTCATTTTGCTTTGCTACACCTGAACGAACTCACGAATAAAACGCTTTTTTATGTGTATCATAAATTGCCAGCGCGCTGTAGCATGTAAATGTTTTACTAAATGGTGGGCACAACTGCAACGTAATTTTAATTAGCTGCAAATCAGCAGCAAATTTATCTAAACTATATGACTTACGGATTACACAAATAAAAGTAAAGTCTTCTTCAAGAGGAGGTTATCTATTGTATTTTTAATGTAATTAAAAATAAAAAAAATATGAAATAAATTAAATTGAATTAAAAATAAAATGAACATTTAAATTCAAATAAAATAAAAACTAAATGACTGCACAGATTCGCTTGACTGACAACTAGCTGCTTCGTCGGTAGCTATTGACGGTAATTGCGGTAATGAACTTGACACTAATAGGACTTATTCCTACTTCGGTATTTTTTCCGCTTCCTGCAAGAGAAGCCACAAAAAAGGCAAATAAATTTTGCCAAGACTGTTGGACAAGTCCATTGCCTCTGTAGACCTCTGGTAAGAGTATGCAATGCGGATATGCTCTCCGCCATCAGAAAGAGACACAGCAACACAAGAAAGGCAATAGACTTGGCTAGTCAACAAACAAGCTAAAGCAGTTACCTACGGCGTATCAGTGATAAAATAAATGTGGTAGAAACCGAAAGCAAGAAGCAGAGAGAAGAGTAACATCGAAGTGTGGTTGCTGACTCGTTCTCTCTAAATACATATATACTCTCTTCTCTCTTTGCACTCTCTCTCTCACTCTCTCTCGCTCTGCTTAATGGTAAGTGAGAGCGTGACAGTTTTCAAGCGCAGCATCAGCTAAACAAAATTTTTCGCTTCGGGGCACCATAAACAATTAACAAAAATGATAGCAAAGTAAACACAGATAAAAATATTTAATTTTGATGCTTTTTGAAATCTGCTTGTTAAACGTGACAAATTGCTTTGTGATTTTTGTAATACATCTACACAATGCACGTGAGCATTCTCACAACATGTATATCGATTATAGAGCACATTATATTTAAATATATAAAATAAAGCAAAAATATTAATTTATATAAATTCGATTATCGAGCATTTGGGTCTTGAAATATTTATTGTAAATAATATTATGTAAATAATTATTCAGTTTCATTATCTGAGATATATTTAGTTGATATTTAGCCTTTCAATCATAAATAAAATATTAAAAATAAAATAATACATTAGATAAATACACTAGTAGCAACTAAAATCGAGCTTATCGCATAATAGTTATAGTCGCAGTTTTGATGACTGCATCAGATGAGCTTTTTAATAAGAGAGACTTTTACTCAGGCACCTTCTTATCAACAGCATTCCCAGGCAATATCAATTTGCCAGTTTTTTACATTTTATTTTTAAATAACCTCTCATCATCCAAAGGGTAATTTGAAATCATTTCAATCACTTTTCAATTATATTGCATTTTCAATTAGAATCATCAGCAATCCTATCCGTTTGTCTAATCAATCCGTTACATTTTTTCGTAAAATGGTTTTATATGAGAAAAGCAGATTCGGTAGTCAAATATTGATTTACTGTTAATACACACACACACATATATATATATATAACTGGTGCTGTTTGCATCCCATTATCCATTTGCCATGCATCCCATGTCTGGGCAGGTGTGGAGCGTGACAACTACAAGAGCGAGACGAGCGTAAAGAAGCAGGAGTGCGAGCAAAATAGGAGGACCGTAGAGGAGGATAAGCAGCAAAGAAGAGTGCAAAGTTGAGTCAACCTTAAGCACACACTTCAGATTTCTGTCCTCTGTCTTCTTCTTTACTGTGTACTTTGCAGAAGCTGCACTCAACTTTAAATGCAATGCACGCAAACATCTATGTATATATATATATATATATATGTGTGTGTGTGTGTGTTTGAGTTGTGTGTGTGTTTGAGAGTGTGTATGTGTGTATATGCAAGAAAGAACAGAAGCTAAGGAACAACCCTTAGAAATGCATACAAAATACCAATACCCATAAAAATAACAGAAGCCAAGATGCCGCCCGACGCTAAGGATGCACAGCACAAGGAGAAAAGCGCATTAAAAGCGTCGGCAAATGTGCAGCGAAATCGAATAACGGAGCTAAGGCAATAACAAACCAACCAAAAACCCACCAGAACCCCCCTCCCACACATCATAACCCTTTGCTGCGGAATGTCATGAGCTACGGTTTTTTGCTATTGTGTAAGCAGAGTTTATTCCCCACAAAACCTTCTATTCTCCTGCAACAGCTTCTCTCCCTCCCAATCTCTATCGCACTCTCTCGCATTAGGTTGTCAAAAAGATTTTGCTGCTGCTGGATTTAAAAATAGCCAAATTCAATAAAGTATAAGCTGAGTGCCAACTTTCTAAAGCTCACAGACAGACGGACATCGTTTTTAACCTTTTTGGGTATTAAATTTTCCGCACATGAATGCATTTTCATCCTATGGTCAAGTGCCAAATGGAGCTAATGAATGAGTGAATGAATAAATGAATGAACGAAAAATCACCACTCAAATTGACGACGAGCCCTCTTCCTTCTGCTTCTTTTCGACTATAATGCAGGCAATTTACTAAATGTTGACCAATTGTTGTGAAAAAGCCAAGCCAGCTGAATAAGTCCACAGCCACTCCCTCCTGAACTCACCCCCAACCCACCCACATCCCCTTTTGAAATGGGGTTAAATGCTCCAAATTAGCTTAGGCACTCCAACTAATTAAAGAAGAAATATTCACACACACCCAAAAAAAAATATGGAGCAGAATACGAAATTAGTCCTTGGATTCCTGTTAAGCAACTTTGTAACTAAAAAATAACTTAATATTGCATTAACAATAAAACTCGTTTCACATAAAAATAACCGAACACTGCATTAGGATTTACACTAGTTAACTTAAAAATACCGTCACATTACATTAACATTAAAGATAGTTTCAAGGGCAGCAGTATTTGTTAGAACTAGAAGATCGCAATATGCAATAGCATTGTTGTCTGTGCTCTTCCAACAGCAATTAAATAATACAATGCAGCTGAGATTCGACTGCTGCCAAATTACTTCATCACTTCATTGAATTCTTTGTAAGACAATTCCAAAGCTCGACAGCAACTGCAGATCTTCCAGTCGACTGGAAGTGCACACAGCCGCTGCCAATGTAATGTCTAGAATCTTTGCACTGGAAATACTGCAAACACTACAAAGGGCTAAAATTTAAGGCAGATATAAACACATCTTTTGTATGTGGGCAACTTTAACCAAAACTGAGATTGAGAACAAATGAGTAAAACAAACAACAGAAATTCCAATTATGGGCAACGATTTCCTATACAGGCACAAAAACTGAAATTATTTTCACAATTTGCCAGAGTTTAGCGCTCATCATTCATCAGTCGTCTCCCCATTTGGCTCAGAGTACGCCAGTTATGTCCACTTATGGCGAAAAAGCAATCGAAATAAACATATGCATATACATATATATATATATATATATATATACATATATATATATAAAACGGCAACTGTTGCTCCTTGGCTATTTTGTTTTCATTTCTTCATTTCATTTTACACTCTGTTCACTTCTCGCAGATCTGCGTCGACGACGTTTGTTAAACTTGCTCCAAATTGGGTAAGTGATAATGGGGTGTGGGTGGTGGAGTGGGAAGGGTACATGTGTTTTTATATACGTCACTTTAAGCCCCTCCCCTACATCATACACTAAATAGCTGAAACGCTGCTTTTTTTTTTTTTTTTTTTTTTTTTAAGCAATAAATAAAGCTAAGTTGCAAAAACTTTTTAGGTCTTTTGTATCGTTTTTCGAGCTAATATTTAAGTTAAGTAAATAAATAAATAAATAAAAATAAATATAAATACCAACATATTTTATCTGTATGTGAATTTAATAGCCAAAATACGACCGTTTTGCACAAAAATGATGTCGTTAATTGTTAATTTGTCAATTTGCGTTTTCTAGCTACAAAAAGTTATGTAAAATACAACATATTTGTCTCTATTTTTAGAATTGAATCAATTAAGATTTACTTATAATTGTCAGACGAGATTTAACTAATTCATGGGAGCGTGGGAGTAGGCGACCCTTTCTTTCTCTCCACCCCCCGTTTAATTTAGCATTAATAGTTCGACGAGCTTTAAAGCCAGATAAAGATGAAAAGCAAAAAATTAACAAAAAAAACTTTTTTCAAAGACAAAAGTGACAACAGAAAATTACATTTGCAGACCCCCCACCCTCTCCTCATTTTCATCTTAGAATTAAAGTCAGGAAACAAATGCCCAGAAACTGGGTGGGAACAGCCAATAAAAACAACTGAGAAGCCGCTGCTGGCGTAGACGTCAACGTCGCAACTATTTCTGCAAAAGACAAAAAAAGAGGAAGACAAAGAAAGAGCAAGAGGAAGAACTAAAACTGCGACTACGGCGTGACTTTGAAAGGGAGACAACCAGCATTGAAATTAAATATGGTTTGTAACCAGAATTCAGAAACTAAAAATAAACGAAAGAAGAACTGCAAACGGCGTGAATGGGACGGACGGGCAGACGGGTGTAAGTTGTATGTATGACGGTGTATATATATGCACATGCGTGTTAATGTACATATATGTGGCTTTATTTATATACATAAAGAACAAAAAGCAAATTAGCAACAATGTGGCCCCAAGCCACACATGCATAAGCAAACACACACATTAACATGTCTGTTATTTTGTTGCGGAAATAAATTTGTAATTGGAGTCTTGCATATTTGCATAAATCGGACGCGGCCATTGCAAAACAAGATGAAACAACAACGAAAACAATAAATAACAAGCAATAAGCAACAAGAACAAGAAGAGCAATAAGATAACAAATGAAAACGGACGAGAACCTTAGACAACAACAGAGAACAGCAGCAGCAAAAGCGAAAGCTAAATTATAGCCTGTTATGATTTTTTTCTTCCAATATCATTGTCTTTTTCGCTCTGTGTCGCAACTGATCAACGGGCTTTCGCTCCTACACATGGTTAAACCTTTATGCTGTTGTTGCTGCGCAGGTCAAACTAAAAACCAGTTATTAAAAAGGGAGCAATGTTGGCAATGCTGCCCGGATAACTGTAAATGCAGTGTAGTCAGCTACTTTGCCAGGTGTCCAGCGAGCAGCTGTTTGATCCAAAAATTACGTCGATACTTGCCTCTCTCTCTCTTCCACCATGCACATGCATACTCCTTTACCGAAACACTTCTGCGCAGTGCACAAGGCGATAAAAAGAGAGACAAGACAGACAAAAAAAATCGTTTCAAATGCCGACACTATAATTTTTTTGCACATGCTTTTAATTAAATTCGTTATACGCACCAATCACAGATTTCTGTGCATAGGAATAGAAAAATAGGAGCAAACAACAACAAAAAATTATTGCATACGCACACCCTGTATTGGTATGTGTATGGCATGTATGTATGTATGTTGTGTGCCTTTGCAAAGTTGAACTCCGGCGCAGCAAGAGCTCTCTTTCTCGCTCTCTCTATGCTCTATCCTCGCACAGACGACGACGCTACCTTTTCACATTTCATTTGTGTTGTTGTTGTGTTTCTCTGCGTCTTCTTCTTCTTCGCCAAAAGGAGTGGCGTTCACTTTGAGGCTTTAGCTTTTTGCTGGTTTTGCATTCACACACAAACACATCCACATACACAAACACACAATCACATCACATGCATTTGCATTTTGCGGTACTTTTCTTCTTCTTTTAGTTATATTCCTTTTTGCAAATGAATCCTTTTACGTTATAACAAAATCAGACAAATAAGAGTTACATATTTAGAAACACTCCCACACACACACACACATAACATAAAAAACTTGGAATTTAGCTTAAGATCCTCTTATTGTTAACTTCTCTCACTAAAACTGATTCCGGTTTCGAGACTCAATATTTTTCTTATTTCGTGCGTCGTCTGAGCGAATATTTTTGTTATGTATTTGTGTGTATATGTTGACAAGTATAGTTGTATATATGTATATGTGTGTATTTGGGTACCTTTTAACGGAAGCTGGATTATTTTCTGCAATTATCGAACAAACACACACACTCAATTAGTTTGCTGCACTTGTTAAGAGAGCAATTTAGTGAATTTTGACTGCGCGCACATTAAATACACGTCCGTCGCGGCCAAATAATAATTTTTTTTTTGCACTAACAAAGACAAATTCTGCAGTGCTCGAACCAAGAACCCACTCACGTTATCACGCGCCGACGATTCATTCGCAACTAACTGTATCTGTGCAAGCTCACACAGAATGTAAATCAACGAGTATAAAAATCATATGAGAGCCCGGAGAGAGACAGTGAGAGATAAAGAAATTTAACATTTGGTTAACATCAGCAGCAGACACCAACAGAACAAGAGTGTGCGAAGAAAAAAATTAAGAAAACAGTAAATGCTCTCTGTACTTATGAATTATAATAAATATACAAACCATTGCATTAACCTCCAATTTAAATATTGCTGTTTTAAATATACTTTACACATGTACAGTAAGTAAATTTTGAAAAATGCTAGAGTGACCCTTTTACTTTTGTAAACTGCACTTTAACAGTTGTTAAACTCAAAAATGCACTGTTAGTTTAAAGAGTGACCATTAACTTAAATGTTTTAGTGTTAAATCAAAGACCAAACTCAATTTAAACAAAACAAAATGAGAAACTTGATTTATTTAATTATATTAAGTTGCGTATACTACGCAAACTGCTCAAAAGAGTGCAATACTCTGCTGAACAATTTGGCGGACAAGCAGAGCAAATTCGTCTACTGCAACACACAACATGCAATTCCAATTCCTCCTCAATACGAGCATCTTTGCGGCGGCTGCAAAGATAACTTTACAGAGATGTTAACCGATTATGAGAATCTGATGAAAGTGGAGAACTGTTCCAAAATTTATCTTGACTCGGATAGCATCAGCATTGTGTTCACTACGCAGAACGTGCTCAAGGCTCTCTGGGAGCGGGCCTATTGCGACGGTGAGTGCGACTCTGAGTCATCATTCATCATTCATTATTCACATGCGATTTCGAGCAGAATGCAAGGTGCATTCAGGATTATTCACAATTGCATGCTGGTAGTATTCACAACTATTCACATTTTGTTTATTTCGTTGTGATTAATTCGAATTCACATTTACGTTCGAGTAGTATTCATAACTATTCACATTTGCTTTTGAGTACTAGTATTTAAGTAATATTCATTCATTATTTAGATTTTGTTTGTTTTGCGCAGAGTGCTTCAAGGACAACAATTACAATAATTTCACCAACCTGAATATCACACTTTCGAAATGTTTGAATGCGAATAAGGGCAGCGAGTGCACCGGCTGCGTCTACGAATACACTCAGTTGAATGACTTCTACAAGGATTTGGACCAAAAGAACAATGGCCACATGTGCTTCGATATGCAGGATATGGTATGGACTATTAACTGATATTATTGTCACAGTTAATACCTCGTATCTCCTCCCCTCTCCAACCATCACCTCTCCTCTCCTTCATCCAGATGAATCGCACTCGTGTGCTTTGGTCCAGGGATCTGAAGTGCTGCCAGCGTGAGGTGAAAATGACTCTCTTCCTCGTCAGTGTTGCCGTTTTTGCCGGATTGCCCGTTCTACTCTTCTATTGCGCTGCCATTGTGCTATCCAAACGGCGGGAGGCGAATCATGGACTGCTCAACGAGCAGCAGCCAGAATTGGATGATATTCCGCCCACATACACAGCGGATCTCATTGCTGCTGCTGTGTTAGCCACGAGGCCAGCAGAGACGGCAGCAGTGAAGCCAGCTATTGAGAAAATACAGAGACACTCTTTGGATTCATCGAGCGATGATGATGAATCTATCGTGAAGCCAAAGATTAACTGAGCATCTGCCATGCTACACTCAATCAATTGGAATGTGATAATCTATATATATATACCATAATTATATACTTTTTTATATACACCAAATTAATCGATGATTAATCAAACATTTGACTCCGTGCGGAAGGCAAGGATTTACTGAGCATCTATCCATTTCTACCATACATCGTATATATATAAACTTTAATAATATATGTACTATTTTTTATGTATTCACAAAAATGAATGGATGATTTAAACAAACATTTTATTTGTTATAACATAACATTTTGGTAAACATTAATGAGAATCTGTTTTAACTTTTCACATAAACTTGCAAGTGCATCACCTCACTTTCTATATATGTATATATATATATATACATTCCTCAATCTAAGCTGCGATTTCACATACCCCGCTAAACTGTTAAGGTTAGACGAGTGTGCCAAAGTGTTCCACATGAAAATCATGCCTCAATTCTCGATTTGGATGACAGCAATCTGATGTTGTCTCTTGGCTTGGATTGTTAACGGCGGAAAACATTTGCTTCTTTAGCGTCTTTTGATCCAGAACGTTGGAGTTCTTTTCAATGAGATGCTGCGATGAGAAGAAGCTCTTCAGGCAATGCTGCTGGTCGGCATTCTGTTGATTCTTTTCCTCTTGAAATTGGTTAAATTGGCCAGCTGATTTAGATTGATTTGTTGCTAGATTCGATTCTGTCTCGATATCTGGTTTGGTGAATGGCATCAATTCCAGCTCATAGCCCAAACACTCGAGCACGCTTAGCTTGGCTTTTAACTGCTCATTGGCTATGAGCAGTTGTCGCTCTGTTGTATAGATATTATCCACCTGATCGGACAACTCAGTGTCCAATCTATCGATTTGTTGGAGCACCTCGTCCTTGGTGTGGTAAGCGTACCGCATCTGATGCTTGCGAATCTTCGCGTGCAGACTCAGCAACTGCTCTTCCTCGCGATGTAGCAGTTTATTGAGCGCATAAGTCCTTTCCAGCCAATAGGTTTCCAATCGATTCGATTCCCCTTCGCTTGCGGTTGCCAGAGTATCCAGATTTGAGTTGTGTATCCTCTGCTTCCTCTGATTATTCACATCTCGTTTTCTTTCTGCTGGCCGATCGGATGCATCCAAATACGCATCGAGCATATAATTCTTGCCCAAGCTACGTTCACGTAGTCGATGTTTTTCATCCTCGATCATCATTATTTCTTGCTCCTTTTCACTGCAAGTTTAAATATTATTAATACATAAGTTTGGAGAGAGAGAACAGGTGCTTACTTTAACAAATAGATTTGCCTATTTATGGTCTCATCTTGGGCCAGAATTATATTCATTAAACGTTCATTTGGATTCGCAATGCAATAGTTTAGTTGTTGAGGCACATTTGGCTTTGGTAATGCTGAACCAGCCCGGCAAAGGGCACTTTCACATCTCTGTTTGCCTCGCCGTCTCCGAAAGCGTTCACTTCGAGAACTGGCCACTGGGCTGCCCATGCCACTATCATTATCCGTAGACATTGATAGCATTGAGAACATTTGCTGCTGCTTCTGATTATTAATTCGTGATGATCCTTCAGTGGGTTCTTTTCCCGCCAAATGTCTCAACTGCAGCTCACACTGTAATGAAAATATGTTAGATATATTTAAGATAGAGATGGGCCTTAAGCGCACCTGTTTCTTTGGGGATACGACATCTAAGATGCGAGTGCTACCATCCAAGTATTCCTCGAAACGAGAGTCTCGCAATTGCTTGACAATCACATAGTGATATGAGTTCTTCGACTCCTTGCTGCTATAAGCAGTGTGTTCATTTTCTTTGGTATTTGTTGTTGTTCTAATTTGGCTGGATATATTTGTGGAGGTGTCCAAATTGTTGTCGCTGCAACGCTTCTCTTCGAGCTCCTGGTAATGCAGTAGTGCGCAAATTAAATTTGTGCATGTCGTATTTGAATCAATCCCAGACACCCAATGCTGCTCCCCATCCATGATGATTGCTACGGGATCCGATGTGTTATCCATGCTATCACATAAGCCCCAATCCACATTGATGTCACCATTTTGTGCCAAATTAGTGGCGAATATGGAGGTGAACGCTTTCTTCAAAGACCTGGCGTCTTGTTGCAGCATTTCGCTAGCACTGCGTTGAAGGAGATGAGAACGAGGGAGAGATTCTTACAAATTACATACTCGTATACACACAAGAAGTGACGTCAAGCGTCAACTCAAGCGTCAAGTCAAAATCACTGGGCGTGTAGGATATTTAAACCAAAGCGAAACAAAAGCTAGTTCAAAGGGTTAAAATTCGTTTGGCTTCTTTCGCAGTTCGCACACAAAGGTTTTCAGCTAAACAAAGAAAAGAAACAGAAACAATACTAAATACTACACATCCTGATAAAATTGTCTTTCTGTATTGTTAGCTTGATTCATTGTTAGTGATAAAGTTCAAGAATCGCGTAGACTTTTAATTGGGAAAACAAAATAATAATAGCTCCACTCCCACAAGAAATGTTTCCAAATGTGTCTTTTGCAATTTTAGGGAACTTATGAATAATTTTTTAGAGCTGGAACGACTCTTAAAATAAAGTGAAAAAATAATATACCTTAGTTTTATTAACCGTTTTCAAATAATTTAAATTTAATTAAAATTTAAAAAAATTAAATTTGTTTGATCAATTTAATTTAAATGTAAAAAAAGAAATGGAATTAAAAATATATAATAATTTTTCAAATATACACCTAAGATTATGACACTTTTTGGCCCTTTTTTCGTCAAGTACAAAAAAAAAACATACGTATATACTTCTTGAAAACAATACCAGGAACAGTACTAACTTTTATTCTAAGCAATAGATTAAAAATCATCATGTAAAAAAATTGCAAAACGATTGATTTGTTTTTTATTCGCGGTGCTATTATTTTTTTCGCAACTAAAAGTAGTAATCAAAAATACGTTAAACACATCATCTTGCACCGTTTTGTAATGCTCCTTTTCATGGGTGCAGGTAGTAAAAAAAATATACAAACTGGTAATCGGTATAAGTTGGAGCTGAGCAGAATTACAACTCCCAGACACGATGGTATTTGGCGGACTTGGCGCGTTGGCCAAAACATCAGGTTTACCACACCCAGATTGAAGTTTGTTTGGCATTTAAAATGGAAGCACTAAATGACCAAAACGGTTTTACTCTACTCAATATTATAAATCGCAACTAAATCTCTTATGCTTTACTTTGGAATTTGGCAGCAAAAAACCTTTCAAATATTTCATAAGAATTTTTTTGTTTTGCTTATTTCCATTTATAATAGTTAATTATGCTAAATTGCAGGCCAGCTCTATTTACGTGAGTGCGAACGGGAAATTTGGTTTTGGTTTTGGTTTTGGTTATGGTGGAAACCATTAGAAAGTTACACTGAATAACATAATTGTTTGTACGTAGCTTCTTTGCCTCAAGCGATCTTAAAGATTTTCTTGCTAGTTTGTAGTCAACGTTAATGTTAACGGCACTTTTTTTGGTTCATCTTTAGTTTACACACGCATACACACATACACACGCAGATACGAAACACTAAACAAACACGTACTAAAAATTGATGTTGACGTTCTTTTCGAGCACTCTTTTATTATCGTGTGACTTTCTACTTATGGTACAATTATTTCAATATTTTCAATGCAGTTACATTGAATGCCGCAGTTTGTTACACATTTTTATGCAAATTATTATAGTATGTATTTATGTACATATATGTATATATATGTATAGGTATATTTGCAATGAATATTATGAACAAACCACATACATACATCGATCTGTGCCTTCAGTATTTGCCGTATTTACACCTGCTGTTAGCGAGCCAGCCAACAAAACGCAATCAACACTTTTGGCGTCGTCACTACAACTGAATCAACTTATCCAGCGGAGCAATGAAAAACAAAAGAAAAAGCTTCAAACTCTCAACTTCTATTTGAAGAGAAACGGCGCTCTCCCACTGAAGAGCTTGAAAGCAAATCGACGACGACGCTGTATTCGTGCTAAATACATATCGTCCAAGGTAGTAGTAGAGTTCGCCTTGGTAAACAGAGAGACTGGGAGAGCTCACGCACACACACACACACACACATGCGGGCCCATTCAAAATATGCCATACGAAGTTTGTTTGCCTTTGCTCTCTCCCTCTCTCTCTCACTCTCTCTCTTTCTCTCACTACGATCTGTCTTAGTTTCGTCGATTGGTTAACGTAACTGCTCGAGACTCCCCTAGTTCCCTCAACACCCTCGATCCACTTTGTGCTGCTTCAGCTGGCAAATTGATTGCAGCGTTTTAAACAAGTTCTGAGCAACTTTACTGATGCTGCAACATATTAATCCCACATTTGGATAAGTGATAAGCATTTCATGGATAGTTATTCACGCAAATGAACAGCAGAGTAGTTTGAAATTTTATTTATTTTATTCTACATTCCATTCCATAACATAAAATCATTTAAAAAATGCTTGTTAAAGTTTCGAACAAGTTGACCTAAATTTTGATCAGTGTTTCAAGGCTTTCAAGTATTTCGCTGTTATTTTAAGTGAGTGCTGCAAAAAGTGCCTATTCTGTTTTATAATAGTGTTGTTAGGTGACAAAATTATTACACTCACTATTTACTCTTTTAAAATGCGTTTTCTAATCGGTTGAAAAAATCTACATTTATAGATATTATATAAAAAAAAAACCAAAAGTGGATATGTATAGAATGTTAAATTGGTGCAACTTAAATAAATTTCTCAAAATATGATTTTGGTCCTAGTATGTTCCAAATTGATTTCGTATAAAATCAATTATTATAAACTTAATGTTTCGAATTATAATTGTATTATTTGAAGGAGACTTTTGAAACAAGTAAATATAGTCTTAAAATCTGTGGACTCACAACTGAAATGTAGCATTAAATACAACTTCAAAGTTGCTCATGCCAATATTGACCACACTGCAACTACTTGACTTACTCTTGCTGAGAGAAAAGTTATTCACCTCTGTCTCTCTCTGTCGTAGTAATCGAATCGCACAACAAACCTGTATTTTTACTCAGCTTTAAGCTACCAGTGTATGTATGTATGCAGCTTCATATTTACATACATACATAAAGCCCGAATGCATGAAAAAAAGTATACGCAAAGGTGCGCAAATGGATAATGTGTTCGGCACGACTTGAGCACGACTTAACCATTTTCCAAATATTAATCATTAACATATGTGGGAGATAATGCTATGCATGTTGTACTTTAGCTTGCTTCAATGTCGATCGACCTCGTGTCTCTCGACTTAGAGTAAAGATTACCTCAGCTAAAGCACGACCCATAAGCACATCTCTATAAACTATGCCAAACGAAACAAGATTGACTGAGAAACGATACAACTTTAGTTGTTAAACAAACGTCAGCGCGCGCTGTTCGATCGTTGAAGTGGGTTCAAGCTGAGATCGCTTAATAGCAAAACGAACAAAGATACAAAAAAAATTGAGAGGAAAAAAACCAGTAAAAACCGTATGAAGCTTGGTCTTCAAACAAAACGTCAATAAGTGTGTATTGTATATATGTATGTACTTACTATATACTTATTTGCTGTTACACCCACGTTTCTATCACGCCTCGAACGAATTTGTCAAACCCATTGTGTGTTGTGTCTTTGGCTGTGTGTGTGTGTGTGTGCATGTGTGTGTGGTGAGCTGCGTTTTCAACGCCATTTAAAAAATGGAAAATCTCAGATAACGTGATTTTGGCATCATTTAATGGCAATTACCACATTTTTTGCCACACTTAATTTCTCTTTCACAACTATTATGCCAAAGCGACAATTAATAGTTTCAAGTCGTATGTGTTGATGTACATAGGGTTACCCCTATATATAGACACACCCACACAAACACATATATACATATATATATATATGTATATATTATTATTATATTTATGTATATGTATGTATGTATATACCACACACAGTATGTGGGCCGCATGAATGAGCTGCATGTTTTCTTCTTCTGCTTCTACATAAGACGAGCGGTTAGTGAACAAAACAAAGCATTCAAAGCTACTAATTAAATTCGTTTGTATGTACATTTTTCTACAACAGGTATATACCAAGGTCATCATCAGCATCGAATACGACGTTAGCTTTATAAGAATATGCCGCGAAAACTGCTCAAATTTCTAATTATCTTTGACAACACCTCACTGCTGTATTTTCCGGGTCAATTCCTTTCTGGCCGTGTGCTTATCGAGCTGCAGGATGAAACACCAGCACTGGGTCTACATTTTCATGTTGTGGGCGAGGGTGTTGTCCGAGCTGGTGGTCGACAGGAGCGTACATACGACAAAGAAAATTACATTGATTTTCGCATGAGATTGCTGGGCGATGTTGATCAGGGTCCAGCCATATTATCACCAGGCATACATAGTTTTCCCTTTAAATTGGGTCTGCCCGTTGGTCTGCCCTCCACATTCCTGGGCAGCTTCGGTTGGATACAATATTTCTGTACGGCAGCATTGCGCGAACCCAAAGGCCTCACACATAAGAATCATCAAGTTTTCATCGTTATGAATCCCATTGATTTGAATCTGGAGAAACCCATTTTATCGGTAGTTACACTCCATCCTTAAAAATAAGTTCACATAATAATCGTTTGATTTTACGACAGCAACCATTTACGTGTGAGGTTGAACACAAACTGGGTGTTGTTGCCTGTGTGGGTGGTGGTCAAATTAAATGCCGAGTCATTTTGGATCGTGGCGGCTATGTGCCCGGTGAGAGCATACTCGTCACAGCATTCATATCTAACGCCAGCAACGTAACCATTAAACGCACCAAAGCTTCGCTGACTGAGGTAATTCTTAACATACAAAACATTGTGATAAAATCTATAAACGATCTTCCCGTATTTTATATAGACCATCGAGTATCTGGCACGCGGCAAGACTGTACAAACAGAGAAACGAGCTTTGGCTGTATTGGTGCGGGGCAAGATACGGCCGGGTGGCAAGGATGAATGGCATAATGATAGCCTTTATGTGCCACCATTGCCTCCGACTAATTTACACGGCTGCCATTTGATAAAAATCACTTACGATGTTTTCTTTGTTATCGAACCGAAATCTATGGAGAAGGAAATCAAACTGCAGCTTCCAATTGTCTTGGCCACGTACCCGTTCCGCAACAATGCCAACGATGTTTTAAACACGTGGCCCGAATCCGTACTGAAGCCGGACACACATTATCCATCGACATTGCCCATATTTCGTCCATGGCTGCATGAGAAACCTGATGCATAGCTTCCAACAAGATGGTCCATCCGACACTCAGTGCGAATAATTGTTGCAGTCCCATTTGCGCCATACATTAATTTATAACTTATTTAACTTTAAATGACTTGTCATACAAAGTACTAAAAACAATGCACAATAACTTCCCGCTTCTTCTTTTTTTTCGTTTGATACAATACACCGTTACTCTCTTGTGCAGCGCTGATCAAATGCACTATCGATAAGCATGAATATCTCTGGAATCCGTAGGTCCCTTAAACAAATATATTTAATATGCTTGATATACTCGTAGTACATTCAAAACAAAATTATATGGGTTTGTATTATTTACATCTCGTTTTGGGCTGTACATAGGCAGAACTATTTAGATTTGTAATTTACAGTTGTGATGGCTTAATCTGCTTTGAAATGAAAATACTAAATATTTACGTTGTTATATATGATATAAGAATACAGCTACTTATATTATGTGTACATTTTATATAATTATTATACAATTTTACTTTCTTAATACGGATTATCATAAATCGATTTATAGAGCGAGGGAGAGATGCTCTATGCACATATAAATATATTTTTATTAAAAGTATTTGCTTTATTTTACCTATATCTAAATTTTTAATCTTTTTACTATTTCTGTTAACCCAGCTTAAGCCAATGTAACCTATACCAACAATCAAAGGTCCGATTTAAAGTCTTTCAATTGCCTTGACCAACAACGTTTTCTCGAAAACTCTTAATCTTTTGAACAAAGAATGATTCAAGTGCCTCAGCGCACTTGTAGAATGAGGACTCCTTTGGGTTATAATAGCGGCAGTTATCAAAAATTTTCGTCATATCGCCAATAAATTCGGCGAGCTTGGTGTAGGTATTTGATTCGAGTTTGCTTTCCATTTGCTTGAGATCTGTGAATAGAAGTAACTTTGTTGTAGCATATATATAGCCAGTTAGATAAATAATCAAAATCATACCCATGGGCTCTTTAATCACTTTATAATAGTCGGGTGCCTCTTCCGGATCAACCGGTTCCATAAATGGCCAGGCACTCTTGTGCGACTGCAAATAAATGTATATTTCCAGCAATTAAGAAAAAACAAATCGAATCGACATGTAATATCACTCTGATCGTGTTTGTTACCTGTATTTGCTTGATCAAGCTCTTCAGCTCAACAATTTCATTTTGCGCAAGACTTTTCATATTTGCGGTATTTGCATCAGAATTTCGCTGGCACTCTGGACAAACGTACTCGTCAATATACTCAGCCTCGCTCTGGACGATGCCAACACAACGACCATGGAACCAGTCCTGGCACTTATCACAGCAAATATAAAACTGCGACTCGTCGTATGGCTGGCGACAACTGCAATAAAGCTGTTGAGTTTCACGCGCCTTTTGGCAATCTGTGCAAATGAACTCGGTTAGTTTTTTGGACGCCTCTTCCGTTATGTTGATACAATCGCCATGGAACCAATTGCTGCACATATCGCAA
Organism: Drosophila mimica; assembly: GCA_037043585.1. Classification (NCBI taxonomy): domain Eukaryota; kingdom Metazoa; phylum Arthropoda; class Insecta; order Diptera; family Drosophilidae; genus Drosophila; species Drosophila mimica. Next base: position 9,727,432 of record JBAMBE010000579.1, read on the forward strand.
CCGACATAGAACCTGCAAAGTACAAAACGCAACACACTTACAACTACAGGCTAATAAAAAGTTGTAAATGTGAATTTGCTTACTTTGTTTCATCGTAAGGTTTGCGACATATGCAATAAACCTTATCATTCGTTCTGGACATCTTCTTCGGCCGACCAACGCTTTTCCGGCTGTGCAGCGATGTTGGTTTTGTGCCAGCGCCTTTTGTAATTGAGGATTTTGAATGGCTGTAGCAGATAATAGACAAAGTTATTGATCATGTAAACGGGCTAATTAGCAATTTTATCCACTCACCGCTTTTTATCCGACAGGCGTTCAGTGAAGACCGTCGTCGTGCGTTCATTTTCCGTCAGCTTCTCTGGCGCTGTGATGCTTATGGCGCGCACATGTCGCTTAACCTTGACCTCCACTTCCTCACGAATCTCGTTTTGCAAATTGCGCTCCAGCAGGGAGCGCTTCCGCAAGATGCTTTTCTTTAGCAAATCTTTGTGGCGCTCCAATTGAGTTTGCTTCGGCTCACTAAGATTTGCGGCATCTTCAAGTGGGAGTAGATTTCGATTGTTTTTAATTGCATTATTGTTGTGACTGACAGTGGCTATGCCGGGATGACGTTTCGATGGAGCACGAATTTTCCACTCATCATCATCGTTGTTGTTGTTGTTAGTTCGCGACGCAGTGCGTCGGCGATTAGACGTACCACCGCCTTCAACAATGAAATTTGATCGGTTCGTCGATGCCGTCCATTCGCCCAAGTCTTGAAAATTTTGGTGATCTTGTTGCTTCGTGCGCATACTCACCAACTTTTCCTCAACTTCGGGAGTCAGATTACTTTGTTTTAGTGCATTTGTAATAGCTACAATGAAATGATATGGAGAGTTAAAAAAGAAAGTTGTTGTGGAGGGAATTGTGGGGGGAATGCGTACTTTCTTGTATATAACCGCTGGTGACCACAAAATTATCAGTTTGTTCATTGTCGACGCCTTGCACAAGGGCGGTTCCACAGAGATCTGCTGAAGCTACTACCGCATACTCTACGTTTTCCATCGACGAAGCAGCTCCAGTTGGGTTGTAGCTGTTGTTATTTGTGGCGCCACTATGCTTATCAGCTTTGGCAAGGCAATTGAGTTCGAGATTAACGCCGATGCTTCTGTTGCCGCCGACTGTGGCATCTGCGCTGTTTGTCGTGGGGCAAGTGTTGTTGTGGGCACATTCCTCATTAGTAGCTGAAGGCGTGGGGGTGTCGTGTTCGTTATTGATGTTGCTGGTGTTGTCGTTGGTCTGCAATATATATCGATTGACGGCTTTAGCACTATCAAATTCATTTAATCTCTGCACTTGATCATGATTAGCTCTATCCTTAACTACAGCTAGCTCTTGAATATGCACATTTCTTTCTTTTTCTTCGGACTTAAAATTAATTTGATTGTTGCATGCACCATTATTGGACGAAACGCTGCCCTCATATTGGATCACCTTCTCTGAAGTTGCTTCAGATATAGTCGCTGCTGTTGCTGTTGCTTGAGAGAGAGAATTCATAGACTTTTTCTTTTTAGGAGTTGGACTGCAGACCACAATAATTTCGTCATCATCATCATTATCGGATTTATCTTCATTGGCGCCAATATCTTGTATACCATTATCAATTGAAATGCCACCAACCTATGTGTTATCAGGCAGTGACATTAAACTTAATTACTTACACATTTTATGTCAATAAATGAATAAAGATGTACAACATTGACTTAGGAAATGTTAGAGAAAATTGAGGAATTGGTGGGCACCTACCTGGCTTTAATCAGAGATCAGTTGTAGTATTTATTCCAGGCAACCTTTTACGATTTTGTTATGGTTTGTAGATTGTGGTTGAGATGTTGTTGTAGTTGTTGTTGTTTGGCGAAGAGATTAACACGTGGTTTTTTGGGAGTTGTAGTTGTTGACACGGATTTTAGGCAATGCGTTTAATACGTTTGGTTTTTTAAAAGTAGTGGCAGCATGGATTTTATTTTAAGGGTATTCGAAATTATTTTTAATGGTACAAAGTAAGTTCTTCAAAACAATTCGATTGTTAAGCTTGCTTTAAAATATTCAAAATGAAAATTGCGGCAAAATGTTTTAATATCCTCTTTTTATGTGTACTTTGTGTATGAGTTGTGATTGTGATTGATTAATGGCTTGGATGTGTATGTGTGTGAAACTCTGGTATTCAAGTATCTGCTTAAATTTTTTTTTTATAAGTGTAAACATTTATTTCGATTTAGATGAGATGATTACAAATATGGTTAAGCCTTTGTGTTATATATTTCGAAGATTTGCTTTATACGAGAGATAGCTTACATGCGCTTACGCGGGGACGGAGGGTCTAATTGGAACGGAGCAATTCGTCGTTTAGATTGCCATTTGGTATTAGAAGACCAGCAGTGCCTCCAATTTAAATATATTTCATTAGTCAGCCAACTAAAACTCTTTGTGTGGGTTAATCTCTTCAGCAATATGTATATATATATATAAATATATATGTATATATGTATATATGTATATATATGTATATATATATTAGTTTTTCTTTTCATAATTGTTATTAACTTTTGTAATATTAAATTAAATTTTTCTAATGATTTTCTTTTAATAGCAATTAGGTCATGGAAAAAAACAACAAATTTATTTCGGTCTGTTTGGTACTCTAATTCAACTGATTTCTGATTAAAGTCACATATAGGTCCTTGGTTTATCATAATTAAAGATTTGTTTTTTATATTTTTTTCTTAAAACGATATCTCTTTTTTCATAAACACATACATACATGTGCATCTCTGAATATGTATGTGTATGCATGTAAATACATCATATATAGAAAGCAAGCGCTTTTTGTCAACACAAAGGCCAATTTGCAAATAATCATCCAACTAACTCGGAAACAAAAATTTACGCACATTGTGCATAGATTTATGATTTATATAAGAACTAAGGGATACAAACAGGGGATTTGGAGAATGGAGTTTATATGCGTGGAACAGTCAGAAAAGCCATATGGCTTGGTTAAAGTGAAAGATAAGCACGCGTTTATTATTTCGTAAGAATTAAAGTCAATTTTTCAGAGTGTGTGGGAAAAAGTGTATAAGTTAATGTGAGGTTATATTACAAACCTCTCGAATTAACAATTATGCGATACAATTCTGCTGCAATTTTTTTTTCTTTATATACAACAAAATTTACAAAATATTAGTTAATCTATCTTGCATTTCTCTAAAATATATTCAAAATGATTATTTTCAAATTTATACATAAGTTGTTTTTTTTTAATTAATTAATTTGAAAATTATAACGAATTTAAAAGCTTGAAAATAATATATAAAAAAAATGTATTAGAATTTTGTGTTCCCATTGCTATAAGTTTAGGAATACTTATGATTTTAACAATTTTCATATGTATATATATTTGTATAATTATTGTATTTTATTAGTTTTTGTATCTCAGAGTCATCTACCAAAACAAGAAGTGATAGTTAATAAATATACATCTACATAAATACTTGTTCTGCTCTGAATTTGTATTGTATGAAAAGAAACAGGATTGGTCATCGTTATTTTGTATTAATTCATACATATTTTTATTGCAAAAAGCGCTTTACATTTATTACAAATAACATAGATAGTAGATATAAGAATTAAAAGCCAAATGAAACTAGGCAAGAAAAATCTATACGCATTTAGCGTATTGTCTAATACTTTTGCCCAGGTCGCTAAAATTACGTCACAGTCTGTATAATTGCTCGCTAAATATTTAATAAGGTAAAAATGCTATGTGCTGAACCAATATTGAATGTTTTTGTTATCTCACTTTCACTTAATTTTAAAGATAAAGTATTTAAATGGCATTAAATTTAAATTATAAAACTAATTATAAACATAATAAAATTACGAACCCAAATCAATTAAATAAATACGTATAATATAATTAAAGGATAAGAAAATGTAAAAAAAGACATTTTCCTCTGAAAATTTAAATTCGCCAACTGCATAATTTATGTGTGTGTGAGTGCGTTTGTATGTTGGAGAATTAGTTGACAAACAATTATATTGCAAAATGAAGCCTTTTTGTTGAGCAATTTATATATATCATACAAATCATTTCTATATTTTATACTTTTACTGGAAATTGCTAGGATATGCCATAAAAGAATGTGCATAATAAGCATAAGGCGCAAAACGTATGAGATATAATCATATGCAATTTGTTGTTCACTATTGGAGAGTAGAATGGATTTAACAAATAAATTAAAAGTACCAAACGAAACGTGTGCAATAAATAAACGTAAATTATTCAAAATCATAGCAAAATGTTTTCGGTTCTCTGGTAAAAATTAACTTAAAATTACATTATTAAATTATTAATTGCAATAACAGTGTCTTGGCTACATGTCGATCGGTTGGTATAATAAGCGCAGCCTACGTTCAGTTCATTAAGTGCTTAATAGAGTTCCGCGCGCTTTCACCCCTATATGATTTTTGCATTTAAAAGCTACTCACTTGTTGGTGGGTCGCCGTCTGGTGCACGGGCGTTAGTGGCGGTGGCTGAGAAGATTGTGTCGCTGTTTCCGGTTGCACGGCTAGATAAATTTTTGTGGGACCTAAAACGCCCAACTTGCCATTGGATTCTTGGGCTGAGTATTAGAAAAAGGAAAATAACAGACATATTTAGCTTGATTTTCAACAATGCCTTATGAGAATTACCTTTCATTAGCTGCTGCTTCACCTGCGTCTGTACCAGCTGCAATTGTTGTGCCGTGAAATCGTTGCCAACAAGACCTTGCAGCACAATGCGTGGTCCATGCTCCGTTTGCAAGACCTGTGCTGTGACACACTTGATCACAGTGCCAGGTGGCTGATTTTGAAGTAGACTCTCCTCAACACTCATCGATTGCTGTGCTTGTGTCTGCTGCTGCACCACCTGCTGCACTACGTGTTGCTGCTGTTGTTGTGGTTGGACTTGCTGTTGCTGCACAACGACTTGTTGTGGACTCTGTTGCACAGCATTTTGCTGCTGTTGCGGCTGCTTAGTAGGTGAGCTTTGTGGACTGGCTTGAGATGCTTGTGGCGTTGCATTATTGGTCACAATGTGGGCGTTGCCATCACCCTGATGCTTAATATGTGCCACGATTTGTGCCTGATTGTTACCCAAGGGTTTGACAATCACTTGCTGCCCATTAATAGTCGCCACTTGCAGCTTGCCTTGAGCCAGCTGCTGAGCCAACGTGGAGTTGGGCACAAGCACTTGCTGTGTGGTTGTCTCATTGGTTTCGTTGGTGCTACTGCCTTGTGGTTTCTCCTCAATTGCTTGCTGTTGATGTTGCACCACCATTTGCTTGACCACCTTAGCTTGCACCGCGGCTGTCGATTGCACTGCTTGATTCGTTTGCACCACATATTGTTGCTGGGGCTGGACGATATGCTGTTGTTGTTGGTGCTGCTGCTGCTGTTGTGTTTGCAATTGTTGCTGCACCATTTGCATGGCTTGACTTTGCGGCACGTTGCGTTGCGTAACAATCGTTTGACCTGGACTCAAGATTATACGCTGCCCGCCAACAACAATTTGCTGCTGCACGTTGCTCGTGTTGACAATTTGTTGTATCACTTTTTGTGTCGGCTGACTGCTAACTTGTTGATTGACCACAATCTGCTGCTGTTGTTGCTGTGGCACCTGCTGCTGCTGTTGGATGTGCTGCTGAATTGCTTGTGTATGAACAATTTGCTGCTGCTGGACAGTTGAGGTGCCTTGTTGCTGGTGTTGGCTTGCCGGCGCAGATATGATAACTTTCTGGCCCTGGGCTCCCTGTGCCAGTAACAATTTTGAGCCGGGTTGGACAAAAACTTGCTGATTCGAGGAGGCAGTTGATATCACTTTCGGTACTAGTTTTTGAACGGTAGGCGAAGCAGTGTTTGCTTGGCTTGTTTGTTGCTGCTGCTGTTGCTGTTGTTGCTGCTGCTGCGCAAGTAACATTTTATTTTTGACCTGTGCCAGAGGTAGAGTGAGACGTGAAGTTGACCCAATTGCCTGTGCACCTGTTGACTTGGCTATGTTGACATGTTTTACGGCAATTTGTTTAATCACTGGAGATGCCGAGTTTGCAGCTGCAGTTGTCGTTGTCACGGCATGTGTTGCCGCAGGCGCTGTCAATGCTTTAATTGGCAATTTTCCCTTGACACCTGAGTGAGGTACAAAAAATAAAAAACAGAGAAAAAGTTTAAATCGAATAGTGAACTTTAAATTTCAGTGCTTACTTGATGATGCTGCATTTGATGTTGTCGTTGTTGTTAACACATGCAGCTTGCCATCTGGCATTTGCACCAGTTGCTGGCCAGGATTTAATCCACGGACGCTCACTTTGCCATCAGGTCCACGTATAATTTGTACTTTATGTGGCGTGGGTGAGGGTGTTGCTGTTGCGGCATTTACTTGTGATGTGTTTGTAGACTGGGAGGTACCTGCTGTTGATGATGATACTGATGAACGTGCCACTTGCGTCACGGCTTGCTGTATGATGCGTGTCGTACCATCCGGATTCTTCACAATCACACGTCTACTGCCAATTACTTGACCTTTGACTGTAAAATGTATGTAATAATTCCATGAATGATATATATATATATATATATATATATATATATATATATATATATATATATATATATATATATATATATTGTAAATAATTTACCAGGTGTCGAGGAACGAGTCACTTCGTTTATGCCAATTAATTTACGCTGCTGATGAGCAGCTCGTTGCAGCTTCAACTGTTGTTCCATTTTCTCCTTGCTGTCTTCACCGGTCTTAGGCGCCAATAGAACTCGTCCACCGCCTGGACTACCAATAGCGGCGGATGAATTAGAACCGGAACCATTGCTCGATTCAAGCTGCCGCGATGTCACCGATCGTGTAACTGTGGCGAGACGTGCCTTCTCCTGTTTCTCGCCAATGAATTTAATTTCCCACAGCTCAAGTTTATCCTCATCCACCCATTCCTCACTGATCTGTGGCTCGGTTGGTTGTGGTGACTCAGCGCGCTTTCGTTTTCGCAGACCAGAACGAATTGACGTTACTTCTGCAAGAGAAACAAGTATTTTATATTACATTATTATAAATATTATTATATATTATAAATATTTATAAATTGAAAATATATTTCAATGGCTCTTACCCCTGATAGTCTTTGGCATCTCTAGTGGTATGACAACCCTTCGTCGGAGGTAGCTCGTCTTTTCGCCATATCGACCGGCGTGGCGTAATTTCAGCAATTCCACTGTCACAATTTCATTCTCCGTGGTAACTTGGTGTTTTCCATCCGTGGATGGTGGCTTTGCAATCATATCGTCCCAGCGCAGGCAGGACCACAATATTCTCAACTGCAATGCTATGCATGACAAAGTTGTCGCATTCGATGTACGATATGACCAACATGTACGGAACAGAGGCCGGGAGCACTGGTACTGCCAAATCGAGTTGTTTTTGGCTGCGTGGTGAAAGCCGCTTGCCGGAGACTTGCCGCCCAGGCGAGCTAGTTTGAGCAGCTCATATCGCGGCAAGACCAAAAGGCAACGCTTCTGCTTATGCGTGAGAAAATTTGATATAAGCGGATAACGCGCATATACTGCTTTCTTCATAAGTTTTGTCTTATCATCCGCTGCTTTCGCTGCCTGATCATACAATTTGGCCTCGTCACGCAACAGATAGACGCGTCCACGCGTTGAAGTCGCTGAGTAGACCCGCTCATTGCCATTTTCGAAGTACTCGCGTTCGTATTTGGTCACATCCTCACGCTTAACGGGTCGCTGAGTGATGGGAAACCGGCGATTTTGTTTGTTCAGCGGTATATCCTTGTCCAAAGTTTGATCTAAAACATCTTTGGTGCCAATATATGCCTTCTTGGGCTTGACGCTACGCTTTCGCCGCGTGCCCGCAAATATATCGACATCATCAACATTCGGCGTTGAGCTGGCAGCGCTCACTGCCGCCGTCATTGAATCTTCTGTGCTCTCGATTTCAACATTGCTACACACATCCATGCTCTCGATATAGTCCATTTTGTCCGAGTCCTGGGTATTTGTGTCAGGATTTAAGCAGCTCGCACCATTTGGCTCTTCCACCTTAACTGTGACTTTATCGGGTGCTGATTCGGGGACTTCGATCTGCAGGCAATCCTTGAGCAGGTGCTCACTGAAGGGTTCAGCATGAGCTCGCGCCTGCTCCCAGTCATGCAACAAATCGAGGGGCGCTTCAGTTTCCGCTGACTTATGATCGTCAGACTCGTCCATTGGAAGCTGTTGAACACATTCCTTCTTTCCCTCTGTTAGCTTTTGTTCAAGTATGGACGGCTTTTTCACTGCGCCCAAAATAGCTGCTACTGTCTCCTTGGAGCCATTGCCAGCAGTGTGTGCCTTGCGCAGCAGAAGCAGCAGCTCCTTTTTTGCACGCGCCTTTTGCAAGCACAGCGGGGAGTAGCAAGTGTTTTGCGTTATCTGCGACACGGCATTTGAGTTCGTATTGCATTCCTTGGTGTAGCAGCGGAAGGTCTTGGCGTATCGATTAAGTTGACTGAACTGCATACGCACTGATTGTATTTGTTTAGCCAACGAGTTGACGAGATCTAGGTTAACGTTGGATGTCAACGATTTGCCCGAGGCTTCGGTGAGGCGCAGCAAACGTTTCTCCAGGTACGTTTGCTTGCTACTACTGCTGACTCCACCACTACCCGATGTTACAAGAAGCGGTTTGATATCTCCACCATCCGCATCCGATTTGATTGCAATTTGTTGTTCGACTTCGGCCAATTTGAGACGTCGCTCAAGCAGATCATCCAGGCGGCATTTGCGTGCCACCTTTGGAAAATATATGCGACAGGGAGCAGTTAATGCTTTACTCACATCAATGTGTCCATTTACACGCTCCGCAACATCATCGACGATCTTAATGTGTGTGTATTCTTCGGGCAAATAATGGCAGACATCACCCGCCGCGTGGATATTTGTGCATTGCTGTATGAAACGCTCAGTTCTCGGATCAACAAGGATGCATTCGTTTACCGTCGGCTCCTCGTCGCCCATGGTGTAGTGCACAAAGATACGAACATGTGACATGGGCTGGGCGCGGGTCCTTCTCACCCGTACACCGCAACGTCTACTGCTCGATAGCCAAAGCCAGCCCCATTGGCCATGCACACGGTACTCTTCGCCCTTTTGTTTCCATACCTGATGCTTCAGTCCAAGCGAATATTTAATGTAATTGATGGCCAGCCGATTGCGCTCCTCTTCGTCGTCACGTTCACGCTTCTCGCGTTTCTCTTGCTTCTTCCGATCCTCCCGCTCGCCGCTTGTGATGCGTTGCAGGTGCGTGTGCCCCAGCTGCTCGTGCCACACATTGGCGAAGACGACACTCTTGAGGGATGCTTGAAAGAGCAACATAACCGCAGCAAAATCAGTGGCACGTTTCGCATTCATAACCGCATTATTCCACATTTTCTTGTTGCTCAACCAGTTGATATTCATAAAAGATGCGGCTATATTTGATTCAAAATTTAGCAGCGTCTGTCGCAGTGTTGTTACCGTATTTTCGCATGTGCCCATCGTAATGCCAATCCATTTAAAATCTGAAGCCGTCGTCAGTGAGAATTTGTGGGAGAGATGACGACGTTTATCGCGTTCCTCATTGCGTTGCGGCTTGTTCAGCGCAATTGGATTTGTGGCATACTGATTAACATAATTCTTAAATCCCTGCTCCATGCCCAGTTTAAAGTAGAGTGTACCATTATTCAATTGATTCGTCTTTTGTCGCGTTACCATTTTATTATTCTCTTCCGATTTCTTAACGTTATCGATCGCTTGATCATCGCCCTCCTCCATAGCAGTATCTCCTCCCACTTCTTTGTCCAGCAGTTCTTGTGTAGCCTCTTGCTCTAGATCTAATAAGGTGCGTTTGTTATGTTTGTGCTCGTTGGTGAGCGATTCGGTTAGTTTCATTTGACGTTCGATTTCCTCCTGACGATCCATTAACTGGGCATAAAGTCCAGATTCCAGCTCAGCTGCATCCATTCGTTTAAGAAGCAATCCGAATTTTGCTGTTGTACTATAATACCAACAGCTACCGTTCATTTGATCCTCAACAAATATACGTCGTGCAATAAACCAGTACTTGCGCCCATGCCGATCCACCCCAAGACAATCGTGACGTATCAGAACGCCTTGTTTCTCTTGTGTCAAGATGCAGTCCATGACGCCCGTAACCTTGTGAGAACGGCACAGACCACACTGCCAGTCCTCGGTGGGTACATCATTCATGGGTGGATCGACGCACTCCAAGTGATAGACAGCTGGGCATGTTTCGCAGCATAGCAAATCCCCGAGTCGGTGACAAATGCGACAATGATCATCATAGTGTATAGGACCCTCCTGCACCATCACGTCGCGCACAGAGTTGGCCGTTAGAAACTGATCGGCCAAGAATTGCAGCACCACCAGACGATGATCGACACCCGTATAGGGATATTCGCCAGTGCTGAGTATTTTATAGACATTTCGATCAAATTCTCTGTCACTTTCCACATAGCTGCGCAATACTTCTGGCCATGTAATGGCATCAATCAGATATAAACTGATATTGACTGTGTCCTTTTGGTCAAGTGGCCCAAAGTGTGTGCCCTGCACATCCTCCTCACGTAATATTGCCTTCAGCAGCATTATGTGGATGTCGGTGAGCAGTGCACTTTGCTCCTCACAGACGAAAGCGGCACAAAAATCCTCAAAGCGAAAAGGCGACAGCCGCACCAAGTGACGAAAGCGTCGTAATACTTCGTAAATACTTAAAGCGCGCAACACATGCGCATTGCCCATAAATAGATCTTCGGACGATTCCGGCAACTCGAGAGCCGGATATTGTCGACCGTCTTGCAGCCAAATTGGATCCGGACTGGGTGGTCGTGGGGGTCGACCAACACCATTCTGTGTAAAGCTGCAGACCGAAAACTCAGATTCACTATCATTGGCTGCGTCCAAGCTTTCTTCGTCGCTGGGCGTCAAAAGCATATCATCTTCATTATCGGTTTTTTCCTCATCCGAGTCACCGAAATCGGAGCCATAATGATACTCCGACTCGAAACCTGTCACAATTCAAAAAGGAAAACTATTATAATCACAAAATTATATGGATATCAACCTGTATGTTCAACATTTACCTTTAAAATGGCTGTCTGCCATAATACACAACTCTTCTGTCCTATTTTTGTTTTTACTACTATTAAATCTTAAATTTACCTATATTGAATGAAAAAATGTTCGTTTCTTTGCACTTTCCTCTTCGCCTTTTAGATGCCTTTCTGTTTAAAACAATTTGCTTCTTCAACTAACCCAAATAGGCAGGACAACAGAACATTACTTTACTTGTCAACCGGTCTAGTTTCTCAATAAATTGTCTTATTTTATTTATTTTAATAATTTTCAAAAGACTGCTCAGCCAATGGAGTTGAGCTGAAATGTTTTTGTCTGAATTATCAGAATTCTGACGCTTTTCGCTTGACATTTTAAAATTGTATTCCTATTTTGTTTTTGCAATATTTACCTTTTCTGCCCGAATAGCTGCCGGTGCTGGTGTTTCCGTGGACATTCGATTTGCGTCCGCGTCCTCGTTTGGCGCCGCTGCCGCGGCTGCTCCGATTGTTGTGACTGCTGCGGCTGCACTCATCGCTCTGTGGCGAGATGCAGCGCGATGCGGATGGAGTGCTTGGCTGCGATTTGCCTTCACTGAGATATTTTGGCTTCTTGAGCAGATGATAATTGAAGCGACCCGTTGATGATCGCTCATTTGGCGTCTTTGGCGGACGTCCACGTTTCCGGCTGCCTCGACCACTCATTGTATTTTGTTCAGCGATTTCGTCGTAAATATCCAAAACGCAAAAAAAAAAATACAAATGCTGCCTTAGCCACCCACTTTCTGCTTAAATACTATCGTATAGACTTCTATTTGAAGGAAGTGTGGCGTGCGTCGTCGTTCTCTCAACTCAAATATGAATCAATTTGAATTTGTTCTTGCACACATGGATAGCACATTATCTAAAACAAAATAAAGTTTGTTTAAAAACAGTAACAAATTTATTTGCAACTGAACCGTAAATAGAACTCCCTTGCGTTAAATTGCGCATACAGTTGTATTGGGCGCATATACATATGCATATGCAGCATATACAAATGTACGTGTGCGGAAAAAAATCGATAGACTTCACAAAATCTTATGGACATGTCCTTTTGTTTACAAATTGCATATTGAAAAACTTCGCTAATTGCATATATGGCGCCAAAAATTAAACACACACATACAAGCCACACATAGGTAAGGATGCTTTGCTCTGGGCTAGGTTTGGCAAATTATACATTCTCAATTTTTAACATAGTGATAGGTACTCGACACACGCACAATTCTTCGTGACTATGTGTGTGTTATTGAATATGTGTGTGTCTATGGAGCTAAAGCCAACGCACATTGTCCGCCATTTATAAAACCGAGAAAATTTGCGGAAATAGCCACTGTAAAGATTGATTGACACAATTGACATTTATTTGTATTGCCATTTACCAATTGCACTTGGGATCACATTATGGGCGCGATACAATATTTTATTCATTATTATTTAACTATTTTTATCCAAACTGTTAGAGCGACTTTTACCTTACATTTTACTTCTGCATTTATAGCCCGAACAGCGTACAGTCAGCCAATCACAGCATATCTTTCATTTGCTAATGCCGCAAGCGACACCTAGTAGTCGTTTAAAACACTAAATTGTACATGGTTGCATGTGCGTCATGTGCAGTGTTGATATCGACAATGTTATCGATATTCAATGTACGAGATTTTTTAAATTCGAATTAGTTATCGAGGCGATGACTGTGCCGGCGCCGTTTTTTGTTGTCTGCGGTGAAATTAACTTCTTTCCTTAATGGCTAGGTATTATAAATACAATTATGTACAACTCTGTAATTTTTGAAAACTGATGTAAGTTGTAGCCCTGTAGCAATATTATTCGTTATCTTATCAGTAAGTTGTCCGTCTAGGGCGCTTATGTGGTAGACGCTGATTTCGCTAGTATTACTTTATTGTGCGCGCACGGCGGATGCATTATATTAAAAATTGTTCGTGTGCATACACAAATTTTAAATTAAATGCTTATTTTGACCATTAGTATTTTGGATATTCCGTTCTTGATTATTAGCCTTTTTATGCATACTGTACATATAATCACACAATCGTGTTAATTAACTAAATTCCATATTCCATTTATTTGTATGTGAGTGAATAAAATCGTTTTAAGATAAAGATTCGTTTTCAATACAAATACACCTGTGTCCGTCTCTCAATGCCTAATATTAAATATTTACATGTGTGTGTATGTTATTATTGTTATATAGCATGCAGCAGTTGTAGGTTTTGTTTCCCTGTGACTAAAGGTTTTAAAACTTTAAATACTGAAAAGGCCTCCCCTTTATTGGTGTGCTGCTTATCTTAGCATTTATTTTACAGGTTTTGTCACCTATTTTATACTGAAAAATACACACACACTCATCATATATATATATATATATATATATATATATATATTAAGTGTGTGTGTGTGTGAATGGAATGTACATAAAACGATTTACGCGTGTATCTTTAAATAATAACAAGAATTTCTTAACAACTCATACTCATTCTTATGACGTCATATATGAGTGTATAATTGAAGTAGGCAGGGTAAAGATAATTTACGTACAGTGAGCAAAATCTTATTTCGCACAGTGCCTAGCACCAATTTTAATTGCATGCCATAAAGTAATTATGTAATATTTTTCAAAAATTCCAAAGACCCATGGCAGGTACATTTATTAACCACCAAAATGAATATACGATCCTAATAAACTGTGGTTTTTCCACCTGCTAGGTAGGGTTATGTAAGAAAGTACCTCTATTTATGGCAAAGGCTTATTTCGCACAGTTACATTATGGACACCTGGGTGCCATTAAACCCGTATTTTTTTGTCAGGTTGAATATTTTCGGTATAAATAGACTAATTCTTCGTAGTCAGTTTAGTTTTTTCCTGCATTTCGGGAGCAACAAGCCAACAAGGACCTTATGCAAACTGACTACCATTGAGCAAAGGAAACTCATCCTGGAACACTTAAAAATCGGATATTCATATTGCCAAATAGCTAAAATGGTCAAACTAAACACCTCAACTGTATTCTGCATCATTTGGAGTTTCGTCGACGAAAATCGGACAGAGGACAAGGGCGGAATGGCACCAAACCCGATTTTCACCCAGCAGGACGAGTCAAGGATCATCAGGAAAACAAAGGGAAATCTTAAGCTATCGGCTAAAAAACTGACTCAATAGGTGCAGGATGAAATAAGGAAAAAGTTCAGAATGGGAACTGTGCTCCAAGTTCTGCGCAACCATGACTTTATTGCCCGAGAACCACGAAAAAAGAAATTTATAAGCGCAAAAACTATAGGGTCTAGGATGACGTTCGTCAAAATCCACTTGGACAAGGATTTGGAGTTCTGGAACACAGTCATATTTGAATTTGAGTACGAATTAAACCTTTTTGGCTCGGACGGACGGAATTATGTGTGGCGACACTCCAATACTGATCTGAGTCCCAAAAACATAAAGGCAACAGTCAAGCACTGCGGAGGAAGTGTCCTGGTATGGGCATCTATCTCGGCAGCACGCGACTGAAATTTTGTGATTATTGAAACAATAATGGACAAGAATGTATACTTTGATATACTAAAGGAAAATTTACTCGAAAGTGCCGAGAAGCTAGAATACGACGTACTTTCCGGATCTACCAGGACAACGACCCCAAGCATAAGGCCGGAATAGTACAGTCCTCGCTTAGATCGAACTGTCCCCACATGATAATTCCACCGGCCCAGTCTCCAGATTTAAATGTTATTGAAAATTTGTGGGCTCTGCTGGAAAATAACATCCGGAATCACAACATATCCTACAAACAGGATTCCAAAATGCTCTACTGGAGGAGTGGAGCAGGATCA
Organism: Drosophila mimica; assembly: GCA_037043585.1. NCBI lineage: Eukaryota > Metazoa > Arthropoda > Insecta > Diptera > Drosophilidae > Drosophila > Drosophila mimica. Next base: position 9,742,512 of record JBAMBE010000579.1, read on the forward strand.
GTCCAGAAACTACCCGGAAACTAATATCTTCCATGAATAATAGGTTAAGGGAAGTTGTTAAGGCTAAAGGCTATCATACTAAGTATTAACATCCTTATTTAAGCTTTTATACGCCAAATATGTAACTTTTTTTAAGACTGTGCGAAATAAGACTTTGTACGAATTTTGAATATGTTTTTAGTTTTTGACTAATTTTAATTAATTAATTAATATTTTAATAAAAACTAAAGTTTCTTTTTCAAATGTGATATAACATTAAACAAATTGGCATTTAAACATTTTGAATTTGTTTACTTGTTTAAACTTTATAGCACTTTAAATTTTTTGCTAGGCACTGTGCGAAATAAGCTTTTGCTCACTGTATGTATGCAGATAGCGAATTATTATTTATGTGTAGACTAGTAGATCCCATTCATGATAGACGCCTACAAAATATCATTGAGCAGATCGTTTAGATACTTTTGTACAGACATACAGGCAAACAGACAAGTTAAAAAAAATTGGACACAGCAAAAGATTGGAATTATTGAAGCATTAATAAATGTATTTATTACAGTGTGTTATTCACATTTAATTAAATGATATTCTGCTCTTTTCAGTTTAAACAAACACTAAACATAAAATGGAAGCCTTTTATCGGAAAAGCAGCTTTAAATTGAATTTCAAAGTATACCTAATCACATACATTCTTATGACTATGACAAAAGCTGAGGATGTTACAAATAGTACAGGAGTATTAGACAATAAAAGGTTCTTATAATTTTTTTTTGGTAGCTTTCATATCATTTAATAGTACGATCATGTTTTTTATAGCACAATCACATTAGAGGAACTAAGCTTTGCTTTGGATACAACATTTAATTCAAGTGTCAAATTAGTGCCAGACGAATTGGTTAGTACAACGATAATAACACCAATTTCCACTGATAATGTTACAAGTACGCGTAATCCGGAGGGCACATTACCCACATTAGTACAAAAACAGACACAACCGGCTGATTGCTCTCAGCGGGAGAAATCTAGAAGTCAGCCAATTCCCTCATCCACCTCAAGATTGCGAAAGTGTTGTCCACTTGGTGAGAATCTGGACTTTTATCGTGAGAATCAAAGTGATTCAATGTGCGATAGCGCAGTATTAAGCTTTGAACCGACTATTATAAATGCGGTTCTATTTGATAACTGTATTGAGGATTTGGAAATATTTACAGAATTGCCCTATGAGGTTGGCAATCCATGTAATAGGTAAGTTAACCACCGTAGAACGCTCATAAGTTTCTAATAAGACAAAGTTTCCATCTGGGACCATAATCATTATTATTTCTATGTATTTGTTTGTTTTTTGAGTTAAAATACTAATGAATAGTCATGAATGCATGCCATAGCAACTATATGACTATCCTTAATCTTAACTTTCGACCACTTCATTTCACTCTTTAAATCTTGATATGCCAATATAAAAAAGATTCATATTATACATAATGACGAGTAATAATTGATTTTGGTCCCTGGCGAACAACACAATGCAATATACTTTAAGAGCTCTGCAACTCTTTGTATTTATTGCAGTGTTACTTTTTTCAGCTCGTTTCAATACGATGATACGGAAGACCTGCTTTTTATATTGCAAGATGGATCGCTGTTGATCATCGATAAAAACGGAAATGAGTCCTATACAGTGGAAGAAAATTATTGTTTGGACCAAGATAAATCTGGCCACATGTTGGCCTTCATATGCATTACACGGGTTGATGAGGTTTCCAAAGCAAAAATAATTATTGTAGCTGTGCTGATGCTTGTAAGCATGCCCTGCCTGCTTTTGGTTAGTTATTTACACCTTACCCTGCGCTTATTGCGCAACTTGCACGGCTGGTCTTTGGCCCTAATGTCACTGTGTTTGGCCTGCGGCTATTTTGTGTACTCGGTAGTGCACATATACGGAATACCATCCGGTGGCATCATTGGATATGTTATTCAGTTCTTTATATTGAGTTTCTACTTCTGGTATTTATGCATATGCTGCAATGTACTTTTAAATATTTGGTACAAGCTTCCGTACTACATTCAATTTAATAAGACCTGGACAATATTGAATTTTGGCGCATACTGTGTATTCTCGATTACTGGACCGGCGATACTTGTCTCGTTAACCGTGCAAAAAGGTTTGCCTGGCATGCCGTCATATTTTTTGCAGGGCCTAACCGAATCCATTCGAGAATCCCAGCGATACTTTATACCCCCAGTTTCGACCATATTAGGTCTTAGTTTTCTTGTAAGTCAACGCACTAAAATCAATAGAGCTCAATATACAAATATTCATTAATATAAATTAACCAGGTTATGATTATGTCATTCTTTGGCTTTCAACGCGTTAAAACTGTTGGCTACTTGATTGCAAATGATGACGAAAAGAATGCTGTTACCTCAATACGACAGTTTGATCAGCAGAAATACGAGGATGTCAAAAAGGAGTAAGTTGTTTTCGCTTTACAATCTTAATACTTGCCTATAATACCGCTCATTTTTATCAACTCTATCAATATCCATCAACAGCGCAAAATGCGTTGCACTACTTGGCATTATTATAATACTGGCTTGGCTATTTGAAATAGTTACATTCTACTCGCCTGGAAATGAAGGTAATATTTTATAATAATATATGTATATATATAATATATAGTCCAGAAAATGTATTGACATGGGGATAACTTTATGAACAGTCAAACAAGTTGATAATTATGGTTTTTAAAATGTCACAATTAATTAAATAAATGAATCTTGTTAATTTTAATGTTAAATATTTTAGAGAAGTCCATTTAATAGTAGAAAAATAATTAAAAGTCAATAATAAAATACATGTTTTTGCAAAATAAGTTAGAAAATAATTTTTTTTTTTTCTGTGTCAATACATTTTCTGGACTTACTGTATATATTTAACTTAACAAAAATATGCAATCCATTTATTTAACTTAAAAAAAATATGCAATCCATTTATTTTCCAGTTTATTTGTTACTCTGTGATATGATAAATGGTCTTCAGGGCCTGTGGATTTTGCTCATATTTCTTGTAGTGCGTAGACGTCGCACTATAATACTGCGGTGGTGGTATGATCGAGGTACGCATACCATTGCTGAGGACACCGAATTGCAACCAGTCAACAAAACCGAAAATCCCACATGAGAATTTAGTCATCACAGTTATATATAATATATATAAATGTTTTATTGCATTTTACATAGAAAGTCGTTAATATATATTTTTTTGTTCTCGTCACTTGTACAGATACAGTATCATTGAGTTTATATATAATTGTGTGTATTGTGGAGGGAGGGGTGGAATTGTAGGAGGAGATAGAGTAATTTTCGTATCAGCTATGTATTTGGAAGTAAATCGTTTTTTGAGGAAATCAGTAAATAATTTAGTTCGATTACTTTTGTCAATGTTGTTGATAAGTCTAAATCATGCAAATCTAATGATTTTGTGATTACAAAGAGAATTCCTTGTATGGTGATTAATAAATAATTGTTTTTCATATGTATAGCGCTGTAATACTATTTACATATTGTATGCAACATAAATGGGATCTAACTGATCGGCTAAAAACCCATCCCGTAAGTGCATACGTTGCTTTTCTCCGCGACTATTGATGGGTACTACACCTGAAATACAATTTTTTGTGTTGAAAACAAGTTACATTTTGTAATTAAATTGAATTTACCTGGATCAACAACGACAACGACGCCCACAATAAGCTGATGCTCTTCCAGAACAGTGTTTGTGACTAAGGGCACCAAATCAAGCGCTTCCGATTCATTACCATCTAGTTCTACAACTACAACCAATAAATTTGTCCATGTAAAAACGGCGCTGCAGGACAAAAACAAATGATTCATATTTATTATTTAGACTGAATAGAAAAGAAGTCAAATAACATACCACTCGGCAATTTTCTTATGACAACGAAGCACAGAATTTTCAATATCTATTGGATGATAGTTCATGCCTCGCAGCGAAATAACTTCGTCCAAAGCACCAACAACATAAACAGCATCATGGAGCTCCTGATCACTGGCATTTACGGCACCACCCACAAGACTATGCTCGGAATTGCCACCCAGGGAAGTATTTGAAAAGTTCAATTGCAGTTGACTCATGGAGTTTAGAGACTCTGTATCACTGTCACGACTTGCCACACTTGGTGTGGTCTCATCTAAAACAGAAGCGGCCTGAGAACACTCCGTGCGCCTCAAGAAACCCAAATAGCCGGTACGTGCATACATCTCAGAGGTAGCACCAGTGACCAATTTAGCGTTGAAATGATCATTATAGTCCGTCTCATCGCCGTATATGGTAAAATAACCATTAGCATTGTGAGGTGCTTGCACCTATGTAAAATGAAAATATTTTTAGGCAAGATCAATTTAATTACACATTTTTAGCAATAGCTTACCCAAATTTCACCCAAATGCGAATCGCCGCAATGTCCTTTAGTTTCGGGATTTGCAATGATTACTTTCACACCAGGCAGCAGTTTGCCAGATTCAATTAAACACAACGAATTTGGCGCTCCTCGTTCCACCAGGGCAACGCGATTATTGCGCAATGCTCTTAGATCAACATAAACCTGTGCGCTCTCAGCAGAGCTTGCACCCTGCACACATATGGCTGGATTAACGCGACATCCAAAGGAAGTTGACACACAGCGTGTGTTCAGTCCAAGTCCCTGGAATAATTTGCAGAACTGTTGCGTCAGCGTCACGCGCGGACGTTCCTCTCCAACCACAACGCATGTGCGCACGCATCTCAAATCGACATTTCGCTGCTTGAGCGATGGCACCGAATTACTCAACGCTTTGGTGCACAGCTCGATGACTCCATACGAGCAGAATGTATCGCGTACGCGATGCTGGGAGAGCGTTGAGAGCCACAGACTTGGATTGGCCTCCACTTCATATGGAGCAATGAGAATTGAATGGTGTCCGCTGTAAACACCAATAAGAGTCCACATTACAAAGCCAAGTCCACAATAAGGATCCAAACACAAGGCGACATGACGGGAAGGATACAATTCACAGGCCAGTTTTAAACTGGCGCACAGACTAGACAGAGATCTGTTTGAAGAATTTATAGTGTTAGATTATACAGGAACAGAACAGATATTTTTTTTTTACCGATGCGTTATGTTAACACCACTTAAACGGCCACAGGTAGACACACTGAAGTCTAAATAGGCACTGGAGTCCAGCGAGACCGTGGCTATACCGGCCAATTTCCGTTTTGGATTATCATCGATATCCAGAATAGGCGGCCATGTCTTTGGATCAATTGATGACGCAGCCTCCCTTGATTTCAATAACTTTATAATTGGCTGTATAGAGAGCACAATTCCGCTTTTGGAAACATCGACAATCATACGAACAGTGGGAAGCGTTGTGATTAAATTTTGTGGATGCGGTGGCCTAATGGTTATCGGTATTGCGCCAAGATAAAGACAGCCATAGAATGCACACAGTAAATCCAATCCAGGTGGAAATATGAGGGCTAGAAACATACAAGGAACCAATCAGTTTACAACTCTTTACAATTGTGAGTCAGAAATGTTTGTAAAACTTACCAACATGATCGCCTGGTTCAATTTTGCCACGCTCCTGTAAAAGGGCAGCAATTTTTTCGGCTCGCTTGTGCAGTTCCGAGCAAGTAAGCGTTTTTGCTATGGCTCCTGAAGGATAAATTAGATATCAATTGATGAATTATATTTAATACTCGAAAATAATACTTACCCTTTGAGTTTAGCAACGTATATATTATGTGATCTGGCGAGGTGTTGGCTCGCCAACGCAGAACTCCAGTTATTAATTGCGGCTGATAAATGTAATGATAAATTATTATATATTTGGGAATCCTTGTTCATTAATATCTGACTTCTATGGAAATAATAATAATTTAACATACCTTACGTTCACCGTCTTCGGCCATTCCTACATCGCGTCCGTGTGCAACAGCTAAGCGATTGCCCTGCAGTAAATTTCCAACCATGACGGAGGCGGGTCCTACACCCGTGTCTGTAATACCACAGCCAGATGATGAGCTTAGTTTTGCAGTAGTTTGCACACCTTTTTTTTATTTTGATTTTGGTTAGTAGTAGAATGGATTTGTTGTTTTGTACAAGGATTTGATTTGATATGCAATAACAATATATGAATTATTTACGTTGTTTATGTATATGAATAAATTTCAAACGTTTTGTGTAAATACATATGACAAATTTTAGGCAGAATGTTTTGTGAAATTGTTAATTGAAAGCAATGCAATGCAATTAGTTTAGTTGACATATTTTAAGTTGTTGTTGTTTGTTTGTCAATGTTATAATACAGTGTTACGGTTATTGTAGTTGTTGTTGTTGAGGTGTGTGTTGTTGTTGTTTATTAGTGGTGCGTATTTATTGTAGTGGGCATAGTGGGAAGCAACCGCAGCATTTCATTGTTGTTGTAGTTGTAGTTGTTTGTTGTTGGTGATAATTAAAAAAGAGGAAAACAATATTTGTATTTTCATCAGATTCGAATGTATAAAGAAAGCACAGATAGGAACCAACAGAGCCAATGGATTAACAATAGGTTCTATACTACCCTCTTACCCGCTTAACCAAACAATCGCTCACCTTGGTGCAGTTCACGTGGCTTGGGCAAATTGGTGACGCATGTGTGTGGACACATTAAAACATTTGCCGGATGCAGTGAACCCTCCAGAAAACGGCGTCTTGCCTCGCACAAATGTATGCCCCCAAGTGGGGTCTTCGGCAAATGATTGGGCGGCACAAGTGCTAGACAATAAATGCCAACTTGGTGTATTGAGTCAACAGCTTGCAGCACTCGTGACATCCACTGGAAACTCTCCTCCTCCGAACAGTCGGGTCGCTGCTCAGCTATGACACAGACTCGCTCGTCGCGCAACACTTTTATGCTGAATACGGCAATGCGTCCCCTGTATATAAATCGCATTGGTTCAACAGCTAGCACCGTGGCAATGATATCATCTGCATTATGTTTGCGCCCGGTGACCGTCATGAGGCCATCACGTGAGCCACACACAAAAACCAAGCCACCGGGGCCAAGAAAGCCCAAAAGACCTGAACGCACATAGTTCTCCTCGCTTATAGGCTTAGGGGTGCCCACAATTGTGCCGCCACCATCTTTGGATAGCTCTGGATCCTCCAGTAACGGTTGCACTTTAAATGTCGAATTCGTCATACCATCGAGTCCGAAGTAGCTGGCACCAGTCGAGCCACTCGTCACACAAATCTCGCCAACCTGATCCGTTTTACAGAGCACCGGTGCACCCTCCGAGCGCACAACCACCATTTGGGCAGCTGGCATAACCTGCCCGCAGTCCTGCAAAGTAAGGGAAGTCAAAGAATCTTCGCTATCGACACGAACAACGCCGTGTGAGAGGGCGGCCATGGATAGTACGCCGCGTCCAGTGGCCGATTGACTGAATCCGGTAGTAGACGAGCGACCCGGTCGACGCAGGGAGACAGTAAAGACCTCGGAGCTGCTGGCACACGGACAAATGGCGTCCGATCGCAGTCCCTTGGCTTGGAAAACATTTAAAAATTGATCGCATGATGACAACGACCATGGATTGGCACCGTCAGCCACAAGTAGCATGCGCAGTGAAGCTAACGAAATGTCCTTATGATCCTTAGTGGCCAGAAGGCCCCAATGTAAATCTCTGCTCTTCACCAGGCAGCACGATGCACGGTGTTTGGTTATCAGCTGCATCCAAGACGAAGGCCGCAACTTCATCAGAGCGTAGGGAATAAACACCACATGCATTCCATTGAGTATGGATGTCAAAACGGCGTGCCACAAGCCAACTTCTCGCTTGAAGTCCAAAACGCATACAATTGTTTCACCCTCAGTGTAATGGCAGCCCATTGTCAAAGCACGGCAGTGATTTATCATGGCAGCGCGGCTAACAGTTATACCTGTAATTAATAATTACAATTTTTATAATGATAAATAATTACAATAATATTCTAAAAGTGCAGTTAAGTGAACGACAATAGTAAAGACACTTTATTTATATTATTAAATGCACCCCTAAAAATCAGAATCAAAATTGTCCAAGTACTAGATTACTTAATAACTTAACTACACATAACATCTACATGGACAATTGTGATATTTATACTCAAAACTTACCCATTACACTACCCTCCTTATCGGTAGTATACTCGATATATGCAGCTGCCGTCTCTTCAACACGCAAATTGCCAACATTGAAATCTTTGGGTGGCTTGGGTAAATGCTCGGTCACAAACCATTGTAATCTTGGCCAGCCTTTCAGTTTGGCAATTTCGCCAGTTGCCGACTTGGGTAGACCCTTCAAGCAGGCTTCAGAGGTGAGGGCTACGGTTATCCCACATGAACTAAGCAAGAATCCCACTTGCTGTGGTGGAGTATCGGAGCTGGAGAGCGGTAGCTCGATTGGCAGCGGCACCAAACCGCGAAACATGCAACCATACCAAGCCGTTATAAAACTAAAAATGGGGAAAAAAAACAATTGGAAGCTATTTAGACCGCAACAAACAACTGCATCATTAAATTACCTCAGTGGATCATTATTTGGATATACCAATGCTACACGATCCCCTAGCTTCAGCGTTACCTGCTCGGGCCCTTTGCTGAATATCTTTGTGGACAGTGCGTAGGCAATCTTTTGTGCGCGCGAGAGCAGCTTTCCATAGGTCAGAGTTGTGGTTATTTTACCATTAGGATCCAATACCGTTGCCATCGAACTCTTGAACGAATTCATGCCATAGCGCTGAAGTGCACACTCTAATGAATGTGGTAGTCCACCCGGTATAGAAAGTTGTTCGCCTTGCACTGGTGTCATTGTGCTGCCTTCGGGCTTCGGAGCATTCGGATCCTTTGGATTGGCAGCAATCTCCAGTTCAATATCGTTGTCCTCATAAAACTCGGGTAGCGGACGTCGCTTGGGCCTCTTGAGTGTGTTCAGCAACTGTTGAATCTTGGCCGATACTTTCCATTTTCCATTTGCGTCAGTTTCATTTAACTCGGTTTGAGAGACGTTCACATAACGTGTAACACGGTCTGCAATGCGATGTGCGTTGTTAAACTGGGTTATGTCGGGGGCGTTGACTGTTCGGAAGAATAACGATGTTACTGACGAACTAACAATATTATGGAACACTTACAATGCTTATGCTTGTAAGCCTTATCAGTCAATTCATTATCTCTCTTATATGCGATTGGAGGCGAATCTGTGCTCGAAGTATCCGAAGTAGGCTGAAAATTAAAATTATATTTAAACAAAATTTAAAAAATATTATATTTTATTATTAGTCCATTGTTTATAAATCGTACAATTACAACACTTAATTTTTAATATTTATCATGTGTCACATTTACATTAGAGACGACTTAATGCATGACATCATATGGAAATGGTATGAGAAATTCGATTGGTTCAGTTAAGCATTACTCAGACGAATATACTTTCTTTAATGAAGTAATTGATGAGAAATTAATTATGGTTTTAAGATAATTTTAGGCATATCATTTTAACATGAATGTCAATTTTGACAAAGCCATGGCTCTGGAAAGTTTTGACCCGGCCTTAGAAACAATTTTTAAGGGCATAATTTCTACAGCGTTAAAAAAATCCTGTTTTTTTAACTTGGACTATTTTTGACAAAGTTAAGGCAATATACAACTTTGACCCGGACCTACAACCACAAAATGAATGAGCCAGTAACGCATTTACTTCTTTAAATAGAGTATTAATCTAGAAGTTATACTTTGATCAAAGAGCGGTGGCTTTTACAAAGTTTAACAAATCTATGCTAATATAATAATCGAAAGTGGCTTTTGAAGTTGACAATATAAATAGTACATTTTAGAATTGTAGTTTACTGTTTTCTCAGCAAATTTTCACCAATTTAATTTCCACTTGCTGATCACGTTTTTGGAAGCTCGGTCTTAGAGCCCATTTAGGCCAAGACGGTAAGAGCTATAAGACTATTTACGCCAAAACAGCAGTCTTCTTAGCCCTTACCGTTTTGGCCTGACTTTTATAACAAACCACCAATATGTCGGTCAGCCAAACATATGCTTGTTTGTTACTTTAAATAACAGTTGCTTTGTGAACTCACCAGAGGCGGCAAGTTCTGCGGTGGCCGTCGTTCTGCAGCACTGCCGCTGCCCGACGATGGATATTTTTGAGCTGGCGCTTGAGATTGTTTGACCTCGTGTCGTAAATGATGATGCTGCACCCCCATTGATGATTCACGTATTGGTGGCTTTATTATTGGTTCCGGAGGTAGCATGTTGTTGCTAATATGATCTCGAGGATAATTATATTCTTTATCGGGTGAAATAAGCTCCTCAGGTATAGATTCGTCATCAGTGGATGAGTCCAATTCATCGTTACACCCTGGACTGCGATTAAGCACGGAACTACGTTTTGAGGGCATTGGCAGACTGGGCTTTGGTCGACCTTTGAGAGCGGCCAGTGCCTGCTGCACAGCTTCCTGGCGAACCTCTGTCAAATAATTCAGTTAAATAATGAAATACATTTATTACATTTTTCCTTATTGTAGACATACCGGAATGATATCGCTTCTCATTGTGCGTAACTTTTCGTTGAGTCCGACGTTGTCGATGCTGGCTGCTATTTGTTGGAGGATGGGGAGCATGGTTCTGAAATGTGTTTGGTTCGCGTGTGTTCTGATAACCGGGATCTCCGACAGCACCACCCTGCGGTCGCATATTCTCATAGCCAGGCGCCCCAACTCCGCTCTGAGGTGTTGATGATGATGTCGATGATACGGGTTGGTGGAAGTCAGACTTTTTGGAATGCCTTTGTTGTGATGAGGGTAGTGAAGGTACCTCAGTAACATAACTATACCCTTCGCTGGATATAATGACGCCATCGCTGTTAACATTGCTGTTACTATTGTTTGAATCTTTTATGTTGTAATATGGCGGTGGAGGTAAATTCTTTACCTTTTCCATATCGTTTGCTATTGCAAAATAACGTTATATCCGTTAATTTATTATTTTTATATTATTCAAAAATACATTATTATATATATTAAAGCATATTTGCAAATGTATGTTTTTTATACTTACATTCCTGTTTCTTTAGAAAGGGTTGCAATAATTTTGCCCTTTTCTTTTCGTATCCTTTTTGTGTAATGTCCCCTTAAAAGACAAAGAAAAAGTTTAAAATAACGAAACCTTTTATATTGATAGAGAAAATTTAAAACCAAAACTGTAATATATGTAAAATATAGTAAAAGCAGATATAGAAGATTCGTTGTTTTTCAAAGTGTTAGGAATTTCGTGACACAATTATAAAAACTTGTCCACCAAAATGCGAAAGAAATTGCTCGCTCTTCTATTCGAATGTAATGGTTATTGAGTTAATTGAACATATCTATAGAGAGAGGAACATGTGTACACCATTATAAATTTATATATACATATATATATATATATATAAAAAAATATATACATATTAAATCTACCTATTGAACGTAGATTATCTGTTGTAAGCAGTCGTATACAAACCAGTATGTATGTACATGTTTATGTACATATATGCACACATTTTAATCTTGCAAGCGCATTCGTAAATATGTACTTAAGTTGCATATGCATATGTCAAATATATGTGTGTATATGTATATATGTGTCTGTATAGGCAGACACATGTCGTTCATCCCAGAAAACCGCACACAGGCACACTCTTAATATCCATAGCAGTTAAAGGGGTTGGCGGTGTCACAAAAAGACCCTACCCCCTACCCCAACCCCCTATTCCAAAACAGCGTCTGTGTCTGCTATGACTTGGAATTCGTAGTGAGAACGCAGCTGTGACCCATGGCCGGCTACATTATTTTCTAACTGGTCAATTATGCTAGCATGAGTCAGGGGAAAAGCGAAAGGGGGCAATGTACAGATACAGCATCAAAAGCAATAGGATAATTAAAGACTGTTGTTTAGCAAAGCACAGTAATTATTTTTTTATCCACAAAAATTGGGAGTAATACCTTCGGATAATTCCAAATCCAATTCGGCCAGTTTTTCGCGTATATCAGTGGGTAGCGATGATACAAGCTCCATCCCCAAAAAGTTCGCAGACGCCGTAGACATTTTTGCTGTGGTCGGTTATTGTTGTTGTTGGTGTTGTTTTTTTATTTAGTGGCTGGAGTTTTCTATTAGTACACAGGCATGTACACACAAATGTATTTCACCCTGCATATACACTCATGCACAAACACACACACACACCGTTGTTACTTTGCAACTTCGTCGTTTCCAAATATCGATCGATTTTCAATATATTCAAGACAGACATTTAACGGAGCTGGCGTTTTAGCCAAGCAAATGCTTAATGCCCTAATCTGATCACAAGTGGCTTTATTTTTTGCATTATGATTGCACAAATTTAATCATCTCCCCAACAATAACCGCACCGACAAACGCGTATATATAAACAAAGAAAAAGTATCAGATTCGATTGAGAGAAACACGGGTATGCAACAAACTGTGCCACATCTTGCTCTCACTGCGCATGATGTCACATTTGTATATGTTTGTGTGCTGCTCAAATTTAAACTTTAAACGAATATAATCACAATAGCAATGCCACCGAATGACTCAAGAAAGGCCAGCTGTGTGCATTTCAATAGTTAAAAACTAAAGTAAACGAGCAATTTAGCTTAAATTATTAGATTTATGACGTCATAGAACATAATTTTCACCGGCGAATAATGGACCTGCGCAATGGACAACCTTTTTCTTTTATCAGTAAACTATGAATAGCAACCGTAAAAGGGATGGTCAATCATCGACAACTTATATGTATATAAATCGATTTCATTGTGTTATTTAATTTATCGTAATATTTAGTTTAATTCAATATTTTATATTTAGTTATGCCTTTGGGAATCCTAAAAATTACTCATGTGACTGAGCTTTAATTTATTTATGTAATTTTATAAATATTTGCAATGCCCTTTGAGAGAAAATACCGCTTGCGCCGATAAGCATTTATCGATAAGTAGGCAGCATCAATGCCAGTAACAAGAGTGAACATATTTAGTTGCTTAATTTATTTAATACATTTCGCATAAAATAAATAAACATATGTGTGTTCGCTTGAGAATTTTAATAAATAGAAAAAGTTGTGTCAAATGATAAGTTAGGTTGGCAGCTCCGTTTTTCTTATCCTTCAAAATGGGTGCGCGTATGGTTTATTTAAGGCATTTTCATATTTTAAATTATCATTTCTTTTTCTAGACAATTTCAAGCTGCAGAAAGAAGTGATAGCATTGCAACGATTCGGTATGTAATTACATGAAACAATATTATGGCCATTAACTCTAGCAGAGTTCATCACAGGAAAGCACTTGGAGAACACTCTAAAACTCGCTAGCCTTGAGCTCTCCGATTTGCCGGACGATGTTTTGATGTTGCTCGACAAATGTGTGGAAATTCAGGCAAACGGAAATCTGAATGAGCTCAACTTGAACTATTTACGCGAAATGTACTACAGCGGAAAGCGAGAATATATCGAGAACAAGCTAACTGTTGCGCAGCAGGCGGCAACGATAAAAAATCTTAAAAAGTCTATAGAAGACTCAGAAAAGGATATTGCTGATTTGGAAAGGTAATTAAGATTTTAAAATCTAATCATTACTAATTTATTAAATTCCTTACAGATTTATGAGCATAGTCGATAAGCGATTGATTCCGGAAGCCGAACAAAAGCTTAATATCATTGATATAGACGGAAAATCAAAGTATTTTCAGTTAAGACAAACCGAGTTCGTTGTGCCAGATGACTTCAGCGTTGAGTCAGTAATAGGAAAGGTCGAATTGCTGGAGAAGCACAAATAAAGTGAGCACGGTTTGTTGTATAAAAATGATTTTTAATGTATTTTTTTTATTTAATCAGTAAATTCAAAAAAATTACTATAAAACAAAATCTGCGAATTTAAATTAATCAATTTCTTGTTCTTTTTTTGTTTAGGTTTACAAATAGAAAAACTTTTTTACGTATTCTAAAAAAATGTAACTTGTTGGTTTTACTTTGATTCTATATTTTATTGGAAGTTAACCGTTTACAAAACGGTCAATTGCTGCTAGATCTTGTTTATGTTCGTTTATTGTATATTTGTTTAAAGAATTATTAGTGTTAAAAAAAAACTGGAAAACCGATTGTTCAACGGTTTGGCAGTTGCTTAAAGCATACAAATGTTTCAAGTTTCAATCTTTACTCAAAGGCTGTTTTTCTGTTGCTTAAATGATTCCAACGTGGTTACTTGCATCATATATTTATATAAGTATATAAATTGGTGTGTGTGTTTTTGCTTGTGTCTTTATAGAATTAATAATTTCATATTCATTAAGTTGTTTCTTGACGTTGTTGTTGTAGTTGATGATGTTGTTATATAAAGGGCGGGTATGTGGCAGACAAACATTTCAGCCAGCAGCGCGCGCTCCACACGCCGCCTGCCTACTGCACGCTCTGAGTCGTCCTCTAGCGGAACTCGGGCGCATCGTCCTGCGTTATGTCACCGTACTTCCAGATGGCCAGATGTGCAGCCAAAGCAGCATCCTGGGCAGCCCTATACTGCTCCAATAGCTCCTTGAGTCGACGCTCGCGTCTCTTCTCCACCAGCACAAGCCCATCGGCCACAAGTTGCTTGCCGAAGTCTGTCTTCGTTGTGGGATCGTGCAGACTGGCCAGATGTGGACCACCGCCCACCTTCAACTCAACATTGAGCTGCACCTTGTGATTGAGCACATCGTCCGAGAAGGTGCGCAGAGCTTCCTCCTTGTCCTCATTGTCAGCGGGCAGTGCGACCAAAGCAAGTGCGTACTCCGTGGCATGAGGTTTCTCGCTGCTAAACGAAGCTGGCAATGCAGCCAAACGGCTAATTGGAAGGGTCTGTAATAGGCAGTCATAAGAAACATATATGAGAGGTTGTCTACGGTAAATTGTAAATGTGATTTATGTCGCACACCGTTGACAGACACTGTCTCACGTTTTGGGTATCCCCAGCAAGGTGCACGTGTTAGTTATACATCCGTGAAAAAGACGCAGCATTGCCAGTCACCTGTGCTCAACGGTTGTGTCAAAGAATATGACACATTCACGCAGAGCGTTTTGGGTGAGCAAATGCAAACGCTCTTTGAATATAAACATACACAGCACGAGTCTTGCTGTAGAGTTTGGTGTACACCACTTCATGGCATCCAGCTAACGTCGAACGGTTGAGCATTGTTTATGTGGCAAACTTATGACTCATGCGTTTCACTTTGAGACGGAAACGGATCTAAGGAGCTTGCAGTGCGGATTGATTTTAGTGTTTATCCATCAACTTACCTCCTTGTTGCCGTAGTCAATATACAGGACGCTGGCGTTGTTGCCCTGAATGCGCTCTACTTTGGCACGATACCATTGATTGTCCAAGGTGAATTGGGCAGCGACCAAGTCACCTCTCTTGGGTGTGTACGCGCCGGCAATCGGGGGATTAGCCTGGAAATCGGCATGCAACTTGCTCATCAGGGTCTCCAGTTTGGGTCCGTTGTCGACGGATTGGGCAAAAAAGGTCAGCGTTTCGGTGATCTCGGTGACAATAACGTTCTCGTAGTTAACTTTGCGTTCGACTGGCACTTTCTCATCCTTCTCCTCCTCTATGACGACCTTCTCCTCAGGCACTTGTTCCACATAGTTGGCCCAAATGTTCTTTTTGGCAGCCTTCGCACGATCCTCGGCGCTCTTGAGCAGACGATAGTACTCCGACTTCTCGGCACTGAAGTGCACTTCGGCGAGACCTTCCTCGACGAGGGCAACCGATAGATTGACATTTTGATCAGTCCAGAGCCAGCCAATAACGGACGAGCCCGCCTTATCAGTGGTGTCAATATGCACGGACACGTCGCGTTGCAGGACACGCTCGCGCGTAAATGTCAGGGCCTCATCGCCAAAGGGTTCACCCTCCTGGGCTGGTACGCCATTGAGGGCGGGGCGCGAGGAGCGTGGACACGATATGCCAGCGAGCAGGAAGGTAACAAGGCAACTGTCCTTAGGCACATACAGACGGAGACGTGAGCCGCTGGCAACGAACTCAACGATGGCTTCCGTGCGCAAGGCACGTTGCCAGGAAGGCAGGTACTGCACCTTAATGCGGGAATGCTCGACAGTGAGATCGTTGACACGCAACGTCGCGTTGTCCTTCTTGGCATGGAGGCCCTTCAGACCTTTGATTGCCTGCTGCTCGGCGGCTATAAGTTGATCATATGCGGATGACCGCTGATCATCGTCCTGCCGATAACGCACACATGTCGCCAGACCCTTTGCAACCATTGCCTCGGCCACGTTCTGACCGCCGATGAGAACGGTGTAGCAGTGCTTCTCGGGGAAGTTATCGCGCAGCGGCGAAATGTAGTCCAGATTGCATTGCACTTTCTTGTTGACGAGCTTCTTGCGCAAAAATTCACGCGCATC
Organism: Drosophila mimica; assembly: GCA_037043585.1. Taxonomy (NCBI): domain Eukaryota; kingdom Metazoa; phylum Arthropoda; class Insecta; order Diptera; family Drosophilidae; genus Drosophila; species Drosophila mimica. Next base: position 9,759,055 of record JBAMBE010000579.1, read on the forward strand.
AAACATATGCGGAATCTCATAGAGCGGACGATAGTTTTTACCGCGTGGCGGAGCCTTCACAATTTCCTCGCCATCGGTGCCCACAACGGCACGCTGGTCACGTGGAGGACGAATCGAAGAGAAGAAGACCTTCTTCACCTGCCCATTGGCCACACGCACATTAATCGCATCGCCATTGAACACCTCGACAACGGTGCCTGTGAAATCCTTCTCCTTTGAGTTGAAAGTGGGCGTTTTCGCTTGGTAATCCTGCCACTGACGCAACCGTTTCTCCTTTGCAACTCGTTCGGCAGCACGCAACTTATCTGCACCTGCAAGCAAGTTGAAATGAAAAATTTGTGTGAGACCTTGATAGAGGAAGATATTTTGTGGAAGTATAAATATTGGCATTTGTGGACGGGGTGAAATGAATGCAGTGTCAATAAATCAGACAATGTATTCTTGGAGTCCGTCGATTTAATTTGGCAACCGACTGCTGATAGAAACGTACCGCAACACAAGGCTTGAGCGAAAGAGGCGCCACGCCGTTCAGATCGATTGCCCAGGAAAGTGATGATAATATGAAATCCACTTACCTGTCTTCATCACGGCCATAGACCAGTCCACACACTTGGCCAGACCTTCGCGCAGCAGTGATTCGGCAATGTTGCCCTTGGGATAAAGAATCGTGCCAATAAAATTGGAATTGTTAACCGATTCCAGCCTGATCTCGACATCACGCTGCAGCAGACGCGTCTCCACATGGTAACGAGCCTCATCGGCAAACGGCACCTTCACGCTCAGATCGGGCTTTCCATCCGCATCAAGTTTAACGCCCGGGCAGCGAATACCTGATATCATCAGCGTAATGTAATGGAAATCGGGCAGGAGGAAGGCACGCACAGTGGAGCCGTCGCGCACATGCTCGATTATAGCCTTGACCGGCTTGCCGCCATAAACATCGACGATGTGGGCTGGATTCTCGTGCGCCCACTTGATGTTGCGTACCTTGTCCGCCGAGTTGACATTGTGCGCCCATTTGCCACGATTGGCGGCACGTGCCTGATCCTCCAGCTCAATTAGCGTCTGCTGCTCGGGTGTGGGACGCCCCTCGCGACGCACAGTGACGAGACCCTCACGGACAATAGACTCAACGATGTTCTCTCCCGTTTCCTTGTCCTTACCCAACCACACAAAACCGTATTCCCGATTGGAATTGGCGGGTTTGTCAAAGGTGAACGTCACCTCATTGCCGATCAGCTTCTTGCGCAGAAATTCGCGCGACTCCCATGCCCAGGGCTCGTCCTTGGTCTCGTCCCCACCAGCGCCAGGCCGGCGTGCCAGTTTTGGTGCGAGCACATGCGAGAAGGTGATTTGTTTTTCCGGCGGTGGGGCACCCTTCGAAGCACGTATAACAACCGTGTCGCCGGATAGAACCTGAAACACACAGCACAAGCACACCGAGAATGGCGGTCAATGAGGTTATAATGAAATCAAATAAAACACGTGAGTTTCACACACAGCCAAAAATTAACCAATAGGTGGCGCCGATGGGCAGTATTTTACAGGGCTACAACAGATTAGTGTGACCGTTGATAATTTTTTTTTCTTGATTCAAGAATGCAGAATGCAAGTTAAGCAAAAGTATCATTGTATCTAACGAATTTGCCGGCGACAACCTACGACTTTAGATATTATATTATAATGCATGTATATGTGATCGAAAGTGGAAGTCTTTTTTAAGTAGTCGTAGTAGTTTTACACAAGAAATACAACCCAATTTTATAGATTTCATATTTTACAATAATAATATCTAATAATAAAGTGTACAATTTGAAGACATATTTTCATATCAAACATTTGAAAGGAGACGCACAATTAACGGATTCATATTATTTCTAAAGCGTACTCTCCCACACATCGAATTTGGGGAAACAGTTGTTGGTTTGCGGTGGCATTTTAAATATCAACAGGTCTTTCACCTAAAATCGGTATCTGGAACATGGAAAACGAAATGCTGACGCGGCATTCGCTCAGACTAAAGAAGAAGGAAGCAGCAGCAAAGTTGTTGTCAAAAGTAGCCAAGACGTGTTTGCAACGTCATCAATTAATAAGTTTTTATTATGATGGTTATTGTTGCCTTGATAAATTCTTGACACGTGTGTGTTTTAAAGGGTCAACATTTGATTTCCATTCAAAAGAGAAAACCCAATCACAAATTCAAAAATCGAAAGTAACTGAAACGGCAACATCGTATGTAAATATATATTTATACACATAAATATGCATATTTCTACATACAAATTCAACACTCACATATGTGTATGCATGTGTGAACACACATTGATTTTGCGCCTGTGCAAGCGCTTTTCGAGGTTAGAAACGAATACTTTTGTACTAAGTAGCAAATACATTCCGATGAATGTATGTGCATGTGTATGTGTGTTTATCAGATAGAAACGCATGTTTTAAAACGCCGGCAAGGTGTCACTGATTGATGACGGAGCCAGCCAATGACAGACAAGAGCATGCTAAATAAATGCAAACACATATGATTTTAATATTATCATACAAGTACACACACATACGCATACACATAAACATACATACATATATACGTATATATATATATATATATATATAATACAAAGTTGTAAGCAGTACTGAAGAAGAAAATCTGCCAGGTTGGCAGTTGGCACCTTCGTCGATAACTTTCGTTTCTTTACAAACAGCGAGCGAACAGCGAGCACAGTCTTTGCGTTAGTGTGGTAAGCGTGTTTGACGTGTCACACTCAGACAACGCGCATATATGAGCATCTCTTTTACACTTGCTTGAGTGGCAGCAGCATTCGCCGTATTTGCCACGCTGATGATAATCACATATTTTTTTTTCCATTTTTTTGTATGCATTATGTATGAATTATTATTACCGATTTATGTGAACTGCACCAAAATAGAGCACTATAGGTTTTGCACCATTAAAATGGTAGACTTACTTGTTTCACAATGCCGGTTAAAGTCTTTGCAGGCACTGCGGCCGTCGCTGCCAGCGCACCGTCTTTCGCTGCTCCAGCTGTCGTCGTGTTAGCTGCTGTTGCCATTTTTCCGTACGGGTGCGGTTTTTACCGGCGAACCGTTATACGTGGCTGTTTTCTTTTAAGTGATAAGCGGGTCGAATTCCTCACGTTGGTTTAAAGTGCGACTAACACTGCTCTTTTTTTTGTTTAAACTTAATTAAGTTAATTGAGTACGAACACACCACACAATACAAGCTCCACAGAATTTTCACTGCCTTGTAAGCCGTGTGACCAACTTTACTTTGCTCTAAAATACTCTAATCTCTCACAAATGTTATCGGTTGAAGCTAAAATACTAAAATCAATAAAATGGAGTTAAGAGCGATCAATTATTCAGCTTTGCCAAATATATTAATGAATTTCACTAAGCAGACAATATTGTTTGCTTATTTAGTAAGCTGCTTTGTTAACTTGCCATGATTCATGAAATGCCAAAATTGTTTGAAATGTAATGCTATCGATAATTTTAGTTATTTTCGATTGTGGCTGAAATTGAGCGGGAAATAGTGTTATATGTTTATTCTTGTAAACAAAGATGAGCCGTTCAAACAAAATGTTTGGCGACAAGGCCTTCGATTTACTTAAAGATTTAAAACGATCGGCTCAAACAATTCCCGCCTTTGACGACGATGGCGTACGCCAAGTGCTCGAGGAGATAAAGGCCATATTCGAGGAGAACGTGGCACAGGCGTCAAGCTACAACAGCTCCGGCGACCGCAGCCTGTGGCCACTCCTTAACTACAGACATGCAGCTCTGCAGCGGAACAAACGTTGCCTGCTGGCCTATCTGTATGAGCGGATGCAGCGCATCAAGGCCATGCGATGGGAGTTTGGACCAATCATACCGATTGATATCAAGCAGGCTCTGTGTGAGCCAGAAGTGCACTTCTTCAACAACTACTCCAAGTCCCTGGCTGCGTATATGCGGTCCGTAGGAGATGGACAGGGCATCGATTTGACTGGCAACTTGCGTCCGCCCAAATCTCTTTATATCGAAGTGCGCTGCTTGGAGAATTATGGCAAATTCGAGCTGGATGACGGCGAGATAATACATTTAAAGAAGAATAGTCAGCATTACTTGCCCCGCGCTCAAGTGGAACCTCTGGTACGGCAGGGCATACTGCAGCATATAGCTTAAGGTATACAAATGCAACAATACAATTATTCATACATATAAGCATTGTTTAGTGCGGTTTCTAAATTGTTTTTATAAAAAATGCTGTTGGTCTACCGCTCCGATTAAAATAATCGATAAATATGTTAGGCGACATCAGTTCTGTTTGAGCTCTGTTAAAATTATAAAGACTAGCTGGCTTGGTGCTCTGAACTGCGAATTGGAGTGCAGGACGCCGTTTATCTTTTAAATCACACGGAATCTACATATTTATTTTGCTTTAAATACCAGTAACAGCAACATTGTGTGCACAAGCAAATAGAAATGCGCTGTTAATAACATTTTAGGAAATGTTGAGGTTCTTAGCGGATCACAGCTGATTGAGGCAGGCCGCAATTACGTGAAGTCAAATTTTTTTTGTTACAAACTAATAATTTGATTTAAAAATGAATCAAGCCGAAGTCAGCAAACTAATTTCACAACTGCGAATCACAGTGCGACCAAACAAACGTCACTTAAAGAATTCTGACGGCCCAGAAGGTCGCCTACTGAAGCTACGTAAAACTGTTACAGCGCTGGTTAAACACGAGCGAATTGAATTGTTCTACAATCGAGCGGACGAGGCGCGTGGTTATGCGGAACTGGTAACTATAAATAGCATAAGGATTAAGGAAGAAAGAACACTGTATGCTATCAATTTAATACAGCTAATATCAAATGCAATACGCTATGGCGACCGACATAAGGCGACCATGGAATTGGCAGACTATTGGATGCTAGAGAAGCAGCTAGTCCATAAACTGTTCAAAGTGCTGGTGCCGCGCTATGAGAATTTCAGCTCGTCTTATACACGGATGTTGAAAGCGCCGAGAGACTATCCCGGCATCTACTATAAGAAGTCAGTGTTGGAGCTCCGCGGCAATCCCTTCCCAGCACTTGTGCCCGATTACACTCATAATCGTAATCTATTGCACAATGTGCTTCTAGATGAGGCGCGCAAGGAATTTAGACGGGAGCAGCTTGCTAAGTTGGCCAACAAACTTGCGGCAGAGACGACATTACCGCCTGCATCACTCACACAAGAAAACGATGAGGGCAACTAGTCAGTGTAATTTGCTGTATTGTTCCTCATTGAAAGTAAATAATTTTTCTAAGCTAAATGATGACATTATGCGAAATTCATTTAAACTTGCTTTGAGGCGAGAGAACTTACCTTAAATTCTTCAAGCGACCAGATAAAGCTTAATGAAAGCTTTAACTTAAGAGTCACAGAGGAAATTTCATGTACATACTTATATAAATACAAATACGTAATTGATGAAAGGGCATGAGTATAAAATGTGTGTATGTGCGTATTTATATCTGCAGCGACAGAACAGATAAAACACGTATAAGCGTTTTGTTAGCTTTTATAATTTATCACAACCTCAACCGAACACCACACCAAACCATACCAGACCTCACCGCTCCATCTCAATGGTGAGAAACCTGTCTGAAATGTGTAAGCGTCATTATTTATGTCAACTCTTGAGCGCATGGGCCACCCCTCCCTGTGGGAGGGATTTGACAGAGTTCAAGCGAAGAGGGAGCAATAAACCGACTGCAACGGTTCAATTATAATTTATAACAAAAATTATACTTACTTAGGTATCTATGTGCTATCATAAGCTTTGTAATCAGTGCTTGTGGTAATCAATTACTTTTAATTTATTGGTAAATTTTGTTTAATTTGGACTTGCTTCTTTCTTTTTTAAGGTAATCCAGTCTGCGCTTATTATGACTAGAGGTGTGCCGACTTTTTTGTAGAGCACTTTTCCCTTTAATAAGTAAAGGATTGTATATAAGTTCAGATAGCATTACATTATTCTTCAAGGTGAACTGGCCAGGGGAGCCAATTTATTTTTTTTAAATTTCTCAGTCTTTCAAGATGTTGCTTGTAGTAACAATATACAATATAAATATTTCTTTGTATCAAGACTCCATTATTTTCGCAACTTTGAGGCTTTATGCCATTATTCTTTATTTTTTGTAATTAATGTCATCCGAACTTATGTGAAAGTACTTACAAGTACATACACACAAACGTACATACATATATGCTTACATATGTACATATAAAATGCACAGATTTAATGAGGCATTGGGAATGGCTGGAGTCAACGTAAGGCTTTCATCTCGTTGAGTAGAACTTTTGTGCCTGTGTAAATTAGCTTCTTATGTTGCTCATTATGGAGCCAAAAATAATGGTCTGTGAGTTGCGTTTCCTGATAACATCTTCTGAGCCCTGGCATGTGGCTATTATAATTATTGACAAATTATCAAAGCCCTCGGCTTAAGCTTTATGCCGGCTGCACACATGCAATTTATCGAAGTGGTAATACGTTATGTACATATATCCATACACGTACATACACATATGTACATTCAAAGCACCATTCATATTCTTACTGAGTCATCTTACAAATGGTATATTTCAAAGTTGAACGTCGCTAGTGGCTTTTAATGGTTTCCTTTAAGCGACATTTTTCCCCAACTCAAACCATAATCGACGGAATCAGAGTTACAAATTATCCATATTTATGGGTTAGCTGGCTTCAATTCATAATTCTTTTCTTTTCACTTAAATCGGGTACAGCTGACAAATAAATATACAATTTTAATTTAATAATTAATATATCAGTATTGTGAATTATGTACAAAAGCTTATTCTTATGCATCAATTATGATGCGAATGCCGAAGTTCCTAAGATTTATTGCTTGCTCACATTGCAATGGCTCAAATAGTCCGATTGCCAATCTAATGAGAATGAATTATAAAAAATAGCTTTATTTTATGTCCATTTATATATTCATACCTTTGCTGGTAAAACAGATTTCACGCAACATGTCACAGTGGCTGTAAAAAAACTGATGCTCATTTTTATACGTGGCACAGATGGGTAAAAAAGGATCGCAATCATATATGGCCTTGCAGCGATATGAATTCTGAAATACGGGCAGGGAGAGCACACACAGCAGAGATGACACGATGAGTATTAGTAGAAGTAAAGAGATTTTTGACGTGATTCCCAACGAAGGCATTCTTAAATTAACACTTTTATTGACGATTAACGCGTTGAATATATATATTTGCTCTCACTCTCAGAGTATATGGATATGTTTAATTGATACTATTTATGTGTCAAAAGTTGTGATATAAAATTGAAATAAAACATATTGCGACTTAATGGCTAATACCCATGTACTGTGACAGGCACCTTAAAGCGACAACAGAACAACTGGTAACCACTGGGGAGCTTGAACGCAACTGTGCTCTCACATTTTCCATACTACATACGGCCAGCTGAATCCCCCATCTGGTCTCTGGTCTGTCCGATTGTCATGACAACGGGCGATTGTAGCGCATTGTTGTTGTGGTTAGTCACAGAGACAATGATAAGCATTGACTCCAGCGCAGTCCGCGCTTCTTTCAGCAGAGCGCTATTGTTTATGCCGTTGTTGCCGGCATAATCAATGAATGCCGACGTTGTTGCTCATCTAACTGGAACACCGTTTTTATTCGGATCGGAAATGGGGCTCAGCGGAAACGTTGCGTGCAGGTGTATTTGAAGTATTTAGCGTAGAGTCATGCATTTCCATACACAAATTCATCGAATAAAGCATAACAAGTGTACTAGTAAAAATTAAGTGCTTAAACGTACATTTGACTATTTTAAGCTATTTTATGTGCGAAAGTTATTTTAGTGACTCACTAATTATGCGACATATAACTATCGTGGCATACGTCCGGTAGTGTAATTAAGATCTAGACAGGTTCACCTGTAACATACATTATCGGGTGTTAGCATCATAGAGTTTAGCCAATTTAAAATACGATTTAGATGCAGACGCAGCTCAATCTTTTAAGAAACTATGAAAAAGCATTTCGCGCCGATTCTTATCTTAAATATGTCCTTACATACACATGTACACATATGTATGTATGTGAAGGAGCTTTGTGTTTTTGTGCTCACATCCCCAAGATGGCTGCATTTCCTGCTGACGTTGATGCTTTCATCACTAGTATGCGACTTCCGTAAGTTCTGCCAGCGAATTGTGAACAATGGTCGCCGGTTTCAAATGGTTTAGTAAGTTTTGAGGCTTTAATATATATATTTAAGCTAGTCATATGCCACTAATAACATGCTAGTAGGTACTGGTTGTTTGAGAGAGTAATTAAATTAGAGCATCAAGTTGTGAGCTCCTGTTGGAACAAACTATTTCGCATGTCGATACAATGATATCCCTTATAAGATTTACAATGGACAATGTCGGTTACACATCAGGACCAAAAACTAAAAAATTTAAAATCGAGTGCCTGCTTGCACACAAAAAGACAAGGATGGAGTGTTTCTGCCATTTCCGCACACATTCAATGGTATGCTGGAACTGGTAGCAGTATACCCGCTTTTTCGGACACATTAGGGACGCTAGAGACGGTGCGTACCTCTTCGCACCCACGCACTCATAAACGACTGGGTTTTGCATTTACCCGCGATGTTGTCGCAGCGAAGTCAAGTGAAATATTGACCTGCGTTCGCTGCTCGACACGCGAACCCGTCGCAGCCAGAGCTCTGCTGTGACCCAGACTCTCAGAAAAACCTGAAACACTTTTTTGTCGATTTGACGACTCTATGTGTTGACTGCTTGGTGATGATACGTTGAATAAACTTCTTTATGTAACCGCCAAAAGTAGCGCATCACTTTTGCCACTGAAAACCCAATAGTTATTTTAATGTAATATTTTTTCTTATTTGAACTTAAATAATAATTAAAATTCAATAAATTAAGCAGTTTTAACTAAGAACTATAAACAACTAACCTACACAAGATGTCTGCTAAAAAGATAATTTCTAGTGGTTGTATGGAGATTTTCCCAGTTTCATAATTTGCATGAATTCTCATTTAGCATCTATAAGGTGCCAAATATATTACGGGGTCTACGGGGTTTTGGTTACAATACAGTATGCAATAATTAACGTCGAGCGATCTATCTATCTGTGTTTGAACCTTTTAGTCAGTAATATGGCAATATTGCTGAAATCTCTGGCAACAATACCCACAACATCAAGAGCAATCGCATAAGCACCAAAAATGAAAGCAACGCACACCCAGTCCGATGAACAATGTTGGCATACTTATTCCAGCCAAATTCCCGTTCCGCTTGCCCTTCATATCGGAGTATCCGCTATGGTTGCGCATAAAAATAGCAGCAGTTCTTATACCCTGCACCCATAAAATGGGCAAGAAAGGCAGAAAATTGCCGCTACCAGGAAAGCCTTGATATTTGGGACACGTATATTTTGCCATGGCATCTGTGAAGAATACCTAACGGTCCCAATAGCCATTCAATTAACTAGTATATTATATTTGAGAAGTTAAGGACCAGCGCTGGCGCTGTGCTCGAGCGCTTAGTTGGCCGCGTGAATATATGTGCATGCTTAGGAGCATAGTTAAATACATACATATATGTATGTACATGCGTTGTACTTATTGGGCTATTTAAATAAAGATACAGGATATCTCCGGCTTGAGAACTCGATACGAAAATATTCTTTCTTGTTATTATTGGAAAATTGCTGAATCGCGCACAGATATCGACGGGTTTTGTAGCAGTGTGAAAAGGGTGAATGCAAGAGGGGGGATTAAATGGGTCGGTGTAGAGCATACACATCACATGTATTATATTGGCAACAAACACTTGTGCCAAAACCGAAAAAAGGTCAAAAAGTAAGCATAAAAGTTTGAAATTACACCCATAGGATTCATCTCGCGCTCATATTTGCACTTGTACATAAATACATTTATCCATTTTACATTAGGCAGATAAATATTGTATTTGTATGAATTTCACGCTTTCAATACATATCAATGGTTAATGTAGTTCCAATTATTGCAAGTCAAAAGATTTGTTTTTGTTTGTAGAATATTATAAAATGTCTTTCAGATTATTAAACAACAAGTTATTATGGAACCATTTTAATGATTATTGAATACACATTGCCGAATTTATGACGGAATAGTGTTAGAGAAATTTAGGTAATTTGTGTTCTAGGGCATTTAAGATTCGACTCTTAGAGAATAACTTTTATTTTATTGAAGGTTGTTCAATTGACTAAAGTTGAAACACTTTGGAAAAGCTGTAAAACTTGAATTGCTGGAAATGAGTGAAGTCCTATTTGGACTTTTGCCCCAAATGTGCAGTGATGTGCACTGTTGTTCTCGTACAATTAGGAGAAGCGCACATGCTGTCCTCGTAGGCATTAAATTACAAATGAATTCCAGGCACGTGATCTTTTGCTTGACTGCATCCGTTAGCCACAGCCAAATGCAGCGATGGCCACTGGGTTGCTGCATTTGCCTCGGGTTTATGGTTGTATGTGCAACTCAATTATGTGGGTGTAACATTTAATGGATAAACTGGTTAAAAAGTTGATGTGTGCAGTTACTTTATAACAAAATTCTTTGGGTGTCATTGGCTTAATCTTTATTCCAGTGGGCTAGTTATTAATTAATTAATGTAACATGATTATACGCATCTTTTTTCTCTCACCAACTTATCACAAACGAGACATCGCGAAGTCAAAAAATCTCACTAAACATCGACTGTCGTTATTTGGTGCGTATGTACTAAAATGAATGACATATCATGAACATATAAAAATTAAATACAAATGAATGTGTTAACTATTATTGGTAAATATAAATGTTTAATAGATTACACATTGCAACTAACTAATGCGCTTTTGGCCTTGCTACTTAATAATAATAAAAAAATAAATTTGCAGCGTTTTTGGAACAGGATACTCATGAGAAATGCGCTTAAGTTCGCCTACCTTTACACAGAAGTGTAATGCAGTAATTCTGCTCATGACTGCCTCATTTGGTCGTTGTGAATTGTGACCTCTGTTTGGACTGACACTGACCATACGACTTAATTGCATTTGCATTATTAAATTTTATGACAGCTGTTGTTCACAGCAAATTGGCCTGCTTTAGTTGACGGCGGTACGAACCTGTCCGGTGTTGCTTTGAGAACATATACGGAAATAGAGACCTAAACCGTGGGTTAATGTACGCCCAATTTTAAGGTCAATTTAAAAAAATTATATACCTTATTATTCATCTACATACATCCACGCTGATGATCGTAGCTAATCTGAAGAAATAATTTTTACTCCGGAATTCAAAATATTATTATGTTTTTGCAAGTTTTAAAAAAAGTTTTTTGTCACCGCCTATCTCTTTAACACAACTTTATCTTTTACACATGTTCCTTTTGTCGTTGTTCCGGTCGGACATCCAGTCCTGAGAGGCCGAGGTAGAAGAGCTGATATATGCTAAGCTTTAAGACTGAGGGAGTGCAATCTTGTTTCACTTACTATTTTGCAATTAGATTCTCTCACATAATATACAACAGGACTTTTTTTATTTTGAGAAATGTATTCATTTAATTTACGTTCTTGCAACAATGCTTGCAGCTCAAAACAGGAAGCATAAAGTAGCTGCAACGTTTACTTGTGTTTATTTTTGGAACATGCGCAGCATTTTGATAAGAACCCTGGGTGCGCTTTCTCTGAGTACACATAACCAAAATTATGTTAAAAGATAGGGGGAGAGAGAGAGAGAGAGATAGAGAGAGATATATATAGAGAGAGAGGTATAGAAAGAAAGAGAAATTGAGAAAATAGAGAGAATGAGAGTGGCACTTGGACGAGAGCATAATATCCTACAGGATACTACTCGGGGCTTTTTGCAGCTTTTTGTATATTTCGGTATTCAGTTTCAAAGAGTCGCGCAACGAAAGCAGTTCAGAAATATTTGCAGTCGAATTTATTATACTGTGCTCAGCCTCAGTTATAGCCAGAGCCAATTGACTTCCTTGGTGTGAGTCGTGGAGGAGCAATTTTTGTGTGTATAACGGTTAGTTGAAGATTCATGTTTCCATTTAGTGCTACGTAGTTAGTACCTTTAAAGGCTGAAAAAAGGTTAAAGAAACAAAATTTTATTTCAAAAGCAGAGCTATTTAAATTTATTATTGTTGTTCGTGTTTTTCCACCATTTCTGTGCCTGTGTCTGGATTAAGAAATATAGAACAGTATATTGCGTCACTATATACATAGTTGAGCACTCGTAGCACTCATAAGGACGCTTTATCGACTTCGCTTGTAGAGGGTAAGCGTAAAGTTTTTTTTTTAATTAAATAGCCTCGTGGGAGAACCTTACGTCTATGGGGATACCGAGGTGTGTATTCAGACATACATATATAAGTTGTTGGTGAAAAGGTTATTATTAATAATATTAATACTTTCGACACCAAATGCTTATTATTTCTTATGCCTCTGTATGAATAGGTTACCATTAAAGTCATTAAAGCAGCTGAAATGCTATCACTCGTACCCACAAATATAATATTATTTTATAGTTAAAAAAGAAATCTGTTTTATACCTAGCTAAAATCTAAAGACAGATGTATTAAGCAGCTAAAAACAATGTTTGTTTTTATCAATTATTGTCGATGCTTCATAGACTAATTGTACTAATGAAATTGAGAATTCTAAATAGTTCTATGCATTCATGGAATCACATAGAGATACAAAGTAGTGATTCACTTATGATTATACTACACACATTATTCATTCGGTCAAAAATAAAGAAAAATGATTCAGCATATAAAATTAGATTCAGGCGTACACACAATTAATTAATTCATATAAAATAAAAAGAATTAATTAAAATAGTACGTAACAGGAACATAAGGAAAAATATACTAATAAGTTAAAAGGATGGCACTGTTTTTTTTTTCAATAATAACCGGTTTAAAAAAATGTTTTCAAATTTTAGGCAATCAACACACTTGCACAATGAGACATAATTGCAAAAGGCTTTTGGTAGCAACGATCTTTACATGGTCAGCTTTGGTGTCTAATTTAGCTTGTGGTACTACAGAAGGGCAAGAAACTCCACTAGCTCTGCCCCTAGCCGAGTTGACACAACCAACCACAGCTATACAGGGTGAGGTATGGGAGGAGGATGATCACGAGGTCTTAATACGCAATGAGCGCGGGACAAAGAGCGACGGTGAGTTCAGTTTTTTTCTGCATATTTCAAAAACGTTTAAAATTTGTTTCAAAATAAATCAACCAATAACGTTTAAAATTTGGTTTAAAATAAATCAACCATTTCATAATGACCATCTATACATTTTTCACAGGTCTTTCATGTCGTTATGGCAAAAACCCATGGACTGAATGCGATACTAAGACTAACACACGTTCTCGAACTTTGACATTGAAAAAGGGCGATCCGGCCTGTGATCAAACTCGCACTATTCAGAAAAAATGCAAAAAGGGTAATAATAATAACTGTTAATTAAATCAACTAATATACGCAACAAGAAAGAATTATACAGTCTGGTGAGCTCAACTAGGAGATATCCAGAACCCAGATGCTAAGATTATTCTTAAGGTTTTATTGCTTTCCCTTTAAAAAGCTTTGCATATTCAAATGTAAGGAGTTGTGGAATTCCTATAATTTCTTATGGTCGACTCAGGTACTAGGGGGTAAGAAAAATAAGCCTGTACATTTCTATTTCAAGTCTGAACTGAACTAATCGGCTACGTGATTTACGTAATCACGCAATGCCCGATATTATTAAAAGAGTTAGACCTTTTGAAAAGATAAAACCATCTTGATCAATTTTGTAATACAGACAGACGGATAAACAGAGCGACAGACATGCGGATATAACTACTAACTATAACTACGTCTGTTGATTCTGATCAAAAATAAGAATACCTTGTGGCTTCGCATATATTTCTTATTGTTACATACATTCGCAGAAGACCAATATTCGTATTTATAATACAAAAATGTTGTAAATTTGTTCATAATAAATTGCAGCCTGTCGATATGAGAAAGGTTCTTGGTCTGAATGCACCGCAGGACAAATGACCCGAGCTGATAAATTAAAGGCGACCAGCGATCCTTCATGCGAAGCTACACGCATAATAAAGAAGAACTGCAAACCAGGCAAGTCCAAGGATAAGAGTGCCAAGGAGCAGCGTAAGAATAAGGACAAAGGTGGGTAATCGACGGCATACTTATTGAACTAATCTAATAAACTTATAAAGCATTCAATACTGAAACATTGAATGTGTTTAATAAACAATTGAATTTATTTAAAAAACTAACATTTTGTATCTCCTCGTAGCTGCTCGCAAAGGACGTGTTTAAGAAATCTGTCAGAAATCGTATTGATTTTTTAAATTCACATGTTAGTTTTTATTCCTGATACTCGTTTTACAAAATTATAAAAAAAAACAAAATAGTAACGTAACAGATAAACCCACATAATGTATAATCGTAAAGGTCTATTTGAGTATAATTATTACAAACTTGTAGTTTTGTTTTGGAACAACCGAGTAAGTTAAAAGATATAAATAAACAAATTGTATGCAGAATTTGTATGAATAATATGTAGAACCATACCAAAAATTCAGTTTATCCACAAAAATAAATACCAAGATTCTCCAATTTCATAAAACTAGTTTGACTAATCCGGCAGATATGAATCTCGATACCACGGAAAACTCTTACAATTTTCATAATGCATAAGCCAAGTAATTATAAAAATAACTTTACATAAACGTGAATAAAAACCATCTTTATTAAACTAAAGTTATTCGAATTGATGTAAAATGTTCGTCTAAAAATATCAGCTTCTGTATTTGATCTCAATATTAACTGAGAACAGACGAACACGCAGTGGAAAATATGATTGACATAAGTAATAAATAATAAAAAAATTTAGAGATACAATAAAAACAACATTTAAAGAAAACACTTAGTGTAAATATTGTAAAAAGTGATACAACAGTATTGCGACGTAATAAAGAGACGATGACCGATGGTTGAGCGGCAAATACAGCGGCAAATAGGCACTATGTCAAAAACGATTGGTATTTTAAAAAGTTCATAATACCCTATAAACTAAACTCGATATGATTATTGGTAACTATTATTCTTCTTAAATACAAACACCCCAGAATCATATAGGCCCTCGCGGTCATTGAAACAAAAAAAATGCAAATTCAGTGAAAAGACTAGCATAGTTTTCCGTATGTGAAATTTTTTACACAACGTAAAAATCTTTTCTAATAATAATAATAATAAAAATATTATTAATAATAATAATAATAATAATAATAATAATAATAATAATAATAATAATAATAATAATATTAATATTAATAATAATAATAATAATACATTTTAAATAAACCCACAAATTGAATTTCTTAAGAGTTGTTTATGACTAAATGTACTTAACAAATAATCAATAATAAATATTATTATACAAACATAAACTGAATGATCCCTTGGATCTTATATGTGTGGTTACATACATATGTATGTACATGTATGGCTACTGTACATATGTATCTACATACATACATGCATATGTAAGTGGTGAAAAAACAAATTTACATAAATATTTTATGTCAAACGCATTCAACTGAAATTATTTGTATTTTATCAGGAAACCCATAGAACTCAACGTAAAAAAAAACAGAATGAAAACAGAAATTATTTACATGCGATATAGTCATTTGCATACGTACATATTTACATACATTAAATAAGAATAACATAAAAAAAAGTAAAATGAAAACAAAAAAGTAAATGAACTTACATAAAAATATTATGAATAAAAAATTGACATGAACATTTAAATAAAAACTAAAACTAGCCAAGCTGTTTTTCGTTGATAACCTTTTGTTTTTCAGAACACCTCGGCTGACCTAACTTCTAAAACGAAGAAAAAATGCTTGAAAAAAGTTCTTCCAAAAAATAGGTGTGGTTAATTAATTAGAAAATAATAAAATACCATGTCTTATCCTATATACTACGGATTACTTTAGCATTTGATATTCATATGTATATTTAATCAAATATAAACATAATTA
The DNA here is from genome assembly GCA_037043585.1 of Drosophila mimica. Classification (NCBI taxonomy): domain Eukaryota; kingdom Metazoa; phylum Arthropoda; class Insecta; order Diptera; family Drosophilidae; genus Drosophila; species Drosophila mimica. Next base: position 9,775,233 of record JBAMBE010000579.1, read on the forward strand.
ATACAAACAGTTATTTTGCAGACAAGCCTTAACAGAAAAACATACCGAAGAGTTGACGCTTATATCGTTTGTGAATGAAAAGTGTACGAAAATGCTCTCTGTCAGTGAACTGTCGAAGGAATATATTTATGTATGAGTACATGTACATAAGTTACGTTAATGTATACATGCTCGTATACAACGTAATTCGAGGAACTAGCAATTTAATACTTAGCATTTGTTGCTGCTGAAACTGGGGACAGGGACTGAAACTGGTTAACATACAGCGTTGTTGCAAATTCACATTGGGAAAATTTTTAATAAAGACTAAGTAAACAGAAACACTGTCAACACCAAGAAAATATATGTACATTTATATGTATGTATGTATGTACATATTTACATATATAATCAGCCCACTCTGCGTATCGTATCAAGTTGCATATGCATGAATATTGTGAGTCTGCGAAAATGTATGTGCCGCTTCGATTGCCGCGTCATCTTTAATACTATTTCCATGGTTATGGAGCTACGAGTATTTTATGAGCAGGGTGATGCCACCGGGATCTGTTTTCGCATTTCTGCAACGTCATCAACAATGGCGACAACGGACATGACGATGCATTTACAGAATGTCTTAACACATTACTAAATGCTTTCATCGACAAATGAATTCTTACTGAACTCCCTTGCAGAAGCTAAGGGTATAATGAATGGAAATTCATGTAATAGACTGCATATCTAGTCCCATAAGTATCATTTAATAGAAATACCATTCAACCAAAACTTCCAATAACTACAAGACCAGAAATCCCTGTGAAAATCATTGCGGGTAGTATTGGGTTCAGAGAGGAGAACATTGGCACATAGCAACACAAGAATAAAATTTGAGATATAATTTCCCGGCAGATGAGCAAGACGCCGATGATACTACACATTGGGAGAGGAGAGAGAACGCAAGCGTAGAGAGTGCAGTTACCATAGAAGAGCGTTCAGAATTAGAGAATCGTTTAGGTGGTATGTGATAAAAAGTGGTATGTGACGCTCATGCGCAGTAAATTCAGAATACTAAAAAAATTTTATTTAAAGTCAAATCTAAGTTGTTTACTGTCTTTGCTGGGGAAATGCGAACTCCGCACAGAAGCAAACAAATATTGTCGGATGTCTAAGAACCTGCAGCCTTGTGGCTCAAGCAAATGTTCAGGCACAATTGTGCTTATGTGTACATGCATACATATGTACATAAGAATGATTGTATGGAATACATATTGAAAGAAGAAACAGAAAAATAAACAAAGAAACAAAAAAAGAAAAGCCCCAGACATACAGAAATATATGTATGTATTTTAAAATGAAACCGTGTAGCCAAAAGAAAAAAATATCGTACGATGTACATATGCACATGTATATAATATAGAACATACACATGTATATGTACATGTTCATTCATACATATGCACATAACCACATAAACAATATTATGTTTTTTTTTTAAATTTTTTTTTATTTGTTTTGCCTCGCTGCAGACCTGACTGCCTTTTTTCGCCTGTCCGCCAGATTTTTTTATACCCTTAACCCATTTAAAATGGGTAAAAAAGGTATAATGGTTTTGTGCAAATGTATGTAACAGGCAGAAGGAAGCATCTCCGAACCCATAAAGTATACATATTCTTGATCAGGATCAACAGCCGAGTCACGCGGATCTCAAGTTTGCTTTATTTTATCGATACCTGCCTCAGTTTCAGAATTATCGATATATTTCGATTTCCTATAGCAATAAATTCCACAATTTAAGAGGCAGAAGCTTCTAATTTATACATAATATGCTTATACATATTATTGATCAATTCAACAACAACAATTCAAATCAACACCAAAGTTATAGTCGAAAATATATTTTCATATTGATCTCCTTGCTGTCAGCAGCCGCAAGCATTTTCTGTATGCATAAATAAGCGAGCGCATGTGTGAGAAAGAGATGGCATGATAATCGACGCTAGCGTCAATATATTTGTGTGTATTTTGCAGAGCCCCGATAAGTACTGTTTCGTGTACGTATGTATGTCTTTATGTATGTATTTATATGCTTGTGAGTAAAAAGACTGTAAGAAATGCACTTGCAGAACTAAACATTTGAGTGCAAATCATTTTAAAGGGAAATTATCCAATAAAACTAGAATATATTTAACAACTGGGTTAAGGGTATATCGTAGTCGAGTCAACTTGACTATAGCATCTTACTTGTTTTTTTTGTTATACCAAAACAATGTTCACTGTGCACTCTGCCGGCAATGTTGAAGTTGACTTGATTCTGACCCACTCAAGCCGCAATCTCACTCAAAACTTGTTTCCTGTCGCATGGAATGGAGAGAAACACTCGCACTCGAATACATACAATGTGTGTATATACTTATGTATGTCCAAAAGTAAATTTGTTGTGGATCTGGATTTAGCTGATTGAGCAGTACTCAGACTGCTATTACACAATTATTCCTTGTTTAACTTTCTTGGATGTTGTATTAAAAGCTATTCAATTCGTTTCATCGTAAATTATGTATATGTATAAAAAAAACTTAGTAATGACTTGCGAATTGGCGCAATATGCTGTGCATATAAAATGCACAAATAGTGCCTTAGATTAATGTAAGTAAAGTTTTATTATAAATAATAAGTTAATATTATAAATTCTTGTTGTTCGGTCTTATCTAGAGTTATATGCACTTACTTCCTATCATCAATTATATGAGAAAGACGAGGCTGTTACATGCTGATGGGACGTTGCACCACAATAACAACAAAAATATAGAATGAAAATTTATTGATAAGAATAAATGTCATGTACATATACAATACCAAATGATTCCCATGAGAATGATTATGAAGCTCCAACTCAAATGTCATTTCGCTCAGTGTATTGAGTGTGCAGCAAGTTGAGTTATTTCGTTGCTTCTCATATTTCAAGAGTTGCTTGCTGCTTACTGCGTCACAGGCCACAGCATTTGCCAGCTCCACTCAGTTCCCGCAGAGCTCTGGACAGTGTCGATCGGCAGCGGCAGCACGTATTCAAGTGAAAATTATTTTTACAATTTTTACCAATTGAGATTTTAGTCGTAGCATTAAGGGATTACCAGAGTGCAACAACTGTTAAGACCATTTTGAGTGAGACTCTCTCGTGTAATTGTTTGTGTTATCATTTGTGGTGCGTGCGCAGCAAAACATATTCCAAACAACTTTTACCCGAATCATCAAAGATTCTAAGGCTGTGTAGACAAAACGCAACTCCACGCTATATTTTCTCAAAACTGTTGATGTTCATACTTACAAAAAGCCAAATTTAAATAAATTTGAGAAAAACAAAGTTTAAACAAAACAAGGTAAATTTAATACGCAATATAAATAATTCATTTGAATTTGTTTTGTGGCATCAGGCATAAGATATTTCTAAATATGTATAGATATTTTTATTTTTATAATGTGAGAAAGATCTAGATACGAGCAATGACTTTCTAAATAATTTGCAATACTTCTCTGTAAATCCAAGCCAGATTTTTTTCTGTTTAAAATACTTTTGACATAATATTGCAACCACATTTATAGAATCTGAGAAGCGTGGGAACATTGTTTCCGCATTGCTATCGCTACCTGAGGCAAAATTCATTAAATGTGTTAATATTATGCAGATAGCGACACCCCGGCTAGTTGCTTAATAAAGATGCTTTTGCAATCTAATTAAATGATGAAATCAACTAAGATGCTGCCTGTGACATAATTAATTGTTCCACTTGTTTTCAGTTGTGTCGGGGAGCAGTGAAATGTCGGAAGCTTTCGACTGCAACCTTTTAACTTACTTGGTTTGTTACCATGTGGTTCGTTAGCTAAATCTTGGGCAATAAAGTGCCAGCGGAAGAGCAAAGCCAATTGGTGACATGGTTGGGTCAAGACATACTAGAAAGAGGCTCAATATGTATAGCTATTGTCGCAAGAAAGAGGCACAATATATACAAGAATAGCTATTGTCGTTAAACAATGTACATAGGTATGTATGTATTTTAATATATGTGCATACTGACCAGGATATTGCCAAAACACAAGCAGTGGTTTCTATCTTTTTGAATTTTCAATTGTTCTGTGACAACAAATAGTTTCGCCAAAAAAAAAGACATCTGACTGTCGAGTAAACAATAGAACTATAAAATATGGCCTCGAACAGAAAGATAGAACTCAAGGCATGCTTCTGTAAAAATACAATATATATTGGAGTCTGAATTAAACAGGAAAGCTATTCAATTGAATTTTTATGTAACATAAATGCTCATAATGTTTAAATTTAAGACACGTCTAATTTAGATCTAAGCCTGCCATAGACATAACTTATTTTTGCTGTTTTTATAATATTAATATATGCCACTTATTTTTTAATACTTGTAGATGTATTTAACATTAAAAAATCACTTGGAAAAATCTGATATATACGTTTGTATCCCGCTCAGTATTCCACTGAATATGTGAAATGGGCATAAGTCTGATGTTTCTGCTTTATGTTTTTCATCACTTTTGTGCTTTGTTTGCCTGTAATATGATACAATAACAATTATTTAAGTGAATCAGCATACTCAAATTTTGCGAATAAATGCATGGGTACATTATGAGAGACCCAAACTGCACTCATAAACTCCATAGGTCTGAATACTTGATAAATGCTTGATGAATTGCTTTAAATAAATAATTATGTAAAATTACAGTTACATCTGCCAACACTTGTATTTCCTTATACACAGTCCAAACACATACATACACATATTTGTTCAATTCAGTCAACTTATCTATAAATTATTTCACTTATTGCGTCAAAAATAAGAGATAGAAAAAATCGTGGATGTGGATCATGTGTTTACCAGATGTCCAACGTACGGCACGAAATCACCAGATACCACATTTCATGGATTTTATACGATTTTTAGGGGTTGCAGCACCTGCAGATGTTAACATGATTGTGTACTACAATAATTGGGGCATATACATAAACTTAATAATAATTATGTTTCTATAGTATAGTATAAGATCTAAAAGCCGCGTTCGTTTGAATGCTTAACTTTTACATATATTTTGACGATAAAATCCATTACCAATTTAAAATATTGCATTACACAAGGATGGCAATCATAATTAAAATTGGCTTATTTTTTTAACATCGGCTAGTTTTGACAAAGTAATGGCAGGAGAACTTTAAGTCGGACTATTAAAAACTGCTCTTATCTGAAGGTACGAGTCGTGGGCTTTTTATTCTATGATACCGAAGGTCTTAAATTTGATAAGCATATTAAATTCACTGTTAACAAAGCTTTTCAAGTTCTTGGTTTTATTAAGCGTTGGTCAAAGGAATTTGATGACCCTTATACGACCAAGTTACTTTTTACTTCTCTTGTACGTCCAATTCTGGAATATGGATCTTGTGTGTGGTCTCCGCAATATCATATTCACCAAAGTAGATTGGAATCTGTGCAAAAGAGCTTTCTACTTTTTGCGCTTCGTCGCTTTGACTGGGGTGTACTGCCTCCATACTCAAATAGGCTTCTTCTTATTAACCTTCCTTCCTTAACTAATCGTCGTGTTATGTTAGGTGTTATGTTTGTCGTAAAGTTACTTAAAGGCGAAATCGACTCAACTGCGTTGATGAGCCAAATAAATTTTTCAGTACCCTCTAGACAGTCTCGTTATTACCTCCCACTTTCTCTTAATCGTTGTACTACTAACTATTCCCTGCATGAACCGTTTCGAGTACTCTGTAATGATTATAATAAACTATATCATGTAATCAATTCAGAGTCCTCTATTTCTATAATTAAAAACTCAATCCTTAATGTCTTATCTAGAGATTAACTTTTTTTGCATGTACAGGTGGTGGATCTTAACTAATTCTTACTAATTATTTTCTTACTAATTACTTTTGGTCTGATTGGGTTTTTCTGGGTTTTCCCCAATTCTTGCAACAAATGTTGGACCATTTTGCTTTTTACCCCAGAAATCTCAAAAAAATCTTAGAAATCTAAAATAAATTGAAAAATAAAAATATACATTCTTATATATTCTTATAAATATTTAATTATTTTTTAATTTCTTTAAATTTTTAATTTTATCATAAATTTAATTTAATTATAATTTTTAATTTTTGTATTCTTCATGTCGACTGACTTTAATAATTAATAATATATGAGCGATAAAATCGATTTTCACAAATCGCCACATATCTCACAAAATTTTATGAATACAGTCACCAATTTCTTCAACTTTTCACGTTTGTAAATCTATATGTACGATTGAACTAGAACCAAAATATGATTAAAACGCCCTTGCTTTTGAAAATGCGTTGAGTTTTGACGAAGTTATGGCATTTTGAAGTTTCGACCTATGCCCATATGCCGATTTTCGGACTATAATTTTGACTTATGTTCCGACCCAAAATAACGTTTTCATGGAACATTCATTGAAAATGCGTTGAGTTTTGACGAAGTTATGGCATTTTGAAAGCTCGACCTATGCCCATATGCCGATTTTCGGACTATAATTTTGACTTATGTTCCGACCCAAAATAACGTTTTCATCTTTAAATGTACGATTGATCTAGAGGCCAAACTATGATTAAAACGCCCTTGCTTTTGAAAATGCGTTGAGTTTTGACGAAGTTATGGCATTTTGAAGGCTCGACCTATGCCCATATGCCGATTTTCGGACTATAATTTTGACTTATGTTCCGACCCAAAATAACGTTTTCAACTTTAAATGTACGATTGATCTAGGGGCCAAACTATGATTAAAACGCCCTTGCTTTTGAAAATCCGTTGAGTTTTGACGAAGTTATGGCATTTTAAAGGTTCGACCTGTGCCCATATGCCCATTTGCCGATTTTCGGACTATAATTTTGACTTATGTTCCGACCCAAAATAACGTTTTCATCTTTAAATGTACGATTAATCTAGAGGCCAAACTATGATTAAAACTCCCTTGCTTTTGAAAATGCGTTGAGTTTTGACGAAGTTATGGCATTTCGAAGGCTCGACCTATGCCCATATGCCGATTTTCGGACTATAATTTTGACTTATGTTCCAACTCAAAATAACGTTTTCATCTTTAAATGTACGATTGATCTAGAGGCCAAACTATGATTAAAACGCCCTTGCTTTTGAAAATGCGTTGAGTTTTGACGAAGTTATGGCATTTTGAAGGCTCGACCTATGCCCATATGCCGATTTTCGGACTATAATTTTGACTTATGTTCCGACCCAAAATAACGTTTTCATCTTTAAATGTACGATTGATCTAGAGGCCAAACTATGATTAAAACGCCCTTGCTTTTGAAAATGCGTTGAGTTTTGACGAAGTTATGGCATTTTGAAGGCTCGACCTATGCCCATATGCCGATTTTCGGACTATAATTTTGACTTATGTTCCGACCCAAAATAACGTTTTCAACTTTAAATGTCCGATTGATCTAGGGGCCAAACTATGATTAAAACGCCCTTGCTTTTGAAAATCCGTTGAGTTTTGACGAAGTTATGGCATTTTAAAGGTTCGACCTGTGCCCATATGCCCATTTGCCGATTTTCGGACTATAATTTTGACTTATGTTCCGACCCAAAATAACGTTTTCAACTTTAAATGTACGATTGATCTAGGGGCCAAACTATGATTAAAACGCCCTTGCTTTTGAAAATCCGTTGAGTTTTGACGAAGTTATGGCATTTTAAAGGTTCGACCTGTGCCCATATGCCCATTTGCCGATTTTCGGACTATAATTTTGACTTATGTTCCGACCCAAAATCACGTTTTCAACTTTAAATGTAGGATTGATCTAGAGGCCAAACTATGATTAAAAAGCCCTAGCTTTTGAAAATGCGTTGAGTTTTGACGAAGATATGGCATTTTAAAGGTTCGACCTGTGCCCATATGCCCATATGCCGATTTTCGGACTATAATTTTGACTTATGTTCCGACCCAAAATAACGTTTTCATCTTTAAATGTACGATTAATCTAAAGGCTAAACTATGATTAAAACTCCCTTGCTTTTGAAAATGCGTTGAGTTTTGACGAAGTTATGGCATTTTGAAGGCTCGACCTATGCCCATATGCCGATTTTCGGACTATAATTTTGACTTATGTTCCGACCCAAAATAACGTTTTCATCTTTAAATGTACGATTGATCTAGAGGCCAAACTATGATTAAAACGCCCTTGCTTTTGAAAATCCGTTGAGTTTTGACGAAGTTATGGCATTTTGAAGGCTCGACCTATGCCCATATGCCGATTTTCGGACTATAATTTTGACTTATGTTCCGACCCAAAATCACGTTTTCAACTTTAAATGTACGATTGATCTAGATGCCAAACCATAAATAAAACGACCTTGCTTTTGAAAATGCATTGAGAGTTGACGAAGATATGGCATTTTGAAGGTTCGACCTATGCCCATATGCCCATATGCCGATTTTCGGACTATAATTTTGACTTATGTTCCGACCCAAAATAACGTTTTCAACTTTAAATGTACGATTGATCTAGGGGCCAAACTATGATTAAAACGCCCTTGCTTTTGAAAATCCGTTGAGTTTTGACGAAGTTATGGCATTTTAAAGGTTCGACCTGTGCCCATATGCCCATTTGCCGATTTTCGGACTATAATTTTGACTTATGTTCCGACCCAAAATAACGTTTTCAACTTTAAATGTACGATTGATCTAGGGGCCAAACTATGATTAAAACGCCCTTGCTTTTGAAAATCCGTTGAGTTTTGACGAAGTTATGGCATTTTAAAGGTTCGACCTGTGCCCATATGCCCATTTGCCGATTTTAGGACTATAATTTTGACTTATGTTCCGACCCAAAATCACGTTTTCAACTTTAAATGTAGGATTGATCTAGAGGCCAAACTATGATTAAAAAGCCCTAGCTTTTGAAAATGCGTTGAGTTTTGACGAAGATATGGCATTTTAAAGGTTCGACCTGTGCCCATATGCCCATATGCCGATTTTCGGACTATAATTTTGACTTATGTTCCGACCCAAAATAACGTTTTCATCTTTAAATGTACGATTAATCTAAAGGCTAAACTATGATTAAAACTCCCTTGCTTTTGAAAATGCGTTGAGTTTTGACGAAGTTATGGCATTTTGAAGGCTCGACCTATGCCCATATGCCGATTTTCGGACTATAATTTTGACTTATGTTCCGACCCAAAATAACGTTTTCATCTTTAAATGTACGATTGATCTAGAGGCCAAACTATGATTAAAACGCCCTTGCTTTTGAAAATGCATTGAGAGTTGACGAAGATATGGCATTTTGAAGGTTCGACCTATGCCCATATGCCCATATGCCGATTTTCGGACTATAATTTTGACTTATGTTCCGACCCAAAATAACGTTTTCAACTTTAAATGTACGATTGATCTAGGGGCCAAACTATGATTAAAACGCCCTTGCTTTTGAAAATCCGTTGAGTTTTGACGAAGTTATGGCCTTTTAAAGGTTCGACCTGTGCCCATATGCCCATTTGCCGATTTTCGGACTATAATTTTGACTTATGTTCCGACCCAAAATCACGTTTTCAACTTTAATTGTAGGATTGATCTAGAGGCCAAACTATGATTAAAAAGCCCTTGCTTTTGAAAATGCGTTGAGTTTTGACGAAGATATGGCATTTTGAAGGTTCGACCTATGCCCATATGCCGATATGCCGATTTTCGGACTATAATTTTGACTTATGTTCCGACGCAAAATCACGTTTTCAACTTTAAATGTACGATTGATCAAGATGCCAAACCATAAATAAAACGACCTTGCTTTTGAAAATCCGTTGAGTTTTGACGAAGTTATGGCATTTTGAAGGTTCGACCTGTGCCCATATGCCCATTTGCCGATTTTCGGACTTTAATTTTGACTTATGTTCCGACCCAAAATAACGTTTTCAACTTTAAATGTACGATTGATCTAGGGGCCAAACTATGATTAAAACGCCCTTGCTTTTGAAAATCCGTTGAGTTTTGACGAAGTTATGGCATTTTAAAGGTTCGACCTATGCCCATATGCCCATTTGCCGATTTTCGGACTATAATTTTGACTTATGTTCCGACCCAAAATCACGTTTTCAACTTTAAATGTATGATTGATCTAGAGGCCAAACTACGATTAAAACGCCCTTGCTTTTAAAAATGCGTTGAGCTTTGACGAAGTTATGGTATTTTGAAGGTTCGACCTATGATCATAACCCGATTTTCGGACTATAATTTTGACTTATGTTCCGACCCAAAATAACGTTTTCAACTTTAAATGTACGATTGATCTAGAGGCCAACCAATGATTAGAACGCCCTTCTTTTGCAATTATTTTCATTAAGCTTAAGTTTTTAATTTTGTTTGGTAGCTGTAAGTACATATTGTTGAAATGTTTTGTGGTAGCTTTGTTGAGTCGTTGGTTAGCTTGTTGTAAGTTGTTTTTTGGCTCGTTTCTCAGTGAATGTAATTTATGCTTCTTTATTAAGGATTCATTGAGCTTCGCTTTACCGGTTTATTTGAAAGTATGTACTGTCTGACGAAGTAGACAAGTTTACTCTTCTAATAAAAGGATCACAGACTGGATTTTTATATATTCCTCTCAAAATGGTTAAAGACTGTTGTAAAAACAATTGATTAGTTTGTAATTACCTGTTTTCGAAGCGCTACGCAATACCATATTTAAAATTAACGCTTGATAATTTTGGCTGCACAACTCAAGCGAGTTTAATAATTAATTTTATTTTTATTCAAGCTGTATGGGCCGAAAGACGGTACCTACTTTACAGCTTAAGTGCTTGTATTAAATTTGTTTCTAATATATTTCATTTGAAAGTTAAAATACTGAAAGGATAAATTATTTGCATCTCGACTATGTACTTTAACCTTATTTTAAATGATTTCTGCTTGCTCACAGGCGATTTCTGGGAGTATTCTTAAACACTGACCTCTCTGTATATAGAGGTGATGTTGTTAGGTAGGTAGTTTACTGAGAACTTGCTGTCCAGGTTACGATAACGTCACAAACAGCAACGGTAAGCCAACAGATAGGACTTGCACTTGAATTAGCAGACAAGAGCCTCTGGCAATTAAAAAACCAATTAAATGTGAGTGAAACTGCCATTTCAACCACCTATGTACATACAGATTTAAATAGAACTTGTATGTGCATTTAGTTTGCACAAAGAAGGTAGTCTCCTGCCATATTTGATAAGAGGTGACACCTGTATTTGCATAGCTGCTGTGTAAATTGGCAATGGCATAAAGCAAAGGCCAAAGTCTGAACTTCAACTATGGTATTTACCGGGTTGAACAGAATCCATGCAAAAACAGAATCAAACAATAAAAGTTATGCTAGCAAAACGTCATTGCATTGATTGTTGGACTGGCTGCCCAAAAGCCTCACAATAGAAGTGATAATTTTATGTGGTGCACGTTGTTGAGCGTATCCCGCCACATTAATTTATTTTCGATACTCTAAGAACAGACATCAACATTTTGCTTGCAATTAAAAGATATTAAAGTATGTAAACAAAAACTGGCTTGAAAATTCATCAAATAGGTATTGATCTTCAAATTTAAGACAGAAAAGCCAAACTAAGTTTGCTTAAGACATAAACAAGATCCTTCTTAATGTACTCATATGAAATTATCACTTCTGTAAGGGCAAAAATTTGTAGAAATGGACAACCCCAAAAGTTTTTTTTTACGAAATGTCTAACGCATTCAGTAAGATATCTCCGATCTCATTAATCCATATATTCTTCAGCAGTATCGACGTGTAAGCTTTAACGTACGGGATTATTTGCTTAACAAACTTATTCATAGGGTTTTAAGTTTTAGAGCGACTTGTTGACACTTTTAAAAGTTGTTTGGATTTCGATTCGCCGTAAGCTGTTTTTAGATACACACTTTGAGCGTAAATACATCTAATGGGTAACTTGTTTCCGTGAGCTTATTATATCCATTGCCATTTTAATTTCAGATTAGTAAATATAGGCAGAACCTGGCGGGTTAGCTGAAATGGGTTATTTAACATCCGCGCCTGTATGGACGATGCTCATGTTAGTTAAATTGACGCTGATGATAACGTTGATACAAGGCCATGGTCATCACCGCAGTGGCAAAACCTATCCGTTAGCTTTGACAGAACTCGGAAGTGGAGCACATTTGGTAATGGAGACACACTCCGGCAATGTGTTAGTACGTCCAGCGCGAGAAGCTGTGCCGGAGGAGATTGATACAGTCCCCGCCACAGCCCCAGTTGGCGACCTCAGCGGCGGAAATAAGCGTGCTAAAAATAATAACAAGAAATCAAACAAATCTCATAACAAGATGCAGCATGTAGGCGGTCAAAAGACTGCCACACAAAAATCATTTATATCCACTGTTGAAGAGCAACAGCAGGTTCAGCACAGCAATGCCAAGCAGCAGCGACAAATGCTGAAGCCTCAGCAGCACGAGCATCAGCATCGCGCTGGGAGGAAATCTGGAGCTAAGTCAAAAGCATCAGAAAAAGGCAAGTTATATAAAAGTGAATTGAAGACACTAGATGTGGAACTAGGTAAGGTGAGATTTATTTTTGGCTTAAAATTGGTGCAAAATTATTATGGTGGAATTCAAAATAAGAAAAATATATAAAGAATCTAATACATCGCTTTTTTACACTTATGGCTTTCATGCACATAGTGATATGGCTAGTGAGTTCAACCATTTTTCAATTAATTATAAATATTTCTAATAAGTTCTCTAATAAATAATATATATGGTATACAGCACCGACCTGTCGTTATGCAAAGAGTGCATGGAGCGAGTGTGATGCCAAGACCAATATGCGCACTCGGATTCTAAATCTGAAAAAAGGCGATTCCCACTGTCTGCCTACTCGGACAATACAAAAGAAGTGCAAGAAATGTAAGTAGAAATCGTTTGCAAGAAATTTAATAAGTTATAAATTTATTAACCTTCTAGATACAGTCTTTTCAAGATCCAGTTGCGTACTTTAGTTTATAACTTACGTTCAATAGTTTATCTCTGTTTATAGTTACATCGCTCATTCCATTATCTTTATTTTATTAGCTTGCCGATATGAGAAAGGCTCCTGGTCTGAATGCAACGCTGGACAGATGACTCGTGAGGATAAATTAAAGCCATCGGAAGACGGTAGTCAACCAATTTCTTGCAATCTTGTACGCATAATTAACAAAAAGTGCAATCCTGGTACTGTACAAAAATTGATACCAGGCGAAGTTCGTGCCACCAAAGTGCGTAAGCACAAGGAGAAAGGTAATATCCTGAAGTAGCATACTGTGAGTCAATTAAATATGCAGCAATTACATTTACAGGTACACGTCCTACATCATCCCAAGCTTAATGTTTTAAAATGGGCGGAGAAGTAAATCAACAAAGTATTTATTAACAGCACAAAAGCATTTGTAGCATTAATTTTTTAAATTGTTGATTAATAAGGTCGGTTCGCGCAAACCATGCATATAAATATATATATTTTTATAAACAGTTTAAAATATTTCTGTTTAATGTGGACCCTTATAAAATTATTCATTTTATTTATATGTAGTTTGTATATGATTCAAGAATGCAGTCAAATTCATATGGACAATAAATACGATACTGATTATGAAAATGACTTACAAAACAAAACAATTAAAAATAAGTTTTATTTTAATGTCTGCAACACTTGGATGTATGAGCCAACATTGAAGTTTCTCGAATCAATGCTGCTACTGACTCTCAGAGTGTTGAATCTCTTTTCGGACATGCCAACCGATTGGCTTTTTCACTGGAGACGCTGTAACAACTCTTTTCATTGATTCTACACGTATCACGTGCTATGGTACTCTAATTCTCGATTAACATTCTATTTGGCCACGGGCAGAATCTCGATCAAAGCGCGGTAAGTTCTGCATATACATACATATACGTACATAGATGCCGGCAAAATCCTCAGCTAGTTGGCATACTTCTACTGACGGTCCGCATAAATATTGGGCCTGATGCGTCCAGTACTTACTGAAGTAAAATTAGAAAATAAATAGTTTTGTATATGGGAATTTATTTTTTAGGCCTCACCTCTACCATTACCACAATATCCATTAATCCCAATTCAATTAAAAAATTAAGGATGCAACTAATTAGTTATTTCGATAATCATTACCTGCTCATCCACTGCGTATAGGTGCCAGTAAAAAATCCAAAATTGGTTTTGAGTAGGTGACTGTGAAAAAAGTTGGCAATCATTTTTAATAAAACCATTTTTAATATAATTACCATAGAATGATGTGTTTTTGTTTTTATTATTTCTTCTTTGGTTTTTTTTCGCTCACTAGTGGCATCATGATTTGACGGTCCGGCAGCACATTTTTTGAAGGGGGCAACGTTGGTATGTATGCCGTTGATTGTATCTGCCAGCTTTTGTTAGCGTTGCCATATTTGATGAACGAATGCTGTGCAACCTATTTGCAGCTCACACAAAATCGATTCTTATCGACTTTTTTATGGTATTTTTTCCGTTGGACCTCAATTCTTCTTTTAAAAGACGGTAAGACTATTGATAAATAAAAAAATATATCATTTACATTACTTTACATTATTTTTAATTTACAGTAAATCACAGCAGCCGCAGTAGTATTGTCAGCGATTACTGACAATTCAACTAAAGCAACCAAATTAAACAATAATTCCTTGCCTGATTTAAAATATGTCAAATTTTACAGTGACCTTTTCGTATATTGGAAAATCGTAATAATTTATTTATTTAAATTTGCAAAAGAAGGTTGCACTTTTGCAAATGCCTCTAATCGCATTTGGGCGGATGATGTATGGGGGCTCAGCTTTCCGTCGAAATCTATTATATACTTCCCGAACGCTCGCATCAGGAGTCTTATACACCGTGATCAACCGTATCATGCCCCAGACCCAGACACGAATCAAGTGTACAAGAAATCGGGTAAACATACCTTCTTGCAATCTATACTCCAACTATGTAGAAAGACCGCATTTGTTGTATTTGATACATCGTTGCAACTCAACATGTGAGAAAACATCGACGCAGATACTGTCCAAACTATTTCCGCAGACATCCATGGAGCTGGATGATGATGAGAGCCGTGATCGACGTAAACGAGAGGAAGAGGAAGAACTGAAGGAAATGGAAAGTGCCTGGAGGCGTATGAAAATAGGTTTTGGCGTCTGTGGTATAGGTGGCTTGATCTTCTCTTTTTGGGCAATTTATTTTTTTGGCAAGCCGGTAGTCGATGAACATGGAAATGAAGTTAAGGACGAGTACAGCACGTTGTCACTGGTGCAGCAACATATAGCGCGCACGTTTAAGTCGCTTAATCATTTCCAACGGTTTATTCAGGAACCTTCGAGCCAGAAGTTATTACCAGATCCGCTACAGGCACCTTACGTTCAACCGTACACCCTGGTTTTGGAGGTTAAGGACTTACTTATTCATCCTGACTGGACGTATCAAACGGGTTGGCGTTTTAAAAAACGTCCCGGTGTGGATGTTTTTTTAATGGAATGCTCCAAATACTTTGAGATCGTTGTATATACAGCCGAGCAAGGAATAGTGGTATTTCCACTGCTTAATGCCCTTGATCCCAGCGGTTACATTACATACCGTCTTGTGCGAGATTCAACTCATTTTGTGAACGGTCACCATGTAAAGAATCTTGATAATTTGAACCGTGATCTCAAGCGCGTGGTAGTTGTAGATTGGGATAAGAACTCAACTAAAATGCACCCGGGCAACACATTTTCCATACCACGTTGGTCCGGAAACGACGACGACACAACCTTGTTTGACCTCATCTCGTTTCTACGTGTCCTAGGAAACAGCGAAGTGGATGATGTGCGCGAGGTTCTTCAATATTATAATCAATTTGAGGAGCCTATTACCAAGTTTCGCGAAAATCAGCAAAAGCTTTGTGAACAAATGCAAGCGGACGAGATTGAGAAATTAAGTAAGCCGAAGTCTATGGTTAAGAACTGGTCGCGCGGTTTCATGAGATAGATGACTTGAAGGTTTAACGTTCCCTTTGCATTGCCGGAACTTAAGAAAAAATGTTCAAAATACTGTTTATTTACTCGTATAGCCAAGAACATTCTACTCAGTTGCAATCTGTTAAAATAAAGCACTCTAATTTTCGTAATTGTTTGTTGATATCCATCAACAGGTTATGTAGATCCATTAATTCGGCTATTTTCTTACCACTGCTTGGCTGATTTTGCATCATGCTCTCGCGAAGGATACCCTTTACCAAATCGATCGATAGCTGCTCCGTTTTAAGAATTTTTCTTATCTTCAACTGCAGTTTCTTGATGTTAACGATCTGACGACTTCGCTTATAGCACTTAAAATAACATTTGCCCGCATAAAATATAAGCAGCACCCAGATTGTGAGCACTAGGACAAAGTAGTAGTGCTCCTTCATTAAATAAAAATGTCCAGCGACGTTAGTATGTAAACTTAAGCCAATACTTACCTTTTCTTTCATTGCTTCCATTGCTAGAGTCGGATAAGTAATTCTCACATAAATGTCGTACTTTTATAAAATACTTCTAAGCCAAAAATTATAAAATGACTCGAATTTTAACGTGAATAATATGGCATGAAATTATAAGAAAGGATAAAAAGATTGTCAAAATGGCAGAGTTTTGTTTATATATGTAAATACTTAGTTCGTAGTAAAATGTGATGCTGCTATGCACCAGCTCTGATAAGCTCGCTTATATTCTTAAACACACGAGTATTCATTAAATATTTTTTCCAATCCCATTATGAGCAGTTATGTATGTGAAGTCAATGACATTCATCTATCTACTTAATTTATTTGACCCATACGGACACAGTTTCCGGCAAAAATTTCAGTGTTTTCCATTCTCTGGCTTGACCTTGTCGATCTGCGTTGGTGTAATGGATGCGGCAATGAAAGCAAAACAAACGTGTTAGTGTTTTGCATAACAGATATCCTTCACTCAGCACAAAAAAACACACATCGCAAAGTGGGCCCTTAAAGCCATATTCTGTTTTTTTTTGTACATATTTAATTTATGTACCGCTAAATTTGAAGTCCAAGCTCATATCAAATTTATCATCAAAACAATAAGGGAAAATATTACTATATTAATTCTACTACGAAATCCACAATTGCAAGCACAGTTTTCAAACTCTGTTGATTGGCAGGGAATCATGCAGTGGGGACAATTTCTATTGTCACTTTTTTTTTAGTTTTGTGTGCAACAACATTTATAATCCATAAAAAGATAATTCAAAGGAAACAAAACTAACAATTGACCCAAGCTTTCCCCGTCGAGGTAGCTAAACTCCAGTTACATATATAAAAGACATATTCAGTACTGCTACTTACTATTGCATATAAATACATAAGATGCTAATGTGCACAGCAAATCAAATCTCCACTCATAACCACATGCAGCTCGCACACGTGGATACTTTAGCTTCGCCCACGCAAACTCAGCAACATGTTGCCGGCTATAACTTTTTCTGTGTATTGTGTATTTTGGTGTGTGTCAGTGAACACGTGCCAAAACAAATTAAACGCTTTTCAACAGTCACCAACAACGGTTTCTACTTGCCATGCGCAGATTTGAATAGGGGAATTGTTTTTTTTTTGGGGATATTTGCAACATTGCCTTATATGAACATTCCAATGTGTATAACAGGGTGCTGTAGTTACACACTGTTGCTTATTCTGATACAAAGAATGATTAATTTACTTTGATTTGAAGTCGATGTGTATATTACCGACAGAATAGCTTTTAAGTGATCTCAGTTAGTATAAATAGCCTTAGCTGCTGGGACAGGTGCTGTCGACATTGCGTTAAGTATTGCAGTATTGTTCGAAGTAGGTAGTGCATTCAGAAATACGAACGGAAATGTCAAAAGAAAGTATATGAAACGCATGCGCCGAGTAACTGTTGGGCATGCAGATGAGTACGCGAGTAGCTGAGAAGTTGCTTCACTTTCACTATGCAAAAGTAAAAAAAATGCTGTAGGAATCTGGCACAGTGCACAGAAGCTGTCAGCATCCTTGTGGATGGATATATTGAGAATGGCAAGCTAAAAAGCTTTCCTTCGGGTTGCAAAACGGAGCACACACGCATTATTCTGTTTTCGAATTTCTTCTCTTCTTTGTGTATGGGGCAAAAAGCTTTTGGCAACGCCGTAAAGCAAATGATGTTTAGTTTTGATAGAACGCACGTAGCGTTTGTGTGTATCGTCGCCATTTTCGGTAAAAAAAATCTCGTTTTTGTAAGAGGAATGCCATTGAGAACTACCAAGGGGATATATCTTGGTACAAAGTGTGTTAAAGAGAGTGAGTGTATGTGTCATAAGACAGTAAAGGAATGAAACAAGAAATTGGCACATTATAAATCCGTTACCATTCGGTGCGGTTTGCTGTTTTGCTGGTGTGTACTGAAATTAATTCTCAATATTTATTGCCAGCCACCAAAAACAAATGTCACAATTATTTGTGCATCGTGTGTACGCGAGCTAATTTAAAAACACGCAAATATTTCAAATGAAGAGCCCTTTATAATTCTAATTTAGTAATGCGCAATATGCTGCCTATTTGTATCATTCTACGTCCAATACAATATAAAGTTATAAAAATTCTGTTTTCTTGCCGTCTATTGTCATTGCAATCAGGTCAAAAATGTATGCTATAAAAATGTAAACTTGCTAAGAAAAATCAAGTCAAATGTTTGCATAGTCAACTATTAAGTAAAATGCCATGTAGCAGATAATTTAATATCATTTAATGTACACCAATAGGCTAACAAACGCAATACTACTACAGCCACACCCTAAAATGATTCGTTTTATAAGAGATATGCTAAGCTCATGTTAAAATCGATTTAAAAAAAAAACTAACAAATGATTTACTAAGCAAATTAATAGTGTCGTCATGGTTAACAATTGTTATAAATAATTTAACAAAAATACAATTTTCTTTTTAGAAATGTTTGTCTGGTGCTACACAAAAATCAAGGCTATTGTGTTAGGACGTGATATTATTTTGAGTTGAACGTTTGCATATGCATCAGCAAGCTCGTTGTATCTTTGAAAGATAGACTTACACAATTTGTAATCCCCAGTGGTTGCGCTTTCGGTATCTTAGCAATTTCCTCAATTTAAATTGTTTTTCATTAATGTTTTCATAAGCGAATGTCCGCATAGGGTGCACTATCACGAGCAAATTTATAGGTTGTCATAAAAAACATATTTAGGCATTATGAATATTTTGATATGCAATCGCATTTGTGTTTTGTCTGTTTCCAGGCTAATTCTGCTACTCAAATTTTAGTATGCATATGTATTAAATCTGGGACGAAAATATATATAAATCGCACATTTTATGTGATCTCATCCTCACAATAAATGTCAAATGGTTTTCTTACGATGCTGCCACCTTCTATTAGAAATTTGAATTTTTGTTTCGCACGCCATTTATTTACTTTTCTACATTCATCCGCGGATTGTAAAAATAAATAGATTTATTTCTACAGCTTAGCCTAAAGTATACTTTAGTGTTCTTTTATTTTTCTGTAATCTGTAATAAGCCTCACTTTAGACCGTTACCGCTACGATGACAACGGAAACCGTTCTTGACTTGGCGTATGATCGAGTAAAATCATCGAAACGCCCCTTAAGGCCAAAGCTCCTGAAATTAACAGATGTTACCACACCACACCGTAGTCGCAAGAAAATTAAAGTAAAGGTGAGTGATATGCAAACTTTGTAAATAAAGCTTCCATAGTTAAAATTTTTATTTTTTTCTAATTGTAATTATATTATTTTACCCTAATATTTAATTGACTTACAGTCAAAGGATCGCTCGACGACCGTACGTGATCGCATATACGATGATCCGGCTTACACCGAAGACATTAGCCACCTAGCTAACCCCCTACGCCGCAGCAGCTTGTCTGGCAAGTCTTCGGGGGACTATAAGCTCTGTTCCGAAGCTACAATGCAGTCCGTGGCCAGTTGTAGTTCTTTGGGTAAACGCAGTCAGTTGACTAAGGACTTTCTGAAGTACGCGGGAAGTAAAACAATTAAAGCCGGCAACAGTGGAGCACTCAACGTAGATTACGAATTTGATTCCAGCAGCTCGGATAATGAGCAACCAAAGCTATTTAAGGACGGGAGCATACGTGTGCTCAGCCTGGAGAGAAGTTTAGCCGTTACGGTTGACGAGAAGAACGAGAAGAAAGCGGCCACCCAAAAGCGCAGCTCCAAGCAGAAAAGAAATCTGAGTCTAGATAATAATAGAAAGACAACACAATCACATCCGCAGCAAACTCCAAATAAGGATAAACAAAGTTACATGAGCGATACACGAAATCGAAAGGATCACAACCGTAAGCAATACCTGGAAGCAGAAGCTCAATCTGGCCGGGGTGCTAGCGATCAGGAGGACATCTACTCAGTGCGAAGTTCGGCACAGAATTCGGCGGTCACGTTGCCCGTAGAGGCGACAGAGAAATTGCCAATTGGCAGGCGTCTTCTTAAAGGCGAAATTGGTATTAAAAGCTTTAACTATTATCTTCTGAAGGAGGGCCTAAAGAGCTCCAAGAAGCTTGATAAGCAGCGCAATGTAGATGACGCAACAACCGTCAATAACATTGACAAGAAGTTGCATACACGCAGCGAGGAGAACATTTATGAGGAGATCTACTTTAAAGATGTGCCAGGTTCAACGACAAAGCTAAAGAGTTGCGTTACAATACCTACTTCAATTGTGAAATCTGACGATGAAATGCATATCCAACACCAGCAACAGGAATGCCTGCCAGATGCCGGCGTTTATGTGGACTGTGAACTGTGCATGCAGCAATGTAGCAGAGAGAATTGCAAGTATTGTATAGTCCAAAGTGACTCGGCGGCTTGTGCCCAGCTTCAGCACGACGATAACAGCGGGAAGCAAGCAGCCTCATCAAGCGGTCTGCCTGCTGCCCACATTCTGGAGTTCCAGTCCTACAATCCAAATAATCCGGGTGTATACAAAATTGAAACGACGCCCGTGGCCATAACGGGTGAATACAATCCGATTCTGCAATTCCAGCAATCATCTGCGGGAACATCTACCACAACCACGATATCTCCTTGCGAACAGCAGCTGCACAACCATCGTCACCATCAGCAACAGCAACAACAACAACAACAAAAACAGCACCAACCACAACACGTTTACAGTGGTTTAGATCAGCACCATAAGACTTTACAGCATAACATAGCAAGTCAACCACTCACAAATCACTATACCGCGGGGGGAACCAGTCTGTTACTAGCACAGGTGACCCCACGACGACCGAATCTGCAACAGGGTTATATAGTTGGGTACCAGAACGGTGGTGTTGGAACAGCAACTACATCCGTCCAACACATGAATACTAAATCCTCCTCCTCGAGCGACTCTCTATCCTATTACAAATATAACACAATGGCTCGGCTAGAGGCGAATGTGTTCGCCACACCAGCAGTGGGTGACATTTACTATGCCATTGGTGGCGTAGAAGGGCCTCCACTGCATCCCTTAATGTATGCGGGTGGCAGGCCCATGGGTGGCTCACAAATTTTGGTAGATCAATTTGAATCGCAAATGTACAAGAGCGATTCGAAAGCATCCATCCTGAGTGAATTCTCTCTTCGAAGCAGCGATAATTCACAGCGTTACACACGCTACCCACATCGCTCAAGTATGTTCTCCTCCCATTCCAATGCACATCAGCGCCGGTACTTTGGTAGCACGGAAAACTGTCGCATTGGATATGACTGCAGACGCTGCAGCTTGGACGGTATCATGAGTGGAGGGGTAATGGGTATGGCAGCACCTGACAAATACACCAATTCTGATAACTGTCGGTATGACTGTCGGAATTGCGATTGCTCATCAAGCTACTTTAGCTCCGATTTCGATGACATTTATGGCTCGATGGCTCGTGGTGGCAGCAGTGGCATACCGCGTAAGACAGCGGCAGGTACA
Source organism: Drosophila mimica (assembly GCA_037043585.1). Taxonomy (NCBI): domain Eukaryota; kingdom Metazoa; phylum Arthropoda; class Insecta; order Diptera; family Drosophilidae; genus Drosophila; species Drosophila mimica. Next base: position 9,797,297 of record JBAMBE010000579.1, read on the forward strand.
CTACCCTCCAGCAGTCCACCGGATCCAAGTAACTATAAGCAGACAACTGAAGTGATGTCAGAAGAACAGCCGCCGCAGCTGGATCTCAAGCAAAATAAATACGCTATGGACTTCTTCAAGCATGTCAATGACGTCAAGCGGAGCATCTATCAGTCCGAAATGCAGAGGAATAACAGTCTAGAGTCAGCACGCCGAGGACACAGAAACAGCGGCAACCTAAAGTGTAGCCCCAAACGTTCCGCCTCCCAACCGCCTATAGCATCGCTAATTGTGACTACATTACCACTCAGCAAAGGACGTGGTACAACAGCAACAAAACCAACTCCTGCGCCTAGGACAAGCCTACAAAACCAGTCACAGCGAAAGCCAGAGGACACGTCGGCTAAGCGTAAGCCCCAACCAACAGAACGACGTGAGTATCCGTCGTTGGATCGACTTGTTGCGTCCACAACTGGTGCCATACCTAAGTGGCAGAGCCAAACTGTGGGGGAAGGAGATCCAACAAGTAACAAACAAAAGTCCAAGCAAAAGGAAACAGAACCACGAGAGCGACATGATCGAAGTGCACCCGCAGATTCCAGCGGGTCAGTAGCTGCAGCTGCAAATGGTACCTCTGGAAAAAGACACCATCGCTCTAGTAGCGGGAAGACTCATCCAAGCGTTGGAAACCAAGTACCTATTATACGACGTAAGGACATACCCGCTCCACCGCCACCATCTCCAGCAACTTACTCAGATCTCCAAGAGTTGAAGGCCAACATGGAGGGTCTCCAGGACGACACCAAGTCACGCTCTTTAGAAAGTGAAACTAGCGAAACGCCCACAACTACCACCGAGCTTACATCAGTAAAAATAGCGCATGGGGCTGTATCAGCCGCTGCATCAGCACTAACAGCTCTAGCACCAATAGCCGAACTGACTGTCCAAAGTAATGTACAAACAAGTGCGAGCAAAGCTGTGCCGGAAACGGAGGATGATGATGTTTTCTACGATGCACGCAGCGAAAATTCTACAGGCGGGTTAAGTGCTCTATCCACAGTGGAAGGAGCTCTGCAAACTGCAATTGCTGTGGGTCAGCCGTATAAGGTAGGCATGCAATTTTATCTAAATAACTCTAGCTACCGAGAAATTGTCATTCCAGTAAGCCTAAGCTTCGGTATACATCTTAATATGTCTCTTCTATTTTAGCTAAATCTATTCAAATCCGCAGTCTCTTTCATTAAAAAGCATAATACATATATACCATACTTTGTCTCATTAAATGCTCTATTCGCGAGCTAGACTAGGAGATGCCATGAATTCTCTTAACCAATTATAACACGTCTTAGATATTTGAACAACCCGTCACTTTTACTAATTTTCAATGGGATCAGTGTGTAAATAAAATAAAATATAAATAATTTCGCAGATAATTATATAATTATATATTTTATAATATGTGTGAATAAGAAAATATGCATGAATTTTCTTACAAATGTATTTAGGGTTGATCATATGTTTAATTCATTTATTTTAACAGGATGCCTGCATAATACAACCAGAGCTTGACAATTTCGACATGTTAATACAAAGCGCAGTTACGATTCTGACAACAACGGATACGAACGAACAGCGCCAGCAGCATCTGCCCAAGGCTATTGTGGAAAACGCAATACAGACTAAAATTGTGAATGCCGCTACAGTATCGACCACAACGAGTCCGCAGTCACCAAATGATGACAAAGTTGGCGAAGCCACAAATGAAATATCAACACTGGAGGCTGGCAACAAAAAGAGTTTGTCGACAAATTGCCAAAGTGAATCAGTAGCGAGTATTCAGCAAAACGAAGCAACAGCCAAAACAAACAGCGAAGAGGCGAGCACAACAAAACGCAATAATAATACATGCACATTAGAAGTAATAACCCAAAATGTTGACGCAACATGTGTGGAGGGGCTAGAGACCAGTTTGACGGCAACAAATGTTGCCCACAAATACAAAGACAGTAACAACGACAACGGTTCAACAACTATTGAAGCAACATTGGAGCTCGAGTTCAGTTGCAAGTCGGCACACACGGACAGCGCACCGCTGGTACACAGGTACGCGTATCCGCGAGATACTTCATACTGCCGCTAATCTGTAACTATATAGATACACATATACATACTGGGCTCTACATATGTATAAGTATAAGTATTTAATAGATATATTCCATAACTTGAAACACTTGTTGTTTTGTGTGGGCGAACCAAGTCATTGCCACCTCGGAGGTACTTGATAGGCCCCAAGTAACACTCCTAAATTTCGAGTTTAATGTACAACTTATTAGGACTTTTATTTCAAGTGCTTCTTCAGAGTGTGCTTCGTGAATTTTGTGTTTTTTGTGTGCAGGGAGTTGTGGATGCAAAGTTTTCAATTTGTAGCTGATCAATAAATCTGAAATGCAGTTGGATGATTGCTTTACATCGGCGATTGAAATGTTGAATACGTGTATTATGAATGAACATGTTTTTGAAATTCATGTCAATGAGGAGGAAACCGAATCCTCATCGTAAAAACCATTGTTTAGACCACGCCGTCAGCTTACACGGCCTAAGAAGTGAACAGAAAAGAAAAATACTTAAAGCACGTGCTGGGAATTTAAAGTGACAAAGATTCTAATTGAGAATTAGTTACAAAGAGCTCATCCATCTATTCCACTTTTCTATTTTCATCTTGTGGGTATTTCCGTCCCCCTTGCCAGCTTACAAAAGCAACGAGTACTTAGCTGGGAACAATAAAACGTTTGGGAAAAGGTTACCTAAAAATATAACCGAATTTATACAGGTATGTTCTTTTTTTATATGCAAAATCAAATTGTGCCGCGGTTAAGTGCTCATCATACCAAAATGGAGATATACAGATATGACATGATAAAAGTACCATAAATCAATTATTATTTCACTATTTTAATTTTTAAATGTGAATTATGTGCAAAAACTGTGTGTGCCGTGCAAAATAGATGCATGTATGTATATATTTGCGTAGAATAGGAAGTTGATACTTGTTTCAGTAAAAAAAACGCAAACAAAAAAAAAAATATATATATATATATATTAATATGGCTGAACTTACGCGGAAATTAGTCAATTGAATTTGGAATTTAGTATGCCAGTAATGCTTTAAAAAAGTAGACTACAAAATGCCTTAAATCATTAAGCTTACAAATTTTTCAAGGACAATAATTTAGTAGTAGTAGTAGTGTAGTTTAGTGTATACATGCATATAAGGCATGTCAAGTTGCAACAAGGAAAGGCAAAAGTGATTGCTTTTAACAAGACACTTGCTGATAGTGTACCATTTTGATTGAAAAGTGGCAGGCATAATGACAACCTTAAGCATTGAAGGAGCTTCAAGCCGCTCAATAAGTGCCTCATGCAGCATTGGTGCTTGTTAGGCGCTGCTGATGGCCAGTTCGGTGATTTATCAGTCGAACAGCATGACCTGGCACCAAAATACTGAACAATAAATACTGAGCGTCGCGCAAAAGACATTCGCATTATACATTTAAATGTGTTTGAGTTACTTATACTAAGCGCCAAAGTTTGCTGCAACCAACAATTGCAGGTCCTAGATCTAATTACAATATTAATATTATTAATTGCCAAACTTTTAGCAGTTAAGGTATTGCAAAAACTTGTTTTCTATGACCGCCACTTAAATTGGTCTTGGTCGTTGGCTTTTGAGTATGGCGGCAAGTTTCGAAGCCTTAGTTCAGTGTCGTTTGGCCAGTTGCAATAGCAGTCGCAGCAGCAGCAGCTGCAAACTTACCACGACGCTGCACATGGAAGTGCATGTGAGCTAGTTAAGTGAGTCGGCGGCCTCAACTTGAAAGTGCAAGTTAAAATTTACAGGCAAATTCAATCGATTTACTCATACCCACCACAGCCCCAGACACATGTCTCAAGACGACAAGTGAAACCAGTTTTATAGATTGCATAGTTTCGCGTTTGCCTGTGTACGTATGAGTACAAGCATTTATTCGGATAGGTAGTTATTTTTATTTCGAGATATGTGGATATAATGTAATTTTCAATGGAAAGTTTGATGCATTTTTATGTAGCATATTAAGTTTTCATTGGGTGCTGCGGCGTACCTAACAAGCCTGTTTAAAATATGTTTAAAAAAATTAAAAAATTCGGACAAATTTTGTACAAATAGTGATATAGCATTTTAATAAACTATTTAATCCCATTGCAAAGTGATATACAAACGTGTAAAAGTATGTGTTTATGTGTATTAATGATACATTGTATAACCGCACATAGAAATTGAAGACTAAAAACGCGTTCCGATTTCCTATGTAATAAAAGCAATTTGTAATTGCGCAATTTTGCATTTTATTAGTGACATTTTATTGGTACACCTAAATCTGCGATCGTACGGTGCAAGTACTCATAAGTAGTCATTTTTATGACTTATGCTCTTAGCTGATTTAATAATTACTCACAATGTTATTGACTTTTCACTGAGCGCAACGTCCGATGACCATCACAATAAGTGCCTGTCATGTACGTATGTGCTCAGTCAGGCTAACATATCACCATGTTTGCAATTAGTTTGCAATTAGACTCTTTATTATAAATTACCATTATACGATACTGTAATATGATCCTAATTGAAATATTGTCAAACAGTTGATAACTAAATGAAATTCATTTTATTGTTGTCCAATTTGTAAACACAACTCAAACTTAGCAGATCAATAAACGTATTAATTCATTATCAATTCAAGTTAAAAGCTTATAAGCAAATCTTAAAAATTTAAATATTATTAGTCATATGTCATGCGTTACACAATTTGCGCTAGTATCAATATACTCTCGAAAGGGTATGGGAAGTTTTGCAGTTAGCACATTGCTAAAGACAAATGTAGAAGCTGGAGCCGGGTGTCTGAAAATGATAGATCGATTTGTGCAGTCGTGTGCTCATGCTTAACTGCATGTTGTGATGCCCATTCATATCCATCAGGCAGACAGATACAGGACATACGCACTTCATACACGTATGTTGACGATTGAGTGCGTGCCACACACATATGAAACTTTGTGAAACAACCGTCAGTCGGCAAGCAAATTTTGACTAAGTGAGCGCAACACATTACAATAAAACCAACAAATAGGCTTTCCTCCCAATATTTTCGATTATTATATCTTACTTTACATGTGCCGCCGATGTATGTTTTTATATTGCCGGCCTGATATTGGACTGAATATATTAACACGTCCAATCTATAAATGGAAACTAGACGCTTTAAGAATTTCTGCCATGAAGAGACAAACCTGAACATGCTTATACAATAAAAAAAGCCAGCTTCCGAATATGGAAAAAATATCGACATCAAGTCAAGAACACATACCGTACCATGCACTCACCTTATTTACTCTTGAGTCGAGCGATTCTTGTACAAAGAAAATGGCTCAACCCAAATTAAGTTAGTTTGCGTAGGTGTGTGTATATGTATATATGTTATGTATATACAAGAAATAAACATTTTATTTCATACCTTGTACCTTGCTTTTCACTCACACTTTTTTACTATTCATAATAAGTTAATGATTTTAATAGTTCACTATAAATGGCAGTGGTTTATTTTCAAGTCTCTTTGACTTTAAGAAGACATCAAAGGCTTGGCAAACACCGAAAATACGGGGGAAAATAGCATAAAATACAAGGAAACAAACCAGTAGCCTCAATGAACAACCTTTAAGGAACCACCTGCTTCTACGTACGACCATAAAATCGACATCTTCTTTATCTCCTTATATCATCTGTATATTATCTTACCTTCATTGACAAGATGCTAACGAAGATAAAGTTGTACAATTTTTATCTAAGTTAGGCTTAAACAGAAATAAATCTTTATATTAACACTCGCTTATAAAAATATTAGAATATCTCTCATGGCTAATGGACGCCTACATAGATCACTGAATTTGTTTAGCGCTTCAGTATTGTGATTGGTAACCGGTTTGGGATTATGACAACTTGTTAATTCAGCAGTTTTCGAATGTTGCTCGAATGTTGCCTCGATTTTATTAATTTAAGAAAAGAGTCAGTGAAACCATTAAATTGATTTATGATATTTTTTAATTATGATCCTGGCAAAAATCCTGTCTGAGGATTTCACACATGAAGTCTATTTGCGTGCAATGACCCAAAATAACAAGCCTTTCCACAGGCAAATAAATAATATAATTATACCCACATATTCATATAATATTTCGAGGCACCATTGTTTGAATATTTAAATTAATTTTCTATTGGATTCAATTTCAGTGCGCCGCCTACAGTGCCTGCAGCAACAGCTGTATCGACCCAGGACTATACCTGTCTCGACTCCAGCGAGGCATTTTCTGACGATAGTCACCTGACGCGTGACTCTGTGACACGTGAATCACAAAACGACGAGCTCTCATCATCGACGCTCGATAAGCTTGATCTTAGCACGTTGCCGCTTCCAGCCCTTCCGCCGAAGCGAAGACGCACTCGTTCGCGTGCAAGTCCTTTAAAACATCATCATCAGCAGCAGTCGCGTTTGGAAGGCAGCGAACATGCAAATGCAGCGGAATCAAAATCGGGCACAGCTTCATCTCAGACATACCGAAAGCAAAAACAAGAAAAGGACGCAGTCCCGGATTCGGTTAAAGCTGAGCTCCTAAGAGTTGCTGACAACGCATCACAGCAACAACAGCAACTGCAGCCACACCTCTCCGCTCTCCAGCAGTACGTTGCCAAGCGACGTGACAGTCTTGAAGCATCTACGCGTAACTTTAACGATAAACTGGAGGCGCGCAGAATGCTATGCCACATGGGTGGTAGTGGTGGCACAAGTGGTGCGAGCGGAACATCTGCAACGGATGGTGGTGTGCCCACTTATCTGTTTGGTGAGCAGTTCTATGGTGTACCCGGTACTATTCGCAAATCAAAGTCACCAGTGGGCAACAAAGAGGAAATCTTCTTAAACAAGTCCGGCTGGGTGCAAGTAAGCACAAAGCCCAGCCCCATCAGTGATAACTTAAGTCGACGCCTTAATTACAGTCGCCGCAATGGAGACGGTGCCATTCAGGACAAGACCCAAGGTCGTAATGCTATACGGGTCATGCAAAGCGATCATGCGCATCGTCCAGAGTTGTGCCGGCAAGCAATTGTGCACCAGTTGCCAAGCAGATGTGAGCGTGAGCCAAAATTCGTGGGCTCCAAGGTGGAGGAGCTAATTCAGCGCAACGAAGCCCGACTAAGTGGACTCTCGTCGAGAGAGGCGACGCTGCGTCCAGGTTATCGAATTGTCGATCCTCAAGTGGCAAGCATACTCAATGAGCGTCCCGGCTTTCTACCCGTCAACGATCTTGAATCACCGCCACCCATTACACCAATTCTGTCGCCACCACCAGCTTTTCAGGATAACAGTAACAATATCAGTCGCACTCCACGGCATCAGGAACGTCGAAAGATTACACGTCAGTCATATACGCCTATTCAGCAACCACGGGCACTTCAGCCTATACTTCAACAGAATCCACAACAAGAGCAGCCGGTGCACGGCAGCAGCACGAACAGTGTCAAGGGCATGGTCTTCTCACGCAGCTTCGAGTATGACACGCGTCGACCTGCCAATACCTATGTAGAGACATTTTCGCGCAGCTTCGATGACAACCTGTCGGAACGTCCATCGCTCATGCCATCTTTGGCCGTTCAGCGCGAGCGCTCCCTTAACTTTAGTACTCTGACTGGCAACTCTCCCAATTACTTGACAAAGCGTGAGGGCAGCGGTGGCGGCAACGTCAGCAACAACGTCGCCGGAAGATCGATGCGAAGCAGAGACAACTCACCAAAGTATTTGCAGCCGCAAACCACCGCCTATCTGAATGCGTCTGTAAAGGAGGCGCCACCCAGCTATAGCGTGGCTAGCAGCAATATAGCCAAGTATTCACCCCGTTCGCGTCACGATCGTACCTTCGAACGGTCCAAAAGCCACAATGTGATTGGACGTTCGAGGAAGTCACAATTTAATTGCATGGGCAGCAGCAACCCAGGAGCCCAACCTCCCTCCGCTCTGGGTATGTCGCGCTTTCGCAGCCTGGATACGACCATCAACAACCGACTTAACTCCTGCGATAGCGGTGCTCGTTCAGGTGAGTTTAAGTGGAAAAGTTGCTTTTTGCCTTTCTGCATTTGATTCCTAAAATGTCGCTGGTATCGCTTTGTGTAACTGGCAAAAGCAGTCGACACACACACACACACATATATATAGTGGTTAGATGTATTTTCTATTGGGCGGTATTGCTGATTTAAAATACACTGTATGAATATCCTTTGAAAACTGTTTTTAATACAGATCTTTCAAATGATGAGATCGACAATGAGGACGGCAGCTCAATGGAATTCTTATCTGCGACTAATTACCAGTATCCGAATATGGCTTTAGGCTGTGCCAGCATCTCACCATTTAAGACTCAGCGTCAGCGATCCCTAACTCCTGACCGAAACGATTCGCACAGCTCTACAAGTAGTTTGCGGAAACAACGATCTCTCACACCCGAATCGCGTTCTCTGACGCCGGAGGAGAGGCGTAAACGGGGCTCACAGATATCCCTGATTAGCTCACGTCAGAGTTCGAGTTCACGCAACAACACGTTAGACCGACGTCATCGGCACGAGGACAAGACACCGCCAATTATATCGCGCAGCTCATCCAGTTCCAGCTACAGTGGCGGTGACTCCCACGAGCCATTAAACAGCAGTCCAAGCACAGCTGCTGCCACTGGCGGATTACCTGGTGCGGCAAACTACCGGCGTTCTGTGGCACGCAGTGCAACTAAGCAGACGGAGCAGGAACATCTCATTCGACGCTCAAGGTAAGTGAAGGCATCTGCCAAAAATACGCTAACGTAATAAATTCATGTGCATCATAGCAGATCCCTTCAACTTAGCGAACGATCGCCAAATCGCGCTCAAAAATCAGTAATATGTATGGGTACAGCTTCCCCTTTGCAAAAGCAGGCGGCACTGGTTCATTATCAGCAAGCAAACAGCAGCATATTTCCAAACTCAGTGCGGTCCACTGGACTGGCGGCTAACAAAATGTTGGCCAGCTCAAACGGAACAACTGGCCACTCAACACGACTGCGTCAGAGCGATGTGGACAAGGCGTGCTCCTTTGACTTCGACTATAACAATTACAATCGCAGTGGCAGTGGCAGCGCCAGCAACGCTGTACGTTCGTCCGCCCATACAAGTGGCAGCGGTGGTGACAGCGGCAGCAATCAGAATATGCGCTTGGACTGTGATAAAAGCCGCTCCTTTGACGAGGATTGCCGTGAAGCTTTGCTCAACAACAATGGGAGCAGTGGCGCCGGCATACGTTTCTTGCAGCCTAGCAATGAATCAAATGTTATTATATCTGCATCTTCCACCCGTCTGCGTCAATCCAGCTCTCCGGTTGGTGCCGCCTCTCATGAGCATATGACAACGCGCTCGCCTCAGTCTTCGGGCTCATCCTCTAACAACCTGCACCAGACATCGCACCGCACGAGCAGCCCGCAGAGTCAAAGCTATGGTACGCGTCTCTGTGACCACGAATTGACCTACGATATGCTAAGAAAATCACCTATCATGAACTTTCGACGTGGTGACAGTGATTATGAGCTACCTGTGCAGTTGCGCAACCGCGAAACCATCAACTCCGGCGGTAACAGTGAGCTTAACTTTATGAGTAATGAAACGCACATTTACGAGCACCCGACAACTGTGCTGAAGCCACAGCGTTCCGTCTCACGCGAGGATCATTTGTACAGGTCGACGACGGCAATGCCACGGAGTAGCAGGTACTGAAACTGCTGTCTTGAATATCAATCAATTTCTCGATTACGATAATGATATTGGAAAGTCTATCTATGTAACCTATTTTAAAAACGCACCAAGGTCTCACCTAAAGGTCGCCTCTATCAAAACCAAATTCTAAAGCTAAGCTAAATCTACTAACTTGACCAAAGCAAACTCCCAGGGTATGCTTCTATGTGTTGTAAAAAGACTGCTTATGTACACTAAGCCAGTGGCAACTAATTCATAGATACTCAATATTTCTTAATACTATTGTCTAACACTAATGGTTAATGGATAAAGTAGTACGATTTAGATGTAATTTAAGCAAAGTATATGCAAAAGCTCAATGGATAACTGCAAATACCAAACAAAAATATACAGTCTTCAATTAAACCCTAATTCCACAAAAGTGAAGTAAACTTCAGCATTGATTACTAATAGGAAACTATGCAAATCGCATTGTAGGGTGGTCTGGTAATCCTCAACTGTACCCTAGACAGTTCTAAGTTTCTCGTGTTACTTTGCAGTCCCGAGCCGCAATTGGAAAGAGCAACTACCAACAAGAAATGCAAAAAAATTTTAACATCCTGCGAATATTGGCCACGTTGCGACTCTTGTAGCAGCACCAGCACTCGCAACTTGCAGTATTTTTTGTATTCGGCTTCAGTGAAACAAGTTGTGGTCGAAATTAAAAAACAAAATTCATCACCAGCAGTTATTCAGAATATGCAGCAGCAACATATCTCCGAAGTGGCCTTAAATGGGGATCCCATTAAATTGAATATTTGCACAGCAGCAACAATAATTCCACACACCCAACAGCATACACATAGCAAGTGCACGACACCCCAATGGACTTTCCTCTGCAGCGGTGGTGTCAATGCGCCATCAGAGAACGAGGAAAGCAAAGTTCATCACTTAACCATGACAAGCAACGATCGTGGACAGCCAACTGCTGTTATTCGACCACGTGTAATACCATCAGCGGCAAGTTCTCTTGTGATTTTGGGCGAATGTGAACCTATTATCGGAACACCATTAGACGATGTCAAAGAACATCAGTGGACCGAGCTGTTGCAAACGGAAACTTTACCTAGGTGAGTTGACAGCTGAGATTGGCCACCATTTTATTTTATTATTTTTCATTAAAGTGTATATGATGTACATATTTTTCAACATTTTCAATTGCCTTTTAGCAACATCAAAAATAATTTAAAAATACTAAAACAAAGCGAGCTCTCGAAACCAGAACCTCAGAGCCAACAGCCAGCACCAACTCGCAATGAAGAACGAGATTTGGACGCTGTATTGAAAGAAGCTAAAAATGGTAGCTACCGAAAACGACAACGTTGTCATTCACTGCCCGGCAGGATTACAGCATCGCAACAGCTGCTCACAATCGAAACTGTCATGGGGTGAGTGGAAAACTTTATACATTGCCCAGTTAAGAGTTTACTTTAAATAAAACTGAACTAAGTGAAAACAGAAGGCTTGTAGCAGCAATAATACATCAAATAATTTTGAAGGGAATTGTGGATGCAATTCAGATTAGGGACATGCGTACTCGATAACGGAGATGGATCTCAATGAAATTAAATTTCTTAATAAGTATATTTCAGTATGTGATTAGACTTGATTAGGTCAGAGCTACTATGGTAATAGTAGAGTCGTCAAATAGGTATCGAGATTGATTTAAGTCATCGAAGTTCGACGTGCCAAAGTGCCAATGGTTCTGTGCTTTGAACTACCATTTGTTCATTAAAAAACATTGCAATCAAAGTACACTGAAATAAATCGTGGCGTGCAGTAAGTAATCTAGATGATTAAGATTTAGTTTTTGGGCCTGTCTAGCGTAAATCTTAAAAGGGGTATCATTGTATCGACATGCGAAATAGTTTGTTAGAACAGCCGTCTACCTACTGTGACATGATCCCGTTGAATCTTAAATTTGCATGTATGCGTATATGTGTGGCTGTCGAGAAACAAAGAAAGTTGGATGTCGAGACACTGATACCGAGTTTTAGATCACCATACATTTGTGGGCTGTGGTTATAAAATTGATCAATAGTTAGACCACCCCATTTTACGAAAAATTACACATCAGGCCCAAAAAGTAAAAAGTGAAAATTGAGTGCCCGCTAGCACACAAAAAGACAAGGATTGTGTTGTTGCTATTTTCGCACACGATCCGGTAGCAATATACCTGCTATGTTTTTACACATTCATAACCCATTGGGGCTCTAGAAATGGTGCGTAACTATACGCACCCACGCATGCATGCTCATAAAAGGCTGGGTTTTGCATTTACCCGCGATGTTGTCGCAGCGAAGTCAAGTAAAATAAAGATCTCCGTTCGCTGCTCGACACGCGAACACCTGCAAATGTTGTATGTTTCACTAATCTGAAAATTGTCTTTATTAATTTATATACATATATTTTTTTCGCTTTTAAATTTTTTTCTGGCACCAAAACATAAAATAAAAGAAAAAAATTGAGAAGGCCAATTTCTGGCCGGCAAGCTGCGCTTATGCTGCAGCGATTTTAAATTAATTTGATTCCAGCTTATGCAGAATCTTTGGGGCAGTCACTGATGAGTAATTTGCATATGCAAATTATTTGGGTTTTCGCATAAATAAATTAGATCACCATTTATGAAAAAAATTCGAGAACACAGTCGTTGGTTTCGATGCACTGAGGTCAGCTGATATGAAGACGACGAGCTTCGGCCTGAAGATTTGCGCAAACGCAGCTGGGCGGCCGAAATTTCGCCGATGGTGTTGACAATGGGCTCCCGCTCCAGATACCAATTTTGTCACAACTGGAAATGCGCCAAATTTAAATTAAATTAATGCTGCACTGGGCCAATTTTTCAGCCCCACACCTGAAGCGACTACGCAAACATACGTTTCGCTGGTGTGGGTTTGCTTTGGACTTTGATCCCAAGTGATCTATAAAAAGAATTTGGATGCTGCACTGGGCCAATTTTTCAGCCCCACACCTGAAGCGACTGCGCAAACATACGTTTCGCTGGTGTGGGTTTGCTTTGGACTTTGATCCCAAGTGATCTATAAAAAGAATTTGGAGTTTAAATTTGCAATTTTTACCACTTTTTGGTTAGTTTTGGAAGCGCGCTGATTTAACGTCTCACGTTCAGCAATAGGCGAGCTGACCGACGTGGAGGCTGCGGACTTTTTTGAATAAAGACCACTAGGCAAAAAGATTGCAGCCTCCCTCCACCAGGTCTTTTATAAGCAGCAAAGATAAACCTTGTCTTTCCGAATTTTGAATTGCTGCTTCTTTCCTTTTGAGAGCCAACATTTCTATTGAGGTCAAGTGAAGGCTGGGTGCTACGAAACTTCCTCAAATTTTATCGCCTGCGATCGATATTATCGAGCCAAACTGCAATAAAATTTAACAAGATAAAACGTTGCAGTCGGACGTAACCGACATCGAAATACTATTATACCATAATTTGTGTGCCGTCAAGAAATACTGTCGAAGTTTGCCTTTTTGAATGGAAACACATTCTGTTAATTCTCTACTTCTAAATATGTATATGATTTGCATATGAGTGAGCGTGGATTTTACAGACGGTGAGCAGAATTACACGGGGAGAGCAGACACAAAAAATTGTATAATCTATTTTCACTCTTAAACTCCGGAGATATGGGCTTTTCGAGATTTTAGGGGCGGGAGTAAGCGTTGCCCAAGAATATTATAGAGAATTTTTTTAATATTCTCCCTACCCAGTTTGGTAACTAACTAACTTAAATTGCGGGTGATATGGGCATTTATCGGTTTTGGGGGCGGGAGTGGGCGTGGCCCAAAAATTCAATCTTAATAATATATTTTCTAAGTTTGGTAACTGTAGCTCTTAAATTACGGGAGATATAGGCATTTATCGTTTTTTGTGGGCGGGAGTGGGCGTGGTCCAAATTTTTTTTTACACATTTATGAAGGGTATTACTAGCAATATACCTTTAAAATTTGGTGACTTAAGTTTTCAAATTGCGTGAGATATATGGGCTTATCGATTTACACCAACAAGTTTATCGGTTGAGGTAGGTGGAGTGGGCGTGGCTATCCAATTTTTTTTTATCGATCTTTGGGGGAGTTACCAGTAACATACCTTCAAAATTTGGCGACTCTAGCTTGCAAATCACGATAGTTATAAATTAATAGGGACGAAGCTCCTGGGGGCGGCGGTTGTGGGCGTGGTCCAAAAATTGATATGACAATTCTTGAAGGAGGTTACCAGCAAATTACCTTACGAAGCAATTTCTCTGTAAAATTCATTTTTGATTTACAATATGTAATACAGGCTTGGTTGTTAATTATGATACAGAATAATTATACTTTATGGGGTGGAAGGTTCAACCTTTTAGCTGTTACATACATGTGCACGACTCCATGATACCCACCTTATACAATTTGAATGAGTACATGGTAAAAAAAAACTCAATGTTATGTTAACGTAACATTTTTAGTTAGCAGTGCCATTTTGAGTTACAATACTGATACCACTCACTATCATAGTGAACGCCGTGCATTTTCGTCAGCAGCACAAAATCCGCGCTTTAAGACAAAACAAGGTGTTTTCTCTTTGTCTGCTTCTTGTGTTTTGAATGGTTAATGCTTGTAGTCGAAGAGCAAGCGTTGGAACGTTGGAACGACAGCCTGTTATGTCGTTCACTACAATAGTGACCAGAGTGGTATCAGTACTGTAACTGTAACATAACATTTTGAGTTTTACAGCTCCATTTTGAGTTAAATTTCAGCTACTTCAAAATGTATCGTAATTCGATAATTTATTATTTTGTTGTTGTTTTGTAGTCGATGAACAAGTGACGCGTTGGTGGAACGTCGATAAAATATTTGCCTGTGTACCTCTTGTTTTGATGAAGCATGTCTATTCGAATAGAATGCAAACAGTATTTTTTACTATGGTACATATATCGAAATGTACACACAATCATAACATTGTTTTATTATTAAGGATCTTGCATTTTTTGCAGAACGAAATCTGTTTCAATTAAACTATTTTTCTACACTTATCAAGTGCAGTCTCGCCGGTCGACGCGAAATTTTCTGCCCTTTCGTATATATAAAGATCCACTTATACATATATATATACATATATATATATATATATATATCGTGCTTGTGACTAGTTTTAGGGCATTGTGCCAAAAATATTTAAATGCAATGCAATTAAATGTATTTCGAAAGAGTGCATACGAAAATCAATAATACAAAAACATACTTTCAAAAAACCTATTGCAACAGCATTGACAATGTCAACAATCAATGTGCCGAAGTCAGCGCCATCTGAAGAATTTATTGTGTGCATTTTGGGTATACAGGATAAGAATAGCAAGAATTTTAGTCCGGATACCGACACATATTTTGCTTACGGCAGCGAAGTTGCTTCTGCAAATAAATTTGGTTGTGCCACCATCGAAAATGCTGTTGGCAGCGTAGTCGATTTAAAGCCAGAGAATGCTGATGGAAGCGTTCCGAAGACAACTCACCGTAAAACTGAACTAATCGATTCAGTTACGAAATGGTATTTGGATTGCACAGAGAAAAGCGTGCCTACAATAGCCACAATGTCACTTTGTCCGGATGATTACGCCACTGTAACAATGACTGCAACAGCACCAGCATCTGCTGCACTTCCTCTTGTGCAGATGTAAGTTCACATACAAATATATTTAAAAAAAAAACACCTAAAAATAGCTAAACAAAAGCAGATGCATTTGAACTGCCGATGTGCTTGCTTAGAGTGTGAGATTCTCCCACAAATATTTAAAATATTCCCTTCTGCCATTCCGGTTATTAAACTTGTCCACTCTTTGCACAGCTGCACGTACAAGTGCTTTAGCATTCACCTGTCGCTTTGATGTTGGTCTTGTTTTTATTTTTGAACTCTGCCTTTGACCTTTCCAAATAAGGTTAGCTTTTGATTTGATCTGTGGTACTCCGGGTATAGCCATCATGCTTCTGTCTCTTACTTCTTAATTTAATCAACCGTAAATCATATAGCGTAGAAGTAGTGGCATCAACAGCCCATTTTGTTATTTTCGACGCTGTATTTATATATTGAACCAATTGAAAATGGTCCAATCTCAAAGAAAATAGGACTTAAGGACTGTACATTTTGAATATGTGTTTTATTGATAACATTCTGCGTTTTCAATAAAAAAATATTTAAGGAAAAGCTAAATTTTTAATTTACTCTTACATGATATTAATCATAAGTATAATATGCATCAAGAGCTACTGACGGAATTAAAACGCATATACATATTTACCAAATTACACAGCAGCAACCGCAAGCTTTTCCGTGTACACTTTCACACACATGCATTCAAGCACATATATATGTATATATTGGCATAAACAACGTGTTAGTTTGAATATTTAATGCGCTGGCGACAAGAGAAGACTTGGGTTCAGGTCGAGCTCTCTCGACTAGAGCTTCCTTACATTTGTATACCCCTTAACATATTCTCGTTAATTTTGTTTTCAAGCTTGCAATTCATTGAAAGAGACGTCTCATACCCCATAGAATATATATATTCTTGACCAGCATCGCTAGCTAAGTCGATATTGCCGTAGGCAGTAGTTTCTTTGAATGTTTAATCTGTATGTGATATTTTAATTATTATATGAATATCCTAAATTATCATGCTCAAAAGTTCAAAAAACTCAATTAGCTTTCATAACTTTTTTACTGTTTGTTAATATTTCCCGGAACACACACTACTTTGTTTCTTACAACTGGAGAAAGAAATAAAGAAGGAAACGAGAGAAAAATTATGTCGGCCCTAAGCCTAGTAATTTCTTTGTCTCTTGTCGGTTGATGAGTTCCATGTGAGTGCGTTGCGTGCGCTAGCCCTCTGGTCTGTTTGAGGCATTGCATGTCATGCAGAAGTTGCACCCGCACACAATTTATTGTAAATTTGAATCCGTTTTCCCTTCTCCCTGTTTTTCCTTCAAAATATATAACCAAACTTCCCATAATCATAAATTATTCTATAAATTCTAAATCACAAGAAGATTTTCTTGCTATGCCTATGCCCATGATACCATCAATCGGTACTGAAATTTCATTTTATTTGTAGCTACACAGCACTCGGTGTCTTCCAAAAATTAAATTAAAGTCAATATATTTACATATAAGATGTTTATTGAAGACAATTTTGTTAAATATGTATGTCAGATTTAGTCTAAAGATTTGTCACAGTTCACAGCTTGCAAAACATTTTACAAACAAGAAATCTTTTTAACAGTTGATAATATGTCCGTTTTCCTTAGTTTTTAACTAGAAATACCGTTCTTGGTTTTTACATCGCAAATGTCTCGCATTAAGGCATTTTTTTTCAGCACTGCTTATTTTGACCAATCACAATGAACACACAGACAGGTAAGGTTATGAAAAGCCTACCTGTCAGCAGCATTTTACATATTCTGATCGCACAGAAACCAGTTCGAATTCCAAAGATTGCCATTTTACAGCTTCAAGACATTGAAGACTCCTCATGCTATACCCAACCTTGGGTGAATGGAAATATCGTCTCCAAAAGTCGGTGTGTCTGTGCTTAATTCTCAATTGCATATTATACCATTTTTTTTTGTCTGCCTATCACATTTCAGTTTTAATTAATCTCATGCTTTCCACTAAGTTTCAATATGTGTGCCAGGGATCGATTTTTATATTTTATGAAGGTGGCATAGTATTTATGCCTTGCTTACATACTTATTCTAAAAACAAGAAAAAGAGTTATTATAGACACGCTGAAGATATCATAACATTGCTGACTGGAGTAGAATGCATTCTGTATTTGAAAAACAGGCCGATAAACAATACGATATTTATAGAAGAGCAAACCTTTCAACCGATAATTCCGAAAAATACAATTTGAAAATTATAATACCCCGCAAAGATACAAACAATTTAAATGCAATTTTGTAAATCGGCTTTTGGCTGAGAGAATCACCTCGGGTCATCATTCTGATTTAGAACATATAAACCTTATCCTGATAATATCTTATTCAATGCTTCACATATTTATTGACAAAATTGAAATACCGGTCACAGGGGTATAAAACCGGAAACAGATCAAAAAAATCGTTCAGAAAACCCATTTCCTCTGCCAGCACGTGTTTAACGACACTTCCAACCAAATACTTTCGATTGAGTATAAACTGCGACTTTCTGTTTAGGTACCAGGATGCGTATAATTATGAAATTGTAGGGATGCAGCTGTAGCTGGTGGAGAGCGAACGTTCTAAAATCTACATCAACGTTCACCACCAATGAGCATAACAAACTGGTTTGTGGCCTGCCAGAAGCCCAGACAGATGTTCCGTTGCATAAAATGTGTGAGTAGTTTACCTTTTTATCCATTTTGAGTTGAAATGTTTCAGCGGGTTTTTTTTAGCAGCATTTTGACATGCACAAACTAAACTCGCAACAGCTGACTTATTGAGCCTTTCCAGACTCGAATTCGAAGTTATATTTTACCCAAGAGTGACTCAATACAATTAAAGTAAAATACGTGAAATATTTATGAATTAACCAAGTCTCAGAGGTAATTCGTTAAAATCATAAATTTTACCTTTACGAAATTTTACTCAACTTTTCTAAATATCTCACTCAATTGCTGTACACGATGTGTATGTCCTGGCTTAAGATGACGCGGCTCACGAGCTCTACCGCAAATTCAATATGAGGGTTGTTTTCGGTTCTTGTCGGTGCAGCTGCTCAAGTCTCCTGTTGATCAGTCTGGCTAGGTACAACAGCGTGGACAGTTCTCGACGTTCATTTCGAAGTGTGCAACAGCCAAAATATTCAACATATGAATTTTGCGTACAATTAATTCTTCAACTCAACATATATTGTTTTTTGTAACTTTAAGTTTTGTGTACAAACTATAAAAGACGATAGCAAACCGTGTAAACATATTAAATATGGAAAAAACAGCGAAAAGGATATAGAATGAACACTAAATCGGAAAAAATTGAGTCGATATCCCACAATCGCTTTATAGTTGGTGCAAATTCCATACGTTTTAAATCAAGTACTTTACAAAGGTGAGGTGAACGACACGAAAAAACATTTTTAAAATTTTGTAGAAAATATGTCAAAGCAGCTCATTGTTTCAATTTCATTTTATTAAGATCTCTTTCAATGGTAAGAAAATCCCAAGAACTCAATTTTAAATAGAAATCGTGGCATTTTATGGCTACGGCAGACATCTGTACCTGTACATTTACAAGCCACACAAACAGAGTCTGAGTTAGATATTAACATGTTCATATGCTGTTGCAAACCGTTGTACGAACTACATAAGCCAGACGGAAACATAATTGCATCCGAAGGTATAATACGTATTTTGTTAAGAGCAAGAAAATGCCTATGGCAAAGAGAAAAGTTAAAAGGTAAACAAAAGACAGGTTACTTTAATTCAAAATTCCTCTGAATTTCCCTGGACTCTTTGCGCTATTTATGTTATAATTCTAAGTATTTCTAGGGCTTGCTTGCCATAAGCAGAGGCACGTGGGTCTTACAGATTTATCTGCGTTCTATCGCATTTCGCATTTTCACACTTTTAATTATTAACTAAGCGGTAATATCTATGTGCTTGTATGGCTCTGCTCTAAGTAGCATTAGTTTTCTTGTTTCATCTGCAATTTATTTGTATGTTTTTGTTAAATTTAGTGGGGTGTATAACAACCCTAGATGACTGTAAATCATATAACATAGTCAAGCAGACGTATTTTTTGTCACATTCTAATATTAAGTTAGCCAACGAGTGAACAGGTCTGGCTGCCATACTAATTGTTTTCAGAAATTGTAATTTATAAACATCGGTCCCAAATTTGACTGATAAGAAGATTTTTTCCTTTCCATCTAACAGATTGCCGAAAAAACAAAAGGATGATATCTGCGTAATTGATATAAGATGTAAAGGATATATCGAGTGTTTGGTAAGTAAATAAATAGTTATACAATATAAGAAAATAATATAAGTTATATTATTAAATGGTTAGTCTTCTTTAAAAGCATTCCATTCAAATTATACCCTTAACCCATTAAAAATGGGTAAAAAGGGTATAATGGTTTTGTGCAAATGTATGTAACAGGCAGAAGGAAGCATCTCCGACCCCATAAAGTATATATATTCTTAATCAGGATCAACAGCCAAGTCGATATAGCCATGTCCGTCTGTCCGTCTGTCCGTCCGTCCGTCCGTCCGTCTGTATGAACACGCGGATCTTAGAGACTATAAGAGCTAGAGACTTCAAATTTGAAGTTTGCTTTATCGATAACTGCCTCAGTTTCGGAATTATCAATACATTTAGATTTCCGATAGCAATAAATTCCACAATTTATGAGGCAGAGGATTCTAATTTATACATAATATGCTTATACATATTATTGATTAATTGCCAAAATTTCATTAAGTTCGGATAAGAAACACCAAAGTTATAGTCGAAAATATATTTTCATATTGATCTTCCTGTTGTCAGCAGCCGGAAGCATTTTCTGTATGCATAAATAGGCGAGCGCATGTGTGAGAAAGAGATGGCATGATAATCGACGCTAGTGTCAATATATTTGTGTGTATTCTGCAGAGCCCCGATAAGTACTGTTTCGTGTACGCATGTATGTCGTTATGTATGTATTAATATGCTTGTGAGTAAAAAGTCTGTAAGAAATGCACTTGCAGAACTGAACATTTGAGTGCAAATCAATTTAAAGGGAAATTATCCAATAAAACTAGAATATATTTAACAATTACAGCATCGACTACAGCATCTTACTTGTTTTTAATTTACTTAGGGTTCAATAGGTACTATATTTTCAAAACTGTCGATGCTTCTTATTACATAAAACCGAAGTAATGTTTAATAGGAGCAGCTTAATAAAAGAAACACTGTACAGAGTTCATTACACCTTAAGGTACGTCGAAGTCCGTGGTATAAAATTGATATTTATCAAACAAATACAATATCATTGCCAGAAACCATAAAAATAGCTACATGTGTCTTCCGACCTTGCTGCGGCGGAGATACAATGACTGCATTTAATTGCATACTCATTTTAAATTACCCCCCAAGTGGTAATAGGGAATCCGCTTGAGGTGTACTTCGTCCATATGAAATGGGACCGATTATTCAAATTAGGCTAATAGCTCTTATCGGAACGTTTGAACCTTTTTTGTTTACCAAGATATCCGCAAGATAATGTAATCTTCGGCATGTTCAAGATATGCTTTCATTCTTTTTTTATATTTTCCAAAATCGTAGTTTATTATACCCTAAATCCATTGAAATTGGGTTATAATTGCATAATGAAGTTGTGCCAATTGCAGATGAAGTTTATTTTAACTTACCGTATTCTTCAGCGTGTTGGTTTGAACATGTAAGACACGTAGGAACATAAGTAAGGGATGGAGCTTAGGATATCACCTAATAGAGCTTTCCTGATTATAGCGTTACTTAATTTGTTTATAACTTAAAATAGTCAATAATAAATAGTTCATTCTGCTCCTAAAATTCAAAAGGGAGTTTGTTCACATTCTGTTTTTAAAAGAAAAAATAAGTATGTTGATGTTGAGATTGTGTCCGCATAGGCGCTATTTATACCATGCGCCTATTGAGATTTGGTAATAAAGGTTTAATGAAGTCATTAAGGTTAATCTATTTTTGATCAGGATCTAGTAAAAGCAGCCGTTCTCAGAGAGCTAGAAGAGTTTCGCGAATGTCAATACAAATCGATTTCCGATAGCAATTTGAAGATGAATCCTCCTAATCGAGTTCGATATATTAAAATCAACTGTAAAAACATAGTTAATATCGGATACGTATTTTTGTATTTATACAAATGTACATATATGGGAGCATGTGTGTGCAGAGCAGCTTGATAATCGGAGTGAGCCAAACATGTGCACATAAATGCGTTTAACATCTTACACTATCTGTGTCTTACATATATCACAAATTCAAAATGGCTCATGATTAACGATTAAGGTATAGGAAGAATAGCAAGTAGCTTTTTTAATTTAGACAGCCTGTTATTGAAAATGGGGTAAAAACTAATCAAGCAGAACAAAGGTAAAGCTTCAGCACCACCGAGATCAAACCATTATGTCATGACTCAGACATACGAGCTAGGGAGACCGAAGTGAATATAATTATTGATGCATTGTATTGTGTGTGCCGGCTCATACTATATTAATCTAATCAAGACTCTGGACTTCAGCTACTCTTCAGCCTCAAGCACCAAAAGCTAACCCTTAACTCGGAATGCATAGGGTAGACAATAACCAATAGAGGAACACAATACTGTCCAGTTACCCCACTTCCCTTGCTCAATGTGAATGCTTATCAAAGCGATAGCATCAACACCATCACAGACTACTCACAACAAAAGGGCACACATACAATACACGCATAGTCACTTGACATCGACATCGGAATTATGGCAGCCGTCGCAGCGCCGCATTTACAGTTCTCGGAATCAGTTATTATTTATCACGTCCAACGTTGACACCTGCTATCGGTAGGCGCCTTCAGTGCTTCGACATGCTCTGAGAGAGAGTCGCAAGCGCCATGAAGAAGCTGATTATACCCACGTTTATGGATACGTATGGACTGATTAAATTTTGGGACTTTGATGATGGTGTGCCAGATGGCACTAAGCAGTCGGGCAACTGCAAAACCCGACCACATTTTAGCATTCTGCCAATCGATCCAATGCCCAGCGAGCGACACTACAAGTGGCCATATATTCGTAAATGAAAACAAAAACTCGATAAGAACTCATT
This sequence comes from Drosophila mimica, assembly GCA_037043585.1. Taxonomy (NCBI): domain Eukaryota; kingdom Metazoa; phylum Arthropoda; class Insecta; order Diptera; family Drosophilidae; genus Drosophila; species Drosophila mimica. The sequence goes on from JBAMBE010000579.1 coordinate 9,819,983, forward strand.
ATTTGCACACACACTTTTATTGCAAAAGCACAAAAAAAAAACTATCTGACTGGCTGTGAGTCAGTTCTGATAATATCACATGTTGATTTGTAGGCAATTTGTAATTGTCTGCTTTTGTTTTATTATGATCTCTGTGTGTACCCTACTAAATAATATTCAGGCGGCAGACAACATATTCTCTGTTTACTACAATTAAATGTCATTTGATTTGTCTGTAATAAATCGCATTTGATTAGATACTTGTGGTTTCGTGTGAATAGCGAGAAACACATAGTATCGGGGAAAACGTTAATCTGAAATTAGTTTAAATCAATAATTTCTTTCCCTTTTTAGTCGAAGCAGATGCGGGCTGTTTCGAGTCCAACGCTAACTGGCTCATTAAGGGAGCAAAGGAATCCCCACACAAAGCACACGGCAGCTGTTCAGTCAGCATCCAATGCAGCTGCTACAAAAGAAGCTAGCGGAGGTAATACTGCTGTTGGCAGTGAAGGTGTCAGTTTCGGTGTCTTACAAAAATTTAAACGGACATTGCACAATTTAAACAACAGAAATCAATTGCAAATTACCCCACTGACAGGAGATACAGATCTTCACACGATCGCAAAATCATCGCCCCCAGCACCGACGCTTACAGCACAAGCTGCGCAAGGTGCAGTCAACGACGCATTTCAAATGGACAATGTTAGCGGTGATACAAGTTCAGCCAAATATCGTTTTGGACCGCTTATCTGGCGCTCGTCAAAGGAGCGACGAAAGACGAAATTCAATCGCCGTGACAAATGTAACTCCGGTGATTCGGGCATACAAATTGAACTTGAACATGACGAGCACTACGTGCGTGCGTTGGCTGGCGGCCAGCAAAGACCAGCCGCTACCCTGACTAACACATCGCAGGACTTAGATGCTAGAGCACACTCGATACGCCGCTCTCATTCCGCTAAGGCAAGTAACATATTGGAACAGGCGGCTTCAAAACTACCGGTCGACAAAGAACAGAATATAGGCAACGCTTACACCAAAGAACGTGAGGCACCAGAATCGTTACCAACGCGTTCGCTCAGTCAACCGAATGGGCTCGATATATATGGAGTACGCCGCACCTATATTGAGGACAGCGATAGCGACAGCATCGCGTCACATGAGGAAGGTAAGTTTTTATATCGACACTTTTATACTTGCTAAATATGTACATACGGGTATGTACTATATATATAAACTATTTTGGAAATTTTTCTATACCTGGAAAAAAATTGAAGAAAACTTTTCCTGTTTTATTAAACTAAAATTTGTATCATTTAAATTTATAAAATTTGTACTTATATAGGTATACATTTTAGGGATGCATGCATTTATGCCTTAATTGACTTCAATTGACCGTTGAGACATGAATTACTAAATCATCTTGTCAACTTGTTTACCCTACAGCGAACAGCTACCATCCCATTTATGCGGAAGTGCTCTACAACTTCACCGCGGCTGGTCCGCAAGAGTTGGGTCTGGAACGTGGCACTGTAGTCGAGATATTACGAAAGGAATTGGGCCCTTGGTGGTTTGGACGCATTAAAAAGGAGGATGCCAGCCTTGTAGAAGAAATACTTGATCCTGAGCTTGGCTGGTTTCCCAAAGACTTTGTTCGCATTATACACAACCGCGAAATAGATGCATTTTTCAATATGCAAAAGACGATGCTGTGCAATGAGCCTATTGCAGCCGTTGAAGATTTTCAAATACCAGGGCCTGTCAGTGAATTGGACACCAGCAAAGAGAGCACCAATGCAACCATAACAATGGATAAAAGCAACATCACTACTATAGTTATTGAAGCTCCCCCATCTGCCGTCTTTGAGCTATCAACGCGTATTAATACGATGCAGGATAGTTGCTTTGCGTTACGCAACGGCGCTGTTCGCGAGCTTCTCGAAACTGAAGTCAATTACGTAAAGCTTCTGGCTGCCATTTGTGATGGGTAATAAATCAAATCGTTGGAAAATTAAAGATGTTAACGCTTGTTCTTTTATCTCCAGATATTTGCCTGCCATGAGCAAACGCATCGATATATTTTCCCCAAACAGCATACGGCTCATATTCTCAAATATAACAGCCATATACAAGTTTCAGCAAATATTCTTGGAGGAGCTGCGGCAAGGCATCGAACAAAATCAAATATCAAAGGTCTTTTTAAAGATGGTGGGTGTGCTCTGTCAAATAATCTAAACTCTTCTTCATTGACTTTAATTCTTTCACATAGTATAAAGGATTTCTTTGCTACTCCATGTACTGTAATGCTTATCCACGTGCACTTATTGAACTTGAATCCTATGAACGCATCAAAGATGCACGCACTATTCTGGAAAAGTAAGTTTCTGAATCGCACTCGTATACCCAAAAATGTTCATAGTATTGCACCTTTATCCCGCACAGTTGTCGCGAATCCGAGAACTTAGCCGAATTACCGCTATCTGCACATCTGCTGGCGCCAGTGCAACGCATCTGTCGTTATCCTCTGCACCTTAACGAACTTATTAAGACTGCTGTGAATAGTGAAAGTACAGTTGGCACTATTGACATCGGCATTCCAGCGGATCCCTTAGACTATGAACAAATCGACGTGTCCAAGTATAATGTTCCCGATACGCCTGATACCGTTAATATGGCACTTGAAAAAATGCGCGGTATAACAGAGGCTGTAAATGAAGGTAAACGCCACAGTGAGACCATTGCACGACACCAGGCCAGTTTCCAAAACTTTAAAGGAACACCCCTACACCTTCACAGCACGCGATTTTTCCTTCAAGTGGACGCCACGCGCCAAAAGCAAAACCTGTGGAATAGCAGCTGCACTCTTTTCCTTTTTGATAACCAATTAATCTACTGCAAACGTGATATTATCAAGCGCAGTAATTTTATCTACAAGGGACGAATCTTTTTGGATCGCTGTCGAATCGTCAACGTGCGGGATGGAAAAATGTTTGGTCACACAATCAAGAACTCACTACGAATCTATTGCGAATCAAGGGACAAGTGGTACGACTTTAGCTTTCGGTCGGCAAACCGTAAACATCGCTTTCTCAATACGCTCGCCCTGGAGCGACAATTTGGTGGCAAGGCGCTTTACGTGTCCGAGATGACTGGTTTTGAATACAGCTATGAGGAACGGCCGGGTGACTTTTCTGACCAATCGGACTATGAGTTGCCGGACTGTGAACATGCACTAGGCACCACATCGGCCAGTGGCGACAGTTCAGTACCTGAATCGCCGTCAAAGTCACCTTACCGCTCTTGCGATACTTTGCCAAAAAAGTCGCAGTCGCGCGATGCCATTGCCAGTACCAGCCACGGATCTGGACAGATGCTAACCACAACGTCAACTGGTTCGTTGGGCCGCCGTCGCCTTGGCAACTGGTTCCGCAAGCCAAAGAGTTCCAACTGTACACCGAGTCAGTCGCCAACGCACAAGACGAGCTTTGATGCGGATTTGACGTTAACAGCCGCACGCGTAGCGGCCATCGAAATGGCAGCTGCCACGGAACCTGAGGAGGATAGTTCATTCGCGTAGTCAGCATAATTATACACAATAAATTATAATTTTAAAAAATATATATGAATCGCAATACATATACATATGGGTAAGCAAATTCATAAAGTCGCATTGCATGATTGAAATGGCAAATATATTAAACATTTGTTAAAACTATATTTAAAAAAAGCATATAACAATAGTGACACCTAAGTGTATTCCTCATAATTTGTTGGGTTTGTATTTGTTTGTTAACCCTTTAATGAGCGCTGTTTTTTATGTAGTCAATTATAATCAAAATTGACTTGTCCATTATTCGTACACAAATTTGTAATAAATGTTTTTTGATTGCTATCGTTTATTTTTTTAATGTATTGTATTGATCAAATCCGGATTTGTTTCTGAAATCTTAAGCTCAAGTTATTTAATTCACATATATGTATATATTTATTTGTGAAATACAAACTCAATCTTTCTCGATACAAAAAATTAATCGCTTGTATATTAACAAGCAGCTTCAATGAGTTGAAAAAGTAGAGATAATAATAATATTAAGCAAGTATATTCAATTAAATTGTTACTTGTAATTTCTGGTCTTCAAAAACCTTTAAGAACAAAAATACTGCATTACAGAACAAATTTAAATATAAATGAGCGAATTTAATTTTTCTTCAGAAAAAAAATAACTTAAACGTATAATTAAGTTAATGTGGAGTTAAAAATTCTTAAAGCAATTTACTATTTAATAGATTTTATAAAAACCTCTACATTTTTAATATGTGAATTCTGCAAATGTTATTTATGGGCCAATCTATCAAGTGTACTTGGACGCCAGATATATCAGCGATATGTATCTTGAGCTGCAGGCTCGAATTTAGTTTGAAAAATTTGGTTTTAGTAAACCAATACATGTTTTTGTATTAAAAACTATTTAATTCAGGAATGAAATTCAAACTTGAACAACACGAATTATAAAATCGATTGTCTAGAAAGTAACTAACATTTTAAAAATGAGTATGGTAATAAGTAATTCAAATGTTAATATATGCATAAACGGTTGCCATGGGTTTAATGTGGTTAATATGTTCTTGGTTCTGACTGGAAATAATTTATTCAATGTAGGCTTGCGAGAAAAGTTTGAAGACCAACCAAATATCTATCCACATTATGTAAATTGGTTAAAAAAAAATATATTTATTCACCTTTAAGGTGTTTTAAAAGGACGTATTCAAGGTGCAGCCTCATTATTTTAGCGACATAAGCGGTCGCTCATATAGCCCAGTATTGCCAAAAATTCCTTTCGAAAATCCGACATATCGACCAGAAATAGGAGGTCAACTGGCTTAATTTTAAAGTCATGTTCTCTGTTATTAGGATGGCAATAAATACTTTATTAATCAATAATATATAATTCGCTAAGCCCTGTGGCGTTTACGAATTAGGACATTTTTGTGCCTTTAAAACTTTCATATTTTTATACCTTAACCCAGGGAATCGCCATCCAGAGTTCAAATCATCGTTGAAATGTAGTGTTTTTGGCTCTAAATTTTGTATTACACCATTCGTTTTATTGGCTAGCAGAGAAAGCGCAGCAGCATGCTGTACTTTCCAAGACTGCCTTCTGCTAAGCAGTTTCATCACTTGGTTGTGGCTGGAACTTAATCTTATTTTTTGGCACATGCTTTTCGTTGCCATATGGGATCGCATCTGATTAATTCTAGTATTTATACAGCATGCTTTATCGTGACCACTGAAATTGTTGTAAAAAGGATACATTTCTAAACAAAAAAAGTTTGCTGATATTTCCAGATGACTTTAGCTAAAAAGGTTAGATCTGTTGGATAAAATGCCAAAACGTCAACAGTGCTGCAGTTACGCTTTAATATCAACAAATGAATGATCATTTTGTTTCATTCGTATACATTGATCATTGTAAATTATTTGCATTTGTTGTTCTCAAGTATTAATATTAAATCAAAGTTATGTTTAAGGCCTACGCCTGTGTTGCTAAAAGTGTTGCTTGCTAAAATGCACAGCGTTGGTGGAGCGACTGGGAGCACATACATATGTATATTGTGGCCACATGACGTGCCAATGGCAGTGTGGCAATGGAGGCGCTATCTCTGAAATAGCAGCTATCCAACATACTAAACTATAAAATTGTAAGTAATAAAGCGTTTTGTAATGATCCGCAAGGAATTTATAGTTAAATTCCCTACTGGTTCTAACTCTAGCGAACCGAGGGTAAGCTTCTATTAAAGAAGAGTGGTATAACCGGAAAGTACGTGGGATTCCTAGCTTCTCGGCACTTTTGAGTAAATTTTTCTTTAATGCGTTGAGGTACACCTACTTGTCCATTGTTGTTTCAATAAACACCTCCGACGTGCTTGACTTAAGTGACGTTAAGTGTTTGCGAATCAGCTCAGTATTTGACTGTCGCCACACATAATTCCGTCCGTCCGAGCCAAAAATATTGAATTTGGATGCATTGACGTTCGTCAGTTTTAATTTACACTAGAAATATAAAATTCATGTCAGTTTGTTTATAAATTATTATGATGGCTGTTGCAGCTGTTGAATATTTTTAAATACCAGTGCCTGTCAGTGAAGTGGACACCAACACTGAGAGTATTAATCAACCATAACAATGGATCAATGCAACATCGCTTCTATAGTTATTGAGGCTCCGCCATCTGCCGTCTTTGAGCCATCAACGCGTATTAATACGATGCAGGATAGTTGCTTTGCGTTACGCAACGGCGCTGTTCGCGAGCTTCTCGAAACTGAAGTCAATTACGTAAAGGCTGCCATTTGTGATGGGTAATAAATCAAATCGTCGAAAAATTAAAGATGTTAACACTTGTTCTTTTATTTCCACATATTTGCCTGCCATGAGCAAACGCATCGATATGTTCTCCCCAAACAGCATACGGCTCATATTCTTAAATACAACAGCCATATGCAAGTTCAGCAAACGTTCTTGGAGGAGCTGCGGCAAAGCATCGAACAAAATCAAATATCAAAGGTCTTTTTAAAGATGGTGGGTCTGCTCTGTCAAATCTTACACCTAGTATAAATTATTTCCTTGCTAATCCATGTACTGTAATGCTTATCCAAGTGCACTTATTGAAAGTGAATCCTATGAACGCATCAAAGATGCACGCATTATTCTGAAAAGTAAGTATAATGTTTCCGATACGCCCGACCCCGTTAATATGACACTTGAGAAAAGATCGGTAAATGAAGGTAAGCGTCACAGTGAGAGCATTGCACAAAACCAGGCCATTTTCCAAAAATTTAAAAAAAAAAACAAGTAAGAACGCTGTAATCGAGTGAGCTCGACTACCATATACCCTGAACTAAGCTTTAAATACATTATAGGTTTATTTCCAAATGTCCCCTTTCATAGTTTCGCACATTCTACTGTAAAAAATTTTGCAGTTCGATCTTAGTAATATACCTTCTAAGTTTGGTAACTGTAGCTCTTAAATTGCGGGAGATACAGGCATTTATCGTTTGTTGTGGGCGGGAGTGGGCGTGGTTAAAATTTTTTTTCCACATTTTTGAAGGGTGTTACTAGCAATATACCTTTAAAATTTGGTGACTTAAGTTGTCAAATTGCGGGGCAAATATATGGGCTTATCGACTTACACCAACAGGTGTATCGGTTTAGGTAGCTGGAGTGGGCGTGGCCATCCAATTTTTTTATCGATCTTTGGGGGAGTTACCAGTAACACACCTTCACAATTTTGCGACTCTAGCTTGCAAATTACGGCAGATATGCGCATTTTAAATTTATAGGGACGAAGTTCATGGGGGCGGCAGTTGTGGGCGTGGTCCAAAAATTGTTATGCCAATCCTTGGGGAAGGTTACCAGCATATTACCTTCCAAGTTTGGTTACTCTATCCTTAAAATTTTCGGAGATATGCGGAGCTATCGATTTACAATCGGAATTGTCGATTATAGGCGCAGGTGTGGGCGTGGCACCAAAAATTTGTTATCGGTTCTTAAAGGCGACTACCAGTAATATACCTACCAAATTTGACGTACCTTTCTCAAAAACTGCGGAAGATATAGCCATTTAAAAATTTTAGGGGCGGGGGTGATGGGGGCGTCGGAGGTGGGCGTGACACATGCCGATCTTTCAAGGACCTCGCCAACAACCTACCAACCAAAATTGGTGACTGTATCCATTAAATTGTGAGAGATATGTGGAATTTATTGATATCGGAAATCGAAATGTAACGATAATTCCGCAACTGAGACAGTTATCGATAAAATAACGCAAACTTTATTTCAAATTTGAAGTCTCTAGTTCTTATAGTCTCTGAGATCCGCGTGTTCATACAGACGGACAGACAGACGGACAGGGCTATATCGACTCGGCTATTGATCCTGATCAAGAATATATATACTTTATGGGGTCGGAGATGCTTCCTTCTGCCTGTTACACACATTTGCACAAAACCATTATACCCTTTTTACCCATTTTTAATGGGTTCAGGGTATAAAAACAACCCAACACCTGCACAGCAAGTTATTATTCCTTAAGTGGACGGCACGCGCCAAGCAAAACCTGTAGAATAGCAGCGGCACTCCTTTCCTTTTGATAACCAATTGATTTACTGCAAACGTGATATCATGAAGCAGTAAATTGATCGCCAAAGAGTATAAAACAGTACACCAAGTCAGTCGCCAATGTACAAGACGAGCTTTGATGCGGATTTGATGTTTACAGCCGCACGCGTAGCAGCCATCGAATTGGCATCTCCCGCGGAACCGGAATATATTAAATATTTGTTAAAATTAAATACAAAAAGTGCATATAATAATAGACACCTAATAGTCACCTAATCGACACCTAAGTGTATTCCTTTGTTTGTTAACCCCTTAAAGAGTCTGTTTTTTTTTTATGGAGTCAATTATAACCACAATTGACATGTCCATTACCCGCACACAAATGAATAATAAATGTTTTTTATTGCTATCGTTTATTTTTTAATGTATTGTATTGACAGAATCCGGATTTGTTTTTGAAATCTTAAGTAAAAATTCACGTATGTATATGTATGTATTTATTTGTGAAATACAAACTCAATCTGGGAAAGATTCAAGTCGACCCTAGAGCTCAACATATCCAACGGGACATCAGGTATACCCAGTTGGAAAGAGCTGTAGGGAATTTAAACAAAAGCATTAGGCAAAAAACATATGGCAAAGGATGCTCCCTGGTGGAACGAGAACCTGGAAAGGCTACGTCTAACCACACGTCGCCTCTTTAACAAAGCAAAGAGAGACGGAGAATAGGAAAGGTACCGTGAAAGTCTGACCTCCTACAATAAGGATAACTTCTGCGAAAGCATAGTTAGTAAAAGCGAAAGCGCCAGGCTTCATAGAGCACTGTCCAAGCAATCGCCTGATACAAATTTAGCATTGAAACGTAGAGAAAACTCCTTTACGAGCAATAATATGCAAAAGCTAGAACTTCTCTTCGAAACGCACTTCCCAGGTAGTATACCCCATCGGGAAGACGATATCGTGAGAGAGAGTAGACTTAGACCGTCGACTGATGACTGGGCATGTGCCAAGCTGTCGCTGTCAGTTGGTTGTGGAACTTAATCTTATTTTTGGGCTGATTAATTCTTGTATTTATACAGCATGCTTTATTGTGACCACTGAAATTGTTGGAAAATTATCAACTTTTAAATAAAAACAGGTTTGCTGAATTTTCCAGCTAACTCAAGCTAAAAAGGTCAGATCTGTTGGATAAAATGCCAAAACGTCAACACTGCTGCTGTGACAGTACACTGCTCACACTAGACGCTGTAATCATCGATATGATATCGATATAATATCAACAAATGAATGATCATATTGTCCCAGTCTATCGCATATACAGATGATCATTGTAAATTATTGGCATTTGTTGTTCTCAAGTATTAATATTAAATCAAAGTTATGTTTAAGGCGTAGCCTGTGTTGCTAAAAGTGTTGCTTGCTAAAATGCACAGCGTTGGTGGGGCAATAGGGAGCAGCAAAGTTGTGGCCACATTACGCGCCGATGGCAGTGTGGCAATGGAGGCTCAATCTCTCAACCAGCAGCTATCCAACATACTTAACTATAAAATTGTAAGTAATAAAGCGTTTTATAATGACCCGCAAGCAACTTATAGTTAAATCACCTGCTGGTTCCAACTCTAGCGAACCGAGGGTGAGCTTCTACTAAAGAAGAGCAACGCGGCCGGTCCAACTACGGTCATCGACTTGGGCAAGCAACTTTTACAATGTGCTCGAGATAGCGATGTGCCCGGTGTGAAGACTGCCCTTGCACATGGTGCTCCGTTTGCATCGGACTGGGTGAGCTATAAATTTAATTACACATAACTTTAATTTCAACAATTTACTTTTAGCTGGGCATGTCAGCACTGCACTTTGCTGCGATGAACAATCAACTGGAAATCTGCGAGATTCTACTGCAAGGTGGCATCAACTTGGAAGCCAAAACCAAAGTAGATCGTACACCATTACATTTAGCTTGCTATTTTGGACACGAACGTATTGTAAGCTTACTATTGGCTCTGAAGCCTGCTGTGAACGCACGTGATATGGTGAGTAGCACGATTTTATCACGAATTGTCACATATTAACTTGCTAAGTTTTATTACAAAGCTGCGAATGACACCACTGCACTGGGCTGTGGAGAAGGGACACAAAAGTATTGTACGCTTGCTACTTAAGAAACAGGCAGACGTAACATTAGTCTCTAAGTTTGGAAAAACACCAATCGCACTTGCCGTGCTAACAGAGCAGGCAGATATTTTATCGGAACTGGAGGCAGCGCGCCAAATGCAGGCCAATCGCAAATTCAACGAAGACACTGAGGTAAGTGAATTTACAAAAGACTCAAATCTTTCTCCCAGTAGTAAAAACGTTAAGGTCGAATATAACCGACTGTGCAATACTGTGTAAAGCTCTAACATCCATAGCTACTGACTTTACAAGGTGCAATATATTTGCAATTGCGGTTAAATATCTCAAGGATCTGATGAGTAATCTACGCTTCATACGGACATATTCCTAGATTGGAAAGTTTTAAAATTTGTTCAACGTATTTATGACTTGTATTGCAATATTGACAGCTGTAATTCAAAAGTATCAGACAGCCAAAATGTAAATTACACTCATCTTTCGTAACAGAGCATTATAGCAAATATTAAATTTCCTTAATGTCGTTTTATCTAATCAAATTTTGCTTACACTATTTGACAAATTTTTAGAAGGAAACTAGTGAGGCAGTTAATTCAATTATGGATGAGCCTCGCCCAACACATAGACTTGACGATGCGGACATGTCTGTCGAGGATAAAATGGATGTTCTAGAGACCCTACGCTGCCGTAAGTGTATTTGTTTATTTATTCAGAGCTAAAAATATCGATTTTTATTAGATACAAATGTGCTGGGAAATTCTGCTTTGAATATGTTGAAGACCCATGGTATTGCAGACATGATGCAAGACAATCAAATAGGTATTATGCTTTCCGTCCAAGGAAATTATATATCTCACTAAATTGGTCGATATTGCAGATGACGAAGCTTCGAAAAAGATGTTGAACACTGCTTTGCGAAATGGTCGGCAGCTGGTGCTCTCAGAGGGGGGACGTATGCTATTGCACGAAACAAATCGTGGATCAAATGTCAAACAAAGTACAAATGGATCTATCAACAGTCATTTAAAAAAAAACGCAGTAAGTTTGCATCCCAGTACAAATCAAACAAACCACAATTCATCGCCCCAAAAAATACGTATGAATGTCATTAAGCAAAAGGAGTCAGCGTCACAAAGTCCAGCAGGCGTTACAAAAAACAAGGTTACAAATTTTTAAATTGTTTATTTTTAGTTCATTACTTAACTTTTCATGTTTTTCATAAACAGAATATAAGAATTATCTCGCTGACCGACTTTAAAAAACTATGCGATCAGCCAAAATCTCTACAAAAAATTCCCGCAACCCTAGCCAGGCAAGAGCTCTTTGTCTTTCAATTAATTGTGTCGACTAAATAAATATTATATAATTTATAGCTCTGGAGTGGTACGCCAACTTGCCGATGGTACCAAACTGGTAAACATGCGACAATTACAGTCTCGTCAGGTTTGTCCGTTGTGGTGGATTTAATTTCGAAATTTTTTATAAAAAAAACAATTTTGTTACTGTTCAGTTGAAACTACCGGCCGTACCCAGACCTCCCGAAATTGGTGATATTGATGAGCAACATAAGTTAATCAACGAAGCGACAAACACAACGCCAATACCAAATCACGCTGTGGCGAGTACAATGCGTGGACAAGTGGGTACAGTGCAAACTATGCAACTGCGGCCCTCCCCAGCAGCCGGAACTGCTGTCGGAGCCATCAATAATGGAACTGCCAATAAATCGTTGGCCACTGCAGCGATGCGCTCTAGTTTACGCGGTGGCAACGAATTCAATACAACAAAGGGTCCCAACGTGATGCCATTGCTAACGTCGTCCGAAATTTGTCGGCAGCTGCACGAGCTGCGGCGGCATAATGATGAGCTACGCCGTCGTGTAGAAATTGTGCAGAAGGAAAAGGAAGATATGCTGCTTCGCATCGAGCGTTTAGAGCAACTTGTTTCAGTTCGGGAACCTGATGCAGAAATGAATTATGTACACATTTAGAGGTTTAGCTTAATATATTTGTAAATATGTATAACATTAACATTACGATTGCGAAAATTCGTGAAATGTATGTACTTGTAATTGGCAATTTAAGAAGTTTTGTTAAGATGTTGCTGTTCTGACAACATTCTGGTAATAGCAACATAAGTAATGCGTTTAATAGCAAGCATTGAAAGTAGACTAGATATATACAGTGTACATATGTAAAAACATGTGCACATGTAAATGAAAAATGCATATGTTCAAGTTTAATTGTTAAATATATATGAAAATTTTGTGAGATGCACACATACGGTAAATGCGTAAATAACGATAATATGCATATATATATAAATACTTTTGTACGTTTAATAAAGTCCATTAGAATAAAAATCCGCTTAGGAATTGATAAATTGAGCAAAGTTGAGCATGACGCACCATTTCCCGATTGCAGTGTGCACTCTGCCATCTTGTAAAATGCTTACATTTTGTTCGATGTACAAGTCTTATCGATACTTTGCGCTTAAATTGAAATGGGCTATATCGATATTTCAAAGTTCTGACAGGCAACGGTCACACTCGCGAACTTGCACGTGTAAATTAGCTATTTCTTCAATTGGCTTGATTTCTTTAGAAATGGTCGGTAAATATCTATAAAATGGTTTTATATTTATTAATAAATCGTTCTTAACTTCTAGCGTAAAAGGCAGCATGACGATCTACCAGGTTTTCCATCATTGGAACAAAGTGGAACTGGTGGCGATAACAATGACATTCTTAAAAACAAACCCAAATCGAAAAAAAGCGGTGGATTTCAATCAATGGGCATGGGATTTGATTTACTGAAGGGTATAACTAAACGTGGATATAAAGTTCCCACGCCTATTCAGCGAAAAACCATTCCGCTAATTCTGGAGGGACGTGACGTTGTTGCGATGGCCAAAACAGGCTCCGGCAAAACCGCCTGTTTTTTAATACCTCTGTTTGAGAAACTACAGCGCCGGGAACCCACAAAAGGTGCTCGTGCCTTAATTCTATCGCCAACACGGGAGCTCGCAGTGCAAACATATAAATTTATTAAAGAGTTGGGTCGTTTTATGGAATTAAAGACGATACTAGTGTTGGGCGGTGATTCCATGGACTCGCAATTTTCGGCAATACATACATGTCCAGATATTATTGTTGCTACGCCTGGCCGCTTTTTGCACTTGTGTGTGGAAATGGACTTAAAACTAAATTCAATAGGTGTGCTACATAGTTGAAGTATTTATATATATTACTAACTCTAATTGGCAATTTAAAATTTTAGAATATGTGGTGTTCGACGAGGCCGATAGGCTCTTTGAGATGGGATTTGGCGAGCAATTGAACGAAACGTTGCATCGCTTGCCTGTCTCACGTCAAATGGTCATGTTCTCTGCAACTCTGCCAAAGCTGCTGGTTGAATTTGCACGGGCTGGACTCAGTGATCCGGTGCTAATACGATTGGATGTAGAGTCCAAGCTACCAGACGCACTGGCATTAAAATTTGTATATTGTCGACCAGATGATCGCTATACAGCCTTGGTGGTGCTGCTGAAATATGTGATACCACAGCAAGCGCAGACAGTTGTCTTTGCGGGTACACAACATCACGTCGAACTTATTTCATATGTGCGTGCAAGAATAACTGATTTTTTTCCAACGCAGCCACTGATAATATCTTACTTTTAGATACTAAGCCAGTCAGGTATATCGAACACTTCCGTGTATTCCAGCTTGGATGCAGCTGCTCGAAAAATTAATACTGCAAAATTTGCTAGCAAAAAGGTTTCCGTTCTAGTTGTCACAGATGTAGCCGCACGCGGAATTGATATACCCAGCTTGGATTATGTTGTTAATTTGCACTTTCCGGGTATTCCGAAATTATTTGTTCATCGCGTTGGTCGTTGTGCCCGTGCAGGGCGCACTGGCACAGCCTATTCTATATTCTCCACAGATGACACAGCGCACTTGCTGGACTTGCACTTGTTTCTAAATCGGCCATTCAATATCAATGACAACTCATCCATGGGAACCATACCGCAAGACTTGCTGGAAGAGGAGTATTTGAGCGTCGCCGAGATAAAAAAAAGTCATCATATAGTAAGTCATGTAATCATCTGAAGCGCTGTGTATGTTATTGTTTATTTCATAAACAGTCAGGTGTGCTGCGCACCAGCGAGAATGCGTACAAGAAGTACTTGAGCTCCCGCCCCACAGCATCCACTGATGCCAACGCGCGAGCCAAGAAGATTAAATTCTTTGCTTTAAGAGCACTTGAGGATTTTTTTAATGCTGTGCCTGTGCTCCAGCAAGCCGCGACCATTTCTGGACAAGAGCTCAATGCTATTTCTAAGGCCGACTTAGCAGAATCTGAGCGTAAATTGGAAAACGAAAAACATGACATATTAGTGAAGATGCGCAACTTTCGACCGAGTGGTGTAAGGTGCCTCTATACTTTTTTTTTTAAGAATAATATTGAGTCTTTTCATTTATGTTTTAGACAATTTTTGAACTAAATACCACACAAAAGTCAATGCCATTTATTGTTATGAAGGAAAAACGATCACATCACGCTGAAGTCATTGAAAAGTATCGCCACCAACGTTTCAAGGAGGACATAAATGAGGTACAAAAGGAAGTGGACGCCTTGAAGTCAAACACTATTTCATCTGTCGATGACGAGTCCATTAAAAGCACATTTAAAAAGGTCGTCGCACCCAAAAAACGATTAAATATGGACGATCTATATACGGAAAAATCAAAAAAGAAAAAACGCAAGGTACAAAACAAGGATGAAGAGAACTATGTACCTTACCAGTCAGCAGATATACACACCGAGAATGGTCTCGCTATTAACTCATTCGTGCGACAAGCTCAGAATGCAGAATTCTCTGTGGTAGATCGCAATACAAGCCAAGAAATTAAGCACAAGACAGGTCTTAAAAAATGGGATAGGGTAAAGAAAAAAATGGTGTCGGTGCAAGATCCACGTGCAAACAAAATACGCACAGAATCTGGAGCTTGGATACCTGCTTCATTCAAAACTGGTCGTTACAATGTGTGGAAGGAGAAGTCTAAGATTGAGGAACAGTTGCAATGTGAAAATGCTGCCAGCGATGACGACAACCTTAAGCCACTATCCCATGTGCAGCGGTATCCAGTTGGACGCCACGCTCGTCACAATGCAAAGCTGGAGTTGACGAAGCGCATTAGCAGCAACGATAAGGAGCTGCGAAAACCGGAACAAATAGTCAAGTCACGAATGCGTCTTGAGTTTATTAAAAAGCGTCAGGAAGAAAATATCACAAAAAAAGTTCAAAATCGCCAAAAAAGCATGCGAAAAAATCAAAGAACTAAACCGACAGCACAGAAGAAATCTGGAGAAATGAAGAGACGCAAATAAGATAAGGTAACCTGTATTTTTATATAGGTATATACATCTTGTTAATATTTTATTTACTATATAAATAAGTTGGATCTACTCGAGCTCCTAGCTGAGGCTGGAAATGAGCTGCCTTTCCGATTTATTTTTGTTCTCAAATAAATTGTGTCCCCATATTCAATTCGATCACCTTCCATCTCAAACACTTCAAATACAAAGATTGATCCTTTGTCTGGCGGGCTAAATTATAAGCGACTATTCAAGAACATTTTCCTGCTTTGACAGATTTCAATAAAAATAAAATGTAAGAAATGTGTCAAATGAGTTGCTATCTTTCCTAAACAATTTAAGCTTGAGTGGTGTGTGCGTAAAAACGGCTATAAAGAGAAAAACGAGCTCGAAATTAAACTAAGGGATTAATCAAAAACATTTTAAAGTATTAATTAACGATATTGGTGAAACAGCAAAGAAAAAGCAAATAGAGTACTCGAAGCATGCCTTTCTCTTTGCACTATTGTTCGGAATAGTGACGAATTTGAATGTTTTTTGGGTATCTGGTTCACAGACACACACACCATCTGTTTAAAGTTATGCCCTAACGTGATGTTAAATAAGCGACAAGCCTGTTGTGTTCCTGCTCGAAACATGACCTAAATCAGCATTTAGAAAATGGTACGTGTATGACACACGATTTTCTGTAAGGGTGTGCAAGAATACAGTATATGCTACGTTTTCCTGGAATGTCGAATGTAAAGGTGCGTTGGTCCGGCCACACCCAGACTCAAACTCCAAACCCTAACTCAGGTCAAATGACACGCACATTATGTATGACGACTAGGTCAAATGCCGATTTTTGCGTGTGCGCATCTCAATAAAATTCTTTAGTAATTACTTTTTGTTTAGTTTTTTTTTTTTATAAAATAAAATCGTTTAAATTGTTTATATATTAGTCTAGAAAACAAAAACAACATATTTTAACAACCCACAATTAGAATCAAACTACTGCTGCCTTGCCACATCTTAGGCTTATACATGTACTGCTTGATATTACATGTGCTCCTCTTTTCCCGGAGCTCAAACAAAAATAAGCTGAAACTCTCCGACGCAAACTGATTCTATAGATTCCATTTTCCGAAGAGAAAATTCTATAGATTCCATTTTCCGAAGAGAAAATTCTAGTACGTCTACGTTAATTGTAATTATTTTCAAATAATTGCAATGAAAAGATATTTATTTATGTATAAATATAGCATATCATAAATATAGTTTTATTCAATTTTTTCTTATCATACAATAAAGTCAAATTATCCAGTAACACTTAACACCTTTTTTAATGGTCTTTGGGATACTCGCTATAGTCTGCGTATAAATTTGAGTTATATCACTAAATGCTTAGTGTTAATCCCTAAATAATATTTATTCAATAACAATAATAAATATTTATTCAATAACAAGTTCAGCCCAAGCTTGTGCCATAGTGTGAACATAGAAGGCCCGAAAAGTGTTTTGATATAAATACCTCGAAATAATTAAGATCTTTTTATATACTTATGTTCACATTGATATAAATGAGCATCTTATTCCATAAACATATTTCAGTATTTCAAGTGGAGCATAAAAACGTTCAACATAAGCGGAACGCAAAAAACAAAACGAGGCAGCCGACTGTTTCCCCGGTAAGTTCAATTTAGAGCATCTTATTCCCATGCCACAACGTTTAGTTAGGGGATTTTAGCGCCTAAAAATACATTGACAACACATAAGAGAGAGGGTGCCTCTCCTACAAGGCATGGAATTCCTGCTGTTCACAAGTGCATTGCCGTTAGCATTTATCACGCTGCATGCAGAATGTTTTCTTGTATTGGAAAATAATTGCTATTTTAAGAGTACATTTACTTCAATATATTATTTTACAGAAACACTTCCAAATTTTACAAGTGTACACATATGTATGTGTATATATGTACATATGTATTTATGTATCTATTAAAACCGTCAAGTAAGTTAGCAAGTCAGAGAATGCTTTACACTAAATAACAACTACAAACCAAATATGCAAAGCGCTAAATGTGTAGTCCGGATAGCAGATACTTGTCTTCCCTCTATTTACACATTGTTGAACTATCGCAATGCACAGCCAGCCGGCCCAGTTGACAAGTCTAATCTGCGCCATAACATCTTATCCCCATTTTTCTTTGTGTGTGTAAATTATTGTATATTATAACGACACAGTTGGAGTTCATGCATAATTTGGGCTGTTCCAATCCCTCATTGTGGACGGGCACTTTAACAATTGCACAATTTAGTGAAGAATGCTTCTAAACGTCACTTAAAAACGCATTATTCAATTCATGGAATTTTTTGAGATGCAAACTAATAGATACATATGTATGTATGTATGTATAAATCTATGTTCGTATGTAAGTATTGCATATAGTATGTGCTGAGCCCTAAAATTGTCATGAAATCCATGTTATTTATTACACATGGAAATCCCTGTGAACTGATTATTTCCCTTAAAATTAGCATAGAGCGGCTTTGGAGGGTGTCCTTTTAAAGAAACTACATAATTTCCGCTTGGCTTTTCTCAAGGATGGATAACTCAATGTCTTATTTAACAGCAGCTTGCAAAATGGAATATATAATAAAAAAAACAAAACGTGCCGCAAATATCATTATTGACGCAGCTAACGTGTTCCCTCGGGAATGATTGGTTGTTACAGAGAATTGTCCAATAATAGTACACCTAGTTATATTTCTATCGATACTCCGCCATCATGCAGTTATCGATACAGATAGTGATAGCCTTCTTTTTTTAAATATCGTGTGTTGCCGATAGTATCATCCCTATCGTACAGTAGCAACAAAATAATTCGACAATTCGGGTGTGTGCGTTGGTACCTGGCTTGTTCACGTAATTAGCTCGTAAAGTGGAAAACCAAAGCAACAGAAAAGCAAGTTATTTTTTTTGTATCGCCAAACCGATGCCTGCTAGGACAAATAGGGCATATTTTTGACGTATGTAATACTATTTCAGTATATATATGTAAAAACATATATATGTATATAAAGGAGTGTATGTGCGCGTCTCGTTTGATTTCATGTGAATATGTATGTATATATGCATCTGTGTATACATAAATATATGCATATGTATTTAGGTGTGTCGCCTCCAAGTAAAAGTGAAAAATGCGAAAATGCGTAAGACTGTTTAAACCAATATTTTAAAGCAATCCAAATAAAGCATTGATTAATTAATACGCGTAATATTACAAATATTGAAGCATGTACTGCCCGCTATCGCCCACGAATTGCGATTTTTCAAGAAACAGGCATACACACATACATCCAAGCGTGATATGCTACACACACATGCATTCATTTATATATATACATATATCTATATAAACATATATACATATGTGTATGTGTGTGATTGTATATATTTTTAGCGCGCTGCTACACACACAACGAAGGCTGTAGCGAGATTTTGCAAGCCGTTGTTTATGGCTTTGTGTTCGTAGTGGAGTTGTCTCTTTTTGTCTTGTAACAACAAAATTTCAATGAACAATATTCGCAATTGGCAGTTTTAATAAATAAAAATGTAGTGTGGCCGCATAACATTTACATGCTGTTGGTCTGCGTTTTTTATTGCACGCTGTTTTTGCTTTTGTTGTTTTGGTGGGGTTAAGAGAGCGCAACAAAAAATTGAAATATTTTCGCCCCCTTTTCTGTGATTTCTAATAACAATACCAAACTAGTGAAAGTGTAAAAGTTACTACAAAGAAAAATTGGTGTACATATAATCTACAACAACTACAACTGCACAAAAATCCACAACTAAACACGGATTTTGGATTACGCTAAACTACCCTTTTGCAACTGCTTTTGTTTATAAGGAAATAAAGGTAAGCTTTATATTTATAGATACAGGCATGCTTACACTTAATTTTGAGCATAATTTCAATTTGAAATGAATGCGCATTACCTTAATTATCGTCGCTGTCTTCAACAATTAATTCCTACTCAAATTTATAAAAAGTCGATGACACATGTTCTGTTTTATTTGATTTATTTTGTTTTTCATTTCTCTCTAACTGAACTGATTTTGCAAAGCTGTTCGAATTTGATTTTTACAAGTTGATATGTAATGCAAAATTTGCTTCATTAACTTAGTGCCAGCCAAAGAGAGCGGTTAAGTCGTTGAACTCTATCAAGCACAACAATAACAGCAGAAACAATAACAAAATACGATTACTAAATTACCAACAAGTCACAAAACAAACATTAGCAACATAAATCTTCACTGTTGTCTAACAACACTCACACTGGCACATATGTATGTATATATATTTATTTCTTCAATCTGACTACGCCACAAATTAAAGCTATTTTTCCATTCCGTATTTATCTCAATTGCTCCTTGAAGCGTTCTCTCAGGTTTTACTGTAATTTTGTTGCCTTTATTTATAAGGCTGTGAAGCAAATCTGAATTACGCTTTAAGAAGCTTTATTAAAAATTACTTGATATGGCAAAGTTTTACACAAAATTTTGCTTATGTGAAGCTTCAGCTGATAAGAAGACAAACATTGATTCTACAAGCTTAAATCAATTCACAAAGCGAACCAGTTTGAAATTTCAATTCAATTAATTATATCCGCATTCATTCATCGATGACAATAACAGTGTTTGTTCAGTTGGTTTGCTATGTTTTTTGTGTAATTTTGTGTCGAAGAATAAATTCGCTTTAAACATATGGTAGCATATAAGTAATAATATTTTAGTCAACGTCATTGTCAAATATAATTATTTCGAGCTAATATTGTTATGAAATGAGTGACTTATTTAAGATTTGTCCGTGCTTTTATAGAATTTATATTTTGCATATCTTAGGCGACCTTCGGTGAAGCTGTCGATAAAAATACAGCCTCTATCGATTCGCTTTCGACTACATCTACAACAATAAATCTATTGAAATAATGCAATCAAATAATACAAATTCAAATTTTTTTAAAACGAGTACCAAAAGATTCTTAGCGTTTATACATAATATAATTATCCATACTTATTTTAGCAGAGCCCATCTACAGCCGGACGCTTCTTTGGCACTTGTTCTGCAATGAAAGTCGAAGAACTTTCCTTTCATGCATTCTTACTTGATTACGCATCCGCTGAGTTTATTGTTGTTGTAGTTTATTGTACTCGCAGCAGTAAGTAAGCCAGAGAAAAATATTGTTTGTAATGCGATAAAATTGGGTTGGGGATAAAATTTTACTGTAGAGAATTTCTGCAGCTGACATGTGCGGGCAAGTAATAATTAAGTGATATCTCTTGTTTTGGTTAAAAAAAAAAAGTAATTGCATGGGGTCTCATATCATGTCACAAAATGTGTAATGTTTACTAACCTATTACGGTCAAGATTCTTGACAATCTTTCTATAATCAGGTTTTTGTTTTTGTGTTAACAACATTTAGTATGTAACTTTGGATTTGTTTTGGGAATTACTGCTATAGGTCAGTACTATCCTTTTTCTAACAATTGGTTTTTTTTGTGGGTGTAATTGCCTAGATGCAGTCTTCAACGTCTATCGAAAATGCGACGTCGTATTGAATACTGCCGACGTGTTCGCCTTTTGTTCCGTGGCAGCACAAGGCGACGTCGAGTTGAAAAGCGAGTGATTCTTGCCAAGATGCGCTAAGAAGTATGTAAAATTATCAGCAAAATGAATGATGAGTATTAACTTACCTGCTTCCGAAAAAGATTTTTGTTTGCAGTGGTCAGTGTATTCCATTGCGCGGCCGCCTCGCGGAGTAGGCGACGCAGTCCAAAACGTGTATGATTGCGCTGTATGTAACGTAGAAAATTTAAATAGGATAAGGGTGCAACGAAGCGGGGTTCGTCCAAAATGTCACAGGCTTTGGGAGGTTGGTTCATTTTGGTTAATACAAATACTAATAGAGAAGAGGTAGCAAACACTATAACTATTTGATTTCGAAACGATAACGGATTATTACAAATACTATTTTTGTTATCTGTATTGTTATTTCTATATAGAGCATGACAATAAATAAAAGCTTACTTGACAATTACTGAGCAGTTCGTTCAAATACGAATTAGCGAGCGCAAAAAGCGGGATCAAAGTATGAAAATGGAAGCAAAAAAAATTGGTTGCATATCAGCTTCTTATTCATTTGCATGTATGCCCAAAGCAGTAGACAAAAAAGACCGCTAACATCCTTATTTTGTGATGCCCCGCGTTCAACCTACGAATCAACAGGATCTTATGTAATCGGATAGAAACAATCCATTTTGTACTCCCTGCGCAGCTTTCTGAATGCAGTTTATATACAAACGAAACATGAAGTACTGTAGTGTTGAATCAATTGTACTTAGTAACAATTTTTTTTATAACTTTCGATACCGGGTAAACCTTTCGTTACCTTTTATTCTAAAGTCATTTTTAAAGCTGTATTATCACTATTTTATTTTGATCTGGACATATATTTAACGCCCTGCACTATAGACGCAGCACTCTTGTTTTGTCTCTTATGCACATAAACAATTAATAATGTAAGTTTATTATGTATCCCCATATTATGTATCCCCATACTTTGAAAAAGTATATAGTTGATAAATTCTGGAAAGTTTCCTCTTGCATAGCACTCGCTTGCATTCAATGAAGCATCGTCGGCTTCCACTTCTCACATCGGTAGAGCTTTGTAATTCTGAAATTTGTAGGGGAATAGGGGTCCATTAATTCTCATTTTACATAAAGAAAAGTTTTATTTCAATAATATTAATGTAGTAGCTGTTATGTTATTGTAATCACACATTGTAAATTATTGATATACACATATGCATGTATGCATACAAAATTAAGAACGGTTTTCCCTTCGGATCAACATTATCCGAAATCAATACTTACAAGAAATGCATGTACATAAGTATTTATTTACTATTTTGGCGCCCTTATTAATTTGTTTCCGGTGCTACGAAATTAAATCGTAATGAGCAAATGTACGAGGGTGGTTTGATGAGTACCTGACCTTGACGCCAGATGGTGCCACTATTGCAATATGACGTGACTATCGTATAGTACATAAACCTAAACAGCCACAGTGCAAATTTCAGTCAAATCGGACTACATGTCCTACATGAAATATTGGGTATGAGAAAGCTATCGGCGCGATGGGTGCCGCGTTTGCTCACACCAGACAATAAGCGCAACCGCGTGACCACTTCGGAGCATGGTTTGGCGCTGTTAAAGCGTAATCCGAAGGAATTTTTGCGTCGATTCGTGACTGTTGACGAAACATGGATTCACTGGTACACACCAGAGACCAAAGAACAGTCGAAACAGTGGACTTCACCTGGCCAGGTCAGGTACTCATCAAACCACCCTCGTAGCTGTGTCAATTCATTAATTTGTTAAAATTTTTGCAAGCAAGAAGTTCTAATCAAACCATTAAAATCAGAGTGAGGTTATTAATATGCTTTGACAACTTTTTACTAAATAAAATTGACTAACCTTTTTTCATTAACTTTTTGGATGTTTTTCGGCGACTTTGCCTATAGCTACGGTACGTCGATTCTACTGAATTACAGAATCAACTTGAAATCTCATGATGTATACCAAGCAGTCATTGTCTTATTATGTGCATTAATAAAAGTAAGTTGGTCTTACTCAGACACTACACTTTGTTAAATAAACCGACTTAATTTTAGTCCGAAACTGGCCCTGTCGCTTTTCTCTGTTTCATTTCGCTTTATTAAAAGAGAAACTTGATAAAAAAATTTTTTTGTATTGTTACTGATTTTCAGCAATAGACTATCCAGCAATTGTCTGCATGTAGCTGTTCAAGGTTCAGTACAAATTTGCTAAACTAAATTCTTTTTAAATTCTGCGCTTGCAAACTGGATTGCTAACGATGCGCATTGCTATTGAAAAATTATTTAACTTATGAATATCAGCTCTCCAGAGCCTCTGACCTTCGTATTGTCACTAAGCAGACAATATATTACATTGTCTGTTTAGTGGTATTGTATAACAAGACTCTATATAACGTGGAATTTCACTTTGCCTCTCTAAGTTAAAATGTGTATGTAATTTGTGCGATATTTTATCGTTTTGTTTGCGGTTGGCTTATAAGCCACAACTGACGAAACATAATAGTAATGGCTAAGATTTGCTGTCCAGGCTCAAATGAAAAACGCCTATATCTTGTGAAAATATAGTTATATTGTTACGCATTTGCTTACTTTCTAACTTAATCTTAACTTAACTTAATCTAACTAAATAAGTGAGTTAACCTTAGTACCTTACTTGTCTTCTGTGTGACAGTCATATTAACCTACAGTAGTTCTTACTCGTTACAATACGGTCAGAGTTCTTCAACCATAAGCAGCAGCTCGTGAATAAGCACTATTGTCAGTCTTTTTTCTAGTGTTGTGAGAATGCTTTTTTGTTTAAAGGAAGTAGACTGATAGTTGGTATTAAATATTTTTCATTCACACAAAGTATTTAATTTCGTGTCGCTTCAAGGCTTAAATTTATATTTCATACGAACAATATTTATTTATTTGTATACTTTTTGACATTTATTTGCTCATGAGCCAGATGTTTTTTAACTTTTTACAAATTGTGGCAAACCTAAATTTATTCTTAAAATTACTAAATGACACAAATTTCTTTGCATTTTGCAGTGTGCCTGAATATTCCGAATGCACGTTACCTATAAAAATTTTGAACATAAACATGCTAGAAACACGCTCCCGCTTGAAATACCCAAAGTGAAAATGACCAAAATATACAACATTCGTGTAATTTGTATCTAACGTTATTCAATTCATGTTAAACAACTATCAGCAGCAGCAGCAAACAATGGAACAAAAGGCGGACTCAAATCAAACTAACTAAAGGAACTGCACTTAATTAAAGGTCTTAAGGCTGGAACAAATTCGCCCTAATTCAGCTTTAAAACTCAAAACTTCAATACACAACAAAAATAATGAACTCCGTCATCTCAGCATTTAAAACCAAAAAGAACAACCTGGCTAGTCCAACAACAGTGGCTGCTACGTCGAGTGTTGCAACATCGGATGGCAAGCAAAGCGGTGGCCTAGTTGGCCTTAGCATATCAAGCGTTGGCAGCGTAACAAGAAAGAAGCCAGTAGCCCAGGACAATGGCTATCAACACTTGCGGCAAATACGCGAAATAGAGACTGCCAACAAGCTGCTTTTACCTGTTTCTGCAACTGCCGTAGACGATCTGCACGTGCGCGCCCATTCGTTTTTGGACAGCTCAGATATGATGCACATCCGTCCAGCACTTGATACAGCTGACACCAGCACAGATGTGGTAGATCACTGTGCGCCTTCTGCAGTGCATCTGTCAAGTGTGGATATACACTCTGATTATAACATGAACGGTAACGCGATCAGCAGCGCCAATGTGACGGTTGCCGAGAATGGCAACATGGATATTTACACGTTTCCCTGCGGCAGGCATAGTCCAGCGGCGCCGGATGACGATGATAATTCGGATCATTCGACGGCCGCATGTACGAGCACGAGCAGCTCCAGTGAACATAGCAACAGCACTGTTGTGCACAGTCCGACGGTAGCGGACGCCAATCCAGGCAAGCATTCCAACTTTTTAAGCAGCGCTTTGTCAGCAAATCGGCAATTGTCAATCGCAACTGTCTGTGAGCCTCATTCAACATCTAGCACCACGCTCTCTTCACTAAATTCAGAGGAGCCACTCGTTGAGTGCAACCCAAATGGTGACGGCAGTCACCATAATCCGCATTCCTCGCCTGTGGTGACAAACGGGCATGAAGATTATGTGCCTGCGTTTCTAAAACTACCGCCCGTAACATTGCCCTTAAGCTCACCAACCTATAACAGTAGCCGATCTACGACTTCAACGCCAACTATCAATTCCGCCGCTAGCACCCCCAAACATGTTCGCTACTTAAAACCGCGCCTAAGCCTGAGCCGTGGATTCAATCAGTCCATGCCCTCGGTTCATGGGCGGCCGAACCTGAGTTTATTGTCAACAAACAGCGCCCACACTGGCACCACTCCACCAAAGCGCATTTCAACGCATCAAAGGAATTTGAGTTTAGATTTCAGGTGAGTAAGTTGATTTTTTCAATTAAACTTAATTTCAAGTAGCTCCGCAAAAAATGACCGTGGTATATTTTATAAATATCAAGATTACTGAGAATCATGAAATGTCAGGTGTCTTATAATTCATTAATAGCAACTAGTAACTATTTAAAAAAAACCACATATAATCACCTACTCTAATTGAAGAGGTCTTTACCCTGTTTTTATACCACCCGTATGGATTAATGTTGGGGGTAATTCTATTTTGATTTCAAATTAGAAGAACACATTTGGTTATTTGTATTTTTGATAAAGAAGATAATGTTTATTTAATATCACTATATTATTTTTATTATTTTATTTTATATTTTTATACTATGACACCGAAGGTATAATAGTATATTGGGTTTGTGCAATTTTTTCGACAACCTTAGAGATAGAAACTTAATACTTGATAAAATCGATATTCGCAAATCGATAAAGCCAAATATCTCCCACTAATTTATGGCTACAAGCACCAATTTTGGTTGGTAGGTGGTTGGCGATGTCCCTTTCGGCATATGCCCTAAAACTTTTAGATGGCTATATATACCGCAGTTTTTGAGTTGGGAACGTTAAATTTTGTAGGCATATTACTGGTAGTCGCCTTTAAGAACCGATAAAAAATTTGTGTTGCTACGCCCACACCTGCGCCCATAATCGACGATGCCGATATTTCTGAAAGTGTAAATCGATAAATCTGTATATCTCCCACAATTTTAAAGATAGAGAGACCAAACTTGGAAGGTAACTTGCTGGTGATCTCCTCGGAGGATCGGCATATACTTTCTCGGACCACGCCACCAACCACCGCTCCGAGGAATTTCGGCCCTAGAAATCTGAAATCATATCTTCCATAATTTGTAAGCTATAGTCACCAAATTTTGACGCCTTTCTAAACCGATACCGACGGGAAAAATTTGTTGTCCACACCCGCCCCCAAAACCGATAAATGTCCTTATATCCCTCAATTTAAGAAATACAGTTACCAAACTTAGAAGGTATATTACTAAGATCGAACTCCAAATTTTTTTTGCCACGCCCACTCCCGCCCCGAAAAACTAATAAATGACTGTTTCTCTCGCAAATTAATAGCTACAGTTGCCAAACTTCGAAGAAGGGTTACTATCTTATATCTACCTCAATCTGAAAGGCAAACTTGGACAGTATTTTTTGGTTGCACACAAATTGATGTTTCATAGTATTTCGCTGTCGGTTACGTTCGACTGCGACGATCTTTAGTTTAAATTAGATTAGAATTCTAATTACTATAATAAAATTGGGGTCAGGGATACATAGCAACGCGACCACTCTTCAGTTGAACTTTTAGTGTCCTGATTTAAAATTATGACGAATACAGAATTGGTCCTCAAGACTCTGCCAAATCAAAATAGGGAATATTTACCATTGTCTTAAAGATGTAACTCAGAAATAAAGTTGAGCATTTTTAGTTGTAAGCTTACGGTTCATGCTAGTTTCCTTTTAGTGCCACACCCTGCGCAGCATCAATTTGTGTGCGCATGTTTGTTAAGTATCTAGAGATGGGTGGTGTCGAAAATGTCTGTTAGTGCCCCATGTTGTCACATCTTGGCATAGGTAGAACAAATTGGACTGTTTTATTGCCATTATTGAAGTTACAGTTTATCTATCCTCGACTCTATTAATCAGCGCAGCTTTGTATATACATTTATGACACCCCCATTCTTCAACATATCTATATCGGTTGCCAGCGGTGGCTGTTTCGAAAAGCTCGTACAACACATATTTTAATGGGAAGTATGATTTTTTCACTCTGTTTCCAAAACGAATAGAGTATTTGGTTTTGTGTAATGTAAGTCGTCAGTCAAATTGAACTCATGTTTTTTTTATTATCACTTGTTTTATTAATAAACTTTGACCAATATTCGCATTATTAACTGTATATGTTAAATAAAAGTTAAAATTTACTTTGACGTTATTTTGATAAACTGAACATTTTCATTAAATTCGATTAAGAATCACCGACAAAAACTAAATATTAATATTTACCAAATTACTCTTGTTGGGTAAAGTCTTGGGTTCCGGGCATTTAGACTAGAGATTCTTACTTGTTAAGGTTCTTATTAATTACCACAATTTATTTATGAATTTCCCTAACAAATTGTCTTTTCAATTTTAAATATAGTAATAATTAATATTAATAATAAGCTATGATTAAATAGCCAGTTTTCATAAAATGTGAGTAAAAATTTGAACATGATTTGTTTTTTAATGCATTACATATTGACAAAAGCTCTTTTCTACAGTAAACGTGCCATTTTGAGTATAACATATACAGCCGTTAAACATGACTGTCAGATTAACATACAGAGAATTGTGTTAACAGAGCGAGTTTGTCAAATTCGCTGCGAAACTATACTCATGAGAGAACTTGATATTGCTCTCGTTCTCCCTTTTTTGCGACAATACATTTGCGTTTTTTGTTTCTCACTGTCATTGTTTTGTGCTTGGTTCATTGTGATACGGTTAACATTTTAAATATTTATAATTAAATTTAAGTTTTGAGCCCATAGGCCAACTATATACTTGGAGCGAGGGTAATCTAAAATTAATTACGGTAACACATAAATAATATGAGTGCTCATTATATGTCCGCAGTCTTAAGTTCGTAATTTAAGCTTGTTGTTTGACAGAGTTTTCATTCGTAGACCTGCTAGCAGACGCTGGCGATATTTAATTGATTTGTTCGTTTCCTATAGCAATTGTCTTCTTTTATTAATTCTTTCTATTCCTAATTTGCAGATCAATGGGCATAATGCTGCCGCCTGTGTCTCAGGTGACTAACACACTTATCAATCACACGCAACATCATCGCAATCGGAGTCTCGACAGCGCCTTGCAACGTATACCAGAGGTGAGTAACGGATGCAAAACGCCCTCCCACTGCACCCACTCTATTTGCCAGATTCCGCAAGTGGTGAGAGCACAGATACATATGTGAATGCATATAATATGTTTGCATGTATGAGTACACGCGTACAATGTGTTATGTTATAATTTTATCGCACTTCTCATTGTTATTTTTTTTTTGCACTTTTGCTATTTGTGTACGTTTCTGGTTATCAAAACACAAAACAAGCCATATACTGCTCTCACTAACATTGAGTGCCAACAACAGTATAAATAGAAAGAGAGATAGCTATTTTTATACTATGATACCGAAGGTATAATAGTATATTGGGTTTGTGCAATGTCCGTCTGGATGAACGCAATTTTTTTCGACACCCATAGAGATAGAGCCTTTAAACTTAAAGAACATATATTTGAAAGTGCTCCGAATAGATAAAGTGTCAAGATTGAAATCCTACGTTCACGAGCGAGCTAAAATCGATATTCGCAAATCGATAAAGCCACATAACGCCCACAATTTTATGGATACAGTCACAAATTTTGGTTGGTAGGTTGCAGGCGATGTCACTCAAAGATCGGCACATGCCACGCCCACATCCGACCCCTCCTATTGTATTATAGTATTTCGCAGTCAGTTACGTCCGACTGCAACGTTCTGTCTGTCTTGTGTTTTAAGGTGTTACTGCAGAAGCGCAATTTTAATTTTAATCAATAGCAAACTATTAAGAAACCGTTTTACGTTGTATATTATGTTTCCAAAGAAAGTTGCGTTTTTCATTTGCTCATGTTAAACTTAAAATTATATGAACAATTTTAAATTTACAGGTCGAAATTTCCTCGCCCAATGCTGAGAGTGAAAACTCATTTTGCTCACCATCATCAATACTAAACACCAATATGTGCTCAAAAATTGTAACTACTGCGGCTGGTGTAACCGCCGCACTATCCACATCCCCACCAATGCCGGGCCTCACATTTGCACACACTGTAAGACCTGGCTTTGAAACAGTCGCCGCCGTCCGGCCAGCAACGAATCCAGCAGCATCTGCAGTCACTGTACACATGCAACCGAATCAGCAATCACCCATTGCAGTTGGTAAGTAGTTGCACTTAGTTGACATTACATTTCCACTAAACAATTATCTTTTATTCGATTCCAGTAGACTCTTGTCCAACGTTACGAATGCGACCCAAATCGAACGAGTTGGTATCAACGGGACCACAAAACATGGCTGATGCTATCAGTGGTAGTAACGGTGGTTGTAGCAGTATCAGCAATAGCTTTAGCAGCACCAGCAGCAGCAAAAAACGCGAGGATCTGACTAGCCTTGGATCAGATGATTCCGGTATGTGAATTGTGTTTAGGATTCAGCTAAAGCTAAGATAGAATTGTTTGCCAGCTGTTGACTCCGGTATGTGGATTGTGTTTAGGATTCAGCTAAAGCTGTGATAGATTTGTTTGCCAGCTGTTGACTCAAGCTTCCTTATTAGGTTATGTTGCCGACCAAAGGTCAGCACACTTAGGCCAGTTTTGGCTCATTGTGATACCGTGGATCTACTTCTTTCCCCGTGTCTAGTGAGAATATGAATCAAGTGAACCAGCCAGTTGCATTTATGAAGGCAAATCGTCTCCTTGTCAGTGGTGGGCAGAGTCAAAGGAAGTGTTCCGGGATTCCACCTATTCGTCTCTGTAGCTTCGGCAGAAGTCGTTGTGTGGGATTTGGAGCCTATAGGCGTGGATACCCACCAACCAGTGACCAGTTATTGCCCCGAATACAGCGGAGCAATTACTGCGATTTAAGCTGCAGTTATTTACTGCGCTTGCTGTTAAAATTGGGCCAGGTTTGGCGGGCGATAAGACTACAGTTGGCATGTAGCCATTTGTCGTTTGACCTGTGACCGTTTATTTCTGTTATTTTAAGCTCACACCTTCCTTATCAAAGAGGAGGGGTAATAGAGTGCCTTTTCTAGCTACCTCATCAGGTAAACAGTTGCCTTTAATATCATGGTGCCCAGGCACCCAGATTAGGCTAATTACATGCTGATTTGCCATCTCGTGCAGAGATTTGCGGCAGTATGCTACGGATGTCGAGTTTGGCGACATCGCTCAGATAGATTTAATAGCCGCTTGGCTAGCTACGTAGATATCAGTCTTATTCAGACCACTGTGATGTTATTACCAGTCGGCATCCTCGTGAAGATTCAGTTGAGGAAATTTTGTCAACCAAGCTTCCTGATTAATGTTTTAACATTATTTTATATTTTAACATTCTCCTTCAACTCACCTTTTTTCCCATAAGGTATTATATGTGGCTCAGAGTCAGACCAAATGTCTCTGAATCGAATATGCAACTCACATGAATCGCTTGATTCTGGCGAAATGGATGGCGATGTCGACACGGAAGACGATAAACAATGTATTGAGATGATGGAAACAGCGTCCATGGACGAAGACTATAATTTAATGAAATCGGAGTTATGCATTTTTCCTCCGCATAGTGCCAATGAATTTGACTGCCGCACACTGAAACCCACGCGTAAGCAAAAGCAACAAAAACAGGAACAACCGACACGTGCAGCACAGCAGCAGGATCAGAATCAGTGCGATGCAGATGATCGAATGCGTTATCGTGTGATGAACATGTCACTGGCTGCTATTAACATGGAGTTCGGCACAGCGCCAAATGAAATACAGCCGGTGTTAGACGGGCATGCGGAGGACCTCGAGGCGTTGTCCACATCACAAGCGACCACCAGTAACAATAGGGCTCCGGTTGTAACAACGCCCACAATGACGACACCAGTAGCCACACCCACATCCATAGCGCCTACTGAAAGCGCCAAGAATGATCAATTGCTGTTTAAAAATTTTTTTGGTGCCACCAAGAATGCAATTTTCCGCACAGCCCAAAGCATTATTGAGAACCATGAAAAGAAAAATGCCGCTAAGCTGAAAATCACTGATCCGCAGGAAATTTCAACTACGACAAATGTATCTAATATCACACCGAACAGTGCAACTCAAATGCCTCCGGATTTGGTCAAGTCGCCCACGGACATTTCTAAAAAGAAAGAGTTTTTTAGCATGCTCACATCCAGTTCCAGTAAAAAATCAGCAGCTGCTATGGTAGTTGCCACTACAACAACATCAGTCACTACCCTCCCAGCTGATCTGCCAACGGACGGCACCAAAAGTGCTGCCATGTACGACACTTTTACGGATCGAAAGATTAAGGAACGCACGCTAAGTCTCCGGCTGCCGGGCACCGAAAGTGATGCCGGACACGATGCGGCGCTGCCGAAAAGCTCTTCCATAAGTTCACTGCAGCAGTTGAAGATGCCAGTGCCAGGCGTGGTAAAATATTTTATCAGCGACCGTGCCCCTTCTGTTTGTTCAGCGCACAGCTATGAACGGGGCCCAAGTGGCTTGTTGAGGTTTTTTGAATCGCCCGTTTTTAATATTCACTTCGCTGTGCATTATTTGTTTTACTCGAAGGAGCCGGGCGTATTGAGCTTTATTGGCAATAAGATTTTTAGCTTTCAAGACCAGGACGTGGATCTCTATATACCGCAGCTTATTGTAATGTATATTCAAATGGAAGAATTGGCTGAAGTATTGGATCCATATCTCACTATACGTTGCCGTAAGTCCGTGGATTTCTCGCTGAAGTGTCTGTGGTTACTGGAGGCGTATAACTATCAGGTGGACTCGTGGGGCAACAGCAGTAACAGCCGTAAGTCCAAGCTGGCGCTTATGAAAGAGATATTTTCCAAAAAAGAAAAATCCAAATCTGATGTTAACAAAAGCCAAGCTATTGCTCTTGTAAAGAAAACACATCATCGCTCCCAATCTGATGCCACAGTGCTGCTCGCCGACTCTCGCAGCCCTCACCCGCTTAGTATAACGCATAGGATATTCCACCAGCCACCTTACACCACACAAACATTGCCTACGACACCCGCCAAGCTTTGTCTGGGCGATCTAACCTCGGGACGAGCTTTCGACAATGGCTGCTGCTGTTTCGAAACGGTGCGGGGACAGGTTAATGGACTGCTGGGACATCGAACGCTTTGCAATTGCGGAGCCCCAAAGACGGCGCCTCAAAAGGAATTCATGAAATCACTTATGAATGTGGGCAAAAATCTGACTTCTCTACCATCTAAGGCGGAAAAGACTTCAGCACTGCGCATGTTTCTAAATTTGATCAATAAAAATTTGCCCGCTCGTGTCTGGCTGCCGCTTTACTCGGATATTCCACATCATGTGGTTCGCATCACAGAAGAGAAGACTGCTGTTCTTAACTCCAAGGAT
Source organism: Drosophila mimica (assembly GCA_037043585.1). Classification (NCBI taxonomy): domain Eukaryota; kingdom Metazoa; phylum Arthropoda; class Insecta; order Diptera; family Drosophilidae; genus Drosophila; species Drosophila mimica. The sequence goes on from JBAMBE010000579.1 coordinate 9,852,936, forward strand.
AAAACGCCTTATATCATATACGTAGAGGTTGTTGAGGTGCCAGACATATATACATCCCCACTGATACCTAAGATGATGCCTTCGCTGCGACACACCAAAAGCGAAGAACACTTGGAAGGCACCTGTTTGAGCACGCATCAAAGCTGCAGCCGAACCACTAGTTGTTACAGTAGTCATCACAGCTCCAGTTGTCGCCGCAAAAAGGCCGCTGAATCATTTGCAGAAAGTGGAAGCAGTGACCCCCCCACACACAATTGTTGCTGTAGTTACAATAGCAACTTATCTTCAATGGGTGGACTGCAGGTGCATGAAGATGATGTCTGGTCACAAGAAGATGATGAGATCACTGCGCAGTATTTGAACATGCGCAAGATCAGCGAACGAGATGCAATCTCACAGATGTCATTAGACTCGTGTGACTCCAGAGATCAAGGTAAGTGTGCAACCCTAGAATACTTTTGTTAAATTAACTACTTTATTTTATAGGTCAACCAATTGTTTTCAATATTGGCGATGTGCGTACTCGACATTCCAATAATTTGAGCTGTGAGAACACAAGGCCCTTTTGCAATGATCCAGAGGACCCATCTGCCGCGGCTTTAAAGGTTTGTTTAAAACTAATCTTAGGATGACAATAGTACTTAACTTTTTATGTGCTCTATAGGAGCCTTGGCATGAAAAAGAGAAACTCATTCGCGAATCCTCTCCTTATGGTCATTTATCAAACTGGCGGCTTTTGTCTGCCATTGTCAAGTGCGGTGATGATTTGCGACAAGAATTAATGGCCACTCAGCTGTTGCAGGTAAATTAACAAATTTATATATAATCCTTTAGCAATTTTCATAATAAATAATTTTTCATAGATGTTTAAGATTATTTGGCTGGAGGAACATGTGGACCTTTGGGTACGGCCGTACAAAATAATTTGCCTCTCGAATGACAGTGGTTTGATTGAACCTATACTTAACACCGTTTCGCTGCATCAAATTAAAAAGAATTCCAACAAATCTTTACGGGATTATTTTATTGACGAATATGGACCACCAACGGGACAATGTTTTCGTCAAGCCCAAAGAAATTTTGTTCAAAGCTGTGCGGCATATTGTTTAATATCCTATCTTCTACAGGTTAAGGATAGGTAAGCTTTCGATGTGTGCCTAAGCTGTTTTTACATTCACACTTGGTTTTCATCATCAATAGGCATAATGGCAACATACTCTTTCATTCGGATGGCCATATAATACATATAGACTTTGGCTTTATTCTAAGCATATCTCCCAAAAACTTGGGTAAGTATTTAAATTGCAACTCATTTGTAAAATTAACATTATTTCTATTCTGCCTTTTCCAGGTTTCGAGCAATCTCCTTTTAAGCTCACACATGAATTCGTCGATGTTATGGGCGGCACCGACTCCGTACATTGGCGGGAGTTCAATCGCCTTCTGCTCGTTGGCATGATGTCTGCGCGCAAACATATGGATCGCATCATTAACTTTGTGGAAATCATGCGCAGTAGTAAGCACAATTATTACCCAACATAGAACTAATATTTTTGAAATTGAATTTCCGTACTCTCTTTTTCCAGATGCACATTTACCCTGTTTTAAGAATGGCTGTTCCGGTACAGTACAGAATCTCCGAAAACGATTTCATATGAATTTAACTGAGCAAGAAATGGAGCGGAAGGTTGAACAACTAGTGCAGGACTCGCTCAAAAGCCTGTCAACAAAACTTTACGACGGCTATCAATATTACACCAATGGCATATTGTGAGAACGGTTTTTTATGAAAATCTAATCAAACGGATTGTTAAATCATCTACCGATTAAACGTGCCGATCTGATAACCAAAACTATGGACTGACTTTTATTAAAAACAAAACATGATATATACATATACATGTATATATATGTATATATGTTATAAAGTATAGATTATTCTGCGTGTTGGCACTGTTATTATTAAATTATATTCACTTAGGCTAAAGTAAATGTTGTCTAGCTTTTAAGTTTAGGTCTAAATGCTTGCGACTAATTATCTACTCCTCCGGTATCGGTCTTGCATTACATTTAGCAATTATAATAATCAGCGACTTGTATATATTTAAGATCTTATTACTGTAATTATAAAATTTCACATTGGCACGCATATTAATTTTTAAATAAAGTATTACAATTGCAAATTATCATTCATTCTTTCATGTTATAACTATCTAGAAACTAAATAATAATTGTACTAATCGTATTTATCTATGAATTTATTAAAACGAAATTCACCTACTTAACAGGTTTTATTCCCAACTAGAACACACACACAACAATAGTTAAATTATCTAAAAAAAATCAAATATGTATAAATATCCATCATTTAAAAAATAATACATTGTAAAATATATTTGCGTTTGCCGTTCAAATTGCTCATATGTGTATATATGTACTTTACAGTTTTCTAACTATACGAACTAAGCTATTAAGATAAAGGCAAAATCAAATTACCCATAAATAAAAATTAATTGGTAAGGCACTTTAAGTGTTTATTTAAACTTGATGTGTCAAAAACAATATGAATATGTACTCATTGTATGTCATAAGCGTAAAACAAATAACATACACAATAAATATAGGTACATAATATAAAAACGCAAACAATATATCAACAAAACTTTAAACATTTAAGTTGAATTTTATACAATTTATTTCATAAACTCAATTCAGCAACAGTTATAACTACTGCAGGGCACAATAGATCCAATAGGTCGCAGTGCAGGTACCCTAACTATAATAATATAACAACTGCAACTACATATATATAAAAATTCCGATATTAAATTATATTAATAATAAAGATGAAAGTACACAACATTTGGCGTTTTAACAGTTTGATGTTTCTAAAGGAATGTATATATCGCACATTTGCTTGCAGTGCTTGTCTGCGAAAAAGCTCTAAATTTCATGATAGTTATTTGTTTTCCAAAATTTAGAAAAACTATGCATAATTTTTGGGTGTTGTTTTCGATGTGTGTACATTGAAGAATGTATTAGTTTTTTGTTAAGAGTACACCTTGAAGTTTTTTCAGCAATAATGTTGTAATGCGTGGTACCAAATTCCACGATAAACAATTTTTTATCAAATTTACATTGTGCACATTGTGCCGACCATTCAAGACAACTTCCAAATTGCTTGGCCACAGAAAGAAAATATAAAATTTATGTTGCATACCTAAGTGGTATGAAGAGCACCTTAAGGGACTTGTAATTCACAACTGGCTTAGGCAATGGGGCTTATTGGTACCCAGGAGAAAAGTCGAAATTTTTTTTTTTTTTTTTGCTCCATACAGGACATAGAGAGCAACTGACAACTGAATTTTTTTTTTTTTTTTTTTTTTTTACTGTCTTTTTTTTTTTTTTTTTTTTAGATAGGTGCTAACGCACAGTAAGGGCAGCTACGACTGAGACAGCCGGTCGCCAACCTGGTTTATTTACAAATATTTGCTCTATCATAGCAACCGGGTAAATATATGTCACATAACATAGTGTCAAGTGTTCTGCATGTTAATTAACATACACATGTAATGTGTAAAGTGTGAACATAACATGGTGGGATAACATGATATAGTGTATGAACGTAATAAGGTTTGTGAACGTAATATGGTGTGTGAACAAAACATGGTGTGTGGAGTAACTTATAAGAAACAGTGTAGCATACTTTCGAGCAGTATACTTGCAGATGTTACAATAAATTGATAGTGTGCTTTTTAGTGGGTAACTTAAAATGGTTATGTTGTTTGTGCATGAAGTTATTCATGTTACAATAATTTGACAAAATGTCATAGTTTAATTAATTGGACGTTGATGTACTAACGAGCAGTACATACAAGTGGCCCAACGAAACCAAGCACGGGCTTGTTAATGTAGTGAAGAAAGTGTTGTGTACTTAAATAGAAAATATGAGTGCGGGTTAGACGTCTTGAACTGCTCATTTACTTGGACTTCTCGCATAAATTGGGCTGATAGCTTCCTGTAGGGACTCCATTTCAGCAGACATCAGACAACTGTGTTTGGACTGGTAACAGGCAATAGGCAATGTGGGCTGGTAACTTAAATGCCTTGCATGGACAAAAGTGGCTATAAAATACGGATTTAGATTAGTATTGAAATCGCCAGGGGACGCGCTTTGCGGTGAGCCAGCCTCATCCAGTCATGCCCTGGACGCCATTTGGATGTTGGAAAACGAGCTCCTCTCATATAACAATCGCCATCCTGATCATCCAGAATTCGCCGAAAACGTCGTTTTCTTCTCCTTATACGACATTTTTGCCTTGATTTAGGCAACGGCCGCCTACGTTTTGTACGGATAAGTCTTTGCAGGAGAATGCACTCACCCAACCAGTGCCGTTGCAGCCGCGGAAATTGAATCCAGTTTGGAGAAGGATCTTGCAATACTGGACACATCCGGACTACATCAGTAAGGAAAGAAGAATGCATGCACACACGCTTTGAAGAGGGCCATAGTCTCTTAACTCTGCGCTTCTCAAGCAAGCCCCGGAGATGATCCAAAATCAGAGATGGCACCACAGTGTCCTGACGTAGCACTGTCATCGGCAAACTAGGTCCGCTCTGGTTCTGCATCAATTGCTGAGGATTAGCATGTTGTTGCCAGGAGGTTAACAGATGTTCATAGTGGACTTTCTCATCAATCTGATCCTCTAATAGACGTTTTATAGCCTCAAGCCGCAGTCGCAACTCTACTTCATCTGGATCTGTGGATTGCAGCTCCTGCAGATGCACACTGACATCGCTCTGCATTTCCGGTTCTGATAGGTGATTTGAAAGAATACTAATACTGGGACGACTACACATTCGCCTTGCTTCAGGTGATGGAAAGCTGCACTTGCGTTTAACCGATTTAACGGGGCTGCCAATCAGCTGTGGATTCAACTCATCTCCATTTATGACTTTAACGATTGGTAGCTGCGGCTGAGAGTGGAGTTCTTCATCAATCACTTCTTCCAGTTGCCGCTGTATGGCCACAAGCCGCAGTCGCATCTCTAACTCATCGGGATCAATAGAATGCTGCTCCTGCAGCTGCGCACTGTTCTTGCTTTGCATATCCAGTTCCGTCATGGATTGATTTGGAAGTAAATCAACACTAGGACGGCTGCACAGACGCCTAGCTTCTGGCGATGGGAAGCTGCACTTTCGCTTGACTGATTTAACAGAGCTGTCAATCAGCTGTGGATTTACTTCATCTCCAGATGAATCAATAACATTTTTTTCTTGTTGAGTGGCCAAGGTTGACACACACAATGGCTTCTATGCTTCTTCCACTACCTCATCTTCTTCTGCATCAGCAGAAGGAGGGGTAGCGGGGAGGACATAGAAGAATCTTTATTCGGTTGATACAATAGCATCTCTACAGAATTTAGTTTTTTTTTTTCTTGTTGAGTGGCCAAGGTTGACACACACAATGGCTTCTATGCTTCTTCCACTACCTCATCTTCTTCTGCATCAGCAGAAGGAGGGGTAGCGGGGAGGACATAGAAGAATCTTTATTCGGTTGATACAATAGCATCTCTACAGAATTTAGTGGCGCCCTTTTACATATATTTGGGCTCTTAATGGTAAGATTATAAATCTAATTAATTTTAAGTAAGTCTATTTATTCTAGAACTTATTGCTAAATTGTAATTCATAGCTTACAATATATTAGGGATAATGAATACGATTCTCCCTATGAGATATTTTATTCAGGAGGATCGTATTTGCTTACAATTGGAGGATACATATGTGTATCTTATTGGCTGAAGCATTTATAAAGTGCTCAGGTAAGTATTGAGTAGCTGTCAATTTAAGGAAATTGTAATATATGTGTTTAGATGTGTTCACAATGGAACAGTTGGAGCAACTGACGACTGTATAAAAAGTCGCCAGCTAGCCCTTTTTTTTATTTTCTCATTGCTCTAACATAGCAACCTCAAAATATATATGACATGTTAAGAAAAGAAACAAAATTTGTAGGGGCAACTCCGGGTATAAAAAAATATACCCAGCTTTCTTGGCCGCATCGACTGCTTCCGGCTTAGTACAGCTGGGGTGACATCGCGGTTATGGACCATGGAGGACCATCTTCACGAAAAAATCCAAAAACAAAGCCCCATTGCATCAGAGGCTTCAAAGGTATCGCAATAAAAAGACCATGGAGGACCGTCCAGACCATTTTCTTCTAAAGGACCGCTCTTCTCCTGCAGCTCAAGTGGTACCGCGAGAAAGTGACCACGGAGGACCACTTAGTCCGAAAATTTCAAAACTCAAACTGCATCTGCGGGTGGAGTGGCGTCCAAAACAAAAGTCCAAGGAGGGCCATCCAGATCCAAATGATAACAAATAAGTACATTGCTGGCCTGCTCCTAAGTAGCGGCACGAAGTTACCGTTGAGGAACAGCCAGACTAAAATAAAAGGTCAAAATTAGATAAAAAAGATTTATTGACTTAGCCGTCTAGGTGATCGCGCCTTCCTATGGGCATGCAGACTCCAGCTATGACTAGGCCGCCAGAGTTGAGCTGGGAAAGTGTCATCAAACCAGCTAGATTGATACCCATCAAAGCCATGTAAATGTAGTGGGTTCAATCGTTTCCATTGCTGAAGTGCCTCTTCCTCAAAATTCTGCTGCCGTTGCCAGGGCAGCAAAATCCGATCCAAAGGCACTTGCACTTGCGGATGTGTCCGATTTGGCAGATCATGCCCACTTTGGCGAATACATATTCGTTTCGCAGGGGGCAATGTCTTCTTAATTTTGCGTTTTTCAGGGTTACTTTTGCGACTGCCAGGAGCAAGTAACTCAACAGCACTGGGTGGACGAATCACAGATCCCTTCTTGTGTGGGCGCACGCACACACGCTTGGATGGCATTATCGGAGAGGAACACCTACGTTTCACGGAGGCGACTTGAAGTGGCTGCATCTGCAGATGATGCTGATTAATCGCGGACTCCAAAGGTCTACACTGCTCAGGCGGCTTAATCTCCTGCTCAAACTTCTGCTGCTCAAGAAGGAGCTCATCATCTAAGCTTTTCTCAAGCTCCTGCTGCAAAGCCTCAAGTCCCATCTCCATCTCCAGATTGTCATCTTTGGGGTGATTCTGCTGCTGATGCTGCATAGCTTCAATGCCAGGCAAAGACGTTATTTGAAGTGGGGGCAAAATCAACACTTCCTCAATATGGACACATTGTCTCTCAGGTAAGTTAAGGTCATCAATTAAAGGGGAATCACGTTTTCGTTTCAGCAATGGCCCAGAGTCTATCTGTGTTGCTACCAATTGCTGAATTCGGATGGGCTGACGCAGCACAACTTCATCAAGCTGCTCCCTCGTAACGCTACCATTCCTATAGCAGCGGAGAAAAAATCGCATGAATGGATCATCAATCCAATCAGATTCATCATGCTGCGTATTCTGCAAATTAGTCATGTTGGCATTTATCCGCACTGGAGGCAGAATCAACTCTTGAATTTGGACTGGCTGGTCCCGAATCTCTGCCTCAAGATTCTCCCGTGTGATACGGCCAAGCCTGAAGTCACGACGTAGCGAATTGATCTTCCTTCCATCAAACCTTTCAGGTGGGCTCAAGTTCCGCCGCTTCTGCCGAACTTGCAAAGTGCCATGATGCTCAACGGACTGTCGCATCTGGGGCATAATAAGGTCCTTGATTTGGGCAGGCTGATTTGCAGTAATGATCTCCAACTTCTCAAGAGAGATAAGACCATCTCTGTACTTGCGATGAAGTGAGTTGATTAGCATCTCATCAAACCTCCCAGAATATTGGTTGGATAGCTGACGCAGCCGGTCCAGTTCCTTGGCCTCACGTTCAGCTTTTTCTCTTTCTGTGGCCATGGCAGACACACAACAATAAATTCACGGCCGATTACAAGTTCCATCTCCACCTGATCCAGCAGGTGCGGGGTCTGCAATCGGCGCGTGAATATCTTTATTTTGTCAATACAGCGTAAGTATTTTTACAAAATTGATTGGCGCCTTACATGGCTAACAATGGCGAAACTTAGATTAAGTTAGATTAAGTTAAGTATAATCTTATAGTACTAAGGAATTTTTTTTTTTTTTTATTTTTTAGAGCTTCTTGCTGCTTAGTACCTATTATTTACATATTTTTATAATACATTTTACTTATTAATTGCTTATAGTCTATTTTATTAATTATTATAATACTTATTATAATATTTGGCCGGGTGCCGTGGTGATTGAGTCACCTCCAGGTGCTCAGGTATTTGGTTTTATTTTTATTGTTTAATAGCTATTATTTGTTTTATTATATTAATTAATACTAAGATCTGCTGCGAATTGCTTATTTATTTATTGTTCGCGCTTATTGCTCATTTTTCTATATATATATAATTATTTATTTTCTTATGTTCTTTTCTTTTCAGATATAGTCTTAGTGGATATACTTAAGGTAAGTGAATATGTATGTTGTTATTTTCTTAAATATAATTATTTATTTTTATTTTGTTCTTTTCTTTTCTTTTTTCTTTTAAATATCTTTTATTGTCCATTCATTTTTAACTTATTACTATATATACACTCTGAGTACATTTAAAAACTTATATGGACAGACACGGCTAATTTCTAATATATAATTTAATTTGTGTATTAGCTATCTTGTTTTGTAAGCGATGGTTATTCGTCTTTAGTCATCGTTAGTGTCAATATAGGTGTGTTTTATCGTGAAGCGATAAACTTTTCACACGGTTTGTTTTCTTAATGGTAAGTAAACTTAAGCTTAGAGTAATACTATTATTTAAAGCGGGATACGTCAGCGTGTGCGTCTTCTCTTGCGGGTCATCTTTCTGTGCGCGTCAGGATTCCAGTTATGATTGGGCCTCCAAGCATATGGATGGCCCGGTCCTGGTGCGTCACTGCAGTCATCCAGTGTCGTGTGCATCATTGGAGAGCGTTTTGATATAGGCATTGGCTATGCCTGTCGTCTGGATGGTGGCCGCTCCCAGTGCTCCCATCAGGACCATTGCTGACATGGCGAGATGGATGCCAGGTCCACCCTGGGCCCGCTTTGTTCCTCCCATCTGCGGCTGGATGAGTGGAGGTGGACCCCGAACTGGGTGTGACCATGCTCGTGGTCGCATTGGTGTCCATTTGCCCTTTTTGTCACCCTTTGTATTGTCATTGGTTTCGTTCCCTTGTCTGGATGTAGTCATTTGTGTCTTTGTTGCTTTGGTGTTTGTGTGGATTTTGTCGTGGCTTGTAGTTGGGTAGTTAGATGTTGTGAGGGTGGTGTTTGGCGTTTTGTTTTTTGTTGCTTGTAGTTGTTCAGTTTCTTCTGCTTCGTCCAGTTCTTTTTCAATTTGTTTTCTCAGGGAATTAAGCCGTTCCTCTAGCTGTTCTTCTGTAGTTATGTTGGTTGCCGGTTGTGGTTTCACTATTGTCGGATGTTGTTGTTTTTGGGTGGTGGAGTTTTGTAGTGGGTTTGTTTGTGTTTCGTTGATTATTGCGTTTTCATTTGGTAGGATTAGGTTTTGAATTTGTATTGGTTGATTTTTGATGTAGTGCCGCACTTTTTCCAGCGTTGTCCTTCCAGATTTTAGTTCGCGTCTTAATAGGTTTATTCTTTCTTCTCCAAATCTATATGTGGGTGGTGGTATGGAGAGGAATTTTTCCCGTTGTTGTACTTCGTTTTGTTTATCTGTTTCTTCTTTTTGTAGTTTGAGTAGTGTTGGTAATGGTTCGGTAGCTTGTGGTGGTTGTATTCTTGTATTTGTGTTGTCTGTTGGTTGTTGTTGTTGTGCTGGTTTAATATGTTTTTGCAGTTGGCTTGTATATCTTGGTCTTTGAAGTCTGTTTGGTGTGAATGGATTTGTTATTAGCTGGCGTGCATAGAAGTTTTGGTGTAATGCAAGTGAGGCAGCTAGTCTGGCGCTGGCATTATTGTATGCCTCTTCAGCTGTCTCTATGTTGTATGTCTCCTTTATTGTGGTGTTTTTTGTGTAGAAGGAGGCGTTTGTTATTCGGCGTAGTAGTTTATTTTGTGCGGCTTCCAGTCTTTTAAATTGTGTGTCACTGGTAAGGGCCCCCCATACAGGTATTGCGTATCTCCAAACAGGTGCCATTAACTGTTTATATACAATTATTTTGGTGGTGGTAGGCATTTTGCTGTATGGTCCAATTAGCCATGCGAGTTTCTTGTATAGGGCAACTAGTCTCACTCGTAGTGTCGTCAGGTGGAACTGTAGTGTCAGCTTGCTGTCAAGATGGATTCCTAGGTATTGGTGTCTGGTTTTGTTTTTAATTATTTGGCCGTTTAGTTTTGGTGACTGTGCTCTTTGTTGTTGGCTTAGGGTGCGTGTTGTGTGTATGACATGTCCTGTTTTAGTGTTGTTAATTTTAATGCACCATTTTTTGGTCCAGCTGCTCAGCTCCTTAAGGTATTTTTCGTTGTGGTTAATGGCTGTGTGTAGTGAGTTTGCAGCGCATAGAATCACTGTGTCGTCAGCAAATGTGGAGAGCATTTTTGTTACCTTGTGGCTGGGGTCTTCGCTGCTATTGGTTGGCAGAGGCATGTCTGAAGCATATATAGTATAGAGAACTGGGCCCAGTACACTTCCTTGTGGCACTCCAGCTCTAATGGTACCAGTCCTGGATTTGATCCCTTCGTTGCACTTCACTATGAATTTGCGATCTGTGAGGTAGCTTGTCAGTACTCGTGTCAGCGTATATGGCAGTAGTTTATTCAGCTTCCATATAAGTCCTTCGTGCCACACCCGGTCAAAAGCCTCAGATACGTCAATGTATACAGCCGAGCAGTAGTGTTTATTTTCATATGCTTGGAGCATGAATTGAGTAACTCGGGAGAGTTGCTGCTCAGTTCCATGCTCCTTGCGAAAGCCGAATTGGTGTTGAGGTATTGCGTTTTTAAAGTCCTCGTAGTCATATAGTCTCTGCATCATTAATTTTTCAAATAGTTTGGACAGGCCAGTCAATAGGCTTATGGGCCTGTACGAAGAGACTAGTTCCGACGGCTTTCCAGGCTTCAGAATTGTTTTAACTAGGGCACATTTCCATTGTTTTGGGAAGTGCCCATGTCGGATGATGCAGTTGAAGATGAGCACAACAAACAGGATGGCCTTGTCAGGTAGAGCTTTAATTGTCCTATTGTCCATCATATCCATTCCGGGGCTTTTGTTGGGTAGAAGTCCTTTAATTTCAGCTACCAGTTCTTGGTATGTGAATGGTCGGAAATAATTTTGTTTGTTGTTGTTTTGTGGGCAACTATTGTTGTCTTCTTCAGTGTTGTTTATGTTTTCTTGTCTGTTTTGGTGTGTATTTTGTTGTTGTTCTATGTTTTCCATGGTATGTTGGGTTGTTTGTTCAGCGATTTGTTTTCGCTCTTCCAGTGTATTGGTGTAGTTTGGGCTGAATCTTTCCTCCAGGTATGTTGCCAACACTTCTGCTTTTTCCTTGCTTGTTTTTGTCCATGTAGTTCTTGTTTGTGTTGAATTAGTTGGGATTATCAGTGGCAGGTTAATATCCGGTTGTTTTTTAATGTTTCTTGTAATTGTCCAAAGTTTTTGCATTTTGTATCTGTCTGTTGGATCAATGTTTTGTATTTGTCTATTTATTACGTTAAATTTTTCTTTTTTTAGCGCTCTTCGTAGCTGGTTTTGGGCCTGTCTATACTGGCTGCGTGCTTCGGCTGTGCCTTGCCGTAAGCTGTCCTTTTTACACTGTCTCTTGTGGTTAAGTAGGTCCAGTGTCTCCCGGGTAATTCTGTGTTTATGGTGTGTGTTTTTGTATCCCTTGGAGGTTTGATTGCGGCGGAGCTTTGGGGCTGCTTCTGAGGCTGCATTCCGAATATTAGTATATAGGATGTCAATGGCTTCCTCAATATCCAATCCAGAGTTTATGTCCATGTTTAGGTTTATACTATCATTTAAATGTTTTTGAAATTTGGCTATGTTTGTGTTCCTTGTTAATATGTATTTTGGTGCGTCCAACGTTGTTATTAATTCGTTTATGCCCAGTTCTATATGTATGGGCAGATGGTCGCTGTCAAGATCTGCCGTACTGTAGGTCGTCAGTCTACAACTTGGGATGCCTCCATATATTGCAAAGTCGATTGCTGAGGGCCGCTTGCTTTGAGCATATGGGTAGTGGGTGGCTCCTCCTGTTGCCAGAATGTTATACTTTCGACTTTTATGTATGTTTGTCATGATGTCTCTTCCTCTAGGACAGGTCCTTAGGTTGCCCCACCAGGTGTGCTTTGCGTTCCAGTCTCCACATAGTAGGATTCCCGAGGTGGCGTTGCTCTTAAGTGATTTTTTTTCTTGTTGAGTGGCCAAGGTTGACACACACAATGGCTTCTATGCTTCTTCCGCTACCTCACCTTCTTCTGCATCAGCAGAAGGAGGGGTAGCGGGGAGGACGTAGAAGAGTCTTTATTCAGTTGATACTTTAGCATCTCTACAGAATTTAGTGGCGCCCTTAAACATTTATTTGGGCTCATAATGGTAAGATTATTAATCTAATTAATTTTAAGTAAGTCTATTTATGTCTAGAACTTATTGCTAAATTGTAATTTATAATTTACAATATTTTTAAGGGTGGGTGTATACGATTCTCTCTTTGGAAAAATTTATTTAGAGAGATCGTATTTATTTACAGTTGGGAGATTCTTTTGTGTTTCGTATTTGCTGAAGCATTTATAAAGTGCTCAGTTTAGTTTTAAGTAGCTTATCAATTAAGGAAACTGTAATATATGTATATGTAAGTGTTGTAGTTTAAGTAGATAGTAGTTTTAATTGTTTTTCTTTTTATTTCAGGAGCTTTTGCTTAATTCACTTTTCTTAGAATTATTTTTTTTTTTTCAATTAAATGCTAGCACATCAGCTTTAACACTGATGGCCACTTTATTTTAATTCATCTTATTACCAATGGCAACCATTGGCAACTTTTATAAATTTAATTTACAGCAATACAATTTGGCTTATTGCATCTACACGTTAGGCGCTAACAGTTACAGCTTTTTTAAATACTAAAATTTAAGACTATCTTGTTATTATTAACAATAAACAGTCTGGCGCAGCCAGACATGTCCAAACAAGTAAAGTACAAGCTGGTCACACTTACTTTTTTAACATTTAACATATACATATACATATTCTTATTAGAACTATTTGATGTTTTGCTTCTTTTCAGGTACTGGGATTGGGACATCTCCCAATGGTGGCGGTTGATAAGGTGAGTTGTGAGTTGTAGTTGCTGCAGTAGTTGTAGTTATTGTCGCACTTACTGCTGTGGTTGTTGTTGTTGTTTCAGTTGAAGTTTCCGGTGGATGTGTTGTTGTTGTGTGTGTGCCGTTTGTGTTGGCACTTGTCCAGTGTGTGTGTAGGTTTTGTAGTTGTATTTGATATTGTAATTGTATTTGCCAGTGGATGAGTTGTTGAGTGTGTGCCGTTTGTGCTGGCACTTGTCCATTGTGTGTGTGTGGCATTTCAGGTTCTGGCAACCGATCCCACGCCTTGGGACGGGATCACTTCCTTGTCCAGATGGGCTCCTCCAGAAGGGTCGCCGATGGACTGCGCAGCTTGCAGTGAAGTATGGGGACACAAGCTGTAGCTTTGTCGCCAAAAAATTGCCTTGACCACACGTATATCCAATATACGGAGGCAACCACACGAAGCAATACCAGTGTCAAGCCAAAAGGCTGCTGACGCCGGCGGAGGAATTCGGTGGCTCGGACTGCTGTTCCAGTGCTTCACACTTAGTATAGGCGATTTTGTGATTAAACCACTTGGGAATCACAACATACTAAGTGCAAGTGCAAATGAAAGTATGCAATTTGCGTAGTGCCTGGAAGTATGCCACGCAAAGAGCATACAGTAGTGCCTGGAAGTATTCCGATGGAGCGGGTAAGTAGTATTAATATTTTATTTTGTGTTTTGTTGCAGTCAGATGTTCGCCGACGGAGATTTCGCCTTGCAGGATTTACTGGATTCTGGAGCCGGGTACGCCGATGGAACGGGTGAGTATTTTATATGTTTGTTATAATTGTGTGTCTAATGTGTATTAATATTTATTTATTAATATTATTTTGTCTTTCAGGGAACTGGTAAGTACATTAATTTTATCATGATATCATTAATTGGCTTGTATTTTATGTTTTTTATTTGCACTGGTAAGTATATTATTATTATCATGATGTTATTAATTGGCTTTTATTTTATGTTTTTTATTTGCAGGTACTTTAGGACGTGTGTGAATTTTTGTGTTTGTTATAATTGTTAATGTAGATTGCATTATTTTATTTTATGTTTATTTATTAATTTTTATTATTACTATTTTTATCATTTTTTCTTTCAGGGTACTGGTAAGTATATTATTATTATTATTATTTGTTATTTATTGTCTTGTATTTTTGTATTTATGTTTTTTCCTTTGCAGGTACTTCAGGACGTGTGTGAATTTTTGTGTTTGTTATAATTGTTAATGTAGATTGTATTATATTATTTTATATTTATTTATTAATTTTTATTATTATCATTTTTCCTTTCAGGGTGCTGGTAAGTATATTATTATTATTATTTTGTTATTTATTGTCTTGTATTTTTTTTTATCTATGTTTTCTCTTTGCAGGTATGTGTTTGTATTTTATGTTTGATTTATTTATTTTTATTATTATTATTTTTATCATTTTTCTTTCAGGGTACTGGTAAGTATATAATTATTATTATTTTGTTATTTTTTTGGTCATTTACTTTGGTCATTTGTCTTGTTTTGTTTTCATTTTCAGGTACTTGCTGTGTAGTTATTAGTCTGATGACATATATTCATCTACGAAGTAATCAACTTCTGAGTCATCCGCGTCCGTCCACGAATTTTCCTGATCCTTTTGTGGAATCTCTTGTTGATGTTGTTGGGCGGATGGAGCTTCATTTGCATTATTGCAATTTTTTGTTTGGATTGCAATAAATTGTAATAGAACGTTCAGTAATTGGTCCATTTTATTTTCCAGCCGTGAAAACATGTCCAACAGTTGGTGTTGCTCCTTATCTCCTTGTGGATTCTGCTCGTTCTCTGACTGACGTTGCTGGACAGGTAGTTGTTGGTCCTCGTGTGATTGTTCTTTTTGTCTGCGCATCTTCTTTGTGGGCTGCGCATTGTCAGGTGTTTGTTTGTGTTTCTTGTTTGGTGGTGGGCTGTGCGTTGTGACAATTTCTTGTTGCTGATGCTGCAATTGTAGCTGAAACTTGGCCAGGTGTTTTTCGGCCGGGTTTCTTACACTTGCAGCATTCGGACCTCCGCGCACTACGTCACTATACGTTGTCTTATTTTTATTCCCAGGTAAGATATGTGGCCGTTTTTCTTCAGTTTGTAGAGCGGGTGTTTTTTTCTGTATTGGCTGCACATTTTGGCGGTCAGGTTTCAGGCGCCTTGTCTGCTGAAAGCGGTGGTCCTCAAGGGCAATTCTGTTTGCCCTGAGTCTGGATCTTGCTTCCTTGAAGGTCGGGCAGCCTTTATAGCAGCTTATGTGCTTGTTACCACAGTTCGCGCATTTCGGGTCCTCTTGTCTGGGTTTTGTGCAGGCCGTTGATTGGTGGTTTCCTGCACACTTCATACAGACAAAAGGACGCTGGCAGTAGTTCTTCGTATGCCCGAATGCTTGACATCTGTGGCATTGTACGGGGTCACGAGGCTTTGCCTGTCGTGATACCTCAACGGATTGGCTGCCAAGTTGCTTCAATGCGAGTATGTTCCTGTGGGTTCCATCATCTTTTGGGGCGATTTCCAATTCGAAAGCATTAAATGGCTTTCCAGTAAACCTGTGCTTGAGAACTCTTAAGAATCGTGTAGAGTATCCCAAGTGGTTTAATTTCTGAATCAGCCATTCACTCGGAGTCGTATGATGAAGGTGGCGCAGGATAACCCGAAAACCTTTGTCACTGCGCATCTGGTGGGTGTGGAGTTGCGTGCCGTCTTCAGCAAGTATTGTCTGGACTGCATTAAAGGTCTTCATGTCCTCGCATTGGATGCGGAGGCCATTGTTTGAGGTCGACCTTGTCGTATATTTGCCTACCTCTGGGCAATTGTTGAGCTTGTCCAGGAGAGACAAGATGGATGTAACCGATGGCAGGAATAAAGTCGGCAACTTCTTCGTAACCATCTGTTGATTGGTCCACTGATGCTGGGATGGCGGTTGCTGATTTGGCTCGTTGTCTTCTGGATGCCATAGTTGCTGCAGTGTCCGTTGTTTCTCACTGCCGTGTTGTTGTTTGTGATTGTCCTTTTCCTTTGCGGATTCCTTGCGACGCGCCTCCTGGTGCAGCTTAATAGCAACGCCACTCTTAAAGACTGGCGTTTTTATTGGCTGTTCAGGGAGGTGCAGTTCCTCATCTATTTCGTCCATTTCTGCACATCGGCGTTTAAGTGGCGAGCGGTAAGCATGATTGTCCTCTGTTTCAGTTTCTTCTCTCATCTTCCGCATCTCACTTGGAAGCAGTGGCGGGACTCCACCTAGCCAGCTTCGTACCAATTTATTTTTGGTATTTATTGGCTTTGTCGTACTGCTCCTTTTGAAAAACGCCTTTGTGAGGGATGGCATCAGGCTCCTTCGTGTGGATGAATTGGTGTTGAGTTGTGGCTGGGTCCCATCTGCGATTATTGGCGTTTACTGAATTGTTCTTTTTATTATTTGGCTTTGTAGATTTTTTTGTTATGTCTTTGTCAGTTTGGTTATCACTAATTGTTGTGGTTATAGATGTGTTGTTGTTAGCTGCTCTTGTAGATGCTCTTGTATTTATTCTTTTAGTTGCTTTTGTAGATGTTTTTGTAGTTGCCGTTGTATTTCTGTTGTAGTTGCTGTTTTAGTTGCCGTTGTAGTTGCCGTTGTAGTTGCCGTTGTAGTTGCTCGTTGTAGTTGCCGTTGTAATTGGTGTTGTGAATTGCTGCTGTTGTTGACGTCGTAGTTGCTGTTTTAGTTGCCGGTTGCTAGTTGCAGGTTGATGTGTTGTTGTGTGTGTGCCGTTTGAGCTGGCACTTGTCATAGTAGTTGTTGTGGTTGTTGATGTAATTGTTGCTGTGGTGGTTGCCGGTGAATGTGTTGTTATAATTGTGCTTGCACTTGTCCATTGTGCGTCGGCCGCTGCCTGGGAAAGTGAACTCTGGGTGTGCGTGCTGCTTGTGTATGTCCAGATGTTATTTGCTGCTGTGGGTATATACATTTGCGCCAACTTCTTGAAGCCAAGCATTGTCTGATTGATTTGCGCGTCATTGAATTTTCGCGCGCAAGTATCGTCGTCTTCTTCCCTCCTTGCTGCTTGTTTATTGGCTTCTTCGTCTGATCCAGATGAAATCCGTGCGAATGTTCTTTTTTTCTTCACATACAAGTCTCTGAAGTTTCTTGGATGTTGTTTGTGCACTGTGACCGATGAATCCTCTGTGTCGTAATCCTCAGTGAGGAGCACTGTTTCACTGGAGGATGCTCTGCCAAAAGGTCTGGTGGAGAGCTCCGAGACACTTGGAGACAGCAGCGAGATAGTGGCCACTGCGTCCTCCTCTCGGTCCATCGGCACCTCCATATTCACTTGCACTTTCACCTGTAAGTCCCAACTCGCAGCGCCGCTCCAGTGCACACTTGAGCAGGAGTCACACTTCACTTCACTTCACTTCACTTTATTGAAAATATTTAATCTCTGAATACACCAGGACCGTCTTCCAGGGTCGTCTTTCCAGGATCGTCTGCTAGGGTCGTCTGCCAGGATCCCACGCCTTGGGACGGGATCACTTCCTTGTCCAGATGGGCTCCTCCAGAAGGGTCGCCGATGGACTGCGCAGCTTGCAGTGATGTATGGGGACACAAGCTGTAGCTTTGTCGCCAAAAAATTGCCTTGACCACACGTATATCCAATATACGGAGGCAACCACACGAAGCAATACCAGTGTCAAGCCATTTTTTTTTTTCAATTATATGCTAGCATCATCAAGCTTCGAACACTGATGGCCACTTTATTTTAATTCATCTTATTACCAATGGCAACCATTGGCAACTTTTATAAATTTAATTTACAGCAATACAATTTGGCTTATTGCATCTACACGTTAGGCGCTAACAGTTACAGCTTTTTTAAATACTAAAATTTAAGACTATCTTGTTATTATTAACAATAAACAGTCTGGCGCAGCCAGACATGTCCAAACAAGTAAAGTACAAGCTGGTCACACTTACTTTTTTAACATTTAACATATACATATACATATTCTTATTAGAACTATTTGATGTTTTGCTTCTTTTCAGGTACTGGGATTGGGACATCTCCCAATGGTGGCGGTTGATAAGGTGAGTTGTGAGTTGTAGTTGCTGCAGTAGTTGTAGTTATTGTCGCACTTACTGCTGTGGTTGTTGTTGTTGTTTCAGTTGAAGTTTCCGGTGGATGTGTTGTTGTTGTGTGTGTGCCGTTTGTGTTGGCACTTGTCCAGTGTGTGTGTAGGTTTTGTAGTTGTATTTGATATTGTAATTGTATTTGCCAGTGGATGAGTTGTTGAGTGTGTGCCGTTTGTGCTGGCACTTGTCCATTGTGTGTGTGTGGCATTTCAGGTTCTGGCAACCGATCCCACGCCTTGGGACGGGATCACTTCCTTGTCCAGATGGGCTCCTCCAGAAGGGTCGCCGATGGACTGCGCAGCTTGCAGTGAAGTATGGGGACACAAGCTGTAGCTTTGTCGCCAAAAAATTGCCTTGACCACACGTATATCCAATATACGGAGGCAACCACACGAAGCAATACCAGTGTCAAGCCAAAAGGCTGCTGACGCCGGCGGAGGAATTCGGTGGCTCGGACTGCTGTTCCAGTGCTTCACACTTAGTATAGGCGATTTTGTGATTAAACCACTTGGGAATCACAACATACTAAGTGCAAGTGCAAATGAAAGTATGCAATTTGCGTAGTGCCTGGAAGTATGCCACGCAAAGAGCATACAGTAGTGCCTGGAAGTATTCCGATGGAGCGGGTAAGTAGTATTAATATTTTATTTTGTGTTTTGTTGCAGTCAGATGTTCGCCGACGGAGATTTCGCCTTGCAGGATTTACTGGATTCTGGAGCCGGGTACGCCGATGGAACGGGTGAGTATTTTATATGTTTGTTATAATTGTGTGTCTAATGTGTATTAATATTTATTTATTAATATTATTTTGTCTTTCAGGGAACTGGTAAGTACATTAATTTTATCATGATATCATTAATTGGCTTGTATTTTATGTTTTTTATTTGCACTGGTAAGTATATTATTATTATCATGATGTTATTAATTGGCTTTTATTTTATGTTTTTTATTTGCAGGTACTTTAGGACGTGTGTGAATTTTTGTGTTTGTTATAATTGTTAATGTAGATTGCATTATTTTATTTTATGTTTATTTATTCATTTTTATTATTACTATTTTTATCATTTTTTCTTTCAGGGTACTGGTAAGTATATTATTATTATTATTATTTGTTATTTATTGTCTTGTATTTTTGTATTTATGTTTTTTCCTTTGCAGGTACTTCAGGACGTGTGTGAATTTTTGTGTTTGTTATAATTGTTAATGTAGATTGTATAATATTATTTTATATTTATTTATTAATTTTTATTATCATTTTTCCTTTCAGGGTGCTGGTAAGTATATTATTATTATTATTTTGTTATTTATTGTCTTGTATTTTTTTTTTATCTATGTTTTCTCTTTGCAGGTATGTGTTTGTATTTTATGTTTGATTTATTTATTTTTATTATTATTATTTTTATCATTTTTCTTTCAGGGTACTGGTAAGTATATAATTATTATTATTTTGTTATTTTTTTGGTCATTTACTTTGGTCATTTGTCTTGTTTTGTTTTCATTTTCAGGTACTTGCTGTGTAGTTATTAGTCTGATGACATATATTCATCTACGAAGTAATCAACTTCTGAGTCATCCGCGTCCGTCCACGAATTTTCCTGATCCTTTTGTGGAATCTCTTGTTGATGTTGTTGGGCGGATGGAGCTTCATTTGCATTATTGCAATTTTTTGTTTGGATTGCAATAAATTGTAATAGAACGTTCAGTAATTGGTCCATTTTATTTTCCAGCCGTGAAAACATGTCCAACAGTTGGTGTTGCTCCTTATCTCCTTGTGGATTCTGCTCGTTCTCTGACTGACGTTGCTGGACAGGTAGTTGTTGGTCCTCGTGTGATTGTTCTTTTTGTCTGCGCATCTTCTTTGTGGGCTGCGCATTGTCAGGTGTTTGTTTGTGTTTCTTGTTTGGTGGTGGGCTGTGCGTTGTGACAATTTCTTGTTGCTGATGCTGCAATTGTAGCTGAAACTTGGCCAGGTGTTTTTCGGCCGGGTTTCTTACACTTGCAGCATTCGGACCTCCGCGCACTACGTCACTATACGTTGTCTTATTTTTATTCCCAGGTAAGATATGTGGCCGTTTTTCTTCAGTTTGTAGAGCGGGTGTTTTTTTCTGTATTGGCTGCACATTTTGGCGGTCAGGTTTCAGGCGCCTTGTCTGCTGAAAGCGGTGGTCCTCAAGGGCAATTCTGTTTGCCCTGAGTCTGGATCTTGCTTCCTTGAAGGTCGGGCAGCCTTTATAGCAGCTTATGTGCTTGTTACCACAGTTCGCGCATTTCGGGTCCTCTTGTCTGGGTTTTGTGCAGGCCGTTGATTGGTGGTTTCCTGCACACTTCATACAGACAAAAGGACGCTGGCAGTAGTTCTTCGTATGCCCGAATGCTTGACATCTGTGGCATTGTACGGGGTCACGAGGCTTTGCCTGTCGTGATACCTCAACGGATTGGCTGCCAAGTTGCTTCAATGCGAGTATGTTCCTGTGGGTTCCATCATCTTTTGGGGCGATTTCCAATTCGAAAGCATTAAATGGCTTTCCAGTAAACCTGTGCTTGAGAACTCTTAAGAATCGTGTAGAGTATCCCAAGTGGTTTAATTTCTGAATCAGCCATTCACTCGGAGTCGTATGATGAAGGTGGCGCAGGATAACCCGAAAACCTTTGTCACTGCGCATCTGGTGGGTGTGGAGTTGCGTGCCGTCTTCAGCAAGTATTGTCTGGACTGCATTAAAGGTCTTCATGTCCTCGCATTGGATGCGGAGGCCATTGTTTGAGGTCGACCTTGTCGTATATTTGCCTACCTCTGGGCAATTGTTGAGCTTGTCCAGGAGAGACAAGATGGATGTAACCGATGGCAGGAATAAAGTCGGCAACTTCTTCGTAACCATCTGTTGATTGGTCCACTGATGCTGGGATGGCGGTTGCTGATTTGGCTCGTTGTCTTCTGGATGCCATAGTTGCTGCAGTGTCCGTTGTTTCTCACTGCCGTGTTGTTGTTTGCGTTTGTCCTTTTCCTTTGCGGATTCCTTGCGACGTGCCTCCTGGTGCAGCCTAATAGCAACGCCACTCTTAAAGACTGGCGTTTTTATTGGCTGTTCAGGGAGGTGCAGTTCCTCATCTATTTCGTCCATTTCTGCACATCGGCGTTTAAGTGGCGAGCGGTAAGCATGATTGTCCTCTTTTTCATTTTCGTCTCTCATCTTCCGCATCTCACTTGGGAGCAATGGCGGGACTCCGCCTAGCCAGCTTCGTACCAATTTATTTTTGGTATTTATTGGCTTTGTCGTACTGCTCCTTTTGAAAAACGCCTTTGTGAGGGATGGCATCAGGCTCCTTCGTGTGGAAGAATTGGTGTTGAGTTGCTGAGTCCCATTACGATTATTGGCGTTTACTGAGTTGTCTTTTTTATTATTTGGCTTTGTAGATTTTTTTGTTATATCTTTGTCAGTTGCTGTATCACTTATTGATGTGTTTGTAGATTTGTTGTTAGCTGCTCTTGTAGATGCTCTTGTATTTATTCTTTTAGTTGCTTTTGTAGATGTTTTTGTAGTTTTTTTTTTTTTTTTTTTTTTTTTACATCAGCTCTTACACTGATGGCCTCTTTATTTAAATTCATGTCATTGCCAATGACAACATTTGGCAACTTATATAAATTCTAATTACAGCAATAAGGTAATGGCTTATTGCATCTAAACGGTAGGAGCTAACAGTCTTTTAAAGTACTACAATTTATGACTATTTTGTTATATTTGACATTAAATAGTCTGGCGCAGCCAGACTTGTCCAAACTAGAAAAGTGCAAGTTGGTCACACTTACTTTTTTAACATTTAACATATATATACATATTCTTATTAGAACTATTTGATGTTTTGCTTCTTTTCAGGTACTGGGATTGGGACATCTCCCAATGGTGGCGGTTGATAAGGTGAGTTGTAGTTGCTGCAGTAGTTGTAGTTATTGTCGCACTTACTGCTGTGGTTGTTGTTGTTGTTTCTGTTGAAGTTTCCGATGGATGTGTTGTTGTTGTGTGTATGCCGTTTGTGTTGGCACTTGTCCAGTGTGTGTGTAGGTTTTGTAGTTGTATTTGATATTGTAATTGTAGTTGCCAGTGGATGAGTTGT